>CM073764.1:99972065-101321857 GCA_037127475.1 Arma custos
CTTTAATAATATATTTTAATGTTAAAAAAAAAAAAAGAAAATTTTCTGCTAAAGTTCAACTGTCAATTGTCCGAGGATAAATTAAATATTATCTTCACATTTATCTCTTGTAGAATAATTCAAGATATAATAAAACAATGTGGATCAACAAGGAAATAGCGATTATTTTTAAAAACATCTGCTGTTTTACTGTCAGCTTACTCTATCCATGTCTTCAATCAAAGCTTTTAAAAATTGTAAATTATAAATTTTATGTAGCCTCAAGTTGTTACTAAATATCACTTAAGTTTAGGCAAGTAGAAAACTTTATATTTATTTGTTTTTAATCATGTTGCTAAAGAATTCAACTTGCTGTAATAATTTTAATTTATTTTGATGAATATAGTTAATTTCTGTTATGATAGTTAAGCAGATTCAGAAAATCTTAGGTGACAATCAGGAAAAGAAATTTGTGTTTTATGCTGATTTATTTTTATGTTATAAAGTTGGCTATCTCATAACTTTTTCAAACCTTTTTCTGTCTTAACAGAAATCTGTTGATTATTAATGTAGTTTTGTAAAACCTTGCTTAAAAGTTCTAAGCCCTTGTACACTAGATCTTTTCAAAATTTGGATAATAAATGTTACTTTATTTAAAAAATACATATTATAGATAATTAAAATGAAAAAATTATATGATATAGGAATTGATTTTCAGAGTCATCTAATTAATCTGTATATTAAAGTATAATTATTGCTAATTTTTGTATTTTAGGCCACTTCTGTAGTGTTGCCCCTTGCTGATCATGATAAAAAGAAATTGGAATTCTTTCTTCTTCAACTGCTTGCGACGTCTGAATCTCATACTGCAAGGATGCTGGCCTCTAACATTTCAAAGCTACCACTTATATCACCTGAGGAAATATCTTCTGTCATAGAGCCTGATTATGTTGATACTATCTCACATGTGAATATGGAAGATTCTTCAGAAACATTGCAAAGTACTTGAACAACACTTAAACACCAGTTTAATAATTGCATCATAAACTAAATATAAACTAAATAAACTATATATAACTATATATAAACTAAATAAACTAAATATGAGAAATGTAGAAACTAACGCTAACTTCTTAAATAATGAATATTTGTATTTGATTTTATGTGAGATTTGTCCTGACCGGGATTTGAACCCAGGTCTTACGCATCTCTAGCGTGGTTTTCTACCAAATAAGCTACCATACTCGTAACCAGGCCAGAAAATCCATTCCATCGGATTCACCGATCATGTATCCCCAGTACTTGCAATTTTTATGATGTATGTGGGGAAGAATGTTCATTGAACATTACTTTAATTAGGATCTGGTTGCCGTACGTAAATTTTCTATTTATAATTTTTTACGTCTCTCAATACAGATTTGATGAAATCTTCTTCTTGCATAACACATTATTTTACAGGGGAAAAACAACTGATAATTAGAGTTATAAAACATAATTCTAAGATAATTAAAGGTTTATCAAACCCCAAGGTTTCACTTGTAATACCAGTTGTTTACAAACCCCTCCATTCTTGGATTACCATCTAAATCCCTAAGATCATCTTGAATGCTATCTGTTTACCAGCTGGTCCATGACTCATAAATAGAATACATTAATAGTTTTAAAAAAATCATCCATTTGCTGTTTCTCTAATAAAAACTTGTTATATCAATCAACTTTAAATCCTTATGTTTTTTTATTTAAATTTTTATGTAGTACGTACGTTTTTATGTGTAGTACGTAGTATGTATAAAAACATGTAGTATATTTAGGACTCAGCGAAATGAAAAGTAAAAGATTAAAAAAAAATGAAAATCCCTAAAAGGAATTACTTATATAAATTGTTTTCACATACACTCGTGTTTTGTTCATAGATATGATATATAGCTTTAAAAAAAAAACTTTAGAATTTTAATACAGTAATAATCATAAATTTCCAGAGGATCCAGGCCTTGAAATAGCAAGTTTAGAAAGACTCATCCTATCAAGTTATGATCCTGCAGAAATAAATATGGCTTTGGTTAAACTTATGCCTCTCCAACCTTCTATGACATGGGAAAAGATAAACAGGGAAGTATGTGTATTATATATATTAAATTTCTTAATTTACTGGATTAGTATGAATATAGTTCAGTTGTAATTTAAATTTTATCAGGGGCCGAATTAAATATTTATATTTAATAATTAAAAGTAAAAATTTGACTTTTATATTTATATATAAATGTATACAAGTTTTTTTTTTCAATAGAAGTAATGTCATAAACCTTATTTCAAAAACTTCATTTTCGAACTTATCTAATCGTAAAATCTCAGTTGATTGCTGGCATTTGTACTCGTCACCTCAGACTAGACATCCTCTTCTGGTTGCCCTGAAGATGTCCTACATCTTAAGCCAAAACGTCAGCACGATAAAATAAGTTATGCTTATTTTGTGTTATCATTGACTGCACCCTTGACTAATCCATCATTAGAATTATCCATTCAACTATTTTCCACTTCAACTTAAATCGTAAAAAAATTTTTTAACTGTTACTGTAAACCATTTACTCAAAAAGCTTTTAATGAATAAGTAACTATGTTTTTAAATTTTTATTTACAGAAACCATCTTAGAGACTAAAAAACAACAATATTATTAATGCCAAAAATTAATTCAAATTAGTTAACAAAATATTTTCAAGGGTTTCATTGCCAAGATTACACTGATGATCACTCAAAATATATTTTAAAGATGAAAATGCCTTTTCTACAGAAACTTGAGTTGCTGGGAAACCATGTACGATTATTGCTAATTTTATTTTCTCAGTATGATAATAAGCTTGTTTCCAAGGAATTAGTTCTATTTTTTTAATTGATCTATCTATCTCTTAACAGACTGCAAAGATACTACTGTGATAAAAAAGTAAGGTGAATTTGTTTATAAAATGTAAATTCTTTATTTATTCTTCCAAATCAATTTCATCCCCTTCAAAGTAATCCCCGTCCGTTAAAACACACTTTTTCCAAAGCTTTTTACAGTCCTCGAAACAGTCTTTTTTAGGTATAGCATTCAAGACTTTCTTCGATTCGGTTTTTATCTTCTCAATCGTGTTAAAACGGCCTCCCCGCACTGGCCTTTTGAGTTTGCTGAATAGCCAGAAGTTGCTTGTAGCCAAATCAGGTGAATATGGTGGTTGTTGAACGATATGAATGGAGTTTTGGGCAAAAAAGTCGCGAAGAACCGAAATCGCGAAATTGAGCGGTTTTGGCTCCAATCTTGACGCGTTTGAGACAGAAAGCATCCTTCTAAATGGTTTGGACTGAGTCAAATGATATTCCAATACTATCAGCGAGGTCGCTAATTGTCAATCGACGATTTTCAAACACCAAATCTTTGATTTTTTGGATGTGGCCCTCGTTGGTAGACCTTGATGGTCAGCCAGAGCATGATTCGGCAAATGTTATAGACAGTCCAACCAACCTAGGAAAAAAAATTACCTGCCTTCCTAATGTCTGGGAGTTTTAAATGACAATTTTACCTTTATTTTTTATCACAGTATTCTCATCATCTGAACCAGAGTTACCACTCTCGTTTGTAATTTGCTTATTAACCATAAGATTTAATAATTATGGCATCCTATCAGTTACATTTTTTTTAATGTAAAGAATAAACAAGTAAAAGTTTAACTAAAATTTTTTTGTGATAATTATATAGATATTAAAAACAGAATTTTTTTTTGTGCTAGAACTTTTATTTAACGGTTGTTGGAAAACTTTTATGACTAACCACTTATTGATTATTGAAGTTATTTTTAAACAGTCAAAGTTGAACTCTTTCGTAAAAAAAAGAACTAAATAAAAATGTTTCAATCCCTGTTTTCAATATTGATTTTAATTTCTTTTCCTTAATTTGCCTATCTTAATATAATTATTTAATTTTAAATCTATCTTTGTTTTGTTTTAGTGGTATATACCTTCTACATTACATAGTGCCCTTAATACTCTTCCTTCTGCATTAAAGAGGATTTATGCTTTTATACTGTTTGCCAAATCACATGAACTTGACAAGATTAAGGTATTCACGTTTATATATATATTTTATTTATTGATTAGGTGTGATATTTTGCTTGAATAAACTTTATTGGAAGTTGAATAAAGACGCAGACTGGTGAAGACACATGACTATAAAGCTAAATACACAAACGTTAATGAATGCTGGTAAGGAAATAGGGTGGAAATAAATTCGGATAAGACTAAGTATATGGTTACAAGTAGAAAAGGGCAAAATTTTGGTGATAATGTTGTAGGAGGGAATAAGTTCAAACATGTGGAGAAGTTTAAGTACTTAAGGTCTATGGTAATTAGAAAAAACAAAATTCAAGAGGAAATAAAGGCGGGAAATGCTTGTTATTATTCGGTCACAAAATTACTAAGCTTGTGTCTTTTGTCCCGAAATCTAGAAATCAGAATTTATAAAACAATCATCCTTCCATCTCTTCTCTATGGATGTGAAACTTGGCCGCTAACTCTGAAGGATGAACAACGTCTAACTTAAAATATACGGTCCGAAAAAGGATGAGATCACAGGTCAATATAGGAGATTACATAACGCGGAATTGCGAAGCATTCATACGGTAATTAAAAATTATATAGATGACCAGGCATTTCATCCTTGGTATATCTTTTTTTTTTTTTTTTCCTCCCCTTACCTGCCATTGCTGGCATACGGGGTTCGGCAGTGGCGGGTTGATACGTTGGGTTTACGCACGCCCACCACTGCCAAAAAACTACTCTTTATTCAACAATCCATCTTATTATACAAAATAAATTTGGGGGGTACCGTTTAATCTAATCTTCTGGGTACAAATAAAAAATAAATAAAATAAAAATCTGTGGTGCTGCCCGGTGCACGGATGTACACCTTACTGATGGGGCAGCACCTTTTAGGCCTCCTGGCCAGTCTGCATCCGTCCGGGTGCCGTCAAGCCTTCCTGGTCCGCCGCATCCGTCCGGTCATCTGGCCAGTCCACTTCAGTCCGGTCCTCCATCTCCTCCAGGGGGCCAACCTCGTCTGGCTCTCCTTCCGGCTCCTCATGCGGTGGCTCGTCTGGTGGCTCATTTGGTGGCTCGCCGAGGGACCGGTTCCTGCCAAGGTTGAAATGCGCAGGCCCGACGACGTCCTTCCACCCGTAGACGAACTCCCTGAAGAAGGGATAGTTCTCTTCTTCCATCAACCGGGGGAAGTTGTCCTCGGCGAGGGTGTACATCCCAGTTTTTGCCGACAACCTGGAACGGTGTCTGTCCATCGCGGTGCAGGAAACGATCACGTGTTCTGCTGTCTCGGGGACTCCACAGGCGGGGCAGAGGGGATCGACCACTATCTTATGCTCAAAGAGCTTCCCCCGGAATGGCCTGTCAGCATCTGTGATACCCAGTAGTCCGGGAGGACCCATGTTGCAGACAATCTCGACTGGACGGTGGGGAAAAACTTCCTCAAAGTAGAGCCCTTCTGGCTTACCACCCACCGTCCATTCCACTCTGCTATGGTATCCTCCCTCACCATCTTCTTCCATCTGTTGGGGTTCTCGCAGACTCTCTCGGAGTCCCTCCGGGAGCGCCGTCAGTCCCTGCCTCTTCACCTCGTATATCAACCTATCCTCCTTGAGGATGAGGTCCAGGGGCATTGCTCCCGCCAGCACCTGCACCGCCTCGTGCGACACCCTTCTGTACGACTTGGTGACTCTCAGCAGGGCCAATCTCTGGATCGTCGCCAGTCTCCTCTTCTGTAGCTGCGTTAGGTTTCGGCTCCACGCCGGGGTTGCATACCTCAGGATACCCAAGACCACGCCTTTATAAATGGTCATCGTTGCCGGGTACCTGAGGCCCCAGAATGCACCCCCTATTCTTGATAATCCATTGAGTGACAGGGTCACCCTATCTTTCAAGTATCCCAGGTGAGGAGTGGCATCGAAGTTCCTTCTGAACTTCACACCCAAATACTTCACCTCCTCGCCCAGTCTCACTCTTTCTCCTCCTATATCCATTATGATAGGGTGAGCCCTGTCAGTGGAGCCTATGATGAGTACGGCCTGGGTCTTGGCGGCGGCCATACTCAGTTTTCTCCTCACGCACCATTCTGCCACGAGACTGGCGCACCTCTCCGCTTCCGTCTTCAGCCTGACCCTGCTGTTCTCGGCCACGATGACTGCCAGGTCGTCGACGTAGGCCGTGGCAAGGAACCCTTCTCCTTCTAGCTCCCCCAGCAACTGATCGAACACCAACTTCCACAGGGCTGATCCAAGGACCGACCCTTGTGGACATCCTCTCTCGATCTTATCCTCGACATCATAGTAGTTCCCTCTGATCTTCACGCTCCTGTCGCTGAGGTAACTACTTATGAGGGAGTACAAGTTGCTGGGGGTGTCACACGCAGGGCCACCACACACTGTCGAAGGCGGAGGATATGTCGAACAGTACAAGCATGACATACTTCTCCGCCCTCTCTTCAACATCCCTGCGCACTCTCAGCAGTGCATCCGTCGTTCCCTTGCCACGGGTCGAGCCGAACTGCCGTGGGTGGCTTGCTGCAATGAGGACCGGTCTCAGGCTATTAACCATCAGGCTCTCCAGGACCTTACTGACGACTGGGAGGAGGCATATCGGCCTATACGCCTTAGGATCTTTCTTATCCTTACCTCCTCCTTTGTAGATGAGTCTCAAATCCGCGATCCTCCACCTACTCGGGAAGGTACTGGTCCAGACACTCGTTGAAGATTCCCAGAAGGTCGTCCTCAACGAGGGGGGCGCTTTTCCTCAGGATCGCGGCATCTATTCCGTCGAGTCCTGGGGCTCTGCCGATCCTCTGGCTCTCCACGGCAAGGCGAAGGTCCCATAAGTCCCATGGCGGACAATAATCGGTACCAGAGGGCACACCGTGGTGCGTCTCACCATCCTATCTTCGTCGGTATCCTGGGACGGATTGTCCCTGAGGTACGTGTAATCCACGTACATCTTGGCCGTCTCCTCCAGGGTGGTTGCCTGGGCATCTCCCACTCTGAGAGCCGCCACCATGGTGAGCGGCTTCACCTTGCCCAGTGCCACCCTGTACGGGATACGCCAGGGATTATTTTCTGTCTCCTTGACGATGAATTCGTCCCAGGATTCCTTCTTCCGGTGACGCACTCCGTTTCGGTATGCCTTGTACCTCCGTTTGGACTCATCTCGGAGTGCAGGCCTCCTCTCCTCATCCCTGTAATCCTGGTACCTGCGCCTGGCCCTGTAGTACTCCCTCTTGAGGAGCGTCAGGGCAGGCGTCCACCATGGGACCGGACGCGCTCTCGCTCTGCGGCGCTGGAGGGTCATACTGGCCGCGTCTGTGATGGCGCCCGTCAGCTCCGCCACTCTGCGGTCTATCGCTGACTCTCCTTCCATCGGCACCATATCTTCCCATTGTCTATCTACCAGTATTCCCTACAGTACACTGGAGAAAGCTCCCCAGTTCGCCGTACGGGACACGAAGCCCTTCTCAACCGGAAGGACTTCACCTTCCTCCTCTACCAAACTGAAGGCGATGATCCGGTGGTCGGAGCTCGTGTCAGACCGTAGGATCCAGTCCGCTATGCTCCTCGCCATGGTGGCCGTGGCGAGTGTCACGTCAATCCAGCTCTGGCCCCTAACTCCAACGAACGTGGGACCAGAGGGCTCATTAACCACTATGAGTTGACACCTCGCCACGGTCTCATCCACCACTCTTCCTCTGGCATCTGTGCGAACCGAACCCCAGGCCGTGCTCCACGAATTGGTGTTGGAGCAGACCACCACACTCCTATAGCGTTGTGCGATGGCCTCCACAGCGGCAACACTCTCCTCTATCCTTTGCCTCGGCGGCATGTATGACGAGACGAGGGCGAAGGATATACTCCTCCATTTGACATAACACGCCGCCTGATCCGCCTTGGTGAATTGGCTCAGCTCCATGACGTCGAGGTTCGGGTTAACTATCACAATAGCCGCCCTGGGCCTCCTCTCTCCACTGCCCTTGGCGACTACCCTCGACGCAACACCAAATACGGCGACCACCTTTCCCTGACACCACGGCTTCTGTATAGCCATGATATCAGTCTTCCTTGCGAGAACTCTCAGCTCGTCCGCGACCACTCGCCTTCGGCCCATGTTGACCTGCAGAATACACACATGAACACATACTGGGTTCTTTTCACCTGTCCGGCCATCATCTCCAGGTGCTGCGGGCACACCCTGCTGCCCGTGCAGTGTCGGAGCTGTTCCCCCTCTCTGCCTTTGGCCTTGCAGTTAGCACATGTCGGTGCCTGCTTGCTCTTCTTTGCCGGGCAATCCTTGACCTTATGCCCGGTCTCTCCGCATGCAGACCTATCCCGGTCGCTTTGCATGTCTTCGCCAGGTGGCCATACTGCATGCATTTCAGACAGAGCAGGGGTTCGATGTTGTCCTTGACACCACCATCCTCCACTCAAATCCGCCTCCGTCAGGTTCATCAGGGCGAGCCTCATCGAATGATGGACCTCGATAATCCACTTCTTGGTCAGCCGGCCCCTCGCAGGACTGGCAAAGCAGGGTCTAAGCCACTCCCTCCTGACGGACTCCTCCTCCGGCCTTTCGATGGGCACCTTGCTCCAAATAAACCTCTGGAGCACCTCCCCATCTCAGTGGTTGGGGACGCCTCTGAGTTCCAGGCGGGGCCTTCTCGCCATCGCCATCTTGGCGTTGAGCCCCTTACCTTTTAGGGCGTCCCAATTTAATAGCTTCTGGGCCTGGTCAGGCCCTCCAGTTTTGACCAGGACGGCGCCAGCCTTGGTCACTCTGACCACACTGATGCTGGCACCGACTTCTCTGAGCTCCTCCCGGGTCGGGAGCTGCTCCAGGATCTTGCCAGCCTCCCATCCTGTTACATTCCCCTTCAGGGTAATGTAGGTGGAGGCCTCCTCTGGTCTTCTTCTTCCCCTCATCCTGGGAGGTGGGTTTTCCTTTCTTCTTCTTCTTCTTTCTCACCTCCTCCCAGGGTGAGGGCTCCGCCTCACTCGGCTCGTCCTCCATGTTCCTTCCTCGGCATATTTCCGTAGTGCTCCACCTCTGGGGCATTTCCGCTGGTGGGAGGCCGGCATACTTACTATGGGTGGTCTCCTTCTTGGGTGGGGGCACTCCGGAAGATCCTTGGTATATCATCATGGTACATGGTAAAGAATGTACTGTTTCTAAGACAATGGTAGTGTAGGGAGGTGAGATCACGCTTAACCACCAGCATTTTCCCCCAACTAAGGTTATCCATTTTATAGAGGCGGGTGAGCCTCCAGAGGGTCATCACCTACCACTAATAACATTGTTCACTTTCATCAGAAAATGTGTGCTATTTCAGTTGGCCAGTATTTGTATCAGTGTTGGGTTTCAAAGGAGTATGCTGCATCCGAATTCTAAAAATTATGTATTTAAAAAATATAAAGGGGGGAGGGTGGTTTAAGTTTGTTCTGGGCTAACAACTATCAAATCCTATTGTATTATTATCCAAAAAATTAAAACTTAAACTAAATATTTAAACTTAAACTAAATTTTACTTTGTTACTGCTTCCTACAATCATTTTGTTATATCTATGAATATAACCCTCTCCATTTTAATGACACATTCTGACACCTTGATGTATTTTAATTTCTCACTTTTTCACTTTTTTAAATACACCTTTTTTATATTTAAATTCACTTCACTTTTTTAATTTTCAATTATTTTTTAATATTGTACTTTATGGTAATATTTAACTTTTATATTTTAATTTTTTAAAATTCACTTATTTTAACTTCAAATTCACTTCAATTTTTTAAATTTTAATTTATTATAATATGAAATATTAATATTTTTCTACATTATTTGCGTCTCATTATATCACCTATTTATTCACGCCCCCCTTTTTTCCTATTTCCTCCTCCTTCAGCTATAGTTTTGGCCGTTAGAATTTTTTGTTAGCTAACCCTATGAGGTCTCATAGTGGCTCTGCCTTCTATCAGGTTCATACACTTTTAATTTTTATATCTTCCCTTCATCCATATCTTTCCCCAACATTCATACCCAATTCTCTTTTCATGTCTAGGCATCCATCATTTGTTGTAACAAAACATCACAATTTTATAATTTATAGTCAGGTTTTCTAATGTAGGTTTTCTTTAGGTGTCTGACAATGGGATAAGATACACTCAACATATTTTTAAATAATGACAATGGAACTATTATTTCCCATAAAGAAAAAATGTATACCTTGTTCCTGTATACCTTATACCTTAGATCAGTGTATATTGAAAATGACCATGCAGGTCCAAATGTTTAATAAATTGATGAAATACAATGATTTTTGAACTGAAAATTTTCTAAACCCCAAGAAAAATATATAATTAGAGTCCAGTACCCTTGAACCTAAATGTATCCTCATTTATAATCCAGAATTTTATATCTTTAATCTCTATACATTTCTTCTATAGCTATTCTTTAACATCATATTTTGTATTAATATAAATTCAATATTATATATATTTATAGAACATCCCATACTTATATTATCTTTATATATTTTACATCATATTTTTCATACATATTTACTTATATAATTTTCTATTAGTAAATTACCATTTTACATTTTTATATATCACCTGTAATTTAACTAGGTTTCCATACTTTTATATCTCAAAATTTTACATTTGTACCTTCTCTTTATGTTCATTTTGCATCTTACTGTTCATCTTCTTTTTATATCATTGCTTGGCATTACCACCTTTTTATACTCTTATGCTGTAATCTTTTATTCATATATGCCCAATATTATATCCATCGCTAATTTCATTACTTTTCAATTTCTGATATTATTATATTCTTTCTCGGTATTGCAATGCTTTTTATAGTTATTTTTGTTCTGTTTTTTTTTCTCATAGCCCTGAGGATGGTCTACAACGTAGGTTGAAATATCGGCACTTGCAATAAATAAGTTTATCTTATTTAGTGTTTTATTTGACTGCACCCCCAGACTATCTATATCCCACCTTAAACTAAATAGTATTCTATTTTTCCAGAATTTTGGACAAGCTAAAGCATTAATTAGGAATGTAATAGACGAAACCGGAAATGATGAGATGTACGAAAAGCTGAGGAACCAGCTTTCATCAGAAATATTATTACTAGATATTCATCAGTTCCATTCAGAATGGCCAGCCAAACATCTTGGTAATGAAATTTACTTTCTTCCTTCAATTTATGTTTCTATATAACTGATTTGAGTTTTATATATGTATTTAATATTTATTTTGTTTTATTATTAATTTATACTTATCAACAACAAAAGTACTTACCAAGGAAAGCATCGTGTAATCCTCAATGATTTTTCTTCTTATTATTATTATTATTTGGTATTTAACTACTTAATTAAACAATTAAAGACTCGTGAGAAATTTATTTTATATTTTCATTAATTAAACAAAAAAGTTTTAACTTGTTATAAGTGGAAAGTTATAAGCTATTCATAGTTAATGCAAACTGTGAATAAAATGGAAAGCTTATGAATCACCATTATCTATTAAAACATAGCTATAACTTTAAAACTTAAAATAATTATAATTTAATAATTGTTTCTTTGTTTTTTATTCTGAAGAGTTCGCTAACATGCTGCCTTACCTTAGGGTACTGGCCCTTTAGAAGATATAGATTGAGGACCTGAATAATCTTAACATTATTGATTTATTTTAATTATTGTTATCCTTAAATAATGGGTTGTTATATAAATGTGAACTAATGTTGTCTTTATTTTATTTTAACTGTCTGTTGAATTGGACTTATAATTTTTTTTAAGTCCAAAAAACTCACATCTATTAGAAATTTAGTATTCTCAATACTTCATGAAATAATCAACCAATCATCAATTAATTATATAAATGATGATTAATAACTTAAACTTTGCTTTTTAACCATTTTATTCATTGGGAAAAAGTTACTGCTTATTCCAAACAGAATTATTTCTTATAAATCATATAAATGTAAAAAATGAAGCCATGTAACATAAAGTTTAATTATGATATTGGTTAGGGTATTTATTAATAATCTATTTAAGGAAATGATGGATTACATATTTAATGTACGATCAGTGTAATATTTTTTATTTTGAAAGCAGAAATAATGGTCCAAATTGTTAGCCATCATCTGGACAGAAATTAAAACAGAAATGCAAGAGAGATATAAGATATGTTCAGTAATAATTATAAATTTAGTTTGGATAAGAGCTATATAACTAGAGAATTTGAAAATAACTGAATTGATTCAATACTTACTTATATTTTTTTAAATATTTTATTTGAGAAGAAAAGATATGACCAGGACCGGGACTCGAACCCGGGTCTCCCACCTATCCGTGATGGTGCTTAACCATCTCAGCTATCCTGGTTCGCTTCTCGGTCAGTCATATCCCTTCTTTTCACTGATCCTACATCTCCGTGTTCTCGCAATTTGTGATGTATACACGGGGAGAATGTTAATTGAACATGACTTAAGTCAACAAGATCCCAAAATAAAAGTAATGTTCAATTAACATTCTCCCCGTGTATACATCACAAATTGTGAGAACACGGAGATGTAGGATCAGTGAAAAGAAGGAATATGACTGACCGAGAAGCGAACCAGGATAGCTGAGATGGTTAAGCACCACCATGGATTGGTGGGAGACCCGGGTTCGAGTCCCAGTCCTGGTCATATCTTTTCTTTTCAAATAAAATATTTAAAAAATTATATCATATAACAATAAAATAACTTACTTATATTTATTTAGAGTTTAGTACTCTCTTGTATCTCTGATTTAATTTCAGGCCTTATGATGTTTTACCAGTTAAGATTGAAACTTTGGATTTGAGAATAAAAAATATTACATTGATTGCACCCTGGTTATTCATTCCATCATTTGGATTACAGTCTACCAATAATCATAAATTATTTATTAAAGAAAAAGGCATTTTAATAAAATGGAATTATTTATTGTCAGATTGGACCTGGCTGACGGAAAGGTGCTTGGAAGGTTTGAGTACGATGAGAGGCGAGATAAGGGAAGCTGCCTGCTTGACCCTCCTCAACACCGGTGTCTGGGGCCCTTTGTCTTCCGCAACGCTTAGCAAATCTACGCTAACTGATATATATATGGCAATAGCCAAGGCATCCCTTTCAATTTCTCAATTTACTACAAAAGTTCCTACAGATGCTTGGGATAAATGTACGTAAGTTTAGATTGATTAATAATTTTTGATGTAGTTAGTTTCTAAACTGTTTTATTTATAAAAGTAAAAATAGCGGCTTTACTAACTTTCATGCTTTCTAGCTGTTAGAACTTGTATTGAAGAAAAAATGAACTATTTACCTATTTATGAATTCATAGAATATGGTAAACACCCTATAATATTTTTAAAACTTTATATTATTACAATGTGATTAATTTATATCTTTATTATATAGTGATTCCTTTATTCCTGACTGGAGGCAAGAGGAGAGATCTGAAAGCCTTGCAAGGCCTCTGCGGTGTGCTTGAGCCTAATGCTCTCTCGCTGGTGATTTCTCTTTTAGCAAGGCTCCACAATGTTCTCTCGGACCAACCGCCTCTTGATCTATATGTGCAATTGACCCATCTTTGGCCAGGAACTATAAAAAAGTATTTATATTTATTTGGTATTGAAGTATTTTAAAATTTATTGTTTGCTGATGATTTTTATTAATCATGAATTATAATAAAGTTTTTTAACATTAATAAAAATTTTTTTTTCAGTGCCAATCAGTACAGTATGAAACAAGTTGCTGAAACCCTTATGGAAGTATTGGAACATGCTCTTACATACTATCCATATAATGTTTCTTGGCTTAAATTGATGGGTGATCTGCATTTTGGTTAGTTATTGTAGATTAAATAAACAGTTGTCATAGAACATATTTCTATATTATATGTATTTATTTTTTTTATATCCTTACATTTACAATGGTGAACCGGATACAGGATACAGCTTTCCACTTTAGGACATTACTTAGAATTTTTATAATTTATTGTTCATGAACACTATAACAATCAATCAATACCATTACAACCCATGATGCATTCAACAAAAGACATGTAAAAGTGGTTCTAAGAAGTTGGATCCTTAAGATAAGATAACCAAGGTAGTTGAAATTGTTCACTACTATACTGCTACTAGGCATAGTAGCAGATGACACTTTGATGTACTTTTATTTTTTTCAATTGCCATTTGTTTTCTCCTCTTGCCATTAAGCTTCCACATCAAGCTTAATGAACTTTTCTTTTAAGCTGACGAGGGATCAGCAATGATTACATCAACATAAGCCAATCTTTGGGTTATCTTCCTGAATTTGTTTCCTCCTGTTTGTTCATTTGTTGTTGAATTTGTTTCCTTCTAATTCAGCTCATTTTACAGTGCTTTAGAAAATTATATTAAATAAAACTCGAGCAAATGGGTTTTCTCATTTTCCTAAAATTCCTAATACTCATTCTTCGTCTTATCCCACAAGAGATTTTTTACCAGGATTTCATTTCTCTGCCTGGTATATAAAGTTAATCTGATTATATCAATGACTTTTAGATTATTTTATAAATATAAATTTTAATAACATAGATTCCAGTTTTATGTTGTTTTTTAATTTTTCATTGATTCTAATAATGTACCCCTTGCTTGCCTAGCGGCAGACCAACCCCCATTGTTCCAATTTTGAAATTGTTATTGGCATTCTTCAGTCAAATTCAATTTTTCATGCACCATTTTTTTATTATTTATAAATTTATTACACATTTTTTCTAAATAATAGAAAGATTATTATGTGTTTAACTTTTATGTTATAGTTAACGGACACTATCGTAGTGCATTATGCAGCTACCTGGAGGCTGCAGCGGTCGTTACTGAACATTTCACGAGACCACTTCATCGAAGTATTCTTGAAGATCATATAATTAAGAGGATGATCAAATCATGCTCACAACTTCAGTGCCATACCCAGGTGAATTGAAAATTTGCTGCGATCTTTTTTACTTTTGTACTTGATGATATATTTATGTATAAAATGTTCCATACATCAGATGAATAACTTTTAAAAACTTTTTGTTATTAAATATTTTGTTATAAATTGTATACTTAGACTGGTCTCTAGTAAATTGAAAATACTTATATTAAAAACAAAATCAACCATCTATAATGGATCTCATTATGCCTTACTTTTTTGACTACTTTTAGCTGAGCAGTAAGGTATGCTATAGCTATTATGGAAGGCTATGGGAGGAATGATGATGCTATGAATGTAAATAAAAATAATTAATATTAATTAAACATTATCAAATTTAAAAGGCTTAAAATTTCCAAAATTAAAAAAAGATTATAATTAAATTCAGTTCCATTGCTCGGTTTTATTCATGTTTACATTATAACTTTGTTTATTTATTACACAGTTTGCTTAAAATTAAAATAGTTGAATATTGTATTGTGTGTATATATATATATATATATATATATATATATATATATATATATATATATATATGTATTTATTTTTATTTTCAATTTCAGGCTGGTCTTTTGTGTCAACTACTTGAAGAAACTGATTACGCAACTGCTTACAAGTGCTTATCAGAAGTTAATACATCTGATGCTTCAGATTCCTACCATAATTATATCTGGGATATCAATATACTTGAATTTCTCATCTCATTACATGCAAAAAGAGGAGAACATCACAGAAAGCAGGCTCTGGTATATTTTATGATTCTTATGTTTTAAATATGAGGCTAAAAAATATTATAATAATAATAAAAGTAATAAGAATAAGAAAAGTTAGTTTAAGGATCCATAGCGGAAGTAAAGCAAATAGTATTGGTTGCCTCGGCGACGATAGTTGGTTGCAGAGGTTTAAATTTCAGTTTTATCGTCTCGACTACTTTCAGTTTTATTGTCTTATTTCTTTCTGGATTATCTACTCATTACGTTTCAAGAATGCAGTAGCATTTTCACAAATATTTTCAGGTTATTTTATATTGCATTTAAAAAGTTAAAATTTTTTTTTATTTGTCATTTTTGATTTATACTTTTTTGATTTGCCGTATGTAATACGAACATGTCGAAACCTGCGAGCAGCACTCGGGTTAGTGCTTTAGAGTATGCCGACCGCACGCGACTGCTGCTCGTTTAAAATCATTAACCTGTTAAGTGTATTGTATTTCTTTTCAAAATTTCATTTTCTTATTAAATCCTCCAAAAATATTTTATTTTATTCAGGTCAGAATAATTGGACTTTTAGAATTGAATTCTAACAATAATGAAGAGATAAAAAGGGAAGCTGAAAACATCAGGAAGAGTAATTATTTGAGAGCACTGGCGACTCAGTATCTTTGATTTTAATATTATTTTTTATTCATCAGTAAACCAAAATTTATTTATTTTCTTATATAAATGTGTATTTGTATATACTATGGAGCATATTGATTGTAATTATGTATATATTTTTTGTAAAAATGTTTTTAAAAGTTTTAAAAAAATTATGTACATTTTTGAGTTTAAATAATTTTAAATAAAATTATTATATGTTAATAACATAATTTGCTATTAAAAATGTACATTATACTGTTGACTGAAAAATCAAATATTTTTGTTCATTGGAATTTTTATTTTCTGCATTTTCACAAGAACTTAACCGTTTTAAATTTGATACTTTTGTCTTGGAAAGTTATGATTATCAAATTACACACTTCACAATGTAGGGTCCTGCAAAGATTCTTTGGCATTGTTTAAATCAAGGAAATTGATATTGTGAAGTGTGGGAAATACATCACCAAATTCAATGGGGAAGCAAAAATGAAGATGTTTTCAACTGAAGAAATCCAGCCTTCACAGCTATAATAAAATATGAATTCATCAATCTATTAAACAATCAAGTATGACCTAATTTGCAAGGCATATATCTGAGAAATGCGGTAACATCAAACTACAGGTGTATGGCGTCAGAATTATGTTAACAGAGGCACCCACCCACAACAAACATTTAGACTAGAGCCGTATCATAATACAGAGAGTCACAGATGGTTTGGCAGAACATAGCCACAGGAAGAAAGAGACATATAGTCCACCCGAAAAAATCACCAGAATTGCAATATTAGGAATATCCTGACACAGAAATCATCATCTTTGATTAAGTAATATGTCTTGTCAATGCGAACATCACTTTATCATTCAACCAAAAACCAAAAATTCCAATCAACATCCCCCTAATCCCTATAAACATCATATATATGTGTGTGTGTGTGTGTGTGTGCGTGCGTGCGTGCGTGCATGCATTTATTTTTTTGGCCATCTATGGGCCAGGCATAACTCAAGACTTATGGTGCTCTTTTTCTTCTTTTCCTTGCACTCTTTATGTTATCTACAACTGTTTGTCTCTGATCAAATGTCCACACTCACTTCATAGGTTGCTTTTTCTATCAGTAGCCTGGAGCGGTCCTTGTCACATATTATTTCTTCTGTAACACCTATGCTTTATTTTTTTTTTTTATTTTTTGCAAATTCCTTCACGACACGCAAGCACTCACGCTCGCGCGCGCGCACACACACACACACACACACACACACACCCACGATATTTTCCTCATGCTCTATGCTCTTAAAATGTTTGGCCTATTATCTACTTTTTGTAGGTTTACATATAAGTTGTTAACATACGGTATAGCTGGGAACTACACTTCTGAATACCTCCTGCTAGATATCAATTAAAGGGGCTGTGTCCAGGACAACCAACCATCCAACCTTAATTATTTAATTTTTAGAAGATAAAATTCTGGCTAAAATGAATTCCTGTACATAAACATTAGTTTGGTTACAAGCCCATTAGGATTTTCCAAATCAGCAGTTTTATTGTTAATTTTTCAAAAAGTGAGATTTTCACTATTCTTGAATTTTTGAGAAAAAAAAAAGGTATTTGAATGATTTAAAAAATATTCTAAAGGAATTATATAGTACAGTATTATATATAGTACTAATCTTATAACACCCGTAACTTATTTACTTAATAATGCATTAAGGTTTTGGCTCTTTACTAGAGCTTCAAGTATTTTTTTTTTAAATCTGAGTTTGAGATTTATCATCACCCAGCAAAACCATTGGCCTAAAAACATCACATCCTCTACCACTTATTGAACCCGAGACAGTTATGGGCTGTAGTGGTATAGGTAACTATAGCTTTAAGAAAGAGGAATAGTGTTTACCATTTAGTTAAAAAAACAATAAAAAATGTATGGTTTAATATGTAGGTATAATTTAATGTTATAATTTTGTTCTAAAAAACAAGAAAAAATGAAGAATGGAGTTGCACTGGTTTTCCCCTTTACCTTTCAAATTTGTATTTTTTGTTTTTTAAATAATAATAAATATTCATGTTTTTTTTTTTTCATTTGTGGTTAAAGTCATTTAAAACTTAAAAAAAGAATTTAACTTGATTTTCTGACATTTCTGAACATGCTAATTATGATATCATGTATAACCAAATTCGCTTCCTTCTGCATTAAGTAATTTAGAAAACTGGTGTTAAGTTTTCATGAATCTTCTCAAATAGACGCACAGTAAAGAATTATGGACGTTGAGCTATTTTTGTATTGATGAGTACCCAGTAAATCTTGCTCTTAATTTTAGCATTTAAGCATTTAATTTTAGGGGTCTAGAAATACATGGTGTACTAAATTAAATGGTGCATCTGATGTCTCTAAAGACGACTGCCATGTTAAGTTAGATTTATAAGTTAAGGGTACAGGGAAATAAGTTGATACCAATATTGTATAAGGTGCTTCAGAATGAAATTGTGGTTCAGCAAGTAACAGTGGGACCTTCTAAATCATATAAAATATTAGTTCTAGTTTCTGAGGGTACTGATCTAACTGTAGTTACTTCTTTTTAAGGACTTCTCCAGGTTCCCTGGGTGGACTTTGACCTCCCGAGAAATCCTCTCGGCCCAGAGCTATCGTCATCAGTTGACTATGTCCGTTTTATTCATATTATTTTAAACGTCTTAATCCAGGATTTTCTGGGTCAACCTCTCTTGTGTTTGCCACATATTAATTTCACAATATTGTTTTCTTTATCATTCGCTCATCTAGGCTTCGGAGTAAGTGGCCAAGCCAGCTTATCCTTCTAGCTATGATGCAGCATAAAAAAAGATGTAGGAATGTTCTAAATTTGGAAACCTTAAGGTACAAAATATTTTTACATAGTTCCAGTTTTCAATATTCTGATCCAATAGATGGTAATTTTTCTAGTATAATTCCAATAATTCCACTTAATTTTCTAATTGCCTATGTCACTTTCATCCTCCTCTCTCCCTAAAAAAAAATAATAAATCAGTTGTTGGATGACCAATAAAAACCTTTTTCTTCTTTTCCTTCCTCCATGTACCTTTCATGTGGAGGAGCCTCAACCCATCTCATCCATTCCTCTCTATCTTGTGTGAGTTCTCTCATTTGAGCAAGAGTTTTCCCCTTCTTTTCTCCCAACTTGCGGATATATTCATTGTAGGCAATCCTGGGTCTTCCTCGAGGTCTTGAGCCAGTAGGTCTGGCCTCCATTATCTTCCGTGGATTTCATTTTTACCACAATGAATCGGCTGATGTTCTTATCACTAGTAACCCAACACTCACTTCCATACATCAGGGTGGGAAACAATATCGCTTTAAATATATGGAGTTTGGCTTGCTTACTTCACCTTTACCTACAATGGTGTTACAGATCTGGTAATAGATCTCATTTGCTTTCCTTATTCTGCTTGAAATTTCCTGGTGTATCTTTCCCATCTTGCTAATAATCCTCCCTAAGTAGGTATAATCGTTAGCATTTTCCAGTATTTCTCCTCCACAATAAAATCTCTCATTTCTTGCCACTTCCCTGGAAACAATGAGAACTTTTCTCTTGGAAGTATTTGTCTTCATGCCTTTCTGCAAAAGCTCCACCTGCCATTCAGTTATCGCTTGTTGCAGTTTCTCTTAAATAAAAACCGTTAAAATCAATTATGAGATTTATGATTTTTCTTTTAAATTCATTTCCTTATCTGTTTTGAACTTCTAAATGTTGGATATTACTTTTACAGTAGACATCTTAAGGTCTTCAGCATCCGGTAGCTACAAAATAATGTGCCCCTCTTGAATAAGATATGCATTATTAGAGAATGTTATTTATTTATTTTTGCCATGGAAAGTTTTTGGTATATCATGAAAAATCACGCATATACAAAAAAAACACTAATAAAAATGTTTAAAGTCACCCAAAAAGTTGGCACTATAGTATATAAAAACAAAACAAAAAAAAACAAACTTTATTTGCAAATTTAGATATACAAGCTGCATAAATGTAAATACATGTTCCGGACTTCCTTTTCATGTTTAAAGAACAGTGATTTTAATTAATTAAAGTTATCTTTTATAAATAAGTTTAGCAAAAGCAGGAAAAATGTGGAAAAAAGCCCGCTTAAAAAAATAAAGATAATAATTAAATAGTAGTAATAATAATAAATTAATAAATAAAAAATAATAATGTAAATAAATATAATAATAATAATTAAATAGATAATGAATAAACAATTAAAAATAACTATAAAATAAATACAGATAGCTAGATTACAATACCTGCAAAAGTGATTTGTTAAGTTATAAGTATATGTTTTGTTCTTTGGTGCGTGTACCGTCCTCGCGAATGTTTATCATAGTTACCGATTTCTCGGATTAATGGGTTTTCGGAAGCTGGAGTTTTTTCGAAGTATGCTTTTGTTTGGGCTGAAACATATTGTTTGGCACTATAGTTTGTTTATTGATCTTACCATTATTGTGGCTCTGCTATGACAAGTAGACTAGGACTTTGTTGATGTTGAATAAGTCTAAGAAAACAAAAGAAGCATTCTGTTTCGTTAAATTTAAAATAAACATGTTTTACAAGCATTAAGAAATAAAATACGGCCGATCATTCGTGAAAATCAATTACTGACGAATATCTTTTTAAAAATAATTTCTGGCTGTGTTTGAGTTCTAATTGTAGTAAATCTAGAACCAGGAAGTAAATTGAAAGTTTTATTATTATAGAACTAACTATACTTTTATTGTCC
Organism: Arma custos; assembly: GCA_037127475.1. Taxonomy (NCBI): domain Eukaryota; kingdom Metazoa; phylum Arthropoda; class Insecta; order Hemiptera; family Pentatomidae; genus Arma; species Arma custos. Next base: position 99,993,227 of record CM073764.1, read on the forward strand.
TATAAGTGAATAGTAATCCGATATATTTAGGCTAGAGGCGAAATTATATTTAAAAAAATTGTATTCTACTGTCAATGTTTCCAGATATATATTCTAGCAAACGTGTTCTTTAATTTATTTTATTCATCTAAGTTATTTCATTTAATTATCTTTTGGATTTATGGCACTTAAACCAAGTATTAAGTAACAACCTATACCACTAAAATTTATGAAGGGTCTTGGGTTCAGTACGTGGTAGAGACTGTAATGTTTCGAAAACAACATTTATACAGGGAGGTAATTTGTCCATAGATCATGCTCAACTGCCAGGTTTCCTCCCCCGATAAAGTGTATCCACTTTAGAGAGGCTGGAGTGTCTCCAGACCACATGAGGTCACCCAGTATTACTGGACTTAATTATTTATGCACTTCAGGCATAGCTAAGGTTTGGAAATATATTTTACCTTTGGTTAATGAAAAGCCTATTTCCCTAAACTTCTCCTCTTAAAAATTGTAAAAATTTATTGAGCATTTATGGAACGGGGTATCTCAGTGATAGCGCTGTGTTGACGTGCCCGGGTTCAAATATGGCTGTGGCATATATTCTGTTAACATCGGGGGGTGAGCTCTGTGGGATCTGGAGACCTTCCTGGGGCCCAGCCAGCCTCTATAAAGAGGATATACATGATTTGGGAAAACCTGGCAGTTAACGACCTGTAACCTGGCATGGCCTATGACAAATTACCTCCCTGCCTAACTGTTGTCCAAGAAACTTTACAGTCTCTACCATGTACTGAACTCAAGACACTAAATAGGTTGTAGCAGTACAGTTTTTTTATAGGGCAAACTGTTGTTTCGAATATTCAGGTTTCCGAAACAGTTCATTAACAAAAATAGTTGTTATCATTTTTTAAATTCTTATATTACTTAAGACTATTATTACTATCATTAATGTTTCTAGATGTAACAATGAATACAAAAACAACTGGACAAAACATAACAAAATACTGTCACGCCTCGCTGTTGGTTAAACCCTACGTGAGTGGGTGCCTCCCTAGGCTTAAAAAAAAAAAACAAGAAGTATAGAAGCTGTAAGAGAAGGATAAAACAGAAGAAGAGGATTGTATGTGACAGGAGGAAGGGGAAGAGGAACGCCGATGACCCCAATAATTATTATTTGTGGCGGAGCTCTCCCACGGGCAGATTTCCCAGGAGTCTTGGCTGCTCACCTCACAACTCAGCCCCCCTGTCCTGTTTAGTCCTAAAGGAAGAAAAACTCAAACACTTTCTAGTCTTTCTTTCCTTCTCCGCCCGTCTTTACACATTCACTTGTTGGCTCTATGAAATAATTGCCTCCGGTCATCGCTTTTAATTAAAACAGGGGATTCATCAAACATTTTTATTTGTTTGATACAATTATCCTTAAACCTTGGTCCTAGACATTAAGGCCCATTCACAGGAATAATTTCCTTTCATAGTACTTGAACATTTGTTTCTACTATTTCTGTATTTTATTTCTATAACGTGAAGTAGTTACAGTAATCAATAAAATAAAATTGATTGGTCATTGTAAAACGAGCTCATATAGCTGAATAAGAATGTCCATAAATGAGAAAAACTAGTTTAACTAGTTTAGTAGTTAGTGCCTCGGGAAGATAGGAACAGTACTCCGCATAAATTTTAATAAAAATTATAGTTATTCCGGGTGAATTTCGCTCTCTTGAACATTTTGGGGAAAGTGAGTTACCTCGCCCCCCCTCCCGTAGTTCTCTCATACGATAATAGTTTATTAGATTCCAATAACTGATTCTTCAATGTTAATCGTCATATAGTCTCTAAGCGGTTCATAAACGTTATTTACGTCCATTGATACATATAACAAACAGCATAAACTTCCTTTTCACTCTGTATTTGAATAGAAGTCTTTTGAACGATAAATCATATTTTAACACCTGCATGCCTCGTTTTTATCCTGCTTATTTGGCATTTTGGCACTTGATAGCCAAATTTTATGACTTAATTTTACATTATTTTTTCAAATATGAAAATTGCATCATGTTCTACTTTGTACAGTAATACAGGTTATGCATCAGAATAAACACATAGGCTACACTATATAATGATTTTGTGTAATTTAGTTATAATATTACGATAAATATCATAAAAAAGTACTTGGATATAACACATTCTCAATATTACCTCCAACTTATGGTCAATAGGTAATCGTGGTTATTTAATTTAATTGTTAAATATTGTTAGCATCACTACAGGCCTCTCCCCTGAGTAGCTCGCTCACGTGTTTCTTACTCGCAAAACCTATATATTTTCGCTGAACAAAACAAATCAAGTAACATCACAGGAAAAATATAAAGTTAATGAAGATAAATAAATAAATTAGAACTTCTCCTTTTTCTCACCCTCCTCTTAAAATGTACATCGTACAGTACAAGAGATCCTTTCCATCCTAACCTAAAAATCCTACGTGTACTTAACAACCTTCAAACTTAAAGGGGCTAAGGAAAAAAAAAAGTTGACAGGAGTATATTGCAGTAGGTAAGTAGAACCACTAAATTACAACACATCGTTAAATTACCTGCATATGTAACTTAACGTATTATATTATATTATATATCGTGTATACATAACGATTAGTCTAATCCTTTCAGTTTTAATTTCTCGCTGTTGCCGTACGACAAGTGAAACCGTTATGAAACGTATACTACTTAATCTTTTTTAATAAATTCAATAATATTACATACAAATCCTTTACTGACACGAACAACAGTAAACGAAAGTCTTCCGTCCGTCCCGTTTGTTAATCAGTGTCAATGTATGTTTCACGGCCGGACTGATCCGTTTGTGATGAAATTTGATATGGATAATCTCAAGCTTGGGGAAGGATATAGGCTACTTTTTATCAACACCACATAGGCCAAGTTTATATAAAACTGTAATCTGATTGACTAACACACCCAGCGGTCAACGCACAGCAGAAACTAGTAAACTTAGCATCTTGAAATTTGCAGATAGGTTTTTTGCATAGCTTAAATGAGCAACAAGAAAGGAATTTAGTTGATTCCACCCCCAAGGGTTTTCCCTTTAATATAATTGGGGCTCAAAGATTGTGTGGAATCCGTCAGTTTTGAAGTTAGACATCTGCAACTTTTTACTGCAACTACATTTTGGATGTACGAGTAACTTATAGTGAACAAAAAATTATTTATTTAAAATGATCTGTCACGAAACTTTATGTGGCAGACCAAATTCCGCGCGAGCCGTGGGCAAAAGCTAGTAAAGTCATATACTGATTTGTTCTACTTGGTTTACCTGAAGGGTTAATTTTACTCTCCTTAACATTTAGGAAAAAGTTTTAATGATTTTCGACTTACTCTCTTATTCATAATTCATACTGAAGAGGAAATTTGGTTTAAAATAATAAAACTGATATTTATAAAAATCTATGATAATTCCACAATTTCGTTATTGAAGCGTGAATTTGGTTTAGACACAGGTAATTAGTTACAAACTGTATAATAAGCATTTTACACCAAACCAACTATTAAATTTAAAAATTCACTCGCTGCTTCAATCTTATCAATCTTATGAGGAGAAAAATCACGAGATAAAAGTAAGGTAGAGATGATTCTCTGGCAAGCAGGGAATTGAAAATATCTTGGGAGGAGAAGGCTTGGTTTCAGAGCCAACATGTCTCGAATAAGAATCCCGATTCCTACTCAAAGATTTTTCATCTTTATTCGGGCCGAGCTCTAGCTTTACATTACTATTAGCATTCCACTTGAGTCTTCTCCGCTGTCTCTTCGAAGGATTTCTTATTCCATCACGTCGTCGATCCAGTATGTCCTGGATATTTCGACTGATTGACCAATAAATGAGATTAGTAATTTATATTAGTAATATCTGAAAGAAACTAGAGTACCTAAAAAAAAACACAACAAGGCTGCTCAATAGGAAGCAGTTACAGAGGGATGTGTATCTATATATTTTATTTATATTCCTGTGATACAGTCCTCTAATAAATTAAAATTACGATTATTTCCAGTTTGTAAGAGATGAGTTTCATTAGCTCGTTTAAGAATCACCATCGAAAGAAGTTTTGTTTTCTAATAATATCTAAAAGAAAGATGAGTACTTCAAGACAAACAGGGTTTTGATTTTAGACTGAGGATCCTGGTTCGAATTCCGGCCGGGGGCATATCTTTTCTCTTTAAAATTAATATAGGTTATTTATAGTTTCTAAGAAACGATTTTCATTTGTTCGTTAAAAAATCACATTTGAAAAGAATGTGCTTTTATAATAATATCTATAGGAAAGATGAGTAGCTAAAAAAAAACAGGACTGTAGAATAAAAACCTTCTTCCCGAGGATGGGCATGTATATATTATATTTTATGCCAATTATTCTGCAGTTTTTCGCTTCGAGCTGAGTCAAAATTCTAACTATTCATTCTTTTACTTTTTAATATCCTTTAAAAATAAAAATAATCTTGAGCTTAGGTATCGAAAACAGAATGTAAATAGGAATTGTGTGTATTTAGGTAATCATTTCACCTGGAAATAAACGTTTCAACATACATATATCATCGATACTTCGAAATGTTAGTTGAAATGTTTACTTATCCATGAAATGATTACCGAAATCCACACATCTTCCATAATTACATTCTCTTTTCCATACTAAAACTCACGATAATTTGCATTTTTGGAGAATATTAAGAAGGAAACTAATAAACAGTTAAAACTTGAAACTCAAATCGAAGCGATAGCCTGCGGAACAGATACCTATTTTATTTATTTTCCTCTGATATATTCCACTAATAAATACAAATATCAATTATTTCCAATTGGTAAGAGATGGGTTTCATTAGTTCGCTATAGAATAACCTTTGAAAGAAACATGGTTGTCTAATAATATCTGAAAGAAAGTAAAGTACCTGAAGGCGAACAGGGATGTAGAATAAATATATGTTGATATGAACAAATGACATGAAAACAAAAAATACTTGTGGAGAAACTACCCACCGGTAGCACTCCAATAAAGTTCTATAGTAGAAGGTCTCGAGGCCATTTTCTTTTCAGACGCCTCGGAGGGTTATCAGGAATAGTATGGGAAGCAAGTTGAGAGACTAGCGTATTCAAGTGTATTGGGAGCTTTTCATGGAAGGATAGGTATCTAGTTTGGGCCAAATCTCTAAGTAATTTATTTTATTTATATTCCTCTGATACAGTTCTCTAATAAATACAAATATCGGTTGTTTCTAACTAGGAGATGATAAGTTTTATTAGTTCGTAATAGGATCAGTTTCGAAAGAAGTATGTTTGTCTAATTATATCTGAAAGAAGAAGAGCGAGTACCTCAAGATGATATTCAGGGTGCAGAATATAATATTATCTTTGTGTTTTTTTTTTTTTTTTTATGTTTTATGAAATAATTTTTAATGTATAAAGTTTATTTTTAAAAATAATAAATATCCGCCTGAAATAAAATCACTCGTTAAAGCCATTGTTATCATAATTACCAACACTGTCCTGATTGTTATTAAGACCACTTCATTAGACTCACATCGACCCCAGCTCGCAATTTAATAAGCTCCTAAGCTGGGCATATTACCACCTACTTGTGGTGAGTGGGGCTTCATCAAGATCTTAACTGTTCAAGTGTTGGCCTGCATAGTTAGTCAAAGTTCCTGTCTACACCCACACGCAGTCAATGACTCCTCTGGCTAGGAGTCTATGGCGGGCAGTATTACGTGTATATGGGAGAATGTGACAGCATTCTAATGGTAATCCTGGCAATTGAGAAGAATTAAATGTTAACATTACATTTGTAAAAAGGGAGAATCCCGTTTTGTCTAAATAGATTTTTATATTCCAATATTAATCTAAATTAAAATTGATTCATATGCTAATAATGCCAAAAAAGAAAAGAAAAAAAAAGTGGAGTAATCTAAATTTATGTGGATAGATTCCTAGATAGATAGATTCTTTAGATTCCTCCACTATCAATCTTAAGACTGACTCACATCACCTTTCCTCTACCTACTCCCAAATTTTTAATTTACTAAAAAAACCTTAAATTCTGCCACTTTGTCACTGATGTTTCCTTTGTTATCGCACTATTGACATTTATATATATATATATATATATATATATATATATATATATATATATATATATATATATATATATATTTTTTTTTTTTGTATTATCTTTCCACTTTTCTCATTTATTCATTCATTTTTGGCTTGTCAATATAATTGTATCCATTTATTCATTTTCCTTCATTTTTCCTATACTCCAGTATGGTTACCTTCTATAGTTACCTTTTTGGCCGCTAGAGATCGCTACTAACTCTTCCGCCTTACTCCATAACGTATTTTTTCATTGTTAGCCAGCCGGTGCACCCAACGGGTTCTCTCTCCAAATCGGTACGTCTTTTCTTTATATTTTATTTATTATATCCTTTTCTCTTTAGCCTTTCTCCATTCTCCACACTACATATTTTCCTATTCCCCCCTTATCATTTTGGCATCCATCTTAGTTGGTAATCAAGAGTTCTTATTTTTAAGCACTATTTTTAATTTTTTAATTTTTCAAGTTTATTAATCCTATCAACTATTTTTCAAACAGTTATTGTACACAATAGTTACTGTACAATGGTAATACTATTATTCACATTAGTTATTGTACATACAGTTCCATACTTTTCATTTTGTTTACATTTCTAACTGTCATTCTACGAGACACCTTCCATTTCTTTGTACATATTCCTATATTATTATGTCGCATACATTTACTTATGTAACCTCTAGAAGTAGAAGTGCACGTGCATGATAATCTTTAATAATTTCGGAAACCACTAATTCATGTAGAGACGGAATGAGAATTTGGATGAATGAGAAGATAATAATGAATAAGATATTAAAAATATTATATATACAATTTGAAGAATGAACTTTACACGTCTGAATCGCAAAAAGAAAAAAATACATATAACTGTCAGGAATGAATTTGATAATTAAGGTATTGTGCAATCGTAAAAACGAATGTTCGGAAATTGACTAATCTAACATGTTAAGTCGTAAATTATGAAGAGTCAAGCCTAAAGTTTTAAGTGATTAAACAGTGGCTCATGGATGGGGGGATCTGGATTGCGATTGGATATTTGTACGAAAACTCATGAGTCTATACAGCATGTGGCAAATGGGTGCGAAGCACCAGCTGGACAGACTACATCATCAGGCATAACAATGTGGCGAATATATATCACCAAAGTATATGCAGGCCATTAGGACTTTTTGGCGGAGAGGAGGCGCCTTACTACCGCTACCCGCCGGAAAAAAACTATTAGAAAATAATAAAATAAAAATTTACTGGCATGAGCAAATAATCACGGACCACAGGGTAATACATAACCGTCCGGATATTTTATTGATATATAAAATAGACAAAAAATGGCAGAATTATAGAAATAGCTGTCCCCTGTGGTACAAACGCAATGAACACCAGAGCCAAAAAAAATAGGAAATATCAGGAACTTGCTCTTGAGTTAAAATCACTTTGGAGAAAGTGCTCATAACCCCAATAGTCATTTCCTCGAGTTTAGAGTTTGTTCATTTAAAGTCACTTTATGCTGCTATGGCTAATCGGACGATGCTACAGTGGGAGCTCTAAATTTTGCCTATCCAGATTTAATTAGGATAGGGATTTTTAACGAGTACCTGACATCGTACAGGCTCGGGACCCCCGTTTAACGTCCCTTTCGAAGGGCGGCGTAACTCAGGATTTTTTACTCCCTTTAAAAAATCCTAGGGCCACCTGCCTGGCTACGAATCCGATTGATCATTTCCTCGAATGGACTGACACTGAAAAGCACAAGGGAGGGTAAAGAAGACTGTGGCCTCCATTTGGAAAACTTAAAATTGGCACAAAAAGCAATTCTGTTGGGTACTTGCAGAATTGTAAGAAAATTCTTAAATAAGTAACATTTATACTTCCCTTGAATTTTGAATTCCGGGATGTGAATTTGGCGCCGGAGAAATCGGTGACAAAAATATATATAATAAATAATAATTATATTTTAAAATAAATTATTTGTATATTTATAAAATTAAATAATTAAATTTTTTATAATTCTCATTTTCAAAACATCTGGAAAGCGAATTTTTAATTATTAAATTATACCTGGAAGTAGATGGAAAACTAAATAGAAGAGAAGGGGGGCTTGGAGCCTTGCTAAACCTCAACACCACTAATTGGATTGCATGCAGTGTTGTTCTCTTTTATTCAACAAGGATTTTTTTTTTTTTTTTAGTTATTTTGATCTTGTTAGAATAATTTATTACATTAAAACATAAAACATTTTAGTTTTATGTTGTTTGCTTAAACAATGGCATTAAGATTACGAATTAAGCAATTATTAAGATTACTTTTCTTATTCTTTATATGCATTCACAATTCAATTGTTCAGTTGGTACGTAAAATTTGTCTAGCTCTCTTCACTCAGTTTTTAAACTAATTTTATAAGTTATTTCTTACTTTTTTTTCTTTATATTGATATACATATTAGGTTTTTAGATTTAAAAAATAATTGATTAAGTATGAGGTGAGTGTTTGTTTATGTAAATAACTTTCATTTATTTTCAGATGTAACTCATTTCATTAAGCAAGAATTTTCATATATGCTATTCTTGATTTATTGTTACTTATTTTATTAAGGAAAAACTTCCATGTTTTATATTACAAAAACAAAATACAAATACAAATACCATATAAGATAAGAAAAATTTAAAAGAATAGCTATAAAAATAATTGTAAAAGTATATTTAATTTCTAATATTCAAATAGTTCCATAGAATCAACTAAATAGGCACCTTTTGATCTCAAATCATTATTATGAATAATATATTACTGCTATAATATAGTTCTCCTTTCCAAAAAGAAGAGTTTTGTGTGAAATTGGTAGATCAAATAGTATGAAAAAAAAGTTTTTGTTATTATTTTTTTATTTGGATGGCACTCAGAATGATAATAATTACCACCTAATGTGTGAAGTAAATTACATTGGCTTTGTTTGTGGCAAATTAATTGTTAACATGTAAAAAAATTTAGAAAGTTTTGTATCTTTATTTTTGCTTGAGGTGTGATTATGACTTAATTTAAAATTCAAACAATTAAGCTCATCCAACAGCTATGCTAGTACGTTATGAATATTTCTATGTTGTATTCGACTTAGTACTCACTATTAAACAATTTTTCATTACACTGTACATAAACATGCGAATAGCCATAATGATTCACTACTGCTTATTCACCTAAGAATCTTTCTGAAAATTTAAAAGATCAATTAAAAAATATGTATTAAGTTAATTAGGAACTTTCCGATTGAGTTTTTATAATATCAAAGAGTGATAATCGATAGTTAAACATGTACTTCTTGAAATTGGTTGTATTATTATTTGCTTGGTAATTTTTTATTTATTAAACTTATTCTGTTTAGAAAAAGAAACTTGAAAAAAAGGGGGGCATGTGAAGATTGAAGAAAAGAAAATGTTGGTTAGTAATAGCAAATTTCTCAGTAGAGTAAAAGCTCGGTAGTATAACTTATACTTTTTCATTGATCATTAGTTTGCATTAGATAGTTAGATTTTGAAACTTTTCTTTATTATTTTAGTTTAATTTATTATAATTAATAATATAGTCCCAGTGTATTGCAACATATAATAATAATATAATAAATAAAATTATAGCGTCTTATTTTAACACAATAAAATTTACTATTTTAAAAATAATCTCTGCTTTCACCTCACATTTTTCTAATGACCTATGTTATAAAAGCACAAAGTTTTGTGAATTATTATCATGCACCTTCACTTCTTCAAACATTTCAATTATCACCTTGGTAAGGATAAGTATATATTTAAAATACAGCATTCATGAATATAAAAAGGATTAGATAAGCAGTTACTGAACTAATCAAGTAAAAATTATATGCAATAAATTCTTTGGTGGTATAACTTCTAATGGGGTTGCACCCGCTTCCTTGGTCCTACTGTCATATTTTAGATTAAACATTCTTATAATTCATTTTATTATTATTTTTATTTGCGAATGAGCCCATTGAAACTAAACAAAGTACTTTAATGTCATATTTTTGATTAAACATTCTTAAAATTCATTTTATAATTATTTTTATTTGTGAATGAGCCCATTAAAACTACACAAAGTACTTTGAGGCGTGTATTTGCCTTTTTTTTTTTTGTGTCCGTTCTTCTTTCATCTTTTGCTTTGGACTTCCTTTCTCTCTTGAGACCATGTTGTTACAGTCTTTTTTGATTTCTCCTCTTGGCAGACTTGCCTCTTATGAATTTTGAATCTGCAGTTTACCTTGTTCTGGATATCCCCTTTTGTAATTCTTGCTAGTTTCAGATCTTTTTTGATTTCTACATTCCATTTCATCATGTCTGTTTTGGATTGACTATTTTTTTTTTTTCAACTGTTTAATTGGTAAGTGCCTAATATGAATTTCTATGTATCAAGTATTCTTTGTTTTCTCATTTGCCTCTATGTCGGTTTTCTTTGTTTAGCGATTTTGGGCCTAAAGTTTTAGTTATTATCTTTCGTTCATTTTTGTTATTGTTTTCTATATCTCTCTTCCTGTTCAAAACCAGTGTCTCTGATCCATAGAACTATTCTGGTTTTAAGAATGTATTGTCTTAGTTTTCAGTGCTTGAGCATAAATTTTTGTTATAGATATTTTGGGTAAATCAATATATCCAGTGTCCATTTTTTGGCATCTATAATTTCGTAAGATTTTGTTTCTATTTCATTCTTTTAAATTGTTTCACCGAAATATTTAAAATGTAGTACTCGTTTAATGTTTCCATATTTTTCCTCCATGGAATTTAGTACTTCTTTGTTGTAGGCCATGTGCAAAATTTATTTTTAAAATAATAGATATCATTACACCATACAAAAAAAAAAAAATCATAGAATAGTTGATCAGAGAGAAAACGGTCCCAAAATTGTTAATTATTCAATCTCTAAGAATTTTTCAGAGGATCAAATATATTCCTTCGCTTCTTCTAGCCTCAGAACCATTCATTCTTAATTCTATATTATAAAATAAAAAGAAAGAAGATGAAGGAAGACACAAGACTCACATAGGTATTATGATATAGTTATTGTGACAGCGAAAACATTTTATTTTCTGGTATGAGAATGAGCATCAGTTATCGCATTTTGCATTATTTCTATAAAAATTGACTTGGAAACTGGAATATTTTATTTTTCAAGTGCTGAAAAATTATAATTACAACTACTGTATAGGGTATTATATCAGGCTTTGACATAAAATAAATCTTTCATATAAAAGCTTCTATTTTCATCAATAATAGTAATAATAACAATGTATTTATATATACTGGGATAAGTCCATATAGAATAACAATATAGGTACTGTAAGCTATTATGTCTTAGAGTGTAAACTAATTACATTTAATTAATTATTAATTAATTATAATATAATAAAAAAAATGAACAAATAAATGTGAATTACCTACCATAATAATATTTTAAGAACAGATTAGAAGAAAAGAAAAAAAAAATAAAATATCTTAACAATAATTATATGAGAAACAATTTATGGTTGCATATATATCAAATTTATGCCAAGAAAAAAACAAAAAAAAATGAAGAAAAATTAAACAAAATTAACAAAGATTTACATTTCATCCCTTTTTGTCTTTTTTTCCTCTTCTACCAAATATGTAACAGTGGTAGGAAAGAGAGAGGTGGGACTTGAGGCAAAATTGGTAATTTTTAAGAAAGTTTACCTTCCTGTTCTCCTGTATGGTTCAGAGAGTTGTGTTAACTGACCGACTCTGTAGTCGAATTATCGTTGCGGAAATGAAGTACCTGCGAAGAACAGCTGGAAAAACTAGAAGAAATGAACGTATTAGAGGAGTGCTCAATATGTGTTCGATCATGGAAACAATTGAAAAGAAGCAGCTTAATTGGTTCGGGCACCTCTGTAGAATGGAAAGGCATAGGGACCCTCTCAAGACAATGGAGTACCGTCCATCTGGGAGGAGACGCCCCAGAATTATGTTTCTTGATCAGATAGAATGAATAGGGAAACCCAGGGGCAAAAGGTTGGATGGAATGAAAAAGCTCGCCGTTAATCGGGAGGACAGGGAAGCCTGGCTAGACGCGCCCCCACGTTGAAAGGCACTAAGGGGTGAAGAAAAAGAAGAAGAAGATAATATAAGATATTTGAGTGCATAACCTATTGTATATTTTATGTGAAGTGCAGAATGTGTCCAAGTAATTCCAATCACAGGGCCTTGAACTAAAATCTCTATAATTAAATTAAGTGTACATTTATGAAATAAAACATTTAAACATTGAAAAATACCTGGAATCCGGGACAATCTTTAAAATTTGATTTCAACACAAACATATATCCATAATATAAATATCAATTGAACTTAAAATAAAATATTGATCTTTGAAAAGCTTAGGTTTTTATAGTTAATAAACAAAAAAAGTGTCAATATTTTTGTTGTTTTTTAAAAATTTTATGGGAAGATTGCTGAGGTTGTGGAGTGCTGAGTTGTTGTGCAGTATATTCGTAATTTAATTAATTTCATTATAAATAAACACATTCTTTAATCTTTTAACAGCCGTAGATGGATCCTGTGGGATCTTAAGACTCTCATGGGGCTCACCCAGGCTATAATGAGGATATCTTTAATTGGGGAAGTGTGATTTCAGCCTAATCTACTCTCAGTTATTTTAAAAAATGTATAGCAACTTTATTTATCGCAAATAAAGTTAATTATCACAAATAGGTTATATATTGTTGGGTTACAAGTGAAATACACTAAGTAAAAACATGATCACTATCTCAAAAATATGATTTTGAGAAACGCTGATTAAATGGCTAGAGTACTTAGTGAATTGTGAAACATTAAATGGCTAGAATACTTAGTGTCATTGTGAAACATTAAATGGCTAGAATACTTAGTGTCATTGTGAAACATTAAGCAAAGATATTACTTAGTGGGTTTCACCAGAAGAAACATCTCACCCTAAGGACTTTAGCCTTGTCATCATCGTTTTCTCAAAATAGTGTTTTTGACTTATATTACACTGAACACCAAGTTCAATGGAGGTGCAAACAATCAGTGCAGAGAAGTAGAAATGCAATTCAAGACAGTAGTCTGATTCCAGATATATATTTTTGTCATAGATAACCTAGACCTCAAAGAATTCGTACTGCTGTTTTAGGGGCTAATTTATCAACTCATTTCCTTATTGAAATTGGGACAACACTGTTAGAAAAAAAAGAGAAGTAAAGAAGATGATAAAAAACTTTTGGAGCAGCTAACTTTTTAAGTATTCTAGAAAGTTCCTGGTCGAAAATAGCAATAAATTGACTGGGGAGAGTTTGAACAAAGGAGACTGATTATAAAGTTGAACTGAGGTGCATCGCCCCCCCCCCTCCATCACAACCACCTTCTCCAGTGCTCTAATAGGGCTGGGCTCCATTAGCTATACTGTCTTACCCTTTCGATTGGGATCATGGCAACTTCCAACTGCCTGATTTAGTCAATTATTAATTAAATAATGACTAATAATTAAATAATAGTGTTACGGCCTACTGGGTATTAAAATGAATTAAACAATTCCTTAATCAAGATACTAATATTTATTAACAAAATGATAAAAAGGATACAATTAAACTATTAACAATTAAATTGTTGAACTAATATAAATTTATAATGACAATATTCTAAATATTATAATCTAGGCCTAACTCCTATTTAATTATTACAATAATATTAGATATTACTAATTCTAGATAGCTTAACTAGTTACAATAGTTTCTATGAATATATTACACTACAATTTATAACTCATAATTAGCACTTACAGTTCACTAGTCCACCGACCGTAAGATTCTCCAAGTATCACAAACTGACACACAGTAACAAACAGAAACAGTTTATTGCACTCGCGAGACTGTCACAGTTCACTGATACACTTATTGCACTGGCCGGTTCAACACTGACTAGCTTATGACACTGACACTCACTTATCACAGATGTTGCATGGTCTACTCTCAGCCTAAGACTGACTGACTCGAGGTGAGGGAAGTCTTTTTATAGGCAAGGCCGAACATTCTAGAACACGGAGGGGCCAGACAATTCTGGAATATTCTTTTTTTGCCGACAAAAGGAGACGATCTAGAACCGTCCTAATCCTATTTTAGCTTCTCCCGCCGACGGATTTAAGTCGCTAATCCTCTTGCTTCCGTCTTCCTGCCGGCGCCCGTAACACTGCCCCCTCCTTAAAAGTGCTCTGCCACAGAGCAAGTCCGGAGAAATCCGGGCATTTATGAGCTTCTACTGATGGAGACGCACTTTCTTTCCAGGGGTTGAACGTGCACACCAATATGGCAACTCCAGAGTTGGCGAATGTCTGTTCGATAATGTCCCTGACAATCTTCCACTCCAAGCCGTCGTATCCACAGCCCAACTTCGGAATAGCGAGCTTAGTGACACGCAGTCTCAGAAGCTTACTCCGAAGGTCGTCGAGGCTTCGCCGCAGTGCGTCATATGTCGGCTTCTGATCAGTGGCACGCTTGGTAACCAAGTAAAACAGGTGTCGTCCTTCGTGTGGCTGGTGGAGTGCCTTCCCGACACTTGGTTCTTGGCGTTCCAGCTCCTCAGTTCCGCCGAACTTCTTCCTGAAGACCGTTGCAATCCCTCGAGAAGTCCTCAGATCTTCGGCAACGCAATGGGCCAGAGAATACTCCACTGGTAACGAGAAGATATCCCTGTAGATTACCTGAGTTACTCCACGAAACCCTGGTACCTTAGTATTTGCAACTGGGTCATTATTTGTCTCCACATTGTTTAGGTACCTAACCTGCTGGTCTTCTGCCGGGCCATGGTCTCCTTTGTACGGCGCCAGTCTATTGAAATGAACTACCTTGGGTTTTCCTTTAGGCTGCTTCCTGATCCTATATACGACGTCGTTGATCCTCTTGACGATCTCAAACGGGCCGTCCCAAGAGTTTTGAAGTTTAGGTGAGTAGCCTCGCCTTCTTCGAGGATCATGTAGCCAGACCAAGTCTCCAGGTTGGTAGCCACCCTTCTCAGCCCTGATGTCGTAACGCTCCTTCATTCTGTCACTGGCTCCCTGGATGTTTGTGCGAACCTTCTCCTCGTGGATATTATCCATTCGCTTCCGTAGATCCGCGACGTACTTCTCTCCGGCAATTTCCTCGTCAGGCTTGAAACCGAATTTCAGATCACAAGGCAACCGATGTTCTCTGCCGAATACCACATTTGCGGGAGTCTGCCCCGTTGCCTCACTGACTGAACTGCGGTAGGCCAGCAGGAACAGGTGAAGATACTGGTCCCAGTCTCGCTGATGGTCGGAGACAAATATCGACACTTTGGACAAATATCGACACATAGTCCTGTCCATGCGCTCCACCATGCCATCGGATTGAGGGTGAAGAGGTGTCGTCCTGGTCTTCCGTATTCCCAGTGCTTCGCACATTCCGGAGAAGACTGCAGACTCGAAGTTTCGTCCCTGGTCAGAGTGAAGTTCCATGGGTACTCCAAACCTACTGACGAGCTGCTTCACCAGTACGTCCGCAACCGTGACTGCCTCCTGATTCGGAAGGGCGTAAGCTTCCACCCACTTGGAAAAGTAGTCCATGGCCACGAGAATATACCGGTTACCTTCATCCGTCACAGGGAAAGGGCCAGCGATGTCAATTGCTATCCTCTCAAACGGTGCTCCCATGTTGTACTTCCTCATTGGGGCCTTCTTTCTTCTTATGGGTCCGTTAGAAGCCGCACAAGTCGCACAACGCCTGCACCAGTCCAACACATCGTCCTTAAGGTTTGCCCAGTAAAAGCGTTCACGTACCTTTTCCAATGTACGGTGAACTCCAAGGTGGCCGCCAGATACTCCGTCATGAAGTTCCCTGAGTACTTCGGGCACTTTACTCTTTGGAACGATGAGCTGAAGTCTGCGCTGATCTCCTTCCATGTTCTCCAATGCCCGTTTCAGCAGCCCGTTGTCCACTAGAATGGAGTCCCATTGGGCTCAGTAAGTCTTTACATTCTTAGACATTGGAGCAACATCCTGCCAGGTTGGTCTTCCTTGCCCTGATAGTTTCCAATGCTTCATTTGTTTCAAGTCCGGGTCCCTGTCCTGCTCCTTTGACACCTCTGCATCCTGCCAACTTTTTTTTTTTTTTATTTTTTTTTATCCCCCTTCCTGCCATTTCTGGCATACGGGGTACGGCGGTGGTGGGTTGATACGTTGGGTTTACGCACGCCCACCACCGCCAAAAAACTACTCTTTATTTATAAATTTCTTATTCTACATCAGACTTGGGGGGTACCGTATAATCTCCTGGGTACAATTTAAAATAAAAATAAAAATAAAAATCTGTGGTGCTGCCCAGTGCACGGATGTGCTCCTTACTGGTGGGGCAGCACCTTGAAGGCCTCCTGGCCGGTCTGCCTCCGTCCGGTTGCCGTCCAGCCATCCTGGTCCGCCGCATCCGTCCGGTCCGCATCCGGCCAGTCCACTCCCTTAGTCCTCTCCTGGGGGCTCGTCCTCCTCCGAATGCCTTGGTGTCTGGTCTGGTGGCTCGCCGGGTGGCCGTATCCTGCTGATGGTAAAATGCGCAGGACCGACCACCTCCTTCCACCCGTAGACATACTCCCTGAAATGGGGGTAGTTGTCCTCCTCCATGAGGCGGGGGAAGTCTTCCTCGGCGAGGACGAAGATCCCGGACTTCCTCGACAACCTGGCACGGTGTCCTTCCATCGCGATGCAGGAGAGCAACACGTGCTCCGCCGTCTCTGGGACTCCACAGGTGGGGCACCGGGGGTCGACCTCTCTTCTATGCTCACTGAGCTTTCCCCGGAACCCACCGTGTCCCGTCAGCATCTGCGAGACCCAGTAGTCCGGGAGGGCCCGTGTCGCAGACAACCTCGACTGGACGGTGGGGAAAAACTTTCTCAACGTAGAGCCCTTCTGGCTCGTCACCCACCGTCCATTCCACTGCTCCATCGAGTCCTCCCTCAAAATCCTCTTCCACAGGTTCGGGGTCTCGCCGATCTTCTGACGGAGTCCCTCCGGGAGCGTCTCCAGCCCCTGCCTCTTCGCCTCGTACTTGAGGGCATCCTCCTTCAGGAGGAGGTCCAGGGGCATGGCTCCGGCAAGCACCTGCACCGCCTCATGCGACACCGTTCTGTACGCCTTCGTGACCCGTAGCAGAGCCAGTCTCTGGATCGTCGCCAGTCTCCTCTTCTGCTGCTGCGTGAGGTTGCGGCTCCACACCGGGGATGCATACCTCAGGATACCCAAGACCACGCCTTTATAAATGGTCATCGTTGCCGGGTACCTGAGGCCCCAGAATGCACCCCCGATCCTTCCTAGTCCGTTGAGTGACAGGGTCATCCTATCTTTCAGGTATCCCAGGTGAGGAGTGGCGTCGAAGTTTTTCCTAAACCTCACGCCTAGGTATGTCACCTCCTCACCTAGCCTGACCCTCTCCGTCTGGATGTCCAGTGTGATAGGGTGAGCCCTGTCGGTGGAGCCTCTCAGGAGTATGGCCTGGGTCTTGGCAGCGGCCATACTCAGCTTCCTCCTCACGCACCATTCCGCTACGAGACTGGCGCACCTCTCTGCTTCCGTCTTCACTCTGGCTCTGCTGTTCGCGGCCACGATGACTGCCAGGTCGTCGACGTAGGCCGTGGCAAGGAAACCATGATCTTCCAGTTCCCCCAGCAGCTGGTCAAATGCGAGTTTCCACAGGGCCGGCCCGAGGACCGACCCTTGTGGACAACCTCTCTCTATCTTCTTCTCGACCTCGTAGTAGCTACCTCTTATCCTGACACTCCTTTCACTGAGGTAGCTACTTACGAGGGAGTACAGGTTGCTGGGGGCGTCGAACTCCTGCAGCCGCTGGAGTACGCAGGGCCACCACACGCTATCGAAGGCGGAGGATATGTCGAACAATATCAACATGACGTACTTCTCCGCCCTCTCTTCTACGTCCCTGCGCACTCTCAACAGTGCATCGGTCGTTCCCTTGCCACGGGTCGAGCCGAACTGCCGTGGATGGCTCGCCGCATCAAGGACCGGCCTTAGGCTGGTGACGATCAGGCTCTCCAGGACTTTACTCATCACCGGGAGGAGGCATATCGGCCTGTACGCCTTCGGCGTCTCCTTATCCTTGCCTCCTCCCTTGTAGAGGAGTCTCAGATCCGCGATCTTCCACTGTCTCGGGAACCGCCCCTGGTCCAGGCACTCATTGAAGATGCCAAGAAGGTCATCCTCAATGAGGGGGGCGCTCCTCTTCAAGATCGCGGCGTCGATCCCGTCAAGTCCTGGAGCTCTTCCGGTCCTCTGCCTATCCACGGCAAGACGAAGGTCCCATAAATCCCACGGTGGACTCAGCTCGGTACCTGGAGGGCATACCGTGGTGCGTCTCACCATCTTGTCTTCCTCCGTATCCTGAGACGGATCATCCCTGGGGTATGTATAGGCTATATACATATCTGCTGTCTCCTCCAGGGTGGTTGCCTGGGCATCTCCAACTCTGATAGCCGCCATCATGGTTAGCGGCTTCACCTTGCCCAGTGCCACCCTGTGCGGGATTCCCCAGGGATTCTTCTCCGATTCCTGGACGATAAACTCGTCCCAGGATACCTTCTTCCGGTGACGCACGCCGTTTCGGTATGCCCTGTACCTAGCCTTGGATTCCTCTCGGAGTGCCGGTCTCCTCTCCTCTTCCCTGCACTCCTGGAACCTGCGCCTGGCCCTGTAATACTCCCTCTTGAGGAGCGTCAGGGCAGGCGTCCACCATGGGACCGGACGCGCTCTCGCTCTGCGGCGCTGGAGGGTCATATTGGCCGCTTCCGTGATGGCGCCCGTCAGCCCCGCCACTCTGCGGTCAACGGCTGACTCGCCTTCCATCGGCGCCATCTCTTCCCATTCTCTATCGACCAATATTCCCTCCAGTTCACTGGAGAAATCTCCCCAGTTCGCCGTTCGGGTCACGAAGCCTTTCTCCACTGGTAAGGCTCCGCCTTCCTCCTCTACCACACTGAAGGCTATGACCCGGTGGTCGGAGCTCGTGTCAGACCGTAGGGTCCAGCCCGCAATACGCCTCGCCATGGTGGCCGCGGCGAGTGTGACGTCTATCCAGCTCTCGCCCCTGGCTCCAACAAAAGTTGGGCCAGAGGGCTCGTTCAAGACCAAGAGCTGGCACCTCGCCACGGTTTCATCCACCAGTCTTCCTCTGGCGTCTGTGCGCACTGAACCCCAGGCCGTGCTCCACGAATTGGTGTCGGAACAGACCACCACACTCCTATAACGTTGTGCGATGGCCTCCACGGCGGATACATTTTCCTCTATCCTTTGCTTCGGCGGCATGTACGACGACACGAGGGCGAAGGATATCCTCCCCCATCTGACATAACATGCCGCCTGATCCGCCGTGGTGAATTGCTTCAATTCCATAACGTCGAGGTTTGGATTCACTATCACAATAGCCGCTCTAGGCCTCCTCTCTCCACTGCCCATAGCGACTACCCTCGACGCGACACCGAATCCGGCGACCACATTTCCTTGACACCATGGCTCCTGAATAGCCATGATGTCAGCATCCTTAGCGAGAGCTCTCAGCTCGTCCGCGACCACTCGTCTTCGGCCCATGTTGACCTGCAGAATCTGCAGCCTACGCATACCGGGTCTTCTTCATCTGGATGGTCATCAGCTGAAGATACGACGGGCACTCCCTGCTGCCCGCGCAATGATTCAAATCTTTCCCCTGTCTGCCCTTCTCCTTGCAGTGCCTACACTGAGGCTTGGTGCCTCTGGCCTTTGCCGGGCACTCCGCAGCCTTGTGCCCGTTGCCCTGGCACCACTTGCACGCGATCTCCGCCGTGCAAGACCTCGCCGTGTGGCCGTGCTCAAGGCACTTCAGGCAGAGCAGGGGGTCGAGGTAATCCCTGATGACCATCCCCCACCATCCGCCGCTGACGTCTTCCGGGGTGAGCCCCATCAGGGCGAGCCTCATCTTCTGGTGGACCTCAACGATCCACCTCTTAGTCAGCCCGCCCCTCGCGGGCGTGGAGAAGCAGGGTCTTAACCACGCCCTTCTGGCGCTCTCCTCCTCCGGCTTCTCCAGGGGAACCTTGCCCCAGAGGAAGCTCTCCAGCACGCTCCCATCCCAGTGCTTGGGGACGCCACTCAGCTCCAGGCGAGGCCTTCTCGCCATCGCCAGCCTCGCCTCGAGCCCCTTCTCCTTCAGGGCGTCCCACTCTATGATCTTCTTTGCCTGGTCGGCTCCTCCTGTCCTGACCAGGACGGCGCCAGACTTGGTCACTCTGACCACTCCAGCACTGGCGCCGATCTGCTTGAGCTTCTCCTGGGATGGGAGCTGCTCCAGGATCTTCCCGGCATCCCACCCTGCAGTCGTACCCTGGAGGGTAATATAGGTGGGAGCGTCCTCGGGCCTGGTCTGCGCCGCGGGAACCCTGGCCAGGACTCCAGCGAAGGTCAGTTTCTTCCCCTTCTTCTTTCCTTCCGAGGAGGGAGGTAGAGCCTCTCCTTCTACCTGGGTGGTCGGCTGCTTCTTCTTTTTCTTCTTTTTCCTCCGAACCACCTCCCAGTTCGGTTCCTCCTCCTCGCTGGAGTCCACTTCCATGTTCCTACCCCGGCACATCGGGGTAGCGCTGCTCCTCTGGGGCATCGGGGCCGGTTGGAGGCCATCGTATTTGCTCTTGCTCTTGGGCTTGGGCGGGGGTACTCCGGAAGGTCCGGCCACCGCTTTCTCCTCGGGGACCTTGGCCACCTTCTTCCTTTCCGCCGTCGCAGGCTTGGTCCTCACCGCCCGGTCACCCTCCTCTATCATACTGTCCAGGTCCTCTATCAAGCCCTGGACGTTTCTCAGTGTCGGGGAGACCCCACAATCCCCACCCATGGCGTCGCCTATGGCCGTCGCCACCATGGGGGCAATAATCTCCGACACCTTGTCTGCAATAATGCAGTGCAAGGTGTCCATAGTTAGGGCCTCCTCAACCACTCTCCTAACTATCGAGGGGACCATCCTCCATTGGGCCTGAAGGCCCACCACTACCCCCGACAGTTCCCGAACCAGGCCATTTATGTGGCTGTGGACCTCTTGGGACAATTTCTTCCGGGCCATATAGGCCCTCACCTAGTCCTGGACCTTCTCCGCCTTAGCTGTAGGGGATCCTTCCTCTAACGGGGAGTCACTCTCGTCCCTGGCCCTCTTTGTCTTCCTGCTAAAGTCCTTCGAATGAGCTTTCCCGACGACCTTACCTTCTGCGTCAGTCTCTGCAGTGTCTGAGGCTGACAGCAATCCTTGGATTGCCATCGGGAAGTCTTCAGTGTCGACCAACCTCTCAGCTACTTTTTGCCCCGGCGTTGAGACCTGGGCTCCTTGGAGGGAGCTCTTCTCTTCTATTCCACCGTTGAAGTCTCCGCTAGGCTGAGCGCCTTCAACGGCGTTTTCCGCTATCCTGCCAACTGTCCATGACCACCGTTGTCCTCAACACTGCTGCCTGCTTCTCTTCTTGTCGAGAACAATGCCCGCAGTCTTCGCCACAAGGCCTCCTTGAGAGCGCATCCGCATTTCTGTGACTCGTTCCAGCACGATGAGCAGATTCAAAGTCATATTCTTGAAGGCGCTCTATCCACCTCGCCACTTGTCCTTCTGGTGACTTGAATCGTAGCAGCCACATTAGAGCCGCGTGGTCCGTTCTCAGGAGGAATCTTCTGCCGTATAGATATTTGTGAAAATGCTCTATAGATTTCACCACTGCCAGAAGCTCCTTCCTTGTGACACAGTAGTTGCGTTCCGGAGCTGAGAGCGCTTTACTGAAATATCCAATGACCCTTTCTTCTCCATCTTGGAGCTGAGAGAGGACGCACCCAATAGCGGTGTTGCTGGCGTCTGTGTCAAGTATGAACTATCCCTCGGGACGGGGATAGCTCAGAATAGGAGCACTACTCAACTTCTTCTTCAACTCCTCGAAGGATGCCTGACATTCGTGATCCAAAGGAAAGTCCGTTTTTCCTCGGTGAGCCTGGTAAGAGGTTTTGCAATGTTTGCAAATCCTTTCACGTACCTCCTGTAGTAGGTGCAGAGGCCGAGAAAACTTCTTACTTGGTGCTTATCTCGAGGTACTGGCCAGTCGGTGATCGCTGCAATCTTCTCTGGGTCAACGGCAACTCCATTGTCCGACACAACATGCCCCAGATAGTTGACTTGCCTTCGGAAGAGATGACACTTCTTCGGGTTCAATTTAAGGTTCGCTGCACGCAGTCGTTCGAAGACCTTCTCCAGATTCTTCAGCTGGTGAGCGAAGGACTTTCCCAGCACAATGATGTCATCTAAGTATATCAGGCAAATTTCCCAAGAGAGACCTCTTAACACGCTTTCCATCAGCCTCTCAAATGTTGCAGGAGCATTGCAAAGTCCGAATGGCATTATCGTAAATTGCCAGAGTCCAGTCCCAATCGAGAACGCTGTCTTTTCTTTATCTTCAGGTTTCAATCCAACCTGCCAATATCCACTGCGGAGATCCAAGGTAGAGAAAAGTTCACACCCCTCTAGGGTGTCCAGCGTATCATCAATCCTGGGGAGCGGATAACTGTCTTTCTTGGTGACGTTGTTCAGAAGGGGGTAGTCTACGCAGAATCTCGTTGTGCCGTCCTTCTTCTTCACCAACACAACAGGAGACATCCAGGGGATACTCGAAGGCTCAATGACACCATCAGTCGCCATCTCCTTGATGATCTTCTCGGCGTCCTCCCGTTTGGCTAACGGCAGCCTCCGCGGGACCTGTCGGATGGGCTTAGCATCCCCGGTGTCAATCCTATGCTGGACGATATCCGTTCTACCCCGTGGCCCTGGGCTGATCTCGAAAACGTCCTGCCATCGGATAATCATCTTTATCACTTCCTCGCTCTGTTCAGGCGAGAGTTCCCGGCATGATTCGTCCACAAATCCTGTTAGTTCTTCCGGCAGTCCTAGCAGCTCGGTGGGATGACGTTGCAGCTGGCGAACCACTGAGGTAGCAGTTGTACATTCCCCTACCGGTGTTCCTTTGTTCAGCGTTACTGGGAAGCTGTTCAGGTTCATTAGCCGAATCGGAGTGGTATGTCCGACCTTGATGAGAGACCTTGCAACCATTACGCCGCGTCCGATCTCCTGTTCTTCTTGCCTTCCAGGTTCAAGTAGCACACATTGACCCTCAGGTAGATGTCCTTCGATCGTCCCATGCGTTATGATTTGGCTCCGTGCAGGTAAAGTGGTGTCTTCTAGTAGGCGCACTCGTGCGTAGATGTCCTTTCCCTGCCGAAGGATAACTTCTTCGTCTCCCATAGTCATCACACCTCTCGCCATATCCAGCTTGATCCCGTATGCGATCATCAAGTCCGTGCCCAATATGTCATCTTCATCAATATCTGCCACGAGAGCGCGGTGCTTCAGATGTTGACCCCCGATGATGAAGTAGGCAACTGTCTCCCCGTAGACCTTGGCTGGCTCTCTTGTGGCAGTCCGTAATGTCCAAATCGTTGGCAACATCTTCTCAGCAGGAACTGTCTTTGAGCTCAAGATTGTCTTCGTTGCGCCGGTATCCAGTAGCAGACTTCGCAGCTGCCCGTTCACCTTCCCATCAACGTAGAAGCTGTTCGTTCTGCTCCCTAAAGACGCAACTCTACTGGTCTTCCTCGGGCCTCTGACGTAGCCGGCTGATAGTTGTTCCTCCCCATCAACCCTACTTCGTTCCTGTGGCTTTTCTTGCTTCTTGGATGGACACTTGCTTCTAGGGTGTCCAAGTTGGCCGCATCTCCAACAGCGTATCTCCTTCTTACGGGTCCTTAGAGCCTCCAAGACCTTTGTCAGAATATCTTCGACTCTAGGGACCTTTGTAGGCTCCGCTTCAGCTGCTCGAACTCGCGCATGGCCCCGTACTGACTGCCTGACTGCCTCGAACTCCATGGCCTGAGATAATGCGTCTCCTAGCGTTTTTGGCCGAGCGAGCTTCACAGCTTGTTGCATCTCGGGGTCCCGAAGTCCGTCCAGGAATTTGTCGACAGCCAGGCTCTCGTAGACATCATCGGTGACCGATGGGTAGGCATTTCTCACCAGCCGGGCAATGTCCGCTTCAAATTCCTGCAGCGTCTCGTTTGTCTTCTGGATCCTGCTTCTCAGCTGTGAGCGATATAGCTGGTCCATGTGGCGATGGCCGAAACGCATCTCCAGTCTTCTAATCAGCTCCCCGTAGTTAGACCGCTCCGACATGGGTATCCCCTGGAGTACTCCCAAGGCGTCTCCACGCAAGGCCAGGCACAACGCTGAAGCTTGGGTCTCTTTTGACCACCCGTGGATTGAAGCCGCTGTCTCGAAGAGAGTCATGTAGTCCTCCCACGGCGTCTTTCCGTCGAATACTGGAATAGAGTTGTGATTTGGTGGCGTCCCAGCATTGGCGGGCATAATGGTCCTATGAAGGCTGCCCTCGGAGGAACAGTCGGTGTCGTTCGTCGGTGGGTTGCTCATACGTCCCTCGAGAGCTTCTACTCTTAGCCTAAGTTCATTTTCAATTGAATTCAATTTTTCTCCTAACCTAGATTCTACATTAGCTACTTTATTGTTTACATCGGCTAACTTATTATCTACATTTTTCATTAACTTAGTCTCTAATGTGCCTAACTTAGACTCTAATGTATCCAATAAATCACTTTTTACAGTACCTAATTCATTACCTAACTCATTTTTAACACTGCTTAACTCATTTTTGACACTACTTAACTCATTACCTAACTCATTTTTAACATTGCTTAATTCATTACCCAGCTTATTTTCTACATTGCTTAACTCATTTTTAAAAGTTGCAGACAACTTGCTTAAATCAGTTTCAAACAGAACGTCATCTGGATTTTCCCCTAAATCTACAAAAAATTGACGCAAGCGCTGTTGCAATACACTTTTAGTTCCGGATGAATCCAGATCACGCTCCTCCAACTCCCGTTTCAAATCCGCAACTTTTAAATCAATTAATTTAACACTTTTAGAAGCCATTCTGCATACAGTAGCCCAATAATTACAAAATGCAAGACAAAATACAAAATAATAGCAATTACACAATAATCCCACACCTGACACCAATTTGTTACGGCCTACTGGGTATTAAAATGAATTAAACAATTCCTTAATCAAGATACTAATATTTATTAACAAAATGATAAAAAGGATACAATTAAACTATTAACAATTAAATTGTTGAACTAATATAAATTTATAATGACAATATTCTAAATATTATAATCTAGGCCTAACTCCTATTTAATTATTACAATAATATTAGATATTACTAATTCTATATAGCTTAACTAGTTACAATAGTTTCTATGAATATATTACACTACAATTTATAACTAATAATTAGCACTTACAGTTCACTAGTCCACCGACCGTAAGATTCTCCAAGTATCACAAACTGACACACAGTAACAAACAGAAACAGTTTATTACACTCGCGAGACTGTCACAGTTCACTGATACACTTATTGCACTGGCCAGTTCAACACTGACTAGCTTATCACACTGACACTCACTTATCACAGATGTTGCATGGTCTACTCTCAGCCTAAGACTGACTGACTCGAGGTGAGGGAAGTCTTTTTATAGGCAAGGCCGAACATTCTAGAACACGGAGGGGCCAGACAATTCTGGAATATTCTTTTTTTGCCGACAAAAGGAGACGATCTAGAACCGTCCTAATCCTATTTTAACTTCTCCCGCCGACGGATTTAAGCCGCTAATCCTCTTGCTTCCGTCTTCCTGCCGGCGCCCGTAACAATAGTTTAAAGAATTAAAAAAGCTTTAATAGAAAAGAAAGCTAAAAAGCAAATAATTTTCAATGAGAATAAAATGATGTCCGAAAAAATACATTTTATACTAAAAGCTTGGGGTTGATTGTTGTAAATATTTTATCTTCCCTCGGAGTTCCCTCCTAACAGGAGGAGGTATGTTCAGTTAACCTTTGGGGCAGCTCCACGACTGATCTAGGATGGGATATGCCGATACTCTAAAATAGAAACATGCTGGTTTTACTTTAAGAAAATAATAAGAGATGTAGCATCATTAGTTTGTGGTAAAATAAGGATTGGGGCCCAGTGCAAGAGAACAACATGGCGGTAGTCTGATGAGGTGAAGAGATATGATCGGGAAAAAAAGACTATGGAAAGAATATCTTGCGCAAATAATGCTAGAGAACTAAGAACGGTATAAGAAGAAAGGGATTAAGGGCAAGAATAGGGTTATAGAAGCCAAGAGGAAAGCCTGATTGGACTTCGGACGAAGATTATGCTTCATTAAATGTAATAAACTGAGGAAATTGAGACCGCCTTTGGAATCCGGCAGGGGTGTAGTCTGAGCTCCTTACTGTTCATTTTGGTCATGGATCCAGTTCTTCGAAAGGCCAAGACAAAAATGAGGAAATTCCACCTTAGATATGCCAGTCTGATCCTATAAGTCTCTCACTGCTGGCATTTGCAGATGACATTGTTGTTTTCTCGGAGAAAGACAGTAACCTTCAGAGCAATGCTAGCAGGTTAAAAGAAGAACATGACCTGGCTATAAACATGACCATAAACACTAATAAAACAAATGCGATGAGGGTAGGAAAGAATCAAAGGAAAATAATGAGGGACATTAGAGTTGAAGATTAAGTCCTGGGACAAGTGGAGAACATCAAATATGTACCTGGGAGCGCACCAAAACGAAAACGAATACATCGATTTGGAAGTAACCGAGCGAATAGGCATATACATATAATAATTAGAATTTTTTTTGAAAAACTAATAAAAAAAAACAAAAAAGAAAGGATTCCAGGGAGTAACTCCTAGGATTTATTAACTTAAAAGTTACTAAATCCTCAAGGTAGTATCCTTGGTCCAATCCTATATACAGTTTATACAGCTGACATCCCAACTCATCCTAATACTATCCTTACCACGTATGCTGATGATACATGTGTATTATCAGTCAACACCAATCCAGTTATTGCATCCCAAAGCCTTCAATCCCATATCACTGATCTTGAAGAATGGTGTCAAAACTGGAGAATTAAAATAAATTCTCAAAAATCGCATCAAATCACTTTTACCTTACGTCGTAAACCAATGACTTCCTGCCCTACAGTATCCTTTAATAATATCCCTCTGGTGCCTGTAGAACAGATCCGATACTTAGGGTTGCACCTTGACAAACGATTAACCTGGAATACTCATACAAGACTGAAAAGACAAGAAACCGCACGACGTTTCAGGCTACTTCAACACTTACTAGACAATCGCTCTAAACTCCCAATTAACTACAAAAGACTCATCTACATGACCATCATACGACCTATTTGGACTTACGCTTTGGGGCTCCACTAAGCCATCGAATTCCTCTCGTATCCAATCCTTACAGTCCAAAATCCTTCGTAAAATCCTCAATGCTCCTTATTTTGTTAAGAATAAACTCAACCATAACGACCTTAATGTCCCTTTTGTTGCTGATTTGGCCCGAACCCGCTATCTATCCTTTCATAACAAACTTCATTACCACTCAAACCCTCTAGTTTCAAACCTAGCTTCCTCTTCAATTCCCGATAATCCTCCGAGGCGTCTGAAAAGAAGATGGCCACGTGACCTCCTTACTTGAACTTTGATTTGAGTACTACCAGTGGGTAATTTCTCTACTTGTCAATATCATGTCATTATATATCACTTAGCCTATTTACTTGTTGTATTATTGTAATACAGTTGTAGATATCAATAAATAAATTTAAAAAAAAAAGTTACAAACGTTTTATTTCTTTATGTATCTTTGTTTATTCATTTAAGGTTACTTTATAATGCTATGACTAATCTGGCGATATTTCAGTGGGAGTCTTAAGTTTTTCCTATCCATGTATAATGTAAATAGAGATCTTTAAAAGAGGTTAGGTTAGGTTAGGTTTTGTGGTTTTTGGACACTCAACTACAGAGGTCATTCGTGTCCTTTAGGTTATGTTTGTTTTGGCTTATTTTTTAATTTTAAATTTTGCTATATAGGTTATATTTTTTTAGAAAGTCAATTACTTTGTTTACGTTCAAAACATTATTTTGCAACATCCAGTGGAGTCTTCTTTCTATTTTGCAGTTTTCGAAGTAAGCTGAGTAACGCGGGCAATCTACTAGAATGTGAGCGATGGATAGCTGTACTTTGCAGGATGTGCATTTAGGTGGAGCTTCTTTATCTATGAGGTACCCGTGGGTTAATCGGGTGTGACCTATTCTCAATCTTGCTAGGACAACTTCCTCTCTTCTGTTGGTACGGTTAGAACTTTCCCAGGATGAGGTTTCTTTTTTGATGCCTTTTAATTTGTTGCCGTCCTCTACACTTTCCCAGAGCTGGTCCCAGGTCTTCTTTGCTAGGGATTTCAGGCTGTTTCCGAGATCTGATGGAGTGTAGACTCTTATTTCATCTAGAGTTGACATGGCTGCTTCCTTTGCTGCTAGATCTGCTGCCTCGTTGCCTTTAATTCCAACATGGGATGGTATCCATGCTATTATTACATTCTGGCCCTGACTTTTTATCATTGTTGAATAGCTCTGCGCTTTCTTAAGTATTTGATTGTCTGTATGAATGTTGCTTAGTTCTGATATTGCGGAAAGTGAATCGGTGAATATTATAAAGTTTTCTTCATTACACTGCATGATATGGTAGAGTGCTGCACTGATAGCATAGCATTCCGCTGTAAAGTTGCTTGATATGGAAGGGAGCTTATATTTAATTGTCTTTGAGTCTATGGTAAAGGAACATCCTACATTGGAGTGTGTTTTCGAACCGTCTGTATACAAATATTTGCTATTTCTGTATTTGTCTTTTATACTTAGATATTCTGATATATATGCATAATCTGGGGTGCTAGATTTTTTAAATTTGGAAAGAGTTAGATCTATTGTAGGTAGTTTGAGGGTCCATGGAGGGTAATAATGTTCATTGACTGAGGTTTGCAAGGATCTGATTTCTTCTATGTGTCTTCCTGCTCTTATTCCGAGTGGGGTGGGTAATCTTCGGACATCGTTAAACCTCCTGCTTCTAGGTTGAAAAACTGGTTTCCATGCTGGATTTTCTTCATTAAATTTTAGTTTAGCGATATATCCGCAGGCCAGTTGATGTCTCCCAACAGCCAGCGGAGCTATACCTGCTTCTACACAAAGACTGTTCACTGGGCTAGTTCTGAAGGCACCAGTAGCCAGACGGATGCCCGCGTGGTGGACTGAATCTAAAGCAGTCAGCAATTTGGGACTGGCTGAAGCATATATAAAACTGCCGTAATCCAGTTTCGATCTGACTAAAGAAGTGTATACTCTCAGCATGCTTTTTCTGTCTGCTCCCCATGAGCTTCCTGCCAGGACTTTGAGCACGTTTAGCCGTTTTCCACATTCTTCCTTCAGCCATTTAATGTGTTCCTTCCAGTCTAGTTTGCAGTTAAGTAATAATCCCAGGAACTTGACTTTGGAGTCGAAACTTAAGTTTGCGCCTCCATAAACTAAGTCTGGGGGAGATGTTGGTGTTCTCCGTCTTGAGAAGAGCATGCATTTTGTTTTGTCAACTGAGAAATATAATCCAGATTGTCTTGACCATGATTCTAAATTTGTTAAACACTTCTGTAAAGATTTCGTGACCTGATTTCGATTGCTGAACGGAAGTAGTAAGGCTAGGTCGTCTACGAATAAATACGATTTTATGGGTTTTGGAATAACACTAGTGATTTTGTTGATGGCAATAGCAAATAAGGCGCAACTTAATACGCTACCCTGAGGTATTCCGTTTGACATTGTTTTAACCGAGGATAAATAATTCCCTATCCTGACTTGGAACGTGCGGTGCCGTAGAAAGTTTTCTATCAGGGTGAGAATGCGACCCTCGAATCCCCATTCCTTCAACTGATGCAGTACAAGCGTCGGATTTAAATTATCGTAAGCTTTTTCAATGTCGAAAAAAATGCCTATGCATTCTTTTTTTTCAACGAAGCATTTCATTATTTCATATTCCATGGTAACATGATGGTCTAAGGTAGAGCGTCCTTTTCTGAATCCACATTGTTCCTTCGATAGTAATTTATTTTCTTCCAAGATCCATATCAGCCGTTTGTACACCATTTTTTCAAGCAGTTTCGACATACAACTTATCAGTGAAATAGGCCTGTAACTTGGTGGAAATAGCTTATTTTTTCCATTTTTGGGGATTGGAATAATTACAGATCTTCTCCAGATGTTCGGAAAGTCCCCCGAGCGCCATATGTGGTTATATAGGGTCAGAAGAGTATCCAGAGCCTGTGTTGGTAAATGTTTTAACATCTCGTTGTGAATGTCGTCTATTCCCGGTGCGGAAGGTTTTAGATCCTTTATGGAGGCTCGCAATTCGGTTTTGGTGAAAGGAAGGTTATACTCTTTTTCTGCTTGATTCGCGTTTGTATTTTGTTCGGAGTTATTGGGTGGATGATCTGTTTTCGAGGAGTATAGTCCTGAATAAAATTCCGCAAAACGCTCAGCTAACAATTCCTCCTTTTGTTCTACTTGTTCACCGATTAGGAGAGCCACCTGATTTTCTTTATATATTCCTGTAATACCCTGTATTTTTTTCCAGAATGTGCTTGGGGGAGTATTAGTTGTGATATTATCTAAAAAATTTTCCCAGGATGCTTTCTTTTTACTCTTGATTATTCTTCTGGAGAGTGAACGGCTCTTCTTATATTCTATTAGGTTGTTAGAAGTGGGTTCCTTTTGAAATATTTTCAGGGCTTTTCTTCTTCTTTTAATAACGGCCTTACATTCTTCATCATACCACGGTACATTTTTGCGTGATCTCGTTTTGTTGGATGTCTTTGGGATTGAAAGGCCTGCTGCTTCCAGAATCGCTGTTGTTATCAAACGGGTTTTCTCGTCACTGCCGCTAGCTGATAGTAGTTCTGATTCATTTATGTTTAGTTTTTTTTGAAACGCGAACCAGTCAGATTTTTCCATGATCCATCTAGGATGTTTTGATTTTATGGGGTTATCGTTAGGGAGAGAGATTACTATCGGAAAGTGGTCACTAGAGTACTGGTCTTGTGCAACCTGCCAACATAAATGCGGAAAGATGCTTGAAGAGCACCAGGTTATATCGATGGAGGAAAAGGTGTTGTAAGCCGGGCTTAAATAAGTTGACTCTCCCGTATTTAGGACGACTGAGTCGGTGGTATCGATGATTCTCCTAATGTGATTTCCCCGAGTTGTGCAATGAGAGGAGCCCCAGGAAGTGTGGTGGGCGTTGACGTCGCTTACACAAATGTACGGAGATGGTAAATGTTTGAAAAGATTTAATAAACTATTTTCTGAAAAATTATCTGGAGGTAGGTATATGTTACACAAGTAGACAGGGAATTTGAGGAAGACCTTAACCACTACCGCCTGGAGGGAAGTTTCTACTTGGACCAGCTCGGATACAACATTTTTGTGAACCGCGGTCAGTACACCACCACAAGCTATATTACTGTTTTCAAAATCCCTTCTATAAATATTATATTCCTTGAGATTAAATTTTTTGTGAGGAAGCAACTTACTTTCTTGAAGGCATACGGCTACTGGTTGGTATTTTTTAATGATTAATTTCAACTCTTCATTTTTACCAGTTATACCATTGCAATTCCATTGAATGATATTTGTTGTGAATGGCATGTTTTAAGTATGAATGTAAATAAATATATTGGCATAAATAATGAAATAAGAATAGGTAACAGGTAGAGATGAAATTAAGTTGTTAAAATGGTTAAGATATGAAAACAAAAATACTAAAGAAAGAGAAAATAAATAAATAAACAAATAATATATGGTCAATACTAATTATTTTATTTAATTTGTTTCCATTTTTTCCTTACTAAGCGCTCGGTTTTGTGACTTATTACGCGATCTGCTTCTTGATCGTCTGTCTTTTACTAGTGTCCAATCACCTTGCATGTCGTCGAAGTTCCTGCGACATGAGGTGGTTCCGTCACAACCAGTTTTATCCGAAGATAAAACTGGGAGTTCCGCGGGAGATTTAGGGATAGTGGACTCAGCTTCCGTAATTTTGGCCGGTTCCGGAGCCAGGGAAGGAGTCGGTTTGGTGGGTAGGGAAGGAAGGTTATGGTCAGCTGGAGGAGAAGTTGATGTGAAAGGAGTTGGAAGAGGAATGGAGCCAGCTGATGGCCCAGCTGACGTAGGGTGGTGGTGGGGGTAGGGAATGGGAGTGGGGGCCCGGTCCGGTTTAATCTTTTCCGAACGGGCAATAGATAAAGAGGTTTTATTGCATTCTGGCACTAACGGCTTCTTAAAGATGTTAACATTGTCATTTATATTATCTGTTTGGACACTAACACTTTTAGTATTTTTAACTATATTAGAAAAGGTC
The DNA here is from genome assembly GCA_037127475.1 of Arma custos. Classification (NCBI taxonomy): domain Eukaryota; kingdom Metazoa; phylum Arthropoda; class Insecta; order Hemiptera; family Pentatomidae; genus Arma; species Arma custos. The sequence goes on from CM073764.1 coordinate 100,025,773, forward strand.
ATACGTGTTGACAAGGGATGTAACAATTCGAATTTATTTTTAGCTGCGAAGTATGTTATCTTTTCGGCCTCCTGAATGCCTTTAATTTCTTTTTCTTTTTGAAACACTGGACATTTTTTGGAGAAAGAATCATGCTGCTCGTTACAATTAACACACTTTATAGGGCTAACACATTCTGATCCTTCATGCTTATTTTGGCCACAGAGTCTGCAAAGCGGCTCTTTTTTGCATACATTTTTAGTATGACCGAATTTCAAACAAATATAACAGCGGGTAGGGTTTGGAATGAATTGTCTCACATTTATGTTATAGAAACCTACTTTAATTTCGTTGGGTATGGTGGGGCTGTTAAAGGTTAACAGGTAGTTATTACTTTTTTGTTGCTCATTATTTTTGTAAAACATCAATCTTTTAACATCTACTACATTCTGAGTTTTTAGTTCGTCTTTTATTTCGTCGATCGAACAATTGTGAAGGTCTGCACACCATATTATTCCTTTACTGGTGTTCAATTTAGCATGTGGCTCGACAATAACGGGGAGGTTTAATAGGGTTTTGGATTTTATTAGTTTTTCCGTTTGAATTGCTGACATAGTTTCGACTAAAAGAGTCCCATCTCTCAATTTTTTGACTGTTTTAGCTTCACCGATTATAGATTTTAGGCTCTTACTGATAAAAAACGGTGATACTTTTTTGAAGTCTAGAGAATTTCCCTCATCATCCGCTTCATTTCTTTTAATAATTAAGAATTTGACACTAGTTTTTAAACAGTTTTCTTCATTATTAGAAATAACATTTCTATATCTCACTTTTTTCTTTTTTACAGGCGGAGATTCCGCCATTTCGTTAGAAAAAATGAAATAAAATAAAAAATAAAAAAAAAAACCTTCTATTTAGAGGTAAAACAAATACTTTAAGGAAAGAAAAATAATTTAAAACGGAAAAAATAAACTAAATGTGACTTATCGCTTGTAGTTAATCCTCAGGAGCTCCGAACGTAGATCTTCACTCTTCGAAGTATAAACACAAACTCCGATCTTTAAAAGATATTTCAACGCAGAGGCGCGGGACCCCCATTTGATGTTCCTTCCAAAAGATGGCAAGATTTTTTACTACTTTTAAGGGCACATGCCGGGCTTTGAACTCACCATCTTAGGCACAGTAGGTTATCATGCTCACCATCAGAACACAGGTGACCCCTCGGTCTTATCTTTGTTTGCAGTGTTCCTCTAAATGTCTTACCCTTTTACCTACATTTTTAAAAATATCTGCGATTTCTGCCTGCCCTTTAATTTTTTGAAAATAAATTCTACCCCTCTACCCTGCACAGGAGATAGGGATTTCCTTTTCCGCCAAAATCTCTCTTAAGACAGATTTTCTCGGCTTAGTTATGGTTACAGTTTCTAATTGTGGAGTGGGGCAGGGATGTAAATATCTTTAACTCATCTAAGAACAGTTTAGATTATTTATAAATGAATTTTCTCAGGAGGACAGCTCAGTAAGTTCTCACAACACGTCACTATTACGTCAAACTTGAAGCTGGTAACCTGCGGAATGGATACCGTTATTTATTTTCTCGTAACCAGGAACAATAAGGCTTTTTTTCGGAGCTTTATATATGCAATATATTATTTAGTTATTAGGCAACACCAAATAAACATAGTTATGCATTGGGCCCTCATTTCATTCACTCTTTTTCAATTTACTATCAAAAGTTTGAGATATGATTAAATATTAGTTCCCTCAATCAACAACCATCTTTTGTATTTCTTATTAAATTAATCCTCCTAATACCGGGTGGGGTCATTAACGACCTTAAGCTCATGGTTTTGACTCTCCCTAAGTCAAAAACAGATTTATGATCACCAGGGTCTAGGGCATTTATCCTTGGACTATTTTTAACACGAAGAGTAAAGTACTAACGAATTCCATGCCCAAAATAAATCACTGTGGGTTAATGTTTTCCAAAAAACCAGGATGGAGTCCCGGAACGACCCTATCTAGTAGTTGCTGTTAGCATTATTTCAGATCGCCGAATTCACCGACTCCGACTTTTAAAGTTCTTTGTATAACTTCCTAGAAGAATATCTCCAGTTGCAGTGTCAGTTCTCCAAGGGGTTCAATTACCGCCGTTGGGTACAATAATCATTTTCTAGAAGTTATTCAAGCTTTGGCGTCCTTTTTCGCATCTTTTTCTCAGAAGCTACGAATTCTTTGATGTGTGTCAGTTCCTAGATATTTCTCAGATCAATTAGGTACCTACTAAATGAAAGAGAGAAAGGTTAGGGGGGCTTGCTTTTTTCAGAACTCTACTTGCAGAATTTCTGTCCTTTGCTTATAACCAAAGCGGAAACATCCTGGAATATGTTCTTGAGAAAAGGCCTAACATCATTTCCCATTACAATCACACGAAATGAGATGTGGAAAATCTTGACAGGATGATGAGTGAGTATACCTGTCAGCGGCAAGCTAAAAGGTGGCCGTTAGCATTTTTTATGAATCTTATATATATATATTGCTGCAGTAAATGCATTCCTCCATTGGACTGATCTGCATTTGGAATGGAAAAAAGTTTATTACCAACGACGACGCTTTTATTTTGCTTGAACTAGGAAAAAAAAGTGGCTGCACCCATGAATTAGTTACATGAGAAGAGGGCTAAGTGTTACTTATTCCCAAGAAAAAATGACACTAAAGTAAACCTTGTTTGTAATATTTTCAATAAAAATATTTGTAAAGAGTACAGAACCACAAAATATTGATGCATTCATTGTAAGTAGGCACTTTAGGTTCTCTTGAAACACGTTTTTAGTTCACTAAAGCGAGTTACTTTCAAAACCAATAAAATTATACATTTTGAGAGTTCAAAAATTATTGCTATTGTTTTTCTACTATCCCTTTCTATCAGCATCATTAATGAAGACTCTTAGATGGGTGATATCATCGTAGCTGATGGCAGAAGAAGATGGGATAACTTTTTTACCCGGTATTAGGAGGGTTGACATTGAATGAAACACATTGGGACTGGAATAAAGTTTACTCAAAGATATGGACTAATAATGAAAATTAAAATAATGTTAATGCATGCAAGAAATAGATCTGTATTGACCTTATTTGGCACGTTTCGTCAAAGTTAACTATTCTATAATCTCTTATTCTATCCATCAAAAGTTGATTAATTTAATTTAAAATATTTTTTCTTAGTGCTTCATTAAACCATATTTTCTATTATTGTCAGAGAACAGCAATAATCTTACCCGATTTAAATGTTTTATTTTATTTATTAACTTTGTTTTTTGCCTTCGCATCTTTCATTCTACTAACATGATTTTGAAAGTTTTTGATATAAATGTATAATTTGTCTCATATTCATAAAAAATATATGAGTATCACTTGTGGTCAGCCTAGCTTTTCAGTCAGATATTAGGCATTGCTTCCTGAAATTTTACGGCTGTTAATTAATATGCATCTCCACAGCCACACCAAATTAAACTATTTAGTTTTTTTTATTAAACACTTTATTAAAAACATTACAACCTGCTACTAAACTATTTAGTTAAGTTTAAATAGGTATGTATATAAAATTAGGGCTATTTTCCTTTATCTTCTCTGCAAGGTTTTTTCGTTTTTCTTAAGGCTCTGCAGTGAGTTAATGGTCGAAACGTTATTGTTGAAAATTGAAGGACATTGGAAATTTTTATCTCACAGTTTTTCGTAATTTTAAAAATCTATAAATTCTCTTCAAGCTACGATCAACTGTTGAAACACATTTCGGCTTTCTTCGGCAATCTTTCAGTCAGATGAAAATGGAATATACTTTCCTTCCTCTTGCTATTTTTATTGTTTTTTAGAATATATCGCGGAATTCAAACAGAAACAGAAGTTTCTTCGGATTAAGACACCTTGTGTGAGAGGAAACATTCTGCATCGAACCTATGGTCCAGTGAAATTAGGCAAAAACTGGAAACCGAGGAGTAACCTTGAACTCATGATAACCCCGGACATCATGAAAGTCATGCGCAGAGGGAGTCTTAGATGGGTTGGACTTGTCGCCAGGGTGCACTATAAAAGCGTTCCAAAAAAGATGTGACCGGACAACTATATGGACAGAGAAACATCGGTAATCCGAAACTGTGATGGAGTGACGGAGTCGCGAAGGAGTCTGGCAATCTGGTTGGCGTACGGAATTGGATCGCAAGATAGTTTGGGATGGCGAAAGCTGCTTGAGGCTTATACCCAATTATTGATTCAATAATTGGGTTGTTTTGCAACTGATGATGATGGTATATTAATTTAATCAATGCCTTTACCTTAAAAATAAAAATATATTCCAATGTTTTAACTCCAATATTTTGCAATAAACTGCATGCAATTTAATAGATAAAGCATTCTAATGATGTATAATAATTGTTACATAGTAACGTAAACAAATTTAATATTATTATTTATTAAATGTATATATTTTTGATATTTCCCGCTAGTTCATAACACGTAGATGAAATTATTAAAGATTCCATTCGTCGTCATGGAGGATTCATATTTTTTTTTCGGAAAAATCTGAGGAAATACTGCGCGTATCTGAAGCCTTCACCTTTTACGAACTGTAGTATTTTAAATAGGCAGCTTTTAATCCTGAAGATATGGCTTCATGAAATCCCAAGGATGCAGTGTGCTTCATACGGATACGCTCACACGAATCCCGTCAGTTTCTCCAGTCACGTCTTGTCAGTCTTGTTGACACTAAAATTCAGTTTGCTAGACGGACTAGCGTGACCTGAGTGGTCTGCGCTCTTGGTGTGAGCGTATCTAAAAAGGTAAATAATCCTTTTAAACCGAAGTATATCGCTAGAAATCCAGTTGAATCCTGCTAGAGAAGGGTTGACCGTCATTCAAATTATAATAATAAAAAATAAGCGGTACCTTATTGGAAAAGTATATTTTTTCCCAACTATCCTCTCATCTATTCTTTTGATTATGTCTACGTTCAACTATAAACTTCATATATTAGGTTATTGCATTCATATTAATATGAAAATAACTGTGTATACAAACATATAGGTTGTTCGCGAACTGTTATAATGTTATGACGAATAAATATTAAAAAAAAAACAGTTCGAACTTTCCTATTCGGAGTTGATCATGAATCGCAAGAGATCGGGTGACTTCGGCCTTTCTCGGCTGTTCTCGGGACTCTGGCAATTTCGGAGTCAGAGCTTCAGTCCTACAGTCACTTCCCTCTCGGTTGTCTGTTTCTCCAGCACCCGGTTTCGCGAATACATCGTCGTTGCAAAAATCACTTTCCAAAAGTGAGTTTTAAAAATAGTTAGTAGTGATTCAGTAGTCAATCTTGGTGTATATGTTTTTTTATTTATACTTACAAATATATTCTAATGCCTTTTCCTTGATGTAGTACTTATTTGGATTTAAAAAAAATATTTTGAGTCGAGGCAATCGTAAAAAATAATTCTATAAGTCAATTAATATTTAAAGTAATTAATTTCGAGAAAATGAAAACATTTGTATCCAATTTTATCGGTTTTATTCCAATATCGATATGTTTTTTTTTATGAACAAATATTATTATCCCATCTCTATACCATTCCATTCATCATTTAATTAATGATTCAAAAATAAAAATATCATGAAATTATTACCCCGACTACTAAATTATGAGTTTTATAAACCGATTTTTATGGGTTATTTTTTGGGCTTTGCAAAACTACTCCCACTATATCGTAACTTAATTTTAATACATTGAAAATCTACGATGAATTAGAATATTTTTAAAATATCCGTAGACAAGCTAAATAATTTTTAATAAAATCATTATAAAAAAATAATATTAAAATTACAAATATGTTTTCACTAACCACATTTTAGTATTTTAATTTCCGATATATTTAGCCATCTTATTGATCTTTCAATTGGTACTAAATTATGAGTTCTTTAAACCGATTTTTATGTTGTTTTTTTTTGGCTTTTCAAAACTACTCCCACTATATCGTAACTTTATTTTAATTATATAGACCTATATTTTTTCATTATGTCCAAACTTATTTTATCTAAAATCTATAATTTATTTATTTATAGTTTTGACTGAGCTTTATTTTTATTACATAACCTTATCTTTTGTTTATTATATCTAAACTTATTTTATTTAAAATCTATAATTTCTTTTGTTATAGTTTTGACTGAACTTTTTTTTTATTATATAGCATTATTTTTTGTTTATTATAGCTTATTTTATCTAAAATGTATAATTTTTTTTAAAATCTTGACCCAAGTTTTATTTATTTAATGTATTTCTCATTCCTGTTTCAAACGATTCCTTTTAATAATCAGGAATTTTCTGATCCGTTTTGTCATTAAGTAACATTTCCATCTTATTTTAAATTAAACGAGATTTTGCTGACGTGCTTCAAATATATATGCTTATAGAAATTGTTGTTTATTAATTTCATATTTTTTAAAACTATGGACTGAGTATTAATGAGTGAGTAGTTAAACTGATAATGATAATTAGGCTGTTGATAACAATATTATATTAATACGAATAGAAATGTTTATTTAAATGGAATGACAAGGAAGTGCGAATTTGTTTAGTATTTGTTTAATAATTTTATTCATTGAGAGATCCTTGTTCATTAGCGATGCTGTAACAGATATCCCGGGCTTACTACAGCAGGCAGCATATACTCTTTTAATCAGAATATTGGTCTTAATTATGAAAATGAAAAATTTAATTAAATTTTCGAGTTCATAATTGTTTAACACTTTTATAAGAAGGCTTTTGAATAAAGATATGAATTTCAGTGCTTATGAATAAATCGTGATATTATTCTCAGCAGAATAAGCAGAATGTTTGTATCTGTATTTATTTTTTGAAAATTAAATTTTAATCTACTCCCCTGAAAAAAAATATTTAATAGCATCGTATTTTTAAACTCTTTTACGAAATTTATACCTTTTAAAACATTGATATCTGCATTGTGTTATGAATTATAATTTCAAATGCCAATTTTAATAAAATAATTTATTATTACTATTTAACAAAATTTATGAGAGGGAACTAAGTGTGTTCACCTTTCAGATCAGACCATTCCTGTCACTTGGGATTGTCGCAATTAATAATGGTTAATGGACGTTATGTATGGACTCAATATTTATTTTCAAGACTTCAAATTATTATTTTTTGAAAATAATGCTATTAGCATATAATAAAAATTTCATAGTGTATATGAATATTATTTTCTATTTTTATTGTAATATTTTCGATACGTGGATGCCCTTGAATCTTCTCTTCTACTATAAATATAGTGACGAAGAAGAAGAAAAAAAAAAAGAATTATTTGCATAACCTTTATAATAAAAGCGAAGAAGGGCTAGAGGACGTTTTATTTCCCCAGCGCTGAATAATATAATATTTCCAACAGTTATCAATTTTTATAAATATAATACTATTATATTTTCATTGGATGGGGTGGTAACAGGAAGAAAACTACTGTTCGGTTTTTCAAAAGAAAAAAAAATACATAAAATAACATTATTCAGTGTAAATGTACTTAAATAGATCCAACCGGAAATACATTTTAAAATTATTTATTTCTCATTTTTAATTTTATTTTATATATCTATTGTAATTTTTAAAATATTAATTTAAATATCTGAATGTTTCCTAATACCAAGAAATTATAATGAAAAACTTAGAGGAGTTGAAGGTTCTTCTTTATTTGTGAATTTTAATTTTTTTTTAAGATTTATCATTTTTCGTACATACTTAAAAATAATGTTGCCGTTTAAAGAGGCTTCGTGAATTTCATTTTTATAGTTTAAGAAAAATTACTTAAAAAAATTATTAACGATGAATATGTTCTTTTTCAATGTTTGAACCTTTTTACATATTTGAATCTGAACCTACAGAATTTATCTAACTACAGAGTGGGATATGATCAGGGATTGCAAGTTTTATTCTTATTAATATAGGAGTTATTCGGTCGTAATAAATAGTGTTTAACATGTTTTATGAATTGATGTTTTTAGTTGATTTTGAGTCTAATATTCGGAATCAACTTCTATAATCGTATTTTCATTAATCTTACTACACTTTCGTAGCAAGCGAAACGTGATTTCGAAGAAAGGATCGTGTTTAATCTAAAGTATTAAGAAGTGAAGTGAAGCCCTTCAACTAAATGTAAATATTGATCAGAACTGTTCACTTTATCTGTTCTGTAAAAAAACAAAACATGAATATTATATTTAACACAATGGGATCAGAAAACCTATTCTTTCTCCCTGGTAAATCTTTTTTTTAAATCATAAATAATTTGCATAAACGTTGTTAAAAAAAATATATATATATTTGTCTGATCGCGTTATTAATATGGTACAATAAGCTAAAATCGTTGACTATTTCAATCTGTCCATTGTAGATTATTTATAAAACTTAATCAATTTCAATAAAACAATTTTTACTTTAGTAGTGAATGAACGCATGTCTTCCATTCTGAGAAATATTAAGAAAATTAAAAAACAACAAAAAAAAAAAAAAAAACACACGCTTGAAACGACACTGATAAACGACTTTGTTAATTTGATTCCCATCAGTCTTTGTAGACTGTCGAGCTTTTGAAGATTAATTTTTTTATCCAAACCCTTTTAGTATGTAAGTGCCAAGTCAGGTGATTAGGACAAAATGTTCTACCTTCATTAACTCTATATTAGAGGCATTAATTTCAATTTCGCATAAACAAATGCTTTTATTCAATTTAGTTTTGAATTACTTTATCGAGGTATTTATTCTTTAACAGCGTCAATGTAATGTTCTAACATAACACAATGCAGAGGACAAGTTTTAATAGGAATTTAAGAAGTATCCTTTTATTTTTGTAAAGCACTAATGTTAATTTATTAATTATCACACACGAAACATTATAACATTTTAAATCATCTATCCGAAAAAGCTGACAAGATTCTCTCTTTGATACTATCATAATTTAGCTTGCAAATCCATTATTGCCAAAATGAAATAAAAATCAAAAGAAAAAGTAGAAGAAAATTTAAGTTGAAGAAAAAAACATGGTGGGAACTTTTATTTTAAAATTAAAACTTTGCTTTAGCTGTGATGGTTTTCAGTTGATCGACATTGGTAAAGTTTTAGGATTTTGCAGTATGTTTTGAAAGCCTAACTCCAACTAAATTGGAGTTATGGCGATTTCAGCTTAAACTAAAAGCAAATGAACAATTTCAACAAAGAGATATTTTACATTACGAAAACTTAGTAGCATGTATAATTAAAATGAGCTAAATTTATTTTGAGGTTGGAAAGAGATATAACTGAATAGATAATCGCTAAAAAAAAAAAAAATACAAAACTCTGCTCTTTAAAATATCTAAACCTATATAAGTCGTCCCACACCTAACTTTACAATATTACCAGTAAACCTCAGAAATCTTTAATTCAACTTTTTTAAGAACTGTTTTTAATAAAGAAGGAATTACAAAAGTTATCTTATTATTTATATTTTATGTTATTTTTTATTTGAAATCATTGATTGATTGAGATCGTGATTCAGATGTACACCGGACCTCCACATGTTATTTTAGATATGTAAGTTGTATTTATATATGACTTGCTCCCTTATGATCATGATCTATATCGTAAGAGTTTTGGTATTGGTCAACTTTTAAGTTTTGTTAACATGTACATCTTACGCAAAATACGCCTTATAAGAATTTTATAGTTTAATAACTATTAAAATACTCCATTTTAGAGCAGGCTTATATTTTCTAGAATTATGAACAAACTGTCCACTCGACCCAAACTCTACATGAGATAAAACAATAAATAAATTGGTCTACCCGTTCATGTGATAATCCCGGTAAGGCCTGAAACAAAGACCCAGTAATTTAACACCTTTACTGGGTAAATTATGGACATTTTTTGTAGTGTACACATTTACTCTATCCAGTTATTTGTGTTTCCCTTCTACTACTCATGCAGGCAAAGTGATTTTCAATATACACGTATATATGTATGTGTGTGTGTATAATAGATTTTTCTTAAATTATGTAACCCTCAATCGTTATTTTACTTTAATCTCCTAATATAATTTGATAAATTCGTTCTATAATTTTTTTTATTTAATAAATTTATCCTAATGTGAATATGGTTTTTACTGTTGAAAAAAAAAACATTTATCCGGAATTGCACTTTAAGCATCTAAAATTCGATTCAAAATATATTTGAAAATAGAAGAGTTATTATTATTTTTTATTTATTTAAAAGTTATATCAGTAGAAGTGACATATTGGAATTTAGGTTTATAATTCGGGAATAATATTCTACCGGAAACTCTAAATTTTTTCTCCCCCATGTGGGTGGGATTGGTTTATTGCATAAAGCTTGATATATTATTATATTTTATGAAACCTCTGTTGGTTGGTATGTCCTATCCCTATGTTGCTATGGGGATATACTCTTTACTGTATGTGTTATACCTATTTATTTATATTTTAAAAATATTTATGAAGGCTATAAATTTCACTACCTGTTCATTTCAATATATTATCGTAAACAATATATTTAATAATATTGTAAATATTTAACAATGTATTTAATAATATATAAGAATAATATTTAAAATCATTATTTACAGTTGTTTTATATATGCCGGACATTCAAATATAAAACTAAATTTATAGATGTAAGAAAGAAGGTTTAGGAATAGTGCTTTAACATCTATTCAAGTTCTTCTTTTAGTAATATCAGCTATTCATTATTAAATATTTACAGTATTTTTCCAATATTTATTAATGATAATTTAGTTAAATTTTTCAACTATCATTTTAAAGTTTTATTGGCGCACGAGAAAATCGTGTCTTGCCTCCAACAAAATATTTTATTAACATTTTTTATTTCTTCCTGGACCCAATTAAAGACCTTCATTAGTTTAATGAAATTAATCAAGCGCCTAATACCATTTTATTACGCCTGCGCATGCATATTCATTGCCTTAAGTGGTTTCGTTTTTTTCTTCTTTGCGTTTTAAAATATTTAAATATTCATTGAGGTTACGAAATGAAGGCAAGGCCCTAAATTTTAGAAAAGGTTAAGGGTTGGATTACGTATCTTATTTTAAATTAAACTAACAGACGAATTTATTGTACGGTGGCTAAAATGCGAGTAATGATCGAGAATAGTTTTTATTTAGTTAATTAATCATTAGTTCAACTTTATAGTTCGATTTTATAGCGAGTAATTAATTAATCTACCGTTAATTAAACACATATTTTAATCAAACTAAATGCAAAGGTTTACATTTCTTTAGTAATATTTTTCTAAGTGTATCAGTTTTTGGTTTTTTATTACTATTTTTATGTATATTTATTAATGCTATCTTTCATGCTATCTGCTCTCATCAGCATTACTGTCTTTATACGATGTGATTCCGATTAATTTATTTTCTTAAGTATTTTAAGTTCGTTACCTATTTAACCCATTGTTTATACTATTGGAGAGACTTTTAGTTTTAAGCTATCCAACAAGATTGAGTCCATTTCACCATTCTTTACCTCACTTCCTCTTGCTAAGAACAAATACTCTCCAGCCATATCCTTTATTATAGATGGCTCACGATCAGATAAATGGTTAGGAAAATAATAAAAGAGATTATCATTCTCATTAGTATTAAATTAAGAATCGTGCATTGTGAATTAAATTACATTCTTTTGATGTTCATCATTTTGGTTCGATACAAATTTAATATAAAAATGCAATCGTAATGAAAATCAATGTTCTGGGGTAATTCGAGGTGTAGGTGGAAGGATTGCATTTAGAGTGATGAAACAGATTTCAGTTTGGATAATAGTCCGCGGGCAAATATTTGCGGGATCGGCATCGAACCTTCGGGTTCGCTATGCCTTATTATTATTAATCACAATACAGCATTTAAAACATTGCTTTGGGTTCAACCTGCACAAATTTTAGTATAACACTTCACTCAAACATTAATTAAATTTTTGAACAAATACAAACATCATTTGTTTTATGTAATTGAGATTGAAAAATGGAACAAAACAAATATTAAATAAAAGAAACTAGGCTTCTTATGTAAATACAAAAATACGAGACAGGAATCCGTTCACAAGAAATATTTTATTAGTGAATTAAATTGGTTGTTTATTAACTAGAAAATAGAAAAAATCTCCATCATAATTTTTTTTTCCGTCATAAAGTATTTTAGGACTAAAGTCAGGTCATTTGATAGTACTTAAGGAAAACATGGGCAAATAACATGCTTTGGACGAATATCGGTTGGATAAAATGAGAATGAACATCTACACGAATGCCACGATACTATAGCTTTGAAGTAAGGAGCATCTCCTGATAGACAAAAGTTTAACAAAACGTTTAGGGACCAAGTGAAAAGCTGTTTGGCAGCTAAATACCTCTCTTTGTTAAACTTTTGAGCTCTCCCTCCTATACACCCTAATAAAAACATTCTTTTTTTCCACTTTTTTACATAAACTTGTAGTATAATAGAATGTGTAATTACTTTCAACGAAATTAAAAATTATATCGGTAAACTTATTATTAAATTGTTTTCCATAACTGGTGGGTGCATCAATAGAATTAATGGCAGTATGATGCATTAAATTTTCCTGATTTTACAAAATCTTACATCTTACGAGTTACTTGCTTCTTAAATTTAATCGAGGTTCAAGTACCGATAATTTATGCGAATTTAGTAACATATTTTCATAATTTCATGATTCATTATGCGGCAAGACTGTTGCCCTTAGGTCGCAGATATTGTCGTCCCATTTAGATACTTAAAAATACAATAATGATATTTTCTTTTCAATTAATAATTCAAACGAGGTACTTGTCATGTTGATGTTTGTTTATACTTGTTTTTTCACGTTTGTTCGAATCGAAGAGTATCGTTAAACTCTTATTGGCCGCCAAAATGACCACACCCTAAAAACTGCCGCTCTAGGCAAGTGGTTAATTTACAGCTGGTCAAATGATATCATGATGAATGTATCATTGGAAAAAAAGTACGATATTATTGTAGTAATCAGCAGGCATCGAAGAGAATGTTTCCCCCATATTACCATCTCTTTATTTGAGGTTTTATACTCTTTTAAAAGTCAAATTGATGATTACCTGCCTGTTGTGCGTTAAACAGACATTACACTACGTTTAAAAAAATAAACTGTGTAAATTTCGAGTTTTATGATTTTTGTAAGATAATAATTGACAAATGTAACAATAAAATGATGAGAACGTACTATTGTATAGATTAACCTGCATCCATTTTATACCGTTTGCAAATACGTTTCATTCAGTAAATACAGCTCATCTTTTTACGTATGGTATAATTTTAAATATAGAATATTTGTACAAAATTCACAATTTAAGAAAATACGTTTTTATTATTCTGACAAATATAAACAGAATACCTTCTTATAGTCTAGTGGCACAGAGTATTTTGTTTACGACAGCTGATCTAGTTTTGAATTATGTTGTAACTACTTAGGATCTTATTGCACTATTACATTAATTACACTGTACGATACCTTTTTTGTAACTCTGTTTAGCTTATTATTTTTAAAATGCTAATATCTTCTTATTAATAGAAAAATATCCCAAAAGTTCTAACACTTACCATTTGGCAATACGCATAATAGACCTCCCCTTACCGGCAGGTATAAGTATTCGGCATGTTTACTGCTCCGAGAGATAACGCGGCACGGAACCTTCTGACTGGTCATATGTTTTGTATGTTATACAACTGTGAGCGGTTATAAGGTGTTAAGAAAGGTTTTCCCACTGTTTAGTTAACTCGGTACCACGAAAATGTCTAGTAAAACGCGCCGCAGTTGCAGAACTTCTCCTGACAAGTTCTGTAATATTTGTGGAGAGTTTCTAGTTAAGTCACAAGCAAGGCCATTTTCTGAAAATTTAAAAAAGTGTATTTCCTATATTTCGGTATTTCAATCGGAGATCAAGATTAGTATTGGGCCCCTCATGTGTGCTGTGTAAGGTGTAACGTGTTATTGGTGCAGTGGCTGCAAGAGCAGAGAAAAAGTATGCCTTTTGAGGTTTCAATGATTTGGCAAGAACCCCCCAATCATCTTAATGATTGCTATTTCTGTATGACAAAAACTGAGGGTTATTCCAAAAAAGTAAAACAAAAAATCGTATACCCGAATGTACCTTCTGCCATAAGACCTGGTCCTCTCAATGCAGGCTTACCAGTACCGACTGCGTCTTAGAGTGGCAAGATATTATTTTAGGAGATAATTGGCAACGATGCCACATCATCAATCAGCTCAGAAGAAGAGTATACCGACCCCACATTTGTTCCAGGTTCTACTGCTGATGAGCCACATTTGATTCTTCAGAAGGAACTACATGATTTGGTACGTGATTTGGGGTTGTTAAGAATTTCTTGATTCCTATCTTAAGGAGTGTAATTTGCTAGCCAAAGAAACAAAAATTACGAATATTTGTCGTGCAGTAAATGAGTATTATGTAAAGAAGATTTGGCCGGAAAGGATAAAATTTCAACCAGGAAGTAAAAATGTTAAATTTGTGCCTCTTGTAGACCCAAAAAATGTTCTTTTGCCACCTTTGCACATTAGTCTTGGGCTCATGAAAAACATTGTAAATGCTATGAGTAAAGAGGGCGAAGGATTTAAATACCTTAGGCAACTCTTTCCCCAGTAAAGAAGGAATTTTTATTGGTCCACAAATTAGAAAATGGCTGGTCGATGTGCATTTTAATGAAAAGCTCAGCATGCAAGAGGGCTTGGAACGCATTTGCAAATATAGTGAGGTGCTTTTTAGGCAACAAGATTGGGGAAAACTACGAACATCTGTTTAATGAACTTTTAGACTCATGCCAGTTACTTGGGTGCCGAATGTCTTTAAAAATTCACTTTCTGCATTCTCATTTATGTTTTTTTCCTGAGAAGTTTGGTACGGACAGTGACGAGCAAGGTGAAAGATTCCATCAAGATATAAGAACAATGGTAATTCGGTAACGAGGACGATGGGATCCACAAATGATGGGTGATTGATTTCTGCTGGTTTTTAAAGAGAGAAGATGTGACCCCCCCCCATAAAACAAAAAAATAAATTTAACGTGTTTTCAAAAAAAGTTTTTGATGTATGTATGCTCCTTAGATGTTAACTTAATATAAATGATAAAAAATAATCGATATATAGAAGTATGAAAGCTAATGAAAGCAAGTGGCATGGTTGGCAAACAATGAAAGCAAGTGGTCACATAAACAAGTGGCATCGTTGTGGGTATACATTGTTTAATGTAACAAGGATTGCTTACGTGTTACGACTTCTTGGTGGCCATTTTCGCATTAAGAAAGATTCGTGTTACTAGCTTATGCTGTCCAGCTTTATGTCACTAAAAAAAAATATTTGTCAGCCAGTATGTTTATTAGTAATATAACTGGCGAATTTCCCCTAAACCGAGACCGATAAGCAAATGATTTTAATTTTTCTTAGATTTTTACCATGTTATTTTTTGTAAAACATATTCGAAAAGTGAAGTAGAAGAAAGACTGAGACAAAAGCAATCGTATTTTTAAGAAGATGCAAGATAAAATGTCGTGGGTACAAGGCATGAAAAAATGTAATTGACAATTCTGAAATATATTTTATTTGCTTAACATTAGAATGTATTTATTTCTTTTTACCATGGTTATGATTGTATTACTTCATTTCTTGTATTAATACATTACATAATAATAATTGATTTTTACTTATTTTATTAGTTAAAATTTTTATATGTATTTTAAATTTTTATAAGAAACTAAATGTTTTAGAACTTTAATGGCAACTAAGTAATTTTTTTATTAAACAATTTGGTACAAATTAGTTGTTTTTATATCTAAATAATTAATTGTTAACTAAGTAAAAGCGTTTAAAATTTATTTCACGTAGAGTGTGTGAGCGAAACTTGTATCATCGCTTACCAGGTTTTTAAGCTTCCAAAATAGGGAAAAAATATGTATTTAGTGATACCAATAGAAAATTTTAAAATCTAAACAATATGGAGGCGGACCAACCCCAACTGTTCCAATTGGATAATTGTTCAAACCATTTGAACTCTATTGTTGTTAAATTGTTATATTGTACATGTTTCTTTCCTTCTCAAAATCCGTTTTGGGCGTTCTTCTACAGTCAAATTAAATTTTAATTCTTTATTCCACAATTTTGTACATTGTTTTTTTCACAATTTTAAAGTGAATATTCATGTTTGGTTTTAATTTTACTTTTTGTAACATACATTTATGCTTTTTGAGCCACTTTTTTGTTTTAAAGGCATGCTTATTGGTTATTTCCTGCCAAATAGTTTCGTCTTTTAAGATTATCTGGGTACAATATTCCTTATCTATAACGTAGCTTTGTAATACACTATCCTCACGCCACTGCAGTCTTGAAGTCTGTTAGTCGCCGGAAACCTACTTATATCATAAGTTTTTCTTTATATAATAAAGATAAAATAAAATTTATGGTACAAGAATATTTCAGGAAAGTTACAGATAATCGAATTACAGAGATCGAATAAAGAAATATACGAAAGGACAGAGGAGAAGCTATGAGGAAAAACGACTAAGTTTCTAAGGGTGGATACAACAAGGTTGAATAAGTAACAATTCAAAAAGGTAGAAAACCTGGAAAACCAGAGTGGTTATACTAACCAGATGAAAGAAGAATTTAAAAGATTTGGAGTTACTAACGAGGACTGCCTGTACTAGCAGAGATTTAGGAACTGACTTAAAACCATTAGGGTTCTTGTGGAAGAGAGAATGAAACTTTGGTATGGGAGATGGACGGAGAAGAAGACAATATTTGGGGAGAATGAAGGATTATTGGAGAATAAGAAAGAGAGAGAGGTATTATATGATATCTGGATGATCCTTTGTTGGTCACAAAAATAAGAAATAAAAAAAAATAAATACGAAAAAATAGAAATTTTTTAAAGTAGGAAATGAATCCAAATGGACCTTGCAATAGTAATAAGAAAGAGATACAGAGATAGATCTTTTAGGATTTCCTTTATAAGAGTGTGGTTACAACTTATAACTGTGGTCAGATTATAGAGATATAAAATTTATTGAGGGTATAAAATAGGGCCCAAGTTAAGCGCCATATACAGAGAGCAGTTGTTTACTCCTTATAGAAAACTAATGCCAGTTCGGGAAGAGCATTATGGCGGAATTTATGAGCCAGGGCAGAGATTCACTTATCTTCTTTAAGAATAGTTATCTCTATCGTCGAGTGTTTTTGTCTTTATTGAGGAAAACATCCCTCAGTCGTCTCAACTTATATTTCCGGCTGGGTTTTTTTTTTTTTTTAAATAATAAATTCTTTATTTATTCTGGGACAAGTCCCTTAAGAATGACAATACAGGTATATAGGGTATTATTACGTCTTAGAGTATATTAATACAGAGTATTATTGTGTCTTATTAAGTGAGAAAGAATTAATGAGAAAAAAAAGTTGCGAATTACTTACAGTGATAACATTTCAAAAGAAAAAAGAAAAAGAAAACAGAGTACAAGAAATAAAAAAAAAACAGAAATAAGATTACAATAATTATATAAAGATAATTACATATGTATGCAAATTACAAAGTCAGGTAGAAACAAAGAAAGCAGAAAATGAAACAAAAATATGAACGATATCAACTAATATAACTTGTTTTTAAAAATATCTAACTGGATGAGTGAAGCGTCAATAATATGAGTATATATAAATAATGATATTAATATATTTATGTATAAATAAAAAAACATCATTCATTTACCAGTTAGAAAATATTAATTTGAAAACTGAGTATGTTATTTCCGATTTTTTGGGAATTGTAAGGATATAAGGTGATTGAATATGTGGGATTTGAAGGTTGAAAGATTATTGGAACGACGAATGGAAGAGGGTATAGAGTTCTAAAGGGACGAGGATCGGATAAGGAAAGATCTATCAAAAGCAGTTGTTCGGTGGGATGCTGTATATAGGTCTGATAGCCGAGAACGGGTGTTACGGGAGTGGACCGAGGTTTTGAATTTAAGTAGATCGGAGATGTATGATGGTCGGTGGGATTGGATAACTTGGTAAAGAAAGGAAGCTAGGAAATACTTACGGCGATAGGAAGGGTAAAGCCTATATTTAATATTTCGCATCTGTACTTTTTTTATTATATTATCATATCCTATTTTGACGGAAAAACTACGTCTATTCCAAGTATTGATTGATTGACGTATGATTTTTTTTGTTAATATATGCTGATTATGGCAGCACCATCCAAAATTATAAGAAAACTTTTTAATGCTTCTTGGTTTATTTCGAATCACACCATAACAATGGACAGTCCCACTATAAAATCATAAATTCACAACAAATACATAAAATTCCACTCATCAACATGAAATAACCAAAATCCACTTGTTCTTCCGCTTTCATATTCCCTGTTACCCGGGCTTGATTGGAAAAGATTAAAAAGTCATTGGCCAAGAGACCTGTTCAACTATTGATGTTTACATTTCCAAAACTTGATCTTCCTGAAGCAAAGAAAAGAGAACACAATTGGATCAAATTTGCTGGATGTGCAAATGAAAATAAAAGAATAAATAAAATACTGATTATGGGATTGTTACTGAGTGGAGAGCTTCAACCATAAATTTTTCTTGAAGATGAAGATCATCTTTCTCTTACTTGTAAATAAGTTATTGTACATTAAGAACTAGTTAACACTATAGAGAATAATTAAAAGCTAATCTTCTTTTAAATATTATATTTAACATTTGAATTTTCTTATCGAAAGAGGATGCGACATCTAGAGAATTTGTGAGACGCTGAATACCAAAGCATACAGCTAGTTAACATAACTCCAGTGTTATCGTCGGAATGTTGAGATGGGGTCGTAAGCTGTTGATGGGCTTGATAACAAAAAAAATTCTAGAGCTATTAAGCACTGAGAGGTACAAAGAGTAGGCCGAGGCTTAGATGGGAGGATTGCGTTAGGAGCGATCTAGTGGTTTCGGGCTCGGATGGTGGCTTTAGCAAGTTTGAAACCAGAAATTGATGGCATCGGCGTCGAGCCTTTAGGTTCATTAAACCATATTATTAGTTAACTATGTTTTAACTGTTCGCTGACTCTTGACTTGCATTTTTTTATTTGCATTTTTATCACCATATTGGATATGATCTGTTGAGGAAGAAATTTGCATAAATGTAAAGAGTTAAGGTCTAATTGGGGTCTTAATCGATTAGCATAGACTTTAAGCTGTAAAACTTCGTTTAAAATTGTCGTTAATGATTGTTAATAATCCCCATAGAAAAAGAAAGATACGTGCGCCTTTAACCGTACTAATTTATTCCACACGTTCAATGAATTTTATTAATTCAATAAAAAAAAAGGAAAATAAATAACAAATCGCCTGCCTCCGGATGGTAAGGCCTGGTTGGACTGGATCAATGAACATCTGTTCTGGAAGGCTTCAATTTCTATATTGTTGGTTGGCTCTGAAGGAACGAAGGTCAAGTAAATGAAACGACCTAATTTGTAATCAGCAATACAATAAACTTGAATAAGTAAATCATCAAAAGCTCTCCAAAACTTTCTACCAAGACCACTTACTTAAGAAAGCAATTCATTCATAACTTTCACTTGCTCTCACTTCAAGAAACAGCGGCCAAACAAAAACGATATTGTGAATCAAAATGTTAATATACTGTTGTTTAATTTGATTTAGATGTAACCATACTTCCTTGCGGCTGACGAATTCCCATTGTTTTATTTATTTTTTTCAATTTGTTCAGAAGTTAAAATATCCACTAATGAATATTTTAATTATTTATATTTTTTACACTTATTTCTCGAACGGATAGTCACATTCTAATTCATTTTTTTACAATCCACTTTTATTTTATCCTTCCTTTTAATTTCATATGTACGTTACTTATAAATTTATTGCACGTCGGAAACTTATTTTTTATGTAATAGAAAATCTCAATTGATGGTACGATTGCACAGAAATGGAAGCTACCATTTAAACTTTCCTCATTTATTTAATTATAAATTGTTGAAAGTAATAGGAATATTATTAATTTTTAACTGATGTAAAAACGAACTTATTTTTTATATAATAGAGAGTATATTAGAATTTATTCGATTACTTCGTGATTTAAAATTCATAAGATTAAAGAAATTTGTTTGTCTTATTCTAGCTTCTTCGGGGAAAACAAGGAATTTGAATTAAAAATTCGTTTCCAGAAAATCATTGCTTAGTATTTTTCCGAACTTACTAAAAAAAAAAAATTAACCCATATACTTTTCTTGTATCCTGAAAAAAACCCGGGACCTCTACAACCCGTGAACGGGTCTGGGGTTCATTACATAGTAGATACTGTACTGTTTCACGGACAAGGGTTGCAGGGATGTGATTTGTCCTAGATCACGCTCAACCGTGCGATTTCCCCCCCTTAATTTGGGTACCGACTTAAGCCCCTGGAGGGTCTTAGATCCCATATGACCCATCTCCGCCTGCTAGTAGACTGAATAAATATCTTGCCAGCTACGAAATTTGAACTAGGATTTTTGGCATGGCATCTCAGTTCTCTACCACTGAGCCACTCCGCTCTCTAATCTATATTTTAACCATTTATATTTTTCGCACTTTTTTAATACGCTCTATATTTCTCGAAAGCTTAGAGTCTCAGTCTAATTCAATTTTTTCGATTTCATTTTATCCCTTCGTTTGATTCCATCTATATATATATATATATATATATATATATATATATATATATATATATATATATAAAAGAGAGTGGCGTTAGTTACTGACCTAATAACTCAAGAACACCTGGACCGATTTCGATGATTCGCACCAATCAGGACTGGTCTCCGGCCAAAAAAGAAGAAACACCGAAATAGGTTCTTCAGTTATACTCGTAATAGTTTTTTTTTTTTTTGAGTTTGCCCTAAGGAGGAAAGGCTTAGTTACCAGGCAAACGCCCAACGTATTCACTTCGTTGCCCTCTACACCCTGGTCTTTCATCCTCCCTAATAAGGTGAAAAGGGTGACAAACGTTTGTAATTAAAATAAAAAAACGTCATTTTTAGTGCGAGTACCATGAAATTTTAGATTTAGCTTCTGCATTAAAAAATAAAGAAATATGTGTTTTTTTATTTTTGGAAAATCGACCCCTAAAAGAGTAAAATACGAGAAATGTTAAATTAATAAGTAAGCAGGCTTTAAATTTTAACATAATAATAATTGTATTCATGATTTTGCAAAATCAACCCTTAAATATTACAGTTTTGGATATTATATCCAAACAGTGGATTTCACTACAAAACTTACCGATAGTTCTGTAATTATGCCATTTTATATTTAATAGGAAAGTTTATTATAATCTATCAACAAAGCGATAAGCATTGGTAGGCTGGCTGAATTCACAAATGCTTTAAGTCATTGTTTAATATATGGAGTTCATTTATGGAGTTCAAAATTCACTCTCCGTTTAAACGCAACATAAATTTCTATTTAAATCAATGCGAACGAAGTCGCGGGCAAAAGCTAATATACTTATAAATTTATTACACACCGGAAACTTATTTTTCATGTAATAGGGAGTACATTAGAGCTTATTAAATTATTACGGGGTCTTTATTCCATAAAATTAAAGAAATTTGTTCGTCTTATTCCAGCGACTTCACAAAACACGAGATTTAGCTTGAGTTAAAAATTCGTAATCCGAAAATCGTTCGTTAGTTTTTCGTTTCGTTTTTCTTTTTATTGTCTCTTTTACCTGCCATATGCTTAAAAAAAGTTAGTCAACTAGGTACAAGAAAAGTAGAATTCGTAAAAAAATACTGAATAGTGAATTTATGGATACAGATTTTTAATTCAAACTAAACCTCATAATTTTACGGACGTTTTTAGAATATACCAGCAACAAAAAGTTTTACTAATTTTATAAATTGAAAATCACGTATTAACGAATAAATTGTAAAGTACTCCCTATCAAATAAAAAATAAGTATCCGAAGTTCCTATTTTATAACTGTTAAAAATGATTGATATTACCATTACTTTTAACGATTCATAGTTAAATAGATGGGGAAAGTTTAAGTGGTAGCTTCCAGTTCTGCGTAATCGTACCATCAATTGAGATTTTCCCTGATGAATTATCAGCAAGATGACCTTGATAGATAATTTATGAAAACATGAATTATTTTAACGAGATTCTACCCAGTAATGGATCGTTCCAGTTCAGTGACCAAGTTATGAACCACCTTTTAAACATTGCTTTGTATAAGTTTCAAAAGTTTTTTTTTTATATTAACACTTTATTGAAATATTACAATCTGCCACTTGTGGGCAATAAATAATAGTGCTATGTAGCTTACAGTCATTCCATAACAAAACAATAATATAAACAAAATAAAATAAGTAAATATATACATGCGGTAACAGAAAGAAACTAATGCGGAAATGATAATTAAAATAAAGTAAAAAAAAAAAAATAAAATAAAATAAAATAATATAAATAATAATACTAATAATAAAA
This sequence comes from Arma custos, assembly GCA_037127475.1. NCBI lineage: Eukaryota > Metazoa > Arthropoda > Insecta > Hemiptera > Pentatomidae > Arma > Arma custos. Next base: position 100,048,381 of record CM073764.1, read on the forward strand.
ATAAAATAAAATGTACACATTCATACCCTATTTACAATTTGCCTGGGGTCCCCGAACTGAGCCTTAACATTAAAGTTAGTCTTGAGTAAATTTCACTCCCACTTTTCTCTCTAATGGTTAAAATTTCCCATTATTACTTCTAGAAAATAAATTTAAATATTTATCTTTAACATTTTAAAAAAGATATATGAAATCTAAGGGATAATAAAACAGCATTAAATACCCTCACTGAGACCCAGGTGCTTTATGGAGGGTTTATCTCAATTTTTAGTTAGTTTGTTTTATTGATTTTGGTTGAGTTTGTTTGATTATAAGTATTAGTTTTTAAATAGCTAATTATTATACGAATTTAATAACAATTTTAACTCGTATTCGAATTTATTTTTATAGCCCTTTTATAGCAAACATATTGCTGACGCCCGATGTTTTTATCGACGATTCTTGTCATTTGTCTGTGGCAGATCTTAATACATTTTTCTATGAAGGCATAGGCGGGCTGGAGGAGTATTAGGAACGTGTTCAAATGAGGGAGGAATATTAGCTTTTACTGAAATAAAAATTATTTATTTTTAGGGTTAATTGTTATATACATACTCACCTCGTTATGTCTTAATTAACTATGAGATTAAAACAGTCTGAAATTTATTTTCATTTGGATTGACATTAAATTTTGGATATTTAATCAAATAGCTCTTCTATTTCTGTCCGCATTGAGCTGATAACGCATATTAGTTTAGTATGTTTTTTTTTGTAAATAAAATATTACTGTATATAGTTAGGATTCAGCAAATATATGGCAGCGATTTGTGTCACTTTTTAGAATGTGTTAACAAAATAGATTTAGAAATGTTTTTGCATTAATCGTGACTCAGAATGAAGATCTACTTATTCACAAGTTTTTATCCGAATGAATTATTCGGTTTAGAAGACTTGATTAAGTAATTAATGACGCGCCTTATTAATATGAGCAGATAACGACTAAGAAAAGGATAATTAAGGAAGTAAGAAGGTATCGAAGTAATTAAGGCAAAGGGTATTAAGGTCATTAAGGAAGTAAAGAATGGAAGAAAGGAAGTATATCGATATAGATTGTTTGCTGTTTTTTCGGTTCATTTTAAATATCACTTAAGCTTGTTTGAACTGTGGCTGAAGGATTTGCATTTCTTTACTTTTGTTAATACCTGAAAAGGTAATCCCAGAAACTACTTCCAAAAAAGTTGAAGAATAACTCCAACGCTCCAACGGAAGGTATCCAGGTGAATTTATTATTTGAAAGAGAGAGAAGAGCAGAAGAGATGTTTCAGAGCCCAACTTTGTCCATTTCGGAGGAAGAGACAAAGGAAGAGGACAGCTACGAGGCTATTATACAGCTCTAACACAAGAGGAGCGATCTGTTAAGCTGTACCGGCTGCGGCCTGCCCGGTACGCCCAACTCAACACACAAACTATTCCGTAACTGTGTTGCATTGTCACAGGTGTGTATCGGTTCAGTGCAAACATAAATAGTTCATTCTGATAGATAGACCCTAGCAGAGGGAGAAATAGTGATGAAAAGGGATTAGTGATGTTAATTTTAGAAGAATTAGTATATAGAAACGAAATATTTTAGAAATATTCATTACAATTCATAGAGACTGCGCGAGTTGGGTCATCAGACCCCAAAGGGTCAAACCACACCTGTTAACAGACTAAATAATTTATCTGCCACTGCTAGATTTGAACCTGGACTCTTCGTCGTAGCGATTCAGTGCTTTGCCCACTGAGCTAACCTGCTAAATAATTATTTTATATTTAAAAAATTGACTCGGAGTTGGTAGAAATCCTGATATATTTCTCTTCGATTAAATTTTTTTTTTAAATTGAAGATTGTATTGCTCATTCTTACAATTTTTTTTTTATTAAACTGGGCTTCACTCTTCATAATATATACCTATATTAGGGAAAGAGAAAAAGCATTTTCCAGTCATTATGTATTCTTGATCCCTACAATTATTCAAGACGTTTCGACATCATGGTGTGTCATTTTCATCGTTTTAAATTTTTCTCTGCATCATTAACAATTCCGTTATATAATTTATAAGTCTAAAATGCTTAAAGTCATATTTAAAATTTTTTTTCCTAAAATTCTTGGGGTTCATTTATCCTACAAATAAAATCAAAATAACATTATAATGTAATAATTTTACTAAACATTATAATAATAATTGAAAAACAATTTTAAATATGACTTTTAGAATTTTAGACTTGTAATTGATTTACAGTTATATAAAGGAATTGTTAATGATGCAGAGAGAAAAATTTAAAAAGATTGAAAATGACACCATGATATTGAAACATCTTGAATAATTGTAGGAATAAAGAATATATAATGGCTGGAAAATGTTTTTTCTCTTTCCCTAATATATAAATTAAAGATTGCATAACTCACAATTGCTGAGCATGCACGCGGAATGGACGTACAATGAAGGATAATACCTGTGCGATGTCGGGTACTCGTTAAATATTATTATGCTAATTAAGAGTTCCCACTGTGGCATCGTCAAATTAGACATAGAAGTATTAAGTAACATTAAATGAATAAACAAACACAAAATTAAAAAGTGCAGAGCCACGTGGTAAACGTCCGAGAGGTACACTGACGTGCAGGTGGGAGGGTTAAATGGTTTTGGTAGTAGCCTACGAATGAAAGTTTGTTAGCAAACATTGGGGGTATCGGCATCGAGCCTTTGGGTTCGCTTATCATTATTAAAGGGATTAACATAAACAGAAGGTAGCTCTGACCCAAAGCTATCAAATCTTAAATGCACTAGTTAGAAAAATAAATTTATATGTTAGACGTTATTACTTTGAATAAATAAGATAAAACCTTTTTTAAAATTGACTTTTCACATAGGCTAACAAAATTGCTATTACGGTGGTTAAAGTTATAAACCGATTTTTGTGACAATAACAGTTTGTTGCTATTTTTTGTACTTGAACCAATTAACTTTTCTTTATTAACAAAATTATACGCGTTATGTCAATAATGGGGAGCAGATGGCTCAGTGCTAGAGAACTGAGATGCTATGCCGAAGGTGCTGGGTTCAAATCCGACTGTGGCAGACAATTTATTTAATCAGTTAACAGCCGGGGGTGGATCCTTTCGGATCTAGAGACCCTCCTAGGGTTCACTTCACAGTTCTCTAGTCACCCAAAATATTGGTAAGACCTGGTGGTTGAGTGTGATCTCAGACATATTACCGTCCTGCACAACCGTTGTCTTAGAAGCAATACAATATCAACCAAATACCGATCCACGACTCTTCATGGATCGAAGTGCTATAGCTTTTTTTTAATTACCAGAATTACGAGAAAAAAAAATCTGTACCAGTACAACCCGTAAACGGGTCTGCGGTTCAGTACATGGTAAAGACTGTAACTGTTTCATGGACAACGGTTCTACAAGGAGGTGACATGCCCTAGGTCACGCTCAACCGTCAGATTCGCCCCCCCCTGATTTTGGGTACCCTATTTTTATAATATTTTATAGAGGCTGGGTGAGGACTCCAGGAGGATCCTAGATTCCATATGATCCATCTCCCGCTGAAAACAGACTAAATAAAAGTACTGCCTGCAGCGGGATTTGAACCAGGATTTTCGGCATGGCAACTCAGTGCTCTACCACTGAGCCGCTCCGCTTCCTAACAGGCTTGTCAATTATTATTTCTTTGATAGTCAATAATTATTCAAAATTTCACATTTTGTAGATAGATTTCCTATCCTAGAGCAAAATTATTAGTCACAGTCAAAACTAAAATCTGTAAAAAGAATGTTTTCTTAAATTCATTGTAATCGGATCCGACTCCGAACGAAATTCTCGAGTGAAATTGAGTGTGGTGGAGTTGAATCGCATATGTATTCGTAATCGGAATTAGGTCATTAATTTGTAAGGTTTAATTATCACTAAAGAGTATATAACAATTAGTAAGGTATAAAACAATGATAAGATGGCAAGGTACATTAGCGAGGCAGACCGAAAGCTGTAGCCGAACGAGAACTACCGCAAGGGTCAGTTCATATTATCCAATTAGCTCCCTCAGGGCCGTTATATAGGGGGATTGCCTTTTCGGTCTACCGTTTCCTCGTTTGTTATCTCTCTAATATCAATCATTCCTTTTTCTAAAATAGAAAATTAATTCTTTTCAATCCTTAATTTATTTGTCTTTCCAATATTTAAAATAAAGAAACTTTTTTAAGCGTTTTACAGTCTTTCACATCTTAAGTGTCGCGCGATTATTCCTTCATAAGGACATTTCAGCAGAAACTTAGAAAATAATAATTTTTCATTGTAAAATAAATAAAAGCATAAACTTAAAAAAATACTGTATACATGGCGTTTGTTTCGGAAATTCAAAAAAATTTAATGAATTTCTTGTTTTTTATGGTATTGTTTATAATTTAGGGTTAGTCTACTTGTTGTTCCTGTTCTTCCTATACTCCTCCATTCCTTCACTGAAGACTCCCTCTTTTCCTCGTTTTTATACACTTTAGTCTTTGGGATGGGGGTGTTGTCTTCTCAGTCACCACTCCCCACTTTTATACCTTGTGTACAAAGAAGCTTTTGTCCTTGATATCTTCAGAGTCTATTTGGACTTTTTCCAGATCAATTTTGACTTGTGTAATGGACTGTGGTAGTCTGCTGATGTGACCATAAAATTTTAATCACCCCTTTCTTATGTTTGCTGCGAGTTTGAATAACCTATTTATGGTGTCTCCGTAGTGAAACTTCTGCCTGCTTGTTTTGGTCCAATTATTTTTCTTTCGTCTGTGACGATCACCCTGTACTATAATTACGAAATTTGGTGAAAGTGGACTGACATTTTTCGTTGTAGTTGCTCTGTGTCTTTTATAAGGCTCTCTTCATTTTCAGTAACCTTATGTACTGCGCGATTTTCTTTTTTATTTTATATGCATAATTATAATACTGAAATTTAAACTGACGATAACTATAACAATCAAAGAAGTATTATTATTAAATGAAATATGGCATCGGAAACAATATTTATGGCAAATATTTTGAGAACTAGTTTTTTATATGTAAGTATAAATCACAATATAATGCAACTGATTTTTATTTTCTAAATACTTTAAAATTTATAATTATTTGTACTTCTTAACACTGCTTTATCTACAGCCCCAGCGAATAAGTAGTTGAGTTGAATTTTCTTTAAAATTAGTTTCTTGTACTTGAAAGGAAGCTGTATCGTGTTATTGTAGTGAAGGAGCCATTGGCTTAAAAAGAGTTATTATAACTATATTTCAAACTAAAAACTAAGAGAATGAGACGATTCTGCTTCCCTCAATACACTCAACTCTCTCTGGACAAAATTAGACTTAACCACTTATTTACTGGGACTGGAGATAACTTATATGAGAGTAAATATTTTAAATTAAGTAAAGCATGCTCTGTGCTTGTTAATGTTTATGAACCATAAAAAAAAAAGCCTCCCAAGTGGAATTATTTATAAGAATATATAGGTTTTTTAGATTAAACGATGTGATTGTGATAACTCCGGTTTAATATCATATATTTTCACACTTCGTTTAAATAAAATTTATTAAACATTTTTTTTTCATTTATTCTCGTCAAAGTAACCCTATGAAAGGACTTTTTATTTATTGGCACATTCCATACTTGAGTATACTATGTGCTTTTTAAATTAATTTTTGCAATAAGGATTAACAACAATTGTGATAATTCTAACTTATATACATAAGACATTGTCACTAAAATACTGCTACAAATTAACAAAATTAAGATTACATTATTTATATAATGATTATCTGTTTTACATTGTATGATTTTCTAAATTAGATATCAACCTTTCGAAATCAATACTGTAAATAAATTTAGTGAATTCGGGTCGAAATTTATTGTATAGATCATGTTTAGATACTGGCCAAACTTTCCATCTTAATAGTAAGGGAATAATTAATTGCGACCTTTGATTTTCATACATTTGGCAACCATACATTATGTGTTTAAATGTCTGGTCTTTTTTGTCTACTGAGCAAGTATTGTCATTGATTATGTGAAATCTGTGTAAGCATAATTTGGTATGTCCATGTTCAGTTAAAACCTGAGTTAGTTTGTAGTTAGTGGATTTTATTAATTTGTAGTTATTGGTTGTCAGTTTTGGAATAAATCTGGGCAAAGGAAAACATTTATTTGAAACAGTCCACCGTTCATTCCATCTAAAATTGATTATTCCCTAATTTTGAATTTTGCTCAAATCACTTTGTGCTGCCTCTTTTGCTAATTTATCAGCTATCTCATCATTGCCCTTAATACCAGAGTGACCTTTATTTTTACAGAGAAATTTAGAAGCCCAAGTATGCATAAGTTCATTCTGATATTTTCTGTAAGCTAGTCATGTATGTCTGTGTTGAGAACTGATTGTATCAAGATTTTGTTATCTGTGTGTATTACTTTGTCTGTATGTATGTTGTTTAGAAGGTCAAGAAGGAATTCTGTTATGACTGCGTACTTCCCAGCTTGGTTATTGGAACTCGTGGAGCCTAATTTGTACTGGGAACTTCGCATCTTTCCATTCTTGTCCCTAAGTAGCCAAGCACAGCCTGCATTCATCCCTTCTTTATTTCCGTCTGTGAAAATGTTGGTGATTTCTGTATCCGTTCCCTCATGTCCTGTCAACTGCGTGTAAAGTTTGGCAAATTTTGATAGGTGTAACCAATCTTCGAAATTGTCGATTTCTTTAAAGTTTTCTTTATGCAGTTTAATCGATAAAGTTGTACGATTTCGTTAATTTTAAAATCGATGGGTACAATTCCTGCTAAGACACAAGCTGCGTCATATGATATAGTTTTATACCCCTTGACAATCCTTATTCCAATCATTCTTTGTAGTCTATGAAGTTTCTGAAGATGGCATTTTTTCTCCATTCCTTTATGCCAAATCGGCACCGCGTAAAGCATTTTGGGAATCAACTCTCCTCGTAAATTGTCTTCAATCATTCTGCCCCAAAGCCACAAGTTGTCTTTGCGGCAATTGTCAAAGAGTTAACTAACTGTTTGCATAGTCCTTACGTATACTCTTTCTATGTGTTTTGAACAACTTATTTTTCTATCAAACACAACGCCAATAAAGGTTTGAGTATTCTCCAATAGCTCATTGCCAATGATGATGTCTAAATTATTAAAAATATGTTCGAACAAATAAATAAATGTATTCAATTATGGAACGTCAATTTTTTACTGTAGTTATTTCAGTTATAATTTAACATCGCACCGTAATATAAAAAAAATGGTTGAATATTTTATCAACAGACTCTTTCAGATGTGATTATCGATTTAAACTTTTCTGTCAGTCGTTTAAAATAAAATATCGTAGAAAGAAATATGTTCGGAAGAGATAACACGTTTGCCAAGACAGTTTCTACCAACCGGCGCTCCACCTGGCACTGATTGGATAATAGAAAGGTGATTTGAAGCTGACAATGAAGGTATTGGATACAGAGTACATTCATTGTGTCAAAGCTCTTTGACTGGGTTGACTCAGCATCTCATTGTCGCTACTCTCTAGCTATTGGATCCGACTTAAACTATCGGCATTGAGGGAAGGCAATATCTAGTCTATTATAGCTTTGGGTTCAACTATATTCCATCAAGCTGGTTAAATAGTTCAACATTATGAATAAGAGAACAGTATTCTGGCGATCCCAGGAAAATAATATTAAAGATAAACAAAGAAAATAAAATAGAATAGAGAACTAACTTTAATTATTTATATTAATAACAACTGTTAAATACATGTACGTATTGTATACATGTATACATGTATACATGTACTGTTAAATACATCTACGTAAATAAATTATAGCTAGAATGCTATAATTTATTTACGTAATTTATATCTTCTTTACAAAAAAAAGAGTATATGTTCCTTCCGATTAACTAATGCAGGTTGTTTTTTTATATAATTTTCTTTCATTATTTCAATTGCTCTTCAGTACGATGTGGATGTGATATTTTCACTTGGTAGAAAGTAGTTATGAATTATTTATAAATTAATGAGTACCACGAGCTAAAAATTTTTCAAAAGAACAGTGAACGATCCGTTAGTAACAACACCATTCCCCGAAAGCTGTGATAATGTTTCTTGCTGCTCCGGAGAGTCAAACTTTAAACTCATAAAAAAAATACACGAAATTCGCATGCTTTCATGGTTATGTTTGATGGTACGTGTTATTACCTTAACTTAAATGAAAAAATGTTGATATGATCAGTATAGGGAAATGTTCATTAATTTCCAGGTCCTGAAACATGGATTTATTGCAACTAATGCACAACAGACGATTCAGCCAACTATACAGATTACTATGTAGGACCTCCCATCTTTCAATAGACAATAAACTACTAATATACAAGACCATCATCAAACCTATTTGGACCTATGGACTGGAACTGTGGGGAACCGCGAAAAAATCGAATATCAGACGCATTCAATCCTTTCAATCCAAAGTCCTGAGAACTATTGTCAATGCTACTTATTATGTTTCCAACAAAACCCTCCATAATGATCTCAACATTCCTTTCGTCCTCGATCTCATCCCTACTAAATTTTCAAACTTTCACCAAAACCTTCATCCCAACCCCCTGGCTCAGTCATTATCCAGTTCCACACATCCATATAACCCACCCCGCCACCTAAACTGGCAATGGCCTCGAGACCTGATATAATAATGTTATTTGGAGTACTGGCACTGGCCAGATTCTCCACTCACGACCTGCTTCCATTGGCGTTTAATGCCAGTGACGCGGCTGGGAAAGGGGGCTGGGGCCTCCCGGACTCCTGCTTTGCCCTCATTCATGAGGAAGAAGCTCAGTTCGGGGACCCCAGGCAAATTGTAAATAGAGTATGAATGTGTACAGTATATTTCTTTTATGTTTTATTTATTATTATTTTTTTTATAATATATATATATATATATATGTATATATATATTTTTTTTTTACTTTATTTTTGTAGTATATCGCTTGTATATATTTATTTATGCATTCATTTCGTTTATATCATTGATTTTTTATGGAATGATTGTAAGCTACATAGCACCATTACTCATTGACCACAACAGGCAGATTGTAATGCTTCAATAAAGTGTTTTTCTTCTCTCTCTCAAAAAAAAATGCACAACAGAAAATGTAACATGTACTTATAACTAGCAATAAAAATTACAATCAATGAAAAGGTTAGAGAAAACAAATGAATATTAAAATAAAGTTAAAAAGAAAAGGAACATTAATACAAACATATGAAAGATAAAGAATATGAAAATAATTATATACAAGAAAATTACCCACTTAAAATAAAGCACATTGAACAAAACAGTACCGGTGCACTAACAGTCTGATTGACAACAATATCGCCTGTCTCTCGTCTCCTGTCATCTTTGGCAAAGGTATAACAGCTCACTGCGTACTAGATTGGGACGCAATGTCCACACCACTCTCATATAGTATAGTATAGTGTATAAAAAAGATTTATGATATGTAATAAATATATAAAAGTCGTGTTGGAGCTGGTTTAATCACAAGGCCGTATAAGCTTTGATATAGAATAATCTGGAAAATCTATTTAGGCCTGGCTGTTTTTAGGAAAATGCTACCACTCTCTTTCTCCCCACCCTTTCAATCCCTTTGCTTTTATGTCGTTAATCTTTTAGGAAGTAATATGTTATATGTTGTGAGCATCGATTTTATTCCTGACATGTTTAAGTATAATACTGAAATATTTTATTTTTTAAAAGAAATCTTCTTGTACGGATTATTTTCAAAGTTAAAGTTCACATGCCCTATATTTTATTCATGTATTCTGTACTTTTATTTGTTTTCTTTTTTATGATTTTTTATTTTATTGCAATATGTAAATATATTCAAATATTTAGAAAGTAGAAAATTCTTTCAAAGTAGAAGATTGTTGACAGACGTTTGTGGAGTGGAATAAGTTTTTCTCTATTGTATAAAAAATGTTTCCGACGTGTATTAATTTTATAAATATAGGAAGTGACATAAAATAGAAATGGGTCGTAAAAGATTGAATTTGTCAGAAGAAGGACGACCATAACACGTTTGAGAAAGAACAGTGATGACTGAGTAACCCCTAGTTTCTTATAGTTTTTTTCCAAAACATTACCAAATTTCAATATTTGCCTAGATCGTGTATCATTAATTAGTTATCAACTACTATTTTACTATATTATTTATCATACCATAATATAAATATATTAGTAAAACTGACCGCGGCATATTCCGTTCCACATTAATGTTGCTCGAAAACATCACGAAATTACTATATTGATACAGATCGTGTGACTTTCTACTACTTTACAAAACTATCTTTCAAGCAAACCCAATATTTTGTCAATTAGTTAATTAATTTAGGAGGTTGAATCAAGATTTCTGGGCTCTGCTAGATAGCCTATACCTCTGAACACTAAATATCCAATTACAAGATAACCGGTATTGCTGATTAGTAATAAACTTCGACGTAACTAATCCTATATGGCTTCAATCAAGTCATATTATTGGACAACGGTTTCGCATAGGAGGGGTCCTTCTAAAGTGATAAAGAAAACTACCAATACAATAATTTTACTACTGAATTTGAAACTGGCATTTATCGTTATTTATTAATCTTATAAATGTGATTCTATTTCCAACTATTTTTTTTTTTTTAATTTTGTAGTTTAAAAAATTCAACCAATCTAATCCGTTGAAATTTAGATCGGATTAAGTTCTGGGGCTCTCATTTAATTCGGACGGGCGTTTTCTAGTTGCTGATTTGCAAAATGTGGAGCCATTTCTGTCAGTCAAATGTACGCATAGCTTGGACACTCCTCCTGAACGTCCAACGACACTCACAGTCACAATTTTATGGAAAACAGGCTTAAGCCTCCGGGTACGATGTAGAATAATATTGTTTAATTATGATATTTAGGAACACCAGTGTCTTAACATGTTTAGCCAAAATAGTACACTTTATGTTATTGTTACGAAAAGTAGCCGGACACTGCTTTACACGTTACTCTTTGTACTGCTCTTTTAATTGCTAATCGATGTTACCTTGGCCTAGGACTACATTTGAGAAGTAAATATCTTTCAAGGACAACAAAAGAGGTATATCAGTAGTTAACATTGATTAGACTGGGCCTGGCTGTAACGTACGGCTCGGGATCTTGGGCAATATCGCGGTCAGACGAGTGAAGTTTACAAGTTTTTGAGAGAGGGATACTGCGACGCATTTATGAACCTAGGAGAGTCGGTCGAAATACCTCAGGAGAGGATATCAGGAAATATCTGTCCTCCTTGGCAAACCTGACGGTGTAAACCTATTATATAAGGCTCGAAAGATTGAGGTTAGCTGGCCATGCGGCTCGAATGTCAGAGAATGAGATCCCCTGGTAAATAATCAGTGAAGCAATTTATAGTACCTGGCCGCGTCTTAGTTGAATGGACGGCGTGACAGAGGATGTCCAGAGGATTCTGGGAGTTAAGGGCAATGATCTGTTGCCCAAATGCCATTGCTGGAGGAGGCCAGGAACCATTAATCTTTTGAGAAATTGGAAGAACAACTTGTTAAAATTGGGAACCTGCTAGTGACTTGTCTTTTTCATTTATGAAATCAATTAAGATAGGAAAGAAGCCTAAAGATAAATAGATTTTTGAAAAAGAATATTATGCAAATAAATAGAGTGTTAAAAACATTTTCTGATTGTACGACTTTTGTTACTTGTTGAAAAAAGAATTATCAAATTATTGGTTGATATCGGTGTTGCTACATCATTTTAAAAAAGATTGATTATAATCAATAATTATTAAATACTCTTTTAAAATGATATGGCCAATATTTTTATCACTTCTTGCTTTCTGAGTCTGACCGTGTCTTCTCAGGTTCTTTGTCGACGTTTTGATGCCTATACTGCTAGCTTCCTCTAGGGCTTAATCTGAGTATCTCGGCAAGGACATCGTCGAAACCAGAAGATATACATGATGAATGAATTAAGATTGTTTATTTTAAAGTAACTTTTTTTGCCGCTATATCTAATCGGTCAATACTACAGGTGGAGCTCTAAATTTTGCCTATCTAGGTTTAATTAAGATAGGGATTTTTTACGAGTGTCTGACGTCGTACAGGCTCGCCATCCTTGTGTTTACAAACCTACCAAAGGACGGCTTAACCAAGGATTTTTTACTCTCTATAAACAATCGTAAGGTCATCTACGAACCCGCGATCTTGAGCATAGAGGGTTGTTATGCTAACCACTAGACCACAGGTCGTCCCAATGGATTAATTGATTATTATATCTAAATTCAAATAATAAGCTTCTGAGATAACATATAAAAAGTAAAGATGATGGTAGTTATTTAGTAGATTGAAGTGGTAAAGATGTAATGAAACACTTAAATTAAAATAAATAAATGTTCTCAATTCTATTAGTCTATTCATAGCTACGCTATGAAATCTTGAGTACAATTACAACGCTAATAGAATTATGAATGAAGAAATAAGTAGAAGAGTAATGGTTGGTGTACCGGGTGGAAGTTAGGCGGGTAGAATGGACAGAGTACAAATGGTACCTTAAGATTAAGCCCCTTCATAAATGTAATTCAGCGAGATTTAATAAAGACAAGTTACGGAGCAACTTTACTCCTTGGTCTAGTCTTTAGGATTGTTAATTCGTGTTATCATCAATTCTACTATATGTACGAAATGAAATATTATTCATCCTGTTTAACTAATTAAATCTGAGCAGCCTATAACATTATATTTACATTGTTATAATACAGAATAAAATACATACAAGCTAATTAATATTAAAGTGTTGACATTTGAGGTTAGTAGGAATATTTACAAACAAAAGTTACTCATTATAAATACTGATTATAAAAAAAATTAAATAGGCTATCGTGAGGACTGCCGACAGAATTGAAAACTCAAAACGTTTTGAGGAACTGTATAACTCTAAGGAGCAACTGTGCTCCTTTTTAAAATTTCTAAATCAATATATTCTGAATTATTTAAATTTCTAATTTGTAAATTAAAATTAATAATATCAGTCTGGTTTTCATATACTGACACTCCGAACAATAATAATGTGCACTTCCAAGTAGTTTATTTATTAATGAAAATTTATGATGGCCAGCCCAAGCTCAATAAAAAATATCCATATTTTAATTGAAATTATAATGAGTATAAAGTTATATTACATATATCTTGTATTTGTATTTACATACATGTTAATGAACTTTATTTTCATTTTTATCATTATTATCATCATTAGGTTAAATAATACAATGTTGTTTGTAGTTTCATTCATTGTATGTAACAAGACTTTTAGCAATGACAAAATCTTTTAGCGGGAACAAAAGTTATTGCTGTTTTAAGTTATTATTTGTATCAAGAGCACTAATATTAAATGACTTTTGAGATAAAAATAATTATTCTTATATTAATGGAATTCCAACTCTTCAACTAAAGTTAGTTAAAAGAAATTGTATAACTTATGTACAGCTTGCAAGGTGTCGCCGGTTATTCGGAAGGACTGGGCGGTCGTGAGGGTTTAGCCTATCCCAGCGTTCGGGCTCGCAGTCCATTCTTTTGAATCCAAGCGATACACATCGTAGGCCGCTAGGTAGAGCATGTTGCTGACACAATCTCACAAGTTTATCCTTACGAAAAGTCATTAAATCCGGCTAAAGAAGTTTTCACTTAAAAATGCACAGTGTTTCTAGAGTCGTATTAAAAGAAACATAGTAAAATAATAAACCAAACCTTTCATTGCAAAATTGATATATTACTAATAAAATGAGTCACAACAAATGTACTCTCTTCGTACAATCTAAAAATTATATTTTTATTTGAAGAGAAAAGATATGCCACCGGCCGGGATTTGAACCCGGGTCCTCTGTCTCTCCGTGACAGTGCTCTACCATTTGAGCTACCGGAGTCGCTTACCACCTGGGGACAAATCTGTTCTCTTATCTGATCCATGTTTTCATGTTCTCGCAATTTTTTGCGATGTATACACGAAAACGAATGTTCTTTGAACATTACTTAATTTTAGGATATTGTTGACTTACGTCATTTTACTATTTATATTTTTCAATAATTTTTTTGTTAAAAATTATAAACAAATATAAATAGTAATATGACGTAAGTCAAAAAGATCCTAAAATTAAGTAATGTTCAAAGAACATTCGTTCTCGTGTATACATCGCCAAAAATTGCGAGAACACGGGTGCGTGGGTTCAGATTGGAGAACAGATTTGTTCCCGGCTGGTAAGCGACTGCTGTAGCCCAAATGGGAGAGACAGAGGAGCCGGGATCAAGTCCCGGCCAGGGGCATATCTTTTCTCCTCAAATAAAAACAGTTAAAAATTAAAACAATAACAAAAAAAATTATAATAAAATAATATTCTTTCAATTACCACCTTGTTAAATCCGGAGTCCATTCAGAACTCTGTTTCAAACTATGCCCGGAGTTTTTTTTCCTTCAAGTTCTTTTTTACCATTAATCATCATTCAGTTAAATAATGTCATTTCATTTGTAATTTCATTCATTTCATAAAACAAGACATTTAGCTATGACAAATAAGATCTTTAGGGGAAACAAAATATTCAACTAGTTATTGCTGTTTTAAGATATTATTTGTATCAATTGCACAACCATTCAACGACTTTTTAGTTAAATATTCTTATATATTAAATATTAAATCGATGGAATTAAAGTAACCTACGAACTAAAGTTGATTAAAATAAATTGTTCAATATAACTCATGCACAGGCCGCTATGTGCCGCCAGACCCGAGGATGTTGCTAATGCGATGCAACAAGTTAATCGCCTACCAAAAGTCACTATACGTGGTTAATGACGTCTTCACTTCAAAAATTTTAGGTAGCAATGATGCTTTATGAATATTTATATTTGCAAATATATGAACATTTGCAAATATAAAAAAAAACTTATTCACTATTTGTAGCATATAATTTTATCACTTATTTTAAAATTATCACTGTACACAAATTACCTTTTTTCTTCTTAATCCTCTCCTCGTTTACCGCCTGGTGCAGTGTGAGGGTTCCCTCTGTCGAACCTGATACATCTCTCATCTCTTTCTCCGGTCCGGATTCCTAGCCACAGACGCCTCCAGGACATCGTACCAGGTTTTCCTAGGGCTTCCACGGCTCCTTCTTCGCGAGGCTTGTCCAAGCCATCGTAGGTGGTTCTCCTCCAGAGTTTCCTGTAATGATTTTAGGCCTTGATTGTTCCTTATCGTGGTGTTTCTCCCTGCCTCGGCGAGTTTTTCCTTCAATTTTCTGGAGGAATCTCGTCTTCATGACCTCGAGTTGGCTTGTTTGTTTTCTGGTTAGGGTCCAAGTTTGGATACGCAGACATGTAGTTTTGTACACTGTTTTATTTGTATGTTTCGTGACTTTCTTACAAAGGAATTTCCGAGGACATTTAATAACCATCCTTGTGCAGCGTTATTATCTCTCTTTTTTCGCTGTCTATAATGTCATGTCCATGTAATTGCTACAAATTAGACATTAGAAAAATTAATAAATTTATATACATATAATGTGAAGGCACTTTACACGTGATATAATAACCAGAAACATGGAGAAAAAAAATAAAGGCGATCTAAATGTACACATTATGGAAATTTCTTATGTATGTATGTGTATATATATATATATATATATATATATATATATATATATATATATATATATATATATAGATAGATATATATAAATAAATATATGATATATTTCTGTGTGGTATTTCTGTGTGATATAAATAAGTCAAAGTATCGGGGTCAATATACAACTTTAAATTTTCAGACACAATAAATCAGCTCGCCTCATTACTATTACCTTGATATATTATCATTACACATGGTATAAGTATCATTATTCATACTATAATAGGTTAACTCCGAATTGCCAATTACAATACTTAATGTATAATATCATCTCTTGTATTAAAAAAACTACCTTTGTAAAATTATATACTATTGATGATATCAACTATTAAGAGCATCAATATGTTTTCAAGATTTAATTCCATAATTTGTTCGTTGACATTATCATGGATCGTTTATCGAACAAAGGCGTACATAACCGAATTTCGGTTGATTATAAATACAGTTGTTTATTCGACGAAGAGTACATTTGAGCTGAAAGCGGATTCGGTTCCACCTGATGTAATCCTCAATGTCTACGGCTCCTCGGATCTTACTTTCAAATGCCTTCCTCTCCCGGGTCGGGTCTTAACTTAATTCCGCTCTATTTATTACTACCCAAAAACAGGCCGGTATAATATTCCCTCCCTCTAGTGATCTTTTTATGTTTTTTGAAAGAACAATTAAATTAATACAAAACGGAAAAATTAATAAAAATATCTATTAATATTAAGGGGTGTAAAATTGTGACTGTTCAAAAAATATATATCACATAGTACTCATTTACTCATTTACTTATTTAAGAAATAAACGTTAGAAATATGTGCATGTAAATCTAATATCAATAAAAACTGAATTTCGGTGGATTACAAGCACAGTTGTTTATTCGACTAAGAGTAAATTTGAGCTGATTTAGCAGGTTGTTACAAAAAAAAGTTGTTACATTGTTACATACTTCAATCTTGACATATTCATCAACGCAATTAAGAAAAGACTGGAAGAATATCTATTTTTTTAATGTAGTTAAGTTTTATTAAAAATGTAGTTATGTTTTATTAATAAAAACATGATTTAAATAAGCGAAGAATGTGAGAAAATAGCCGAAGCATTTTTAACAGGAGATACCGATCTTGATTCTTTTCTGTTAAAATATGTCAGTCATAGAAACTCTGAGCCATTCGAGGCAAATTAAAGATGATTTTGGATCACTACACTTTTTATTAAAAATTAACAATCGGACTCCAACGTCGATAGTATAATTATTAATTATTGAACAGGTGTTTTTTTCATTAAGTGTATCAATCAGTTATTTGTAGTCGATATATCGAAATGATCGATTGTGAAAAATTTCGTTTTAATTAAATATAATTATAAAATAAATATTTAGTGCTTCCTACATCATATATCGTAACCGATATAGAACATTGATTTTATTTTAATTTAAACTACCTAATTATAATATAAATATATTATTTAGTGTCTTCTAGAAGAGTATTAAGTAATAATAGGCGCAGCCATCGAAATTAATTGAATGGTTATTAATTATTGATAGTTGAATAATTATTGGAAGCATTATGAAGCACGATCTGCACGCGATGAATGAATGGATCAAAACAATTTATTATAAACAACATTAAAAAAAGATCAACTGTTCCATAGAGCTGTCCAAATAAGCGTATCAGGAAAATTAATCCTCCTAAACACCTGAAATGTGTGTTGAAAGTGTGTTCTTTAATAAACAGTTTATACATATTACATTAGTACTAAATCAGATCGGTCTTTTCGCAGAACTGATACTGATATATTTATATAAAATAATTATTAGTTTCTGTTGAAATTAACATACTGGAAGCGGTATTTTATTTCAATCTCGAAACAGATTTTAATGTGTGATAGAGTTCTCGATATATTTGGTATTATATTATAATTATTTTATGTAAAGGAGATAGTTGGGGGGTGCAGTCAATAAGAACACCGAATAAGTGAAGTACTTATATTATGTGCCGACGTTTCGACCTACAGTGTAGGTCATCTTCAGGGCGAATGTTGGGAAGCGTGGCCGTTACATATAGCGGCTAGAGCGTACTTAGTATTATAATATAAGTACTTCACTTATTCGGTGTTCTTATTGACTGCACCCCCCAACTATCTCCTTTACATAAGATCATCCAGTCAACCATTTTCATCTCATACATATAATTATTTTATGTGAATTGAAGTTTGTGACGCATACCTAGAAGCGTCGCCCAAATTAGAATAAGCGTAATCTTATAAAATAAAAGCCGAATTGTAACTATGTTATTTTAAATTTAATATTTAATATATATATATATATATATATATATATATATATATATATATATATATATATATATATAATTGGAAATAAATAAAAATAAAAAGCAAGAAAAATAGAAAGCTTTATTTATACCAATGAATTATTAGTTTATGGTTAAAATTAAAATAGCATAAACTTATCAAAATAAAAGCCGAATCATAAATATGTTATTTTTAATTTAATACTAAACATTTGTGTATAAGCGGAAATTGCACATTTTTTATCTTTAGATTTTTCAGACTACCTGGTAGTGATAGGTACTATAACCTATACTATAACCCTGCCCCAATGGTAAAGAATTAATTAGAATCATGCTGAAAATAACAATATTTATACAAATATTACTTTTTTGTTGAAATTAACAAAATTGATAAACTGGGAGTGCTATTTTACTTGTGGGTAAAATCTGTTTTTTTTACTACCACCCTATGGTGAAGGAGTTAGGAGAATCTTGCTGAAGATCTCTCATTATGATTTTGTATTTATTTAGCTGTATTTTACAATAAGCATGATATGCTAATTCAATGATAGCTGATACAGCACTTGCGGATTTTGATTATAATTTCATTTAGGAAAGCTTTATGTGTAACGGATTTGTAGTTTGATAACTACTCGATAAGTTATTGTATTCCCACTTCATAATTTTCACTTTATTATAAATTAATTTAGGAAATACAAATGTTTTGGCCAGGTAAGGTTGGTATGGCTGCCAGCGCTACCTCACTAGCTCCAGTTCATTTAATAATAAGTAATTGTCGAAACCGCTCCTTGTAACGGGTCTCATTTATGAAGTTTGATTTATGAAGTTACATTTTTTTATTTTTGTATAATTTTTTTTTCTTTTCTCCATGGACAATGAATGACTGGTCGTTATGAGCTGAGCAGGATGGCAGGCCGCCAATTCTGAGGGCTAAGGAATCAGACTTTCAATTTCGTTTTGCGTTTTGGCCACTTTGTAGCCGGATTTAATCCTGGTTTCCAATGCCCTTCTTTGCTGTAAACCAGCGGGCTTAAAGCTTAACGTTGAACAGCCATTTTGTTTACTTTTTATTTCTTGTCTGTAAAATCTGTTTTCATGGACAGCATTTTTGTATTATTTATCCACATTTTATGATAATTCAGACTATTTTTTTTCCAAGAAGATTCATTCTACTAATACTCAAAAAGTAAGTTTTTGCTCCCTAGCTGCATCATTAAAGAGAATGATTGTTCATAAAATAATTTTTAACAAAGTAGGAATATCGAATACGTATTGTAAAGAAGTATTACTATTCCATAATTTAATATGTGTAATTGAGATTTCCCAATGATTGAAAACTTAGGTTATACAGTAAACCCTATTAATTAAATATCAGATAGGGATAATTCGAATAGGAAAAAAGTTTGAGATTGAAATTCGCTCTCTTTTTATAAATGATTTTGTCTTTACTTAATACATTTAGTTTCCCTAGCCCGTTGGCTTATATTATTTTATTGATAATAACATTTGAAGGATTTTACTGCATCAGACGTATTTTAAAAGAGGAATTTGAATAGGATTTTCTGGATTTCAAACTAATGACGAGGCTGTGGCTGCAGGAGTAGTGCGATAGATTGTGCTTCTGGAGTATTTCCTATTACTTAATCTATTAGATTTATATCCACTTAATGATTTCCAGATCAAGTTTCCACGAGAATACAGATAGTTTTTATTAATTTTTTTAGTGTAATTTAGATTCAATTAAGAGAAGAGGGTTTCCTTTAAGAATTTACAGAAAGTTTTAAAAGCTTTCTTAAATTTTTCTGAAGACATTGTTCTTAAATGCCTTCTCGGTGCTTATATTATACATTAAGCAATAGATACAATGTTAGTTTTTTGTTTTGCAAGTATCTGATTTTTTACCATAGATTTGTTTTTTGGAGTTTTTACATATAAATTTTCTATTCAGTAAAATCAGCATAGGTATATTATCGTTTACCAGTCTTTAAAAGAAATTAATTTAATTTTTGTGATAGACAATAATATTGATCACCGAGTATATTCATTCAACTTTTTTTAAAACTCCTTATCTATTTGTAAAGAAAAGTCATAAAAAACGAAACGCTGAGCATAATTAGGTATGTAGATTTATTCTAAAGTTGTTATTTGGGAGTGATAGAAGAGGCGAGGCTAAGCGTTAACTAGATTAGTTAATTTCCTATTTAACCGTCGGAGGCTTGGCGCTTATCAACTTTCTCAAAGTTGGCTGTGATTTTAATTGAAAACTAGGTGACAGTGGGACGCCTTTTCCCCATGGATCACGGCTTTTATACAAACCATACGCCCACTGCGGCTTGTCACTCATAACTCGGTATTCCATAATCCCATTGTTCCAACTAGTCGCCTCTTAAATTTTGCTTTTCCTTAGATGCTATAAGATTCGGTACTTAACTGTGGTCTGATAAGTTACTATCAAGGCAAATTTGTAAATATTTAAATACATTAACAAATAAAACTACTCTGCCCCAAAACAATCCAGTAAAAAAAAACTTGCATATAGAACTTGGCTGAGTTGGTAATGTTTCTAAAACAACGGTTGTGCAGGAAGATTATTCCATTAAGAGTGCCCACTTTATAGGGGCTGGATGAGGCAGAGGAGGATCTGCAGATCCCACAGGGCCCATAAATATATGTTAATAGATTACAATTGTGGTATGTAAAAATAACAGATTAAACAAATAATATATTGATAAATAATCTTCGTATTAAGGAAGAAATCAGAGAGTAGAGAATATATTTATATTAGTCATGCGAATTCCATTCAGCAATAAGTAAATCTTTCAACTTACAATTCAAAAATTCTGTTTGCTAGTTTCATGGTATTAATATTTTTTTAAAGGTTTTACTCATCTCAGAGTTATTTTATTAAGAGGGTCTAAGATCGCTTGAACGTGAATAGAGTCGTTGTTTGAGATGCAACTTTCTCGAACACTAATTATTTTGATTTTCGTATTCTAGTTATTATTAAATTGTTTTTTAAAATACAACCTTATTGACAGTGATCAAGATTTTTTTTATTCATTAGATTGTTTTTATTAATATTTAATGGTCTCAAATTGTTTTTTTTTCGCTATCTAAAGGCACGTAGACTCTTATTCCTTTTGTATACAATTTTTATTAGTCGTGAAGCTTCCAAAAAGTAAAGATGGTTCACGTTTGGGGCTTCGTGTTCTTCTTGATTTGCCCACTAGATATTCATTCTTTGCGAGAATTCAACTTTTCTTTCTTGGCTCCATTTTGTTCCTGGCTTAACCCTCTCATTTTCCAACTTTCAAAGTTTAAAATTGTTTCTTGTATTGATTTCTTCATCAGTGATTTTGGCTAATTATACAATTATTAATTATTTGTTTAAAATTGGAAGAAAGGAAGTTTTAATAATGGAGGTTCTCGAAAATCAGAACCATCTTGAATCGTAATTAAATTTTAGGTGTATCGTTAACCCTGTTCGCAAGGCAGACAAACGAAAGTCCAAACGGTCGAGATGGCACAGGACTGGGCTCACGCTAATTTTTTTTTGTCGACTGCAATAGTATCATATCTTATTTTATATTTAAACCTTGATTAAACCAGCGCTGTCTTACATCGAAGGAAGATCCACCCTGCAATCCGGTTGATGACCCCGGACTTGCCATAAGGGAATTAACTAATCTGAGCGGGAGAGACATCCTTAGCACCTAGGGGAAATAACGAGCTGGCTCCCCGCAACTCTTCAATATTTATGACCATATAGCGGCTTAGGAGGCCACTTTAATGGTTTTTTGAATATTTAACAATGACGAACCGTTCAAGGGGGAGCTGTATAGAATTCCTGTCCGAATCGTTTATGTTTTTACATTTTTAAACTTTTGATTTGATAATTAAAATTCATGTTCCAAATCAAAGGAATCTGTTTGTTCCAATCAGTTGATAAGGCTTCTGCTGTCGTCCCAAACTGATCAAAGATTTATACACGTGTGATTTTATCAAAGAATGCAACTCAAAAAGAATAAATTCAAAGAGGGACGTACTATAATTAGGATACGATGGGAAAAGTTCAAGACGTTCCACAAACAACAAACAAACTGTTTGCTTTTAGAAAGTCTTGGAGTAAGTGATGATGAGGAAATGGTTGACTGGATATATCTTAGAAGAGTCTGAAATGGTCGGTGGGTGCAGTCAATAAATGTTACACAAAATATGTTTAACTTATTTTATTTTTGCCATCGTTTTGGCCATCATCAAGACTGGGAATAAAAGAATACCTATATGCACAATGCAGTACCAAAGAAGATTTTACAGGTTACGTTAAAAGAAATGATAGAAGTGATAAGAAAGGAATATGAAGGATAAATTAGGAAATAATAAATGAGAAATAAAAACCTGTACCACTAAAACCTGTGAGTGGGTTTGGGGTTCAGTACTTGGTAAAGACTGTACTTTTTCATGGACAACGGTTGTGTAGGAAAGGTGATTTTTCCTAGATCAACCACTCAACCGCCAGATTTTCCCCCTTATTTTGGTTACCCACTTTACAGAGGCTAGATGGGCCCTAGGATGGTCCTAGATCTCATATGATCCACCTCAGACTAACCAATGACAAATAACAAAGATAACAAAAAAATAAAAGTCTTGCAAGCAGCGGGATCTGAACGAGGATTTTCGGCATGGCAACTCAGTGATCTACCACTGAACAATCAAGTCATAGGAATCCATAATGAGAAATAATAAGATGGAAAAAAATCTAGAAGGTAATAAAACATGGGAAATAAAGATTGTAAAATATAGGAAAGTAGTCTTGGATTAGGCCGAGCGCATATTGAGATGCAGTTTCTTGTTATCTTTGTAAAAATCGGTCGTCGAACGTACAAATGGACGAATTAAACGAACTTGATCCAAGTTCCGAGTCTGATTCAGATGAACAAATGGATGAACTTTTACTTTTGTATACACTATCAAAACGAAATGAATGTACATGGAAAAGCGCGTATATGAAGAAAATAAGTCTCGTTGAATTTTTTCTGACGTAGGAATTTTCCGACAAACAGTTCACCAATTACTTAGGTTTAAATCAAAACCAATTTAATGAGGTCCTTGATTGATAGTCTTGTCAATAATGCTGAATAACATTTATTCAGGAGGATATAATGCTTAAAAACCAATTGATCCCGATGAAAAACTCGCTGTATTTTTAAGGTGATATGAAATATAATAAATTTTAACAAAACTGCTTGATACATTCGCAGTAATCTGTGTCACAAACTCTGCGTGAAGCAGGTTCACACATGCACTGAACTGTTCTGCCCTTCTCTGCCTTTCAACTAACGCTCGTTCGCAAGGGCGGATCCAGGATTTTTTTCTGGGGGGAGGCACAACAGGCAGACCGGCAAAAAATCAACAATAACTTAGAAATAAACTTTTAGTATTTATAGAAAGGTTTCAAAGGTTTATTAAAATATTAAAACAATAGTTTCACTCTTGTTCTTTCTGTGATTTTATTCATATATTTTAACAACTATGATCATTTGATTTGCCTACAAGTATGTACTGCGATGGATTCCCCACACTACACAAAAAAGATTGGAGGAATGTGCCCCCCTAAATTCGCCCTTGGTGCTAATGATGGATTTTTTGGCATTGACACGGGACTGCATCGTCGGTTTTTGTTTTATGTAAAGAAAAACGCACTTATGCTCTTTTGTCTTTATCACTCATTATATACAGTAATATTACTTGTCCGCTAAAATTACTCTAAACAAAGTGGGCTACAAAGAGAAGTTTGTTTTATTTTACGTAATTATTACAAGCGCATGAATTTGGAGGCATTCATGTTTTTAATATCATAATTATTTTGTGTGTAAAGTACAACCTTCAAAGATATGGGCTATTGTTAAGATATCATCACACTTCTCATATATGTGGTGGGTTTTCTTTAATGGTTAAGTGAGCGTGGTTATGGTTTTTAAGTTCTTTTCTGAGTCGTGTAAAGACAACTCACTGTAGCAACTTGCTGCTCCTTAGTTGCAGTTCAGTGTTTATAGTATCAATAAATTTATTTTTATTTTGTTATTGTAAACAAAAGGTGAGATATCAGACTAAGTTATCAGAATATTGATTTTTTATATTAAGAATATTAATTAAAAATAGATTTTTTCATACGATAAAATGGGGAATCTACCAAAAAGGGAAGATTTAAAATAAATTGTTTCACATCCGAAATTACTGGCCTGAAGAATACAATGGATTTCTACAACATTGTACAACACAATAGATTAGAGAACAAGATGACTGATTTGAAATACATTTTCAGAGAATTCTAACCATTGTATATTTTCCATTTGGTCGAAAAAAACCTGGAGATTCCAGAGAGAGAGAAAGAGAGAAAAAAGGTCTGATCTACAAAAGCTCGGAAAAGCTCGATCATGATTTTAAACTAAAACATTTCTTTGGTAAAGAAACGATGGGTTAGAGTAAGTGATTTCCGAACAAAAACTTTCGGGGATTTCAGCTCTAGAAAAATCTCGTTTCTTTCAAATTCTTTTGTCGTTATAAATAAATATTGAATCGCTGTATAAAGATTAATAGGTAGTGGAGTGGTACAGTGGTAGAGCACTGAGTTGCCATGCCGATAATCTTGGTTAAATTCCCGCTGCCGGCAAGACTTTTATTTAGTCTGTTAGCAGCCGGAGATGGACCCTATGGAATCTAGGACCTTCCAGGGGCTCATCCTTTATAAAGTGGTTACCAAATATAAGGGAGACCTGCCAGTTGAGTGTGATCCAGAACAAATCACCTCATTGCACAACCGTTGTCTAAGAAACAGTACAGTCTCTACAAAGTACTGAACTGCAGACCTGTCCACGGGTTGGTGTACAAAGATTAATTTTTTGTTCTTTGTATACAAAGGGTTCTTTTTGTATAAAGATTAATGATTACTCAGAAACCTTAAAGTCTCCTTCCGGAAGATCGTTTATTGTTACTTATATACTATTGGATCGGGATTGTTGATTTGAATTTGCTTTTTATTAGTTTCGAAAGGTTGATATCTTCGTTTTCTCGAACGGAACCTACAAGAAGGTGTTGGAGGGGAATGGTAATATCAAGGAACGATTTAGACTCAAGTTTAATAAAGCCGGAACTTTAATAAAGGCTGCGAGACCCTGCCTTAAAAACCGATTGCTAATGGTATTTGAAATTGAACGTCTGCTCCAAATACTAATTCCATCGTAATAGTTTTGTTTTATTTAATGATTATTTCATATTGAAATTAAATTTCAAAGCAAAATACTTAAAACATCTAATTAATTTAATGATTACGGAATGAGATTTTAGTTTTTTAAAAGAGAAATACCAACTAGGGAACAGTGGAGTCGTAATGAGGCAGACCCCTGAGTTGTTATACCTAAGGTCCCAAATACAAATCCGGCTTTGACAGTTTAATTATCTAATATGTTAACGACCATAGATGTGTGGTATCAGCAGACCCTCTTCGGGTTCATCCAGCCTCAATTAAATAAGTGGATTGATTTAAATTGGGGGAAAATGGTGATCTCGGACAAATCAGCTACCTGCACAAACATTGTCCGAGAAACAGTACAGTCTCTATCACGTATTGAAACCAAGAACCTTTAGGGGTAGTATAGATATTCCATGCAAGGGACCGTAGAGCTGGCAGTAGTAGTGTGCGATTTTCGATTTCGTGGTATTAATATACTCGATTCAAGATGAGGAACAACTCAAGGTATAGAGCCTTTGTTGCCGTGCTGAAGATCCCGGGTTCGAATCTGTCCCTGTCAGATTAATTATGCACTTTGTTAACGACCATAGATGGATCATGTGGGATCCACAGATCCTTCTGGAGTTTTTTCAACCTATGTAAAGCAGCATAAGGGGAAAAATCTTATCCTTAATTGGGGAAAAACCTGGTAGTTAAAGGAATTACCTCCCTGCACAAATGTTGTCTTAGAAACAATACAGTCTCTAGCATATACTGAAACCAAAATTGTAGTATTACAGCACTATCTTCACCGTCTCAATCTTCTGTTTTTTTCCTCATCGCTTATTTGTTCAATTCAACTAGATAGATAAATAGATAGATAGAAATTTTATTTGTCTTTGGGCGCTTCCCCTTACAAATAGAGCCCAGCTTGGCTAAAAATTACAATATTACGATTTTAACGATTTATGTACATATCATTTCAAAATAAAAATAATAATAAAATTTACTAACACATTCTGGTATTCAAAACATAAATAACAGATTAAAGAATATACAATACTGGTGCTATGATAGAAACAATAAAAATAAATAAACAAAATATAACTAAATAATAATAAAAATAACTAAAAACAAACATTTAATAGAAAATGGTCTATGATAAACAATTTAGCACTTTTTGAACTCACATCATGTAATAATGCACTTTATGTTACTTATATACACTGTCGATATTGAGTATAGCTTGGACACTTATGTTATCAGAAGATTCTAGGATAAGTCACCATTGATAAACAAGTAAGTGTTCGATTAATTGAATAATATTTCCATAATAGTGTTACATAGTTCTTCCAGTATTGTATCCATATCACATATAGGGGGCAAGTAAATGTTTCCAACCGTTGATAGTTCGATATTAATTTTAATATTGACAAAAAGCCATAAGCGGCCGGTACATATATACAATACTTTTTCCTAAAATAATGGAACTATGACCTTGGGTTAGCAGACCACGGCTGCCGCGATCTGTTGTGTTTGCTTTAACAGATTTACCGCTAAAAGGTGTATAATCATGTAACCATGGTGGTAAAGAGAAATTATCGTCAATCAGCCTCGAAACAATATCTCTACTAAACATAATATGGGGTAGTATCACATTCTTTTACTGTAAATTTGAATAAGTTTTTAAACCATTTATATTGCAAAACAAGATATGATGTCCATATTGTTGTCCTTTCCGTGAATCATGAACAGGTATTAGACCGAAGGAGATGGGTTCGGTCAGTCAGGACGACTTATCCATTGCTGAGACAGATGAACTTCGTAGTTTGTTGTTGTTCTTCATCAGATGGTTGCAGCAGGTCCGCCTGTGATAACGCTCTAGGGATATCACCTTCAGATTCTTTGATTAGGTCCTCTACTTCATTCCTTCTATAGAATGACCCTCTTATTTTGAAAAAACCTTTCCTATAAGAAGCATTGCTATCAATAGTTTTTAATTTAATTAAGCATGCGTGAACTTTTCTCCCCTTTCTGTTTCTTCGGGGGTCTTATCATGACTTAAAAATGTGTTTATATTTTTTAAAATATCCCTACACTTAAAATTATCTTGTTTTACCTTATTATTATTGAGTGATACCAAAATTGGTCCGTTTCGAAGTCTATACCAGGTGTTAACTGCATAATCTGGCATAGCTATATTCGCTATAGGTTATCCTTCCCAGCTGGTTGCGTATTACTTTCGTTCAGTTGTATGTTGAACGTCTTGGTGGCGAGGTGCTGTCTCATATTTGGAGCCTGTTTGGGCTGTTGATCGTTGGGATGTTTTGCGCCTTTTTCTTCGAGATGCGATTCACATAACCCCCTTTTTGATTTTGGTGTCTTGATAATGCCTGAATAGGCGAAACGTCGACTGGTAAGTAGGTGTATTTTTTGAAACATAAGGCTTTGCATTGTGGATTTTCCCAATTGCATTATAATTATATATATATATATATATGTAATGCATCGCAAAATGCATACCTACATATGTCGGTACCACTTGGAGAGTTTTGGTATTGGAATCGTATATCCAACAGAAAACTCGCTAATTAGTAAAAACAAAATAAATGTATTCACTTCTAATTATTTCGATGAATTAATTGAATGCCTCTCGCTTTAGGATTCAAGATTATTTACGAGGACCGTTCAGGTCTACTGTAAATATTTTAGTTAGTTGGATGGAATGAGTTTTAATTAACTGGACAGGAGTTATGTGTACTAATAAGAGTAGGAATGTAACAAGCACGTCGCTAACTCTCTCCCGCTGCAAACAGTAATCATGAAAGATTATCCAAACCCAGCATGACTTTTCACCTTCCCTATTACTGGGCTGTTTGGAAAGAGATATCTGTATTACATATAATAAATTAATTAATTTAAACATTAAAAACAAAATAAATTAAAATAATCAACTTAATGGACATGATCCACACCAGTGTTTCCAAATTAAAGACTGCCTCGTCAGACAATCGACGATCGCTGTTCAGAACAATCCTGATTACCCTTCAAGCTACGACTCCAAACATGTGGGGAAGTGAAGGAAAAATATCTGGATTAATTAATTTATTTTTATTGAATAGAAAAATTAATAAGGCATACTTTTTTAATGGAATCATCACATATTTATAGACTATCAGTTAGTGAATAGAAACAATCAATCAACTGTTGATTGAGTACGAATTTTTAAAGTGCCTTTCTCGTTGGTGATACGTTCAGTATACAATATTTTGAGAATGCGGAGGTATATTCGCTTCTCATAGGCCTCCAGCCTTTCCATTAGTTTATCCGTCAATGCCCACACCTCTGCACCATACAGCGAAACTGTAAATATGTAGGATTTTGCCAGTCTCATTTTTAGTGAAAGAGATATGTCGCTGTGTGCGAGTACATTTCTCATATTGCAGAATGTCGCTCTGGCTTTTTCTCTTTTGGAGCGTATTTCAACTATCTATTCCTTTTACGATTTAGTAGCAGTTCCAAGATATACACATGAATCTATCCTACAAACAGATAATACTTTATTTTTTATAATTATAATACAGTTGAATTAGATTATTCATTAAAAAAATCTCTGTTATCTAATTTTGAAAATATAATACTATTTACTTTTATGTCAGATGGGACGTGCTACTCCTCCCTAAATATAAAAAAAAAGGAAGGAAAAAAGATGGGGTTGTAGGACTCCTGATCTGTTTAATATTCGCTTCGTGCATGAACTAGATAAAACTCAGAATATCTCGATTATTATCTAATTGCATTGTGAAATTTACAAGTTAACCCAGAAAAGGAGCGGGATAGATCCGTGGTAAAGCTCTGAATTGCCTAGCCAAAGGCCCCTGGTTCAAATTCTGTCGCATTTAATAGTTCACTGAGCTTCTATAAAGTGTTTACCCTTAATTGAGGGGAAAACCTCATGGTTGAGCATGCTCTAGGACAACTCACTTCCATGCACGACCGTCTTAGAAAAAGTAAAGTCTCTACCAAGTACTGAACACAAAACCCTTCATGGGCTGTAGTGTACAGGTTATGTAATGTAAAGATTGGCTGCGTCTATCTTTATATACATTTTTTCTAAATCTACCATTTTAAGTTTTAATCTTTTATTTGTGTTCAATCAAGACAATTTTAATTAGTAAAAATTTAATTTACATTTAGTTTATTTATATGTATGATCGTGTTTTACCTACTGAATTCGCATTAAACAAACAGTAATCAGTATACGCGCTGAAGCCCGTTTAACCGTAGAAGAGTAGCGTGAGTAATTTACACTCCTATGAAACACAGATTCATCCCTCATTTGAACTGAACTCCCCATCTGTTTATGCCTTCATAGGACACCGTTATGGGATTCTGCCAGACACATCAACGAAACGACCAGTGGAAATGGCGCTTTTCCCTTTAGGTTTTAAATCAAACAAGTATTAAAGCACCCAACCGAATATTGATATTAGTTCTAAAGCATATTTGTACATTTATATTACATCAATAAAGCAACACTTAAAATAATTGGAAAATGTAAAAAAATAATTATAAATGTATTGTAATCCCCTCCCCCCAATCCAGCTACATTTCTCAGTTTTATCCACTGTTTCAGAAACAATATTGTTAAATAAAACATAGTTTATTGTCAAGGTAATTCATTAGTTCCTTTATTTGTAAATATAATCATATTCAGATGGAAGGTTTATTTTAATTGCATTTAAACGTCCGTTATTATTATTAGCTTGACTTGCAACTTGCAAAGTGTAGTGGATAGTGAATTATTTATTGCAAGTGGATTAAGGTTGGACAATTGTTTACGGCCGACGACGCTCTTCACGATAAGCCAGTACCGTCTCGACTGCTGGACCAGTGGGACCGTCCTCACACGAGACCTCCATGACGAACACTTTCGTCGCCTACTCTCTTTCTTTGCCTTCCTTCTAGATGCGGCCATTCTTCCCAGGTGTACATTCTATGGTAGAAGAAAGGAAGAGTGGAAGAAGCAGCACTTCCCGAATAGCCACCAGTACTCAAGGTGGACTTTATTTTAAGGAATGTTTTTTTATTTTTATTTTCACGAAAATAGTGATACAAACTTTAAAGTTAAAATTTGTTATCTACTGTTCAAATTGATTGATAACGCTTGCAATGAGGGACATATATTATTATAAATCTTATTAATTTTTTCTTTATATACATGCTACATGCAAATAAATATTATTTTGTTTTTGTTTAATCTTCCAGAAAATGGTTCCTTCTTTTCTTTAAAGCCACATAGGTAAAGTTTATTTTGTATGTATGATTAAATCTAAAGCCATAATAGTTTTATTTTATTTGACCTACGTCTACAATAGTTTAATTAACAATATATAACTGGCGCATATAATCAGGACAGATTCAAATTTTTAATGCAAACATTTATTATGCCTGAACATCCACCAATAATTTAATACTTACTTCCTTCTTTCTTAAAATGGCCAAAGGTATAGTTAAATAATAATAAATGTTTTTGAAATCATAGTTGACTCATTAATATTGAATTAGTTGAATTTGGGAGTGGAGTGGCTCAGTGATAGTTGCTGTGAGGAAGGTTTTGAACCCGGTACCTTCGTCACAGAAATTCAGCGCTGCTGCTTTTATTATTTATTTTACTTATTAATGCGACCTACCCATAAATAATCTATTCATACTAACCTTTCTGTCTTTATATGATGTGATACCGATTAATTTATTATCTTAAGTAGTTCCTCCGATATCTATTTAACTCACTGTTTATACCATTGGGTAGAGAAGGAGCTCAGTCTGTCGAGTACTGTGTTGCTATGCTAAAGATATTCATATCCAGCTATGGTAGATAATTTATTTAATCAGTTACCAGCAGGGGTTGTTTTTTGGGAACTCACCCAGCCTCTATAAATTGGGTAACCAAAATAGGGGGAAAACCTGGAGGTTGAGCGAGATCCGTGAAAAATCACCAACGTGCTCCTAGATATAAATACATATAATATAATATTGAACGATAATATAATATAATGATAATATTAAACGATCTTGGCAATAAAAGAAATATGAGTATAATCAAGACTAATTTAAAAGTTAAATAACGCTCTCCTTCCTCAGAAGCTTACGAAGATATCCAGAACCAAACTTGATAGGTGTACTGCTGGAACTGCCGATCAAGTCTAAACCCGTGACTTAATATGCAGCACCATTCGCCCTTAGCACTCGCGGTGATGTAGGGGGATATAGCTCCAAAACCCGAGTCGAATACTGCCTTTGCTATAAGAGGAATTTCACATTTCTTCATCTATACATTAAAATACGAAAGCTCAAGTAATGTTAAATAACAAATTAATTTATTTTATTTGAAAAATATTCAATACTATTATAACTGCTACTTCAAACTATCTTATTCTGTAATTGAAATTTACATCTATTCATCAGTCGTAATAATTTTATATTAGACTGTTAGCTACGAGATAAAAAGGTAATTTACAGTATTTAGAGTGCTGAGTTGATGGGACCTGGGTCCAAATACGGCCGTAACAGATAAGCTATTCAATTTGTTAACATGGACCTGCTGGAATCTCCAGAACCTTCTAGGGCTCACCCAGGCTCTATAATATCATCACCCAGGATTATTGACTTCTTCATTCCAGAGTGAGAACACACGTAGCATGTTTATTAGCTGTCTTAGCTGAATAAGTTATGTTTCTAAACTTCATTATTTTTTAAAATAATTGTATTCCTCTTAGGAGAGCTTCATAATTCGGTGAACGGTGGTTATATTTTAAGTTGGATTAAATAACTAAATGTTTAAATTACTACTGCGTGTATTTAGGTTTAACACGTATGCAGTTATGGATGGTATGCAAATTTTACGGATAAGCATTTTCAGTACTTTCCTCTTAAGTGCTTTGGGTAATTTACTTCAATCCCGAGGGAATTAATTTACAAATCCTGATCACTTTCGGTACACGACCCTGCAACGTTTACCAACGTGTACCAGTGCTTGGTAACTGAATGGATTGCAACGTCTCGATCACGGATGAGATTTCCCTCCCTTAACAATGCAATTCCTTAATTGAAATAAAATTCCATTTTTAGTTCATTACTAGAAACAATGATTAGTTTATTTTGCAAATGTATACAGCCTATTGCTATAAGGAAAGTGTAGATTTTCATAATTTAACAATAACAAGCTTAGAACTCAATACTGGAGTTAAAGGATTCGAAGAAAGTGAAAAGATCCTGTAAGATAAGTCACTGGCAAAGATGTCACTCTCAGTGATTGAGTGGCTAACGGCCTCACCTCCTCTCCCCTCTCTCAATTTCTTCCCTTCTATCTTCTTCGACAGTTTTAATTTATATACTTAATACCTTACAAAAAAAAACTATTACAAGGCACACTTAAAATAAAAATAAATAAAGAATAAAAAATAATAAAAGAAAAAAAAGGAGATCACGCTCAACTGTCAGAGTTTTCCACCAATTAAGGGTACCCGATGCATAGCATAGATACTGGGTGGAGAGTGCATATCTAACAGGCTCCATCCATAGAACGGCCGTAATCATATTAATATAGATACAGTTAATATATTTTATGTGGTATGTTGTGTCATAAAGTAATTATATAATGAAGGCCGATATACTTTGAATCTTTTAAAATAAAAAATAATCATAAAATACAAACTTTTTATTTTTTTAATATCATCATTATTTTTTTTTTATATCAAAATTGTGTTAAGGATATATATATATATATATATATATATATATATATATATATATATATATATATATATATATATATTGAAATCGGAATAAAGTTTAGGATTTTATATAAAAAATATAAGATTAAACATTTTAAGACCGTGGAAAAATTCTAACGAAAAGCCTTAAGTCTCCAAACTAAAACAGAAATAAAAATTATCTGTCCAATATTTCGCCCATTCAGGCATCCTCAGGGTAGAAAGAGAATAACAGCAAAACAAAACATGAATAATGCACCCAAGAAACATCCCACCACCTCGAAGGCTCAAATGCAACTAATGAATCATAAGGAAGGTTACTCGACCCCAGCTGGTTAAGGTTAGATAAAAACAGCTGATAGTACTTCAGAAATTCAAAATTCACTATACACTAACCAAACTTCAAAAAGCACCACAGGAAAAATAAATAATAGCAAACATCACAAAACGACGAAAGACCATATGAAGAAATGAAAGTAAAAATGCAAGAAAAAAAAATATATATCATTATTAAGAAACCAGTGAACCTATGGCTACTCCACACAATATATTAATATTGAAAAGTAAAAAAGAGACCTTACATAAATGTTAAGAAGTGGTGCTTTTTGAAGTTTGGTGAGTGTATATTGAATTTTGAATTTCTGAAGTATCTATCAGCTGTTTTTATCTAACCTTAACCAGCTGGGGTCGAGTAACCTTCCTTATGATTCATTAGTTGTATTTGAGCCTTCGAGGTGGTGGGATGTTTCTTGGGTGCATTATTCATGTTTTGTTTTGCTGTTATTCTCTTTCTACCCTGAGGATGCCTGAATGGGCGAAATATTGGACAGATTATTTCTATTTCTATTTTAGTTGTGAGACTTAAGGCTTTTCGTTGGAATTTTTCCACGGTCTTTATTTATGTAAGGTCTCTTTTTTACTTTTCAGTATTAAGAGTAAAAATAATAGAATTTCTATTGTTATTTCTTCATTACGCCGCTTCAGTCTACTTCAACATTTACCAGACAAAAGCTTTAAACTTCGAATTAATCACAAACGACTTATATGCATACACAAATTTTACAAGATCTATTTGGACTTACGGAGTAGAGCTTTGGGACTCGAATTCCTCTCGTATCCAATCATTCCAATCCAAATCCTTAACGCTCCTTATTTTGTCAACTAAGGGGTACTTAACTTTATCCATGTCATTGCGTATCGTTCCTGCCAATATATTTAATTGTTTAATTTTTATAATATAGTTGTGAATTCCAATAAATAAATTAACAAAAAAAGAGTTTATGCGTCTGTGAATCAATAGTTTCCACTTCCCTTCTACTTTTATTTCTTTGCAAGATTCTTTGAGGAGTAGAAGTCACAGTTCAATTTTCTTTCAATTCAGGTGTAGAAAACTTTTGATTGTTTAGTCAAAAAAGATATTGTTGATATTTTAAAACTTGAATTTGAAAACTTGAAAGAAATAGATTATTTCTGTCATAAGTTATTAAATTTACTCGATTGATAAACTGCTTTCAAATATAAGAATGTTCATAAATGTATGAAGACATTACTGTTGTGTTGTAAAATAAGGATGATCAGAAAGTGTAAAAAATGGGATATTTTCGTAAAAGGTAGTTTGGAACTCGAACCAGGCAATCTTAAAAAGAAGAATAAGAATCTGTCAAAGAAATTAGGAACTATGTAATTGTTTATAAACTATGTAAATGTTTGAAAAAAATATAAAATAAAATGAAAAACTTATAGGAGTGATTTCAATTATTATTGGCTTAAGAAAAGAAATATAAGCAAAATTTGAGAATGATGGTAAATAAATAAATTTACATATTTATAAAGTTAAAATAAATAAAGTATTGTGCCAATGTTATTGTTAAGTGTATACAATTTATTAGAAATGCAGTCTGGGGGAAAAAGTGCTTGCTTTTTTTTTTTTTTTAATCAACGATTCATTTAATCCGCTCGGATAAAGTTGACCTCGTTTCACTTCTAACCGTAATAAAAAAATCCTTGTAAGTTGATTTTGTTTCATCGCCAAAAGCGCAACCAAGACCGCATTTTGAACCATAGTGGCTTGAAATTGAATTCATGCTTGACATGGTTTAGAAAAATGTTTTACACACACACACACACACACGCACATATATACATGCATGTATACTTAATCTATAAATAATTGTCTCCGTTTCGTCTTTCGCAATTCGTTAAAGATGAGCACTGGGCCAAAAGTTCGAGTTTAAAAATTTCTGAAATGATTGATTACGTAATATGTGTGAAAAAAATAATGTGGTAGTGAACTTCAAGACTCTTAAAAAAAAAAAAAAATATCATATCGATAGTCCGAAGTTGTCATCAGTACTTCTAGCTGAGGGAGGTAAACAAATTAAAGAAGTCATTGAATTATTGAAAAATGCATTATTCATGCTATATATTGTCATATTTATTAATATTGCGCCATATTAAAAAATGCAGGTAAACAGACCGATGCAGTTTGCGTCCAAGAACCTAACAAAAAAAAAAAAACCTGAGGTTTAGTATGGTAGAGACTGTACTGTTTCATGGACAACGGTTTTGCAAGGAGGTGACTTGTCTTAGGTCACGCTCAACCGCCAGATTTGTCGCTATTTTTATAATATTTTATAGAGGCTGGGCCCCAGGAGGGGCCTAGATCCTATATGATCCATCTCCGGCTGCAAATAGACTATTTATTCTCAAAAATCTTACAAAAATAAAATTTAAACAGTACTTGAAAAAATATTTAAATCGTCGTACTGAAATTTAAAATTATAAATTGTTTATAAGTGCAGTTTTAGAATAAATTTAAAACGTTTTAACTCATAATATGCTGCGATTTTGTATCATAATTTCAAAGCATTCTATGGTTTTAAATATATTATATTACACTTTATTAGTGTCAATACCCTCAAAGACCCAGGGTCTCGGAGGATCCAGGTCTGACACAAACTCTCTACTCCTAGCGGAAGTAAAGCCTAAACCTCAGAGGATGTCTTGATTGAAACGACTACGAAAATATTAGTCAAGCTTTTGTTCATTTTTCATTAATATAAATTTGGAATGAAAATGGTACACCAGAAGGTTTTAATAATTAGATGGAATAAAAAATGATGATTCCTTTGTTTTAGCCTTCTGCTGAAATCGGTTTAACTTTTCACTTAACTTTTTATTTCGTAACGAATCAACTTCAAAGTCCTTTTTTTTTTATAAATATTTAATGGAGCTTGAATTAGTAATTTGAGATTAATTTATAATTATGAGGGGGTTGATGATTTTATTAGTTCTTTTCATTTAAAAAATTGAAAATGGCATGCCTTACTGAAGAAAAAAAGTTTGATTTTCAATCCATTTATTGTTTTTTTATTATTTGAACGTTAAAATAATAATTGTTTTTACAATCTGATAATGATTGTTACATTATAAATCTTTTATTTCGCTTAATTTAATATTAAATGTCATTAATACAAAATGTTTAAATAATTTTTTAATGTAATAAATAAATTTCTGTAGCATGTACTCGGTTAGTATTAAACTTATTGTGATAAAGATAAAAATGAACGAATTCCTAAAACAAATATTGGCGCTGATCCGATCGGTGCGATATGCAGACCAGGGCTTAGTTTTTGTTAAGGGGTTCGGGTTTGTGTAGTATCCATTGATGGAGGTTTGATATCCACGGTTGGTGGTATCGAGTCATCGGTTTCACCAGGCTTATTGTTATTATTATACCAGCATTTTTTTTTAGTTTTTCAATAAACCTATTAAGGTAAATAAATCACGATTAGAACCCAAAATCAGACCTTCTAATAATTTGGAAACTGCATGCAATTTTATGATCCAGAAAATTAAGTTTCAGAACCGAACTAAAACAGTGAGAAATAAGGTGGCAAACTGCCTTGTGAAACAAAATTGGTCGAGTTAACTACCGAAAAATGCAAAAAAAAAGTCGCTTTTATTAGGGATAAAAAGCGGATAAATCCAAAATTTAAAAAATTTACTTTTTCACATTTCTCGCTAGTCTAGTCAAGCAATTAGCTAGATTAGTTGGATTTTTTCACTATTGATTAGCAGTGCCTCATTTTTGTCTTATTTTTGAGTTGGTTGTAGGATTATTTGTGTTTACCTTATTCTAAAATCTTTTATAAATTCTAAAAATAAAATAAATTTGAATTAAATTTACTATTTTAATTAAATCTGATAAATAATGAAAATGGACTTATTAATTATATAAATGTGAAAATGATAGAAAAGATCTTAGCTGACATTTTTATGGTTTCTTTTTGTTAGTGCGCAATAATAGGAAACGTTAAGGAATACATTTGTTTACCTGACGACCTGTATAATTAAATGAATCAATTTGAGTATAATTTTCGTTCTGCAAACATGAATCACATTTAAGCATATTTGCTAAGTTCCAACTCTAAGTCCCGTACTTCTCGGTACAAGCCTTGATGTGTTGAGTAAATTCCTCGTAGCGAGTCCTCTCCTAGCAGCCACATCCCCTCTCTCTGATTGGCCCCCAATACTCGACCTATCAACTAATGGTTCTCCCAATCCTTTTTGCTAAATATAGTTTCTCCGAAGTCGAAATATTTCTAAAATCCATTTTTCATTTGTAGTTATGGTTTATTCTGAATTTTTTTTAATTTTAATACCTAATCTGTGCTGCCAAGATTGAATTTTTTTTTAGTTGTATATATGTATACTTATAATATGAATGTGACCTTTTAAAATTATTATTTATCTGAGCATAAAAGTGCAACAAACATTTGTAACAAAGTATCTTTCCAAAATTTTCGAAGAAACGATTTTAACGAAGTATTGTCTAAAAACTTAATTTATTAAGTATTTATTTATTGTAACATTAACGTATATTTATTCTTAATATAGGTTTTCGTTAAGAAGAAAAGTTTGGAGCAGGTTTCGTTTTTAATAATGCGGCTTAGATTATAATAGCAGGTGCTCAGTTGATGCTCTGTTTCTTTCAATAAAAAGAGGTAATTTAAAATTCATATTTCTATTTAACGTCGAATAGAACAACAAAACGATCTCCTATACTCCATTTACTAAAATTGACGAATGGAAAAACGAGACCTGTTGTAAGTATTGGGACTTTTTTGTAAGTTTTGGAGTCTGGATTGGATTTACTGAAATGAAAGTAAAGTAATTTATAGAAAAAATCAATACTATTATTATATATAAAAAAACTGTACCACTTCAGCTCATGAATGACCTTGGGTTCAGTACGTGATAAAGACTGTACTGTTTCTAGTACAATGCTTGTGCAGGGAGGTGATTTGACCTAGTTCAAATTCAACCACCGGATTTTTTTCCCAATTAATGGTACCCACTTTATAGAGGTTGAGTGAGCCCAGGAGGGTCTGTAGATCGAACATTGTCCATTCCCATAACTTGTCTGCCAGAACTGGGTTTTAAACCAGGGCCTTTCAGCACGGCAAATCAGTACTTTGATAGAGAGCTATCCCGCTACTACCACAATTATATGATATAATACAATTATAGTCTAAGAAATTAAAAAAATTCACAGTAGTTCATATTGATGTTCAGTGGTTCATATAATACATAGGAATGGAAGTGAGCCGTCTATTATTTATTTTTTATTATTTTAGATTACCAACTAGTCCAGAATTTGTTTCACATATTTAAGATTTGCAAAAAAGAATGTTATAACAATAATCAATTAAAAAAATCGATTATAGAAAAAAATAAAAATAAGTGTTAGATGGTGGGTATGAATGTCGTATGTTTTCAATGATATTCGGGATTTAAAATTTTGGTACCCACTACTAATGAAATAGGTCATACTAATGGTCTGTACTAAGGCTTTACATTACAAGCAAGAACGGAAAAACATGTTGTGTAACGTGCTTAGGTATTAAGCCTGAAAGGTATTAAAATGAGTTATAGCTTTAGTAATTAAGTGCTAACGACTTTTCACAGAAGTGAGGTTATTTTTGTACTTTGACCTAATGCTGGAAAATCATTATATATAATAATCTGAAAATTCTACACGTGCTGCTAATGTTTTTGGGAAATTTCATAATGCCTTTTCCTGCTTAGTGATGGAATCCTTTCATTACGCTTGAATCATAACGTTGATTAAAATTTTAAAACAACGAATAATTGATTAATAGACTTTTTTTTGGCAATTTTTCGCCTTGTGGGATTATCGACGAACGAAAAAGTATTAAAGCAGAATAAAATGTATTAGAATAACTACTGCCTGGAGAGTGTAGGCGTTCTGCGCGTACCAGCTCAGCAACCAAGGCTTATTTGTTTCCCTATTATTTACTTTGGTATTGCAAGATTTTATACATGGATATATTCCTCTTAGCGACATATATATATATATATATATATATATATATATATATATATATATATATATATATATTCCACTTTAAATATATGAAATCATATAACCACAAAATGATAATTGAAATTCATTTAATCGTTCTTAATACCCAAAACAACTTACAATTTTTCATCTGCTAATTCAAGTCAAAATCTACATAGAAAGCTTTTAAAATCCTCTCCTCTTCGTCTAATTAGCCCTGAAATGCTTCAATGCTAGTAATTATTTTTTTTATGAAGCCTACTTAACATACACGTAATTATTATTTTGATAGTGATTATTTTAAAATATTTTTGTTTTGAAGAGTAAAGATTTTCCCTGGCTGGGATTCGAACCCGGGTCGCCTGCGTCTCCTTCGCAGTGCTCTAAACCACTGAGCTACCAGGGGTCTTATTCAAATAAGATAAATAAGATGTATACACATGGAAGAATGTTCATTGAACAATACTTTAATTAGGATCTTGTTGACTTACGCCAATATATATATATATATTGGCGTAAGTCAACAAGATATATATATATATATATATATATATATATATATATATATATATATATATATTGGCGTAAGTCAACAAGATCCTAATTAAAGTATTGTTCAATGAACATTCTTCCATGTGTATACATCTTATTTATCTTATTTGAATAAGACCCCTGGTAGCTCAGTGGTTTAGAGCACTGCGAAGGAGACGCAGGCGACCCGGGTTCGAATCCCAGCCAGGGAAAATCTTTACTCTTCAAAACAAAAATATTTTAAAATAATCACTATCAAAATAATAATTAATAAAAATTTATAAATAATATATTGAAGTAAGTCAACAAGATCCTAATTAAACTATTGCTCAATCAACATTCTTCCCCGTCTATACATCGCAAAAATTGCGAACACGAGGATATAGGATCGGTGAAGAGAACGGATTTGCCTGACTTGGATACGACCCCTGGTAGCTCAGTGGCTTAGAGTACCGCGACGGAAACGCAGACGACCATGGTTTGAATCCCCCGGCCAGGGAGAATCTTTTCTCTTAAAAACAATAAAAACTACTTTTTTTAGTTCAGCTCAACTTTAAACAGAAAAACAGTACTAGTTCCTGGAATAACTTGATTTTTTTATAACATACGCAAATCTTTGAAACGAACAATTCAAAACATGGACATTTTAACACTGATCATTTAATTAATTTGCAACTGCATATCTGGCAATCAGAATATTCAATACAAGTTAACGATGTAACAAATATATATTTATGTACCTGAAATTCACATTTTCTGAAGATAGGACGAGGAGAATAAGACGCTGAATATACAGTTTTCGAACGCTATGAAACTTGTTTCATAGCATACTAAATGTGATAAAGTTACAGCCAGGTACTCTGAATTTGAAACTAAACCGCATTTCTGCCTTTAATTGAGAATTTTCATCTACCTATAAATTTATAAAATGAAATACTTAGTTCATTATAAAAAGGGGCTTCGTTATTTTTTAATAATCACTATTTTCATCATTGCAATATTAATTCATAGTGTTATTTCTATTTATATTTGTATCCGTAGCTATCAAGTACAAACAATTGCCACCAATCAGCAAATTATCTGTCAGTGAAATAAAATGTTATGACAGATATGAAGATGAACAGTACCTAGCGATACTTCTCCCAAGGCTTGGTTTAATTTCCTATGATGATGGGTTCCTTTTCCAGTTCATTTTCGTCTCTCCCTAGTGCCCTCTGGCAGGAGAATCTTGGCAATTTTTAATTGCCATTATCTTAATGGGTTGGGTGTCTGTGTAGTTTTTCTTGAAAACATTTATAGTATCTTCGTTTGTGTTTGTCGATTGATGGTATTTTTAATTCAGTATGCAAAGTTTTGTTATTGAAATGATGCTATGACATTCCCCTTTCAAATGATAGTACAAGGTATTATATTTTGATTGATTGTAGAATGGGTGAGTTATTAAGGTGAATGGTAGTGCACGTTTCACATATAAGGGTAAAAGTGATGTTTTTAGACTTTTCGAGATTCAGCCTAGTCTCCCATAGTTGGTACTACTCATTCAGCTCAAGTAACTTATGTTCTAACTTTTATGAGGCCTATGTCACGCCTTGATGCTTGGTGATAATGGGAGTGTCGTCAGCGTAGGATGCTGTTAGTATGTCAGGACTTTGCGGAATGTCATGTCTGCATATTATGTATAATAGTGGTGCAAGTATTGATCCCTGGAGCACACCGGGTAAGATCGTTCTTATTTAATTTAGCTCTGAGCCCTGGCGACTGAAAAAAAATCTTTATGCAAGGAATGAGAGAATTAAATAACAAGAATATGCAGTTACAGTCTTGAGCTTAAGAAAACTTAAAAGAAATTCCTGGTGCCAGACCTTCTCGAATACTTGGGCGACCTCCTGAAATACTCCAGTTCTATATAACTTCTACTCTCGTGCTATCGATTTGAAAGCAGTTACTCCGAGTGATTTTTGAGTTGTTGAGGGTGATTTTTGAAAATCTATTGTATGATGAGGAATTACATTATTGTCTTTCAGGAACTTTAATAAAATGGAATACAGTAATTTTTCTCTCTGTAAGAGGAACGTCTGTAAGAGAAACGGTTACATTAGTTTTTTAATCATGGTTACAATAGAATATTTCCGTGCACAGGGAATTTGTAGTTATAAGTATTGAAATATTTTCGTAAGGAATACATAAGCATTAGAGAGCACCTCAGCATTTATTAAGGACCAGCCCAGGTCTAATTAGTTCTGCTACTTCTGTGGTTGTGAAAGAAAGCAGGGACAATGTTTGCTGTAATGGAACGTTAACTGTGGGATTTATAGAGATTTCGTGTTCTGTGCTTCTGAAGTCAGTATGTGCTGTAAATATGGAAAAAAGTGGAAAGTGGAAGAAAGAAAAGTCGCCAAAGAGCTCGGATTGCATAATGTTAAATTAAAATAAAATTATTTTAAAGTATCCGTTAATGAAACTGTTTAAAAAAAGTGGTAAGGTACTAGTTTTATGTTATGATGAATGAATGAATTTGTGACTTAATATAAAATAATGTTGCTAAGGTTTATAGAAAAAAAAATCTAAAAAGAACCGTACTATTTCTATGCCAACGGTTAAGCAAGGAAGTGGCTGAGCTCAGATCACACTTAATCATCTGTTTTTATCGTAATCTATGCATAATCTATGCTATTCACCTTATAGTGGTTAGTGAATCATGGATTGTAGTTGTTAACCCTCATATAAATTGTGAGCTACTTCAGGGCTGGTCAGTCATTAACTGACTAGCTCACAACAAGATGAGCGAAAGCTTGGTTAATGGCACCGACTAACCCGGAAGAAGAATATAAGAAGAATATCAACGACCGTGGAAGCCTACGTGAACGATAATTGTCTGTCACAAATCTGGATCCAGGAGAAAAGGTGCAATGCCTCTCTCCACTGTTTATTAAAATTAAAGGAAAGAACTTAAATTATTTTAAAGTGTAGGGTATGTTGGGCTTGAAATGCTTGGTTTAGGAAAAAAAGAAACGGTTTTAATATAAATCTGCTGCTTTGTTGACAAGTTTTTTTTTTTTATTCCTATGAAATCTGTGATTTACATTAAATTATATCCTTGCGGATTTATTTAGAATACTATTATAGCTTCTAATTCTATTTGATTCCTAATTAACTTACGTTGTTACTATTTCTGAGTTATTATTTTTCCGGTTTATTATATTATTTTATAATCATGATTAAAGGTTGAGTTACCAGCTTAAGTAAAAATAATATTCTTCGAACACCAAAGGTACGAAATTACTGATTTTCGATGCTATTAAATATCATGAAGCCTCTAGTATATGCCCAATATGGAGCACATAGAAACTTCATAATGAAAAGTTATTTTCACAAGTTCTCCCTTACAACTAAGTCCTCTTGTTCATGTATGCAATACAAGTATATATTTATCCATAAAAGTTTTATAATTTATGGAAACTGATATATTTTGATATTCATTAAATTTATAAAATGAATCTAGGTAATAACGTATTTACATTTTTATTCTTCAGGCTTTTCAGACGTTTATCTTTTTCTCTTTTAACTACCCTTTCTCTATCCTTTCCCACTCTTCTGTTAACTCTCCCCATTCTGCCATCAGTAGCGTGCCAGAGATTAATAAATGAGTGACAGCGGGGTCAATAAAATTGTACTATCCTTTTTTTCTACGTTGTTTTAGGATAATTTATTGATGAAGATTAAAAAAACGTTTTCGTGCGAAACTCTGTTCTCAGTTTTCTTTGTTGTCTTCTGAACGATCTTAGCCAAGATGAATGCATTTTGGTATTCACGATTTCTTTTAAGTATTATGGGAATAGTGAATGATTAGTTACTCTTGGATTTTCCCGAGTCACTTTAATGATTTCCAGCTTGATATTTTCTTTTTCTGTTCAATAAGAAAGCACAGAATAATTCTCTAAGGTTAGTCTTTTACATAAAGTTGTAAGGAAGAAATATAAACCTCTAAAAATATATTTATTTAGACTATATTGAATGTTACAGGCGTATCTGTGCGTTAGTCAATATACCCAGTTTAATATACAAAGCCTTGTCATTTATAATTTCTTTGTTGTACCGCAGCTTTTATTACTCTCGTTGCTCAAAGATATCTTGCTCTAATGGCATCTCCTTCTTTTCTTCAATTCCATCTTTATTCAATATATCTTCGGTGTACTCGTGGTTCAATGGAAGAGTTATGTAGACAACGATTGTTGGTATTATCTACATCAAATATTCTAGCTTCCCAAGTATCATTATTTAAAAAAAAAAAAAATCTTGCAGAATCTTATACATACGGCTATGGGGATTTTTGTGAAATTGGCCACAGCAGTTTGGGAGATCGGTATTAAAGACATTGACCAAACTATTCTTACGATACTAATGAATGTGAAGAAGCAATGCCCAAGATAATATTTTACGTTAATATTTATGTTTTTTTTTTATTTATACTGAGCCCCTTCCCTGCGCAGGCCTTTAAAATTTGTCAACGAGCGAATTCGCGAAACAAGATTAAATGGTCGCCCGTGGAGGAAGAATGTGGTACTATGTGAGTACTGTGTTGTCACAAGTGCCAAGGATATATTGTGACTGGAATACGAGGCATCAGATAGAATTAGGCTACGGTCTAGCTGGTCCCAGCTGTTGCCTTTATTTTGTCGTTTAGTTGTCGCTAAGAGTGGGCAGCACAGTGTTTTTGGGATATTCTTGTTTACTTCTGACTAGTGGTGACACTTCAGTTATTATTACTTGAGTGAACATTGTTTGTATAGTTTTGAATTAGATGAATTCATTAAAATAATTTCATTCAACATTTTACGATTTCTTGAAGAGAAGTTTATTCTCTGCATTCTTTGAATTGTGAAGTTTAATACAGCGTGTTAAATTAAACGCTTCTTC
Organism: Arma custos; assembly: GCA_037127475.1. Classification (NCBI taxonomy): domain Eukaryota; kingdom Metazoa; phylum Arthropoda; class Insecta; order Hemiptera; family Pentatomidae; genus Arma; species Arma custos. Next base: position 100,093,264 of record CM073764.1, read on the forward strand.
GAACTTTTAAATTACTATTTTCTCTTAATAGGTTGGGGAATGGCCCCGGAGCAAAACAAAACAATTTAGTTTTCAAATTTAGTAACCATGTCCCCAAATGAATCTGCCCAAATTTAATAAACAGTTTGAATAATTTTAGGACTGAAACTAATCGACTGAAGCCTATTTTACGGCTAATTGTTGGTTAGGGTCATAACGTTTTAATTTTTAATTATTTATAACATATCCAATAACGTTAATAACACTATGATCTTTTAGCATTGAACAGTTCTCTTCGCCCAATAGGAAGTATATGTTAGAAACTAACTTGGAAATTGACCATTAGCGTAATTCAGCTTACTTAGCAGCCAGAATATCAGAAGGGCGGAAGCTTGCTGTTCAAAAGAGTATGACTTTCAACTATGGCTGAACAAGTTGAAGGACATACAGACTAGGATCCGATATATAAAGTAATTGGATGAAGAACTCCACGCTGAGGTACCTCCTGATGTCCACTATATGGAATGGCTGTAGTTATCGAGAAATGTAGAAGATCGTAAAAGAAATCTTGAGGAAGTAGTAAAGAAATTTTGTTGTTTAGCAAGAATTGGGAAGATGTCACTAGCGTGGCACCAGCTGATTAAAACAGAGATATTTTTCTGGAATAAGGAGTTTCGAGACTCCTAATAGAGAAATAAACAGGAGCCGGTTGTATTTTGAGGTCTCATAAAGTAACTCACAACGTAGCTGCATACTCAGCGGAGGACGGTCGGAAGAATTCCCCCAGGAATAGAACTTAATCAGAGAGAAGCATTAGTCTTACTTATGCTTGTTATTACGTTTGATAAGGCAGAGTGAGATGATGGTATACAGACCAACAGCAACATATTTAATAAATTTACAGCTTTCCGTTGTTGTTTATTCATTTCACGTCACATTACGCTGCTATGGCTTATCGGACAAAGCTACAGCAAGAGTCCTACATTTTTCCTATCCAGACATAATTAGTATATCGATATTTAACGAGTACCTGACATCTTACAGGCTCCAGTTTTGTGCCCCTCCCGAAGCCATAGCTAAGGATTTTATACTACCTTTAAAAAGTCCACATACCGTGCTTATTATATCTCAAGCATAACTGTTGAGGTATGTGTGCATAACTATTCGTGAAACTATTAACATGTCCATCGGGGAAGGCTTCCTCCAAGCAAAAATATATATACTCTAAAGCTGAAGTATTATTAACACTATCATGTGTCATTAACATATTCAATAAACGGTAATAGTACGGTAATTTTATTAGTAGTTATACAAAAAAGAAGTTTCACCTTAGAGTCGCTAGGTAACCAAAATATTTTTTTGTTGTAATTAACGTCCGGTAAGAAATATCTTTATTCAAACAAGCAACTTGAGATGGGACCTCTGGCATCAATAGATTAATGCCATGTTTTATTCAGTTATGGGTTTCTGCTATTAATTTACATTTTACAGGCTCTACCAAAAAACTTAATTGAATATTTTATAGGAATCATTTTTTTCATGAAATACTTGGACGCTTAAGTACATTTTATTTTTCTACATTAAAGGTTTATGATTATTGAAATTTAGCTTTATCAGAATGGAATGATTTATTATATGTATACATTTAAAATATATCTAATGTTGTAAAATGTATGAGATATATATGTTTTTTTTGGGGGGGTAGGGAGGTTATAAAATAATTAAAATGAAGGGTAGGAAAAAGCAGATGCCATTTATTTTTTCTAAATGGAACTGAATGAGATACTCCTTTAATTCAGTGCCTAAAACAGCACATAAAAACAGTTATTATTCAGCCCATAAAAACGTGTTCCATTACAACCAATGGAGCTAGGTTCATTAAATGGTAAGAATTGTACTGTTTTCTAGCCAGCAGTTGTGTAAACTGGTCATTTGATCTGGCTGGACTGTCAGGTTATTTCCCTAATTAAGGGTACTCACTTAATAGAGACACCATGAGATCCTTAAGAGGATGTCTAGATCCGACAGATTGGATTCGCGATCTTTGACACAATGAATACTTAAATGAACCAGTGGTATTCATAACAACAAGAATCATAACTACTTAAAAAAACACAACTATATAGTAAAATTACAAGCATAACAATGACCTGGAATATTGTAGTTTTTAATTCTAAAATTATACATTTTAAAAAATGCCTTACTTTTTCCTTCTGATACCAATATTAGATGTATAATAATTACTGTCGACTAAATTAATTTACATCATCATCATCATTGGCACGACAACTGAACCCCAGACCCTTCATGGTTTATAGTGGTACAGGCTTTGGATTTAAATGTGGTTAAGGAGGATGCATGACGGCTATCGAGTGGGAGTGAGTTCCAACGAGAGATAGAAGATATAGAGATAGACACTCAAAAGTTTTGGTTCTATGGGAACGAATACAAAGATCGGAAGGGCAAGACTTTGTGCTCTGGGTTTGGATAGAGGATTTGAATTGTAGGGGACTATATGTATATAAGATGGATGTTGTGAACTGATGGTTTGATATAAGTAAGAACCAAGGAAATAGAATCTACGGATAGAAGGGAAAAAACCACTTTAACTCGCATATAATATAGTGTAAATACATATACCTGTAGGACGGATGTGCAAACTGCAACATTGTCAATATGTGTTTAGGCAAATAACAAAGTTTTATAATGTTTAAACGTATTCATTCCACTCCAAAGAGAAAATTAATTATACCCAAACGATATATATTATTAATATTTTAAATAAAAAAATCATTATTCATTAAAATATATTTGCAATATAGTTTTTATGTTTTATTTTATTTTTTTTAAAACTACCACATTCTGGAATAACTAATTTGAAATATCGCTTAGACTTAATAGTTTTCCCAGCGCAAAGTCATAAAATTTTACGACTCCCCGTAAACTTGAAGTAAGTTGTGCGGCAAAATGTTGGTTTATTGCATTCAAAACTCATAAATCAGGAGCTTAATTTCTGGCTCGTGTATTCGTTGAGGTACCTCGGGTGGGAATTTAAATTAATTTAGCGAACGGCACAATTACATTTCGGGCCAAACTTCACTCCAGCAGGGGACCTCCTAAAACAAACTACTGCGCAGTCTGGGATAAAAGTCCAACCACTCACTGATTATTAAATGCATATATTTAAGTATGGTTGAGGAATAAGGTAACAATAGACAATAAATCAATTTCATTGACGATTATCATAAAAACTACTAGTGGTTCGTAGTAATTAGTGCTGTTTGTATGTTAATGGACTTTAATATTATTAATGTTTAATGAGGCGTTACCTTAATCAAATTTACTTTAAACAATTTTTAAAATATTATTGATGTAATTTTAAATAATAGGCATAATCATGAATTATTAAAGAGCATTAAATGCTTGGTCAACAATTCTCTTTTATCTGAGGCTCCATCTTTCGTGCTATTCCACCATCCAGATAAGAGGGTTGTTGTGGTGGTCCTATTTATCTGGTTGAAAAATTTAAATTTAGAAAAATTAAATTGTTCACATTTATAGTCACAGCCTTAGTTTACAGATATTGTTAAATAACATCTCAATATAAAACAAATTATAACCAACCAATTCAATGATTCTACGTTCATAACTAAGTATATCTGATTCCTATAGAACACTGGTACACTTAGGACTGTACCTTGACAAACGATTAACTTGGAATTCTCATACTAGACTAAAACGACACGAAACAACCGTTTTAGGCTACTGCAACATTTACTAGACGAAAGCTCTAAGCTCCCAATTAATTACAAAAGACTCATATACATGACAATCATTAGATCCATCTGAACTTACGGAATAGAGCTTTGGGGCTCCACTAAGCCATCGAATTCCTCTCATATTCATTCCTTACAATCTAAAGTCCTTCGTAAAATCCTCAATACTCCTTACTTTGTTGCGAACAAAGTAATCCATAATGACCCGAATGTCCTGTTTTTTGCTGATATGGCCCGAATCAGATATCAATCTTTTCATGACACTTCATTTCCACTCAAACCTACTAGTTTCAAACCTCGCAACCTCTTCAATTCCTGATAATCCTCTGAGGCGTCTGAAAAGAAGATGGCCTCGTGACCATCTAAGTTGAACTTTATATTTGAGTACTGCCACTGGGTAGTTTCTCTAGTTGCCTTTGTCTCTGAACATGATTTAATTTTCATTATATTTACTTGATGCATTCTGTATTCAGTTGTTAATTTCAATAAATACATTAAAAAAAATAACTAAGTGCATAACCACATGTTTCTGTTAAAGCGTTTTTTAGATTGCTTACTAAAAAAATAGTAAAAAATCCATGTTAAGCATAAAACTTATTAAAAACGTAAGTCAATTAATTTTATTCTGAATCACTTTAAAATGGAATAAAATTAAAAAGAGTTAATAAAACATTAACCTTTAGCAGTAAGAAACAATAACTCGTTACATACAATATTATATTCTATACGCTTATTATGTAACAGATGATGAATATCTATTAGGTTATGGATTAAATTTGCTATTAGAGAATTCCTTTCCTATTGTTAAGTCCTATATTGTGTTTGGAATGTCCGGCATTTGAAAAACAACACACGCGTTTGGCAAAACAAGAAAACATACTTTATTTCAATTAGAATTAATACATAACTCACCTAGAATATATAACCTGTACATCACCTTCTATTCTCTCTATTCCTAAACACATGGCGGAAAACGAGATCAAGATACAACAGTCGTCCGCCACTTTAAAAAGGAACATCCTATGATAATGTCCTGCAAAATAGTACAACAAATTTATAAACTACTAGCACTGTGAGGCAGGCGTCCGCCACTTGAAAAGAAAAAACAAACTAAGATAGAGAAGTAAAAAAAATAGGGAGGAAGGTGTCATAAAAAAAAACAAACAATATATAAAAGCCATGATGCAAGGTACTATTCAATATCTTCAGCTTTATCTTGGTTGTTGCAGTCATAATCCTTGAGGTATGCTGGTCGACGTCTTTCTCTTTGAGGGCGAGTTTTAATTCGAGGAGTCACATTGCGATATTCTAGCGAAGGCTGCATTAATTCATTTCTACCTGTAGTCTGGATGGTTGGAGTTAAATTCTGTTCCAGGTCCAAAACAACACCCAAGTCTTCGGGTGGTTCATTCGCAGAGGTAGTCCGATCCAGGATCAGTTGTGGTGTAGGTGGTAGCCAGTCTGCAGTAGGGATTTGTTTGTGCTCCCACGTCGCATCAATTGATTGTTTGAATTTGTCCAGGATTGGTGGCATTTTAGGCAATTGCTGAGGCACGTCGAACGTAACATGGCGAGTTGTGCGGTTCCTTCTTCCTGATGTAACACTGTTTCCCTGAGATTGAGGAATATCCTGTGGTTCAGGCACATCGGTAGAAATCAGTTGATTGATAAGGCGTTTTAGGGTGCGCCCAGAGTCAAGTTTACTTAAATAATGCCGAGAGCCCAAACACTGGACGAATGTTCCAAAACACCAGGTATCCCCATTATCTAGCTCCCTTTTTCAACGATCGCCTGCAATCAGTAGAGCTGGTCGATTTCTGCTGTCTGGTTGGAAAAAGAAGGTCTAGTTTAATCTTCATTTTCCTGTTTAGATATAACTCTGCCGGTGAAAATCCACATGAAAGGGGAGTTGCTCTGTAACGGAAAAGGATTCTTTTCACTTTCTCAGACATAGTTCCAGGTTCGCTTGCTGTGGCCTTTTAGCCTTCTCTTCAGAGTTTGGACACTTCGCTCTGCGAGTCCGTTGGTTGCTGGGAGTCCAGGAGCAATGAGGCGTTGTGATATTCCTCGATCTTTACAATACTGTTCGAAAGCACTACACGTGAAAATAGAAGCGTTGTCCGATACAATCTGGTTAGGGAATCCATGATTGGAGAATATATTGTCCAATTAGGTTATGGCCGCTTGAGTCGTCGGAGCGTCTCGAACCACGCGAACTTCCAGCCATTTGGACTTCGCATCAATGCACAGGAAAAAGTAGAAACCGTTCATTGGCCCAGCGTAATCTACGTGATGGCGTTCCCAGTTGGCATTCGGATCGTCCCATGGGTGTACTGTGACTTTTGGTGGGTTGTTTCTTAATGGCGCACATTCCAAACACCCTCGGACGGTGTCTTCTATTTCCTTATCTAACCCTTCCCAATACACATACCTTCTAGCCAGTTGCTTCATTTTTGTAATGCCAACGTGAGTGGCATGGAGTTCTTTCAATATGGCGGGTCTAAGAAGCTTTGGAATAACCACTCTATCCAACCTGAATAGGATTCCATGTGAAATAGAGTAAGGGGAGTCTTGGCATGCCGTTTGCAGATCCTTGATGATTTTCTGGAGATCCGAGTCCAACGATGTCGCCTCAGCGATGGTCTCAGCTGTTATTGAAGTGCTGGAAACATGGAAAACTGATTCAAAATGAATAAGGTTCACCTCATCATTGATTGAAATGTCTGCAGTCTTACTGGAATTCGGGAGAGGAGCCCTTGATAAACTATCCTCATTCTGATTTTCCTTGCTCTTTTTGCATAGAACTGTGTAATCAAATCCTGAAAGGAATGAGGCGTATCTTATTAGTCTGGCTGAAGTCATCTGTGATAAAGCTCGGTTCTGTCCAAAAATCCGGGATAGTGGCTGATTATCAGTAACCAAAAAGAAATGTTTCCCGTAGATATAGTTATAGAATCGTGAGACTCCAAACACAATAGCTAGTGCTCCCCGGTCAAGTTGACTGTAGTTCATTTCTGACGGTGTGAGGGCACGGGATGCATAGGCTATGGGTTTTTCATGTCGTTCTACAGAATGGCTAAGAATTGCTGCAACTCCCACCGGACTAGCATCTGTGGTTAAAATAACAGGCAGTGCTGGATCGAAAGGAACTAAAATTCTGTCACTGCACATTTCTGCTTTGAGTTTAAGAAACGCATTTTCACATTGGTTGGTCCACTTGAAACGGTGTCCTTTAATTTGCAAATTTTGTAAGGGAAATGAAGTCGTTGAGTAATCAGGGATAAATCTTGCATAATAGGTAAGCATACCTAGAAATCTACGAACTTCATCGACATTCTGTGGGCGTGGTAGTGCGGAGACAGCCTGGATCTTTTGAGGATTTTTTCTGATAGCATTCCTCGAAACGACATGGCCAAGGTAGTCAGTTTCAGTAGTGAAAATCGAACACTTGCGTTTATTAAGGTGCAAGTCATACTCTGACAGTCTTCTGAGGCATAGCCGAAGGTTTTTTTGACATTCCTCCAAGGAAAATGCGTGAACTAGGATGTCATCGTAGTATACAGCACATTTGGGCAGACCCTCCAGGATTTGAGAAATAGTTCTATTAAACTCTGACGGGGCAGTCTTAATGCCAAAACTTAGTCGGTTCATTTTATATGTCCCTCTATGGGTGGAAATGGTTTGTATCATGCTGCTTTGTTCATCTACCGGGAGGTGCAGGTATGCCTTGAACAAATCGAGTTTACAGAAGTAATTGGAATTACGAAGGCTGCTTAAAACATCCTCCACTCGTTGAATAGGAAAATTTGCAGAAACCAAGCGCTCATTTATACCACATTTATAGTCGACACAAAGTCGGACTCCTCCATCTGGTTTTGGAATTACAAGGGGAGATCCCCAGTCACTCGTAGCCACTGGTGTAATAATACCAGATTTTTCAAGTGAGTCAAGCTCCCGTTCCACTCGAGCACGAAGAGCAAATGGTACTGTGCGTTCTCTGGTGTAAATTGGTTTGGCATTTTCCCGCAATGCCAAGGAAATTTTGCAATTTGGGACACACCCAATTTTTTCCTAGAATACCTCAGGAAACTCATTAAGAATGCCAACCTCATTTAAGGCGTAGAAATCTGTGAAATCCTGAGGAAAATGTTTAAGTGACATCTCTGCATCAATCTGTTTAAGTTCTAGTCCAAGCGCGACGCAAAAGAGCGTCATGGCCAGGTGGAACAATGTACAGGTCGGCTAAAATGCGTTTGTTTTTATAGGTTACTTCAACGTTTATTTTACCCTTGCAGGGGAGGATGTCCTTTGAAAAAGCTCTGAAGTTAATATGTGCAGGTAAAAGGTATTTTTTGAGGTTAAGCTGTTGTAATTTGTCTTCCGTCAGAATAGAGAATTTCGCACCAGAATCCACCTCAATTTTGAAAGGTTTACTGTTGAGTGACACAGTTATGATATACTTCCCTGAGCAGGCATTGAGTTCATATAAATCAACTACGCTAGAAGAGACATGTGTAATAGCATTGCATCCGTAAGACTGGGTTGAATGATCAGAGTGGCTTTCGTCAGATTCATGTCCGATTTGCTTAGAATCAGCAGGTAATTTAGATAAGGTTTTGATACACACTCTTGAAACATGACCTTGTGCGAAACATGAAGAGCATCTTAGTTTTTCTCGGTCGATTTGGCAGTAATTGGATTTATGAGAACTTTTCCCGCATCGAAAACATAAATTTTCAATTCCCAATGTGCGATAAAAATCCCGCGAACGTGATGGAGGACGACGACGCGAGCTTGGAGTGGTGTCCCGGGGGTGGTGAGGACGCGAACCAGCTTTGTCTGTATTTGAACGACGTGAAATTTTGTTAACATCACTTGAGTTGGATGAAAATTCCGATGTGAGAGCCAGGGAGGAGCTCATGCTACTCATTTCCTTACTTTGAATTCGCGAAGCTTCCAATGCCAATGCTTTTTTAAACATGTCATCAAACTTAGTAATATTAGCTTGTAATAATAATTCGCGGATCCAATCGTCGCGGATTCCTCGCACAAACTGAGCCCGCAAGAAAACTTCAGATATCGAGATTTTTCTCTTACACGTAGATTCAGTGCATTCGACATGAAACTCACAATCTGACAGATGGCGTCGTAGCGTAGCAACATATTCAGAAATAGGCTGACAGTCCTGTTGGTAGCAAGATAGAAAATAATGTTGGGAAACAACACCATTCCCAGCGGGCATCAGCATCCTCGAAAATTCCTCTGAAAGTGATTTGTAATCAAATGAGTTCAACGGTCTCTCAGGTCCTAGAAATGCGGCCAAATTGTTGTATTGAATAGGGCCTATTGAACTCAAAAGTAACTGGGATTTTTTCTTATCACAGGTAACGTTTTTCATAGCGGCGTAGTTTTCGAAACGTTCGAGGTATGAATAGAATTTCTCCAATGTTGACTCAAATCGTTCAAACGGTGCAACATTGCCATTACCAGTAATGCCTCCAGCCGCTTTCAACTGTTCAACAAGAGCTTTTTGATTGTACGCAAGTGCCTGGGAGAACGATTCTAAAAAACTTTTGAATTGATTCTCATCCATTGTAAACTGTATGTATAATGAAAAAAATAAGATACCTGTAGTATGATGAAAAACGTAGTGACGTTCGTAGACGGAGGTTAGAAACGATTTTGAATCTTGATATTCGGTTTGATAGCAGTCATTAATACTGAACTATTCGATGTTTTAATCCTCGTCGCCAATTATTATGTTTGGAATGTCCGGCATTTGAAAAACAACACACGCGTTTGGCAAAACAAGAAAACATACTTTATTTCAATTAGAATTAATACATAACTCACATAGAATATATAACCTGAATATATCACCTTCTAGTCTCTCTATTCCTAAACACATGGCGGAAAACGAGACCAAGATACAACAGTCCTATATCCACCCCTTTCTTCTAGGATCCCTCATTATCAATAAATAGACATATGGAAATTATTAAATAAATAATATAACATTAGAATATATTAGAATGAAAATGGACAAATCCCCAAAAGTCCATATAAAAGCAAAACAACTAAAATAATGGAAAAAACAACAAGACAACGTTTCGCCAAGTCTGGCATCATTAGAGCTTACACAATAAGATGATGTGTGGCACATCTCACATTAACAGTCCAAATATTTTCTTTAAACGACAGAAACATTGCTTCTAAGTGTCAAACAACAACTCATTGTTAAGGTTTTGGGAGAATTGGAAGAAAGATGGAAGAGGTTAAAATAATATAAATCGATACCCGCCATTTCAATTACTAATATTTTTCTGTTCTACTTCTGATGAATGAATTTTCATAACTTTAATGGATAGTAGATCATTCATAGTGACTTACTTATTCATTATCACCAAACTGCTAAGTTATCATGTAAAATATTTTTATAGAGTCGAAACGTAGTTAGCTTTTGAATATGCAAGGAATAAGATTATATATTTCCATTCATGATTGGCTGAAGAAAAGGAAGGAAAACAAAATTAATGCATAAAGTTAGTTGAACATTCTTTATGGGCTGTGGGCGGCCATGCTGAATCATAATTATGTTTTTCATCTTCGAATAAATAAATTATAGTGAGTAACGTGTATAAATCATGTTATTACAATCACCAAATAATGTCATTATTTATTTATTTTTAAAAAAATGTATTTATTGATATTTACAACTGTATTACAATAATACAACAATAAGAGAAACTACCCACTGGTAGTTTCAATTCACAAGTTCAACTAAGAAGATCACGTAGCCATCTTCTCTTCAGACGCCTCGGAGGATTATCGGGGATTGAAGAGGAAGCTAGGTTTGAGACTAGAGGGGTTTAATGAGAATGAAGTTTGTTATGAAAGGATAGATACCGGGTTCGGGCCAAATCAGCAACAAATGGGACATTAAGGTTGTTTTGGATGACTTTATTCTTAACAAAATAAGGAGCATTGAGGATTTTACAAAGGATTTTGGATGGTAGGGATTGGGTACGAGAGGAATTCGATGGCTTAGTGGAGCCCCAAAGCTCTACTCCGTAAGTCCAAATAGGTCGTATGATGGTCATGTAGAAGATAATTAGAGCGTTTGTCTAGTATTTGTTGATGTAGCCTGAAGCGTCGAGCGGTTTCTTGTCTTTTCAGTCTTGCATGAGGATACAAGGTTAATCGTTTGTCGAGATGCAACCCTAAGTATCGGATCTGTTCTACAGGCACCAGTGGGATATTATTAAAGGATACTGAAGGGCAGGAAGTCATTGGTTTACGACGTAAGGTAAAAGTGATTTGATGCGGTTTTTGAGAATTTATTTTAATTCTCCAGTTTTAACACCTTTCTTCAAGATCAGTGATATGGGATACGAGGCTTTCATTATTTATTAAATATAGCGTTATGATTATTTCTTCTCTAGTGTAATAGCACTGGTCAAATTATATTATTAAATTCAAATCATTTTTAAATGTTTAATAATAATAAAAAGCGATCAAAAAGGTTCGATACTGGCACATCTTAACAAATCTCCGTCCATGAATTACTGTTCCAAATATTTATCATCACTGTTTAACTGTCTAGGATTAGTTTCTTAGCCCAAAAACTTTACAAGCTCACCTCTATTTTACATTAACAAGTTGCTTGTTGAACAATCCGTTTTGTAATCAAGATAAAAAAGAAGATGAAATAAAAATCAGCGGTAACTTTCCACACGCATGTAGAAAAAGTAGAAAACCGTTTTTAAATCGTTATAAAATTTTATATTTATATCATATTATTTCATGTAAATATGAATATAAAGATATACACATAAAATTTAAGTATATCTATTGCCATAATTTCAGTTGCATATTTATACTTCTTTACAGTTTTTTAATCTGAAAAAACAAAATTTTTGCCAAAATTGCAAGACTGTGGGAAAGTAAAAATGTAATGATAACTAACATGTACTTATACTTTCTATAGCTCTCGGATTATTTATTTATTTAAAATGTATTTATGTATCAGGAATAAAAGGATGGGATCCCTTTTCTAGCACCAGATGGATTTTAAGAGAGTAGCTTGGATTGGAGTTTGCTGGATTTCTTAAGGATGGTAGGAATATTACTGAAATGATAAATAACATGCTTGAGAACACCTTATTTATCCGTTTAGTCTTCAAAATTCGATAATACTTGATCAATCAAACTAGCACAAACTCAAAATGCCGCCGTTTGTGTCTATGCATGTGTGCATTACTGTGACTTCATGCATAACTAAAATCAGAATATCAAATCGGGCACTATCGTGATACAGGATTGTATAATGAGCCTAAACAGCTTTAGTGCTCCGCTACCAGATGGAGATTGTGTAGCCAAATTCTTTTTTTCAGACTTCTCAAGGGTACCATCTAACGGATATTGCGTTTTCATACGTTTAATGCACAAACGCAAAATGATTCTGTTTGAATAACTGGAATATAAGATTCAGTGAAGTTGGTTGACCTGCATCATGTATCAATCTAAATAGAATAAAAAAAATACAAAAGTCCTGGTTTATTATTCATTTTAGGAGGAAAAAACCTGTACCCATGAACCCATGAAGGGTCTGGTGTTTAATACTTGGTAGAGACTGTACTGTTACTTGGACAACAGTCGTGCAGGGAGATGATTTGTCCTAGATCACATTCAACCACCAGATTTCTCCCTCATTTTGGGTACCCACTTTATAGAGGATGGGTGAGCCCCATGAGCGTTTTAGATCCCATACGTTCCATCTCCGGCCGCTGAAAGATTAAATAAAAGTCCGCCAGCGAGCCGGATTTGAACCCGGGATCTTCGGCAGGGTAACTCATCGCTTTACCACTGAGCCATTCCGCTCCGGGATGGGGCCTTTTTAGGGAAAGGTCTCCAAAAATCTTTTTTTAACACTATTAATCGCATTCTATAAAAAACTACAAATACTATGAACTTCTAATCTAACAAGGAGTTGTTAATTAAACTCAAAACATGTACACTTCAACAAAGCCATAGAAGCTGAATACGCGGTCTCTGTAATGAGCATGTGTGGTTTTTTTTCCTCTTCCCCCTCAATTAAAGAACATTTATTATGAGTTTTAAATGGTACTTAGTGAACTCTTTTACTTATACTTTGGCTTTAATTCTTTAGAGCCTTAAAGCTTCATAGTTATTTATTTTCGACTAAGTTTACTTTATATTTTCCTTAGATGGAAGTTTATGAATTTTTAATCGAAAAAACCGTGTTTTTTCCTGCTTTACGTGGTTTTAATACAGTGCATTTCGTATTTCATCATTTCCTTCTCATTGTTCTTTAAGCCTCATTCATTACATCATTGGTAACTGGCAGAGTATTGGGAACTCATTCATTTGGTGGACAGTCATCACAACTGTGTCCTGTTGTTCACCTAATGAGAGAAGCAATTGATCGGCTAATTCATCATGCGTATCAGATTTCGGGCATCCAGGACCAACCGCCCAGCAACAAAATGACCGCCAAACAGACTCTGGTAATATCCGTCCCATAATTTCTAAAGTTTCTGTGCAGGAATTGGAACAGTATGAAATCCAGTCTGCCAAGGTAGAACGGCGTGAAACTTTAATAAAAGAAAACTGTATTTTTGTTTCACCCAAAGCAATCAAAAAGGTCAGATCTAAAAAGGGTAAAATTCGGTACCTCACAGACATTGTTTGATTGTACAGGACAGATATTGCATGTGCCATCAATAATGTACATCCTCACAATAATTTTATATTTCATGTAAATTTTATTATTACTAATAAAGTAATAAATAATAATTTTTATTATTATTAAAATTTGTATGAAAACTTTATTATTTTATTATCTACGTAGTACAATTAGACTGAAAATATAGCACTTTACTTGACAATACGTCTATATTTTAGTAACAGATGGTTTCAACTAACTATGTCTGATAATATCTCGAACAAAACAAAATAATAAATAAACGAACATATGATTCTAAATTATATTATAATTAAGGTCAACATTATATCTATAGCTAACTCCTTCCCCCCAGTTCCTTCATATGGAGGAACTACTACAAAAAATACAAATAAATTGGACATAAAAGTGTTACTCTTGGTTTAAGTAAAAACAATAAAACATATCTTCTTAACATAACTAAAAACAAAAAAAAACAAAAAATTCACGCTCAAATTTCAAAACAACCTCAATACATACTTCTTTTTTATAATAAAATAATTAATAGCTAATATACAATATTCATGACATTCTTGTACAAGTTAGGAAAAAAACATAAAAAAGAAAATAACTAAAAATGAACTACTGCTGAGCGCTGCCTTTCGGCATGAGCTTAGACACTATTTGAGGTACACGAAGCTCTTCCAAGTGGACTGTACGTAATCGATAATTCACATCCCTGATCGTCAACAGATTATTTTCTCCAATGTTAAGACCGTGGAAAAATTCCAACGAAAAGCCTTAAGTCTCCAAACTAAAACAGAAATAGAAATTATCTGTCCCAACTAAAACATAAATAGAAAAGTTTGGAGACTTAAGGCTTTTCGTTGGAATTTTTCCACGGTCTTAACATTTATGTACGTCTCTTTTTTAATTTTCAATATTTTCTCTAATTGTTACAACTTTGTAGGGACCCTCATAAAGCGCGGCTGTTTTATTTCTTGAGGTTCTTAATCTTCCGTACACTATCGTCCCCAGTGCTAATGGGCCCTTCTTATAGACCACCGCTCTGTTATTTGCTTTATTTACTCGAGTTTGTTTTTCCGGATTAATTTTTCTCTAACATCATCCCATATAGTCTGCCGTTCTGTTCTCGCTTGTTAAAGTTTTGTCATTATTGTTTACCGTGATGAGGTCCCCTCTGTCGCGTCGTTTGTGACCGAAAATAATTTGTACTGGAGACAAGCCAGTTGTTCTGTAGATTACGTTATTATATTCAATCACCCCGCGTGGCATAGCATCGTATGGTTCAAGGTTACACCCCAGTTTGAGTAGCCGAAGATGCTCCCCTAGGGTGTGGTGTAATCGCTCAACTGCGCCCCTACCCTTGATGTGGTGAGGGGTATTCAGTCTCCATGTGATGCCTAACATTTTACTTTCTTCTCGAATTAGCGAATTATCGAATTATCTGCCGCAATCTGATGCTATTTCCTCCGGTAAATCATAGGTCGTGCACCAATGTAAAATTCCCTCCCATACTGCAGCTGATGTTTTTGCTTCATTGGGATATGCCATCGCGATTTAACGAGTCTATCGCTGTTAACTAAGACCCTCGTTGGAATAAATATCTATTTGAATTGACCTGAGTGGTTCCATCACGGCTGGTGTGACTACTTGCGCCGTTACTGAGGGTTGCCGGTCGTTTCGCTCTCTGACATATCTCATACGCCGCTATACAATCCCGCACATTGCGAATCATATTCTTCCAAAACTATAACAATTTTAATGGGTGCAGGATCTCATCTATTCCCCGATGGTCTTACCCGTGTGGTGATCGGTGACAATCCTCTGCTGTACTTCTTGGTAGGTGATTGTTTCGAATTGTTGCAAACACCGAATTAAAGAATAACCTATTCCTAATCTCTCCTGTCTCCATATTCTTTTTATCTTATCTGCTATCACCCTGTTCCCTATGTACACGTAATAGCATCGACCGGAAATGGCGAATATCCGTTTAATTCATTCTCGCTTATCGCTGCGGGGGTGCGGACTAAAATAGTTGACAATCCCTCATACGCGGTGGAATACGTTTTCATCCCAGGATCTCGCTTCGAACTGATAATCATTTGACGCTTTTTGACATTGATATTATCGTCAATTTCTGGTAGCTCACAGGGTATATCTAACGAAGCCTCGTTTTCTCCCGATTCCGTTATGCATTCTTCTTCAATTGCGTTCACTACCAAGTCTCGCGATAACCAATCGGCGACTCCGTTCTCTATTCCCTTCTTGTGGACTATCTGAAATTATATGTCACAAGCCGTTTTTTCCATCGCGATACCCAAGCCGATGATTCTTTAAGTGTTCCCAGTTATGTTAGGGGTCTGTGATCGGTTGCCAACTCAAATCGTTTCCCGTATACATAGGGACGAAAATGTTCTACAGCCCACACTACCGCTAATAGTTCACGTTCGATCGCTCTATAATGCTGTTCTGCTGTAGTTTACTTTCTTCTGCGTATGCTATAGGTTTTTCGCCTTCGTCAAAATTCTGGCATTGAGCCGCCCCAATAGTGACCTCGCTGGCGTCCGTGGTGATTTTAAACGTCCTATGGAAGTCGGGGAAAGCAAGTAATGGTCGCGTAGTGAGAATCTCCCGGCATTTTTTTATACTTGACAACTGCTCAGAGCCTATTCGAAAACGATTCTCTTTCTTTAGTACTTCTGTTAATGGGTGTGGGGGTAACCAGCTCTGCTATTTTCGGGATGAATTTCCTATAATAATTTACCATGCCCAAAAACCGCCTAACTCCGCGGGCATTCTTAGGTAGTGGGGTTTCTTTAATAGGTTTCACACCTTCCTGATCCGGTTGTACTCCATTTCGGGATATTATGTGACCCAAGAACCTAATCTCGTGCAAGCCGAATTTAGATTTATCTCGAGATAATTTAAGTCCGAATTCACGCACACGGTGGACACACTTTTTCCAAACGCACAAGATGTTCTTCTTTTGTTTGACTACAAACAATTTAATCGTCAATGTATACTTGAGAAAGGTTTTCGTCTAATCCTCTCTGTAATTCGTACATAAGACGTTGAAATGTAAGTGGTTCCCCTTTTAACCCGAAAGGTATCCTCACGAATTCAAAATGCCCCCGTTCCCTCGAAAACGCAGACTTCCCTATATCCTCGTCGGCCATTCTAACCTGATGGTATCCACTCTTAAGGTCCAAAGTACCAAATATAGTTGCTCCCGATAGGCGATCTAGTATGTCTTCGACCCGAGGAAGGGGGTACCGCTCGTCCTTTGTTGCCTCGTTCAATTTACGATAGATCACCACAACTCTATATTGCTTATTTTTTTCACCTGGCTCCCCATGTTTTTTCTCGACCACCCATAATGGAATATTATAAGGAGAGTTGCTGGGCCTTATTATGCCTTGTTTAAGGAGTTCTACTAACTGTCCCCTATTGATATTCCTCATAGCCTGAGGGTACCGCCTATTTTTTACATATACTGGGGTTTCCGTCTTGAGATTGATCCTGTGAACGGTCCGTCGGTAAGAATTCGTTTTCGTGGTAGAACAAATCGTTATTGATCTTGATTAATTATGCTAACGATTCTTTTCTACAATCTAAGGTTCCAATTTGAATTCCTTAGTTATCCCTCTCCGTTTTGGCTCGGCACAGCTGTTCCCCTATCATATAACGCTAATTTTCGTGTTCGACCCTCATATCTAGACCCGCTCTCTGCAAAATATCACATCCGATTACTAAGTCGTAACCTGGCACTAGTTTTTCGATTATGTGTATTTTTATATACGAGTCGCGCCCCGTTAATTGCTTGATGTTGAAGACCCTTTCACCCAGGATTCGACATTTTCCGCTTATTGTGGATACCGCACATTTGCATTTCTTGTGCCCGATCCATATACCCTGTTTATCCGCTCCCCTTTTGCTAATTAACGAGTTTGTGAATTCCGTATCAATTGAAAACATTACGCCGGGTTTTCCTAACCTCTTTACGGGCAACCTAAACCACCGCCCTTTCTCCGCGCTATTGTTAATCACTAACTCTCTCGATGGGTTGCTCCACCTAGTACTGTACCCTTAATCCGTACCTGATTGCCTCGCCGATACTTCTGTACCGGAAGGACTTTCGCCCCGGGGATTCCCAACTCTTACCTCGTGTCTCCTTGTAGCTCGAGTGCTGCGCTCAGAGGATACGCTCTCCTCCTCCGAAGAATCCCCGCTGGTGTAACGCTCCCCGCTTCTCCTGTTGGTCCGCCTGAGGCTCCAGTCCTGGTTGTTCACCTCCATAGACTTTGATTGTGGTCCCCTCCTATTTGTTCTCGAACTTCGTCTCGGGCATTCTCTCGCTATATGGCATCGCCTACCGCATTCGTAGCATAGGTTGCACTGGGCTGCGATATGACCGCTTTGGTTACACTAGTAACAGCGTCGCTCTGTTTTGGACATCTGCTTGGTCGTTTTTAAATATCCCTATTGTTAGCGTCCTTTCTTGTGTAAAGGTGGACTTAAATGTCTTCTTCTAGGCAATTTTACTTCTTTCCATTCATTTTCTGATTTCTCGAAATGGGCTTCGTTGCGTTCTCTCTCATTAATTAGGTCGTGTGACAATCTATGAAGTCTCTATCTCTTGGAAGTAAGCCTCGCCGGTCTAAGTAATGGTTTAATTGTACTGAGTAAATTCCCTTCAAGAAATCCATTCTTTGAGATCCTTCTGCTAGGCCATAGCTTTCGACCATTTTCTCCCTCAATTCGTTATATAGAGCGAGAAGTTTCTCTGCGAATTCTCCCTCTGATTGGCCTTGGGTACGTCGCTCCTTTAGTAAATAAAATGCATCCTCCTCCGGTGTCCATCATCCTCGGCCGTATAGTTTCTTCAATCACCTTCAGTGTGTCTCAGGAGTGTGCCGTGTTACCCTGAATGGCATTTAAAACACGTCTTGAGATACGACCTACTAGAGATACCTCTACAAGTATTACGTCGGCATCTAAGAGTACACCCGTTTCTTTCCAGGACATAATGAGGCTTATAATTTGGTCGCCCCCCTTTAAGAGGAATAGGATCTTTGACACGTATGTAGAGATAAGAGAGTTTATTGTGGGATTCGAAGACAATACATAAGTTGGGAATAGAGGAGCGTAAGGATTTTTGAATGAGGACGGGATATACGGCAGAGTAAATTTATGTCGTTGTAATATTACGCAAGAGTAATTTTTTTCTGAGCCATTCTGATCCATAACACAATGCTGGTAAACTAGCCGTTTCCAAAGAATCGGAGAGCATTCTTCCAACATCCAATTCGTTGTTATACTATCCGTGGAGAAAAGTGGTCGGAGATTGTCATTTATCTGAGAGATGAGTACCGACTTACCAGTTACCTTTGCCCATAAAAATCTTGATATCTCCTCGGGGAGCCGTGCGTGATGTCATGCATGAGGTACTCATCATCTCCAATCTTTTTTTTAAGGTTATTTTTGCATGAGAACCTTGTAACTGCCACACGTTGAACGCCCTACTCACAAGTATATCCTATGAGCTAAATGAACGAGTGATCTTTACAGTGATATATATATATATATATTCGGTACTTAGTGAATATACATATCAAAGTAAGGTTTAAGTGAAAAATTCATTTTCCTATATTTGCTAATTGTAGATAGGAACTGTTGTTACTGTTTTTGTGTTTGTTGGGAAATTTGCAACAAAAGAAAATTGCATTAAGAAAATCACCTCAGATTAAACATGGTCTTTTGAAACACTTTTTAAAATCTATAAAGAAGTTATGGCTTAAAGTATCTTAAAGAAGTAATTCCTCCAATAAGTGATAACAAAAAGCAAAACTATCATAAGTTATGTTTATTGGACTTATTGAAGCTTCCAGAATATTTCCGTTTTCAAACGAATGCCCCCTTGGAAGCGTTTTGTAACTGTAATAAAAGCATTTCTGAGCCATAACGAAGATGAAAACCATAAAAACCTCTTATATTAACTCTTTACGGTTATGAAATATTAAACTGCCGCAATATCTCAAAAATGCACTTTTTACACCACCCTCTTAAAAAAACCAACTGAAATTGGCCTCTCATTTTAGATATAGGGCTACAAAATACTTTCTATACACATACTTTAATCATTATCAGTTAGAAAAAAGGGTTAAACTTTACCTAGACTAATGATTTAATATTCATTATCAAGTCCAAAAGCTTAACTCGTCCAATGTTCTCTATTTTTTTCTACGTAAGCGGCACGTTTAAGAATTATTAGAAGAATACAATTACTAGTAATTAATACATGAGGTGCTTAATGTATCTGATGCTATTAACATGTCGAAACATTAGAATAATGTATTATTGCACTGGGATGTTACTTAACTGAGGTACTCTACTAACCCGACGGTTAGAAGCAGAAAAGTCTTTACCGTGTACTGAACCCACGATATCTCATATTTTTTTAATGTTGGTTTTATAAATAAAACAAACAAAGTTTATATAAAATACCAAAAATGACGGATGCTCATTATAGAGGAGTATTCAAAAAGAAAAAAAAGAGTAAACCTATACTGTATTTGGTTTTTGGTATTTGTTAGCCATTTTGTTTTTGTAGTTGTTTCGGTGATAGGAGCAGATGTCCAAATTTTACCTTGTCGGATTTGCTGGAGCATCATGCGTTTTGGCATAACGCAGACGGGGTTTTTCAAGTATTTTGGTTTGGAAACAACCTAAAGTTATAAAGCGAACTCCTGGTTACGCGTATTATTATTATTATTTTTAAGATATCAACATATTTGAAAGAAAAACTATTTTTTTTTTTTAAAAGCGATTGATGTCCAAACAACATAAAACATTCAAAACAAAAGTTATCTGATTGTAATAGATAAGTTAAATGATAAATCAAACTATAAATTAGGAAATAAACTAGATAAAAGGAATATATTTTTAACTATTTATTTATTGTAGAATGAATTTTTTTGTGTAAATGTATAATAAAAAAAGTAAATTTAGAACCATTGATGGCCTAAAAATAAGTATTAAGCATGTTCCCAAATGTAATCTTTATAACATTCATGTATAAACTTGTTATTATATCATTTTTGAAACATAATCAAACCAAAGAACTTTTTTCCAAGGCAAAATGGGAAACAGCAATACATTTAAAAAAAAAATTGTTGGTGGTTGATAGTTACTCAAGCGCCGGTAAGGTAATTCAAAATGAGAACTACTTGAATAAGTGTTATTCGAATTTTTGAGAAGTTTTACAAAGTTAACAGAGTTCGTGCATGATATATGTATTATATTAACAGTTAGCTATGAATAGAACATGTTGAAGGAATTTCCGCTTCATCGGCGCACATTGCTTTCAAGTCCTGGTAGTAACTTAAAATATCAGCCGCCGACTATAGCTGACGTGTCATGAAAAATGGAATATTTTGAGGCCTATCTGAGGTAGAATTATTTTTCTTTTATATATTTTACCCTTTTTCATCGAATATTTCATGTAGATTAAAAAGCACGCTTTAGGTGGATTGGAGAATACCTGAATACTTGTGTGCCTGTGATAATATTTCTGATGAAATCAAAGACATATCTTATTTTAGGAATTTTGTTATAAAATATTTCGTATAATTTAATAAAGGAATTACTTGTAACATTCTACAATTTAGTATTAGAACGCATAAAAAATGCAATGGACGGATTAGAAGTTTTTTTTCTTTTTAGCTATTGAGTTTTTAATTTTGTTTAATGAAAGACAAAAAATAGAAGTATAGCCTTATTATTACGCCATAACAGTAAATTAATTTAAAATTCTTTAATAAAATGATTTTTTAAAAGTTTAAAATTGAAATTTATAAAATTCTCTATTCAGATTTATGTCGTTAAAAAGTTCCAAATATTTTATATTTTCATTTAGTTCTTTAGTGTTATTATACGATGCGTTAAAAAAACAATACTAATAATTATTACCAATACTATACAAAAATACATCCATTGGTAAATTTTGTGATATTTAAAAATAGTGATTTTTTTCTCTGTTTTATTCAGATTTTTGTCTTTAAAAGTTATAAATAATATATAGTTTTTAAAAAAATTATTTTTATGTATTAAGTAAAATAACCCTAATAATAATTACAATCAAATTAAATAATAATCTATTTTTCTATATGTAATATTTATTAATAAGAGTTTATATTTTTAATCAGATTTACATCTTTAAAAGATTTTTTTTCTTTCTTATAATGTTTTATATAAAATAAACAATACGATAATTGTTACCAATTAATTGCAGGAGTGGAGTAGCTCAGTGATAGTTGAGTCGCTATGCCAAATTATTTTATTAGCAGCCGAGGATTGACCCTTTGGGATCTGGAGACCCTCCTGGGGCTCACCCAGCTTCTATAAGTAGTTATCCTTAATTGGGGAAAAAACTCTCTGTTTAGAGAGTTGAGCTGATATGCTGTGGGTTGAGGGTTCAAATCTGGCTATGACAGACAATTATTTAATCTGTTAACAGCCACGGAGCAACAGACCCTCCTGGGATTACCCAGCCTCAGTTGGTACCCTTTATCGGGGAATAATCTGACCGTACATAGAGCACAACCGTTGTTTTAGAAACAATACAGTCGCTACCGTACGAAACCCAAGTCATGGGTTGTAGTGTTCGAGATTTTTTTTTCAGGCTATTTATATATGTAATATTTAATTAAAGGTATTTCTTATTTTTTATTTAGATTTATGCCTTTAAAAAGTAGTAAATGCTTTGTATTTTTTTCTTTAATATAACATTATTATTTTTAGGCTAAACATGGCAATTTACTTGTTCTTTTACACGGTCATAAAGGAGTGAAGGGGAAGATAAAAAATATATTTTTCAAATATTCAAACGAGCCGCTACAGGAGGTGGCATAAATTAGGATGAAAAAAGATGAAGCCGCCGCCATAGATTTTCCTGAAAGTAGGGCTTTTGTTGGGGGCAGGCTTAAAAACAGGCTCAAGTGACAAATGAGCCCTTTAGTCACAGATACTCAAGTCTATAAAGATGGAAAGACACCAACCGCAGTCGACCGCTGAGTCATTTACACATCTCTACATTACAACTAACTTTAAGAAACTTGAAGTATTATGGTCTTTAACATTTTACTGAATAACTTTAATTTTTTTAAACTGCAGTACTACAACCTATAATGGTCTTGGGTTCAGTACAGAGTAGAGACTGTACTGCTTTTAGGACAACGGTTGTGCTGGGAGGTAATTTGTCCGAGATCACGTTAAACCCCCAGGTTTTTACACCAATTGAGGGTGCCCACTTCACAGAGGCTAGGCAAGCCCATCGGAGGTCTCCAGATCAAACATGGTCCATTCCCGGCTGTTGAAAGATAAATTAATTCATCTGCCTCAGCCGGATTTTAACCCGGATTTTTAGGTACAGCTCTAACCTTGAGCTACCAGCTCCCTGAATAATAGACTTTAGGGTCTCGACAATCATCTTCCTGAAATATACTCTAATTTTTCATCATCTTGATAGTGCTTTCTCTCAATCGCTGATGCCGTGTTAGGTTTCTTTCTTCACAGCCCGGACGACACTGTACGATCCTCTACCATTTCCCTTCTGTTCCATTCCAGATTTCTCAACATTTCATTAACACCTTCCTCGGTATGTCGGGGTCTTCATCTGGACCTTCTTCATCAACTATGGCCTCATATGTTTTCTTGGCCAGTCTGTTGTTTTCCCTTCTTTGGACGTGTCCAAACAATCTTAAACAGTTTTCCTCAATTTTCTGCTGGCTCCACTCCGAAGTTTTATCTAATTGGTTGAGTTGCGAATCTGATCTCTTCTGTTTTTCCCTTGTATCGTCCTAAGGAATGTCATTTGTTACTTTTCATAAGGTAAATTGTTAGATTTGTATTCATAATGTTTAAAAAATCAAAAACTACATTTCGTTACTTAATGGTCGAATTACACTTTTTATAATTTAATTGTTTGCTGACACGTATTTTTTCCCAACAAAGATGGAAGGATTAAAATAACTTGTTAGTATTCCATTGTTATCTGATTTGTTTGATTATTTTAATCAAAGCGTAGTCAAATCTTTAGGATCCTTAGTTTTATATACCCTATATACCTGCATTGTTATTCTAAAGGGACTAGTCCCAGAATAAATAAAGAATTTATTATTATTATTATTAAAAATGGACTTATGCATGAGATAATCATAGCATTCATAAAGATTGAATAAAATGCTGTCACCTTAAAATCATGTACCATCAAGATTTTACAGTGGTTATATTATAATGGGTATATAATATGCAAGGTCCCTTATTGGAATGCAAGTTCCCATAAGAACGAAATCATAACTCATAGCCGGATTCGAACCCTTAATGTTTAATACAGCAACTCAGCTCTCTGCACAATAAGTTACCCCACTCTTGTCTTCAGTTACTTCCAAGTTTTATGCTGTCTAGGGACAGGAAGTGATCATGATATTTCGTGGAAAATGCTATGCCTTACTGATTTGGGTCCTTATCTAATTGGACTAATCTTGACGTTTGGCTAATTATCATCAATGGCCGAGAGAGCTAATTGGTCCAGAACGGGGGGCCGCATATAATTGAATTCCGTGTCATACATAGAACGAATTTATCGACGATTGATCTTTCGTCTACTGCCGCTAAAGAAAAGGAGTATAACGAAATCACGATTATCGTCAAATTATTATTAATTATTATTATTAATTATATTATTATTATATTATATTATTATTAATTATATAATTATATTATTAGTAATTATAATTATTATTAATTATTAATTAATTATTATTAAATATTATTAAGGCACCGGGAAGTGCCTTGGATAGCTCAATTGGCAGAGCGATGTCACGGTGAGACAAAGGTTCCGGGTTCAAATCCTGGTCGTGGGCCTATCTTTTCTCTTTAAAAAATAAAAATATTATTAATTAAGTTTTAATATTTAAGAAGGGGCTAAAGCAGCAGATTCACTGCAGTTTTCATCTTACAAGTAGCCTCAGCTTCAGATAGTAATAATTAATGCTTTCTGTTTGATTACCACACAATAGCATGCACAATGTTTTTTAATGATACTATTACTATATATTACAAAATTTAATGAAAAACTTTAAAAGTAGTTAGTCAATTAGAATATATTCTAAGAGACCATTATATTTTCTCTGCTTCGAACATTGGATTCCACAAGTCCGTGCAGATTCAATAGCACTACATCGCTCTCAGTGTAGACCGAACTATGTACCGATATACAGGAAGTAATCTTAGAATTAAACTATATATATCGTGTTTATCCATTTTAAGGTTAAATTATTTTATTTAACGTTGGAATAAATAAAGACAGTTTTATCTGGGAAGTAGAAATGAGGTAATCATTCATGTCTTAAATAATATTTCCTGTTTGATAAATCAATTTTTTAGGGACACTAGATTCTGTATAATGATCTTAACGAATTTTGTATTACATTATATAAAAATATTATCATAAAAATATGAAATGAAATTAGTAAATTAAAATATGTTACTTAGGGCCATAGTATTATTCTCTTTAATTTGAGCATTGGAATCTAAAGTACTAATTAAAATTCTAGGTGGTTTGAAATTTTTTTTTATAGTGTTCAATATAACTTTTTTTTTATACTAGGTCGAAATATAGTAGAAACCTCTCCAAGATATGATAAATAAAGTAGACATGACACCTGGTAGCAGGTACTTTTTTCTTTTATACTTTTTGCTTTACATTATAACGGCTATATTGTTTTAAAATGTATGACATAATCAGTTTTTGTTTTACGACATTGGTTTTAAGAGGAATTGCTTGATCCCTTAATTTCCAAGTGCTCATTTCAACATTCAAAACTGACATTCTTCGCTATTAATTCGGATCTCTAATATCTATAATTATATATTACTGGGAACAACTCTATTGCAAATTCAGTTTATGACGCTCCAATTTCAGAATAACAATAACCAACCAACCAATTCACATTTAACTTATTTTTCGATATTCGGATCTGACTCTGATTATTTAATGAAATTGATACAATAGAAATTATGTGTTTTACATTTCGCTTATTAAACTAAAATTATTACGGAAACTCTATTGGACATTGAATTGTATTACTAGTAAACTTGAAAATAAAACATAAAAACACCGTTTTAAAATATTTCATATTAAACAAATTAAACAATTTTCATAGACATTTTGGGCGTATATACATATGATATAATATTTAATGTCGCCTTGTATATGTTTAATTATTTACACGAGGTTTGTGTAGGAAAATATTTTAGGATCACTTACAAGTAGTTTTGTTGCTACCCGTAGGCCTATTTAAATACAATGTTATTTTACCGGTATATTACCATTTTACGCCAGAATGATCACAAAATTACTATAAGACTATCTAGTATTCATCGATCTATTCCAGCCTTATTGGGATTTTATAAGCTGATTTCAATATCTATTGAAGGCCTAAAAAGAAAAGGAACGCTATAGAAAATTATCCTTTTAACCGGGGAATTCCCTTTTTAATTACCCAGCGCATATAACGGGCGCGAGCTCTTTCATTAGGACGTGTCAGTACGTCACGCTTGGAGAACGCAATTTCATATTATTTCTTTTTTTATTTATGGTTAAAATAAATGATAATTCTATATTGAAACATATATGTTTTCGTTTATTTATATATACTGATTTTCTCCGGGTCTTAAAATCACGTCGAAACATGTATCGATGACTAATACCTCTATTCTACGAAACTATACGTCCCAACCGTTCCAGGGTGTAACATATATTTCAAGGACGTATCCATATATTCTACCCGCACACGCAATTGTTTATGTTTGGTGTAAGAACAGAATTTTAATTATGTGTTCGTTTATTACCGTTGTAGTTCAACGTTTAAAAGTATCATTATATATATATATATATATATATATATATATATATATATATATATATATATATATATATATATATATATATATTTTTTTTTTTTTTTAATTTTGAAGAGAAAAGATTATGTCTTGGCCGGGATTTGAACCCGGGTCGCCCGCGTTTCTAGCGCGGTGCTCTAACCACTGAGCTACCAAGGCACGCATTCCAGCTAGACAAATCCATTCTCTTCACTGACCCTATATCCCTGTGATCTCGAAATTTTTCGAGGTATACACGGGGGAGTATGTTCATTGAACATTACTTTAATCAGGATCTCGTTGACTTAGGTCAAATTTATATTCATAATTAATTTTATTAAAAAAAAAAAAAAAAAAAAAAAATATATATATATATATATATATATATATATATATATATATATATATATATAATATAATAGTATAATTTAGGAACTGCGTAAAGAAAGTTAAGTTTTTGTGACTTTTTTGTAGTTTTGTGCAAAATATTATGTTCTTAAGAATCACTATCAGTGATACTCACGAAGAGATGTTTAATCAGATGGATTTGCAAATTTATTTTGAGTTGACTCGATATAATTATTTTTATTTAAAAAACCTCTACTACTACTACTACCCCTGAACTGGTCTGCAGGTTATGTGTACTATATATTACTACGCTATCCGATACTAGATCACACTCAACTGCCAGATTGTTCTCCCTTATTTTGGATGCCCACTTCATAGAGGCTGGATGTGCCCCAGGAGGGCCCTAGATCCCATGTGATCTCTCTCCGGCCGCTAAATAAAATTTTAGCCAGCAGCGGGATTCGAACCAGAATTTTCGGCATGGCAACTCAGCGCTCGATGACTGAGCCACCTCGCTCCCCTAATTATTTATCTAAGTTTATATATAATATCGTTTATTAAATGGTTATGACATTGATACTTATGACATTGAACAGGCATTGGAGTAAAAATTTGTTTATTATCAATATAAACATATAATATAAAAAAGCAGAAATTTAAATATCTGGGCTATAACATCGCAAATATCCTATATTGCAGCTGGTAATGCAGGAAAAGATCGCTGTTAAGATGGGTTTGCTGCATAAATTAAGGCAATATTTTGGTCTCAAAATGGTCCAATTATTTAGAAGTGGTCCCAACAAAATGAAGATCGCCATGTCCGAAACGGATAAGGCACAAGAAGTAGAAGAAATATGAACTTCAGTACATTGAACTACTCGTTAGAAGGAAGAACATAAAATCCTATAATGAAATAGGACACAGTCTTGTGGATCTACCATGGTTTAATAACTATGCATAGTTTTCGCTTTAAGCATCAGTTTAAGAGACTTATGGCGTCGTGGAGGGGTAGCAGTTATTACACTCTCGGTTAGATCAAATCAAGTCGGACATCGAGAAGCAGATAGGGCAATAAAACCGAACTGAGAACGATTCAAGTGAAATATGCCGGAGGCCGTCCCAGGCCAATGGCGGGCCTGAGGTAGAGGCCTTCGTCATTTTTATGGAGATGGAGCCGCGTAAATCCTAGCGAGGGAAGGGTACCATCAACCTCCACGCGATAAACTTACGCCCCCCCCCGCAGTTAGCCTCAGCTAGCGATCTGTTTCATCTCGAGGGTGGGATCTCGATCATTTTTTTTTTTGTCGGGGCAGAACGTCTTCCCTTCTTCAATCGAAGTCTATTTTTCGATAAGAAGTATATTTAGAAGTAAATAATCATACATCATGAAATTAACATTGATTAATCTAAGACCAACACAATAAAGAAAGAAACATAATAATAAATATTTTTCAAAGTGGGGACACATAAGCTAAAGAATAAAAATTGTAGAGTAGTTTAACCCTCTAGTACTGACATAGGTTTTTCTGACGCTAGTGACTGACACCTGGTCCCACCGACCACCTGATTTAAAAGTACTTCAATAAATACAAAATAAAATATTTCAAACAATTTATGGCTTGTTATTACTTATATGAACTTTTTGCGTTTCCCACAATCAACGAATATATATAATAGTTCAAATTGCAGTAAAAAATAACAAATAAGATCAATGTAGAAAGTAGTGAAAATCAAAAACTACATATTTTACGAATTAATTACAATATGTTATTCCCTACAACTATTTTTGATCGGCTAGGTTGGGGTTCCATATTGGCAAGTCAATTAAAAATTAATGAATAAATTTGAAAAGAATAAGAGAAATAGTTTATATTGCATTTATAAATTTAAAAGTAGCACTGATTAATATTGACTAATAAATATAAAACATTAAATGAAAGCTAACCTTGAAAAAAATCAAAGAATTCGCACAAGTACAGAGGTATGATCCGTGGGACAAGGCGTTGCTAGTATTTTGTGAACAAACTTTAGGACTAAGTTTCCATTGTCACATTAGTCATATAGGGATTTCCCATAATCGGTAGGGTGAGAGATTCCTGAAAGTATTTACCAAAAGGTCCCAGGGACCATATCTCCAGTACTTTAAGGGTTAAGGGTTTAAGTATTTTGGAGAGTGGATCTGTTGGAACGCCCTCAAGAAAAAGCAATGGATGCCAGAAGAGATTAGGTCGAAATAGCCTTTTGGCAAAATGAGACCCTTTGGCAAGGAAACAGAAAGAGTCTCCGATACTATGAGGAAAACAAGCGTTAATATCCATAAAAATATCCTGGGAATGAACGCATGTAGGCTAAAAAAAAGAATATGCGAATTCCTTGAAAATAAGCAAAATAATCCGAACAGGCTTATGGAAGAAGTGAGACATGAGAGGTCAGGGAGGATGTAAGAAGAGCATACATGACCCGAGACAAAAGCATGTTTGAGGTTTAAGGCGAGAACCTTGACATTAATTTTACCTCGAAATATCCCACCTATCTCCCACTGATCTCCTCAAAATTGATTGTTTTGATCTCCCCTTTGGCCTATACTATATACTACTAGTGTAGTAGACTCTTTTATGTCAAACATTTTCAACGTTTTTAATTTTTTTATATAACAATGATATTAAACTATAAACATCCAATCCATGTTTATTAAGGGATATGGGTTGGATGATGTTCCTTATACTTACATATAAGTAAAAATATGTGATTGGTCAGGAGGGATTAACGAAGCACAGCAACTCAGCGCTCTACCACTGAGCCACCACAATAACACAATAAGATAATTTCAATTAATATTAAAGTAACCACAATTGGACATTATTTATTTACAAGTAACGATTACTGCGATGAGTTCACTTCTAACCAGCCGTTGATAATTTATCAGAATTATTCACGAGTATTGGTATTGGCAGGTATATTCTAAAATAGCAGTAGCTTTTTTTTTGTTGCTAAAGTTTTTTTGGAGGGGAGAATTTTCCTTTTTTCATGTATTATGGACTGGCCACTGTTTCATCTCAATTTATTTATTCGTTCATTTATTTTTTGTAGCTGTGGATTTTTTCCCCATATTTTTTGTTTTAATATTGAAAGTATATATATTTTAAATAATTTACTGTATAAACTGTGCACTCAATATGGTTAATTTATTATTTATTTCAATATCTCGATTAAATAAAAAATCAATGTCAATTTTTGACGAAAATTTAAAAAAAGGTCTGTCGAAAAATATATAAATTTTCAATCAATTTTTTGAAACAATAATTCTTAACGCTACAGTTTAATATTATAAAAAGTGTTATTAAATTAATTATATTTTTAAAGTATGAAGTTGAAGAAGTTCAATTTCAAATTAAACCTAATTCTTAGCTGATATTTTGCAAATTTTATTTTTTGTTTAGCATTAATCGTTTTACGAATTATTCTTAGTTGTGAGCATTAATTCCTACTTTTGGTGAGTATAGAACCCATATTTTTTCACATATTTTGAAGAGTGTTATATTCTATCTACGTTTATCAGGTTTATCAGATTTTCCTACTCGGCGAAAATAGCACTAGTGGTTAAAAAATTCCATTAATAGAATAAGTAATGATTTCTGAACTAATTTCTGAAATAAGATTAAAATCGTTTATATGATAATGATATGTAAGTAGTTTTTCCTATATTATGTTTATAGCATCTGCTAGTTCTGTACAGAACTGTACTGAAACCACAACAGTAATCGTGCAGGTAGGTTATTTTAACGCTCAACTGTTAGGTTTTATCCCACGGAAGGGTCCCTATAGAGTGGCTAGGAACAGATTTAATAATTTATATATCACAGTCGGGTTTGAACCCAGGGCCTTCAGCGTAGAAACTCAGGACTCTACGCAATGAGTAATCCTACTCCTTGCATTTTATAGTACATGACCTAATTCTTTCTCCTTATGAAGCTGCCATGATTATTTGATGCAATTTAAATAATGGCATTTTAACACAAATTAATGTTCCCTGATTGTTGTGAAAAGCACTTGAGGGCTTCATTCGAACGTGTCGTTTATTCTCATCTCAAGTTGAGGGCCTGGGGTCATCTCGCATAATGGTTGGGATTATAACTTTGCTTCTCCTGTTTATATTTCTATGCAAACTGTTTCAAATGTATTTGCAGAATTTCCATTTACTATTTAATGTAATTGAACATGTATAAGTAAGCTCTATTCGTAGAGAATGACTTTATTATAGTCCATTAGATAATTTTCCATGTTACGCCATAGTACCGAAAATAAATTAATGTATATACGAGGAAAATGGTAAGCGACCCGAAAATTGGTTTTCCTCGATACCAACATATCTCGTATTTAGATTTTTATGAAAACAGTCTTTGCGGTAAATGTATTGCGGAATTTATGCATGTCATAGTTACAATGAACTATATTTAATGTAGATAATTTAAGATAATGTCTCTATTATAGTTAATTAGATAATATATCTATCTTTCACTGTACAAAAAAAAAATCAATGTGTTTATGGGAAGGAGGTAAGCTGTATGCATCGTAATGCGACTTAATTTTTTTTTCGAGATCTCGTTTAATATACGCATTATAGGATAATGTAAAAGGGCACTGCTGTCATTTTCGTTGTGACGGTCTTCAGCAGATAGTTCTACATCATCGGTGAATCAATGTGATACGGTACATGTAAATAATAAACCATACCTGTACCCCTACAACCCATAAAGGATTTTGGGTTCAGTAGATACTGTTTCTAGGACGACGGTTATTGTGTGATATGGTTTTTCAGATATCACAATCAACCGCCAAGTTTCTTACCCCCCCATTAAAAAGTAGCCACTTTATAGAGGCTAGGTGAACTTCAGAACAGTCTGTAGATCCCACACGGTCCATCTGTGCTTGCTAACAGGTAAAATAATTTATATTTATAAATTAGGTTACATTTATAACCTAGCATCTATAGCTCTTCAAAATCATTTATTTGATTTAGAAAAGTGGTTCTATAAATGGCAAATCAAAATAAACGCCTCAAAATCGAGCCATGTAAGCTTCTCTCTACGCAAAGCTTCGTGTCCAGCAGTCAAAATTGACAACGACGAAATACCTTCCAAAAATTATGTACGTTACCTAGGACTATACTTGGACAAAAGACTTACATGGAACGTACATACAAAATTAAAAAGACAAGAACTGACTAGACGGTACAAACAACTATCACATCTTCTGGACCACAGATCTTCACTTGACTTGAGGAACAAACGACTTATCTATAACAGTATACTAAAACCTATTTGGACATATGGAGCAGAACTTTGGGGTTCTGCAAAAAAAGTTCACATACACAAGATACAAATAACACAATAAAAATTCTCAGAAAAATTATTAATGCACCTTGGTAGGTTTCGAATCACACGATACACAACGACATGAACATTCCCACTATAAAATCATATATTCATAACCAATACATAACATTCCACTCATCGACACAATATCACCCAAACCCACTCGTTCTTCCGCTTTCCTACTCCCTGTTACCTGGACTTGATAAAAAAAGATTAAAAAGACATTGGCCAAGAGACCTACTGAACAATTGATATATATTTTTTTCCAAAATAACTGGATGATCATGGAGAAAAACGAAGAGAAATAAACGAAATTAGAAACGAAGAGAAATTATTCAAATTTGCTAGATGCGCAATTGCGCAGGTGCAAATAAAAAAAAAAATATCTGCCTGTCATATTCCTAAAATATGTAGTCCACACTGTATGTAATCATGAAAACACCTGGCTACAAGTTTCCAGTTGTAGTTAGGTCTTGTTCAGTTACTTATAAGATTAATCTTACTAATATTATAAATGTGAAAGTTTGTATCATGCAAAAACTACTGATTTGGATAAAACTTTACAGTAATATAGTTTTTACATCAGAATAACACACAGGCTATAGCAAGCGCGGATTTATGGAGGGGGGAGGTCGCACGGGGACATGTGCTCCCCCGACAGTTTTTAGGTACTGTGGAGAATCCATTATAGTACATGGAAGGTTACTTGAACAACTGTTTGTTATTTTATTTTTATATCATCTGTGTTATTATTATCTTCATTATAGGGAGGACCAAGCAGCAAACTTCAAGGGCCGA
The DNA here is from genome assembly GCA_037127475.1 of Arma custos. Classification (NCBI taxonomy): domain Eukaryota; kingdom Metazoa; phylum Arthropoda; class Insecta; order Hemiptera; family Pentatomidae; genus Arma; species Arma custos. The sequence continues at coordinate 100,126,188 of CM073764.1, forward strand.
TTTATGTAGAGGCACGGCATGTGTGCCCCCCCCCCTTTATAGTACATAATTAAAGGAAAATCAGGAACTTGAAATTTGTAGATAGGTTCATTGTATAGTTTAAGAAAGAAATTTGGATATTTCCACCCCAAGGGTTTCTCCTTTAACATAATAGGGGTTGAAAGGTTGTATAGAATCCGTCAGTTTAGAAGTTAGACATCTGAAATTTTGGATGTAGGAGTAACTTATATTTTTTAAAAATAATTAAATTATTTATTTAAAATGATCTGTCACGAAACTTTATGTGGCAGACCAAATTCTACGCGAGCGGAGCCGTGGGCATAAGCTAGTACTTCATATATATGTTCTTTTTATTTCATAATACTGCTACATCCAGATTTGAACCATCACCTTCAGCACATCAACTCAGTACTCTACAACGAGCTATACCCCGCTCAGTAAATAATAACGGTATAAAGATAAATTACAGTGTACTGTCAGTTTAAAACTTACTGTTTAGACGTAAACAAACTCTTGTTATAAATTTGGTCATTAAGAATTAACAGGAATAATGAGATATTGAGTTAAACCAATAAGGGCTATTCTCTAAAAAAAAATGTCCATTAGAACAAACATTAAGCTCTAAAGGTAACAATTACTTCGACGTCTCTTCTACTCAACAATAGACCATGTAAAACAACTAAGTATTTAGATACTTACGTTTTATTGATAATACAACCTCCTTATTCTAGATTAAGTTGTGGATATTTTATGAATATTGTTAGAACTTTTTTTAAATTGTAAAAAAAAGGTGCAAACTAGTACTTTCAGTAATCTGATTTAGGAAAAAAATATTTGTAACATTCTCCATCCAACATAACTCCATAACTCATCACTTATCTTCAGCTTGATTCTTCAAATACATAGAAATCTCAGTTGGAGCCCTGATCTCTTTTAAAGGGAGGAGATCTAATTGAGAAGAGAATTCCTGCTGTACCAATAAGAGCAGGTTTAAACGGAAGGTCGTTAAGGGCTCAGAGGAAGGGCTGGTAGGGTGTAAAGGTTGGGCCTTCCCTTTGACCCGGGGCCAGTAAAACATCAAAGACACAGCCTCACCTTGCTCTATCACTTCGTCCTAGCGATCCTTCAATCTGTCTCCCGTCCTATGTAACATGCAGCAGGTCTAAGGAGAAATACTGAACTGAAGGGAATATCACACTTATCAATTTTAAAGATTACTAAATATTAATGCTTAAATAACTAGAGAAAATGTGAATAAACTATGAAGCTATTTACGAGGGACGTCCAGAAAGTAAGGATACAAAGACCTTAAAGGACCTGGCTTTATTTTTTTCATAGTTGGCACCACTGATGCATAGAGAACAACAAAAAAAATCACCAAAAGCGTTAGTCCTTTACGAAATGTCATCGCAACATCCAAACGAGTAAACCTTCGTTCGTTCCGTATACTGGTTTGGGGTGGCAGGTGTGAGATTTTCTTGATTCATTTGTGACTAAGCCGAAACACGTGTTTCTATACTCCTTAGTCAAAAAGGTAGTCTCTACATACCCATTCCCCATCAACCAAAAAATTCATACAAATTCCAATTTTCAAAGAGGAAGATCTGTCTTGTAGAACCGAATAGGAATCATATTGATCAATTTTATGTCCTAAGGAACCAATGGTGTGGAATACTGTGAAAGCCAAAAAGCAAAAAAGAATTAAAGAAAAAGCCTGGGTAATGCTGACTAGTGGTTTGTTACGCGTTCATAACATAACACTCTATACGGACCTGCTCACTCAGGCCTTGCTTGTCTCATTTGGATAGGATATTGTGACTCACTCACCATACTCTCCGGATCTGTCACCGTTATTATATTATATATTATATTACCATATTTTCAACAAATTGAACCAGTTTTTGGGTGGATAACGAGTTGAAAATGACGAGGAGGTCCAAGACGCTTTGGAAAAATGGTTTCGAGAGTTGGAGCAGAATGTTAAGACGATACAAGCTTGACTCCAGTCTTCAAAAACATTTTGATCTCGACCTCGATTATGGAGAGAAATTATTTAATAATAATTTTATTAACATCTTATGAATTTCATTTAAATTTTTCTATTTTTAACACGTGTTGTAACCTCACTTTCTGGACACCCCTCATGGCATGTTTTTGTTAAATGTACTTGTTGTTTAATAAAGAAAACTAACAAATATACAGAAAAACGAACTTATATAAATCTATGTAGTATATAGAGTATATATAGTATATAGTTATATACTATATATAGTATATAGAGATATTATATATACTATATATATATAGTATATTGTAAAACGGTCTAGTTAGGGCTTAATACCCAACTATGCCCAAGAACGGGCCACTCCTGCAGGTAGCATAGGATTTTAGATTTTGGCTTAGACTTAGATAGTTTAAAAATTCATAGCTGAAATATCGTCCTTTGGAAGTATCATAAAATGGGGTCCCAGAGTATGCGCGGTTTCATCTAGTCGTTAAAGATCCCTATTCCTATTGTACCTGGGTAGGCAATTAGTAATATTGCAACCGTAGCCTTATGTAGCGTAATGTGACGTTATATCAATAAACAACAAACAAGACATGTAAAACATGAAAAATAAAAATTCGATTATATTAGAACAAAAGTGTAATGCAAATTATTTTCATTCTCGTTTGTTTTATTAAAGTAGGTGATTTTTTTTGTGTTGCAAAATAATTAGTCAAAGGTTCGAACTCTTCCTAAAATGCTTATTTCGTTTGCTATGGCGACCCGTTGTGTGTCTGTTGCCCTGAAAGAAGAGGGAGGCTGTGGTCAGATATTGATATGTGGCCCGTACGTGACCATCCACTCCATCCTCCGACCTGGAGCCTCTCAAAGAGACCACTTCTTTAGGGAATTCTGAGCACGCCTTTGGTTAGTCCTGACCTTTCCTCCATTTCCGCTTTATATTCTTCGGTTAAATGTTGCTTGTTTTTGCATCATTTCTTTTTCCTCGACATGTGTTTCCTTCAGTGAAGAAATACAATCTATTCGCTTTTGTTGTATTATATTTTAAATTACAAGTCCAGAACAAATTGAGTTTGTATTGACCCAATCCTTTGTTTACTCGATTGGTTTTTGTTTTGTTTAAATATTGTAGATAAGTAAATTAGATGAAAACAGAATATCCTTTAATCAGAATATAGTTTATAGTACAAATATTATTTATACGAGCTCAATTTGATATTAAATCTTGAAATTTATAAACATTTACTCAGTTTTGGGAATTGACTGGGCGCTCCACATATATAATCGAATCCTCACAAAGAAAATCACGGTTTCAATCCAGGCTAGTAGCTGATAATGTTTATTGCACACATAAATAATAATAATTACAATAATAACAAATATTTATTGAGGGAAATTATACAAATGCCATTTGGCACATATTGTGTTTGTACCCTTCTTATGTTAAAGAGTACAAACATAAGGGATTCACGTGAAAGAAACCTCGCATTGAATGCACTCCATTTATTGTACTATTATTATGTACTCATTTAAATAATAATAATTTTGATAGTTAGTGATAGTTTATTTTTATGGTAAAGCAGTTTTCATAGGATTCAGAGTCGGTGATTCAACCTATTCTTCAAATTAGCCACCTGTAATTTCCATTTCAGTTTTCTCTTAATCGTAAGGCCCAAGCAGTCTATTTGTGTTTATATTATATAATATGTCATTTATGTATAAAATATTAATTATCAATTTTTACATCGCATTCCAATATTACAACTTTTATAGTTTTATTAGTAAAATCACAGGAACCGTTTTGGAAGCACAACTTAGTCAAGTGAAACATATTTGAACATTTGAATTCAATTAAAGCTAAAGTATTTTTAAAAATAGTTCCCGGGGAAATTTATTTTTCAGTTCAGTCCTCAGCAAACATGAAACATAAAAGAAACTAGACTAGTAGGATAGTAGCATTCGTGCGGTACAAATATGGTTTAGTTTAAATTATATTGTACGCAAACTGTTTTTTTTCCCCGTTGATATTAGAAGCCTTTGTATTTTCACTTTCATTTTTCCGATTCTACTGATTGAAGGTTATTTCTGATTACTAGGTGGCGAGGATCCTACTCTTAATTTTTATTAACCATGACGAAATTAACGAAATATTTAATTACTAAATAAAATAATCTTATAGGTTAGGCTATGGTAGAGACACACAGATAAACAGCCATGTTTGTTCATTTAATGAATTTATTCTGCTATGGCTAATCGGACGATTTATTTTGGATTAGGATAGGGATTTTTAACGACCTGATATCATAAAGGTTCTTGACCCCCGTTTAACGTCCCTTCCGAAGGACGACATAACCAAGGAAATAGACGAAAAAGAAATTTCAAATCTTAGACCTTAAACGAGTTTTACTCTCCTCCATTAATACCTTTCCTACCTTTATACCTTTATACCTACATTAATACCTTTAGTTTTGAGGTAACAAGAAGTGCGTAAATAAATATTCTCGTGTTTGACAAGGGTTCATCTTCTACTGACAGCTGTCCCAGGCTTGCTCAATAACTGTCTATCTCTTGTATGGGTATAATGTTCTCAATCGATTACATCTCTGCTTGCACCTTCCACCTCGGGTATGTCGCTAGGGTGCTTAATTGGGGGTTTGTTACGGAATGAGTGTAAGCTACATAGCACCATTACTTATTGCCCACAAGTGGAAGATTGTAATGTTTCAATAAAGTGTTTAAAAAAAAAAATTGGTGGGGTTGAACGGACAAGTGGAAGAATTAGGAAAGTGAAAAATTAAATTTTTCATTTAAATCATTATTTCCTCAAGTAAATTAATGGTCGTCATTATTTAAACAATTGATAAATATTTTAAAAGATAAGTAGTTGTGATTGGATACAAACCAAATAAACAAAGAAACGTTACGTTACGAAAAAGTAACTTCTTGTTAGGATTTTTTATTGTTATTGTGTGATCGTGCAGACAATAATTTTACAAATATTTTAATATGTTTCGATATTGTAAGTAAATAATATGATATATAATTGTTTACAATGTGTGAGTTGTGTTGGAGAAGAAATCGTTTGTTTGCATTATATTTTCTTCCTCATATATATATCAGGTCAACTATTATTATTGACGATTACATTTTGTGTTTTTTTTTAATTTAAAATTTACAACATTGCATAATATACGAGAATTTTCCCGCATATAGATATAATATTAAGCATTTTAGAATTGGGTTGAGCATTCTCACAATATTACTCAAAATATTACGATCTTCGGGTTCAAGGTTATTTGTTCCCTTGATTAGTGAAAATATGACATATCTTAATTAGCATTAAGATAGAGAAAATATGAGGAAAGATAAAAGAAAATTAAGCTACTAAAAAGTTTTATTTTTCAAAACCCTTTAGTTAAATTTTTTTGCATTAAAAACATAATATTTATTGATGCAGTTATATTAAAAGTAATTTAAAAATGCTAGGTAAAGTAAACTACTACAAAATTAGCAATATATCTTGCGCAGTTTATGATAAAACATAATCTCAGTTGTTTCAATCAAACGTAATATTAAAATATTGTAAAATACAAATACGCAGTAGGGACTTATTAAAACAAATGTAAACGAAATTTTCAAAAGACTGACTGCATATATTTATGTATTTATATTATCGACCACCGTTTCAATAATGCATATCTTCAGGTAAAATCCGATGGCATGCAAACATTTGACAACTTATTATGTTAATGATTCGGTACGAATTAAATCATTCGTGAGTCATAAATATTTCAGTGTTTGCTTTTAGGGCTTGAAGTGATATCCACTAATTGTCATCGTTGGTCGTTCGCTGGTCATTCTCAATTATCTGTTCTCAGATTATGAATGTAATAATTTTTATTTCATTTTTTGTCTTAGACACTAATCTAAATGTAAAATATCTTCCATCGCTAGTTTAATTATATTATTTGGAATTCGTTTGCAGATGCACGAATATCGTAGCCCTGAACGGCGGATCGCAGATACTAGCTTCACCGAAGAGGAATCCATTCGTCACTATCCTGAACCACAGCCGTGCAGATTCAATGACCCAGCTGTGATGATCCACTACCGGCCTGAGTATGGATCTCAGCAGCTCAGGTACGGAATTTATTGTTATATTAAATAGAACAATTATATTGTTATTAACAGAATTTAATCATAGAACAGCTTAGGGGGAAAGACATATGACTTGTAATTCCTGTACCCAGTTTCCAGTCCTGATGTGATAGCTAATTTATTGTTTATTTTATATCAGCCATAGATCGATTCAGTGGTCCTTAGTCCTCGTACATTAAGCAAACATCTATGTTTTTTCCATTTCTTTCTGAGCGAATTATTTTTTGAGATTAGGGTTTAGAGAATTTAAAAACGAAGCAAAAAGAACTTTTGTTATTTTAAAAATGCATAATTCAGAAACCAAAAGAACAGTAAGAAAAGGCATATAATGAATATTTGTTGACCCTAATACATAACTTTAACGAAGGGTTAGTATATATTGCATGGATATTGAATTTTTGGTAATGCACCAGTTGAACTATGTTTCTCGAAAGTGAAAGATTTGGTAGGGCTCTAAAAAGTTCTTATGATCATCCCACTCCTTTACATAAATAATTAAGATTAATCTTTATTGAGCATAGGTGAAGAAATACTTGAAGTGAAACTGTGGGTGATTCATTTTGTGTAGTGTCTTGTGTTAAAACCGCTGAGAACGGAGGTTGCGTTTTTCGTTTTCGTGCGATAGTTGTTGCCGAAGAAGTTGAAGTCAACTTGTGATGGATCTGTGGCTACTATCTCGCTAACTAATTATACGAAGCCAAGAGGTATATCTATTACATTACTAATGGATTGTTCGATAGACCAGGAACTCTAATATCTTCAATACCCGTTAAGAATTTGAACAGCATTAACGCCAAGATGTTATGTCTACGACCAAAAAGAAACAACAAAAAAACTGTACCACAACAACCCGTAAAGGGTCTGGGTTTCAGTACAGTGTAGAAACTGTACTGTTTCTTGGACGGTCGTGCAGGGAGGTGATTTGTCCTAGATCCTAGATTTTCCCCCTTATTAGGGGTACCCCCATATAGAGGCTGGGTGAGTCCCAGGAGGTTCCTAGATTCCAAGGGATTCATCTTTGGCCGATAACAGACTACATAAAAGTCTTTCTAGCAGCGGGATCTGAACTGAAGGACCTTCGGCACTGCCACTGAGCCCCGTTCCCTATACGACATAAACGAAACTAAATCGAGAATATAAAAAAGTTCCAATCCTGAACCATCTTGACGTTCCAGCGGACTCAAGATGAAAATATTTGATAAAGCTAATCCATGATTTTCCTCCCTCAAAAGTTATGTTTATTTCATAACAGCATTTTATTTACAACTTGGTTTATTCTTTTAGGCCCATTTATATTGTTTGCGGTTGATAAATGCGTGACTGTCCCCAATTACTTCAACTCTGCTAAGAATAAAATTTATGTCAAAATGTTTCTAAAACTTTTTTACTTCGGAATACTTCAAAAAGTTGATGGCTCCTTTACTTTACTATCTCCACTTAATATAATAAAACTTCGTTTAATTTATCTATTGAGGTAAAGAATACTCCTTATATGTTTTTTCTTGCAGGATGTTTTGGTTTCTGAACTATGTTTTTTTTACACGAACATAAAAAAATGTCTTTAAACTCATTTAAACTTTCAAAACTCTAATCTCAAAAAATAGTAATCTTACAAAAATACGCCCTGCTCTATTTTCTTTACAATTACAAATGCGGTATAATTAAGTAATTTAGAAATAGACATAAATGTATTTGTGGACGGTTTTAAGCAGAAAGGAATCAACACACAAAATATGCAAATGATTAGTAAAGGCTATTTTGAGTTAATGATTTCAATTTTTATAGACAAAGAAAAACATACTTTTACTTAGTTCAAGGATCTTCAATTGGAAATAGTAAGGAAAAAAAAAACGTTTTGGAAATAGCACATGAAAATGAAGCTTTTTGATATTTTTATAGGAACAAATACTATGTTTTGGAATTGGAAGAACATTTGAAGTTTTTGAAAAAAAAATGAAATTATTGAAAAACTTCTATATCTACGAAGATAAATTATTTTTGAATTGTGTTTAATCGAACAATATGAAAATTAATGTTGGTACCTTTCTGTGAAATATAATGCATGTATAAAATGTATGTATAATGGAAAATAAAATAGATGTATCTAATAAGCAAACAAAAGTATCAATAATGCACATTATTTATATGAATTCTATATAATAAGGAACAGTATATAGAAAAATACAAATTACTCCACAAAAATAAGAGGAAAAAAATAAAAAGCTTTGTTAAAACTGAGTAAAAAAATAAATAAAAACAGCCAAGGATAAACGGTGAGTTTATTTTTATGTTTCAGATTTAACATAATTCCATTAAAGATAATTGGCGAAACGTTGATTGGCTGGTTATTTATTTCTGTATTGATGTTTGAAAACTATGTTTGGATTTTTTTCATTAATATCTTAAATATTATTTTTTTTCTTTTTTGGATGGAAGCGTTTTGGTCGAAGTCTTGTCCAAGATCGTCAATCTAGTATTAAAACCATTAAAGCGTTTTTAATACGAAGGGTCTTGGGTTCAGTAAATGATAGAGACTGTACTGATTCTGATAGAATGCTGGGAGGGGATTAGTCCGGAATCAAGCTCAACGGCCAGGCCTTTCCGTATTAGTAGCACTCAGTTTATAGAGGTTGGGTGAGCCCCGAGAGAACTGCAGATTCCACAGGTAGCATCCGTGACTTTAGACAGAATAAGCTTATCTGTCACAGCGGGATTCATACCCAGGATCTTGAGCACAGCAACTCAAGGCTTTACATACTAAGCTGCCCCACTAACGACCTTGTATTAAAATTATATAATACTATATTTCGCCGGAACCAGTTTTATATTACATCCACCCTAATGGACCAGGACGTTGTTAGTTTGATGTTTTATCTCTGGAAGTTTTAAATTAATTTTAATGCCGGTAGAAATAGGTTGTTTTCGATTTATTATAGTTTATTTTAATAATGATCTAAAATAATCAGTAATTTTTAACGGTATTGATTGTTTTGCTCCTTAAATGTTCTTTCATTCTGCCCAAAACGCCGTGCCGTAATGTCTTCAACCGCTCCTTTGTATTACACTAAGATTTAATCTCAAGATAAATTGCCCCTGAGAAAATTTGAAAAAAGTAATTCATTTAAGTTTATAATTCTGTTTAAAAAAAAAAGAAGAAAAAAGTAAGTCATTATTTAGATAGCCCGTCGACGCAGGGGTTGAAAAAAAAAGCCTAAGGCAGGGGACTCAATACTGAGCAACACATTAAAATGTTCTTTAGACGGGAGCTTAAAAGGAGGTATTACTAACTCTTTGCGAGTTTGGAAAAACCTTATATTTTTGTTTACAACCAAATTACGAATTCGCATTGTTACTTTCTTTAATAGGCAAAGTTCCTTCCAGGCTGTAGATGATTAACTTTAATTTTGAACAAATATATTGGATTCGCTTTCCTCAGCCTTTCTCATTCTCGTGTTTTATCCTGTTCTAATTTATTTCAAGTAGCGATAAAAAATTTGATCGCTCGTAATGATTAAAAGATTCTCCAACCGAAACTCCCCTAGGGTTTCAGCACTGTTTCTTGTTCTGAAATATGTTTCTGGATCAATGATATTAAATTCGTATGTACGTAACGGCCATTTCTAAACATCGAATTAAATTGAAATTTAGCACACATCTCGTAAGCTGATGGTTATACAATAATGTAGTATGTTTGTCTCATTATCCAGACCAGGATATTCAGGATTAGCGTGTACTACGTGCATATTATGGCTTAATCTTTGAGCCGAACATGACTACCGGCAGTATCAACTGGGTAGTTTCGTATGATTTGCAACATAAAGTAATAGTGTATAATAAATTAAAAATACCCTTTTGAAGTTAGCCTAACTAAAATAAAGAAAACGGAAGAACACGCTTTTATAGCTGCCGCACTGAAAAAAAAAGAAAATAAAACAGTAGTAAACCGCACTTGATTAAGAAACAAAAAGTAAAAGTAAATAATCTTCAGTAAGTAAATATTAATAGAGAGTCAAACGAAAAATTAATTTGATTATAAAAATGAGTGGAGTGTTTGAGATTAATTGTTGTAAACATTTTATCGACTGATATTGGTAAAATTAGAGTTGTTATAAAATGATCTTAATAAGCACCACACGATTTTTTACGATAAAATGATTTTTTTCGTTCATCACTCTATTATTATTAATATTAATATTATTATTTTAAACTGATAAAAATATTTTATACTTTTTAATTAGCTTTGTTTCCTAATAAAGACTGTTTTTTGGATTTTAAATGTTAGGTAAAAGATCAGGTAAAATAATTAAATTGTTATTCACATATATTCTTATTTTTTACATATTTCAATCCACGTTTTCTATGTATGTGTAAACAGTCCTCTTCTATTTGGTAAAGTTTATTTAGCGAGGGTTTGGTGAGTGATTTTTACTCCTACGAAACAGATATTTCTCCCCTGCGTGTACTACGGGCTCTTAGCCCACCTTCCTTACTCCTTTTTATGTCTTCATACAACACTGCGTTATGATATTCTACCGGAGACACATCACCGGAACCGACCATAAAAGCATTGGACCCCACGGTTGGGTTCTCTGCTCAACAAATACTCTCAACTGAGTAGTAACATTATTTATTTGTTGTAACTATCAATATTATTAAAAAAATATTACTTAAAATAATTAATAAAATAATAACACAAAAAGTTGTGATAAACTACCTTTCTCCGATGATTTTTGTTACGGTTTTCCAGGAAAATACAAAAGTGAATCTTGATTGTTTGGTTAATTATTTAACGTCACTTTATGTTGTTATGGCTAATCGGACGATGCTACAGCGGGAGCCATCGTTTTTTTTCTACCCGGTTGTAATTAGAATAAGGATCTTTAACGGTAACTATTATTATAAAAGCTAAAAGCTAGAGACACCCATTTTACGTCCCTTTCGAAGATGAGCATGAAGATTTTTGACTCCGTTCAAAAAATCCTAAATCTACCTGCCGGTCGAATCTGCGATCTTTGGCAAAGTGAGTTGTTATGCTAACCACTAGGCAGGTGAACCCATGTTTCTTATTAGTAATGTATATTATGTTAATGTAATAACAATTATCATAAAGAATATTAGTAGACCTTAAATATAAAGGCTATTTATTTATATTATATAAAGAAGATATTAATTTTATAGCCAACGTTTCGACCCACATTGCAGATCATCATCAGGGATTATATTGGGGTTAAACTGAGTTGACATTTGACCTCAACCGGGACCAATATCTTCCTCGTTATTACAATTAATTAATTTAACTATTATCCTTATTTTTAACCATTTTTTATATTCATCGAAAGCATGTCTTATTATTATTTTCTTTATTTTTTGTGCTACCTATGCAAAGCTATCTACACTAATTCACCGATCAACTAACCAGTTTCTTAGTTTAATTTAAATATACTTTGATAAAAACAGAAAGAAGGTTGTGGTGAAACGCCTAAGACACTTTTGATGTTTGTACAACTTATATTCTGAAAAAAATATGGCATATAGGAGAACAGTGTCTACTCCAGGCGTATAAAACAGTCTTAGACCACAAAGCAAAAGTAGGCAGGATGATTTACTATCTGATGTGTGGAGACGTCGTCCCATTCCTTCTGTAAAAGCCTTTGTTGTGTGGCCAAAAACTAGCCTCCCTCACTCTTGTTTGTACGTTCTATTGAATTCTTCTTTATTTCTACAGAGCTATCCTAGTTGTTCCGATTCGAATAATATTTTCACTAAAACTAAAGTAGTGCTTGACAAAATTAACTTACCACTAGAACTCATTTGTATTTATGTTCAAAGTTTTAATGAAATAACATTCCCCTCCTTACAAAAAACAATACTGCTTTAATTAATTACTATCTATAACTATTAACACTAAAAATCCTTACGCGATTTGATTCGTACGATGTTAGAAAAAATATACAAATACTTACTTAAATCCCATATACAAGAACAGTTTTAAAGCAACATATATGTAAATCCAAAATACCTCTTGAAATTCGTTTTGTTCATTGTAATAGGTTTGATTATATAATTTGAAAAGCACATTATTGCCTACACAAGAATTTGAATGATTCCTTTATTTAAACTTTAAGTAAGGAAGAGAAAAAACTTCCATCTTCTGGGAGGTAGGTTACCATTATAATTAAACCATTATAACCATTAAAATTAAACATATATACTAATTTTTTTATTTAAATTAAATTCAAGTAATTTTCAACCTTCTGTTTGATATGTAGGTAGTTGGATCATTAAAAAAATATTCTTGAGAAACAAAATATGAATTTTTATAAAAACTTCGGTACACTTGATTATAAAGGTTAAACCACTTATAAAAAAAAATAATTGTAAAACTTATAATAATTAAAAAAAAGGGATGTATAACTAATACTAATATGTTTTAAAATATTTTTAAAAAATACTGCAGCAGTTAATGTTTTCCTACTTCTCGGCACAGTTTTTGCATAGCACTTTGGAACACTCCTTGCATGTTGGCTATAGACAAGAGTTGCACACCTGTGTAGTTTGTTTATTATTTTTTCGAGGACACATGATGCACCTAGTTTAGGTTTTCTGGGCCTTTTTGGATCAATATGTGTTTGGGGAGTAGTTGTACATCTTGGAACTTGTGGGCTCCTCCCTTTGAATATGACTCGGTGCATGCTAATGATCCTAGCGATAAATTTAATCATTCATTTATTTTAGGAAAAGTAAAAAAAAAATAAAAATTTTAAGAAACAAATTCAGGTTTTGAGAAATGTCCGTTTCAAATTCCGATGTTTCAAAGTCCGTTAGGGAACTGTGTACCCCACGTCCTTAATTAAAGGTGAACTAACTTTTTTTGAGAGTGATATTAGCGTATCGCTGTATTCGGTGTTCTCAAGAACCACAATCAAATATGTTTTGTGTATATAGAAAGTTAGTACTTGAAGATCCCATATCTACTTATTCTGTTTGTTTTGGCAAGGATTTATCTTATTTTCACGGTAGAAAACATGTAGAGTAGAATCGCTATATCTTATATTTCGATAGCTCTACACAATGTCCTGCAGTAATCGTTATGATAACTATTTTATTTCAATTTCTCGAATAATTATTTATACAAATAATAACTCGCTAATTCTAATGTGATATTTATAAGAGAGGAAGTTCTAATGAGGTGGATTAATTTATTTGAATTTCGACTCTTTTTCTTTTTTATTTCGTAAAAATATGATGGGTTTTGTTCTTTCTTCAGCATAATAATCACATATTTCTTCCAACACTTCGTGTACATCTTCGGATTTCATTACTGCTTGCTTTAAATATAGCAGAGTGTAGAATTCAAGGGATTCTTATACCCACAAAATGACAGCATTCTATTTAACCTTTTAATGATGACGGTAATTGTAATCTACTTACCACTAGTTCCTTTCCTCGAGATATTATTTCAGCTGTCCGCAACGAAATCCATTTTTCTTACTCAATAATTTAAAAACACTGCGGTAACTGGTTAACCTACACTTCTTATACTTTTACTGTAGAGGTAGACCTAGTCGTTGGTGGGAGGGCTGCTTTATCTGGCGAATACATTTTTGGATAGCTGAGATTGGTCGTATCTGCTACGAGCCTTCGTGTTCCTTGGCCTTATTATTTTTTAATTTATGATTAATGATTTTTAAAAACTTAATTAGGAAAATGTGTGAATGTCATTCAAATGTAGTGAAATGTGTTTCTATAAATAATTTATTTTTTTTAAGAATCTCCCTGACCTATCACTACGGCAGAAACGTAGGTTGGCGAAGATTGAACGGCTCAGAAGGCGATGTTAGTAAGGCGATCCTCTCCTGCGTAAGAATTCAAATGTCCTGAAAAGAAAGTGCTCAGCAGGTCTACTGGATAATATTCGTTAAGTCAACCAACAGCAAACAGAGTTATTTAGAGTTTAGAAAAAAAAAATAGATATATTGTTAAATGGAGCGATATATCATAATTTACAAAGTGACTTTCAGATATGGACAAAGCAGATTGACTATTAGCTATGGACTAGCATTGTCATTTAGAACACTCTCTCAACTATACTCTTTACCTACTGTATTCTAGTCATTCCATCTCCGTCTCCAATCCTCTATTCTCTTAAGCTTTTAGATCTCTTGTATACACGTATAATATTAGAGGGGGTATAAAAAAAAGGGGGGGGGGGCTAAGGAAGTTTACATATACTGATAACAAGGAACCATAGATGAAACTTCTTGGATAACAAATCCATTTTATAAACAATTATTTTAGGTCATCGACCGCCCGTTAACAGTGTGAAGAATGCCAAGAAATCCAGAAAATGGAAAACTATCATCGGAGAAGATACAATTGAAGGATGAGCCCAGCCGATGGTGACGAGATGGATTCTCCTGGACTACTGGGTCTCGCGTATCCATATTCATCGCATACTTTCAGGATAAGCTTTATCATTATAGGAATGATATTGAATCTTCATGTATTCACTGCGGCGTGTTCATGTAAATAGTTATACACCTATTAAATGTGTTACATTAAACAATTACTAACTAGAACTCTATTTTCAGATATTACCGGGGCGATCCTTGCTGCTGCGAGCCAGATTGGGCGCCGGCCTATAAGGTAGTGGGCAGCGAGCTGTACCCGACCCTTCCGTTGGCCAACTACGGTGCCATTCCTGGGCTGCCCTCAGGACCTGCCCGCCGAAGAGAGGCATCCGAGTCAGAGGAAGACATAATCACCACTGAGGACTTCAGGTGCTCCTGCGACCATCTCCCCAATGGATCCTACCGCTACCTTGAGGTATCTTATATATTTCATAAAAAATAAATAGGCAGTCATGAGGACTGACAAAAGAAATGAAAACTCAATACTTTGGAATAAATGTTTTCTTTTTTGAATTGCCAAATCAAATATAGTCTGAATTATTTAAATTTAAATTATTAATATTGGTCCGGTTTTTACATTTATAGGAACTCTGAACAATAATTATATTAATTTTACAACGTTTTTATTTATTAATTAAAACATATGACGGGGTGCCCAATCTTCTAAAAAATATCATTAATGTAGTTGAATATATATATATATATATATATATATATATATATATATATATATATATATATATATATTTTGTTTATACCTTTTATTTGTATTTACACAAATTTCGTTTTCATTTTTAGCATTATTATCATTATTATGTACATAAATATTTAGATCATTTTTACTTTCAATAATTTCTTAAAACAAGACATTTAAGTGTTACAAATAGAATCTTTCTTGGGGAGTTCAACCAGTTATGGATGTTTTAAATTATTATTAATACCAATTGCACAACTCTTAAATGACTTTTTAGATAAATATAATTATTCTTATATCAATGAAGTCTTAACCATTAAACTAAAGAAATTGTATCACTTTTGTATAGCCCATGAGGTACGCAAGTCTTGAACATGTTGCTGACGCGAAGCCACTGCTAAACCTCCTACCAAAAGCCTCTAAACGTGGCTAAGAAGTTTTCAATTCAAAAATCTTCACTATAGTTATTCCTTATACATATTCAATATCATTTATTGATGGAGTTTCTACTGATATTGCTCAGAAGACGACACGGGGCAGATCTACAGTGGCCGTAAGACTTGACAGTCGTGAGGGTTTAGCCTATCCCAGCGCTAGGCACGCATACTATTGTACATATCCAAGCGATTCACTTCCTATACTAAGCACTCTATAACCAATTTCTGTCTTATTTACATTACTATTACTTATTAATATATATATATATATATATATATATATATATATATATATATATATATATATATATATATATATATATATAATATGTTATAATATAACATACGTAATAGTCATCTTTGTAAATATTTTATAGATCAGATCAATGTTCACTTATTAAGAATGCCTGTTTCAACAAATTTAAGAATTTTAGAAAATCGATATCATAAATATACATGAAATATGTCAGAGGGCACTGTAAAATCATAAATCGGTCTGTTTACTGAGTTTCCAAGTGAAGATATTTCTGATGTTTGTTTTTTGTGAACTTAAAAAAAAATACTTACTCTACAAATAATTAATATTAATTTAATTTTAAAAGGTGAACTTACCTATTTACACTAAATGTCGCCCCTCCATATTGATACTCGGAACAAAAATTATGAACAGTTTCAAGTAATTTATTTATTAATCAAAACATATGAAGATGGGCTGTAGAAGCTCAATACAAAATATCAATACTATATATTTTATAGATTATAGATTTTATAGCGATAATAAATATAATATGACTATATTATTTACACCTGGTATTTGTGCCTATATATATTTTATTTTAATTACATTACATTATACATAATAATTACATAGGTTTTAGCATTATCTCATAAAACAAAACATTTAACTATTATAAATAAAATATTTTCGGTGAAACGAAGTTCAACCAGTTATTGATGTTTTCTGTAATTACTGCACAACTATTAAGCGACTTTTTAGATAAATATAATTATTCTTATATCAACAGAAATCTCAGCTTTAACCTAAAGTCGAATAAAAGAAATTGTATAACTCATGGGCAGGCCGCTAGGTGTCATCAGTCTCGAGCATGTTGCTGAAGCAATATCACTAGTTTACGTTTTACAAAAGTCACTAAACCCGGCGTAAGAAGTTTTCACTTAAAAAAGAACAGTATCTCTAGAGTCGTTATAAAAGAAACATAGTTCAACAAGATGTATTAATATTACAATTAAATTCTTATATTTGTTGTTAGTAAATTAATGAAATGAAATGAGTCATAAAAAATGGTTTCTCTGCATTATAATTTAAAAACAATATTCTTTCTGTCACCATCTTCTTAAAAACGGATCTCCATTTGGAACTCCGTTTCAAACTATGGCCGGAGTTTTTTTTTCTTCAAGATAGCTAAATACCACAAGTATTCTCAAGCCCGGGCGAGGGAGAAGCACGATCACACTGAGTTATGATTTTTTTATATCGCAGAAAAAGAAGTGTATTGTTGGGTGTTGTCTTGCTTCAGGAAAAACCTATTCTGTTTACTGATTCATTATGTTCTTCGGGATTGTTTGATGTGAACGATTAATGATCTTGCTGATGACTTCGAATTTACCAAACTTTCCTCCCGAGGTGGTTGAAGCAATCGAAAAGTTAGAGAGTACACTTTTAACTCATATCTATAATTTTACGGGTTATACATATTTCACATAAGTTATAATGTTGGTCTTATGTTTAGTGCGGAGGATAGGATACGAATACTCACGTGTCTGTTATCCTTTATGAATAAAGCCCACTGCAAACAACTATATTCCAATAACGGCTGAGGTTGCAGTTCGGTGACGTGAACTGTTGTTCACATTGTGCATGAAGTGTGATTTACGAGGTCTATATGTTTCCGTTGTAATAATTGGTTAATTATCTAACCAATGTCTCTGTATCATGATTATTACCACAATTTAGGTTTAATTAGTATACTAATCAGATTTTCTGTCCATAAAGGAGGATCTGGTGTATCAAAGCATTTTGTTATGTACTCATATTTCTGTAATAATTTAATATTAATTACTTCAATTGTCGTATTGAAGTGTGAAAATACCAGACTAAACTTCTAGGAGTTCGCTGTCTAGTTTTCTGACTGGATTTGAGGGAGGAAACGAAATTAGTTGGGAGGTAACCCTTCCTTAATGAATCGGGGATCTGTGAGCAGCCCTCTCGCGGAACGGATTAGGGCCTAAGGATTAAGTCAACCGAAGCTGACAGGTGACTCCAGATTTTTAAAAAATAATTAAATTATACACCGGAAATTTTTATGTATTTAGAACCATTTAAAAACAAACATTTTGTTTCCAAAATTAAGCATTTTTTACTTAAAATACTAATATAGCTGTTACATCTGATTGGGGAATGGAGTAGCTCCAGTGCGTGAGGGCTGAAATTCCCGGGTTAGAATCCGACACTGACAGGTAAATTATTTAAGCTGTTAACAACTATGGATGATCCCTATGGGATCTACTTAGAGACTACAAGAACCTCCTGAGGCTCATCCAGTCTGCCCTGGCTGGCTACCCTTAATTGAAGTTTGATTCTGGAATAACCACTTTTCTGGTTCACCGTTGACTTGGGAACATAACAATCTCTATCATGTATTGGACCCATGGCCCTTCATTGGACGTTTTTTTAAGAATCCGTATTCAGCTCACAACTCGCAAATCGTGGACGTTGTGACCTCATTGCAAATCGCTCTGCTTGGAATAACGCAGGTATATTTGTCTAATTTATGCTTACATCCTGTTAAGCTCTTCGGGTCTTTTCTATATTAAACAGGAAAAGTGAGTGGTTTTTTAGCGAGTGACTTCTCCTAGACGTTGAGTACAAGTAGGTGTAAATAAATGGACGTCGATTGTCTCTCAGATCATTCACAAATCAATAAAAAAGTTATAAATTAAATGTTAAATAATAAGAACCACCTAAGGATAAAAAAAGGTTATTGCGATAGCAAGCCAATGAAATAAAATACGGTATAAGAAAACCGAAACAAAAATTAGTAGACATTCCTCTTTATTGTAGAAGTATAATGCTTCCTGTTATCAAAACCGTAAAATGTCTTCCTAATAAGACCAACTCCCCAATATTGCGTATATAAAGCTGATGGAATGAATTCAAAGATGTCAATACTAGAAATTTAATCTAAAATTTCTGATAATTATTCGTTTTTATTTGTTTACCTTAATTTGGCTCTTATGATCGCTGAAAGAATATTTCGTCTACCGATTCATGAGCAGGAATGGAAAATGCAAATAAATTTGATTTAAAAAATCAAAATAGGTTGATGAAAGTGAAAAAATTCTCAAACGAATTTGGAAAATTGCGGACTTAAATGAGTAAAAACGTGATTACTTGAAAACCCTTAGATAAATAATATTATAATGATATAAGAAGGTTGGGGGCTCTAAAATATGTTTGCTATAGAATATCCTCAGCTATTGAAAGTTCCTCCTGGGACACCCTTTTTGACGCACAAAAGAGTGCTCAAGAGACAACTTGCAAAACATCCCACCCCTGAAAATAGGTATACAGATTGAGGAATTGTTTAGATATATATATATATATATATATATATATATATATATATATATATATATATATATATGTATATATTAATGCATAACCACTTAACGGGGACCAATCCTCATTTTACTATTTATACAACTGTTCATTTGATTGTACTACTGTTGCTCAAATTGTATAACTGTGATTTACTGTGATTGTGATTGTATTATTTTTTTCAATTCAGTTTTAGCAGGAAACAAATAGATGTAGTCATTGCATTTTAAATTGTACTTTTATTTCTAATGCTTGAAATATAGACAAAATTTTATGGCTTCCTGGAATATATTTAAATTTACAAATTCTACTTCATTTATTATTTTATTTTTAAATTATGTTGTAAAAAATAAAGTTAAAAATTATTATATATGATTTAGTGCCTGTCAACATTGATTTATCAAACAGTAAATATTAATTATTTAAGACATGAATTAGTATCTTATTACTTTTTTGAAGATAAAATTGACGTGATTTCTGCAATTGTTAACTATTATATAATAAAAGGACTGGGGAATTTACTGTCACCAATAAATCATAAAATAATTATTTTAATATGATTCATCGATGTGGTTTATTATTAACCAATAGCTTAGTAAAATACAAAGTTCGAAAATGATTATTAAAAAAAATTCGGGAGAAAGAAGGAAACAGGAAAAGTAAATAATAAGGTCAAGGATTGAACCCTGAATCGTTTGAAGAAATTAATTTACAGAAATATACAGAGGCTCAAAGGAAAGAAGGTTTCAAAGGTTTTTAATTATCTAATAAATTGTGATTAAAAGGGATGGAAGTTGCCATTAAGGGAGATAAGAATGAAAAGGGAGCCGAGATAAAATGTCGGCCTCAAAATCCCCGAGTCCGACCGAGGCTACTACTTTATTTCATGAAGTCTTGATAGGATAATATAATTCTTCTCTCTAAAACTCATATTAGGGGTGCATTATAATTGATGTTACACCTTTCAAGTAACTCTAGCACTGCGGAAAAGCTAGAAAAAATTAAGAGCAAACTGATTTTTACACATTTTTTAAAGTTAAAATTTCCTTTAAAATCCCCTAATATCCGAACTGTGACACGTATTCAAAATTGGTGTCTATTATATCCGCAAAAAATCGTTTTAAAACACAATAAGTTTGTTGCTATTATTTGTTGAAACTAAAACACATTTCATTCGAATCGTAGCAAAAACATATTCTACCGTTATTGGGACTTTTTTTCTCCAAATAGCGCAATCAATAACAACTGAAAACAAATTATTTATGACATTTTAACTGGAGTTTTTCGTGGAAAGAAATAGGTTTATCGCGAAATTAAAAGTAACTATTTTAGCAATTAATTTACAAATGACTGAAGTATGGCCTGTAAATTTGGTTTCAAATGTTGTAAATCTCCCCCCCCTTCCTCTAAGCCCACTTACGTTTTCATCATTTCAATTATAATTTTCTTAATATTTCTATTACATATTTTTGGATTGATAAGAACTTTAGTATCAGTTATAATAATAACTACTATTTTCACTAAAAATGTCCAGTTTAATCTTATAAATTTCCGTAATTTATTTTGAACGAAAAATAGTCACAAACCTTGTAAAAAACATTTTATCTTCCAATTTAAATTAAATCACAAGCCTTGTAAAAGAAGTTGTTTCATACTTCATATTCCACAACAATTTTATTAAATCATATGAAATCTTACTCAAATGTGAATCAAGGATTATAATAATGAATTGCTGTAATGTTTCATTTAAAATTTATACTAGATAAAGAATAAATATAAGTTATGTTTATTTGATTGCTTTATAGAGCAAACTTTATTGCTTACAACTCGATGTACTGGGCTGTTTGAGTTACAGGATGACATTATGACGATCAGCTTGTTTTTAGAGAAAGTATTGACCCTTCATATTCCCTTTTCAACAAATAATATAAATATTATTCACTACAAATGTTACATTTCGGAATTTATATCAAACTATTGTTGAAGTTAACTGGTTTTGATCTATTAAACAAAATATTTCTTCAGAGAGAGAATAAATAAGGTTTTCTCAACGGTTTAAACACATGTCGGTTTTTGGTTAAATCAGGCTGAAGCAATGAAGAAAACGCAGAGTATGAATATGGTAATGAGATGGAAGGTCAGCTATATTGCCTTAGATGTAGCGTCGTAAACCGAAGCGGTTGGCCACGGTTTACGAGAACCCAAGGTGTGTTCTACCTTACATAAAAAATCTAAAAAAGAAACCCTCTGGAAATAAAAAGAATAAGAAATAGCGGCAATAAAGGTCTTACGATTGTTGTACCGCCCAGGAATCAAATTTAAGATTGAACTTGAGGTTGAATATAAGGTTTATTCTTCTTAAAGAATACTTTTCATAGAGCCGGTGATAAGTTTTACGATTCATACGCGTTTCTATACATCTTTAATTTAATTCGTATGCTTGACATCCGTTCCACTGTGTATTAAATTAGATGATCATTAATAACAATAATATATATAGGATTTCTTCTCAAAAGATTGAAGCAAAACAACCGAAAATTAAATAAATAGCCAATGCTTCTTTTATTTTTCGGTTAAAAAAATATTTTAAAAATACAGTATGGTTTAACATCAACTAATTACATATACCAACATTGAATTTTGGTGAATTTTTCTTTCATTCTGTTAACAAAAAAAATCTACAAATTATTAAATTAAAAGAAAAAACACCCTTACCGTAATTTAACAGACCTTAAAAAAAGAGAATCTTCAATTTTGTTAAACCTGTCCCTGTTGATTTCATTTCATAATCGTGGAATGAAACGATGCATGATTAAATAATCAAAGAATGAGGACTAACTGATAAATTTCATATATTTAATGATTTTGAATATTATATAACTATATAGCATTTTAAAAATATTTAACATTCTTCGAGTACACCTAATGTGCTATAAAACTGCTAAAAATACATGATTTGTTCCAATATTTTTATATTAGATATTAATTGTAAACCTTGATCCTTTACCGTGGTTTCAAGTAAAACTAAGATGTAAAATATAAATGTAAGCTGTATAAATACATTTTTTATACACAGTTACTTCATACAGTACAGCTAACTAATGAATTAACAAAATATGCACTAGTCACTCTAAATTTAAATTACCAACAGAACGCCATATATTCATAACAATGCGGTCCCAATACGTGGAATTAGCAATGCAGCATACGTGTTTAAACTGTCGGTTTCGAAACACGAAATGGCTATTATTCTTTCGAAATTGGTTGGGGAGAAGAAGCACATCCAGTTGATGGAATCCTTGTTATATCCATATGGCACAGAAAAAAAATTGAAGTGAACATTTGTTATGTATCTTACCTCTATATACTGTTTTGTACATAGGATCTTAAATAAAACTGTCTAATTCATTGATATCTATTAGCCATAATTTCATTTTATTTTATTTACATTAAAATAATTAATTTTTCTAGTCATTATTTTTAAATTTATTATAATCTAACGCGACTTTAAAGGTTTATACTTGTACATACATTTTTTTTAAGTTAAGTCGAATTATTTCAAAAATGACTTTCTTGCATTTAGGGAAGCGAAATCGGGTTATTTCGTTGAAAATTACTCTTTTTCAAGCCATGCATGTATCTTAGCTTTTTTTTATTTACAGCGAAATAATTTTATGGATATTATTTTTAAATTCATTATGATCTAACTATCATCGTTGTCAAAACAATACCGACTATCTACAACTTTTTATGAAAATTAGTTAGTAACGGTAACGCATTCTACAGGTTCAATTACACACAATGGATGGCGTTGTATTAAGGTCGGCAACACGGCAGAATATGTTTTTTTGATATTCCTCTAAGTCTACAGTCGGTTTTCGGTTGAAATCGCCCAAAGTGTACATAGGCGGTATTGTTACGATATAATAAAATAAACATTTTTAATTGAGGATACCCGACTTTATATTTTAAAACTTTTAACGAAGTGGTTATGTCGAATTATTTTTATTTGTAAAATTGTTCGAAATGAGTTTCTTATACTTACGGAAGAGAAATCGTGTTATTTTCGTTGTGAATAAGCGGCTAAACTTCGAAAATGACACGATTCCGCTTATCTAAATACAGTTAACCCTTACTTGACAATATTTCATTTAACCAATTTATCATTGGCATCGCAGATAAATTTATTCAGTAATATCTTAGTAGCATATATATGTGATATATAATATATAATACCTGAATATATATATACGTTCAATATGATTATACTAAATTCTTTCGTGTTTACCTCCAAATTCTGCTGATTGCAGCAATAATAGTTAAGCGTTTATGCTGTGGTCTACTACTGAACTATATAAAAGAAATATAAAGATATGCTACCCAAATTTCTGAGTGGTTTTAAAAATATTAATATTTTCAACCGAAAAAGAAAAAAAAATGGCATACCAATTACAAATGGGATATCAATAAAATCCCGTAAGATTTTAAAGTGCTGAATTAGTAGTAGGATATTTATAGATAATTAAAATTCTCTCTAATTAGATTATTCATGAAATATTCTTTAATGTTAAATTTTATATAATTTTGACTGACACATTTATTTTCAATGGGAAGTTTATCCTTCTACGATTCCACTTAAACTCTTTAGGGGAGGTTTTCAAAAGAAGAGCATAAATAATTTGTGCCAACTCAAATTTTGTATTATTTCTAAATAAATAATTATTAAAATTTAAAAAAAATCGTATTAATTCTTCCTCTTGGCTCATGGTTCACAATTTTCACAATTCACAATTTATAGCAAAATGTGATAGAGGCGAACTTTCAGTCGGGGTGTTTGTAAATTCATCAACGTTGAACACAGAACCTAAATTAGGGTTGGCTATGTTGACAATGGTTAGGTTTGAGCAGAGAATTAACTTCCAACAATACCGAGTGTATATATATATATATATATATATATATATATATATATATATATAATATGAACATTATATAAACATTTTTTTAATATATTATTAAGAGAATGGACCAGTGAGCCCCACGTAGCACGTTTGTTAGGAAACATAACTCGTGGACAAAAGTTATGATAGAATCTGTAAGCTTTAAATATATTTAATTGCAATTTAATTAGTTACAATATTAGTTCCTCGTGCAGGGAAGGATAGCCTGGTGATTATTATTACTTTTATGACTATGTAATTAGTTTAATACTCTTTATAGAATATAAGGAAAGTAAAAAAGTGGGAGAAACGAAAAGTGAATATTATATATTAAAACAAATGAATACTTGTCCATTTGTAATGAATTATAGATTATTTACTATTTAGAATTAATGAATGCCAGGCTTATACTATATTAAAATTGAATATAATAATTCAAATAATTATCTTGAATAATTATTAGCCCCTAGGAGAAGAAAATGTTCTGGGTAGAGATGAAATAAATAATAAATTAATGAATGATAGCAGGTCTTTTTCAAGGCTGAATACGTAATATATGAACATATTTAAAACTGAATCACTTGTAATAACAAAATAAAATACAAACATGAAAAATAAGTAAATGTTTATATATTATTTTTTTTAATATATTCACTTTTATATATTATTATTTTATATTATTTATATTTATATTCAGTTTTAAATACCCTTGTTCTTGTCTTTTCAGCTCTGAAGAGTCAGAATGTGGTCGATTTCTAATAAATAGGCTATCAATATTTATGGAATTATTTATTTGACCTATACCCGGACCGTTTTCTTCTACTTACTCTAATAATGTTTGGAGAAGAAAACATAGTTTTGAAACATAAAGAGTATACATTTTTTTTTAAAATATTTTCAGTTATATTTTATCGAAAAAATGAAATGAACAATGAATCTATTATATCTAGTCTTGTGATTATAGAATATTTTCGCTCGAAGAATAGTGTGTGGTGTTCTGGATGTTTGGTTTTTAAACTCGTTAAAGGAAAATATTTTTAAAATTTAATTTATTTTCCTAAAAATGTTTTAAAAATCTACAATTCTTTCTTCCATATACTCCGTATTTTAAATTTTTGAAATACAGAATTGACAAGACTTCTATGAGAATTTAGAATATCTACCTTTGGAAAATCATAGCTTTTTAGAGTGGTCTCTATAACTATAGATTTACGAAGGTGATTTATTGGCAAATGACAAATGATAGTTTGGTTCTGAATTGACTAATTTCTTAAACAATGGGACGACAGATGACTGTGACTGCCATCCGAACTGATTGTTAGTCAATTAAATGATGTAGCTAATCACGCAACGATGCGACACAGTTATCATATCTCCTTTGATCAGGTTGGCTTTGTGTGCTCTGAATTTGGCAATTCCTCCAGGTAACTGGTTAGATAGAATAGATAGTAAAACTTGATAAGTAGCTTGTTTCATACTCAGCACAATGGCCTCTAACAGACAAAATTGTTAAATCAAATCAAACTGTATTCATCTATATTGATTATTGTTAAGGCCAGGTAGTTCATTTTGTTTTATAAAAGAGTATTTTATATTAATCTTTGACAAAGCAAGTATTTTGTAAAAGAAAAGAACATTTTTCCTTTTATTTTATTTTTACCTTTTTTGTAAATATAATAATGTAAATATTTAATTTTATATTGTTATTATTTGTTTATTATTCTGTTTTTATAATTGTTTAAATTAAATAGAATAGGTTAATTTTATTTTAAATTTAAGAAAAAAAAAGACATGCCGACGGTGGATTCGATCGGCTATTGTTTACGTCGAGATATCAATCCAAACCGTGTTGGCCCGAGTGAGTCCATAATATAAACAATAGGGAAGTTGTTTTGGTGGACTTCGACTAGTATAATTCGCTGCCCCAGTGCAGTTCAAGTTTAACAACAAGACAGTATTCTTGTGTCAGTCGGTTCGACCACTTCGAACCGACCCGATATTTTGAACCTAGCTCGCCCTGTTGGAGCAAGGAATTGTGGACATTTTCTCTCGCCCTGCTGAGGAAAATTCATAGACATTTTTCGTCGCCCCGCGATGAAAATCCTGTCGTCTCAAACACCCAGCTCGCCCTGCCGAGAATCTACTATCTACGGACATCTACTGCGGCAGACAGATAAGAGGTTTTATTTATATCGTTTCAGCTACAAAACGTGATAAACCTTTATTATTTTGCAATAGACTTTGTTTGCACATTTTTTTATTTGTAATTAATGGACTTGAATTTATTATCATAGGATTGAATAATAATTGTTTTCTTTTGATATTAATTACTTGTATATAATTTGGTTAGTATTTGTAACTTATGTATTTATCTCACTATAAAAACGATGAAATCGTTTTAATCATTCTTTGGATTATTTTCTATTATCAAAATTATTAGTTGTTTAATTTATAAAAGTGATTTACTATTGTTTTCTTTTTTTTCTTATTTTTAGTTGTAGTTATGAGTATAAGTAATTATTTCCATTGCAAGAACGTTCAAAATTTTAATTTAACTCAATTAGGTTTTTAATAGCAAAGTTTATTTTTTATTATTTATATCTGTATACCATGACTTTTAATTTTAATTCAATAAATGGTTTCATAAGAATGACATGCGATCTGGTATTTTGAACTCAGCTTATTTTCCCACACTCTTATCGAGAGGTCCTACTGTCTCGCGAGAGCTCAAACATTTTTTATTTATAAAAATATAGTACAATTTTTTCTTAAAGTTCAATTTTAGATTTATATGATAAATTTGAACTAAGAAAATATTTTTGTTTTCAAATACACATCTGTACATACGCAATCCACCAACTTTTAATTTTAGTTCATGCCATCTTTACTTTAATTGGGACTTTTGTCGAAATGACAAGCCAGTTATATTTTGTAACTGATAAATATTATTTCAGTAGTTGCATAATATAGCTGTTATCTATATGAATAATAATAAACAAGTAATATAATAATATAAATATAAAATACTAATAATGTGGTACTTAAGTCATATATGAGATATTGTTTTAATTTATTTTAATTGTTTTAATTTAATGAGCTATAGCTTTATAAATATATATGGAGGAGAAGGTATATAAAGGCGTGGTTGTTTTTAAAGATATTGGAACATATCTTTGAATAGTATGCTTAGATTTTGATGTATTTATTGTTTGATTTTCAAAATTATCTATTAAAACGATTATGTATTCTTTTAATCTGATGTGTAATTCACTTAACGTGTAGCAGTTATAACTTGCGTGTCTTTTCGAAAAAAATACTCCTTTTATTTAACATATATTTTGACCATTTACTTGTTGGTGTATTAGAGTCATTTACATAGCTAGTCTATACTATGTACCAAAGAATAAATTATTAAGAATGCTTTTTCCAGTAAATTTAAAAAAAAATGTTTACTATTAATAATAATAAAAATATTTATTTCAGAAATTATACGAATGCTATTTGACACATAATCCTGTAAATTAACATGATTGATGATTAATAACCTTAATAATAAAAACTTAATTCATTTCTATCATAAATATTTCTGCAATAAATATATTGTGAGCAAGGAATACAGTGGTAATTTTATTGTGCATGAAAATCTATGACTGGTTTTATTTCTTTTTGCTGACTCTATTTCTTAATTAGTGTTCATTTCCTTTAACTCTAAATGAACCAACAGAATTGTAACATTGAACGAGCTGTTACATTAATTATTTTTTCATTTAAAATAATAGGCTTGATTAATTTTGGTCCTTGCCTTTCATATATTTTATATAGTTTTACCTTTTATTTAATGTTTAGCTCTTGTTTACCAATAACAGTATTACAACTAATTATGTGAACTATAAATTTTGATCCCTTATGAATTAAGTGAAAAATATGTTAAACTATAGCCATAAACTAGTAGTTGTTAGTAATTAATTTTGTAGGAAACACTTGAAAACGGGGTGATTTATATGAGTGAGAACAACGTTCCTTAATAACGTATTTAACTTACGACAACAGGGTTTTATGTGACGATGGGAATAAATCATTTTGTGCTTCCTCTTTAGATAATTTGTCATTTATTTCATTTTCTATGGTAAAGCCTTTGAGTGACCTTTGACCCACTTTATTTTGAAATTTAGGAGTCAATATTTATTAATTTTCCTAATGATATTTTCAGTGAGCTCGTTGTGTAAGTCTTTGGTAAGAAGTACTTGTATTATAATAATGTTTTTACAATTTTGACCGTTATAAAGGTATTCTGTCGTTTTTAAGATCAAGTATTTTTCGGCTTCGATAATGGAAATTTATTGCCAAGTTTATTGTTGGTGCTTTTAATGTTCCTTGTTAAATATGAAGAGACACTTGCACTACATACAGTGATTGCTTTTTATTGCTATGAAATCCTCATGGTTAATGAACTGTTATGTAATCATTGCGCAATACTCGTGGACTGTCTTTGCGTTTTATAGTACACGTAAAGAAGTAATAAAGACATATAAAAATATCTAATCGTCCTTTGATGGAACATATATTTTCACAATATACACAATATATAGAACTATATATATATATACATATATAAATATAGACAAAAAACATTCTGTCTGTATTTTTATCATTATTTATAACGCTTCTCTACCTAACGGGAAATATATTAAAGACATTTGCTAACATCCTGGTTAAATGTGGTCATCTTTACTGCACAATAGTGGAACAAGTGATTCAGCAGTAGTGGTTTTAAGAATCCGGTGGAAATCTGTTTTATTTCCGATCTGCCGATTTAAAGCGAGGGAGCAATCCTGCTATATTTGAAACAAGTAAGGATTATTGTTTAAAAAATAGAACAAAAAGAAAACATGCAATCCGAACTAATCCCTCGAAGTTATTGAAATACCAACACAGAGCTGTTCTAAGTTTTAACAAGGTAACGAAAATAAAGAACTCGAATTAAACGAATTCTCTATTTCCAGTTGTGCCAAGATTAAAAGGAGGAATTTACAAACTTTGATGGAGTTTGCTTATTTCGATCAACAGAGATAAATGTGTGGGCTGAGGAATTTGAAATGAGAATGAACAAAGAATATATTTTAGAATCAGTACTGTCGATTCTACATCTTCTAATGGTATTCCCGCTAAAAATTATCGGGGCTTAAAATCTCATAAAATATAAAACCCTTCAATTCCATCAGAACTGACTAAAGCAATGAATTTAATTAATACATACATGTAAGGAAGAAATTTATAATTTAAAAAGATGTAATTAATAAGTATATGGAAGGCAAAAATGAACGATATTTATTTTAAAATAAGTGGCTTGATTTGAAAGATCCCTCAATACTATTACAAAAACAAACAAAAATCTGTAGCATTACAACCCATGGGTCTTGGCTGTATTGTTTATAGGACAAGGTTCTTCTACCCTTTAGGTACCCTACTCCCCCTCAATCCATTGACTACTGTAAACAATAAGTTTTCAATCAACTTGGAAGATGTGCAACAGAAGATACAATTCGAGCACATATACATATATCAGAAATGCTTGTGACCAAACAGTTAGTGATTAGTTAAGAAATAAAAGAACAGTTGACTTTTATGGATTCCAATTATAGTTGACGTCGTATGGAAACATTTTGAAGGAATGTGTATTCCATTTCTTCATAACCTAATGGACAGATGTTTCCCTAAGACGTTGGTGTGCTTATTCCTAAAAAATGAGTTGTGAATAAACTCGAAAAATCCAGTGTCCGATACCTGACACAAAGGCAAGATCTTTTTTATTGCTAAGCATTTCTTGATGCATATATCAGATATTTGGTCCAATGTTCGATGATTAATTAATTTTGTAATTTTGGATTTTGGATTCCTTGTAATTATAAATAAATCCTCTTGGAGATGCTTTCATAAGTACTTGTGGGCGTGCCTGCGGTTCGTTTTAGAATTTGATTTGGTGGAGGTAGTCTTTCAACATAGATTCCATTGTTGGCCATGAAACGTTTCGTAATCTATCTGGAATCCAAAGAGAGACACTTTATGAATTGGATTATGAAATGGACAAGATTAAATCACTAAGTGATGATTTTTGATTCGTATTTGAAAACTAAATCGGTATAGAATAGAATAGAATAATAATTTTATCCTGGGACCAGGTCCCTCATGAATAACAGATCTGCACAATGTTAAATGAATTTATATCTGGCCAAAGGGCTACATTATTAGAATGATGCAATGTTTATAAAAGTACATGGAAATTAATATAAACTAAAAAGTGAATGATTTATTACTTCTGATGGGTTTGAGTTATTAATTATTACTTATTTGAGAGAATCTGTTTGGAAATTTAGAAAAAGCTTGGATTTGAATATGGATAAGGAAGAAGCATGACGGATATCAGGTGGGAGTGAGTTCCAAAGTGTGGTATAAGGGTGAGAAAAGAACGCTCAAATTTTTTGTTTCTGTGGGAACTAGTATAAAGGTCGGAAACGCGAGATCTTGTGACCTGGGATTGGATAGAGGATTTGAATTGTAGGAGACTCCAGCTGTAAGAGGGATGTTGTGAGTTGATGGTATGGTATTGCTAATGCTAAATGGTGTAATTGGAATACACAATGCAACTACGAAAAAGAGTCTACGGTTGGAATCTATGGAGTCACTCATCACAGAGCCGAGACCCTCTCGGGGCATCGAAGTACAACTGTATAAGATAGAGTTCGTGTACCTTGCAAATGTTTGATGACTATTGCACTGTTTAATGGATGGATATAAACACTAAAAACTTATAAGAAACTCTGGATCGCTAAGATTTTCGAACATATTATAATAATTTGTGTAATGTGAGCTATCTGAAATCGTATTTCATGGCAATACCACCTGACCACTTTACAATTCCCAAAGCTGTAACTGTGGCCATCATAGAAGGAGAAATGTCAGGGTAGCACAATCACTTTTGACGCCCCAGTATTCATGAAAGCCGTTGGCCTGTACGCGCTGATTCACCTACGTAGGAATTAATTCCAAGATTCTGAGGCTTCCGTCAAACTATATCTTTTTTTAGGAACAATAGGATCCTAACTGGTTGAGAATGGTGACCAGGAAATAACAGTAAAGCACATTCTCAGCTCAAGCCTACCTTTGAGTAGTTGTACATAATATTTTAGTAGTTGTACTACTGCTCTAACTAACTTAATCTTCAAAACTGCTAATTATCTTTTCACTGTATTATGATACACTGCATAAACAAATATATTATAATACTTATTGGATTGTTTGTAACACCACATGCGATGAACTTTTGTATAGTTTTCTGATATCAGAAAATTGCCGGTGGAAACACGAATGCTGATCGTAACATTTTTTTTACAATCAATTAATAAAATAGTGCGTTTTTTATTTTTCACAGGAATGAAAATTATCTTCCCTTATCAAAAAAAAACCTTTGCGCGTATTTTACTTATTAGGTTTATTTGCGTATAGTTTGTTTGTAATTTTTAAATTGGGTGAGGACTTAAATAATATGCAGAGATGAATCCATATGTAGTTTCTATTAAGGCTTTAATTATATTTACGATTTACTTTCTATTTTTATTCTATATTTATATATTTACATCCTCACAATTAAACCATAAGTTCATTTCCCTTCCCTAAGGGTGATGGATATGATAGAAGTTTCAATTTTATTGATATTCCGGGAATAGAGACGTTTCTGTGAATTTAAGTGTTTCTTTGAAATTACAAACAAAAAAAATCACAATCTACAAGAAGATAATTATAATGATAACTTTATAAGTATAAAAAGAACCATACATAGAAAAATTATGATGGATCTACTACGACCTAAACTATTAAACATAAGCATAAATAATAGTATAATAGATAAATAAATAAATAAATAAATAATAAATAATAGTATAACAGATAAACACAGACGAAGTTAAATTAAATACGTGTACATACAAATTCAATGAATTTTTAACTAAAAGTAGAAAAAGTAGTATAATGATTATTCAAGAAAATATACTAACTGCACTACTACACTAAATTTCATTAACTTGAATAAAAACTGCCTTCTAAATTATCCAATATAAAAATAAAACACAACAGTGCGATAATACTCATGTTTCCCCGGAAGGAGAGTTGAAGAAGTTTGGGAGGAGGACTTACTTGAGAGAACCAAAGCTCTTCAAGCGATTAAGTCCTTCAAAGTCCATTCAGGAGGAGCCTTCAATGGCTCAATTACTAAAACCATTATTTAGTTAATAAAGGCTTCAGTAAATTTCAATACAAACGGGCCTAATTGCGGAAGGTTATTGAGGCGCATATGTCATATATCATTGTTTCAGGTTTCTGTATGTTCTTTAGCTGTTAACGGTAGGGCTATTTCTATATATTACTTATTGGTTGGGATAGACTTAAACGGTAAGCTACTCATAATATAGGCAGACATGACAGAAAGCAAAACGCTTTATAGTATAAGTAAGACATCTGATTATTCTGCTAAACTAAAAGTAAATAGTTGAGAGGATAAGAGTTATAACGGAGATAGAGCTGACGAACTTAATACTGCGCAACACATGGGGACGTGATCTGTATCGATAAAAAGATAATTTATAAAGTTGAGGACGCTAAATCTAAGACGATTTTAGTCTGATTTTTTTCATTTTGTAATGAATTTAATTATGTATTGAATGGGTGTAATAATGAAATAATAAATACCGAAAAAATGTTCACTATGGATGAAGGGGTTTATTACTTCTATGTAAACAGTAAAAGTGCTGTAAACGCCAACATTTTCTGATTTCAACAGTGTTTGGCATTTTGACTATTATCTCCAAAAAGCTAGCTGTAGACATGAAAATTTTAATTTGGGGTCGGTGTAACATCTCGTTGTACACAATCGGTGGCGTGCGGGCCATATGATGGTAGTACTGGCATTAAAGTTAACGATTGATTTTGCCAAATATTATCTATTTTAGAATAAATATCGAATTTTCTTGTATAATGCGAATACGTATATCTGAGTCCCTTAACCCCCTCACAAATTGCAAACGAACCAGTAATTCTACCAGAGATTTACCGCATTCACAGTTAAACTTACAATTAATTGATAATTTTCTTAATTCGGCAGCAAGTACACGTAATTACTGTTTCTCCAACGCTTTGCTCCCTACTAATACACCTATTTTGTTCAGCTAACAAGCTAGCCTGCGGCTCATGATAATTTTTCAGAATCGTAATTAAAGATTCAAATGTTTTTTAACACGGGTCCTCAAGAGAGCACAAGCCATACAGTTTTTTATGATGAAGGGGATTAAAAGCATCCAAAAAAGTAAAAACTCTGAATTTATTATCACCGACTACTTTTAAACACATAAAAGTATTTAATCTCTGAATAAAGTCAGAAAAAGATCATATGGTACAAATTGAAGATGTGGTACTTACATAAAAAATTTTGGGTTATGTACTGTCCGAATGAATATCCCTGTGGTCTGGCTGATTCAGAGATTTGCTGTGAGTAGAAAGTTTAACCTTCAATTCTACTAAGCTATCTTCCAGTTGTAGGCGGTAGTCAATTTCATTTTCAAAATTGTCCTCCTGATCTAAAGTTTCAATCTTCTCTTGAATTCTGTCAAATTTTATCCTGTCGGCTTCTAAAAGATTTATTCTTTCGTTGACTTTTTCTATAGTTTGTATTAGGTTTAGCGTTCATATTGACTTAAAACGGAATATGCCCTCTTACTAAATTATTTCTTTTTTAATAACAGCGATTTTGATTATGCCGCATTACTACAGTTATTAAAAAATAAATGCTTTGGAACCATTTAAATCCCATGCTCCAGGGATCGCAGTTTAATATTGTACGAATGATCAGATATGAATTATATCTCATATCAAACCGCCAAAGGGATGGATTCACATAACGTTTACATTCTGGAAATTAGATTTACTGGCTGTAATTAACCATTACTGTAATATAATATAGCTCTATGTGATATTTACAAGAGTCCTGGGAGGATAGGAGAATATTCAGTATTTACGAATTATAGTAATTAAACCTGTCATCGCTTATTGAAACCTCGTGGATATAATATTCCACTCATTACGAGTTTATAGCGTCCGCCCTTCACCCACACTATGAATTTATAACATGAATTGCTCGCTCACTTTGTTGGGTCTCTCGGGGTAATATGTTATCATGTTTTGCCCTTTACTTTTTAGGGCAAGGTATAAGAATCACCTAATAAATGTAAATACACCTGGATTAAACTTGAGAAAAGACTAGACTAGTTATTTGTTTACAGAATGACTGACCTGCACTTTTTCTATTTTTTAGAACATCCATTATGAAAAAAGGACTAACATGGTTTTGTTTATTTATGTGTTTTCTATTTTCTTTTAACAAATTAATAATACATATGTCTGTTAATTTAATAAAAATTAACAGGTAAAGAATTAATTACAAATATCCTTATTCTATTTTGTACACTTCATTAACAATTTGGCTGAAATAAATATTGCCATTGATTGTGACTTGTTCATCAAAGACTATTTCTTCCGTTTCTTCCCTCAAGTTAAGTAACCTTATCATACCTACCGAACGCATAAAGAGCATTTCTGTTTCTTTTTTTTTTCTAAGTTGACAGTTCCAATATAAACTACATGCATAATCAAATGATGCATGATTATAGTGTTTAATTTAGTATTTATGGGGTATATCGTAAACCAGCGGCATGCAAAATTATATCTTTTAATTTTGTTAGCAGAAAATTATAGTTGAACGAATGAATGAAAGTAAGAGGTAAATATGAAATTCCAAATAAAATAATAAATAATAAAATCTTTGTCATTGATATTTAATATGAAATTCTCCATAATTAAAAAATATTTGATTCTGTATAACAACACTTTTTTTTTTATTGACGTAGGGTTTCTTAAGTATAATTGTGACTTAAATATTTAAATACGAAATATTTTGTAAGGTATCTGCTTTAATAGAAACTAATGGAGAGTATGTGTGTATATACCTAGACTGTACATATTTATATGTGTATGCTCTAGTTCTTAAAAATACCTTTTATAGCGAGGAAACAACAATAAAAACAGAGATATAAGAGGAGATGCCATGGCTAACTAATATTTCTAGACGTATTGTCATAAAAGCTCCTTTTTTGAGACTGAGAGCAGTTTGATGTTTCCTCCTAGCCGCATTGAGGCGGCCCTGGGCAAACATATCAACACCCTTTCAAGACCTCTGAAGGGTAATTCTTTTTCCACTGATGTAGGAATCGCTATATTCTTCATGTTTTCTTTCATATTTCTGTAGTGATTGTAAAAATTATGTTTTCGGCCAAAAATAACTGTAGTTTCAAGGCCGAAAATTAAAAAAAAAAATCTTACTAGGAAAATTTTTATTGTTATCTTATATAAACGAAATGATACAGGGAGGCGATGAGGAAATAGTGTAAATACTTTTTTTTAAAATTTAATTTATTGATATTTACAACTATAATAATATTACAATAAGTAAATTTGCTAAAATGTACAATATGACATGAAAAATACTTGTGGCGAAACTACCCATCGGTAGCACTCCGATAAAGTTCTGTAGTAGATGGTCTCGAGACCATCTTCTTTTGAGACGCCTCGGAGGGTTATCAGGACTAGTATGGTAAGCAAGTTGAGAGACTAGCGGATTCAAGTGTGTATGGAGCTTGTCGTGTAAGGATAGGCATCTAGTTTGGGCCAAATCAGTAACATATGGGATATTAAGATCATGATGGATGAGTTTGTTTGTGACGTAATAAGGAGCACTGAGGATTTTACGAACGATTTTGGATTCCAAGGATTGGATACGAGATGAATTGGATGGTTTAGTAGAGCCCAAAACCAAATAAATTTAAATACGCCTATATTATTTATCTTTTTACTAAAGGAATTCCGGATTATTTCATTTAAATTCTCTGAAATTATAGTTTTATATCCATTTGTTTTATATATTGCAGAAGAAGAATGGCAATATAAGCGTAGGAAGCCCCTAGAGGAGTACTCTATCAGGGGAAAACGGATAATATATCCATTAATTCACCATGAACGTCT
The DNA here is from genome assembly GCA_037127475.1 of Arma custos. NCBI lineage: Eukaryota > Metazoa > Arthropoda > Insecta > Hemiptera > Pentatomidae > Arma > Arma custos. The sequence continues at coordinate 100,162,578 of CM073764.1, forward strand.
TTGTCGATTGACTCGAACTCGCAGCAAGCACTTCATGTACTTGGGTGTTCATATAAATATAGACACTCGACAAAGACATAGATATGAAGATACTCCGAGGTAGGAAAATCATTAGGATCCCCAACTAGTTCCTCTGGAATAAAGGGGTCTCATTAGAAATGAGATATTCTCCTGTGGAAAACCCTATATGGCTGAAACATGGACAATAAAAAGACAAAATACCCGTAAACTGTTCGCTCTTGAGATGGACTTTCTAAGATGTAGCTACGGCATCTCAATGCTCCAACACTTACCCAATAGCTTATAAGAGAAACTATAGGACAGGAACAGAACGTATGGTATGAAATAGAGACAGGGAAGCTTCAATGGTTTGGCCATCTGATAAGAATGAGAGACAATAGATGGCCAAAGAAACTCTTCCTTTATAAACCGGAATATAGAAGGAAGAGAGGAAGACCGTGAGAAGGATGTGAGAAGAGGAATGGCAGCAAGAAGGGCTGATGGGAAGAATCGGGGGGGGGGGAAATATTTGGAGAATCGGAATACATTGATTGTAAAAAAAACAACAAATATATAAACACCCAGTTGTTCTAATTGTTGTTAAACTCGTTATATTAAATCAATTAATCAATGAAGTAAGAGCGATGAACAATAAACGATAACGTTCATTGTTATGTTTTATAACGAACATGTAATTTTCCATTGAAAATTAAGTTCATTAAAGTTTGTCACTCTATATCGGCTATGGGCCGGTTATTTCAGAAATAACTGAACTCAATTACTTGTTTGTAAGTCTCATTGAATGAAAACTCCAGTGATTTAACTGGAATTCAATTCTTAACAGAATTGAACAATAACCAAACACCGATTCTGGTTATTTATCGATCATAGAACTGTTTTGAAATTTTACATTTTCACAGTAATCTTTAATTGTTAGTGAAATTGATGAACATCACTTACTACACTCCCCGTCAAAAGTATAGCAACACTTTGAAATATTTGAATTTTACAAAAACGTCTGTCTTTTCATAATAAAGAACGGTTCTGAAGTCTGTATTAAGCATTTTTAAACTGGACATAAAATTTTTTTATTAAAATAAATTACAATATCTCTTCCAATAAACAAAAAAGTTAGAAAACTTACTTTCTAAACTTTTAATTTCTGATAATTTTAACTTTTAAATCACAATTTAAATTTTTAATTTACATTTAATAAGACGTATTGCCACCTCTGGCTTGAATGACTGCTTCCACTCGTGTTGGCATACTTGTAAAAAGGTTTTGAAGAAAATCTTGGGGTATATTGTCCCACTCCTCCAATACAGCTGCCTTTAGCATTTCAAGGGTAGTAAGAGGTAAATCTAGTGACCGAACCGATCTTTTGAGATAATACCAAACGTGCTCGATTGGTTTAAGGTCAGGACTTCTTGCTGGCCAATCAATGGTGTGGATATTTTTGGTGTTCAGGTACTCAGAAACACATCTTGCCTTGTGTGGGCGGGCATTATCATGCATGAGCAACGATTTAGAGCCTATGAACGGCATAAAAGCCACTACATGATCTTGAAGAATCATTTCTACATACCTCAAAGCATTCAAGGCCCCTCCTTGGATTGGCACTAACTCGGTACGTGCCTCCTAAAATATGCCGCCCCAGAACATGATAGACCCTCCCCCGAATGGCTCAGTTTCTAACGTGCAGCATTGACTAAACCGTTCTCCAAACTTCTTCACGTCCATCTTGTCTGTTAAGGGCCACTCTCGTCTCATCAGTGAATACAACATTTTCCACTCCTGCACAGTCCAAGATTGGTGTTGTCTCTATCTCTTTACGCGGCGTTCTGTGGTGAGAAGAGGACATTTCACTGGCCTTCTTGAGCTGAGGTTTGACTCCCTCAGTCTTCTGATGACTATTGAATCCGATATTGATACCCCTCAAACACCAGCGATCAAGTTTTTAATGGAAGAAGCTGTAGAATTAGGCTTCCGAAGAACTTGCATTTTAATGAAGCGGCCATCTATGGGATTAGCAATCCTAGGACGCCCTGACGTTGGTCGCCTCGATTGACTACCAGTCTCCCTGTACCTTCTTATGGTCCCTGAAACGGAAGAATAGTGAATCCCAAGGCGATTAGCGATGTAACGCAATGATTTGCCTTCTTCAGAGAGAGTGATGATTCTGACAGAATCATCGCGGCTTAAACAATTCATTTTGGATAAAATTAATTGTTTCAACTAGACTAAAGAGAAAAGAGGAAACAGACTTGAGACAGACGAAAGATAAACTTGGACTGAAAGGAAATTTAAAATGAAATATCCAAAATCTTATCGTTTGTTGGTAAACAGTGAATAAAAATTAAGTGTCTAGTCACTAATGTATCTCATTTAGTAAATAATATTACTGTAAATATAAACAAAGTACGGATTCAGGTCGAAACCAAGAAAATCTCAAGAATTATGGGTGTTGCAATACTTTTGACGGGGAGTTTATTTTCAATTGATTTCAATTTAAATTTTCCCAACCGGTTTTCAAATTTTCCTACCCAGACCTATATGTAATTATAAAGTTATTTAAAAAAATGTATTTTTTTTTTTAGGTTATGATCGATTTTAATCTGATAATACGGAAGTGTAAATTGATATTACTACAATACCTCGTCTTTTGAATAAAGTGTTTTCAAATAATTTTTAAAAACTGACAGAATATGCGTATATTTATTCCAGACTCATCTCATTTAATGTAAAAAGGGTAAATTGATTATTAGGGCATAACACCCTCCTAACATTAATCCTGAACGATCATTCCAACATGTTCAGCTCCTGTATGAAAAACCTAAGCATTACTATCGACCAAAACCTTTCTTGGAACTCCCTTTAAACAAAGCAATATATTACGCACAATGACACGTTATGTCTTTCTTTTCTTTTGGATAATAACGGGTTTACTCGACTCGATCACAATTTGTTTTTATTTTAAATCTGACGAATCTGTCCATCCTCCGATTTCAATTCCCCATATTGCCCGTTTCCTTTGATATCTGCCACCAAATCAGTTTTTAATTACTCACGTAGCGGTGCATCGGACGAAAAACAGTTATCTGTTGATGACGGTCAGATTATCCACTGAGGCATCATCAATAAACTCTCTCTGGATGTTGGCCATACCGCAGACCTTTTATGCACTCCTATTTGCGTTGACGAAACTTTAGAGCACTTTACCTGGTCATAAAGTGTTGGAATTGGTAAAAGTGATTTTTATTATTGCCAACGATAAAAAGAGTTCAATTTTAATTACAGTATCTAAAACAAAAACGCAGGGTTGTGGAGGTTATGATCGATTACAGAAATTCCCACTGACCTTGCCAAACTTGGTGTTACAGATTTTTGAAATTCTACCTCAACTCGTTTTCTCAGGTAGTAGTTTAGGTGAATTAAAGATATAATCTTTTAGATGGAGCGATTCTGGGATATAAACTGGTAAATTCGATTTCCGTCTATTCAATGTCCATGTTATTCTGTTATCCATGTAAAAGGTTTTGGGAAGTATACAATTTTATTTCGGAAAATGCTGAGAAGGGACTAGTCTGAGTGCCAATAATGAGGAATAATGCCCCCACCTGGTTTCTGAGTTCAGTACAAGGCACTATCACCCTACAGAACAGTACAATTTACTCTCTACTTATAAACATAGTCATATAAAGTGCTCACCTCAGGGCCATCTTCCTAGAGAAGCTCCTAAGTTGAGAGCATAGCCTAACCACCAGTTGTTGCAAGGATAGGAGCTTCTAGCACTGGCCCGATCACCCCCCTAGAGTACACCAGATTCAAATAAGTTTACCTAGCCTCGGAACAAAAATAGTAGAGGCTCCTGCTAGAAATGGTATGTGTGGAAGAAAAAGAAAATGCCCATAAATTGGAAAATGTTTGGAAATCGTGTCCGAATATTGAGCAAGTCGGATAGTAAAAAAGTTTAATAAATACAAAATGTAAGCTTAATAAGTGGAGAATTTTATCCCAAAATTTAATGCATTACAAATTGGAATATCCTTCTCTGCGTTATGACAATTAATATATTTTAGCATAACATAAAAATTAATATATCGCAGCGGTTATGTGTAAATGTTAACGAAGCCTATTTTCCAGCCTTTTCACTCCAATGGGACTTTAAATTGTCAATTTTTTTTCATCTCTAGTCGAACCTCCGTTCTGCCAGGACAGGTCTTCTTCCAATCTTGAAATATACTCCACTGAGCTTTTCAACCCGCGCAGATAATCGTATTATTAATGCTAGTTATTCTCGGTCATTAGCTGAGAGAAATTGTTCTCGGAGAGGGCATAAATTCCGGCCCACTCTGTAATTTAGCCCTTTGTGCCTCAAAGGTTGTGCGGTTTATGACGATATGCTCAACAGACTCCCTCCCGGTGCATCATATGCTTCAAGAGTCAGTATCCTTCCCGTAGTCGTAAAGCTTGGTACGAAAGTCCGAATTTTCAGTATTTGCGCCCAACCAGTGGAATACATTTAGCCTAATAGGGGGGGGGGGTTAGAAAATCTTTTAAAAGTTAAATGTGATTATAAAAATGAAACACCTTATCGCTCTTGGTCTTTCCAGCAGCTACTGTACAATAGATTTTCTTGAGCCAACTCTATAAGTAAGGTTGGTAATAGTTGGGAAACTACAACCAACAAAGGAAACTTTGCTACGGAACATTCGGAACTTAATTATCTTGAATAGATTTCCAGCGATCGAAGTGATTCCATTCCTATTCAACCAAAAAAACGTGAATATGTGATTAAGAACAAATTTTAAATTCTTATCTTTTATATAACATTATATTTATACTACTACAGTTAGGTTTATGTAAAAAAATAGGTATATATTTTTCCTTTGTTGAGCTAGTAATATACAAAGTATACTATTGGCTTGGCCCCGTGCCGTCAAGCAGAACTGATGGGACCATATTTTACTCGAGTGTAGGAATCATCTTTCAACTGTCAGCCCATCCTAAGAAGGATCGGCCAGACTGTTCACTCACTTGTTATATTTTCACAAATCAGCTCGGAATATTTTCCTCTCAATTGTTCAACTGTTTCCCCATAAAGTTTTGTTTTGTTATTTCCAAGACTTTTTTTTACTGAAATATTTTTATTTATATTAATCAATTGAATAAATCAGTTTTTAGTGACTTACATTTTATTTTACCTTTGAAGCTGGATGGACTGTCCCGGATTCGCCTCACTTCAAATTTCCAGAATAATTTCTCCCATGGTTTGTTTTGGGTTCTATTTGTATCTGTAAGCTAGCAATTATACCTTATTAAATACTATGTTTAACTATCGAAGAAATCACGGCAATGTCAATTTCGAAAATTTCTTATTTCTGTCATACAATAGAACGTGTAGAATATTTTTTATAATTATTGGTCAGCTGATTTGATATCTTTTCTCTTTAAAATAAAAATATTTGAATATGTAGAATAGTTTCTTAACGTCTTTATTACAACGTATCATAAAATGAAATGATCGCAGATATTATTAATTCTTCACCTAAGTAGTCGTGACAAATTAAGTTATAGATAGAAGTTAAAAAAGTTATTTAAAAAAAAGAAAAGAAAAAAATACAAAAAATAAAAAGCGTCAACCACCACGTCCCAACAATAGATAACATTATAAATTCATTGGATAAAGTTTTAGAAATGAACGGGTTCTTATTTATGACGCCAAATTCATTATTCAAAAGTAGGAATTTTGTTAGCTAGGAGTTCGGGTTAAGCAAATACAGCTTTGGGATTTCATTTTTTACAGTCCTGAAGATTCTGTGACGATGGTATATAACGGTATCGGCATCTTAGGATCATGATAGTATAGTTTTAACTCTGAACCAAACTGGTATTCATGATTTAAATGCTAAATATATTATAGTTTCAACAATTTTTTTATCTTTCATTAATTCTGTTCTTTTGACCGCTCACAACCTTTGTTTTGCATAAATGTCTGATTTTCGATAATCTTTCTCTAATAAATCATATTTATATTAATAATTACAGCAGCCAATTTTAAGCAGTTGTAGATTCAAAATTTATCTTTTCTTCTACTCAAAACATTGAATAAACTCTAAACAGATAAGAATAAAGACGAAGCATCCATCATATAGCTTTTTCTGCACCAGGTCCTGATTCTACCATTTAATAATTCTGTTTAGTTATTATAATGCTCGTTATTTTTTTAATAAGGGTTCGTTTATTTGTTAGGGACCTCATTAGGGATCCCATTTGGTTGATCAGCGTGGTTACATTTGACCCTTTTATGACTCTTCGTCATGGCAACCTTTTGATTCTATCAAACCACTTTACATCACTCGATTTCTCTGCTGAATTTTAGCCTATAGTCTGAACCTACTGTTACATAATCATAACATAGTGTGTAGTATTTCTTTTTTTTTTTTTAAATAAATATTTCAGATTTATATAATTCTTCGAACACCACCATGCACCAAATATTAATAAGTATTAAGTACTAAAATTTATTTATATTACTATATGTTAGAGGTGTACGGACACCATTCACTTCTTCACTTCTATACTAGACGCCCATAAATATTATTTATTTCAAGTGATGTATGATTTATTGCGGCTGAATTTATATATATTTTTTTTTAAAACAATGAAAAAATTGTCTAAGATAATAAAGCCGAAAATCATGTGATATTTAACTGAATAGTAAAATAAAAAAGACATTATTTAATTTACATGCTCTTCAACAACAAAGACTATTCTGATTTAAATGAAAAAAATAAAATGCGATTGTAAATCTATGTTTTGAATTTATAAAAAAGTTATGTGGTTTTCTTTTTTGGAATCTCTCCTCTTCTTAACTAAAATTAATCACTTTTTTTTAGCAATTTAACTCATAATTACTTTCTTTCTAATTCTTCGTTTTTTGTTGTTTGTCGTTTAAAAAGGTTTTTCTAGCAACTACTTCTCTATGTTCCCTCAAACTTCGTAGACGTTATAATGACCTCTTTAGACCCGAAGACCTCTACAAACTTTTCTCGTTCTTTGTACTTAATATTGGCATTACCTAATCACAATCCGATTGATTTTTAAATCAGTTGTATATGGATATTCTGTGCCCAGTGTAATATATTAGTATTCTAGTTAGAGAAAAAATAGTTGACTGGAACTTCTAATGTAAGGAAGAAATAGTTGGGGGTGCAGTAAATGAAAACACCATAAGTGTATACTTATTTATTCTGTGCCGACGTTGCGACCGACAATATAGGCCATCTTCAGGGCTATGCGAGAGAAACAAACAGAACAAAAATATATAATATAAAATATAATATAACAATATAAAAATATAACAAAAATATATAAAATTTATATTTTTGTTCTGTTTGTTTATCTCTCATAGCCCTGAAGATGGCCTACATTGTAGGTCGAAACATCGGCACACAATAAATAAGTATACACTTATTATGGTGTTTTCATTTACTGCACCCCCAACTATTTCTTCCTTATATTAGTATTCTAATTCAAATTTCGTGCTGAAACTACAGGACTCCCCAAAAATCTGTATAAGACAGCTGTATAAGACGCGGCTGTGCCTCATTAGTTCGCGGCTTGAATGTAATGTAAATTTTTGTAAATATATACATATATATTATTTTACAGTCTTGTTGTACGCCTCGGAGTAAGGTTTTGGCCTCTATTTGATGAGTCTGTTTAGACTGTTAATGTGAGATGTTCTGAACTTTGTCTTCTATGATGCTTAGATTAATCATCAAAAATATATCACCAATTAAGTGCCTATAATATATTAATATATATATATATTAAGTGTTATCTCCTCAGACTTGGTTTTTGGGATATTTCCTACTGCTTTCTAAGTTATGCATTAAAAAATTACGATTGAAGTGGTAGTTCGCCACTATTGCTAAACTTGAATATAAAAGGAAATGCAGGCTTTTTTACTGCCTAGGTTAATAATTAATTTTCATTTTCGGTTGTGTCAGTAGTAAATTCTTGAGCTCGTAAATCCGCCACAAAACATTACTAATTTATTTAGTTTTTTTTGTTTTGTTTTTTCGTTGTTATTTAGAGACGTTCAAATTGTTACTATGTGTATGAACAATTTATTTAATGATTTATTTGATACATAAATTAAATCGCTACTTAAATGAAGAATTGACAATTTAAGCAAGTGATAAAAATTATATTCGTAAAGAAACGGTGTATGTAAGGTTTAAAGTAATTAACAATAATCCTTTTTTTTTAGTTCTTCAAGAGAGAATTATTGGTTTAATTAAATTAATATATTTTTCCGCTATATTTTAATACAAGCCATCTAATTAATTGTTTTTTTTTAATTTTATAAAATTAAGTTTTTTATGAAATTTGTTGGGAATGTGGTAACGTGTTGAGTGCTGAGGGTTCCGGGTTCAAATCCAGCTGTGGCAGATAAATTATTTAATTAAGCCTTAATTTAACCCTGTGTAATCTGCAATTCTTCCGTCAACCTCTTCTCATTAAATTTTTAAGGCAGGAAATTAATTCAAACAAAACCAAGCATGTGGCAGATATATTTTATATAGTCTAATGATTAATAAAAGAATTTCAATACTAGCATTGCAATGGAAATGCTTTGCTTTGCCAATACCCAATTTTTATTTTTTCAAGGAACTTTCAAAGACCTCCATTAAAGAATTAGGTTCTTTGAATAATGACATTGCTCTTTTGATGTAGCGATAAGTCTATTATTTCAATCTTCATATTAACCAGATTGTCAATTTTCTAATTGTTATGAGGTCTATCAATCTAAAAACCACTATGGACAATTTTATTTTAAAAAACGTTTTACCTTTAATAAAAAAAAACTACTATTTTTTCCAAGTTTTAATAAATAAGGAGATGTTATGAAGGGGACAGTTGGGTTGAGCGTTACAGCTTAAGAGGAAAAGTTAAATTGAGATGCCTCGGGGGCTTTGGTCAGGGTCGTTAACGGAATAGTATTAGCCACGCCGGCTTCCATCTTATTGTTGGAAAAAACAAATCCTCTCCCGAAGACATATACCATCCTTTAAGTCGCAGTTGAAGAATTAATTAATGGTAATTGTTTTTTTCAGTATGGTACAAATTGATAGTCTTCCTCGATTCTATATTATATTATATGGGAAAATATCTGATGAAGTTCAGGTGAAGAACAGTTTACTTCACTGTAAAATTGTTAAATAGTTAACTTAGTTAATAGTTAGCTCTTTCTTAAGAGATTTCTTAGTAGGTCGTAAAATTATTATAATTTTAATCTCAATAAATTTCATTTGTTTGCCCTACTAATGCTTATCATAAAAATGAATTTGCTGTACCACTACAATCCATGGTGTTGGATTCAGTAGGTGGTAGAGATTGTACTGTTTCGAGGATAACGATTGTGATGTCCTCACATCGAGCATTTCCCATCCGCCAAACTCACGTTAGATCTCAACTTTTCTGTAAATTATTTGTTTAATACGGCAGTTATTATAACAATGCATAAATCAGCTCCCAGTTCTTCATCGTGAATTGTATGTATCATTAGTAATATTAATATGTTATTTTTCAAATATTAATAAAAAGGGATTAAGAAATAAAAAAAAAAACATCGTGAATTTTAGAAAGTAAAGGTTTCTTGATTTTGTTCTAAGGTTATCAATCTGAGTTATGCAAGATTATAGAGATCTCAAGAGTATAGAATTAAATTGTAAATACTCCAAAATATAAAACTCTAGGTCTCGTATGTTTAAAAAAAATAATTCAAGATGAAATCATTGAAAAAAAATAATACTTATGTCTTTCGAGGAAAAATAACCACTCTTTAGATATAAAACAGACCTGTACAATTACAGATAATGAAGTTCCTTAAGTCCAGAACATGGTAGAGACAACTGTTTCTTGGAGAAAGATTTATCCGAGATCACGCTCAACAGTTTGGTTTTTCCCCAATTGAGGGTACCCACTTTAATGAGGCTGGGTGAGCCTTAGAAGGTTCTCCGTATCCGCCAAGATCCATTCCCGACTGTTAACAGATTAAATTATCTGCCACAGCCGGATTTGAACCCGGAACCGTCGGCACGGCATATCAGCACTCTACCTCTGAGTCACTCCACTCCCCGGTTATCAAATTAATCTATAAAAATTAATTTATAATGTAAGTTTTAATTTTAAGGTATAGGTGATAGACATCGATTTTAATATGCATTCGTGATGTACATTCACTTTCAATTATGTCAATTTTCAATATTTTATGTATTTATTATTTATTCACGTTTAGGTTTGGTACAACACATATGACAAAGTGTATAATTGCTGTCAATAGTTATATGGGTTTGATCTTGAAAAAGTGAAACTTGGATTAAAGAATAAGAATAAAAAACTATTTGGATTCCAAAAATTTTTGAAGCTTGAAAATCTTTTAATTCTATAGAAAAAATATGGGTTTGCATCAGGGATGATATAATTATGGTTTGATAATATTCGCCTTAAATTGCGAAATTGTAAACTCTAACGCTCGGTGGGGAAAAAAAATGGTAACCTTAAAAATGAAACGTTTAATTCTTCAAAAATAAATTTTTTTGAATATTATCAAACCATAATTACATCATTCCTGATGCAAACCCATATTTTTTCTATAGAATTAAAAGATTCTCATCTCAGCCCTGAGGAAGTCATCAGCATGGTTGACAAAACGTCGGCGAGAAATTTATCTACAGGTCTAAACCAGAAGAAATAAACAAAGTCTAATAAAAAAGTTGTAATAAAAATTTTGTTTAAAAAAATAGAAGCTTTAGAATGTAATAAAAATCGATGTATGAAATATGTACAAGATGCTTTTATTGATCTCGTAAATGTTTTGAATCCAGAATGGCTATAGTCAGTTGCCAACATTTTTTACTTGTGGGTTATTTAGAACTTTTAATATTGTTACTTTTCATTGTTGATCAAGTTTAAAGAGGTGAAACGTACCAAAAACAATTTCGATCTATGTGGTAAAATGTTTTGAGCTTAGCGGATCTATCGGGTTCGGATTCTTATACGAAAGAATTATTACTATTCAGAAAGAATGGTTATTGTATGGAAGCAATGCTTTCCATTGGATTGGCATTTTAGCTTGTTTTCCTCTATTGATTCAGTTCCGCCTACTTGCCCAACGACGTTTAACATTTCGTAATCAAAAAGAGTGGACTATCGCTGTTCTGAGGGCTATCCAAATGTTAGTTTGATGAATCAGTAATTTAGTTTTAGCAGCTTAGTCAGTTCTGCAACTCCATGTTTGTGTCTTGGTCTATAGACCAATAAGTTATGACTACAATGCTCAGCAATTAACTCTTGACCATAACGGGAAAAACATGTTTTTCTGCATATTTGGCAATATTAAATTAAATAAAATATAAAATTAAAGAAAGAAACCTTTCATCGACAGTTCGAAAATGAATGTTAATGTTACGGAGTGAATGGATGAATATGGATGAAAATACTCTTTATGAATCAAAAATAAATCAACAATGTAGGCTCTTCTAGGTCTTCTCAAGTTTGTTCAGTTCTGGAATTTCAATTATGAATATCATAGGAAATTTATCTTTAACAAGATTTCAATTTGGAGGTTTTCCAAAGTTAGTCCAAAGTTTTTTCCAAAAGAGCATGCAGCAAATCATTAGAGTAACACTTAATCAAAAATACCAGAATAATTTTTTGATTAAATTTTGGTTGCTTAAGTGGTTTTAAAAATTTGACTCTTGTATAGTATTAACCGAGAAAGAGAGAGACCAAAAGAGATTCGGCCACCAAACCTTAAATTTTGGCTGGAATCCTCTCATTTTATATCAGACGGCCCAGACTATACTAATTACGTTGGTGGATCCTTAGGGGAAATTGAATTTTCAAACAAACGATTTTGTTCTTTCGCGCCGTACTGCACAAATCCTTAAATAATTTAATATGTTTTTAAACCGATATTCATTTAATTAATCACTCCCCGAAAATATACAATGCATCTGTACTAAAAACATTAATATGTTCTTGATAATTCTCTGCTTATTGGTTATGCTATAAAGTCCTTGATGGATGAATCAATGTATTAAGTTCAAACCATTCAACATTTCCATTCGTCCTAGGCGCTATTGCGTATTGGCAAAGGAATATTAAAAAATAGAAACACACATAAGCACTGTGATTGCCTACGAATCCTAAAAAAATTGGACCCTGATGATTCAAGGAGACAGGATGCAAGTTGTTTACTCATTCATTCAAGTGAGTAAAAAAACTTTTTTCCAGTCAAACATTTTTTTTCTTTATTTAAAAATACGTTTCGACTACTTCAGTCATTTTCAATTTTCTTTTCTTATAAGTCTACTTTTATTTAATTTAAATATTTTTACTCATAAATTTGTACATTATTAACCTAAATAAAAAGAATAATCCAATAAATACATAATTATAAAAAAAAATGTCCTAAAATACTGAAAATAAGTATAGATACCTTTTTGTAGATTGTCAATTGATTAAAATTTTCTTTTAATACTTGGAGTTTGTAATGTACTCCATGGTGATTATTAACATTTATGAATTGAACTTTGGACTGTTATGATAATTTATATTTCAATATTAATTTGATTTGTTTTATCCTCAAAATATATAAGCATCATGAAAGGTCAAATAATATAAATTAGTAATTTGTAGTCTATATTGATCCATTTTCTCTCTTTTATATTTATATTTATTTTAAAATGTTAATAGTATTAATATTTTAATAATATTTTAAATAAAGAAAAAAATGTTTGACTGGAAAAAGGTTTTTTTACTCACCTGAATGACTCAAAAATATGAACTCCAATGACATCAACAAGAGAATTAAAATGTTGTTTACTCAGTGGTGTTGATGACCTAAGTGTTTTACGCCTTTAAACAACAACAAGTTTGTTTACAGGTCGGATGTTAATCAAAATTGGATGTGGATAAACAAAATTTTGTTGGTTCGCAACTCAAGTCTCTTCAAGGAGACCGGCCATCTAAATCTCTGAACCGATTATTTAATATTTTATGATTAAAAATAATTTATTGGAGTGCTATCGATGGGTAGTTTCTCCAGAAGTTTTTTTTTTCATGTCATTTGTTCATATTAACAAATTTATTTGTTATAATATTATTACAGTTGTAAATATCAATAAATTAATCTAAAAAAAAATAATTTTAACGTAGATTACAAAACACATTAAAACTAAGAGTGGTAATGAAGCTTTGTAGCAACAATAAAATTAGGTTATACTCTGACGTTTCCACTTTTAGTAGTTTGCTAAGAAGAAATGTATTTTTTCGGTTTAACAGAAGGATTAAACTAGCGAGGTTAGATTAAACTAATTGAGTAAAAGTTTTAACGAACTGAACTCGCCCGTAAAATGAGAGCCAACCATAAATTATTCTTATAAACTAGTTGGTATAATTAGTTTTGTTCTCAAGGTATAACTACTTATAATATAGAAGTATGCCGTAACATGAGTCATTAAGTATAAAATATATTATGATTTACTCATAAAAATGTTCATAGGAAAAAAAATAGCTAAATTAATTGTTGGAGGTTTGAGTATGTGGTTAAGGGTAATTTATGGATGTGTTGTATTCAATGAGGTTCTTATGAACTGTTATAAAATGTTCTAACATGTATATTACCTAAATTTTCGATATTGTTTAAAAATAGCATGATCTTCATCTTTACCAATTCCATCCAAAGAATGGTTCTTACCTAAGTATCATCACTATAGAAGGACTTGTATAAATAGTTACGGGATATAAATAGCACTTAAGGATGTCCAACTAATTTTCCTCTGATAATTTCAACTTGATGGAGAATACAAATTTACAAAATATTACAATAAACTGTTATACTTTCTTGAAAGAAAGAGCAAATAAATATATACCTCCTTAAGTCCTTACGGACGTATAACATACGCACCGGCCAAAAAAAAATTAGGACAAAAAATGAACTGCATAACTGTGAAACGATACGACATAGGTTGATACAGCCATTAAAATAAGTTTAAAAATAAATTGATGAATCAAGATACTAATTAAGGTGCGGGAAGTGATGTTGCTGCCTACAATACCATCTCAATACTTGACATCAAATTTGCATATTATCACTATTCTACCATTGCGAGTGTAGTTAGTTTGAAGAAAACCGTCGAACGAGTTTAATTGTAGATAGTAGATTAGATATGGATTTTAAAATAAATATACAAAAGATGAATATTTACTTATCAACAAGGGTACAGAAAAAATTGGGGCCATTGAATAGCACAAGGGTAAGTAGATTGGCATCTGGTATTCAAAGGAGATCTGCTGGACCGTGGAGTGCTTTGGGTATCTGAGCTGTAAGGAAATATATTTTTCAGTTCTGAAGGATCGGAATAAAGATAAGGCAGAAAACTACTGCTCTGGCGTTGTAAATGTGAAGATCTGTTGTACGTGTTGATTTCCCGTACTTACTGTACACGAGGTGGTAGGTTTAAATTCTCACGTAGGAATAAACCTGATTATAAGTGGTGTGTTTAGGATGGAAAGCGATAATTCTGTTAAACTCCGAAATTTCAAAAAGTGAATCCGCATTTTTATCTAGTTCAATCTAACGATTCTATACTACCGAAACTCATGTTCAGATCCGGACAATGGTCTTCAGACATAAGGCGTTAAAGTGTCGTATTAGACAAAATTGTTTGTGCAAAGTAGCGGAAAACTCAGAGTTATCCACTTGTGATTCTAAACGTCTCACGTAGTTTATGATAAGTGATTGAAAATAAAACCCGAAATATAGTTAATTTATAAAGCGTAGTAAGTTAGTATTGTATAACCATATAAAATTGGAATTAATCGAAAGTAGAAATAATTTTTAAAAAAATCTGATATGTGACAGACGCGTAAATTTCATACTTGTTCAGTACTAAATGGCACTAGGAGATTAATGTAGAGAATATTTTTCACTTTTTAATTTTGAAGAGAAAGGATTTGTCTTGGCCGGGATTCGAACCCGCTTCTCTAGTGCTGTGTTCTTACCAATCTTTTTTCTTCAAAATAAAAAATATTTAAAAATATCACCATGAAAAGAATGATATATAAAATATAATTATAGAGAGAATATTTTGTATAGTTAAATGTATTGCAATTCCATAGAGTTATTTTAAAATATTTTATTTTTTATTTTCCATCAAGTAACTGTAAGTAAATAATTATAAATTCGTGAAACCTATTCTATGCGTAAATAAGGTTAAACAAGTAAACGGTTTGACTTCTGGAGAAATTAACATATATCCTTTGACGTGGTTTATTTATTCAACTTGTATCTAAAAATTATAACTTATTATACATAACATGAAATGTTACATCTGAATCCCACAAGTTTAGCCACCTTCTAACAACTCTCGGTATTTGTTTTAAACTCCTTATCTATAAAATTAGTTTCATTCTTATCACCTTTTCCATACTTCTTTACATCTCACATATCTCACTTCACTATCTCGTTATTTGTATCCATTACTATCTGGGAATAAAAAAGATAATTTCAGTTAACAGATCAGTATTAAAAAAAAACATCAATAAAACATAACAATATACATCTAAAAGATAATATACAGAACAGAGTTAGTCCATCTAGACATGATTAAATATTAGAAATTAAAATTAAACCAAAAAAAATGTATACTATTTATGTGTTACAGTAAAAACTTAAATAAATAATCAATCTATCCATTTTTTATTAAAGTAAAAAAAGTAAATATAAAACAGAACAAATCATACGGCGAAGTGTATATAAAAAAGTAAATTTACAGTAATGCTTTCGTGTCTGCTGATCAAACTACTACGGGTGAAACTGAGCTATTTGATTAAGTTTAAGAATTAACTTAATATAAGTATATTTAATAAATATGTTTTATATTTACCTGGATAGGCAAGTATACGCGCGAAAGTTCAATGCGGTATATGTTACTAATCAGGTACCCTGTGATATTCAGATCATTATAAAATAAACTCACAAAATATAAACCCGTATAAAAAAATCGAAAACAAAATATTGAAGTTCATTAAAGAAAACATGGGCTCTCAACGAGTTAGACTTCTTTAGTGACTTTGTTCTAGATTTTTTTTTACGAATATTCTGTCTGTTTATTTAATAAATCAATTTGTTTTCTAGCTTTTTTGTAAGTGTGGCTAGTTTTCGTTTTCTATACATTTCCTTTAGTGAAAGTGTAAAATGGTTCGGGTCGATGATAAAAATAATTCCCTAAATATTGATTAGTTATTACAAACCGGCGTTTCTATCGACGATGCAAGTCTTCTCAAGGCTTGTAATGTAAGTCAGAAGTATACTATATTATTATATTTTATCAAAGTTATTATTTATGAAGGAATTGGGTAGTATAATGGTAGAGCTCTAAGTTGCCGTGCTGAAGGTCCTGGGTTCAAATCCGGCTGAGAGCAGATAATTTATTTAATCTGTTAACAGTGGAGAGTGGATCCCTGAGGTATCCGGAGAACCTGCTGGGGCTTGCCCAGCCTCTATAAAGCGGGTACTCTTAATTTAGGGAAAACATGGAGGGTAAGCCTGATTTCGGACAACTTACCTCCCTGTATAATCGTTGTCCTAGAAGCAGAACAGTCTCTACTACGTACTAAACGCAAGACCCTTCACGGGTAGTAGTGACACAGATTTTTAAAATTTTGTTTATTTATAAAATGCATTGAATATTTTCGAATTAACTTCGGACTGAGCGCAATTAATTAACTAACTTATAGTAGAAAAAATGTTCAGGAACGTTTTATTTTAAAACAAAACTATTAATCTTCAAAGCATAGAAGTTAAGATTAGAAAAAACAAAGTTTCTGGAGATCTCTTGAAGGCCAAAGTGACAGTTTATTTCGAATGATCCAGTTGCAATAGACCCCCTCTGGAGGTAGAATGGTCATTAATGACGGCTGTAGGGGAAGGGTTTTGTAGTGTGAGTAGGGGTGACGAGGGTTGAAGCCGACATTGAGAGAGGACATTCAGTCTCTATACTTTTATATACATCAAGATTATTTCCCGTAGTGTTTCCTATCAACCTCGTTGACTTTTATCCACAAGTAAAGTGTCAGTCGTAACTATGTGTAGATGTAGTTTATATAACACATATATATTTATTAGAAAATTTGATTGTATTTAACATACTTATTTCATTTTGAAAAGCAAAACAAAAAAAACATAAGTTTTTGGTGAACAAATATTTTTGATTGGTCAACTGTGATTTTGGAGCCTGGATATTCATTTGTGAGAGTTTGACTCCCTTAATTCAAATATTTTAATTCCACTTTAATTATTGCTACCAATTTCTAATTTCTGGCACATAATATTTTAGTTTGATATATATAGGACTGTAATAATAGATATGAAGAGGGGTTAAATTGCATTTATTTTTTTTAATCGAACATTCAAGTTCGCTAAACCTATAATTATTATTATAATTTATTTTATCTTTATATTATATAATTTTTTAAATACTTTATTTGAAAAGAAAAGATATGGCGAGGACCGGGACTTGAACCCGGGACCTTCACCTCTCCGTGGTGACGCCTTATCCATCTCGGCTATCCTGGCTTCGCTTCACGGCCAGCCATATCCCCTCTTTTCAATTGATCCTACATGTCCGTGTTCTCGCACTTTAATATATAATATAATTAATATTATATTCACAAAAAAATGACAATTTTAAAATCTTATATTTTAAACGAAATCATAGAGAATAGCGGTGTACTTAAATTTGTTGAATCTACTTAACTTTGGGTGAATAAATGTATCTTAGAGCAAATTAGAATATTCACCAATTACATATTCAGATTAAGTACATTTAATATAGCTAAAATAATTTCCAAAATATTGGACACAATTTTTTTTTGTAAAAAAATTAATAAATTTATATAGAAGTGCAAATGATCAAAGGATACATAAAATACTTGTTAACACAAATTAGAAAGTTTCTAATTTTAAGTAACATTAACTGATCATATATAAACGGGGAAGAACGTGGTTCGAGTGGAAATTACAGGAATAATTCCTTAAAATTAGAATGACTATTATTAGAAACCTGACCTGAATTGACCTGTAACCTTCATTGTTACTCAGTAGTTGAATTCGGATCTTGGTGACGGTTGTGTTTTACTTCTGGTCGGTGTCTTCCTGCGTTTAAGGTTGGAGTATGATTTATTTCTATTATTCTCATTCTGTCGAAAAGATGCCAGCCATATATATAGAATTCTCTAAATATCGATAGGCATTTCCGTTTTTTGTTTTTATCTTAGAGACATAAGGCTATTTGTTGGGAATTTTTCCCTCCATGCCTTATAAAATATGTAATACATAAACATAATGCGAAGGGATAGTGTGTCAAGAGAGGAATGTAAAGTATGAACTTATTACATTTAATAAAGTAGTAATAGTTTTGAATAATATTCTATTTTGAATACAATACAAAAGAAAAGATGGGCGCAGGTAGCAGGTGGGGAAAGATGGAGAGGCCCGCAAAGGAGCAATCTGTATGAAAATGGCCTCGTAGGTTTTAAATGGAAGAGGCCGGCTTCGGTCCAACTGTAACCCCTCCCCCACGACCATATACTCTTCATATTGATTTCAATTTTTTACATTCTTATGTTTTAAATTCTTAATTAAAATCTATAAAAAGAAATTGAAAAAACATACAAAAGTCTTTGTACAACCTAACTGCTTGTATTTCTGGAATTAAGACCATTTTGGCTACTGCACGTTATTTTCTTGTTTTATAATTTACATTCTGTCGAGATTACATAAAATGTTAAGTAAATTATTTTTCTCCATTTCTATAAAAAATATATATATTGCTTACTCTACAATGGTTATGCAGAAAGGTGATTTGTCCGAAATCACGCTCATCCGTCAGATTTCCCCCCTAATTTAGGTGCCTACTGTAAAGGGCCTGAGTGAGCCCAGGGAGGATTCTTGACTCCAAAGGATCCATCAAAGCCTGCTAACAAGTCAAATAAAAGACTGCCAAGCAGCGGGACAAGAACCCAGGACCTTCGGCAGGGCAACTCACCGCTCTACCACTGAGCCATTCCACTCTCCCTTTTCTTTAGGTCATTTGATTTAATCGTATGTTTTTTTTTAATTTTGCATTGACCACTTCGGATCATTTTACAATTTAATTTTCCGTTCTGGAAACTGGAGCTTCCTCTGTGTCCAATATTCCTTCGTGGGTTTACCGCAAATTGTCCCTTGTTCATCTACCTAACGTCGTCAAACCTTATCTGATCATTTTTCATCCTGTACCCGTTTCAGATCTTCACTTTGTTCACTTGTCAACTAGTCACTCAATTCACTTCTTCAAATTTTTCCTTACTATTTTAACCCTCGTTGCTGTGATCTTGTGATGAGTCAATCTATTCTTATTCTGAAATGATATCCAAGGAATGTCGTCCTCCTTAAACGTGTAGTATCCAGGATTCTTTCTACTTTCTAGTAGATTTCTCCATTCTCGCAGTTTCAATCCGCCTTCATTCTGAACTTCCCCGTGATATTTTCTAGACTTTTGCTTTCCAGGGCTTCCAATTGTCTGAGAATATAGTGCATTGAGAGGCATTCACCGGCAAAGAGGCATTCCGTTTTTATGACAGTGTTATATTTTATTTTGTCATTCCAGACGATAAAGTTCTTGTAGTAGATATTCTTTAATAGTTTTGTATATCATGTATTTTAAATTTATTAAATTCGTATAGTTATTTTAATGTTTAATCAGCCAATCTGTTTAATGAGCCTAATATAACTAAATCCGTAAGTATATTCCTCTCCCTACATTCCTGTATATTACTGCATCGAGAAACTTCCACCAAAACACAGATAGGAGCAGTCAATGTATGTTCCAATATGTACCATTACTTTTAGGTATTGTTAGGTAAATATGTATTTGTCCATATCTTTTTCTTCTTCGTTAATATCCCTGCATTTCATTTATTTTTCTAAGCAATGGATAAGTATACAATGGTTGATTATAACAATGAATTTGTTACGTTTTGAGTCGATCGATTGCAACAATTGATGGGGAAAAATAGAAAAGCTGACTAGTAACTCACCAACGGAGGCTTTTATTATTTATTCTTGTTTTACGCAGAAAAAGATCAATCTAAAACTTTGTCATTACTTTATTTACGTTATTAATTTGATTTTTGATGCATACAATTGTGACGCTTCTTAAAAAAGTGTATTATATATTTACTAAAAGAGTCGTTAATGAATTATTTGAGATTATTATTGTCAAATGATGAAAAATCATAAGTTTTGGACCTTTAGGGGGAAAAGCTTTTCTTTTTACAAAATTTAAAATTTTGATTGAGTCCTCCTCTTTTCCATATAACTTTATTTTTATATGAATATAAACATTTGAAAATAACTCAAGACTAAATAGGTCAAACATGTACAAATATTTATGTTGTATCTTCATACTTGACAATAACATTTTTTTCCTGTTTTAATACAGATTTTTTTAAAAATTGACAATTAATGTATTATAATATACACTTTTCTATTTCTACAAAATGAGCAGCTTTTTTAAAACATATAAATCGTTTATTTATAGAATTATATGTGCTCTTTTTAAATATAAATATTACTAAATATATTGTAGAACAAATTTTATCTATAATTATGAAGGTGAGGATAGATATAACCAGGTTTGGTTTAAACTTATAATACAGGAGGTAATTTGGTTATCACTAAGCCAGGGTAAGCCACGGTTGACAGAGCAATTTCTCGATTATGTTTCAGGAAGAAGGAGGCCAGTTCCCCCCAGACGTGACCCAAAACAAGCAGGAAGTCACCTTCTACCCAAAGGCTCCCGTATCTACCACCACTTCCGTATCTACTACATCTGGTAAGTTTCGTTTTAACTAATATTATTTTTTTAATTATTATTAGTAATATTAGTATTGGAAAAAACAAATCTTTGCCTGGGAGGTTCAATGACAGATTAAATTACAGCTACGTTGACAAGGAGATATCAGCTGATTGGTTAAATGCTGGCAAGATATTCTTCAAGACTGAGGAGTTTGTGATAGCCATTCAAGATCAAGTTATTGCCACCAGATCATACAGAAAACATGTCCTAAACGACGCAACAACGCCGGATAAATGTGGACTATGCTCAGCAGCGCTGGAATCAATCCAACATATGTAGAGTGGTGGATGTGGAGTGTTGGCTGCTAGCGAGTATCTCCAAAGGTATAACAATGTGGCCAAAATTTGTTATCAAGCCCTGGCGGTACGATGATAACCTACTCGATGACAAGACGCCATATTATAAATACTACTCAAATAGACTTCTCCAAAAAGGTCCCCTTAAGCTATATTGGAATTAATCTATTATAACAGATCATACTGTGCGTCTTAATAAACCATCCTCATGGTGGAGAGCAAATATTAATAATAATAATAAGGCTTTGCGAATCCGAAGGCTCGGTGCAGTGATACCAATCTCTACTTACTTCCGTCCACAGATCACTCTTAAAGCATTTTCCCTACCCACGCCGCGGTCCATCCCTCAGATGCTTTTCAGTCGGCACAGCGTTAATTAACTTTTTAGGAATCCGTTCGTTTACTAAGCCCAATAACTTTAAAAACCCATTTTAATCTTCGTGCCGCTATCACTTGAATAATATTAACCAGGAGCATACTTCCGCAAAACTTTGCGATTCCGCGTTGTGCAATCTCCTAACTTCTACAGTGGTCTAGTCATTTTTGGACCGAAGGCTGCACTTTATAAATACTACCGCCTACACGTTGTTCGTCCTTCTGCGTTAGCGGCCACGTATAAAATGCGTAAAGAAGAGTTGGAAGGCTGATGGTTTTACAAACTCATACAAACTCACACAAAAAAAAAGATTTTTAGATTTTGGGATAAAAGTCGAGACCGAATAACAACAAGCATTTCCTGCTTTATATTTAGTTATAAATACTATAATAGCAAACAAATGGATAGAATATATATATAGTATTTATGGGTTAGTTTAGGGAGTTGATGTTTTCATCAGAGAAGTATTTTATCTTGTTGAATCGACCTAGTTGGAATGCTGTTAGCCTCAACTGTTTTATCTTCTTAGAGAGTTGGTAAACTTTTAAGTGAGCCATTTCTATTTGTTAGTGCCCGAAACTGTCAGGCTTCGGTAACTATTCATTTCATTAGCCAGACCTGTCTTGCTGATACTTGGTTGTACATTAGTATTTTATTTTTTCCGTCAAAGTTAATGAAAAAATATTTGTATATATATCTTTCTAGGTCAGGAAACGATTTCTTAATCTAAAAGCGTTTTGATCCGCATTAAAAAGAGGTCTTCTTCATGGCTAGAGAGACAAGACACAAACAAATAATATATTACTATTGTAATGAATAAAAATAGAGAAAATAAAATATAGAAATATTGCCATAAGCACTAGTGAAATAGATACAAAAGTCGGAAATATTTATTAAGAGCTGCACTATGGGTCAAAACGTTGGCTTCACATAAATAGTACAACCCTATTTGAGAAATTATTTCCCCGAACTCCACCTGGACCATCTTCTCCCACTTTTAATTTACCACAAAACAAAACAACCAAAATTCTGAACACAATACAAGTTTTACTGTATTTTTAATTTGGTGTGATATTATTAGAAGTTTCACAAGTATATGCAATATAATTTAACTCCATTCACTTACTTACTTACTAATGGGTGCTACAGTCCTTGTAGGACCTAGGCCTCTGCCACCACTCTACTCCACTGCCAGGGTTCTACCAATTTCTGATCCCCATTATTCTCAAGTCCTCTATATCACCGATACATCGGTTCCTGGGTCTCCCTCTCTTTCTTTTACCTCCTGGTGTACCACTCAGCATAATTTTTGGCAATCTGCAGGGACTCACTCTCTCAACATGACCTAGCCACCTGATTCTGCTCTTCTTAATAACCGTGATTGCTGGCAAACCATATAGTCCCTCTAGCTTGGCATTGCATCTAATACTCCATATAACTTTAGAACCATTAACTCCATTACTAACGTTAATTATTAAATCTATGCCTACTAACGTTATTTAGATTTAGTACGCATCGTTTTAAATCTGAGCATAGCTTTGCAGTGGGATGGATTAAGATATGAAATTGGAGGTAAGCCCACAAAAGTTATGTGTTCAATATTATTGAATCTTAACTTAAATAAATTTAGATACAAATGGATTTTTTAACAATGTTAATAGTTTATGAATAATTAACTAATATTGATGCTATAAATAATATAGTTAAGCTAGTATATTTGTTGTACTAATTGTAAGTTTGTTTAGAAAACCCTATAATATTATCGGAGAAATTAGTTTTCATAATATTTTAGGTCACAACAATCAGCTTCCTCATTTGTAGTTTAGAGGTATTAAATTTCGAAAAAGAAATTAATTTTTTTATGCTCTAGAAGGGAAAAAATATCTCGTCAGATTAGTATGGGCATTTATCTATTATTATTAAAGGCGAACATAAATTAAAATTGATGATAATTCTAATAAAAAAAATCTAAATCAATTGGGATTGGTCTTAAAATTTCATTTACGATCATATAAATAAATAATAATAATAATAGCCTTTATTTGTTCATAAAATAAAATAAACATATACGAAAACTTTATATTTTTTCTATAGATAATCACGTATGAACAAAATCAACCTTTAGATGAGGTTTTAAGTTCGATTGTTCCTACCTGTAACTCCTGCAACCACACTTAATAATGTACCTGTTCCATCCGTTTCCACTCTTTCCTATCCTATGCTACTCTCTTCCAGGCTGCCCCTCCGCAGCTCTTCTTCGTCTCCTTGCCCCAGTCTATCGGTAGACGTCCTCTCTGCCTTGCATGTTCTCTTAGATACCAATCCATAAGCTGCTTGGTCCATGTTACAGCATTCCTTCTGATGACATGTCCGGTTCAGGCCCATGTCCTTAAATAAACTTTTTCCATAATATCTGGGAGGTCAGTCCTTAATCTAATCTAATTATTTGGTTTTCAGCCTTTAAAGCTCTCTCGATTTTTTCTACTTTCTTTTCTCTTAAACAGTTCTCAATTTCTTTCCTAATTAATTTTTTGATTTGCCTTGTATCTTGTTCCTTTCTTTTTTTCAATCCCCTCCCCTTTTGCCTAGAAGATTTTTTATCTTTCTTGGGAGGTTCCGGCAGTTTCCATTGATCATTGAATTCTCTTCTTTAAGCTGTTCTTGTACTTTTTGTAACGAACCTGTAATTTCTTTAATTTGGATTGAAGGTGTCATTTCATGATTTAATATTGGCATAATTGATTTTAAGTGGTCCTCAAATTTCCATTTTTTTAAGTTTTCTGATTTAATTTTGTCGAATTTCCTATTTGCATTTTTAGTTTTTAATGTGGTGAAGATCTGTTTCATTTTTTGTCTTAAAAATAAATAATACGAAATATAAATAATGGATGCTTATTTCATACATCAATGTTTCTTTTGTAAAATTAATCAAAAAAAATTTTTTTAAATTAATCTTGTGTTCCTGAAAATGAGACAATGAAAATCGGTAAAAAAAAGCGATTGAGTTACGTAAAAACAATTTCCTTTATCTTCCATTCAGTAATAGTTATTTTCATTCCACGACTTGGATGATAAGTTGATCTGATCTTGTCTATTTTCTTTATCGATCGAAAAAATCTTCCCTATTATTGATTTGAGTTTCCCACCCCAAACGTTTCCTTTATGTGACATTTAAAAGGCCTCATTAAATTTTCACGGACTTTAAGCTGATTAATTCACAACTTAGTAAAGTTACTTTCCCATGAAGACGTTGCAGATTCAGTGAAATGTATTTAATCTTTGCTATTCACCTTACACCTTCATATACTATCACTGCATACTTATTACTAATATTACTATATACTAAATTATGTTGCCATATAAATAATCATGGAAAATATATATAAATTCGTATATAAGTTAAAAATATATTATGAATTGTATGAATTATGCTAATGTTTTAAGGAAAATATTTTCAGTATTTTACCATAATTTGGTAAGAGGCTTACAGATTCTTTGTTATAAAACACCTCTGGACGCAATGAGAAATTATCCAATCTAAAGAATAATGTTTAATTGAAGGGAATTTAATGGGAGTGGGGTAGCTCAGCGATTAGTCGCCGTGCCGAAGGCCCCGTTTCGGACATTTTTCCGTGGCCATCTAAATATAAAAATCACAACATGTACCAGAAAGTACTCGTTAACGTATTAAAAAATATAAAATATTAACCATTCCATGCCTAATGTAGCCGTTTGGCTACAACATCTGTTATGTACTCCTATTAGCGTTTTAATGCTCAGTGTAGCCAATATTCTACATGAATAGTTCCAGAATATGTCACAGATTGCAGCACAGGCAAGCTAGTCTTTCTAACCTCAATTTGGATTTAAAAAAATGTTGAAAAAAATTGAAAACATTTTTTTATGGTTATTTAAACCATTTTTAACAGAAAAAGTCACAGGAGATATTTCTATTATTTCATTTTGACACTTTGGGCATGAAAGGATTAACTACTTGTAACATGATTATTTAATAATCGAAGATAGTTTGTAGTTCCCTTGTAAGAATCATCTTGGGGCTCACCCAGCCTTTAAAAAATGGATACCTGTAGTTAAGGGATAGCTTAGTAGATGAACGTGTTCGTACAAACCACTTCTCTGCAGAACTTTCTCCTAGAAACAGTGTACCGTAAAACAGGGCTACTTTGGCCCAAATTTTTAAAACTTTTTAATCATCCTCAAATTTGTTTGGTAACTTTCCTATATCTAAGCTCTGGTAACCTTTATTACACAACTAGACTACCCTAAATTTAATTTCTAATGAGTTTAACAAAAAAAATTAAGTTTTTCTTTATTTTTTTTTTATTTCTTACTTGGGCCAATGTTACCCTCATGTTTGGGTTACTTTGGCCCAATGATATTTTACCTAGTTTAAAGCATTGTGGAATTAGGTTGGGTCAAAGAAAGACTAGGGTTAGTAAGAAAATGCATTTATAAGACAGAAAAATACATTTAAAATTCATTTAAACATACCTTTTTTCATAAAAAGGTACAAAAAACTAACAATTTAAAAAATACACATTTATCTTATGTCTCACTAATTGCTGACAAGGAAGAGTCCTCTTTTCACCCAGTTTTGGAGGGTCGATTATCTTCTGTATAGCAGCCCATTCTTAAACAAAGTTTCCTTTACTGCTGGCCACATCCAAAATTGGTTAGTGCATCCCATGCTCTCAACATCAGCACATTCATCCGTCACATTCACAGTTATCCCAGGAAACTCTAGCCCGTTCCATTGCACAACAACAAAATCCCCTTCTTCTAAATTTGCCTTTAAATTTTCTTTAGGAGTACTTTCTGGAGGTGTATTGGTGTTTTCTTCTGCAGATTCGTTACTATCTTGAGGATTATCGCCATTTTGGGAAGTAGGTGGTACAACTGAGTCAATCAATTCCTTTTCATCATCACTTGAAAAAACGAGGTCGCTGTGGCCTGAAGAAATGAGGCTGTATTTATCACTATCTTCTTCTGTTGATGAGATGTTATGTTTTCTTGTAGTCTTCCTCTTCAGGAATTTACCATTTACTTTCTTTTTTTCAATTCTCTCTGATGTATTTTTTCAAGTTTTTGTTTTTCTCTTAATTCTTGTTTTTGATTTTTTTCATGTCTCTTTCTCTTTTCTGTTTTCTTTCTGATACTTTTGCATTTCTTGATATTGAATATCTTGGACTGCTCTTACCAGCAGCAACTTCCAGTTTTTGTCTTTAAATTGTTCTGGGCTGAACAACCTCTTTTCTTTTCTGTACCAAATGATAAATGAAAGTTTTTCCAACCAGATCCAAATTAACAGACACATCCTTAGAAGGTAACCGTTTTAATACTTCTTCTTTATTAATAGGATGTATTCAGCCTTCTTAATCCAGACTTAAAATTTCTTCAGCTCCGTCTTCCTCTCTCTCCTAGCTCCTTGGGATCTTTTTAGACAGTCCCTTTCTAGTAAGTCTTCAACCCCCACCTTTAGTTAATTCTTCAGTCACCTTGACCATAAGAGGATCATAGGGGACGCCCTTCTACTTGCGTAACCTACTTCTCGTAAACCAACTTTGTTCTTTGTGCAAAACAAATATACTTTCATGATGCCGCCCCCCCCCCGGAAGGCATAGCAATAACTACAAAAATAAGTTTTTAAAAAGCACGACTTACTTTGGCCCACAAAACAGGTGGGTCAAAGTAGGTCGTATTTTTGAGGTTACTAGAACTGTTGTTATTTTATATTTTTTTACCAAAAACCTAAACCGTAATGACAAATACAACTATACCACTGCCTACCGTACTAAGCAAATTAGTTAATTAGATACTTACCAAAGTTGTAACATACGTGGAACGGTTTCGAAAATTGAAAGGTTGAGAGTAAATAAAACACGCGTTTTCACAAGGTTAAGAGATCCACAGGTCCTGATACTAGCAGACAATTATCGATCTATTTCATGTACATCAGTGCCGACTTGGGGCTTTAGCCTAGCAGAAACTGCAGTAACTAGTTGAACAACTACTACTTGAAAGTATTTAGAGAACGTTTTATCTTTTCCTACATTTGGGCCAAAGAAGGTCCCTAGGGCCAAAGTAGCCCGGTATTACGGTATTGGACCCAAGACCCTTGGAGCAAAGCGGTACAAGCTTTTGTAAATTTGTAAAATGGTATAGGGTTTATATTCCTGATTATTATTACTTTTTTTAATGAAATCATCTTTATCTTTCTAAATCGAATCTGCAAAGTCCTAGACTTTTCTGTGTTAGATTTTTCGTAGTTACTATTGTAGTTTATATATATCTCCCTCTAGTCATGTATAACTCAGGTTTGATAATCTTGATGATAATTAAAACAAAAAACCTTCAATATCTACAAATCCATGGTTAAGAACTAGGAGCTGATTCATGCATTTTTAAATTAGTTGTCAAGTTAAGCAAATAATTTACAGAAAAGTTGAGATCTAACGTGGGTTTGGCGTGATGGGAAAAGCTGGATGCGAGGATGAACTAGATTAGAACTCTATTAAAGTCCAAGAGAAGTGGGAAGGAATCTCATCTGCTCCAGACAATGAGGGCCTTCCTCTAACTCCTGAAGGTGAGTTTATGCTCCGCGTCGCGCCAATATAAAATTAAACAGGTAAACTTTAAGTAATCTAGGGATTGTGGATTAGTAGATCCATACGGTAGAGTCGCTGAGATCATTCAATATTGTTCGTCGGGATATCGATAGAGGTGCTTTCGACATGAGTTCGGACATGAGGTCGGATGTTATATGCATTCGACTAGAAAAGCTAGAGACTTTATCGCTATCATTTAACAGTACACACAAAAAAGTTCACTGTGCTTAATAATTGAAGGAGATCTAGTCTCCTAATATTTCAAAAGTTTTAATAAAAATTAATTATTCTTTTAAACCTCAGTTTTTATAAGCATCTTTTAAGTTTAATCCGAAAGTTTGAGTCATTCCTGGAAGAGGTGTTACTAAAAACAATTACACTGCTAATGAAGACTATGTCCAAATACTTTGAAAAAAAAATCCATATAGCATAGGTAATTTAATTATCTCTAAAATGAGAGACTTTAATTTTATCATGTGGCGCTTAGTTTGAGGGTTATTCTAAACATTTTCTAGATTATATGATTTAGATTTTGTTTATTCATCCGTATGAGCTACATTTTTCTTTTTTAGTTGTCTAAATATATACATGATATATTTGTTATCTACGGCTTCTCTTTTAGACCTCGTAGTCATCTGGAGAGGCTTGGGTGGAAAACAAGTCAAGCCAATAGTGCACATGGAAAAGTACGGAAAGAAACGAACCGAAAACATCCTCAAATTTCAAAAAAAGCAAAATTATATCCAAACCAAAGATATAGAGAACAGCTGTCAAAAATAATAAACCCACATCAATAATAGCTACAGTCTAATAAAGGGGTACTCAGACTTTTTTTCTCATAGACCACTTTCAAAATTTAGCTGGTTCCGGTGGATCCCCTGCGGCTACATTTCTACCATATTCCTAGAACTCGACAAAAAATGTTAAGATTAGATCTAATTATGGGAATTCGCGTTGCGGATGAGTTCCAACCACGAATTAATAAAAATGAAAAAAAGTGAGAAATGGTTGGTTAATTAATTAATTGATTGTGGTTTGAGTGGGTGTCAAAAAAGTAAAGTTAGCCATTCCATCAACTTTACTTTTTTGACATCTACTCAGAGCACAATCAATTCTCACTTATTTCATTTAGAAAACTCCCCATTCGGAGTGATAAAAATAAAAATAGTATTTTTGTCTGTGTTGTATTTATTCAGATATTATTTTAATTACTTATTTATTACTTTGATGTTCGTTACATGCACGTAAAGACGCGTACGATTTATGAAAATATATTTAATTAAGTCATTTAGCATTAGGAACCTGAGATATTTACAATCATGTAGGTCAGTCATAATATATCTCTCCTTTAGTGAACCACCACAGTCGATTAAAAAAAAAAATCACTAATAAAGTAGGAACAAAAAGTTCACCATTTCTCGGTTTTCTGTTCTTCTATGGAAGTATCTGATAATGACTCTGTTCAGAATTTAATTTTTAATACGTACCTACCACACGCAAACATTACAAATATACTTATTACAACATAAAATAAAAGTAGGTATAACAAATAGGCAGGTAAATACTTACTTTTTCCGACACTGGCAAACACTAACGTCGATTCACTTTACTTTACTTTTATTTTCGAAATTCCGGAAACGAATGAGTAACGTTTATCCTAGGCATTCGTATTTATATTGGTGAAGAATCAAACAAGTTCATGCAAGATTGCAAGCACACACCCATTATTATTTCATCCGTTTGCACTTCTGAGCAAGCGTTGCGGACTGGAGTGGCGGCGCTTTGCGATTCTCGACACGTTGTACTGAATATGGAATGTAAAAGTATCAGTCGCTGAGCTTCTTAAAATATTATCTGCCTACATTGATAGGTGAACGCTAGCCTATACTTTAGTTCTTCATTATCAAAAGCAGATAAATTTTCGTGGAACCCCGCTTACGATTTGTGAACCTCCATTTTTTGTCGCGCCAATGTAGACCCCCGTCGAGTTTCCCGTGGACTACTTTGGGAACTAAGGGTCTAATACTAGATTCACAATCCCATCTGGTTAGTGATCAAATCGTAAAAAAAATCTATTATCATATTGGTAGATAGGATTTATCATCAAATTAAGCTACAATCGATTTACACCCAGAATGCAGTCAGGCAACAGAACAAAGAAAGATTCCTTCTTTTTAATCTGTCTTCCTTTTAGATCATGGCATTTTTTACCTGGAGTCTTCAAACTCTGCCTAAATGGAAAACACCCCGTTAGTGTAAACATATTTCGTACGGCTCTGTGTGGTACTGCCCTCTGTCGGAGCTCTTCGACTAATTTATTTCGATTCAGACCGAATATTTTTCTCAAAGCATGACAAAAACCATACACGGGAACTGATTGGGATATATCGCCTAGATAACTGACAAGATTTTTTTTTGCTGAATATTAGATTCAATCTAAATATCACTATCATAAGTATAATATTACTTTTGAAACATTATATATTCATAAATTACAGGATACACAAATTTTCGAAGAAGACGTATGCACATTCCTGGTTATATATTTAAAATGTTATATAATCTATTAATAATTTGGGTTAAAATTAACTAGACTATTAGAATGAAGGATAGAGTTGTTAAACTTAACATTAAAGGCAGCTCAGAGTATATTTACTCCTGACACACTTTCCTCTGTTATGCCCTCTATCTCTATTATTACTTCTCGAAGAGCAATTTAACTCTTAACTGGGGAAGGTGCTTCGTCAGGCGTTAGTGAAGAACTTGAGTAATTTTTATCTCAGAATGTAGTTTCCGTGTTAATCATTCCTTGTTATATCATTGCTGTAAAATGTAATTATACTGGGTTTTATCGGATTCGTATCTGGTACTTTTTCTGCAGGTTGCCAGCTTGGTGGTGGGATTACAGCTATGTCACGTTCGAGATATCTAAGCCATGATCTTATACGTTTTGTAATCCACAAAATTGAAATGGTTAAAAAAAAATGTCTTGAAAATATACCTCAATAAAATCAAGTGACAACTTATTTGAGAACGGCTAACATGGCCTGAATTGAGTAATTCAAGATGAGTAATTTCAAATGGCATAATTTCCAGAAAGCTAATATGAATGTGTAAAGGAACCGGAAACCATGCCAGATTCTAAGACAAAAATAAGTATATATTGGCTAGGTTAAATATCTTAAGTTATTGTTGTTGTTTTTTACTTTTTGATGGGAAAAAATAGCGAGACACGGCCGATTTTGAAGTTCGTGTCGTAGGAATAATGTAAAGTGAGTTTTAAAACCAATCTGACGACCTCTCTTAGTACAACAGATTTTTAAAACCCGTTATAGTTTATTTAAATTTACATATAAGTGCTTAGTTGCTGTGCTAAAGGTTCCATGTTGTACCACGTGGTCTGTGGTTCAAGCAAAGCTGTGACAGGTAAATTATTTAATATATTAACCCATTCGGGACCGATTGGACACCGTGTGCAAGTAAACTAGTCGTCGAAATAAGATTTTTCTTGAACTAACGAAACCTGTAAAGTACAGGAAAACAAAATTTGTCATTGGTTTTAATATTTGTTTTTTTATTATTCAACTTTTTACTAATTTCCATTATTTTATTCTTTTCTTTATCATTGAAAGCAAAATAACGATTTTATACTATCAACTATTTTTGAAACACATGGTGTTCAATCCGCTCCTCGCAATGAAAATTTTCCGAGGAGCGAGTTGCACATCCGATGTGCAATGATCTTATTTATGGGAATTCACTTAAGAATTTAGTGATTTCCATAGCAGACATGTTTTTAATTAAAAATGAACAATATAAAGAAAATAAAAAATCGCTCCTGGGGACCATGTTCGAAAAAAATCGACGTCTGGAATGGGTTAACAGCCATGTTCGTCCATTGCACTCTTGATAGGGAGAAAACCTTAAACGGGATCTTGGGAATCAAATCACCTCCCTGCACAAGGAGTTGTAATAGTGGGTAGTAGTACTGGGTTGCAGTGGTGATTTTAATGAAAACACATTGGCTTTTTCAATTAAATCTATGAGGCCAAAATTTTTTTGTTTTATTATTTTTTGAAATTGCAGTTGAAGTTCATGCAAACCCTCCTCTGATCTTTTAAAGCTCACATTTGATAATCTTAGAACTCATCTCTGCCTAATATCCTACTTCCACAACAGTTCGGTATCTACTCTGTGATGAACCCAAGACCCATCATGGAATTTTTTTTAATAAACAAAAATCAATTCATAGCTGCCTCAAAAGACGAGGCTCCCATTTAAATGCGAAACAGATTTGGCAAAAAAAATCTCATTTTGAAGAGGCCGGTTTCTTTTATCTGTTAATGAAAGAGAATGTTGGGAGGAGGCGCCCTTCGAGATCTGAGAAGGTGGAGGCTGTGGAGGTCCGAGCCGGCGGAATATTGATAAAGGCCTTCTTCACACGGCCCATTGCCTCCGCCAGCTAACTCAGTTTGCCCTCTCCTTTCCTTCATCAACCGGACATCTTTTGTCCCACCTACTTCCTACTGTTCTCTAGGGTCTAAGAGTCAATAAAAACCACTGTCTAGATTTTCCGATACTATTTTAAGGGAATAAGAAAGAAAATTATATTCAAATAGACCAAATAATAATTAAAATTGAAATTCAATATAATTGAGTTTGTACAGCAAATATTATAAAGGTGTCATTTCTCTCTTCTAGCTTGAAAAATAAATTTACGAAGTAGTAGAGAGCATTGCTGAAGAAAAAAAAATTGGTAGGATAAAACGCAATTGGTTATTAATGCTTTTAAGAGGCGCTGCTTTCTCAAGACATATTAAGTTCAGCTGTTTTGGGGCAATTGTAATGCGAGCCTGGCCATGAACAAATGATGTTGGCTGAGGTATGTTGTAAGTATCATATCTGACCTAAAAATACCACGACAGGTATTTAAACTGTTGTCTCATACTAGATAGGTATTTAAACACCGCTAAGATGCTTAAATTAATTATTTTTAAGGTTTTACAAATATCTTATGTCTAAAACCTATGAAGTGAATAGGTTGGGCAACTTCTGAGTTAAATCAAGAGGATAGGAGGAGTGAATACCAACTGCTAGGATCGACCTGGATATTGGACATCAATATGTGGTCTCTAATACACCATAGCCTAAGCAATTCCTACTTGAGCAGCACCCTGCCATCAAAAGAACATGGCGTATCTAAGATTGGACCAGTAGATATTCCATTTTGAAAAAAGAATTTGCACCACTACTGATATAGACCTAACGCAAGAATTTGGTCCCGACATAATCAAGGAAGTTTAGAGATCGGTTGCGAAGCATTCAGTGGTGATCCAAGCAATGGTGAAGCTAATTTATCTATAGTTATCTACTTCAATATAGATTGGACCTAATAATAGATAAACCTGTTCTTCCAAGTGATTTTAGCCTTTAGGGATTGGCCAATCACAAATCCAAAATATATTTATCTTGAACTACGCTATGTCAAGGTTGATCTTGTTGACCCCAACAAGGAAGATTTCAGAAAATGCTTTTCATTCATAAATATTATGGATTCAAAAACGATCAAATTATCAAACAAAATATATGATGAATTTAGGAGATTTCAAGCTTCGTAACTGAACAGTCTCTACTGGTTACAAACGCCGTGATGACTTTTGAATAACTTTAGGGAACATAGGGAAGTTTGGGATAAAGAAATTAAAAAGTATTTGGTGGTGTTATAGATTTTAACCAATAAGAATTGTAATGGTGTTCAATTGGATTCTCAATGATATCCTTGGTGTTATATATGAGATAAAGGAAGAAACACGGAATAGCGTTTGGTATGAAGAATGAACTGTGTGATAAGATAGAAGCTATAGAGGCTAGTGAGAAAATCATGAATGAACAAAGGAAAGAAAAAGGAACAAGTTCGAAGTTTCCTATATATCACGAGTGTGGTAATATGAAATAGCTAAAGAATAGCGTATATTTATTGCCGAAAGCCATTTATGAGTGTATTTAGACAATAACTGCGATGGACGATTGACGTAGAATACCGCCTGTAGAGAAAACCATGTTGAAAATAACAAAGTAAACGAGGTAGGTCATGGAGAAAAACAAACTGGGGAGACAGGTGGATTCTACACCACCTACACTACAATGGCAAAGCAGATAAAGAAGGATTTAAAGTAGGATAAAGAATTTAAAGCAGTTGTCTGAGGTTCTACCCGAAGCCTGTTCTTGTGTAGAAGTGTCATAGGAATGAAGCATCTTTAAGTTAGAAACAAATGATCCCATAAAATAAAAATATAGATAACTCAATAGAACATATGAATTACATGTTTTCGTTAACAATATCATATTATTTTCAATAATAATCCGTAAAATTATACAAGAATAAAGCAGCTTCATGAATTTGTTTAAAATACTTGAATAGCATTGACTTAAATAACAATTTAAAAAATAACGGGTAAAGCTACTTACAGAATACATTTACATACTCTTGAATGTGGGTTGCTTGAAATTAATGCAAATTGAGAAACGAACAGAATCTACATGTATGGTAACATATAAAAGACCATTCTTAGCTTATCTTGATATCCATTAAACCGTCTATTCTCCATTATTATGTTCAATACAAATTATTTATTATATTGAATATTATAAATAATATTGTATTTTGAAAATTTATTAAGTCATTAACAATGACTTAACCGTTAGTAAGTTTAGTAATGTAAGTAAGTAACCATATTAAGTAAGTAATAAACTAGCTTTAAACCGTATACCCATAGCTATTTTCCAAAACACCACCTCGGACCATTAATTGGTTAAGGAACCGACCGCTTCTAACTTTTCTTCCGATAAAAGTTTGTAAAACTAAAAGTACGAGTATCCTTCTCTAAGTTCTTTCGTAATCACTATCTACGGTGAAACGGGAATTTTCACCCTTCTAAGTATTTTGTGAATTATGGTTCCTGAACGAAAGTAGTCCCAAAACAAAAGTTTAAATGAGTTATAATTATTAATCAGTCGCTGTTTGGAAATTTTAAATCAAGGAGAAAGCAATAAAATATTTTAAAAAAGCACAATTATCAGATTAATAAGTAGGAAATACTATGGAAGTAAAAACATCAAAATAAAGAGAAAATGAAATGCTACCTAAAATAAAAATATATCACTTATTTATTGATATTTAAAATAAACATTAAAGTTCCTACGATTGCGTGCACAATATTCTTTAAACATTGTCGTTGCTTATACGGTATTAGTTTTATTCCTGGTCCATCATCATAGCCGTGCATGTGTCAGAATTTCCTTACAATTTTCAAACCACTACCAATCTATTTTCAAAACAAGATATTTTAGAATTAGAAAAAAAAATGAAAAGAAGAATTAAGGATCAATGGATGAAACGGGAAATAAGGGAGAGTTCGCTATATTTTAGTAACTGATTTTGAGTTCGCAATTGATTAATAACTAAATGAAGTTTTATAATTATTTTAAAAGAGTAAGAACTCTTCTATCATGTGATGAGGATACCGGAAACAAGAATGCCCAGAAGACTGTTGTTTGGGAAGCTCTGTGGTAGAAGACCCAAAGGAAGGCCCAGTACTAGATGGCTAGATGATGTGGTGGCCGATCATCGCCAGCTGGGAATCAGAAATTGGAGAAAACTTGCTAGAGACTGGAGTGATTGGAGCCCGCAGTGGTGGATGAGGCCCAGGTAGGACCGTAGTGCCAAGGAGTGAGTGAGTGAAGAACTCTTTATAATGTTCTAGTGAAAATTGGGAGAATACTAAAAACACACTGTATTGTACAAAAATGATAAAAGTTTGTTGAAATTTAGATATTATAATCAGTCCAAAGTATAATTCAATTTGCTAAACAATTTTAATTTTTACAAAAGACTTCAGTGGTATCTTCTAGTTTAGAGCGAGTCGCTAAATTTTTCTCAACGAACAATTCATTCTCTTTTCTGCTCTGAAGACTCGACTGACCAGTAAACGGAAGCTCAACATAACACAGTACCAAACCTACCGGACCGACCATCCTGATGGAAAAGCTCACGGTGGTACGGCTGTCATTGTCCATCATTCCCTCTCCCAACACTCATTTCCACTCAAATCAAACGATATCCTTCAGACTACAGCTGTTGCAATCAAAACCTTTTCCTTTCCTCTCACCTTAGCATCAGTGACTGCCCTCCTAATAAATCCATTTCCCATTCCCAATTCAGCTCTCTCCTAAGCTCCTTAGGGACATTTCCTTTTAGGTGCAGACATTAATGCGAAACACCATCAATGGGGCTTAAGAACTACTAATACCCGAGGTCGCATCCTCATCTCTGCACTTAACTCCCATAATTCCAGTTTTATTTCTCCGGGTACCCCTACATATTGGCCCACTGACCCAAACTGAAATCCTGATCTCCTTGGCTTTTTCATCCATGCTGGCTTAGGTCCCCTAAACTACTCCATAGAATGCCTTGATGACCTGTCCTCAGATCACAGTCCTTTGATCCTTACCCTTACTATAGTCCCAATATCCAAACTTCCTCCGCCATCATTTATTAGGGGACCAGTTGACTGGAACCTATTTCACCAGCTTGTATCCGACACCATTGACCTCAGAGTTTCCCTAAAAACACCCCAGGAGTTGGATGATGCCGTCAATTCCTTTACCAATTTGATCCAGCAAGCAGTTTGGACTGCATCTTCACCCCATCCTTCCTTCAAAATCAGTAAGAAAAATCCATTACCGCAAGATCTTAGAGATCTTATACTTATCAAACGCCGTTACCGATCCCTTTGGC
Organism: Arma custos; assembly: GCA_037127475.1. Classification (NCBI taxonomy): domain Eukaryota; kingdom Metazoa; phylum Arthropoda; class Insecta; order Hemiptera; family Pentatomidae; genus Arma; species Arma custos. The sequence goes on from CM073764.1 coordinate 100,199,654, forward strand.
AAAGAACCAGACATCCTCACGATCGGAGACGGTATAACTACTTCACCAAATTAGTCAAAAAGAACCTGACAACCTATAGATCCAAATCCTACAAATGCTACCTTTCCACACTATCTGCTTCAGATAATTCCCTTTGGAATGCCACCAAAAAAATCCTCAAACATCACTCTATTTCCCAACCCCTCTGACGTGAGGACGGCTCTTGGGCTGCATCAGATGAGGACAAAGCAGAAGAATTTTCCAAACACCTTTCAAATACATTTATCCCCTATCCTGATATCCACTCTACGCACATTTCCAATATTAATGACTTCCTCTCTTCACCCATCCCTCTATCCTTACCTCCTAAAGCGGTAAATCCCACTGAGGTCAAATTCCTCTTACTAAAGTTAAAAGTCCGCAAATCTCCTGGACATGACCTTGTAACCACCCAGATCCTTCAACATCTTCCTCAAAAAGGGATTATTTTCCTTACCTACCTATGTAACTGTATCCTTCGTACAACTCACTTCCCTTTGCTGTGGAAACACTCCGTCATCATCCTATTCCCTAAACCTGGCAAGCCACCCAATGCCACATCATCATACCGACCCATCAGCCTGCTTCCTATTCTTTCCAAAATTTTCGCAAAAATCCTCCTGAAACGAATCCTACCCATAATAGAATCCAATGATATTCCTTCAAACCAGTTTGGATTCCGTCCCAGGCACTCGACGGTCCAGCAGGGTCTCCGAGTTGTCGATCACATATCCTCTGCTCTTGAAAACAAACAATACTGCACAGGCGCATTTCTGGACGTAGCACAAGCTTTCGACCGGGTATGGCATGCCGGTTTGCTGTTTAAGCTCAAAACCCAGTTACCTCAATCCTTATTCCTAGTCCTTCGATCCTACCTGTCTGATCGCTACTTCCAAGTACGCTGTGGTAAATAAAACTCCAATCTTTACCCAATTCTAGCTGGAGTCCCCCAGAGCAGCGTCTTGGGTCCTATCCTATACATATTGTACACCGCTGATATCCCAACTACTCCTGAAACCTTCCTTGCAACGTTCGCAGACGACACAGCCATCCTATCGTCTCATCCAGATCGCGAAATGGCTTCCTCGAACCTCCAAAGGCACCTTTCACTCATTGAAATTTAGTGTAACCAATGGCGGATCAAAGTCAACGAGGAAAAATGCAAACACGTGACTTTTACACTTCGCCGGGGAGCATGTCCTGTCCAATTCAATGAAACCGTCCTACCCATTTCCGACACAGTACGATACCTTGGCTTTCTCCTAGACAAAAGACTTACATGGAATCCTCATACCAGACTCAAAAGACAAGAACTTAACAGACGATTCAGCCAACTATACAGATTACTATATAGGACCTCCCATCTTTCAATAGACAATAAACTACTAATATACAAGACCATCATCAAACCTATTTGGACCTATGGACTGGAACTGTGGGGGACGGCGAAAAAATCGAATATCAGACGCATTCAATCCTTTCAATCTAAAGTCCTGAGAACTATTTTCAATGCTCCTTATTATGTCTCCAACAAAACCCTCCATAATGATCTCAACATTCCTTTCATCCTCGATCTCATCCCTACTAAATTTTCAAACTTTCACCAAAACCTTGCCTGTCATCCCAACCCCTCAACCGCTCAGTCATTATCCAGTTCCACACATCCATATAACCCACCCCCCCCCCCCCCCGCCTAAACCGGCAATGGCCTCGAGACCTGATATAATAATGTTATTTGGAGTACTGGCACTGGCCAGATTCTCCACTCACGACCTGTGTGTGTGTGTGAAGTGCCCTTAACCAGCTTCCATTGGCGTTTAATGCCAGTGACGCGGCTAGGAAAGGGGGCTGGGGTCTCCCGGACTCCTGCTTTGCTAGTTGAAGTTCTCAGGAACTTCATTCATGAGGAAGAAGCTCAGTTCGGGGACCCCAGGCAAATTGTAAATATGGTAGAGTATGAATGTGTACAGTATATTTATTTTATGTTTTATATATTATTATTATCATATTTTTCTATTATACATATATATATATATATATATATATATATATATATTTTTTTTTTAAACTATATTTTTGTATATATTTTTTCGCTTGTATATATTTATTTATGCATTTATTTTGTTTATATCATTAATTTTTTATGGAATGATTGTAAGCTACATAGCACCATTACTTATTGCCCACAACAGGCAGATTGTAATGCTTCAATAAAGTGTTTTCTTTTCAATTCTCTGCTCTGAAGAAGTCAGCAGCATGTCTGGCGAAACGTTGGCAAAAAATTTAGCGACACTGTCTAAACCAGAAGATACCACTGAAGTCTTTTGTATAAATAGTGGCCGTAATAAACCTAAAAGAGTAATCTTAATTTTCATTAATATTGTGCAGCTGATTTCATTTTTATATGAATAATCAACGTATTCAGGGTAAAATGGTGCGAAATTGGTTTTTCTCTGCGCGTTCAATGAACTGTTTTTGGTTGATCATAAGTAACGAAAATCATCGCATTGACAAAATTAAGATATTATTGAGGATAAATTAGAAAAAACACTGTAGGCTGAAATATAATTTCTTGTTTTTTTTTTAAACGCAGTTTTTATTTTTATGTATTTAATAAATTAAGACATAGTAAATTTTAAAATGGTTACCCAAAATTGTGCCAGCAGCTGCGGTTACACAATTAACCAATATTATTTAAAATAGAATATTATTAGTCTTTGATTATTAAATTTAATTTTAATTCTAATTTTTAAGTGAAATTTGAATATTAATATTAAATATTGGTTATTTTAGAGATTATAAGAAACTATTTTTTGGGACTAGGATTAGATACCCTATTTCTTTGAATGTAAACTTTTTTCTTATTATTAATAGTTAGGGTCTTTAAATTGAAAGAATTTGACGTTATTTCTAATTATTTTATAGGAAGCGGTTCTGTAATTGATAATCTATAGTAAATTTTACCTTAATTTTATTGTTTGTATATCTTTGTCTGATGAATGGTTTATTACAAATTTTAGTTCATTTTTATAGAAATTTATTTCAGGCCAAGGTGCAGCTGTATTAAGGATTGAAATGGGGTTACATTTAATATGATTATATTATTATTATTGGATTGAAGGCATTTATTTGTGCATCAAAATATTATCGGAGTGAGGCACAAAACTGATAATATATTTCGCCGAAGATACGTTTGGGAACCAACCCCTTTATGCAAATACTCAGGGGAATATTGTTTTTTTTTCTGTTACGGAAGTGCTGAACTGATAGGTACATCGGTTTCAGATCGTATATATTTTTTCAATCAAATCAAAGCATTGGGTATGTGAATATATCATTTGAAAACACTGTATTTATTTACTCAACTACGTGGAATGAAAGTAATATTTTTTTAATAATAAACCATCTTATATATCACGATGAGTAGGTTTAATTTTTTTTTTTTTTTATTGAGTTGTACAACTGTAATACATACATCTAGTACAATTGCTATAAGAGTAAATAATACACGATAGCACATGTAGAGATACTACCCACTGGCAGCACTCTAATAAAGTTCTATAATAGAAGGTCCCGAGGCCATATTCTCTTCAGACGCCTAGGAGGATTGTCCGGGATGGAATTGGATGCAAGGATGGAAACTAGTGGGTTTGGATGGGTTTGAAGTTTATTGTGGAATGATAGGTATCTGGAGTGGGCTAAATCGGTAACATATGGAACGTTAAGGTCATTATGGATGGTTTTATTTGTGACAAAATAAGGAGCGTTTAGTATTTTGCGAAGGATTTTGGATTGCAAGGATTGGATACGAGAGGAATTGGTGGAGCCCCATAGTTCAATTCCATAAGTCCATATAGGCCTTATAACAGTCACATAAATAAGTCTTTTGTAATTGATCTGAAGCTTTGAGCGCTTATCTAGTATGTGTTGAAGTAGTCGGAAACGTCTAGCTGTTACTTGTCTTTTCAGTCTTGTGTGAGGGTTCCAAGTAAGACGCTTGTCTAAGTTGAGTCCCAGGTAGCGAATCTGTTCAACAGGGATAAGTGGAGTACTATTAAAGAATACAGTAGGACAGGAAGTCAAGGGTTTTCGACGAAGGGTAAAGGTAATTTGATGGGACTTGCTGGCATTGATTTTAATTCTCCGATTCCGACACCATTCTTCGAGGCTTGATAGGTGTAATTGAAGGGATTGGGATGCAATATATGGGTCGTTATTAACTGATAACACACATGTGTCATCAGCATACGTGGAGATGAAGGTGTTAGGATGGGTTGGAATGTCAGCTGTATATACTGTGTAAAGGATAGGACCGAGGATGCTACCTTGAGGAATTTTTTTTTAAAATCAATTTCACTATAGGACATTTGAATTTTTCTCAAGGGTTTTATGGTCTCTTTTTTGGTGATTCTTTTAACCATCGAAATTCAGGCCTATGAAAAAACAGTTTTGTTGATACTAGAATCTACATCACTCTGCCCTGATGGCCTGAAAGTTATGCCAAAACATGGGCACATAATAAATAAGTTTTGCTTATTGATGTATAATTTTATCGGCCGCTTCTCCGCTATTTTCTGCATTACATAATGATACTATAATTTATTTTTAATTTGATTAATTACAAAAGGGTTATTCTTGCAAAGGATCTAAACAAAGGATTGCATAAATATTAATTTATTTTTAACATATGTGAGAACCAAACCTTACAGGCTAAATCATCTTTTAACCTCACCGAACTTATCACTCCGCCTCAAAGTAATGATCTATAAGGCATTTATTAGACCAGCACTCCTTTATGGGGCGCCTATGTTGAATAACATTTTCTTAAAGGCTTCAAAAAGGCTCCAACAATTTCAAAACCGTATGCTGAGGCGTATAGTAAGGCACACTTCTCTACAAAGGACGAAATCAGACATAATACACGAGACTCTCGGACTCCCGACGGTAACGGACTTCATCACACGGAGGCATATCAAATTCTTTGATAGCCTCCAACACTGCACGAACCCACTATTCAACGCACTTATACGCGACAGGCCGACCTCAGCGCTGGCAGACACTACAGACACTCAACATGGACTGAGTAAACTACTAAAAAACTCCAATCAGACAGAACTAGTGAGCCCCATCACTAGATCCCTCACTCCTTCCATCCAAGTAATGTTTAGAAAATTCAATGTCCTGAACAACCCTCTCTTAAAATGCACCTGGTGCAGCAAAAGAGATACTACGCATCATTATTAACATGCTATTTTTTTTTCAAATATTGATAAAAGACAAAGGGGTTAAGAGAGAGAAAAAAAAATAGGTTGGCGATCATCTTGATCGTTCGAGTCTTGATGGTTTGATGGACAGTTAGACCATTCTCTCAGATTTAGCCACGGCATTAGTCTTCTTCCTACACTGCTCTTTCCCATGATTTTCCACTGCATGACCACTCGCAGCATTTAATTTCTCCTCGCAACTTCCTCATTCGCCACTCTGTCATATCTGTGTTAATAAGTACAGAAGATACCACCTTTTTTATGGGCCCATCCCTTTTTATGGGATATGGTACCTTCCTACTCTGGGGTATTGGTGGTCTAGTGTGGACTATATATTGTAAATATCGAATATGATAAAAGTGAAAACAAAGTACATTGTAGATAATGATAAAAGAAATAAAATTTTACTGATTTTTCCATATGTGAATGGCTTGTCAGACATGTTGCATTCATCTCTGTGGTTGCTGGCTTTTCTCCACCCTGATGGCTGTTCCACTCCATGATGATGCCATCTATGGAGCACATCTTCCTGCTATTGCTGTTCTTCTACTTGTACTACTGGTCTAGGTGGTCATTTTTCCACTAGTTGTTGCCCTAGGAGGTGATACAGGGCTCTGCCTCTGTTACAAGGAGGTAGAGAAGATAGAGTAAGAAGAGGTGTTGTTTTAGATTGAACTGTAAGATATTCTCGATATACTGGTATATAGTCACATAACGAAGGCTAATATATTTTTCATCATAACTTTTGTAATAGAAGCAGCCTCCATTCCGTATAACAAATCGATAATAACATCTTAGCATACGAATTTACAGATTTTCACAGAAGAACCGTTGTGTTTATAAATATTAACTACAAACATAAGCCTATTTATCACTTCAGAGATGAAGGACAAGTACACTTAATACTAAATCGCTGTTTAAACTTGGACAGGCAATGATATAAATTAATCCAGATTAGTAGGAGAAAGATGAAGAGAGCTGACAGAGACGGAATTTAGCCTACATAACAAATAGGATAGGATTCATCAATAGTATTGACTCCGGCCAAGTTACTTAATAAGAGGGAGGGTAAAGGGCAGGACCAAACAAAGACATAACATCAATGAGCGAGCAAAGTAGACAATGCTCTCCTGCCCTTTATCTACATTCAGGTCGCCCAATCGAGCACTTCAATCAGTCTTGTTTTTCCAATAGATGGGGCCTGTTAACTTTCTGTTCTTTTCATGATCATATTATTTTAATTGGTTATTAATGAGTATTTTTTATAAAAATACGAATGATTAATTAAATAATCAGCATCTCGAGAAAAAAAAAACAGGTAACCGGATGGGTGAGTGTGTTATGACCCAAAACTACACAGGTCTATACTCCAAATTTGAGAAAAACTATGAAAATAAGTTATTTATTGCCTTGAATAATAATGATTCTAACTTCTTACATTATTATTATTTATAATGATAAAACTGCTTTATTTATAACGTTACATCTTATTTTTGAAATAATTAAAAAATAATATTATATTTTACCATTCCTATGCAATTGATTATTAGAATAACTGCTGTGTCTTTTTCACAGAGAAGTTTTAGTAATGATTTTGAATGTGCCATGCATAATAATAACACAATTGCGTTGTGCGTTAGTAAAATGTGTTTGCGTTTTATTATATAAAAAAGTTTTTAGATATATTTTATTTTTCCTCGTAAAGGTGGACGGCCCGTAACGGAGACACCAACCACCCTTGGAACACCCTAACCACCCCTAGTTAACTAAAAGAAAAATATTGTTTGTCATTTTTAGACCATTTTATGTCCTTGATTTGATGATTGATTGAATTGTTGGTTTAAAAATTATAATTGTGCTAAACGACTTTCATTTTTATCTGTTATTTCGTTCGTTATGTGCTGCTACCTTCCAGAATATACCGAAGGGATTTAAAGCCCACCGTCTGTGAGTTCATTTAGTACTGAGCTATCGTTATAAGTGTCTAATTCACGTGGTTTGATTGTAACCGAAGTATATTTATTTTTTAAACTAAAATAATTAAAAGAACATCAGGATTGAAAATCCTTGGCAAAGAAGAATCTATAGTCCTTTATTGCGGACTAAAAGAGTACTAATAAACTTGTGTTGACAGTTAGTGTCGATTTTTAGTTCGATTATAGTTTCTTCGAGCTCAGTAAGCAAGTTTCCTATAGACAGTAACCTGAAATATTAAACTCCAATTTATAAGAACTTTTTTTTATTTCCTTTTGACTCTCTCATACCATGAAATAAAATATCGCAATTGCACTGAAATCGATATTCAATTTATAATAAATCTGCGAACCAACACTGATTAATGGTAAATGAATTAAACACAGCGGATCAGATCACCATTATGTTCAGAATGATAACAAAATTTTTGAAAGCCTCTTTTATCTAATCATCATAAACATCGATTATAAAACCATTACCTAACTCGTTACACAATTTTATTTATGTATAAGCTAAATGTAATAATTCCACTTAAAAATATCATTATCTCTAGTATTGGCTGTTTAGTTTGGATTGAAAACCAAATGCTATATTTGTATCAGTTAACCTGATATTAAATTAAGAAAGTTACGGTATTGTTCACAATTGGCAAAATCATAGAATCTGTGTGTTTTGTGGGTGTACGCCATTCTGTTATGTGTGTCAATAAAAATTTTTAATGTTTTATTTTATTTGTTTCATTGTTTTATGGCTCATTTCTATAAAATAAATTAAGTTAAAATAAATAACCAGTCAAATGCTGCAGGAAATGTGAATTTATATTATTTTTAAGGGATCAAGTGTACCTTTAAAGTTAAATTTTCTAATTCAGTTTATCTCGTCATTTGATTTTTTTTTTAAAGTTGAACATTTAATGCGGCCTTTCAATTTCTTCAAAATAAATCAAACTACTTATTTGTTCCATAGGAATTATAATGTTTCATATTCGGTTTTTAAAAAATGCTAAAAATCTTATTTGAAAACTTGCATTTTTTTTTCCAAAGGCATTCACATAAGTTTATACTTACTCGAAACACTTCCTTTCTGAAAAATCCCGCCAATTTAAAATATTATTTTCTCTTAATATATTTCAGGTCATATTTTCTCTTTCATTGATAGAATAATCGTATTTTACTGTGTTATTATAATTAGTTATGAGTAGTATTATTAGGCTTAAGAGTAGAGGTTTGCAAAATGTATCTGAAATATGAGATTTTAGCAGTAGTGCGGAATAGTAGTCAAACGCGCCATATCCTTAGTAACCCTTTAAGAAATTATTGTATATTGCTGAAACCTTGAAAAGATTGCTGAAAAAATTAAGCGTAGTTTGTTCGAAATTTTTAGTTTTATAGGGATGCCAAAATATAGACAGGATGTTTTATTTAAATTTATTCCATTCAACTACAACAAGCCACGATCGCCAATATTCCTTATGTAAGGGAGATGGTAACCGATATCGGACAGATGTCACGTTTTACTGCTGTACTCCCTTGTGTGCTTAAGAGAATATGTCTGAAGCCGTGACATAGGCTTGTCACCATGGTCTTCCTGATATGTTTATTACGCCTGTATAAATCAAAATGGTCTGAAACCAATGGTTCTTTAACAGAAGGGCTAAATACCTCTTAGCAGAAAAGATACAATTCGAATTGCCAGTTAAAATTTGAATTTCATTTGAAACCGAAGAAAACGATAGAAATATTGATCAGAGGTTACAATTAGCATGTATACTGTGAAGTTGCGGAAGAAGGTTGAAGGAGAAGAATTTTTCATAGGCATAAAACAACAAAACTTTTTATCATAATGGATTGAATTAGTCAGGGGATGCAGTCAAAGATAACCGAAAAGCGAAATTTAATTTATTGTGCTACGTTTTGAGTAGAGAGTCGATAGTTGGACGCGTCACCTCAGACTCGGACCTCAGACCCACTACTGGTTGCCCTGAAGATGATCTCCATTTATAATCGTTAATTTATAACGGAAACAGCAGAAATAATTACCAACAAAAGGTGTGTAAAACTGCTTTTGGAAAATATTTTGAAAGTTTTACACTTATTCTAACAGAATATATTTAAACATGGTCTGATTTGTGTAATTGTCGAAACTATTTAGCCATAAATTATCTATTTAGTAATCCTATATTATACTTATAATTGTCATATTTTTACAAAGCAAAATCAGATTATAAAATTATAAGCTAGTAATTTTCATAATATAAAACGTAAAAAACAGAGAAGTAAAAAAAAATATGAAACGTGTGGCAGGATGAAAAATACCTTGGACAGTGGAATAGGGTCTCACATATTTCCCTCCCCGATGTCCTCTCTAGTTAATTCAATGCTTCCTGGCAACAGCTTAATATAGTCGAACCATAAAAAAAATATAACAAAAAATCGACTGTATAATTAAATTGTTGGTAAATCTCTGCTCTGATGCGGTGATGTATAACATGGACGATTTGGTCACTTTATTGGAAATTCCTTCTCCACATATCCGATTTTTTGTAAAGTTTTATTTCATTATCTATTTTTTTTATAAGTTAAAACTTTTTTAGTCGCGTTTAGCGACTTTCGGTAGGGAAAGCATATGCGTTCACGTCACCGACATGCTCGTGACCTATTATGCGAGAATGCGACTAGCGGCCTGTGCATGATTTAAGACTTTTTTTTTAACCAACACTAGTATAAAGGTTGGGATTCCATTCATATAAGATTATTATATTTAAATAAAAGGCTGTATAATAGTTGTACAATACATACTAGCAATAACTGAAAGCATAAAGAACTACTTGATCTTTTCGTTTCTAAAAGTTTTTATTTCTTAAAGTGAAATGTCTTTTTTCATAAAATGATTGAAGTACAAATGATCTACTTATTGTTAAACTTAACGATGATAATAATGTTAAAAATCAAAATAATATCTATATTAATGTAAATACAAGGCATAAATAACATAGCTATGTACTAAAGAAAATTTAAATTAAATTATTGATATTTTTTATCGAGCTTGTATAGGCCGTCATTTGTTTTGATTAATAAATAAAGTACTGGAAAATGTATATGATTATTTTTGGAGAGTCTGTACATAGGAAGCGGAACAGTGCCTCAATAGCTCAGCAGCTTCAAATCTCACTGCTTGATAGACTTTCATTTAATCTATTAGCAGCCGGAGACTGATCATAAGGGATTGAGATCCTACACAGGGTTCACCCAGCCTCTAAAAAAGGGTACCCGAAATTTGATCTGGCGTTGAGCCTGATCTAGGATAAATTACCTCCCTGTATAACCGTTGTTATAGAAACAATACAGTCTCTACCACGAACTGGACTCGTGGCCCTTCATGGGCTGTAGTGATAATTAATGAGGAAATGAGAGTCAGTATTTATTGAAACCAGACTAATGTAATTACAAATTTTATATTATATAAGTAAGACTATAATTGATTTTGAAATTCAAAAAAGAACACATGACTGCTTATTTCAATTTGTTTTTACTAATCAATAAATAGCACATGAACCAAATAATATAAAAGCTTTCGTAAATTTCGAAGTGCTACCATACCTACGGGAGGGTCAGCTAAGACCTGTTGAAGATTCAGATTAAAGCAGATAGGGCACTCGACCTGAGGGCGATCCTATATCTAGTCTACTAAAAATAGCTTAACTGTCTAAGCAAGCTTTCAATACTGTCACAAAGGATTCGGAGTAGTGTTATTTTTTAATGTTTAAAATAAAGTTACTGTAGTTTATACTATTGTTATTTAATATTGAAAAAAACTGATATATCATTTTTTTTTAGTTCATGTAATTTAATACTGAGTAAAAAGAAAAAAAAAACAGGTCAGTAAATTGGGAGCAACCGTACTGCTTTTAAACCAACCGTTGTGTAGGGTGATGTTCAACCAGGAACCACGAACATCCAGGTTTTTCTTCTAATTGAGGGTACTAACTTCATAATAATAAAATAAAATAACTTCAGAGGGAGTAACTAACAGACGTAATAAAGTGCCATAAGAGATCAAGGCTAGAAATTACAAGCGAATCCAATTTTTTTATTTTAAATATTTTTGAGACCGAGTCTGGCATCCGGGCTTGCTCTACAAACTCCGTAAATTCCTACCCCTTACATATTTTTTCATTCTCCAATACTTTACAAGTAAACCATAACAATGTCTATTCATCCCTCTTTTCCTAATCGTTCAAGGTAGTAACCTTGGTCCAATCCTTTATACAGTTTATACAGCTGACATCCCGACTCATCCTAATACTATCTGTTTAGGCGTGATTAGACTGAATAATTTAATAGGAAGCAAATGGAAGTACCACGGGAATTTGAATGAAATCTCAGATATTAACAAAGCGTTCGATTTATTAATTTAGATAACATGCGAGATTTCTTAAATACTATTAAATATGCATGTAAAAGAAAATACAAATTAGTAATAGCGTCTACAAAATTAACTTAAAACTAAACATGTAACTTAGCGATCTAATGAACAAATTAATTTTAAACAAAAAAAGAAGAACAAATGATTAATATGAATGGGAGCGATAATTAACAATAACAGAAATGCTCCATGCTAGCATAATGGCCAAAGAGATAATTACAACAAAATAAACTTGAACGTAATGATGAAGTTTTCAATAAGGCGCGAAGATGTGCGAATAATTATTATCTTCGCCAGTGATCACGGCATGACGGAACAATGAGTATAATATCATTAATTAACTTGAACTGTCCGGTTGATACCATGTGATACGTTGATCATCCGGAGAAAAATTAGTTGACAATTGAAGCCTTATGGTAATGAAATGTGACTTACAATTTGTGTGATGTATGCTCAATTATCATCTCAGCATAGCTTCTGGCGAGTGACAATCTTGAAACCTCTGGACGTCCTCACAGAAGTAGCGGCTTGAAAGCGGATTACTTGGCGGCAGTGTGCGATGATCTTAGCTGCGAAGGGCTAATAGAACTGCTCCGCTCGGCGATCTGATGATAAGTGAAGGGCCTTATCATCAAGGGGATAAGTCAATCCCCCCTCTCCTTGATTTTGGCGGTACAGTAAATTTCCGATTTTAGAGGCAATGATCGGTCCGTTCCATCTGGCGGGTAGTCCAGGTCCGCGACTAAACATTCCCCCGCCCATGGCACGAAAGTGGCATTATTGAGATGGTAAAGGGCATATGCGGGTGATTGGGCGCTTTATGATGCCGGAAGTGGTTCGGAGGCTAGCGACTCGGGCGATACCGTCCGCTCCAGGATGCAATTCGCTAACCCGTGCTAATGGCCAACGCAGAGGAGGCGAGTTATCGGTTTGGATCAGCACGAGAGCGCCGATAGTTAGTTCGGGGGCGGATTCCGTCCAGCGGGATCGCTGCTGGAGTGTGTGCAGATATTCGATGGTCCATCGCTTCCAAAAGGACTGATGGATCTTGACAGTGAGTTTCCATCGTGCCACGCGATTGCTGGGCACCTCAGGTAGGTCCTGAGTGGGGGGAGCGGTTATCGGTCGACAGATAAGAAAGTGTCCGGGAGTTAAGGCTTCGAGATCATGAGGGTCGGATGAAAGCGCACATAAAGGTCTGCTATTGAGTACGGCTTCAATCTGAGTAAGTAAGGTTGAGAATTCCTCGAATGATAAAACCTGAATACCCATTACGGTACGGAGATGGCGTTTAGTAGATTTAATCGCGGCTTCCCAAAGACCCCCGAAATGGGGAGCCCTGGGAGGAATAAAATGCCATTGAATGCCCTCGCGCGAGGAATGTTGTACGATAGTTTCTTGAGTATTTACGTCTCGGAAGAAACGACCGACTTCGCTGATTTGACGACTAGCTCCTACAAAGTTGGTTCCGTTATCGCTGTAGACATCTGAAGGACGTCCCCGTCTACCACAAAAACGAGCAAAGGCAGCTAGAAAGGCTGCGACGGATAGTTCGGATGTAAGTTCTAGGTGAATGGCTTTAATGGTGAAACAAACAAATGCACAGATATATGCCTTGGTTACGCGGCATCCTCGGATGCGAGCAGAAGATACGGAAAAAGGGCCTGCGTAATCAATTCCTACCTTTGAAAATGGGTATGTGGGTGTGATACGATCACGGGGCAGGCGTTCCATGGTGGGGATGAGTGGTTGAGGCTTAACGTGGAAACATTTGTTGCATTTAGCGAGGCGATGCCGAACTACGTTTCTCCCGTCCAATATCCAGAATCGCTGACGAATAAACGAATGCGTAGCAGAGGGACCAGCGTGCAGATTTTGACAATGGGCTTGATCAATGACTAAGTTGGTAAAAGGATGATCTTTAGGAAGCAAGGCCGGATGTTTAGCGGAAAACGGTTGTGGGCCATGATGGAGTCGTCCACCTACGCGGAGGACCCCCCGCGGATCGATGAATAATTGCAGAGTACGTTTAAGATGCAATTTTGATGTAGGGTCATCGGCTGCTTGATATTCATTTGTGAGAGCGACTTGTTGAATTGCCTTAACTAATATGTCTAGAGCGGCAGATAGCTCAGCGGCGGAGAGAAACCCGGTAGTGCGACACGCGGGGTTCCTGACGTTATGTGCGAAGCGAAGACACCACGCAGTGACGCGTTGCAGCCGGGAAAGAGACGAGTAGCGGCTCTCTAAATTAAGAGTGGTAAGGGCGGTGCATGAGATGATTTTATGAGTGGTTCGCCGTTCAGCATCAACGAGACAAGGAGGTACGTCGATGCGCGAGGTAGGCCATGCAGATGGCGGTTGAGAGAGCCAGGACGGACCTTTCCACCATAAGGCATGATTGGCTAATTCCTTAGGAGAAATCCCGCGAGAAGCGCAGTCGGCAGGGTTGTCCTTGCCGTCAATATGGCGCCATTGAGAAGGGGGTATGCTTTCTTGAATTTCCGTTACTCGGTTTGCTACGAAAGTTTTCCAACGGTGAGGTTCGCCACGGATCCAGGCGAGAGCTACAGTGGAGTCTGAAAAGGCTATCAGGTCTTCGAATGGCTGGGAAAACATTTCTGTAATTTTGGCGGTTAACTTGGCAAGGAGGTGAGCGCCACATAGTTCTAATCGCGGGAGTGATACTCTTTTCAAGGGGGCGACCCTGGATTTGGCCATTAAGAGGCTGATGGCGATTTCCCCGGAAGAGGAGGTGGAATGCAAATATATAGCGGCGGCGTAACCCAGCTCGGAAGCGTCACGAAAGGCAACAAGGCGTTGGCAACTGCGCGACTCTTGATAATAACGAAAGCGGCGAGGGATAGAAAGGTGAGATACTGTTTCCAGTTCTTCTTGAAAGGAGTTCCAATCCCGGCTGATATCAGGGGGAGCGGGTTCATCCCAATCAGAGTGTCCGACCCATAAACGTTGGATTAATAATTTAGCGGCGAATGTCACGGGAACTAACCATCCAGGAGGGTCATAAATGCGAGCTAATTTGGAAAGAATAAGCCGTTTGGTAGCGGGAAGTTTGTCAGAAGACACGCGATGAGAAAAAGTGTCTGTGTCAGCTGACCATATGAGACCGAGGATCTTAATGGTAGAGTCATCTTCGGAAGAGAATTCGAATGAATGAGTCCCCACACTACAATGCTCGGCTGCTAGATTGGATAGAATTTGAGGGTGATTCGCAGCCCATTTGCGGAGTTCAAAACCTCCGGATTGCAATAGAGCGATGAGATCGTCCCTTAATTGAACGGCTTCTGGCAACGTAGAGGCTCCAGTAATAATATCATCTACGTACGTGTCCTTGCGAAGAACGGAGGCGGCGTGAGAAAAACGAGCCTCTTCATCATGACTTAATTGCTGAAGAGTTCGAATAGCAAGGAACGGGGAGGAGCTGACACCGTACGTGACCGTGTGGAGGCGATACGAGCGGATCGGCTCATCGGGTGAGAATCGCCATACGATTCTTTGTAAATCTTGATGTTTGGGAGGCACTAGTATCTGACGATACATCTGCCGAATGTCGGCAGTGAAAATGTATCGGTGCATTCGAGCGCGAGTAATTAAACTCACAATATCTGATTGTAACTTTGGCCCGGTAAAAGAAATATCATTTAGTGATTTTCCATTTGAGGATTGCGCCGAAGCGTTCGTTGAACACCACTCTAATTTTAGAGGGCGGATCGTCAGGGCGGTGTACAGGATGATGAGGGAGGTAGTATGTGATACCAGAAGCGTCATCAGGCTCAGGAACGGCAGACAAATGGCCTAACTCCAAGTATTCTCGCATGAAGGCGAGATAGGCTTCACGTAACGCGGGCTCCCGATGAAGGCGGGCTTCGAGTCGGTGAAACTGTTTCACTGCTCTGTAACGAGATTCCCCCAAGTCGAGCGATTTTAGAGGTAACGGAGTTATGTATCGACCATGGGCATCGCGGGAGACGGATGTTCTAAATAATTCCTCACAACGTTGTTCTTCGGAGGAGAAACGAGGTGAAGTGGCTGTGACCTCCTCGAGGTTCCAAAAGCGTTGGAGGTCGAGGTTTAATTGGACATTGGTGAGGGCGTTAAATACTGATAATTCGTGACGCTCGGGAGCGACAGTATTAGCGATAGGTGAAGGGGAATTAGGTGTTAGATCTGCGGAAGATTGAGCACGACGGGGACGAAGCGGGGGGGGGGGCGAAAAGTCTTGCCTTCATTATCTTTTACTTCTTTGGCGCAGGTAATATGGCGCTTTGTCCGACGAGGACGACATTCCCCCATGAAACACCATCCAAATATGGTATTCAATGCCGTGGGTCCACCCTTAGGCGATGGTTCGATTCCGAGGAGGATTCTTGGGAGGGCGTCGACTCCGAATAGGAGATCTATAGGGCCAGGATGGCATAGCGATGGATCGGCGAGAGGGAGTTCCCGTATGTACGGCCAGAGTGATAAGTCTACAGGCATGACCGGAAGTGAATGGGTTATGTTTTCGATCACGAATAACTGAAAGCTTAACGGATCAGAGTCCGGAACCTGAATGGTTGCGGTGGCATACCCGGGGCAGGATAGGTTCGACGATCCCCCCAGGACACTTACCCCGACTGGGGATGATGATACGGGGAGGCCCAGATAAGACACGGCCCTGATAGTGATGAAGCTCACCTGGCTTCCAGACAACAAGCTAACAAGGCTCGGAATGATTGAGCTTGGTGATCAGAACGCGATATTGAGACCTGCGCGGTGGGCAACAGTGACGGTGTCATGCCCCCCGAGGACCCTAGCATAGTTAATGGCGATCAATGCGATACGGTAGTTAGCGGTATAGAATTATCGGCGGCACGGTTGCGTGGTAATTGATAGCGGCGGTGTATCAAGGAAGCGTCCTTTTCGACAATGATAGGCGAGCATTGAGGTCGGGCGCGAGAGGAAGGCGGCGATACGTCGGAAGTTTGGGTCATTGAGAAGTTTTTAATTTGTCCGGGGGCGATGCTGAGCGCACAGTAATTTCTTCGGACAAGTGGCGATCTCGATGTGGGGTCGGTTGATACGGACGAAAGGATGGCGGCGGGTTCTGGTAACATAACGGTGCGTCGAAGGAAATGGGTTCCTGCGATGCTTGGCTTGTCAAATAGTTGCGAGAGGACGTATCCCGTGTAGTGGCTAGGACAGGCGACCCGTGCATGGGTTGTGGTGGTGACGCGTGTAACGTCTGAATTGCCGGGGAGGATCGGTGACTCTGGTTATTGTATATTTGACGTTGAGCAGAGTAGCGGCGTGGTGGAAGCGTTCTAATATTTGGTGAATTTGACCGAGGCGAACCCAGGGGGGAGCAAATGGATGGCTCCGGACGCGATGGTGATCCGGTGATGCCCCGATGGAGCAAGGTGTTGTGGAAATCTTAACAAAAATGACAACGTTGGGTGGATTGACATTTATCCGGTGGGTGTTGTCCGAGGCAATTGATGCACAAACCCTCTTTACGAACAAACCCTAGGCGATCCCGACCGGATAAGGTTTTAAATTCTCGGCAGTGATAAAGGTTATGTACTTCTTGACAGTAAGTACACCGCAGCCCAGCTGCGAACACACGAGCAGAGCGATTGACAGATTGCGGTTGCCGATGCATAGGGGGGTGCTCTTTCCTCTTAGGTGACGGTCGACGGCGATTATCTGGCAGCGGTAATTCCGACACGGATGCGGTAGCAATTTGAAGTCGCGTGATGTAATTGAGCAGCTTAGAAAATGTAGGGAAGTCATTAGGATATTGTAACTTAAATTCCTTTTGAGTAACGGGGTCTAAACTCCGGAAGGTTAAGAAAAATAAAAAATAGTCTCCTAGATCAGGGATGTTAGTCGCGGTTAATTGGTGACCCAGTTCAGAAAATAATTTAAGAACGGATTCAAGGGCCTTTTGCGATGGATGCGCGATGGGTTGGAAATTTAGCATTTCATGAAGTATCCGAGATGCGAGCGCCGCTTGATTGTTATACCGAGCAATTAGGGCGGCCCAGGCGATAGAATAGTTCGAGCCCAGAGTATCCAAATGGCTTATGACGGCCAAGGCTTCGCCTGAAAGGCAACTCTTAAGATAGGTTAGCTTAAGTCCGTCATCGATGTCCTTATTGCGGTGTATAAGCGGAATATAAGTGGTTTTAAAATTCTGGAATTGCGTGATATCTCCGTTAAATTTCGGTAAATCAAGGGGGGGCAGCCGAACTTCCGGTACCCGGGGTGCGACACGTGTGGTAACTGAGCGGTCGAATGATTGGACCTCTAAGTCCATAGCCTCGGTTTGCGCTCGAATGAATTGATCCATAGGATCGGAAGGAACAGGTATCTCATCATTAATGGACTCGGTGATTACGGCATTATGGGTTTTTCTTATTTCGTCTATTAATTGCTTTAATTTGTCAATTCGCGTTTTAACTACTGCCTCGTCATTGGCGATCATTGCCTCTTTACACTCATCGGCGAAAATTCGAAATTGAGTAAACAATCCTAATAATATTGTTTGGGAAATATTTTTAACTCTAGCTTGGCGACGATTAGCCATTTTGATTTTATACAATTTATTAGAAAGCTGAAAGAAAATTAATGATTTACAAGAGATAATATTATTTCAATACTTAATTATCTATAATAGTCATGCGTTAGAATATATAAGATTGCAAATTAGCAATTAGATTATGGAAAATAAATGAATTTACAAGAGATGATATGATTTAAATGCTTAATTATCACTAATAATTATACGTTGGAATATAATATTATAATTAATAATTAAAGTCTGCATGCATACAATAATATTTTGCTTTAGGGTGGTGTGATGTAATTCTATGATTCACCAGTTAGGCGGATGCGACTTATCCCCACTACAAGGATAATTATTCCCGGGTTTTACGGCACCAAAATGTTTTGGCGTGATTAGACTGAATAATTTAATAGGAAGTAAATGGAAGTACCACGGGAATTTGAATGAAATCTTAGATATTAACAAAGCGTTCGACATGCGAGATTTCTTAAATACTATTAAATATGCATGTAAAAGAAAATACAAATTAGTAATAGCGTCTACAAAATTAACTTAAAACTAAACATGTAACTTAGCGATCTAATGAACAAATTAATTTTAAACAAAAAAAGAAGAACAAATGATTAATATGAATGGGAGCGATAATTAACAATAACAGAAATGCTCCATGCTGGTATAATGGCCAAAGAGATAATTACAACAAAATAAACTTGAACGTAATGATGAAATTTTCAATAAGGCGCGAAGATTTGCGAATAATTATTATCTTCGCCAGTGATCACGGCATGACGGAACAATGAGTATAATATCATTAATTAACTTGAACTATCCGGTTGATACCATGTGATACGTTGATCATCCGGAGAAAAATTAGTTGACAATTGAAGCCTTATGGTAATGAAATGTGACTTACAATTTGTGTGATGTATGCTCAATTATCATCTCAGCATAGCTTCTGGTGAGTGATAATCTTGAAACCTCTGGACGTCCTCACAGAAGTAGCGGCTTGAAAGCGGATTACTTGGCGGCAGTGTGCGATGATCTTAGCTGCGAAGGGCTGATAGAACTGCTCCGCTCGGCGATCTGATGATAAGTGAAGGGCGCTCTGAGCGTCAATCCCCCCTCTCCTTGATTTTGGCGGTACAGTAAATTTCCGATTTTAGAGGCAATGATCGGTCCGTTCCATCTGGCGAGTAGTCCAGGTCCGCGACTAAACACTATCCTTATCACGTATGCTGATGATACACATGTATTATCAGTCAACACCAATCCAGTTATTGCATACCAAAGCCTCCAATCCCATATCACTTATCTTGAAGAATGGCGTCAAAACTGGAGAATTAAAATAAATTCTCAAAAATCGCATCAAATCACTTTTACCTTACGTCGTAAACCAATGACTTCCTGCCCTTCAGTATCTTTTAATAATATCCCACTGGTGCCTGTAGAACAGGTCCTATACTTCGGGTTGCACCTTGACAAACGATTGACCTGGAATCCTCATACAAGACTGAAAAGGCAAGAAACCGCTCGACGTTTCAGGTTACTTCAACACTTACTAGACAAACGCTCTAAGCTCCCAATTAACTACAAAAGACTCATCTACATGACCATCATACGGACTATTTGGACTTACGGATTAGAGCTTTGGGGCTCCACTAAGCCATCGAATTCCTCTCGTATCCAATCATAATCCAAAACCCTTCGTAAAATCCTCAATGCTCCCTATTTTGTTAAGAATAAAGTCATCCATAACGACCTTAATGTCCCTTTTATTGCTGATTTGGCCCGAACCCGGTTTCTATCCTTTCATAACAAACTTCATTACCACTCAAACCCTCTAGTTTCAAACCTAGCTTCCTCTTCCATTCCCGAAAATCCTCCGAGGCGTCTGAAAAGAAGATGGCCACGTGACCTTCTTAGTTGAACTTTGATTTGACTACTACCAGTGGGTAGTTTCTCTACTTGTCATTATCATGTCATTATGTAGCACTTATCCTATTTACTTGTTGCATTATTGTAATACAGTTGTAAATATCAATAAATCAATTTATATTTAAAAAAAAAAATTGCACGGCATTTGCAAGACCTAAGGC
The DNA here is from genome assembly GCA_037127475.1 of Arma custos. Classification (NCBI taxonomy): domain Eukaryota; kingdom Metazoa; phylum Arthropoda; class Insecta; order Hemiptera; family Pentatomidae; genus Arma; species Arma custos. The sequence continues at coordinate 100,219,999 of CM073764.1, forward strand.
TTTATGGATGGTATTTTCCCTCTAATTTCCTAAACATTCAAATTTTGAATTGGGTTAGACTTGTACTCTTTGCTTCACATATCATAAAATATCTTGAATATTTTGGAGTTAGTCCGTCATGGTTCAATCAATATGGCCCTGTAGATGTCAAATAATATAATTTGTTGACATCTACAGGATGTTATTTTCGCCTATAATTGGTATTTCTTCCAGCTTCGTAATTTCGCTTAAATCATCATATATTCTAAGATAGTATAATAACAATCACATAAATTTTCCGTAATGTGAAATATGTTAATGTATTTTATAAAATAATATCATGAAATATAACCGCAACAATGAGAAGATATTATCACATTCTCTAATAAAACAAAGCCAAAAATATTTCAATCTGCCACGACTTGCCTTCATCTTTTCTCTTTGAGCAGTTAATTAATCATTGTAATATAGACGGGGAACTTGAACAACTCATTACTCTCTTCCGGCAATATAAGTTTAATTACGAATGAATCTCTTAAAATTTAAGAAATTATTTTTATATATTTTTATTATAAGAGTTTATAATATAAATCTTATATTAATGATGAAGGAGTTCTTCCTCAAAACGGTTTAACTATATGCTAAGCTGCAGATGAAAATCGTCATGAAATATGTTATTTTTAGATGTTTTATGTTAAGACAATAATTATTTAAACTAGAAATACTAAATATTTGATTTTACTACTTTTTTTATGTATTTGTAATTGTTTTTAGTAGTGCATAGTAATATTTTCTGTAGTTTTCTTACCTGGGATTACAGCTTGTTAGCTGTTAAAATATTTTTACAACTATTCCTAAAGGTGAATATATTGTATTACCTCTCTATATTAGATGTAAGGAATAAAACTTTTAATTAACTTTTAACTACTGTGTTTTTATAAGCAAAGGCCTCATTCCTTTAATTCTTCAGAAGATAATTTAACAGACAAAAAGAGATTCTCTTTAGTCGGAATTAGTTATATACGAGCGTATTTCTACTAAATCCTTACCATCGACTTGTGAATCATCAGGTATTCAATTATGTATTAATTGATTCCTCACCTCTCATGTGAATAATGTTACGTCCTATGGATTGAGAGAGCATTCAACATTCATGAGGCTTTACTATTCTAGGACATGCAATTAGCACCAGTTTAACATTCGTGATCACAAACTTAAACAGTAGAATTAGTATACAATTAGGTATCGAATAGATTTATCGATTACACAATGAGTAATTTATATATATATATATATATATATATATATATATATATATATATATATATATATAAGTGACCATATGTTTTGTTTAAAAAGGAAGAATATTAAGAACATACACGTATTAAGTAGGACTGCTCATCTTTAGGTCTCAGATTCAACGTCTTCTGTGAAAAATAACGGATCTGGAAGCACTACCGGCGCCCAGATAGCTCTTTAAAAATAGCGTTGCTTACCTTACAATGGATATTCTGATTCCAAAAATAGATAGGTAGTCTTCATAAGTCAAATAGGAGAATATTAGCAAGTACAGAAACAGTATGATTATAATAATTTTATCGTTACTACCTTTCCCCGTAGAAGAATGGTTTGAATTAACTTACCTAAGTTTTTTTTTTCTGCGGGCTTTAACAACCTAGGGTCATATACCGAAGTCCAATACATTTTGTCGACAATAATCTCTGACCTCTCAATCTCCCTCCGCCAAACCTCTTGCTGCCGTCACCTCTTCAACTCTTTGCAGGCAAGTTTTCCTTGGGCGGCCTCTTTTTCTTCCCTACTCCGGGATAAATTCCATTATCATTTTTGGCCATCACTTGGGGCCTATTATTTTCTGATGAATATACCACTGTAGCTGCTTGGTCTCAATTTTGTGCATTATCGTTTCCGCTTTAACGATATCTCTTAAGGCGGAGTTTTTCACTCGCTCAATTCTGGAAATGCGACAACTTTTTCTCCGAAAATCCATTTCTACATCATGCAGCCTTTGTGCATCTCTTGGTCCAACTACCTTCATTTCTCAACCATGAAGGGTTATATATTCAAAAAAGGATTTGATTTATTTCGAAAAACTTGGGCTCCACAGTACAGAGTTTACTATGCGACAACCTTCTTTCCTTTTTGATATTTTCCTTTATATCGGTCTCAAGTCCCTTCTCATCAATGTACATTCCTAAATACTTGAATTTTCTGATGGGAGAGAAGATGTTGAAGCGTTGAAGGCCATGTATTCTGTCTTTTCTTTGCTATTTCTAGACCCCATTCAGAGTACTCTTCTACTGGCTTCCATAGCATATAACTAAGATCATCTGCCTCAGAAGCTATTACGACTTTATCGTCAGCAAAATGCAGACTGTATAAAGTTTCCTCCTCTATTCTTACACCCATACTCTGATATTTTATTTTTCACTCTTAAAAAACCTAACTTTTTTTTACACAATGTATATTGTATCGTTTTTGATTTGTGAATAAACACTAATGTATATCTATTTGGAGGATAATACACCTCACCTTCTGCAGGCACGTCAGGTGGAGAATGAAATGTAGCTCTATTAATAGTACTATTTATTAACTAATTATGTCGCCTTAGCTCTTCCTAAGGCTGGAGATGAAGACAGCTGTAAGGCAATCATCACGCCCTTCACTGAGTTTGTAAAATTCAACACTTAAGAGACTGTAGAGTTTTCAATACTTCGTCCTTTGGTAGATAGTCCGAGTTAGTCGACCTTGTTTGGGTCTGCATCAAGTTCGCTGTGAGCTGTACCAACCTTTTATATATCACTGCCCATTCCTGGGAGTTGTGCATGCAGCGTCCACTTGTTAGATGTGCTCATTGTCCTCTCTCTCTTATTCAGTGATAGCTCAAATAGAAGAAGAGAATTTTCCGAAGGTATGGAGAGGAACAGAGAGGTATTCAGACAAGAAAATGCTAGAAGTTTTCGAGATACCTTCGCGAATCTCTTTCACGTAGCCTATACATTTGACAAGGCTATACGACCAGAAGAGTGTCAACAGAATAAGTAGAAGCCTCCTCCTATCATGTTTCACCATCATCTTAGCTCAATCTCAAAGAAAAGACATCACTGTTACTAGTACCACCCAGGTCTCAGTTAATTGAAGCATTGAGGGTACAGCGTCATCCAACGTGATCACCAAACCTCCTAGATACAGACATGTTCTGATTGGCCAATGGATAACCTCTGGAACGAGACTATGGATTATCAGTTATTGGATTATTAGTAGCCTGGTCAATTATACTGACAGCTTCCTACTACGGGCACTCTTTTTTTCTTTTCATAATCCTTTGAACGGATAATAAGATTAGTTCTTACCCTCTTCGCCTTCTATGGACTATTAGTACAAAGCAAAATTCAAAAACTTTAATTTTATTATTTTAAGTTCGAAAATCTTCAAAAATTATCATTGTGTTACCCGCGGGAGGGGTGAGGGAGGGGGAAAACTGGGTGAATAAATAAACCCCACACATTTTTCTATCACAATACAACGCTAATATATTTAAATAAAAGTTACATATATCATTATGAAAATGAAACTCTATGTTCACCTAAGAGTCACCCTCAATAATAATACTTAACAAGAACATATGAACGAGACTCATACACCTGATTCTTCATCAAAGTCATAGTCCCAATATCCACGAAAGTAATACTAAAACCAGTTCCATTAAACATAACACTCCTCAACCCCTTATCTATAACAACATTCCTATACACTAATAATCTTTACAATGTACTTATTACCTAATAACCGCTAATAAACAACCTAATTCTGTTATAAAACATTTTCCAGAATTTCATATTACATGACAGTTAATTAAACATAACACTCCTCAAAACCCTTATCTATAACAACATTTCTATACACTAATAATCTTTACAATGTACTTATTACCTAATAAACACCCTGATTCTATTATAAGACCTTTTCCAGACTTCCATATTACATGACAGTTACACCTCAATTAGCCACCATCACTAATCCTTATCTCATATTCGCTAATTGAACCATTTCCAAATAAAACTAGATCTATCCATTATAACAATAATCCTACGTACTAATTATATTTATAACGTACTCATTACCTCAGAACCGCTAATAAACACCATAATTTTATTAAAAAACATTTTCCAGAATTGTCTATTACACGACAGTTACAAATCTATTATCCAACGTCATTGATCCTTATCTCATAACTGCTAATAACATAATAACTCTCTTTAAAAAAAACCGTTCCCTCTCTCATATTCGCTAAGTTGACAATTTCCAAATAAAACTAGATCTATCCATTATAACAATAATCCTACGCACTAATTATATTTATAACGTACTCATTACCTCATAACCGCTAATAAACACCATAATTTTATTACAAAACATTTTCCAGAATTGTCTATTACACGACAGTTACAAATCTATTATCCACCGTTATTCATCCTTATCTCATAACTGCTAATAACATAATAACTCTCTTTAAAAACCAGTCCCCTCTTTTCCAACCACAACTCTATGTGAACTAATACTTAAGAAAGATTCCTATCTGTCTTATGGCCAAACGCGACGATTCTCAACGAAATAATTTACTGGCTCTATCTTCAACTGACCACCCACTGGCCTCACCCTAAGTCTAGTCAGACTACAGTAATTAGAGGACATAATACCTTTCTCTGGCGTCTTGCTCCGGAACCAAGGCTTCTCGCTCGGCCCCGTCTTCTCGGCTCGGCCCCCTCCTGCGAATTTCCGCCCCCGCCGCCGGCGGAGGTCCTCTTCAATTCTGGGCCCCGAGAGGAAAACCCTCGGGTACTTAAGCTTCCCCGAGCTGTCGTCAGCACTCTTCTTTCTTCGTCTGACAGGTGCTGCCCCTGGTGGTCATTATTTTCCCAAGAATCTAAATAATTATATTCCAAGTGTCCAAGAGCCGTATATTTTTTTTCGTTGAGAATTGCTGACTAACTTCCGGCTGAGCTGGCATGCTGGGCTCAGCGCCTCCACGAACGGACGTTAACCTCTATTAAAAATTAACTTTTACTTAAATATTATAAAAACTAAATGTTAAGGACCTACACGGCCTTTAACCAAAACCCTGTACAAAGAACATGGATGTAATTAGTCACAAAGAGAAATACTTAGCAAATCTTATTTGGCAGATGTTAACCTTTACCTACATATTAATGTACAAAATTCTTACAACCTAAAGTCCCCTTTTTTTTTCTTTTAAAAACCTATTAATGAGAAGAAGCAAATAAATGCTAATCATTTTCTATAATACGTAAAACTAACAATAAACTTTTGACTGCAAATGATAACATACCTCTTTTTAATCACAAAGATGAGAGTTCAAAATTTGTTTACACAGATTACTTTCCTTATAGACATATAAATTCGCTATCATTTCTAGTATTGAACAAAAGCTGTAATTAATGCACATTAACTAACTACCTTTACAATAAAAATATTCTCAGCCCGTTACAATTGTAATAGCAAGAAGTTTAAAAAAATCCAAAAATACATTGCATGTTAAAGCATAAAGACATGGACAATTTCTAATGATATGTGGTGTGAGTAAATATTACAGTAACAGTGCATTCAACCATAAGCATTCATCCTCTGCGTTTATCTCTACAGATCCAAAAAAAGAATGATTATTAGTCATTTATTAACAGCAATATATATATATTCATGGAATATATATATATATATATATATATATATATATATATATATATATATATATATATATTGCTGTTAATAAATGACTAATAATCATTCTTTTTTTGGATCTGTAGAGATAAACGCAGAGGATGAATGCTTATGGTTGAATGCACTGTTACTGTAATATTTACTCACAATGCATATCCTACATTATTTTTATATAATTATTATTTCTTTTAAAATACAATTTTACGTTTAATTTAATACATACATTAAATTTAAAGTTCGGAACTAATTCATGTAAACAAATCTCATTTATTGAGATAAATAGAGAATATATATCATTGATCAGATTAAATACTTTTGAGTGACTCAAACAAATTGAATTTCTTTTAATAAATGGATAGATTTAGATAAAATGTGATGGTATTATTTATGGTATACAATTTTTCATATTCATTCGTATTTCATGAATAATGGTTGCTGGGATAGGATTAATTTTGCCAAGTAGAGTTTAAATTAACATACGTATATATTTGTACTTATTAATATGTAAATTAAATTACTTATAATGCAATTGGGAAAAACCACAATGCGAAGACTTATGTTTCAAATTTCTCCAGTAATACAGCCACTTACCGGTCGACGTTTCAAAAATAAAAAATGGTTATGTGAATCACATCTCGAAGAAAAAGGGTGCAATATATCCCAACTAATCCTTATTCCTTTCAGTTGTATGTTGAACGTCTTGGTGGTGGGGTGCTGTCTTATTTTGGAGCCTTTTTGGGCTGTTGATCGTTGGGATATATTGCACCCTTTTTCTTCGAGATGTGATTCACATAACCTTTTTTTATTTTTGTGTCTTGATAATGAATGAATAGGCAAAACGGCGACTGGTAACTTGCTGTATTACTGGAGAAATTTGAAACATAAGTCTTTGCACTGTGGTTTTTCCCAATTGCATTATAATAAATAATAGTGTTTCTTTTTAAGTTTTTGGCTCTATTTTATTAAATTAAATTACGTACTATCTAACAGCATTAACAAGTATTTATTTGAATAATTTTACAAATTCCATCTGGCACATAAAAAAAAAGAAATAAAAGAGGATTGCAATACTAAGGATTGCCTCCCGACGACCTTCACAATTGAAGATGAAGATCGTCGTGTATCTAACTCTATCCTCTACCTTGGCGTCACTCTTGATAGGCATTTTACCTTCTCGAGTCACGTCAGGGGGAGGCTGAAACTGGCCCGACAAAAGTCCAATAGGCTCTACCACCTCCTCACTTCGCCCCAACTGTCGTTACGGCTTAAATGCCAAATTTATAAGTCGATTATTAGACCAACGCTGCTCCATGGTGCGCCGCTCCTTAAACATATTTACAAAACCACACTAAAAAGTCTACAGCAGTTCCAGAACTCCATCCTTAGGCGTATAGTTAAAGGCACGTCGCTCCAAAGGGCGCGTAATACTAAAATCTATGAGGAGCTGAAACTCCCGTCTATACCGAACTACATTAGCCGGAGGCACATCAAATTTTTTGATGGGCTGAAGGCGTGTAGCAACCCACTCTTTAGAGACATAGTTCCCCCTCCCAGACCTGGGAGGTGGCAAGGCAGTGTCCCCTTGGTCGACGTGCTCTCATTGGCCTAGGGATGGGGTGAGGACTCCCTTGTCCAAGCCTTTCTTCCTTTCTTCCTTCCTCTCCCCCCTTTCTTCTTCCTATCACCTAATCCCTTAAAGCGGTCTCTCCCTGCTTTGAATGTATAGAATCAGCGGCCTTGGCCGGTTTAGAGAACCCGCCTTCAGCGGACTCATTCTATGTATTGCTTAAAATACCTCCGGGTAGAAAAAGTACTATAATTATTTCCGTATATATATATATATTTATGTATTGTATATATATATATATTGTAAATATTTGTTTATATAAATAAATGGAGATTCGAAACAAAAAAAAAAAAAAAAAAAAAAAGGATTGATCTATGAGGTATGGCTGCACTGAAGATCTAAAGAATACATTTTTGTACAAAACATTGCACTGAGAGCACATAGCTTTGTTTACATCGTGATCGTATAACCTTTCCCCGTATTTATTTATTATTTCGTTTTTATGAATCGGCACTAATTGGGGGTTTTGCTCAGCCCACAGCCAACCATATCCTAAGTCAGATATAATACTCTCAAGTTGACTGGCCCAGTTAAATTTGATTAAATTAGTAGAGGACTTTTGAACCAGTAGCATTTTATTAAAGGATATTTTAGGTAATATTACACATTAGTAGGATTTTCAACCACCAGTTGATTGTGAGCTTTAAGAATGGTAATTTAAGCATTCTTGTTCCTGTTTATAGTCTTATTATGTAACCTGGGGTTTGATTAGGCCAGTAAAAGAGCGATTTGTAAAATCTAACCTGAATTTTCTCTATTTTATCTAAGTACCTTAATGACCATATTTCACAGGAGTATAACAAAAGATTAAATAAAAGATTTAAGATCCAGGAAGGTGACCTAGAGGTGATAATAATCTGTTTAACCGTGCTCATAGCGATAGCAGCTCTAGCCATCATATCTTGACTTGCTAAATGAAAAAGAGCCGAGTTTCAGAATACTATACCGAGGAAGCAGAAGACAATTGTTCTCTATACGCTAATGATTCACATGATGATCTAAACCACATCCTTTTCGACTGTCCATTTTACACAGAACCCAGAAATAAATATATTAATTCATACGAGCTCAATATTTATACAGTACTGAACCCCAAGCATAACAATGATGTAATTAATCTCTGTGACTTCTTATATAAAGCTCTAAGCATTATAATAGCTCTGACTCATTGATACATATATGTTTGTTTACCTACAAAACAAAATAATCCTTTTGAATTATATAAGTTTCAACTCAAGAATCTTCCATATTTTGATGACTCATGGCCATATTTTTGATTTTACCTTCATTACAATGTTTAGTATTATAATTACCTACTGTCTTTTTCTGTATGTTTACTATTCTGTTTTGTTTTTTGTATGTACTATTATTTCTGTAAAACTTCTAACCAAACTATCTCTGTATTTTACAATTGTAAAAATCAGAAATAAATAAATATAATAAAAATAAATTAGTCCTATATCCGATACCTGCTTAATGACAAGTAAAAGAAACTTAATCTATTATTTTGTTTATCCGATTTCGAAGGCAGTTAAAGCTAATAAAATATGTATTCTCTCCGTGAGGTCAATAGTCACTCTTGTCGCTCATTAAGTATGTTTAAAGTGTGTCCTTTCAATAAGGGCTAAGCCAGACGGATGGTAGAGTATCTGTTAAGGCGTGATTAGACTGAATTAATTTAATAGGAAGCAAATGGAAGTACCACGGGAATTTGAATGAAATCTCAGATATTACCAAAGCGTTTGATTTATTAATTTGAATAACATGCGAGATTTCTTAAATACTATTAAATATGCATGTAAAAGAAAATACAAATTAGTAATAGCGTCTACAAAATTAACTTAAAACTAAACATGTACCTTAGCGATCTAATGAACAAATTAATTTTAAACAAAAAAAGAAGAACATATCATTAATATGAATGGGAGCGACAATTAACAATAACAGAAATGCTCCATGCTAGCATAATGGCCAAAGAGATAATTACAACAAAATAAACATGAACGTAATGATGAAGTTTTCAATAAGGCGCGAAGATGTGCGAATAATTATTATCTTCACCAGTGATCACGGCATGACGGAACAATGAGTATAATATCATTAATGAACTCGAACTGTCCGGTTGATACCATGTGATACGTTGATCATCCGGAGAAAATTAGTTGACAATTTGAAGCCTTATGGTAATGAAATGACTTACAATTTGTGTGATGTATGCTCAATTATCATCTCAGTTTAGCTTCTGGCGAGTGACAATCTTGAAACCTCTGGACGTCCTCACAGAAGTAGCGGCTTGAAAGCGGATTACTTGGCGGCAGTGTGCGATGATCTTAGCTGCGAAGGGCTGATAGAACTGCTCCACTCGGCGATCTGATGATAAGTGAAGGGCGCTCTGAGCGTCAATCCCCCCTCTCCTTGATTTTGGCGGTACAGTAAATTTCCGATTTTAGAGGCAATGATCGGTCCGTTCCATCTGCCGGGTAGTCCAGGTCCGCGACTAAACAGTATCATCTCGACCAAAGCAGCCTCTTACACAACTATTTGGCTTAGAAAACATACAGTCCTTACCATGTACTAAAGGCTTATTTTGTTATATTAGTATAGTTTTTTTTTTCCTTTTCAATATCACGTTTCGTACTGATACAATTATCGAAACTTATCCTCAAATATCTTACCTGCCAATATTTATGCAATGTTAACAGTTATAAATTACCTACCAAACCCGTATTTGATTTTCGGCACCGCAACTGAGCGCTTTACCATTGAGCTAGCCTGCTTATTCAATATTTATATATATCTAATACAAATATAAATATATCGTCAATACAAATGTAATGTATCGAACACATTTTTCGTTTTGGATCTAAAGCGATTACTTTTTGATGTATGATAATTGATATAAAATTCATATGTAGCCATTTAGATGGAACAAAACAATTTATAATGACCGGTGAACTGCGTTTGACGATTTTGAATGAACCTTGAAACAGTTTTTTCATCCTCCTGAAAAGTATCATTTATCAATTTCGATACTTTGCATTTGTATCGATGATATCATCCGCCATATTTATTCCTCAATATTACACTAAAAGTTAAATATCTTATCAGAAATTAAACCAAGAAAGGACTTTACCGGTCGGTTATTTGATATGAGTGGACTCGGAGCTCAGCCTACCGTGCCCATTAATTTATGGAAGTTGTTACCCGACCTTTATTGTGTTTACAAAGCATTAGTTACTATGTACCCAGCTAAATTGTCTTTACCATAAACCGTTACGGCCGAGAGGCAATACTGAGAGCTTTTTAAATGCGAATTTGTTTTCATTATGGATTAATTTATATTACTTTAATCTAGTGTCTAGGATAATTTTTCTATTTTTGATAATAAATCTCCTTGTCGAATATATATGTTTGAGCAACCTCGAAATAGTTAATGGACCTTTCGATGAGAGCCCCGAAATATGTGTGGGAAATAACATGATTCGAAACAGCAGATCGCATGTCATATTAATAGAACCTTTTATTAGACTAAAAATAAAAATCCTTGTATACATATGTATAACAAAATAAAAATAAACTTCGATATTAAAACTAATTGAATAAAATTTAAACGTTTTGCAAATGATAATAATTACTTAAAACAAATAAGAAAAAGGAGAACATTCATGTTTATCAAGACACTAATAATGTTTGTCTATTTGGCCAAATGGAATAATATAAAACAAAATCTTCCTTATCTGACTTGTAGATTTCGACGGCGCACAGTGGGGCAGGATACCTTGAAACTTGGCATTAAATATTTAGGTATTTGTTTAGTTTAAAAATACAATATATTATTTTCTTTATATTTAATTTGTATAACATTTTGTTTTTCTTTGTTTACCGTTTGTTCTCTCTGAGCTATCATCAAAACTAACTTCATGAGGAACACGCCATTTCTCAGTTTTTCTAGGAAACGAAATCGACCAGTGTTTATTGTAATTTTAGAAACATGCTTCCATTCTTCGTGCTTTTGTGTAACGAGACTTATACTTCAAATATGGAATTTTTTCAGAGCCTCCTTCTATGCATTACATTTCGTAGATTTTTTTATTTCGTCGTACAAATAATCAAATTTTTTTCCAAATTCACTGTTTCCGCAACTCCTCATTAAGTATATGATTATACTTTTCTTTTAAAAAGCATTACGCTCGAAGTCGTTACTAAAACAGAAATAAATTACATTAAACTTTCAATAAATTATAAAGAAATAATTGATTATAAATTAGTGCCCACCTCGCTGTCTAAAATTGATTTTTCTGAAAAAAGGCAGCATATGAACAACTAATTTACATGATTCCGAAATAAGCATTGATCAAGCTTCGCAGAACTGTAAAAATCAAAGTTTGGACGGCCTTGGAACAAAACTGAAAACCTTCATGATTCTGAGAATACGATAAAAACTTTTTTTTTTATAAAAACAGAATCTTTTTTTTTTTTAAATTTTGTATTGAGTTGTAAAACTGTAATATATACATCTAGTACAATTGCTATAAGAGTAAATAATACATGATAGGACATGTTGAGACACTACCCACTGGCAGCACTCTAATAAAATGTCTATAATAGAAGGTTCCGAGGCCATCTTCCACGAGAATCTTAGGGGAGGTTTACCAAATGAAGATCGAAAATACAATATGTGCCAAATGGCATTAGTATGATTTCTCAAATAAATATTATTATTATTATTATTATCATTATATTATTATTAAGTGGGAATTATTTAAATTATTTTTAAACGCCTTAAATGTATTATTTAATCCCTACTGTAACCTAGTTTCTATCTCCTGTAACATGATACATGTACCTTATTTTAAATATTTTTATTCTTTACAATTTTTATTAAAGTATTATTTAAATTTGTTTGAGTATTAAATATCTAGCCTTGAATAAGACATGCATTGTTGGTCACATTTCTCTGACCTCCATCAGAATCATTTTCGTCCTCATATGTATTAGGTCAAGAAATATTATTGAATATTGTATTAGATATTAAACGATTGGGGTTAAAAATCATCCTCAGTTATTGTTGAATTTTGCATAGCAACAAAATCGCCAACAATGAACTTCTTAGCAAGAAGAGGTGGAAGTTAATTTCGGAAAAAGCCCTGTGGGACCTGGTGTTCTGTGTGACCAGCTCTAAATCATGTACGTTAGTGATTAATCTTTAGTACTATCTTTCCTCCATTCTCTCAGCTCCTCCAACGAATACAGTATCAACACACTACACAAAAAAAATTTATTTTTTGGAAAATTGTAGCTGTAATTTTATTTAAACGTGATTATTTAATAATTTTTTATGTACGTTTAAAATTATGTATATGACATTATTTAGTAAATTTCTAATTTTATTGTAAAATTATACCATTCGCAATACAGCAATCATTTTTTTTTATAACCCTGAACTGATGAATTTAATTAAATTAAACGGAAAATATTTATAAGAAGTCTTCCTTTATTTTTCTCCATGAAAAGCCGTCAGTGATGTTAAATTATTCGAAAAGTCCTACAAATCATTATTAAGACATGGATCAAAAGCGAATATACCTTAAATTTCTAAAATTTACTTTTTCACATTTTTTGTTGATTTAATCATGCAATTTTGCCTAACACTTAACTTTGACGCCTCATTTATCATGGGTTTAGTCGGGCTCAGAACCTTCATTGCTTGACTGAACTAGCAATAATGTGAAGAAGTAAATTTCTGAAATTTGGAATTATCCGCATTTGATCCTGAACGGCTTATATAATTATGATGCAAATACAAATACATGTATAAAAATACATAAAGATAATAAATAAGCGTTGGCTGGATGATGTCGAGGCATACCTGAAGGATTTGGATGTGCACTGACGGAGAAGATTTGCTGTTGACAGAGTCGAATGGAGCAAGCTGCTGGCGGATACCATGATCCCAAATGGGCTATAGTGCCAGCCTGTGTGAGCTAGTGAAAACTAGTTAAAATCGATAATCATGAACATAATGTCAATAAAAAAATACATAAAATCGACTTATAAAATACATAAAGTCAATTTATAAAATATTTTACATATCGTCGCGTGTATTGTTTATTGTCTCTAGCCTATACCTTCAAAGCTCTATTATTACTGTCGCTGTAAATCCCTTTGGTTGAGATAAAATAATTATAGATTGGCTTACAGTAAGTTCTATTACGTGAGATATACAATTTTGTAAACGTAGATAATATTTCCCGTTATCCTCGTCGATTTGCCCATTAAGGGTATCCACTTTACAGATGGCTGAGCCCCAGGATGGTCTGCAGACCCCATAGGATTCATCCGTGTCATTTAACACATGAAATAATTTATTTGCTACTGCCGGATTTAACCCCTGAACCTTCAGCAAAGAAACTCAGCCCTCTACACTCTGAGTTATCCGCTTCCTCAATAAATTAGATTTATAAACTTACTAAATATTTTTTTTTTTTTTTTTTTTAAGAGAAAAGATAGGCCCTCGACCGGGATTTGAACCCGGAACCTTTGTCTCACCGTGACATCGCTCTGCCAATTGAGCTATCCAAGGCACTTCTCGGTCGAGGACAAAGCTTCTCTCTTTTAGATCCTAAAGCCCCAGTGTGCTCCCGCCATTTTTGCGATGAATACACTAGAACGAAGTTCTTTGAACATTAATTTTAATTTAGGATCTTATTGACTTTCGTCATATTATTATTTATAATTTTTTATAATTATTGGTCATTTTTTATGAGTTATAAATATTTTTATTTTTTAAAGAGAAAAGATAGGCCCTCGACCGGGATTTGAACCCGGAACCTTTGTCTCACCGTGATATCTTTTCTGGCCTTTCGTGACATCTTTTTTGGCCTATCTTTTCTCTTTAAAAAATAAAAATATTTATAACTCATAAAAAATGACCAATAATTATAAAAAATTATAAATAATAATATGACGAAAGTCAATAAGATCCTAAATTAAAATTAATGTTCAAAGAACTTCGTTCTAGTGTATTCATCGCAAAAATGGCGGGATAATAAATATTTTTTGTTGGTAAAAAAATTCTCATTACCGATCATTATGTGTAATAGAAAGAAAAATATCAGCATGTATTTTAGGAGATGAACTTTTAGAAAAATGGCGGAGAAGCTGGATCGGTTGGAGGGGGGGTTTGAATATCTAATCAGCTTTGGGACTGCTACCTTAACCCTTCTTTAGGTCCACAATTTAAATGATTTCTTCTGATAGAGAGTGCCTAAAATATAATATAGCTACGGTTAAAAATGGTATCAACCACACCTCAAGATTATTTTGAAAACGGAATTTTTTTAATTTATATTAAAATATTTCCCCAAATTATTCATAAATATAATTAATTCAGAATTACATCTGAAAGAATAACCGTTCAATTTTTTAAATACTGAATTGAAAACCACTTGTACCACTAACAATCCATGAAAGGTCTTCAGAAGGTTCAGTTCATGGTAAAGACTGTCTACTGTTCCTGGTTTTTATCACACTTATGGGTATCCATATTATAGAGGCTGGGTGAGCCCATGGAGTGTCTCCAGATCACACAGGGTCTATCTCCGGCTACTGTCAGATTAAATAAGTTACTTGCTAAAACTGGATATGATATTTAGCACGCCAACTCATCGATTTATCATTGAGATCCTTGGAAGATAAAATGGAACACATTTTTTGACAAAAGGTACTCCGACGAATCTTCGATCCCGTTAATATGAGAGGGTGATTACGACGACGAACAATTGAAAAAATTCATTACCTACTTAAGCATATGGATATTAATGCTGTGATCAAATTAAATCATCATCGGTGGGGAGGTCATTTCGCTAGGATGAAAAGAAATGTCATTCCAAGGATGTTGATGACAGAGCTGTTAGAGGGAGGTCAAGTGGTTGGTAGACCAAAATTAAGATAGACGAATTGTGTAGCAAATAATGTCAAAAAAAAGCAGGTGTGAACAGATTTATAACAACAGCCAGGAACAGAAGGGTGTGGCGATTAGTGTTGGAGGACGCTTGCGGGTAGTAGTGCCAATTTTTCTTAAAAATATTTTTTTTTTTATACAAGGAAATCTAAAAAGACACCTGAGGCCAAAATTCTACGGATAGTGTGGGACTCTAACCCACTAAAACCACTTGCATGTGCAAAATCTCGGGTGTGGGATGTAGCCCATGGCTAATCTCCCAATTTAGTGCAATTTTCTTTCTTTTTGGGGGTTTTAATTTATTTAATTTGTGTAATTCACTTTAATTTAATTCGCTCTGCATTTCTGGGCTTACGTGGATTTTAATTCTTTCATTATGACTATCCGCAAACCTTCCAATCTCTTTTCTGACATAATTTACTTTGAGGTCCCTATCCTATGCAAATTGTCTTTTCTGACGTCCCACGGAGTATCAACTATATGTACTTCTGAGTACTTTATTTTGCAAAGTTTGGATTATTTGCATGTTGCTTTTCTTCGTACAACTCCAGAGCTGAATTCCATAAGTCCATACCTGTTTTAGGACTTGTTTGTATAACATAAGCTTGTTCTCAACTGTAAGTTGTGAATTTCTTCCTAGCGGCCAGTTTATTTTCCTCAATTTTATATTCTGCTCTTCTTCTTTTTTTTAAATGGTCTTTCCAGGCGAGTCTAGCATCCAATGTCATTCCAAGATATTTAACTGTATTAGAATAAGGTACCTCTTGTCTATTAATATAAATCTTTCGCTTATCTATTTCTTTTCTAATTGTGAAATTTATAAGAACAGATTTGCTTTCATTTAGTTTGATTCTCCAGCGCTTGGTCCAATCACTTATCTCCATGATTGAGTGTTGGAGTCATCTAGTAGTTTCTTCTATATCATCACCTACTCCTAATATAGCACTATCATCGGCTACAGTTGTTATCCTTCTTTTTGGTTTATCCCTTGTACATAATAAATATAGGATAGGGCCTAAAAACAATGGAGTGTATAATAAAACTACCCCTCATCTCCTTGTATTAGAATAATGTCAGGGTAGTTTTCATTATTCTGTTTTAATGTTCAATTCAAATCGCTCGTAGTGCGTATAATTAATTTAATAAATGCCGCATTTGGTAATTAAAATATTTAGTTGGCTATTAAATATTTAATGTTTACCGTCTATGGTCAATAGTAAGTCCCTTGGCCATTCTTGCTAGACAAAAAGGTTTTATATTTTTTAAAATTTATTTCCTATTTATTGCATAGTTTTCAAAGTCTTGAGTAGTCTCCAGTGGCTCAATTACAAACCCCTCAAGGAAAAATATTTAAGAAGGCCTTACTGCTGCAAGGCGTAGTTTCAGTTGAAATTAGTTTCACAACAAACTTCTCCCTAGCCCTTCTCCCTAGGGAAGGTAACAAACAAACAGTGAACAAATTTAACGTTGCATTTGTTAGTATTTATTTAAATACGTTTTCTAATTTAATACTTGAAATTCAGTAGTGTCATAAATCAAACATCTTTTGAGAAATATAACTCAGACTAAAGTAAATAGATTACTTTCAAAAAGCATAGGCAACCATAAATATTTTTTTTTTAATTTTCAATAGATTTAAAATATCTGATTAACGAATTAAAATCTTCTCACTTTCGCTGAACAGTAAAACATGTCGAATTTGAGTTTTGAAAGTACGATTTACGGGATCACTGGCATCTATAAGGGACGAAAAAGTGTAACATAACATCATTCAAATTAATCATTTATTTTTAAAATCAATCATTCTCAATCTTACATGTAGCCCTACGTGGTACTGTAGAATTTCATGAGGTATCGGATTTTGGGTTAACTTAACGCTTAGAGTCTTTGAATTTGATGATAAAAATGTATTTATTTTTTAATGTTAGGTACAACATTTAAATTGGGAGCTAGAAAGCTTAGTGGTAGAGCTACCGAACGTCCCGGATTCCAATCCTTTGACCGATGATTTAGTTTGTTAACAGCCGGGGATGGATGTAGGATCGGCGACCACTATGCGTACCATTAATAGGAGGAAAACAAGGCGGT
The DNA here is from genome assembly GCA_037127475.1 of Arma custos. NCBI lineage: Eukaryota > Metazoa > Arthropoda > Insecta > Hemiptera > Pentatomidae > Arma > Arma custos. Next base: position 100,237,413 of record CM073764.1, read on the forward strand.
TGAGCCGTGGTATCGGACAAATCAACTCCCCACATAACCGTTTCCTAGAAATAGTACAATCTCTATCGCATACTGAACCCAAGACCTTCCATGGGATTAAGTCGTACAGGTTTTATTTATTTATATAATTTAAATTACTTAAGCAAATATCTACTGATTAAGTAATCTGTAAACTATGAATTAACGACTAAATATTATCATATAGACTTCTCTACTCCTTCCCTATCTTCTATCAATTAAAATAAATCCACCATTCTTATATATATATAAAAGGAAGTATATCTTCATATAAGAAAGGAAAGGATGTTGTTAAAGCTTACAATGATCACCATAATGAAGCTATGTTGTAGCGTCTTGGGTTATAAATCTATATTATAAACGTAGAAAACTTTGTAGGATCTTGAATCGAGATGCTGGACTTGACAAAGCATAAGGATATTTCCATGCATTTCCCAACAAGAATTTATTCTCTAAATATTCTAGGGAATAACAAATTACTAATCAATTGATGAACCAAACAGGATAAATATTAGTAATTAATTATTCTAATCTAGCCAGTATACTTACTTAATATAACAGAAACATCCAATGAAGCAATTATAGTAACATTTCCACGAACTGCTGTGATTTTTTCCATTGCTGGGTTAATAAGTTCCTTTAGGGGTTTTGTGACCGACATTAATATCTGATGTTCTATTGTAACTACTTGCGATTTATACCGGCCATTAGGATTTGATTGAATGGCAGAAGTCGCTACCGAACGAAGTTGAACTTGATGCATATCAATTTGATGACTACTGCCATAAAGTCCGTTTGCATTAATGGTTATTGCTCAGGTGGAATTAAGGCAACTCTAAATTGCACTGGGCTTGTTTCGCTTAACGTCACTTTATGCTACTATGGTTAATCGGACGATACTACATCGGGAGACCTAAATTTTGCTTACTCAGACTCTGTTCCGCCATCTTACGCCCCATCCGAACAACGGCAAAATTAAGGATTTTTACTATCTTTAAAAAAAACACTTCCCAATAGAGCTGGTCACTCCGGGAAGTTAGACCATACTCCCATAAGGGAAGGCCTATAAAGAGTTATGTATTATGTATGTGTATGTTTTTGTAAATATTAGTAGTTTATTGTAAACCATCTTGTTTTATAATTCTCTTTATAATAAAGGCTTTATTCATTCATTCATCCACTATCTTTAAAAAATCCTAAGGCCACCTGCCGGACTGTGAACTCGTGATCTTGGGTCTTATGCTATCCACCGTCTAATTGAATATGAAATATAACACAACTATCCGTACAAAACAGCAAGCTTATAAATTTAACACATCGAAAACTTCCCGATTGAACTCTTTTATAGCAAACCTATATAAGTCATAATTATATTAAAATTAGGGCTCCGACGCATTTTTTCCAATTGTATAATTATTCAAATCACATAAATTTTCAATTAATAGTTGTGGTGTATATTTTTCTTCTTTTAGAAGCATTTAGAAAACACATTTTTGGCTTTCTTCTTCAGTATAGATATTTTCACAGAAATTAAAGATATTTTCAACTTTATCGATTGATGAACTACTGTAAATGTTCCTCACTCATAATGAAATCATTTTTTTTTTTTTTTTGTTACCACATGCTATCATGTATTCACTGTTTCTTTCCATAAGCCTAGTTCTTTTTATTATAAATTTGTCTGTTTTTTAATTTTAATTTTCTGATTACTTACCAAAACATACCTGTTTAGTTATTTTCTTTCAAGATATTTTGTAAATATTGTTTTATTAAGATGTAGGCATTTGGCCAGATAAATATTTACTTAAATATGTTTATATCTGTTATTCTTAAGGGACCTGGTCCCAGAATAAAATTATTTTTCTATTCTATTCTATTCTGTTCTATAATTCAATTCAATTTAACAACACAATATTGTACATCATTTTTGGGTGCAGATTTAAACTGAATATTTTTTTACTATAATTTTAATATCGCATTTTTTCAAAGCACTTTTTAATTGTATGCTTATTGGTCATTTCCTGCTCAAACTCTGGTTATCACTCTTAACCTTACCTGAGTACAGTATTCATTTTCTAGAACGGGGCTTGTTGACTACTTGCACAACACTGCAGTCTTATAAGGAAGAAAGTGGCTTGTTTTAATTCGATAAGAAATTTATAATACTATTATTTATTAAATTTATATTTTTTTTTTCATTTTTTCCTTTCAAAGTAACCCTATGAAAGGACTTTTTATTTATTGGCACATTCCATACTTGAGTATACTATATGCCTTTTATATTCATTTTTACAATAAGGATTAACAACAATTGTTATAATTCTAACTTATATACATAAGACATTGTAACTTATACACTGTTACAAACTAACAAAATTAAGATTACATTATTTATATAATGATTATCTGTTTTACATTGTATAATTATTCTAAATTATATGTCAATTTTTAGAAATCAATACTGTAAATAAATTTAGTGAATTCGTGTCGGAATGTATTGTATAGATCATGTTTAGATACTGGCAAAACTTTCCGTCTTAATAGTATTGGAATAATTAATTTCTACCTTTGTGCTATATATATTTGGCAGTCATATATTATGTGTTTAAATGCCTGTTATTCTTTGTCAATTGAGCAAGTTTTGTAATTGATTACATGAAATCTGTGTATGATTTGGTATATCCATGTTCACTCAAAACCTGAGTTAGTTTGTTGTTAATGGATTTTATTTATTTGTTGATAGTGGTTGTCTGTTTTGGAATAAACCTATGCAAACTAGAAGATTTATTTGAAACATTCCACCGTCATTTCATCTCAAAATTGATTCTTCCCTAATTTTGAATTTTATGAACTGGACTAATTTTATTTATATATTTAAAATTGAAAATTCAAAACTGTTAACTAATTGAAAAAATAGAAAAACAGTTTGGAGATCCTGTTTTTCTTTTTTTCTATCTTATATCACGTAAGAGACTTTTGTGACAGAGACACAAGAAATCTACTCAACTAGAGGGTGAGAAGCCAAAGGATAAAAGTGAAGTATTTTAAAGTTGAAAGTTTTGATAAAATCTTAAACGCAAGTCGTCGGGGCCAGTTTGCTTATTTAACTCAAATCACTAATCATGAAATAATAAACATGTGTTAGGTGGTTTTAATTTATAAAGATCCGACAGATTTGTATGCATAAAATTATACGCAGGCTTTTCAGAAATAATAATTTTCATTACAGTTTTCAGCGACATGGCTAGAAGGGAAAGATTGAAATCGCTAGGAGGGTCATGTTGATAGAATGAATGACTATGAAATTCTAAAGAAAATTTTGAAAGAAAAGAGATACACCAAGGTAAGAATCGGCAGGACAAGACTGCGGTGCGCTGATGGAGTAGCATAGAATTCGTTGCCCATCTTTAGCGTATGAAACCAAAAGGAATGAGAGGGAAAGCATCAACAATGCAACGAGATATTTGGCGGCTGATGCTACAGGAATCCCTATAGGAAGACAAAGATAAAGAAGAAGAATAAATATCGATTTAACCACGTATTCACGGAGGTTGTAGATATATTGGTCATACAAAGAAATATTATAAAGTTGTGCAACGAAATAATTATAAAATAATTAAGAACCTTGTTCGAGAATTTCCGGAAAGTTGACCGACATTTGCTAAAACTATAACAAGGAACGTTTATAGCGCTTTATTTTCTAGAAATATAATATTAAAATAATGTTCAGCCAATTGTTGCTCGAAATAAACTACAACGGTTGATCAGAGCCGGGTATAACAACGTGAACATGGAAGAAGGCGCTTAAGGAGCCATTGTTGAAATAACTGTGACGAAGACAAAGCGGTTGATATTTGTGAGCTCCTGCCCTCAGGTAATTAGGGCGCTCTTGATATCTCTTTGCCCTCCCAATGCTCTTCTTCTCCTGATACCTGTCACTTCCAGCTTTCTTAACGTAACTCCTTCTTACAATGTCGGCACGCTCACGGAACCCTCTTCTTATAGTTTCACTGTATTGTTCAAAACGAAAAGGTTCCATTCTAGTGGTCATTTTAAGTTCGCTTCATAATATTTTATAATCCCGTAAACTCAATACGTTCCACCATTATCAATACAATCCACTTAGTGCGGAATATTAGACGGAAAAATTGTTAATTGATGTTTGTAGTCGGTGAAATTGACGTATATGTAGCTATTAGAAATCTTTTATCAGTACAACATTTATTTCTCCAACTTTTAGAAATCTCGCTTGATGAAAGTGGTGTGTTCTTTCAAACTTTAGTCGAAAGGCTTTTTATCTTTATTTTATAATAAGTGCAGACAAAATTAAATTATTAACTTTAAATTTCTGGGTCAGAAATAGTTCTGGGTGTTTACCAGTGTGGATTTAGACCGGGAAGGTCCACCACCGACCAAAATGTTTTAGTGAGAAAAATGCTAGAGAAGACTGATACACGACATGATTTAGTGAAAAGGGGAAAAATGTACGAGTGTCTTGAGAAGCTTGGAGCTAAAAAGAAAACAATACAGCCGATTAAAATGACATTGACAAATACACACAGTAGAAAGATGATAAATGAAAAATCCTCTAGAAAATTCAAAATAGGAAAAGGAATTAGGCAAGGAGATCCCTGTCAACATATAACCTATATAAAATCGATTTGGTTTTAGATGTAGCCGTAAAGCTAAATGCTTGACAAAATATGAAAACAACAAAAATACGAAATTATGGAAAGAGCTAAGCGAGGTGAATCCAATGATACTAATGAGCGGTCATGTGGTAAATAGAAACGATGTCGGAAAATCTAAAAGCTCAAAGTGTATCAATCTGTTCAACTACATTGCTAGGATTTGATGCATATGACCAAGATGATCATTTCAATGCAAGTGAGCGACGTAACTCCTTCTGCATGAATTATTTATTTTTTTACCAACAAGGTACTTGTGCTCCCCGCTTTACCACCCACCAAGGATGTATCCCTTACACCAATTGTATCCTAAATTGATATTATTATCTATTTTTATAATATTATTGATGTTATATTATTATGTCTGGTGAAGTAGATGAAAAATTCAAAAACGGAATTAATAAAGAAATCGCAATAAATTACCAGTATGGTAATATATTATCAGTATATGATCTACAACAGTATGGCTGGACACCGAAATATACACAACGATGCTCCATATATACAAAGCAGTCTACCTCCCAAAACATAAGTATGGGAGTGAAAGTTGGGTCATGCCTGGCAAACACATAAAATGCATTACTAGTGCAGAAATGAATTACCTTCACAGAGAGATCGGTAAAACTAGGATGGACCGAGCTCGGAATACAATTAGAGAGAAGCTTCAAGTGCCCAAGCTAAAGACGTTGAACCATTGAAAACAGACAAATGAAGTGGTACAAGCGTTTCTATCGCTAAGATAGATAATGGAAGCCTGACCATTGGGCAGAATACTGCCAGTCAAAATTACTGACAGTATTTGACTATAATGTCAGTAATATTGGCCGTGTATAGACCCCTTATGTCAAACTGGTCATATTTTTTCATAATTATTTTATTAAACACCGATGCAGCAGTAATACATATTTTTCTTTAACTTACTTATGTCCTCAGATTGGACCTTGTAAAAATTGTTTATTTAAGAGAGGTTATTAACCCAAATGTTCTCCAATAAGCATTTGTAGAATAATGCTTTTCGGGCTCAATGGCAAAGAAACCTCATACCAATATAAATGATAATCCTTGCCTACAATGGAGTGATTTGAATTTGGCTTTGGAGTTGGCCTCGAAGTTGGGAGTTTCGAGTCAAAAGTATATTCGCCTATAGGAGCGGAGCTAGTTACCGGTCCCCAACTTGCTCTTTGATTCGGAAGCCTGTTCCGACGACCTGCATATGACGGAGTGGAAAAAGTTGTCGAGGAGGCTGTCCAACTCTTGTTAAATCTGCCCGCTTTGATCTCCCATAGCTATCAAGCGAGCTTCCGCTCTATTATTCTAATAAGTAATCGGAGGCTGTCAAAATCTATCTTCAGAGAAAGTTCATGTCTCAACTAAACAAGATTTTATAAACTAACAAAGATAGCCTTAAGATTAAAGGACCTTAAAGAAAGTAATTGTGATCGGGAAAATTTTCTTGTTTCTTTGTTTCACCCTATGATTACACGCCTGAGCTTTCAGAGTCCAAAAACGAATTTTTCTCATTGATTAGTTTACGCATTAATGCAAAGATGAACTGTACCGAGTTAAGAAAAAAACTGTTAGTGGAGTTTTCTTCCTACTACTGTTTACTAATCAAGCACCTTGCAAAATATAAGATAATAGGAGCTACAAGTTATTTGAAAAAATGAGGAATGGTATTAAAGATGGTTGTAAGTTGTGCTTTATGAAAAAGGATGGTTTAAGAATAACCCTCGGTTTGGTAATGAATGTCGAAACTTGTAACACTCGAAATTAAAAATTCTAAATAAAACCAGTAATTACAGTATTTCCAACATCCGAGACTGGAAAGATATTTTGACATTTCTTTCGAGTCTCAGAAGATTTCTGAAAAAATAAAAAGTGAAGGTATCTTAAAAGAATGTATAAGTGTGTAAAACAAACACGAAATAAGCGGGACAATAACAGCTTTTCTTTGTAAGACAAATATCTTGTATGATACATATCATTTCCAATCCTGTGGGTATTTTAAATATTTTTAAAAATCAATTTGACAATATTTGAAATAACGAAAACAGTTAGACAGTCTGGAACTTTTGTATTAGAACCTCTTTCTTAAGTATAATAGTGGCCAAGGGCCTTTAACCTAGTAAGTGGAACTTAGAAACATCCATCTTAAATAAGCAATCGAAAACATTCCTTGTGAAATGACAGAAATAGTGTTAAAGATTATTTTAACATTTTGATGAGAAATATCTAAGAAAATGAAAAAATGCCCAAAGATCGGAAAGAATCAGTATTTATTTTAATTCACTAATAGTTGATGAGAAGGGATTGTATTTGCGATGACTAATACAAAGTTTCACTCCTCCCAGCATGTAAATCCTTAATAGTTGAATCCCCAAACAAGCCAAGTAATTGTCTGCGATTTCCTGTGAGGTTTTAGGACAAAGTTTGGTCTTCTGATCAATTATTCTCCATACGACAAATAATAGAGAAATGTCAGAACAGAGCGGTGTTTTATGCTTAAACCGAGTGAAGCATTGTGTAGGATGAATCGGTGATTATTTCCTAAAAAGAGAAATTCTAGATCCTATCGGATTTAATTAATAATGATTCAGCCAAATGAGCCAGAACTAATTAATTTAGCATATGAATTGTAATTGTAAAAGCATTGTCATTGTCGAAATTATTTTCAATATGGGTGGATAAGACCCGTGCTTGAATTTGTGATAGAAGATAAGATGTAAAAAAAAAAAAAAAACTACAAGCCTAACGACGTACAAAGAATACCAATAACGTTGATGATTTCTTGTAAAGAAGTATGGCACGCAGTATACGCTAGTAAGACAAAATAATTGTTTTGTGGTTGAAAGGGCGGTAATTTTGGTTATATAAATGTAAGTGGGAGTAAGTTTGAACACGTTTGAGAACAAGTATTTTGAGGTATCTGATAACTAGGTGAAACAAATTCAAGAGGAAATAAAAGCGCGATTAAGGCTGAGTAATGCTTGTTATTTTCATTCTTTGGCTAGAATCTTTTTACTTTGAACTTAAAAAACCTATCATTTATGAAACCGTTCCAACTTTTCTTTATGAGTGTAAAAGACGGTATTTATAGTTGAATGTTGAACAACTTTTTTAGAATAAAAACAAGGTATTGCTTAGATTATTCGGTTCAAAAGAAAAACATGACCGCTGGAGAATTTTGGAAGTTGCGCAATAGAGATTCGCGAATACACTTAAAGGCAAAAAATTCCACCCACTTGATTTTTTCATGTTTTCATAAAAAAATATTTCTGCTTTGGATTGGTCTATTTTTTTAATGAATAAATGTGTATTTTCTTTATTTATTTTCACTTAGGAATGCATTATATGGGATAATAACCCTTAATCCTTAATTCAATGAAAGGGCTGTAGATTCCAATGGTCACTTTCTACGGAATTAAAATGTTCATCCAGTGTCATTTGTTCAGTGCCGTTTCTTGAAGCAAATTTCTTAGTTTCCGGCTTTTAATTTTTTCATTTTTAAGTTTAAAAATGCCTCTCTGTGCTGAGGATGGCACTTATTGACGATGGACGTCCCATTAGATATGCAGCTAATACCATCGGAAGTCCCAGTGAAACTTTACGAGACACCATAGAATGCCCGGTTCTGGACGGCCTAGGCTAATAACAGGATGACCGTTTTTTGACATAGGATGACTGGATGACATGTTTTGAAAAAAACTGTCATCCTGTGATTCTATTAGCCTAGGCCGTCCAGAACCGGGCATTCTATGGTGTCTCGTAAAGTTTCATTGGGACTTCCGATGGTATTAGCTGCATATCTAATGGGACGTCCATCATCAATAAGTGCCATCCTCAGCACGAGAAGGCATTTTTAAACTTGAAATTGAAAAAATTAAAAGCCGGAAACTAAGAAATTTGATGCAAGAAACGGCACTGAACAAATGACACTGAATAAACATTAATTCCGTAGAAAGTGAACATTAAAAATCTACATCCCTTTCGTTGAATTAAGGATTAAGGGTTATTATCCTCTATATAATAATCTTCCTAATTGAAAACAAATAAAGAAAATACATATTTATTCATTAAAAAAAATAGACCAATCCAAAGCAGAAGTATTTTTAGATGAAACCATGGGCGGAATTTTTTTCCTGTCAGTTTATTTACTATAATAAAAAAAAAAACACAAATATTAATAGTAGCAATCCCGAAGCTTTTACTAAAACTTTAATACAGAATAAAATGCCATCATTGTTCCAAACTAATTATCCAAAAGTATTTCATAATTGAAGCAATAGAATCCCGTGATTTTACAAAAATCTTTTGACTGAGGGTAGGGCCGAGGCTCAGATGGGTGGATATGTAATGTTACGAGTATGGGACTCGTATAGGCATTGAATCTGTAGAAACAGGATAATCTTTATATTATTGTTTGTAATTAATTATTACGTGTTTATATCTTTTTTTACATTATATCTAATTTTTTATAAGATTAAGTTAATGTTGAATGTTTTACTTGGTGTAGTGTTATATTACTTTTTCCTTCAAAGTTCAATGTTATGTTGTGAAAGTACTACGTTGTATACTAGTATTAGTATTAGTGTTTGCAGTAAATAAAATAGGTTACTGGCCATTTTTATTGATTAGTTATTATTTTTGATTAGTGGTTATTAAAAAGAAAATTAATTTATGTAATCCGAATTTAAAACGGAATGTCGTGTTGGACCGGACGTCTGTCTTACTCTCTTTTTCTGCTTGTTCTAGCAGTTGTGTGGTTCAGTTCAGACGCATCCTATTTCCATAATGATCCTATGCTAGAAAATTATGCGGCTGATGCGGACCCCATAGTTCTAATTATGAAACAACAGCAAACTGGATCAATCGCGGCCCATATACCATTTTTAAGGGATTTTAAAAAGAAATCTTCTAAACCTAAACGAAGAAAAAATATTTAAGTGAAAAATAGTTAACTGGATATTTTTAATACGAGAAATACTATGAAATCCACCCCTGACCACTTCATAACATTATAAGAAGTAAAAAATACTTTGATTTAAATATCACCAGTACTAATAATTGTTAAAAATACTTTACTTGAAGTTAAACTTGAATGAAAACTGAAGTGTCTGTTCATGTATTATTTTAATTTTATTTAAATGCATAAATAAACTTCTCTTGTTAGGAATGCTCTGAGGGGAGGGGAGAAAAAGAATCAAAACCGAGCTGGTCGTCAAGAATGATATTATTTAAAAATAAACATTATATTACTCAAAATTAAATATTTTCAGTTCCTCAAATTTATAATTTTTTATACTTGTTCTTTAGAAACCCAGGTAATATACTCCTTGTATGGACTTTTCGTATTAAAAAACGGTCACATCGTTTTTTTTTTTAAATTATAATGCAGTAAGTTTAGGATGGCTAATAATATAATAATCCTTATTTTAAAAATAACTAAGAAAGATTATTTATTATATCTTTTTTTTTATTATACAAACACTTTATTGGAATATTACAATCTGTCAATTTTAGACAATAGGCAATAGTGCTAAATATCTGTACAATCATTTAATAAAAATAAAAAATAATAATAATAAATTTATCATATCTACCTCTAAGAACTTGGATCTATTGAATCTAGAATGTTTATTTTTATCTGAACTTATTCAGGATATGATTAACCTTGTGAAATCGGACTACCGATTACGCGTAACAAACGTTACATTTAAAATTCATTAAATTAATCCATACGGCTTTAGATGTTCAATCAGTATCGTCTTTACAAATATAACTTAGTAAGCGATTTTAAGTTAGGTGGTATTCTATTTTTTTACAAGGAGAATTCAGTATTTTCTATAGTTGAATAATTCCAGTGTAATCCCTTTGTTTGGAGAACTAGGTCTCACGGTTTTCTGCTTTCCATCTCGAAAATTTAGAGACTTTTTAAAGTCTTAGAAAAGCGAAATTGACTCAAAATTTCACCTGTGCATCTCAGCACTGTTTACAGTGTTAGATGGAGGCGTTGAAATATCAGTAATTTTTAAAAATATCTAATTTTTTTATTTTAGTTTCATTTTTAGAATTCGGAAATGAATTTAATGGAAACCTAATAATTCATGTAAGTATCCAATTTTCTTTTCATCCTATCCTTCGTTTTATTTCACTATAATTCTAAGAACCCTTTGTTCTCCTGATTGTATCTATACTTTAATTTTTCACAACTCTTAGACAATATTTTAAAAGGGACGAGCCCCGCAGGAATATAGTTGATGGGTCCGCTCTTGATCTACTATTCTCTTGCCTCACCACAACTTAGACTGAACTGCAATGATTGTTTATCATCAGTTCCTCGATCGGTACTGTATGAAGTTCAAGGCAGAAAAACAGAACCGGTTCTAAAGAAATATAAACACTAGGGACCTTAATTGACCAAATAAAAGGCTGGGATATTAATCCAAGTGATCGCCTACATTAGTCTTAGGGCAACTAACCGTTTAGTCCAGCTTAGAGTGATATTAACTTAACAAAACGGGTCACATGTTATTATGATTTACGCTATGTCAAGGAAAATCCTTCGGTTCAATTTATTTTCGCCAAAGAATATTAACTGAAATTTAAGGACGGATAGCCCTACGAAATTTATGATAAAAAAAATTATTTACAATTTAAAAACATAATAACTTACCTACTTTATGATTTAATATTTATATAAAAACATGCAGTAAGTGACATGCTTTGTTGTGTTTAATAATTAATAAACATATTTAACTGTTGTATAAAACAGATGCAGGTGAGTATGTAATTATTTCAATGTACAATGCTCTCTTAAAATGCACCTATTGCAGTAAAAGAGATACGAGTATCATGTATCATTATTAATATTAATATTAATATGTTATTTTCAAAAATTAATAAAAGCCAAGGGGTTAAGAAAGAAAAAAAATGTAATTATTTTAAATGATTTAAACAAATAATGTTATAGATAAGGATGAAATATGAATATGAATTAATTTTTTCAATTAATGAGTATAAATTAGAAATGCATACAATATTAACAAAATATTCTAAATGGATAGTTCTATAAAAAATCAAGTGGTTATTTTTTATACACCATCGTTGGTTTCATGATTTCATAATTTCAGTTATGTAACTACTCTTTAATTATCTATAGTTGGAAGAAATTAGAGAACAAAAAATTGATCATGCGTTTCGCAATTTAATTAAGGGAATCTGTCATTCTTGGCAATTTTTCTAAATTGAACCTAACACAATATATACATTTTTGGTTTTATCCTTGTGATGTTTTTCCATTTTATATACTGTAAATTTATATAAATAACAAAATATTAGTGAATTTATTCTCTGATATAGGCACTTAATCAGTATGATTACTGAAAAATACATTTAGTTGCGTTTTCCTAGTAAATGGATGAGCACACTTTGTGCTTTCCAGGTGTTCACTTCCTCCCTAACAAAGAAAACATCTATTTCCTTAACGATTATTTCGAAGTGTGGTAAAGCACTTTATTGATTAGTTTCGATATTCTAGAGCTGTGATATCGTTCAAAGTTTTCTCAAAAAAAAAAAGGTTTTAAACCTCGATTAATTTCGAAAAATTATTTCGATTTTACTATATTTGTTTTGTTAACTGTACAGTCAAATGTATTGGGGCTAATACTATGCAAAATATTCCTTTTAGATATTGAATTCACAGGAATATATTGCCATATATTGCTAAACATTTTTCTTCTTTCTTTTTTTCCCTACTTTTTGGGTGTTTAAAATATTTTTTTATTGAAATATCCGCAAAATTAGATATTTTTCAGCTTTCACTAACATTACAGAGAATTATTTTGTAAATTTAATATTTCTACTAAGATTGACTAATGTTCTTAAGATTCTATTTCAATCAATAAAAGTGAGCAAAATATGTATAAGAGCAAGGTATAAGCATGTACACTCACATGTGGTTATACATATGGAAGAAGATACATATATTCCAAAGGGAATAAACAGGTATATATGGCGTCGGCTGTCACTTGAAATTATCTCTCAAGTGGCCCAGAGAGCTGGAAACAGAGCATAAACTGGTTAGTACCAGCTCAGATTCAACAGGTATCATCAGATTTGCATAAAATGAGATGAGATATCCTACTTAACCTGATGTCACCTATTTGGGACAAATTATGGACTGTATTGCGCAATTTATTATAAAATGAAGGATTTTTATGACCTGCTTTATTATCCTTAAAATAATTAAGTAAGAAAAAATAACGAAGCTCAGCTATCATTGTAATCATAATAGTATATTTTTTCTTCGCACAGAGCAACGTTATCGAATAATGTAAAATCTGAATTAGAATAATTGAAATCCACGGAATGTTGACTTCAATAATTCAACCGGATGAACAAGTTATTTATTTGTCTGGAATAGAAAGAATATTTGGAGGGAGTCACAAAAAAGGTCATTAATACACATACATAATCCAATTCCCAATTCATGCGTTAATGGTTATTTTTTCCGTATAAGCTTAAATCTAGTGTTATGATTATTGGGGAAAAATTCTCCTTGTTGCACGCCAGAAAGGCTATTAATAGACTAATTTTCCCGAACTCGAACGTATCACTCGTTTTATCATTTCTCGATCTTTTTTCCTACTAATTTATATTCTATCTTGAAAGTTGAGTTATATTTTAAATCTTCGTCGTGATAACGCATGGGATCTTACTGGCCATAACATAAAAGATACTAATAATTTTCTGTAATAAAATTATTTATTTTCCAATTCTGAAAGAAGACCTGTTATATTATCATTTATTAATTTGTAAAAAAAAATACTTCCCGTGACAATTTCTTTTATTTCAAGACCGTGGAAAAAATTCCAACGAAAAGCCCTTAAGTCTCCAAACTAAAACGGAAAATGAAATTATCTGTCCAATATTTCGCCTTTTCAGGCATCCTCAGGGTATGTAGAGAAAAAAAAACAAAAGAACAAAAACAAAAAAAAACATGAATAATGCAACCAAGAAGCATCCCACCACCTATATATATATATATATATATATATATATATTTTGTGGAATAGCCATAAAACTTAAGGGCTTTTCGTTGGAATTTTTTCCACGGTCTTAACATTTATGTAAGGTCTCTTTTTATTTTACAATTTCTTTTATTGTTATAAAAAAAATACCAACACATTATTTGATGTTTTGATGGCCTTCGGCGTTATTAAGGTATATATAGTTACATATCCTGAGTGCGAGAGCGCTCAGATGCAGTGCTGAAGATCCCGGGATTAAATACGGTTGTAGCAGATTAATTATTTAAAGGGGATGTTGGGGTAGAACCTGGGGGATCTGGATACCCTCTTTGGGCTCACCCAGCCTCTATAAAGAGGGCACCCCATGTTCATGATATTCTTAAAACCATATTCCCATTCCGATTAACTTCAACTCGCTACTTTCATCTGGAATACATGTTACTTGAAATTACAATACACTCCTCTATATTCATATGTATATGTCTCATATGGCTTTGTCTCCCTATGCCAATCTGCATCCTATTCCTATCACTCCTAGTTCAACAGGCCTATAGGTATTCCAATTATCTGTGGTGATTTTAACATTGATTTAATTTCTGAATCTGATTTCATCTCCACTTTACCGACTTCACATTACTCATTCTCTAACAAAAATCCTTCCCCAGTACCTTTATCCGTTAATTTAACCACAGGAAATAAGTGTGATATAATACGATATACAGTTCTAAACCTATGCACTAAGCATATGTTTTATGATTTGTATTATGTAGCCTTCTGGCCAGGTATATGCTATGTTTTTTTTTCTGATCATAATTGTTATTCTAAAGAGACTTAGTCCCAGAATAAAGTAACTTTTATATTCTTTTCTACTCTATATCTTATCGTAGTTAACCTTACTTCGTTTTTCTTTAACATATCGGGACAGTCCAACGACCATATTATTACCACCCTCAACTTCAATCTGCAATCAATATTAGACATCAACCACTCTCGTTATCATCTACATGCTGCAGATTTCAAAATTTATTTTTAATCCCCACCTTTCCATATTTTATAGTAGTTAAGACGAATTTTGACTAGTCAGGTTTCAGTGTATTGAGGAAAACAGTATCGTGGTATTTTCGTAGTTTTGGACTTTAAATGGAGTTGTAATATAAGTAACAACTTATTTTCCAACCAAGGTCTGACTTAGCTCCTTATTCACTACGAAAATAACACGATTCCGCTTCCCTGAGTGCTAGAAACTCATTTTAGAGAAAATTCTACTTAAACACATACTCAACCGGACTATACATAGAATAATCTGAAGTTCGATTGGGAGAAGTTTCATATTCCAACCCTCATTTTAATTAATAATTTGACAAAATGCTATCAACCCTTCAAAAACATTGGAATTGATCCATCGACCAAACCCTCACCTAAAAATAATGGCTCCGATACCTTTTGCCCTTTTAAATGCTTGAATTTTTTCTTTGAAAACCTGTAGACATCCAGATACTCATGTGTATATAACTTACTTTAAGCATATAACTTTAATAAAGTTCACCAACTCCCCATTCAGAACCCGTCCTTCGAATATTCGTTTTCTAGCGTTATAGCCCGAATAAGTGCTTGGCCTGATTAAGTATTTATGGTTCTATAATTATACCATTAAAGTCTCTTCTTATTTGATCTTATTACATTTGACATCAAAGTTATAAAGGCATAACGATCATAAGCAGTTTTATTTTTCCTTCTTCAGTATATTCCTTTCTTCTACACTTCATACAAATGTTCCTCAGCTAAACTTGCTTTTTATGTTTCATATTAGGAATCCTCTCTCCAAGGAGTCCCTATTATCCGATTTCAAGAAAAAAGTACTTTATCTATTTTACCGTCTTAAGTGCTTTCTTTTCCCTAAAAATTTCCTTTATTGCTTTAAAAATATTACTTCAATACACCTTCTTTCTAGAAAATTGTCTCTATCTCGACCTCTACCACATGTCTCTGATCTCATTCCACTCAAATCCTCTTATTGTTCCCGCAGCTTTTATACCGTTATCAATTTTCAGATCTTTTATAAATGTGATGTCCCATGTTTTGACAAATATTTCCCTATCCGATCTTCATCCCTACGGAGCTTCCTTTTATCTTCAATTGGTCGCTCCCGTACCGTTACGACAGTTATAAACTAGATCATGTTTATAAGAGTTATCTGTAGATCTAAACTAAATAGTTTGCTTACATTGTTCTTATATATTTAAATACTGTAAATGTGTACTTTTCCCAAAAAAATGCACATCACTCAAATCTTCGAGGGACATTTCGGTATCCTTGAAAACCACAAAGAGATTTGTAGATAAGATACGCAGGCCAGGGTTATCATTATTATGCCAACTTGAGTTGTCTCAATTAGAGTTACGAGCCTCACATATCCGATTGCTGAGATAATCGCTTGGAGGATCCCCGAGCTCCCCTGAATGCGGATACATATCACACTTCCGGAACGATTAATCCCGCAGTCATTATTTCTTATCATCAGAAACGTTAACAGTGGCATCAAAGGGGCTTTTGTGTATCTGCCGTAAACGAAGTATCTTATATAATAGCAATATTTTCCTGGTAAAACACGATGAAGGCTCAAGTTTGTCATTTCTCCTTTTCTATTTATAATTTCTAAGCTTACAAAAAAAACTTCTTTCTATGCTTTGACGTTTTCTTATTTTCTTTAATTTATATTTCTTTCTGTTCGTACGGAAAAAATGCAAATAAATAGTGCACAAACGTCTTTCAATGTTTTTTTTTTTCTTTAGTTATTCGAGTAAGAATTATTTTTCAGCATTGTAATAATTAACAACCAGCTTGTATTTTTTGTTGTTTTATTTGCCACAAAAAAGAAATTGCCTCGACAAACAGACATAAAATTAGCTGAAATATAATTTAAAAATAAATGTTTTTCTGGAGTGCGTTACTTCACTAACTTCAAATTGAAATATGCCAATCTAATGAGAACATTATATTTAATTAATAAATGACTTCCATTCTGCCAATATAACTAGAATTTTCGTAATTATGTATCTGAACATTTTAGTAATCAATAGCATTTTGAGCCATTCGATTTCAATTTAATTTGGTCAGTGATCATAAAATTGGCATTGTCAGCATTATGTAATATACAATAGTAATAACAATGAGGTTTTCAGTTTTTATGTTTATTCATTTAATGTTACTTTATGCTACTATAGCTAATCATAAGGTGTTGCAGTGGGAGTAATTTTGCATATCCAGGTTAATAAAGACGTACAGGCGTGGACATAGGATATTCAAAAATACCTTTATTATCTTAGATAAGATATAAATTTTATTAAATATAATTATTATCTAACATAAAATTTTATTGTTCATTCGTTTAACGTTGAATTTTATGCCGCTATGATTAAGAGGATGATGCTACAATGGGAGTCCAATTTTTTTTCTATCCAGTCATAATTAAGTTAGGCAGTTGTAACGAGTAATTGACACCGCACAGGTTCGAGACCCATTTTACGTCTCTTCAGAAGGACAACAGAACGAAGCATTTTTTATTTCCTTTAAAGTCCTAAGACAACCTGACTGGCTCCGAAACTGTGATATTGGGTACATAAGTTTGTTTTGGTTACCACTAAACAACGGGTGACCTTGAATATGTTGGCTTACCATGGTTTTTGGGCTGAGGGTTCTCCCATTTTTCGACTTTTTTATCAATCAATTAAATTGCCATGAATTTTCATTATGTATGATTTCTTTTATCTCATAAATAAATGTAATATAATAAACGTTCCTGCCTTTTTAACATTGATTTCTTTAACACATTCATTTATCATTTTTCATTTATTTATTCACTTCGTATTTCGTTAATAGGTATTTTCTTAAATTATATCCTGTGAATTATAATTTTCCAATTGAAAATGTCAATCATTGACCGGAAACAAAGAGGTGTTGATCCCATTTAGCTGCAGGCTCTTCATGCGGTTGAGCTCAACTGTTTCTGATCCCATTGTATATGCGGGATGCTTCATGCTAACCCTTTCATTAGAATAATTAATCTTTTGATCTACGATAATGAAGATATTACTTCCAGATTCGTGACGCCGCCAGCCCGGAGGTTGATGACCTCTCCTACAATCCGGAGCTTTGTACTTTCCATCATAGCTAATACCGGCCTGTCTTTAAGATCCCCGGTGATCGATTTCCCTGGAGGCATCGCCTCCCCAAAGCTTCCTTAAACGATGGAAACTTAACGAGAGTTCTAACAATGGCTTTGATACCTTTTTAATTTTTCAGGAAAAAATATTTTTCCTCATCATTTCTAGTCGGGCTTTCCCCTTCTATGTAATGTATGCTTTGACACATGTTATACTAAATCCTTAAGAGGTTTAAAAAAGGTAACAAAGAAATAGATATCCTTTTTTCGTCAGATTCAAAATTTCAAGACGATCCTTTTTTTATTCGTCATCTCTTAGAATTTCAGGGAATAAATATTGGGTTTGTGAATATCTCATGTTATGTAATGGATGCATCTGAGAAAAAAGGTGGCAAATATACTCAGGATGCTTAAATAATGAACTTCATTCTATTTAATGTGTAAAGAATTTCTTAATAGTTGGCTTTATACATGAGGCGTTCAGGATCAAAAGCGGATAACTCCAAATTAAAAAAAATTGACTTTTTCACATTTTCGCTATTTTAGTCAAGCAATGCTTTACTCTTCCGTAACGTCATGTTCCGTCCAGTACTAAAACTATGAGAAACGAGTTAGTCTAAATTGACAAAACAAGCAATAAATGTGACAAAGTGATTTTTTGAAATTTCGGAGTTATCCGCTTTTGATCTTGAATGTCTGACTTAGAAGAATGAATGAGGAATGAAACATTCACAATCTTGTTTAACTATTTGCTTATTCTTAATTATGTGCTCCAGTAAATCACCCAATAATGTTTACAATTTACGAAAATCCTTATTTTTCAATAGTTTGATTAAATAAAAACATAACATTAAAACTATTAAATTTTAGTTAAAATAGTTTTATTACTTATCTAAAAATGTTAAAATTTTTTTTAGCAACTTACAAAACTATGCTTTACAATGGTAAATTTATTAAAATAATGTATAATTAGTTAACCAAAAAGCTCATGAATCCAAGAAGAATGTTTTAAAAGCGTGTTATATATATGGATATAATTTTTGTTTTCGGTTGGTCCTACAGACCTTGTAGATCTTTGGGCGGCTTTAAAACCCCTCACCTCTGTCTATCCTGGGCCGCTGATTTCCAGTCTGCTACATGAAGCTCCGCAGCATCTTTGTTGACCCTGTCTACCCATCTGGTCTTTGACCTCCCACGTGGTCTCTTGCCAACTATTGTGGCATTCATAGTTGTGTAGAGGCGTCCTGACGGATTACTTCGAGCAATATGCCACGCCCAGCTTAACCCTCTTGCTTTCATATCCTGAGATATAGCCTGACCAGTTTCAATAAGCAATTCCGTATTGGTCCTTCTCCTCCAAGAGTGTAGACTCTCATCCCATACCGCTCCTGTAATCGTGGGAAGGATTTTCCTTTCACATCTCTCTATTCTTCTTTCCAGGCTGCCGGTGAGAGCCCACGTCTCACAGCCGTATATCAGAATCGGCTTTATTACAGCATTAAACATCCTTAATTTTATGTTTCTGGAGATGCTTCGGGATTTCAATACTATTGAAAGAGCGAAGAAGGCTCTGTTTGTGCTTGTTATATGCTGGTCTATCTCAATTAATTGGTCATTCGTTGAGGTTATTGTGGAGCCAAGGTATTTGAAGTTCTCTACATTCAGAAACGATTTGCGATCCACGCAGATGCTTTTTCTGGGGTGGACTCTACTATTACTTTTTTCCCTCATTTACCTGTAAGCCGATTTGGCCTGTTTCTCTCATCAGCGTCTTCATCAGTCTCTCGGTATCCTTTCCATTCTTTCCGAGGATTGCTATATCATCGGCGTATGCAAACATTGTATACTCCGTCCCTACGTGCACCCCGCCATTCACTCTTGATGTTGTTCTTAATACCTTTTCAATGCTATGTTGAATAAGTAAAGGCGAAAGTCTGTCTCCCTGCCTTCGGCCGGTTCCAACTTCAAAAGCCTCAGACACATCTCCCTGTATCACGACTCTGCACGGGGATCGTCTGCACACGGCTTAGTCAATTTTACCAATTTTCCGGAAATACTGGAATATGTATAAATGTATATTTATATGGAATATAAATATAGCCAATCCTAAAACTTGATGATGATACAAAATCCCTTTACTAACTTATATGAATGTGTGTATGTATATATATATATATATATATATATATATATATATATATATATATATATATATATATATATATATATATGTATATGTATATATATATGTAATATATTAAAAATTAGAAGCATTAGTTATTTTTATTTAATTATTACGAAATAAATGTTTTCACCACTTAAAGATTTTTTCTCCTTTTCTTTTATTTTTCTCTACTTTAGGTTTCCTTTAGATATGGCCTCCTTTATTTTAGAGAATGAGGATGAGGTTCTCTAAGGACTCTCGTGCCAGCTCTTAAAACTCTCGAGCCCTAAGAGGAGCCCCTTACTGAAATCTTGAGCACTTCAAACGGTAAATGAAGAGATAACTGTTTCATAATTAATAATAATATTGTTAATAATGTTGAGTTAATCTTTAATAAGCGTATTTTCTCGTCTTCATACTGAATAGGGATGTTGACTAATTTTGGGAATTTCTTTTATTTTATAGATAGGCCCTGTAGAACACGAATATACTAATTTTATGAAAAAATATGTGTAAATCGTTTTCAAAATTACCGCTAAAATGCTCCGAAATGTCAACTGGCTATGATACTCCAGTCCGTCAAGCAATTTCGCGCCTTGTCAAACTGATCTTGACTGAGTTTTTACGAACAAATTTTATAAAAGTCATAAAAATTAATACTTCGTATTAGAAATGCTGATCAGCGCCGATTTGCGTCAGTCAGTACCCCGCAAAAACTTACCACAAACGTTCCAAAAAGTGCAAAAATAAGGAGAAAGTGGTTAACACTTGCTAGAAGACATCCCAAATCAGTGATTTGTGGGTTCTATTGTAATCCCAGCCTCTATAAAATTAGCTACACTTAGATGGGGAAAAACCAACGAGTTCAACATGACAAAATATTTATATTTATAATATTACATATATCTATCTACAAAGTATATTTAAATGTATTCATTCCTTTAACAACGACCTCTTTAAGAAAATTTGGGTTTGGGAAGAAATTTCAAAAGATTGGTTTCCCACCTCATTAATCTAATAAAAAAAAGGTAAAAATTGATGTTAATAGATATAAAGGTATCTCATTGCTGTCGGTCCCATACTACTTTAGTTTTCCAAATTACCTCTATTCAGACTTGAACCACAGATCGAATTGATTGAAAAATTCAAACAGTTTGGGGAATTCCAGTGTAATTTCAGAATGTAATTTCGTAACAAATTGATATTAAAAGTTTGCAACACCAGGCCGAAGGAGGAAACTACATAAAAGTATTTCACGAGTCTTGCCAGCCTTCCCGTGAGTAAACAAAAAGTTAGTAATTAATTGAAATGTTTGGAAATATAGTTTAATAGGGTTCGGACGTGGGGTTGATTGGTCCTGTTTTTGTTTTTTTTTGTGTCCTTGGAAGTCGCACTAGTTGAGGAAAACCAATTTATGTCAGCAGGAGCCTACTACAATACTACATCAACAATAATTCGAACGTAAATCAATGCCAAAGGAACAAATTGAACTGTCGTGCACGAAGACAGAGCATTGCGTCGCGGTACCTACGATTGAAATGAAAATGTATTGCTGTCGGCGTTCTTGGTTTTGCAAGGTAGGTGAAAATTCTTAGGGTTTTATTATTAAGGCAATTTAACAGAATCAATTGCTACATTGATACGGATATCCGACTAATTTCTTCGTTAGGGTAATTGGTTCTTAAATATACGATTCACATTAAATACATTAATTCAGTTTCATTGGAGTAAATTTAATCTTTAGTTTGAATTTGATTTATTAGTAATCTTGCTGCGTATGAAGGAGGCTGACAAATTATATTAAACATTTTGTAAAAGAGGCTGACAAACTAAGCTGACACCTTTAGAAATTTGAATGGCTTAAATAAATAATTCAACTTAATACATATTTTTTTTCGAATTCTCAACCTCTTGAATAATCGGTATTACTACAAATAAAAAATAGATATACAATTGACGGAATTTGAGTATACAAGTTCTGTCAATAAAACTCCTTCAGTTGTCAATGCATTTCTGGAGTTCACTTAAGAAACGATTTCCATACTTAGCCAATGGTATAAAATATTATGAGGAGTAAGATCGAATGTTAACTAAAAGTGGCCCATTGCGTTCCATTCTGGATAATATTGTATTATTTGTTTTACATAATTGATAGAAATTAAATCTTAAGTCCGGGACTAATCGGGAAGAGAAACTAATAGATACGAGTGGTATCTATGGTTACAGTGTATACTATCTCTTTATTCTCGAAGTTTTGAAATATTATCGATAATTGTTTGTATAGGAACCTTTTTAAAGACAGCTATCCAAACAAAAACTATTACAACAGTTATTTAGATTGCACCTTAAGCTTTTGGGGCCCATTCATATCACTTGGATACAACCTCAACAGACGACAGGGCAGCGTTGTTCTGAAAAGAGTAGGAAATTGTCTAGTTATCTAGCAAGGCTGTGCAGTGACTATTAAATTATGTACAGTGTATAGTGTGTAGTGCTGCTAAGACAGGAGATTGGCGTATTAGGAAGTGGACAGGCAGTGATCATGCTGGGCTTAAATA
This sequence comes from Arma custos, assembly GCA_037127475.1. Lineage (NCBI taxonomy): Eukaryota > Metazoa > Arthropoda > Insecta > Hemiptera > Pentatomidae > Arma > Arma custos. The sequence goes on from CM073764.1 coordinate 100,260,032, forward strand.
CACCGCTACCGGACACAGAAGATGAGGCCACCTTCAACAAAGGCAGGGAAGAAATCGGCCAAGAGGAAGACAAGGAAAGCTGAAGAAGCGCTACCTGTAGTGACACTGAACAGCTTTACCGCTCTAGCTAATTTACCACCAACTGAGGAACCTAAGGCAGCCCAACCGTAGAGGATTCCACCAATTATAATTGACCGAGAAAACCATGTTAAATTAGGTGAGTGCTTTCATTAACTAAATTAATATTAATCAATATTTTATCAAACAGACGTGGACTGAGATCCATATTTACCTCCAATTAGAGACCGACCGACCCACATCTAAAATTCGCTGAATTGGATACCACAGTTTTGCACCCGAAAACAAGACAAAACTCTCAAATGAATTTGTGATAAAACATCTTGATCTTTCTATCCCCATATTTGATGTCAGGAAGGCATTTGAACCTATTAAGCCTTTGGACACAAGACGTATGCCAAAGACTACGCCGGTCGGAATGAAAATGGAATTATCACTTATAGTGAGAACTGTTCTACAATGTATCACTATAAAAGATATATAAGACGAAGTTGTGAAATACATCCCGGGAAAGGATATCCTACCGCCCCAGTATTATAAATGTCAGCAATTTGGCCACACAAAAACCTACTGCAACCACACCGTAAAATGTGTAAGATGTTGCGGCTCACACAACATTTCTGAAAGTCCGCGATTAGGCGAACCAAAATGCTCGAATTGCAAGGGACCTTACGTCGCTTCTTATAGAAAATCCCTCCATTGTAACAAATAGTGACTAAAACGATGGATGAAAAGAGACCTAAGCAGATCAGTACTAACCAAAACATACCCAAATTAATAACTAACAGCATGACGGTTTGCCCAGGTGTAGAATACACATCTTTTCTACGAGGTACCAAAATGACAACCGAACCACAACCATCAACCAGTCTAACCATGCACTCACCACCACCAAAAGGGCCTCCACAAACTTTCGTAGCATTAACGGCAATAATTTAGGACTTCTGCTGTACCTGGTCCGATTAGCCACAATGACCAGAACAAATCAGCCTCTCTTATAAATTTTCATGGAAATAACGAAATCGTATGTAATCAGTCGAACTCTGCATCAAAATACACAATGTATGTTCGATATTAATTATTTTTCCTGAAAACAATTCTAATTCTAAAAAGCAACAACACAATCAATTCCGCGACTGGTACTTGATTAATGGGTGCCTTGAATACAGGCGAAATTACGTCAATTATTCATGAAACATGAGTTTTAGATATGGCAGCTTTATTTTTCCAGAACCATTTTCCTAAGGAAATCTTTGCTTACTAAATAACACAATAATATGTAAGAGTATCATAATAAATTCTACAATGGAGTATATAGGTGTGTGGCTCAGTGATCAAGTGCTGAATTCCCGCGCCAACGGTCCCCGGTTCAAATCCGGCAGTGGCCCGTGATTTAGTTCACATGTTTACAGCTGGGGGATCAAAAGGCCTTCCCGGGCTCATTCAGTCTCTATATAGTGGTGACCCAACATAGAGGTAAAATCTGACGTTTTAACGTGATCTCGGACAGATCACGACCTCAACGCTCTATTGCCCAATGCACAGTAGATTCTGTACCAAGTACTTTAGTTTTTATAGGTTAACTTTCATTTTAGTGGTACTAGGTTTTTTTTTTAATATAGAGTAAATGATTTGGGATATATTTTGTAAAATGGTCTGCTGATCAATTTTGTGTTTCGTTTGAAATAGATTCATTTATTTTTAATAATATTATTGTTGTGATGACGGATCAACCCGCGATTCCCTGACTCATCCAACAGCAATTACCATGCTCTTCTATCGCTGACCGTTGTTATCCAGCTGTTCACTCCCGCCCTCCCCACGAAATAATTATACTCTTTAAGAAACTACCTTAAGTTACTCATACAATTACACTTTAAACGAATTTCATAAATTTTAGGGTAAAGCAGAGCTATTCGTGTGATCATTTTTGGTCCCGAATACTTTATGAAATTGTTGTTATTAGTAAAATTTATTACTTGACTCGTTAATTTACATCTAGCTACTAAATCCTCGGATTCCTAGCGATATCCAGATTTTTTAAGGACCGCTTTCCCAACAAATATCCAGTTTCAATCCAATAATCAAATAAAGCGTATAAGCAAAAGTCAACAATATATACAAATATTCATGAGCTTTACAATGATAATAGTAATAACTATAATATATACTGTAGTAACTTCTACAGTAGCCTTTATTACATGCATTATCATATGTAACTATATATAATATAATGTAAATATATTATACGGTTATTATGATATGTATATAAATATAACTGGAGTATGAAATTTTTGTTTCTTCTTAAAAAGAAGAGTCTTATGATAGTATGATTTTATCGATATTATGCTTCGTTTGACTTTCTTCATATTCGATTCTTATTTACTTACATTAAATTAAAACTTTTTGAAGTGATTATACTCTATAACAAACTATCCTAAGCTACTGCTAAAATTTCGCTTAGGTCAAGTATGATTTTGGCAAGTTTCTTGGTAAAGCTAAGTTCATCTAATCTTTTCAGTCCCATCTACTGTCTAAAAGTCCGTTTATAAGTAAAATTGTTCACTTAACTCGTTCAGTCCCATGGCCTCCTTCTTTATCCTCGTAGTCCTTGGGATATTCAGGCAGATACTTTCTCTAACAGTACAAAGTCCCTACAAGGTCCTCTCCCGCATAAGCCGAGGAACGAGGACCGCCATTGTTTACAAGTATGATTCCACTACTGAGGGGATAGCGGATGAATATTCCATGAGCCTCCCGGAGAGTTGGCCACCAATCAGCCAGTAAACGTATTCACCGTTAATCCTCCGCAACTTTCCTCCGGCCCGGAGCTTCCCACTGTCTTCCTTTCTCGCCTTCCTCTTTGCCTATATATCGGCTAATTTCCTTCTCCTCCGGCGGCCACTCTGCGTATTGAGGCACCCCCCCCCCGGTTCTGTCTAATACAATCTCAGCCAAATCTCGAGCTTATGCAGCATTCCCTAATCTTGTTATCCGAACTCCTTAAGCTCGTTCTGTAAAAGAGGGGAAACTGAGTAGATCGATATAACAGTCGAACCCAGACAGCTTATATCAGGTACAGCTGCTACTCTACATATAGTATACAGAACCACTTTACGTTAATTAGATTTGCTATCAATTAAGGGGATAACGACATGAGGGAAACTGATTACGGATCAGGACTGTTAACCGGGACTGTTAACTCTTAAACTTTATCGTTCCTAATCAAGGTTAGTTCTTTCACATTTATAGAATCTTGATATATTTTCATTATATTAAACAAATAAAAGGCAATAATGCAATAACGGAGGTTAACTGAACGGTTGGAATGACGTATGAGCTTGGACCTGATACTGCTGTTGCTATTCATAAGTTATTAAAAAAAATTATAAAGGTACTTGTAAAGCAAACTGATTTCTTTTTCTAAGCAGTTTAATATTAACCCTTCTGAGGAACAAAGTCTCATTTTTTAAGATCAGCAAATTAATACAATATTACATAATTCTTTTGTGTAATGCCTCCATGATTTTGAACTAAAATATAAGCTTTTCTTAAATTATTATTATAGGCGTTCCAACATGGGTTGCCTCAACCTGTCAGAGCAGGGTCAAAGAATGAAAATTAAATTTTAAGAATTATATGAAATTAAAACAATAATTGTTAATAATAATAATTATCATTATTAATATAATACTAACTAAGTTAATAATAATATTTAAATATTAATTCCTTTTGATTGAATTTTGAAGACCATTGTGGAATCGATGCTTAGCAATGAACATGCAATATTAAACAAATATTGAGGCACAAATATTAAAATGATTAGCCTTGTAAAATGAAAGACTATATTGGAAATATTGACTATAAACTAATTATTCATAAGAAAATATATAATGGCAGATGCTATAACTTTAATGAGAGACAGGAAAGTTATTGGAGCATTGAAAAGAGGAAAAGAGACAATTAACAGTAGAAGATAAAACAGCATAATCATGAAGGAATAAATAAAGAAAACTCTTTGAAAAACCGTTCTAAGTGAAACAAATCGTAAGAAACTTGTTAAATTTACCTAATTCAATCCAAATTACAGATAAATTAAGAAATAAATAAAATTGAATAAACAAATGATGAATAACAGTTAAATTCATAAATAAACTATTTCTTCTAAATCCAATGGTGATATTTAGTAATAGACATTTACTAAAAACGTTTCTTCGTAATGTATATTGAAGCAGGCTTTAGTTAAAGTACACCAAGAGATTATAAATATATTTCAAACATATTGCGGAAATATTTTTGAGCGACTAAAACAAATACGCCATCAATGCGCCATTCATCTGAAAACCTGTTGATGAAAATTGTTTTTAAAAAATATAATCTGCTATGACAACCGATTTTTTTTCTTATTTTGCTAAACTAAGAAGCGTTTTTTTTTTATTCGTTTAAATGTGAGGTTAAATGCTACTTCATGGCTAAGTGGACGATGGTAAAGTGGGAGTCCTAAATTTGGGCAATCTAAGTATAATTAGGATAAGTATCTGTAACAAGTATCTGGAACCTACATTTTACGTCCCATCCAAAAGGACGGTATAACTAAGTATATTTTAGTCACTTTGAAAAATCCTAAGGCCATTTGCCGGGCTAGGGACCCGCAACCATGAGCCTCGTTGGTCGTTATGCTAACCAATACACCACAGGTGACCTGTAAATCAGGAGAGAAAAAGTGGTGAAGGGCAGCAAATAAAATGTACCTGATTCGAGTTAGATAGCCTATTTATGCCTCTGATTTTCGATACAAATCAAAATAAATCGCCCCTTCTCAAGAATGCTGCTTAAAATGAGATAAAATAAATGGAAATCGAAAAAACGTTGGGAGTTGAAGAGTAGCCGTGGAATGGTGCCAAACCCATCAGGACTCTGAACCAAGTCCAAGAAGTTTCTATTCTATAGTCCCTATCCACGGCGGACTAACTTCCATCTACAATAAAATGATTTCCCCTCCTTCTCTTTACTTAAGAGAAATCACTTTTTTTTTCTTTTCTTTTTTTAGCTTTTTTACCTCCAATACTTGTGGTTAAGGTAATCGTGTTAAGATGGTTGATAGAATTCTTGATTATACGAGACCTTTCTGAAATCGGATTAAGGACGGAATCGAGGTCCTTGGGATGGAAAAGTAGATGCAATTAATGTCGCACGATATTTCTAGAAATTCAGAAAAAAAGAATGTCATAATTGTTCAATTGTTGGTAAATTAGTCAATTTGAAATTGAAAAATATTTAGAAAAAATGTTAAATAAATCGCAGTAGAATAGAACATCACCTGTACGAAGTAGTTTTAAGATTTTTAAAATTGAAAAGTCATCCAGAACGACCTTGATGTCACATTTGTTGCTGATTTGGCCCGAACCCGGCATCTATCCTTTCATTACAAACTTCATTCCCACTCAAACCCTCTAGTTTCAAACCTGGTTTCCTCTTCGATTCCCGATAATCCTTCGAGGCATCTGAAAAGAACATGGCCATGTGACCTTAGTTAAACTTGTGATTTGAATACTACCAGTGGGTAGTTTCTCTACTTGTCATTCTCAAGTCATTATGCATCACGTAGCCTACTTACGTACTTGTTGTATTATTGTAATACAGTTGTAAATATAAATAAATAAATTTTAAAAAATGGAAATGTTTATTATATTTGGTTTGTTAAACACTAGTAAGCCTAAAAATTGCAGGTCTTCGTTTCTTCATAAAGTATATTGAAGCAGGCTTTAATTAAAGTACACCAAGAGATTATAAATATATTTCAAACTTATTGCGGAAATATTTTTGAGCGACTAAAACACATACGCCATCAATGCGGCATTCATCAGGAAACCTATTGATGAAAATTGTTTAAAAAAAATATAAACTGCTATGACAACCGATTTTTTTTTCTTATTTTGCTAAACTAAGAAGCGTTTTTTTTTTTATTCGTTTAACTGTGAGGTTAAATACTACTTCATGGCTAAGTGGAGGATGGTAAAGTGGGAGTCCTAAATTTTGGCAATCTAAGTATAATTAGAATAGGTAACTGTAACAAGTATCTGGAACCTACATTTTACGTCCCATCCAAAAGAACGGTATAACTAAGCAGAGATATTGAGGTGAGGTCCACAGTTGACAGACTAAGGATTGAAGTGGAGAACTTAATACTTATTGAAGTGAATAACTTTAATTCCTAGTCTGTCAACTGTTGACCTCACCGATAGCCTTGAAGAAGACCTGAAATGTGAGTCAAAACGTTGGATTTAAAAATTAACAGTTTTATCTAAAGAGAATTTTTTTACCTATACCTGGACCATTTTCTTCCTCATATATATAACATCAACTAATATTGTTCCGCATCAATTTTATTTGTTCAATGATCTGTAACCACACTAACGACACATTATGTCGTATTAATATTAATTAAATTCTCAATTTCTAATTCCCAAATCCTTAACAAGAAAGCGTCTTCTTCACATTGCTCTATGGTTTTAGCTCTATGGTTTATGGAGGGTGGACTTTGACCTCGATAATTTTCCTTCTTTTTGACCGATCCAGCGCGGCTCTTCTCCATGTTCTCACTCCCTGCTACCTAAGATCTGCTTCCATATGGTTCAGCTATCGCAGTATAGTTCTGCATCTTCCTCTTTCTTCATCTGGACGTCTCTCCATGATTAACTTTGCGAGCCTTCTTTTAGGATATTATGAAACCAAATATAGAAAGCATATTATGAGTACCCCACCATGGAGTTCAGTGTGGAATAGCTACCGATTATTTTTTCCCTTTACCTTATTCGACCGCAAAGTGTGAACTCACATTGCAAAATATTCAGTTCAACAAATCAGAAAGATTATTTAAATTGACAGTTAATATAAACCGCAAATAGGTTTACATATCTGTAGTATTTAATAACTTAATAATATAATCCTAAGAACCTTGGCTTATTCGAAAGTTAACCTTCTAGTACTCAAAACTCTCGATTGAAATTAGGTATATTATTTATGAAAAGTTTCTTGGCCTTAGATAAAATGGTGAGTGTGAAATAATAGAATTGCTATTCATATTTTCACTTTATAATACCCTAAATTTCCTTTATTTAGTCCGTATTAAGTCTTCCGAAAACATGATCTTTTGACTTAATTTGGATAAAGATTTTTCTGCACCTGATATCTTTCGCCAGAGGCGCCTGCCAATGTAACATGCGAAATATCGTAGTCAAGGGCTGCCCAAAATCTAATTTATAATAAAATTGATTACTTTCCATTTAATTAATTTTGTGGAATGGGGAGCTGACCGGTATTATGATTGGTCATTGCTATACAATCTTTTCTACCCTTACTTGTAAGTATAATTTTGTAGAATAATAAGGATTAATATAATAATTACAGTTAATTTATATAATATGATATACTGTCGTTAATATAAGTTAATAACTTTTACTTACATGGTAAGTGATTACAATTTGCCCAACACTGACCACAGTCATGAGCAACCATGTGAGTATTTATTTTGCGGGTCACATTTGTGATAAGTTTGTGTAAAATTTCAATGAATAAATTATCTAAAAAATAGATTAATTGATGATTATGTATTTCCATTTTAATATTTACCATATGTAATTTTAATTGTCTATATTTAGTCCAGAACCTGCAACGAATCATAGCTCATAGCTGCATATACATGTTCTTCAATGTGTATTTAGCAGATACCTCATTAACAAGTTCTAGCTATCTCTACCCGAAGATCTACTCCCGGGGATACTAAATGGTTGTGGCTTCCACTAAATCGGTTATCCTGGCTATGCATTCCTTTCTATTGAAAGCTAGAGAACATAGTGGATGCTACATACCACTCACGAACTAGGCGTCGCATTAATGCAATGTCCACTAGCAACCAGCATTATGAAACACAATGATCACTACTTTGATGCCTATTGGCTAATCGACAACTTTGAAATTTCTCGGTGATAACGTTAATTTTTCCATATTTGTTCCTGTGTTGTTTCGTTTATATTAATTAATTGGTTATATGTACCAATATTAAAACATTTGTTTTCAATGTTTATTTAGTTTCAAGTTTTCTATACCAGAACAGAAAAATTAAGTTTAAAAAAGAAAGAATGAAAATATGTCTTTGACTTGAGGATCATCTTAAAATTTGTATAGACTCTTTAGGATATTGTCCAAATTTCTGAACATTTAAGAAATCTGTTGGAGTTTATGCTGCATTATGTCCATATCCCTGCATCACTATGTGGATGTGATACCTCTGAATGGAAAGGAAAAATGAATTATTTATGAATTAATCTCTGTTACAATGTAAGCTGAAAATTTTAACAATTATATGGAAAATACATAAAAAATTTAAAAGACAATAACTGACAAGACGCTACGAACAAATTTCATATCTTCTGGACTACATATCTTCACTTTACTTACGAAACAAACGACTTTTCTTTAACAGTATACTAAGAACTATTTGTACATATGGGTTAGAACCTTGGGATTCAGCAAAACACCTCCATATAAACCGCAATGGGAAATTCAAAGAAAATCCTCGAAATTACTAGAAAATGGCGTGTTTCCATGGGCATATTAATAGTATTAATGGGGTAATTGCTAGTATATAAAATAAAAATTTAAATTTGTAAACATGGGCCTAGTAAACAACGGAAGTTCGCTAACTTTGAAATTAAACGATTGAAACGACTCAATGTCACAAAGTTAATAAAGATAATTTTTATTATTTCAAATATAATGGTTCTATTTCTTTGTTAGTTTTCCATATAAAAATAAATCAAATTCAATTATCCTATGAAGCCTACAAAAGCAACGCTACTTCTAAATCTAGTTCCTCTACAGAGAATATTGAAGCTAGGCTAGAGAGTAGCCCAAGCGCTGAAGGTTAACAGACCGGCAAGGAGATAGCTCACTTGCGAACTCAACACCTAACAACTGGCCCGCCAGATTGTCATCTACCGACTATTGTTTAACTATTTCCTTTCATCTCCATCTCATTCAACCATCTTCTTACTATCGTGTTTGAAATGAAACAAAAACAGAAAAAAATTGAAAAGCGAAATTTTCACACATAGAGAATAATTAATATTTAGAAGTAATTATTATTTTATTTATGTTACATTTGAACCACCGCAGTGTTACGTACAGCAAATTTTATCTCAATGCTTTTTCTCTCCTCTATTAAATTTTGGAACTGATTAAGTCTCTGGACTTCAGAAAAAGGTGGTTTCAGGGTAAGTCTCTAGGCCAGTGTCTTTTGGTAACAGAGAGTAGGAAAGGAAGAAGAAGAGGTTGAATGTGGAATATTGTGTATTTGCTTTAAATAAATGATTTTACGGTTGGAATGATCATGTCGTGTATAGTGTGAATTGAAAAAAAGGAGCATTAAAAGTTTCCGGATTTTTAGATTGTGTTGTCTGCATCTTTCCCTTATATTATTATATTATTTTATATGTATATATTTTTCTGGATACCAAAGTTCTATTATATTTGTTCAAATAGGTCTTAGTATAGTGTTGTAGATTATTCCTTTATTTCGTAAGTATAACACACTCGTATTATACAACGTATAATAAACTCCGATCAGCCTTCAGTGTTTCATTCTGTTCAATGTGAATATATTTTCTAAGTTAAATATAGATGTAGATACGTAAGTTATAAGAATATTCACTAGTCCATAAGCCACCTAGATAATAGTCAATAGTCCATAGCCCACCAATAGTTCATAAGAATTTCTCTAATTATTATACTCGTATGTTTTGTATATAACGTTATATCTGTTTAGTATCTCAATAATTATATATTTCTCTTACAAGCCATAAGCGATAATAAATTGTAGTAAAGGGCTAGACGATAAAATGAAGGAAAAGAAGAAGAAGCACTTCAGAACTATTCATTTATAATGAAAACAGTTTTGGGGAAAAAAATGTTAATTTAAGATATGCATGTACGAAATCCTTATCACTATTTGAATACTATTTAAAATCATTACAAAAAAAATTTGTTTTAAAAAGCATTAATTTACCTATTAACTCAATGGGCATACCTCATAAGAAAATATGAAATAACGAAGCCTAAAGGATGGCTCAGCAATATTCGTTAGTGTTTGAAATGTAAGAGAGCGGTAACTAATTTATGAGGCGTTCGTGATTCAAACACCAAATGATGATTGCGAAAGTTTCAAAATTATTTCCGCTACCCGGGCACTGCTTCATAATTCAACTCACGTCCAAACCCTGGTTTCATTCAATTTTTCTTCTTTTTTTTTTTTAAACGATGCTACTTTATTTTTACTAGGAATGGTGGTGCGAGGGACCGTGGGTTTAGTTTGCTGGAAGAATGAGTTCATCTCTAGTCCACGCCAACTCTTTCTTCTTCTCTCACGTAATTAGAAACCATCGCTTCTTTAAAAGAATGCGCCTCCTTCAAGGAACAATTTAAACTCTAACCATGCTTTATCGCTTAGGTCCTTATTTACAAATATCCTGGGTTTTAGATTATTTATTTGATTATTATAATATTTATTTCAAAGAATTATATAATAAAAAGTAAATGTAAATTCCATGGAAATGTGTACGGAATACGTTTAAAAGGTGACTTCAAAGCTCTCATCTTTGCTAAAACTTGTCCAATTTATATGAATTTGTTTTCTATTGAAGAATCATTATTAAATCATCAATTTAAATTATTTTATTAGTTATAAAATAATAAGGAAGTAATATATAAATTCTGTCTTAGCGTAATGAGTTGGGAGTTGGCGACTCCATTACCCAGTCGTCTGACTGCAATCAGCCCTCCAGGTTGGAGGAAATCCTGTACTGGGGAGTATAGTTCGGTCATCCTTTCTCCTTAGAGGGGTAAATATTCAAGAGACCAGTTGTCTCGAGAATACGGGGCCTCCATTGCTAATTTAAAATTGGTAGTATTCTATTCGAAGGAATACTCGGCACTAGCAATGGTTTAAGAGGAAGTCAAAGAAGAAGAAGAAAGATTCTGTCCGTCCACATAGTACCCCATTATTCTGATCTTCTTTCATCAATATGCGTTCTTGCCTTTCTTCTTCAATCAATTCATTATTTTTCAACCTGTTTTTATTTCATCTCACTCTATATATTTATGTTAGTTACTATACTATATAATATACTATGTTTATATTTACACATCGGAATTTTTTTATATTACATAAATTTACTACATCCCGTAAACGTCAGTCAACAATCTCCTACCAATAGATTTGGAATGCCCTTTTTTTATGGAATGCTTTCTTTGATTTCAACCCAAATATATTCGAAAGGAGATTTTTAATTATTAAATTAACAAACATAAATAACACTTATTTCTAAAGTGGGATTCCATTGCAGGATAAGGTACGTCAACCTGCATTTAGTCTATGCTCTGATTGAGTTGTTTTAAAAATAGTTCTCCACGATCCAGGACTAGGATGATTCTTACTGGTCTTTATTTGAGAAGGCCTTACAAAAAGTTTTATATATAAAATATTATAAAAATTATTATTTCGAAAATTAAATTCGACTGTTCAAACAAATCTCAACTTCAATATATGTATCTACTCTTTTATCCAATCCCCAAGAAATTAATCTTAAAAATTGTGCTATTTTTCCTTTATTGCAGAAAGTGTTATTGGGTTTTATGTTACGTTTCAGGTAGTTGTATGCCTGGATTTCGGTTGGGTGTGAAACAGAGACTCCTCGTCTTCGTGGCATTAGTTCTTGCAGTGACGGCGGGAGTTGGCCTTCCAATCGCCCTCAAGATCCAGGCAGGTGCCTCCCTTGAGGAGCGGTTAGAGGTGGCGACCAGGCTACTACAAGAAGTTCCTCTTATTGATGGGTGAGTTCTATTCATTTATATGTATTATTTAAATTTCTTCCTGAGAATTAATGTGGCATGAATAGATAAAATACAATTCCATAAAAATTCTCTATGTCAAGTTGTTGATTTTATTATTTGTAAAATAAGCACTTTATATTACGTGACTTCGTTGACATTGTTTTCAAAACGATGTTTTAATGTACATATCTAGTATTACTAATTGTATAAAAAAAGGGAATGTTTCGGATACACAAATAGTTTTTAAACAAAAACTTATTTTACAATTTTTAATACTCCGTATTTATTTTTTTTTTTTTATTTTTTATTTTTTTTTTATTTATTTATTGATATCTACAACTGTACTACAATAATACAACAAGTAAATAGGCTAAGTGATATATAATGACATGATAATGACAAGTAGAGAAACTGCCCACTAGTAGTACTCAAATCAAAGTTCAAGTAAGGAGGTCACTTGGCCATCTTCTTTTCAGATGGAATTATCGGCCTCGGAGGATTATCGGGAATAGAAGAGGAAGCTAGGTTTGAAACTAGAGGGTTTGAGTGGTAATGAAGTTTGTTATGAAAGGATAGATACCGGGTTCGGGCCAAATAAGCAACAAAAGGGACATTAAGGTCGTTTTGGATGACTTTATTCTTAACAAAATAAGGAGCAATGAGGAATTTACGAAGGATTTTGGACTGTAAGGATTGGATACGAGAGGAATTCGATGGCTTAGTGGAGCCCCAAAGCTCTACTCCGTAAGTCCAAATAGGTCGTATGATGGTCATGTAGATGAGTCTTTTGTAGTTAATTGGGAGCTTTGAGCGTTTGTCTAGTAAGTGTTGAAGTAGCCTGAAACGTCGTGCGGTTTCTTGTCTTTTCAGTCTTGTATGAGGATTCCAGGTTAATCGTTTGTCAAGGTGCAACCCTAAGTATCGGATCTGTTCTACAGGCACCAGAGGGATATTATTAAAGGATACTGTAGGGCAGGAAGTCATTGGTTTACGACGTAAGGTAAAAGTGATTTGATGCGATTTTTGAGAATTTATTTCAATTCTCCAGTTTTGACACCATTCTTCAAGATCAGTGATATGGGATTGGAGACTTTGGGATGCAACAACTGGATTGGTGTTGACTGATAATACACATGTATCATCAGCATACGTGGTAAGGATAGTATTAGGATGAGTTGGGATGTCAGCTGTATAAACTGTATATGGGATTGGACCAAGGATACTACCTTGAGGAACCGTATTTATTCAATTTATTAATAGTGAAACTATTCTCTATGTTTCCTAATTTACTTTATTTGGTGTGATATAAGCACTTTCTACAAAAAAAAACAACAACCATATATCTACTTACTCTTGTAATACTCATCTTTCCATGACTGATCCAAAATTTCAATGTTTAGTATTGAGTAGAGGATATTTGCAAGAACGAAAAGAACAGTACCACTATAACCCGTATTGGGTCTGATGTTCAGTACATGGTAGAGAGTGTACAGTTCCTTCCACAACGATTGTCCAGGGAGTTGATTAGTCCTAGATCAAGCTCAACCGCCAGATTTTTTACCCTTATTTTGGGTTATAGAGGCTCTAACAAATTAAATAATAGTTTACTAGTATTTATAGGCAACTCAGCGCTCTACTACTGAGCAACGCCGCTCCCCTTTCGTAAAAAAGAACACATGGCTTTTTATGAGCGAAATAAATATGGTATTTTTTTTATGTTGGGAAGAAAAAAAAACATTTATATATATACTTCTGTAAATAAGTCTTAGGTCACTATCATTGAAATAATGAAATGGAATGAAAATATCCTTTTATTGTGCTTTCATTATTCATGATTCATTATTTATTACAGGTTATTATTTATATTTTATTTATTTTCCTTGCATAGGCCTTCCCTTTTGAGAGTAATAGTCAGCACTTCTCGGGGTGTCTGGCCCTATTGAAAGGTGAGTTCAGTCCACTTATTCTCCCAAACGTCTCAGTCTCTTGCAGCTCTCCACCAGAGTGGAGCATGTCGTTCCACCTTTACTTTGGGCGCCCTTTTCTTATTTTTTGGTCATAAGGAGCCCATTCAGTGACGATTTTTCACCATCTGTTTCCTTCATACTGAAGAAGATGCCCAACCCATTTCCACTTGCTCATTCTTATTCACCCGAGTGTGTCAGTGAGTCCTGTTTCTCTTTTGATCAAGGCTCACTCTTTCACTTTTCCTCGCCTTCACGATAAACCTTTCGATGTTGTTCTGCCATACCCTGGATCTTTGGTTCCAACCTAGTGCCATACTTCATTGGTCTTCATTTGATCCTCTATCTGCGAAGGATACTATCTGATCCAGATAGATATACTCATCTACATATTCCAAATTGTGGTTGTTTAATTGGCATTCTTCTTTTCCCCCATTTAATGTTATTTTCGTCTTTTGGTAGTTAGGGTGAAGACCAATAAGAGCATTTCTCGTAATTTTTTAATGTCTTTGGCAAACAATACTATGTCACTTGTAAAACGTAAGTTGCTTAGCCATTTACCATTTACTTTGAGTCCAATGTTTTCCCTACCAATACGCCAGAATACCATCACCAGCACGAGGACAAACAAAAGAGGGGATAACGGATCTCCTTGCCGCACACTCTTTCCAACACTAAAGCGGCTTTAGTCCTTTCTTTTCTGTCATGACATATGGCGACATTTCTTTATAAAGTTCTATAATTATCATTACATACTTTTCCTCTATTCCTATTGTTCTAAGGGCTTCAAATATTTCTGAATGAAAGATGCTGTCAAAAGCTTTCTTGAAATCAAGGAAACAAAGATATAGATAGAAGTTTTATTCATTAGTTTTCTCGATAATCTGGTGTCCAGTCTGGATATGGTCTACTGTCAAAAAACTTTTTCAAAATCCTGCTTGGTGTTCGTCTACACATTCCATAAATCTTTTGGTGAATCGTTGACACTGGTGAAAACTTTTGATATAGTTGAACAAAGGGAAATAGGTCTATAATTTTCTATATCCTGCTTGTTACCGTTTTCATAAAGCAGAATTATTTTTGCAGTTTTCCATTGGTTAGGAATTTCTTCTTGCTCTGGAATTATATTAAACAATTCTGTAAATTCCTTAATTAGAGTAATTCATCCTGCTTTTAAAATTTCATTGCTGATGTTATCCGGCCCACGACTTTTCACAAGTTATAGTTTTCTCAAAATAGATTCAACTTCTTCTTTCATTATTGGTGGAACTTTCTCTTGAGTTTTTTCCCTATTTTCTTGTTTATCTGTTTCAGAAGTATCCTTTTTATTTTTATATAGTTGTCTGAAATAAACAATCTGCACATATTTTCTCTATTGGTTTTGATTTCGCTTCTATTGTTTCTATTTTTTTCAAGAGTAACCATCCATGGCGTGCCTCAGTTCTTTTTGGATCATTTTTTTCGATTTGCTATTTAATAAAATTTTTTTCTATGATGTTGGTGTTGTATTTTTCTATATCTTCTTTTTTACTTTTCCTAATTTTATTACTTATCAACGTGATCTGTTTCCTTTCGCTTTGAGAAGTAGTTCCTCTTTCTTTTACCTTTATGTGAACTCTAAAAAGCTCTTGTATCATCAGAGAATTTACTTGTTTTATTTTTCGCGAAACTGGGACCTGATGCGTCTTCAATAGCTTTGGAGATGATGTTGTATTTTTCCTGGAATGTAAATTTCTGCTATGAATTGGTATCTAAAATTTTTTTTATTCTCTTCATTTTGATCTCCTTCATGAGTTACCAGAAATCTGTCCAAACTTAGATCTGTGGTGGGTTTTAATATCTTTCTTTCTTTTTCCTTTATACAATGGCTCTTGTTTTTTGTGTGTATTTCTTATAATTGCTTCACTCCTTTCCATTTTGTTTACTTAAAGTTTCTTGAATTTTAATTCTTCTAATGAGAAAAGTTGGTAATTTATGAGAAGTTTGTCGAACCTCAAGGTCGCCTTATTGCCTTTCTACCAATGAGCTTTCATAAATGGAAACAATTCTCTACTGATATCCCTAACAGACTTTGACAGATCATCTTTAATTTTGATTGTTTTAAATTTGTCGGATTTAACCAGTTTAAATTTGTTTTTCATAATATCTTTTTTCAAAAATGTTGAATTTAATTTGCCTATTTGAAGTTGAATTATCGGGCTATTTTTCTTTTTTTGGGTTAGTTGTTCTTATTTCTGTTATGTCATACGGTCGAAAGTTTGATATGATATATTTGAATATTTCCATTTTGTAATTATTCATTTCTGAAAAGTTTTTCCTGTCTAAGCCGAATATTATTATATTTCTCGTGCGATTTAAGTTTTTCTCTCTTTCTCTAATTTTTTAAATGTTAACTGTGAGATCATTAAGATTTTCTAGTTTCATTTCCAAACTTGACAACTTTTAACAAAATTAAACATATTAATAGAAAAGTTAATTTTTTTGTTTATTGAAGTAATGAGAGGTACTATAGGTAATACTTTAAAATAGGTGTCCTTATACAGAATCTGAAAGGGACGTTTAGGTTTTTTATCACGTACGTAGTTATTTTTCGTAATCAAACAGAGAAAATGCGCTTAGTAATGAACGATGGAAAACACAGTTTGCTGCGTAAGGGTAAATGGCTCTACCACAGAAAAATTTAAGATTATTACAGGATTTAGGCAAGGAGACTCAATGGCACCTCTACTGTTCAATATTGTAATGCAAAGTGTCATTAAAAGGGCAGGATTACTGATGAAGGGAACCATCTTTAACCGTACTCTGGGTATTCTTGCATTTGCTGATGACCTTGTATTAGTAGGAAGATCACTGATTCTCTTTAGAAAAAACTTTTGAGAGGCTGGAAGTGGAAGCTGGGAAAATAGGGTTACATGTGAATGAAGAGAAAACCAAGGTCATGGTAATAAAGGATAGGAAACAAAACCGACCACCTCATAGCTACGTGTTTGGAAGGTACACTTTCCAACGCGTGTCAAGTTTCCAGTATTTAGGAAGCCGTATAAACGAGAATTTGGATGAGGAGGAGGAAATCAGAGCCAGGATAGTATCAGCTAATAAAGCATGTTTAGGGATCTCAAAGCTCCTGAGAAGTAAGCTCCTTAGCCTAAAGTTCAAGCTGATGATATAGAGAACCATCATTAGGCCAGTAGTTACATACGCTGGTGAAACCCTCATACTGAATAAATCCAGCGTGGAAAAAGATTCGAAAGGAGAGTTCTACGGCAAATATTCGGCCAAATGAGGATCAGAAGGAACAAGGTGCTGAATGAGTTATATGGAGACCTAACGATATCGAGCTTCATAAGGATTCTACGCATTAAGTGGCTGGACGACGTATATAGGATGGAGGAAGATAGGGCAGCTAAAAAGCTGTATACAGGAAATCCGGATGGAGTAAGACTTCGAGGAAGGCCCAAAGCTAGATGGAAGGATGCCGTCTGTGAAGATCTGAGGCTGAGCAAGGTCTCCATCACTCGAGCAGGCGATCGGGACGATTGGCTGGAAGAGCGGTTGAGCAGGCCAAGTTCTTTATTAGTCTGTCGCGCCACTAATTTAATTTAATTATTTTATAATTATCAGAAGTTTATAAAAAATACTGATAAGTATATATTATTATAACTTTACTATTCTAAATACCAACAAGCTCACTTTAAACGATTCCACGACAAATTACGAATACAACGGACACCCTAATAAAAGATAAGCCATGAAACAATCGTAAAAGGCTGAATAGAAAGCTGGATGAGAGACTTCCTGGACTAACGAGCGATCTCAATGTCACAAGAGAAGGTGCTGCTTTGGTACTTTTTACCCTATTCCTTATCTGAGGTTGAAGATTTAAGATTATTTATATGTTAGTAACATTAAGTTGAGGCGGACATCAACCGAGCACATTAAATATCTGTTTTTTAATCCCCGCTGTATATTTAGTTTTTTAACCGTAATAAATACACGTTTTACCTACAATTATGATACTGAATAATCACTCCAATATCGTATAATACATAGAAAATCCATAATTCGTGGGAAACTACTGATGAATAAAAAAGTGAATAAATTATTAAAACAAAACAACTATTTATATTCATCATAATCAAAAATAATATTAATTCCATCTTCTCATAAACCAGTATATAATAAATAGATAATATATACGTTTGATAGAAGGTTCTCCTTGTACTCTTTATTACAGTTATACGACGTATTTAATAATAATAAAAGCAATACAAATTTATGTATAAGAAATAATCGAAATAAAAATAAGAAATAATGATCATTATTTTCGCTGAGGTTTTCCTCAAAATAAGGTTTCCTTCAACCAAAATTCGTTTTTCCATATTCTTCTGTCTTGTACATATTCCTCCCTCCGAACATACATTCAAATATAAATTCCTTCTTTCCATCTTTTTCGTGGTCTTCTTCGCTGTTTTCTATCCTCCAGCACTCCTCATTTTTCGGAGATTAACGCAACATTCCGACCTCCTACTATCTATATTACAGTACGTATTAGCAGTTAGCATTCACTCTTTAATTTTACGATTTTTGGAGAGGACTTCGCAATACCTTCGCAATACCTAGTCTTTAGGACTGGACGTTACAGTACTAAAATGGTCAAATCGGACATTATAAATACCCTGACGATTAAACAATAAACAGCAGATCGGAATATTTTTTGAGAGGATCTTCTAACGGGCCCCTACATTCGCAAAACTAATAATAAAAGTTCACATAAAACATGAAGGTATATTGTGAAGTTGAATCAATACGAATATGTGCTAGGACGTCGAGGGAGTTTAAGTTAAGTTGGATTAAATTCGTTGAACATGGTATTGCGTTTGTGTGACATCAAGTTTAAAGGAAGCTCCTAGGCAAAACTATCGCAACACTGGAGTTTTTATCTCTAAGCTCAAGCTAAATTACAATATAGAAAACTTTTAGTTATTTGGAAATAAGTTAGATATGATTAACCATGTATCTATGTTGATTGCTGATAGCATAGTTCAAGGCATCAAATGATTAAAATCATGTTTTTTATTGGTTAATTATTTTTTGAAAGCTATGAAATTGAACAATAAAAAATAGATTTTAACCCTACCACAAGCTTTTGGTATTGACTTTCCAAGACACCTATATATTTGGGTTGTAATACAAAATCTGTATGTCCGCCGCCGCACACTCTTTAAAACGCTATATAGTTTAAAACGCTGTTCTGTTTTTTCACCCGATTTCAATAATTTATGTCAATTGCCTTTACTTTATGGTATAGTTATATCCATTAATGAACCCATATTTGTCCGGACATGGGTCGAGGTTTTTCTTGCGAAAGTTGGTCGTAAAAAATCATATATTAGGAGGCGATCTCGGAAAATGTTATTTCAACCAACCTTTACTGCTAACTAATTTCATAGTTTAATAAGGAGGAATTCCGCGAAACCTTCGGAGAGAGAGAATTCACCGTGAGAGGTCTCTGGTTTGGGTCTCGCGGAACGATTCCGAAAAGAATATGGAGCTTCCTCGATGACCTAGGTGTCAATGGCAGGGATGGGGCAGTGCTCGCTGAGAATATTATTCTTGACTCCCTGAGGATAATTCACCATCATATATGTAGTAGCTGATACCACAATATCTTAACACGCTAATATATTTATTTATCTTCATAAATTGCATGGTGATATATGTGTGCTTAGTTTATCTATATATATTTGTTCTTTATTTTCTTGTATAAAAAAAAAAGAGAAGGAGAAAAGGAGAAGGAGGGGAAGAAGAAGGAAGGAGGATTAGAAAAAAGAAAGAAAAGAGAGTAGGAAAAATTAAGAATTGTACTGTAGTTTTTAAGTATGCATTTAAAACAAACAAATTGTAATGTACAGTATGTCCGATATGGATTGACAGTATGAAATACTGGCAATCCAGTATTACGGCAATCCAATATAGTTGGACAGCATAGAAATAAAGCATTTCTCTCTCTCGTTTCTATACCTGTGATAACTGACTAATTACAGATTATACTGATAATAAGTGAAAATTAGTTCACTATTATTTTTAATTATTTATTTATTAATACTAAGGAGAGATGCGGCGAAATAGGTCTTTCGCCGGTAATCAAATTAGGGGAGCTTAAATCAGTGGTTGACTGTTGCTTATTATTTATTTATTTATCATTAAAAGGACAGTGATTAATAGTTGATAATACTTTTTTTAAATCCGTGAGACGATGTAATTTTATTGCCAAAATGAGCTTGGTTTGTTTTGATTGTGACGTTAACGCCGGACGAGTGGGTTATTGCATCCCAATTGACCACTGCACTACAACCCATGAAAGAAATCATCGAACATATTAGTAGGGAAAATTATGTAACGGCATCATCAGAAATTATTCTTATTCAAAGGGTTACAGGTTTATACAAAATAATGTTGAATGAAAATCATGTTAAGTTTCTAAAGTTATAGTAAGATAATAAAATTTTCAAGCGGAGAAATTATAGAAAAATTTATTTATATATATATATATATATATATATATATATATATATATATATATATATATATATATACATATATATATATATATATTTAAATAAATAAATTTTTCTATAATTTATATATATATATATATATATATATACATATTTATATATTGCTATGTATTGACCATCGGCATCATGAAAAGGGCGGCAATACATGAAAGAAATTAGGGATGGGTAAGGTTGTATCAATCTGACCGTATCTGATATTTGTATCAATTGATACAAACGTATCAGGTACATATCGATTGTATCTGATACTTGTATCAACTACTTTTTAGTATCAGATTGATACAACCTTACCCATCCCTAGATCGCATCGCCCGGGAGTCGCCTGTACTTGCAGCTCGCCGTTGTGTTAAAACATCGAAATACTTATTAAGACATTACTGGAAAAAATCCAACTACTGGTTGACAGATGTTTTAGTTTACAGACTTTTAGCTTTTAGGTTGGAATTTTCCCACTATTCTGGTAACAAGTAATTTATGTGTCTTTTGAGGTTTTGCTCTTTTGTATTTATGTCAAAATACTTATTTTAATTTTTGGATAGAACCTTTACTGGATGAAAAAGTATAATCCGTACCTGGCAGCGTTTTAACATTATAATTAATTCATTTGTGATTTTCGTTCATCAAAGAAGAATGAGGCTTTGAATATATTTGACCTGAGAGAAAATCCGATCAACAAAGTCCACTTGTAGAACGCCAATTTGCCTTGGAGAGAACAGAGAGCAGTCTACGGCGGTGAAATTGAGTTACTGTGATTAATTTCAGCGGCTATGAATAAGGATGAGATTTGGCACTAATAGAGTTGCCAGGTAATGTTCGCCCAGGAACTAGCCAGCCCTTCCCTACCGGTAACTTTCGAATTCCTCACTTAAACAGTTGTTGCCCGCGATTACCAACTTCCATAGTTCTCTCAATTATCGCCCTAGCGGACAAATAATACTTACATTGTGCCAACTGTTTCCAACTGAAAGTTGGTAGCGAGGAGTCGTTACGAGGCTTAACTGCGTTCTAGTGCCGTTCTTGGTCGAACTGGCCCAGTATATGTTTCGAGAATGGCCAGATATCTGCCTTTGTGTCGAAAACATTTGAGAACTTCTCACGTTGTTCAAGCTGGAATCTTCCTTGTATCAATGTTTTAGAAGAAACGCCAGAATGAGGTGGAATTTCCGACCTGTTACAATAGTTGACTATAAGTTCTTTAATGTGTTTTCGATTGACCCAGATTCACTAATGTGAATACAGAAGATAGAATATTATAAAACATTAAAATCATACTCTTGTTGCCATCTCAATATCTATTGGATATGAATAAATATAAGAGGCTCAGCTAAATATTTGGAATAAAAAGGTATGTGGGGTTTGGGATCAAAAACTGAAAAAAATGATATTTAAAAAATCTACTTTTTAACTTTTTTAGCAGTTATACACAAGGAAATACGTCTAACACGACATGTTCACGCCTTATTTCTTTCCCATGGTTTCAGTCCTTTTCTGAACCTTAAGTTTCGGGAGCATAAAATTGCTTGACTAAAGGAGCTAATAATGGGAAAATATATCCGTGTTTTGATCCTGAATATTGACATTGACTTCATGAAGGTTTGATATAAGTAATAAGGTCCTTTTATCTTATTTTTTATTTATACTCGCGCCGCTGATGAAGAACAATTTAAATGATTCGCCCAACAAATATTTTTCCTGATCGACATTTTTACATTACTGTTTTTTGTACTTAAATCAGTAAGTACTAAATACCTATCCTTCCATAGCAAGCTCCATACACACTTGAATCCACTGATCTTTCAACTTGCTTCCCATACTATTCCTGATTACCCTCCGAGGCGTCTGAAAAGAAGATGGCCTCGAGACCTTCTACTGTAGAACTTTATTGGAGTGCTACCGAAAGGTCCATAAGTGTTGTTTTTCATGTCACTTGTTCATATTATAAGATTTACTGGTTGTAATATTATAATAGTTGTAAATATTAATAAGTTGATCTAAAAAAAATCAGTTAGTAAACTTTTTACCTTTAGGACTTTAATGTTTTTTAATATCCTGTAAATTTTCTTGAAATTAATCCGAAAATCTCAAATGACGTTTCGAAATATTATGATGTAATAACAATAACAAAAAATATACAAACTTTTTCGGTATTAAAATAATACGATTTGATATTAAATTTTACTCTTAAAAATCACAGACATTACATTTGCTGTCGTGTATAGCTTAGACAATTTAAGGAGTAACACTTGGCACTGACCGAGATGTTGGAGATTGAAAGTTAAAAGGTTCTATTGAAATCGATGACAGCCTGAATTTCTTCGGCAGCCTCTTGCTTTTTCCAATAATTGCCTCAGATCTGGACAGAGTTACTTTCAATCTTCCGCCAGGGCCTTCATAATCTTCCGTGATTGAACCCAGAAAAGCTATTCAGATTCATATTTTGTACCAGCTCCTTCTCGAATACATTTTGGATAGCTTAGCATAGTACGTCACGAAGGAGAAATATAAATAGACTTTCAAAACCTATCTTATCATCTTGGTATATATATATATATATATATATATATATATATATATATATGTATATATATATATTTTATTTATGGTTCTTTTTTAATTATTTAAATATATATATATTTTTTTTTAATTTTGAAGAGAAAAGATTATGTCTTGGCCGGGATATATATATATATATGTATATATATATATATATTAATAAGTTTTCCAAGTATTCATTAAGAATGTGTAATGTGACCGTTAATGTTTAAAGGAGAATGTCTTAACGTATGCGAAAATAAGTAATCCGTAGCATATTCGCATCCGAAAAAAGATGAGAGTACTGAAAAATTAAGATCTCTCTGTACGTGGAAATCCGAAACATACACCCATTTAGTATAATTGAAATTATAGCATCAAGAAGACTGAGGAGGACTTGTAAAGATGTATGGAAATATTAAAAGATAATTACCTAAAAGGTTAATAAACACTGACCCGCAAAGTAAAAGTAAGAGGAATTGTTGGGATGATTTTTTTATGAGTATCTAACAAATAGGGGTTTGTGTTGTTCCCCGTCGTCCTGTTCGCTCAACCTCATTATGATTTTATTGTTATTATGGGAATAAAAAAGAATACGTTTTAGATATAAAGAAAAAGTTGGTATCAATTGGGTCAATAGATTCAATACTATTTATTACGAATGTTAATCAAAGGCATCCTCATAACTTTTCATTGTTAGTCATGCAACCATATCAAGAAAAAAAATATGATGTTGCGAGTGGTCAACCTCAAGCCATTACAACAAGAGTGGCAGTAGAACATTCTAAATTAAGCGAAGCACCTTTCCAATTTCCAGATGGAGGATTTGAGCCGCATGATTACTCGGAGCTATTCCGTGCCGGCTAATCCTCCTGAGTATGTTGCTTTATGCATTGTTCCTTCCTGATAACATTTTAAAAACAATCAAAAGATCCTTGGTTATGCTTTATCTTTTGGAAGGGACGTAAAATAGAGGTCCAGAGCTGGTACTTGATAATGATCCAATAATTGTACCTGGATTGGCAAAATTTAGGAATCCTACTGTAACATCGTCCAATTAGCCAAAGTAGCATAACATATCGTTAAATGTTTAAACAAACTAATAATAATCAGAATATTTTTTATAATAAGGGTTAGGTAACCGGAAGGTTCGATGACGATACCGGAAATGTCTGCATAGAAACATCCGTCCATGAATATACTTCAAAATGAGTCAGATTCTTTACGTAATCCACCCACTTAAGCCTCAGCCTTCACCAGTCAGGTCAGTGCTTATTAACTTTTTGTAAATTCGTTTGTTACTAAGCCCAACAGCTTTACAAACACATCTCTACCTTCACAATACTATCGTTTATAAATGTTCGTTCTGCCTAGCCAATGTCTTTTTAAATATTTTAGTAGTGGAATGGATTTTTTATGCACTTCATCGTACCTGCATTACTGTGTAGGAAAAGAAAAATCGTTTTCATCTTTTAATAATAATCCATAGAATTTTCTAAATATAAAGAAACAGGAAAGAAACATTACAACAAAGAAGGAGACACAGGATCGAGAAGGCTGTGTTATTTATTAGTCGAGGCAGCGGAGGCGTCCAATATATCGGCAGCTCTTCCCTTCCTACATTTTGTCTCTCATTCACAGCCCGTTACACATTTTCACCGACCCTTAATCTAATCATAATCCGATTTATTCCTTTATACTTTTTTATTAAATGGATTTTTGGTTCTCTTCTACCATGGTTGGGCTTAAAATCGATCCTTTATCGATTTTAGATTGCAACGCCTTTTCGTTATATAATTGAATTGATGGTTCACATATATCAGTTCCTCACCATGCATAAAATACCGGATCCTTACAAAATACAGAAATGTAATAAATGATCGGATTACTTACAAAGGGTATGATTGTTGATACTCTACTATTTCAACGGTTCATTAACTTAGTAATAAAATGCAAAGGCGTCGGATCGATGCCGATACCATCAAGTTATAACTCAAATGCAGTTTTTGAAAAGTTTTTTTCATTTTCCATCCTCACACCTATGCTTTGATTTACCCCTACGGCGTTTACCAGTTTTAGAAATTCATCCATTACCGAAACCAACAAGATTAAAGGTCCATCTCAACCTACACGATGCTAACATCTTGCATTCTCCGCAATGTAGTATGCTCTATTCGCCTACGGACTCATCTCTTTTTGGACCGATTATTCCATGCCTTATTTATGAAGACTTGAAATCATTTTACATCCATCATATTTAGCGACGAATTTAGACACTGAAATTACAATTGGAAAGATAACAGATTATAAGTCCTAATGTTTTATGTTTTGGATAAGATGGTTCGAGTTATGTAATGTCGAGACCGAAAATGGCACGCATTACATGCATTACGGATTACGCATTGGCATGCATTACGAAAATGGCCTTATCAGTACTCCGATGTTTTAGGTATATTAGACATTAATTACTTAAGCTTCACGACATGTTTAAGTACTTAGATTTTCTCCTCTATCATATATGCCAGTACTAACAATATAAAACTACTAACATTCCTGCTATAAACCGTGTGTTTCGCCTGATCCCGGTTTTCTTTGATCACTAATTGTCTACATTTGTTATTACAGTTTCCACGCCCCACCTGAGATAATTCATCCGCAAATTCAAACCTTTTTCTATGCCTACCTCCTTTCACATATTAGAGGTAAATTAAATAAATAAGGAGAAGACACATAATTACCGATGTGTACCGCGGCTCATACCTGCGGTACCTCATGGACACCTGAACCATCTCAACCACCTGGACCACCTGGCGGCACAAGTTATAGTCAAGGGCATTCTGTGAAACTTGGGAAAGAAACAAGCCAAAACTTTTATTATCAAAACAAAGAATACACCTATAAACTGTCAATATCGATAATTATATTATCAATAATAACAACAATTGAATACTAAATTAACAAGATTTACAATCTCATCTAATTAGTGATCGAATCGTTAAAAAAAATAATATTTTATTGTCACAGCTTGTAGGAATATAGTCAAACTACTGGAAAAAATAATCCCACCTTCGGGATTATCTTAAGTGAATATATATTTTTTTTCTACTCAGTTCGGGACACTTCTCACCTGGAGTAACAGCCTTCAAACTCTGCTTTATCGAGAAAAAAAAAATCAGTTTATAATATATTTAATTCCGCTAGCGTAAACATATTGAGGCTGGCCTCTGTATGCTGCAGCACTCTATCGGACCCATTCGACCAACTTCTTTCGATCGAGTGAATATCTTCCTAAAAAACATGACAAATTTGTTTCCTTCTATTACTAAGGAAGAAGCCTAAAACTGCAAAAGAAAAGAGCCTGGGAACTGATTGAGTTGCAGGTCTTGATCACTCACTAGATTTTTTCCCTGATAATTACTATGTATCTCGATTTAAATTATTATAATTCACTTTATTGGCAACATTGGACCTATTCAGTCGGTCTACATTCGCTTTTTTTTAGAACGTTGTACTGTTGTTGTTTTTGTTATTTGCGATCTGCCCAGGACTTTTTCATTCGTTTCAATCGCAATTTTCTAAATTCGTCTGAAATTTCTATAGGTCTTCTGTGTCATTTCTGCTGAAAATTTGTGGTTCTTGAAAAAGGTATTAATTTAAGTTTCGTTATTTACATCTGCTATCTCAAGTCCAACTTCTTTGAGGAATTTCTGAATTTCATGGATCCATTTTCATTTTTCTTTCCCAGATTTCTTAGTGCTAGTGTTGATTTAAGTATCATTACCTTAATTATAATATTACTTTTACATCATTACATTGACATTTACGAAGTATTTAAACTTAGCTCACAGCTAAACTTTTTATGATAATTTCGATGATCGATATCAATTTTATTTCATTCATTTATATGACAATAAATACTTGCTTATGACTTCAATTTTTTTTTTCAAAGTACTTGACTATATTTTCCCTTGGATGTTTTGCCTTTATACTTGGAGAAAACAATGTCAATCTTTGAAGCGGGTTGATAAGAAAGGTAGATGCGAGGAGTGGAAGCAATGGCTGGGAAGGCTATTGCCTCGTCCTTTGAATCCTTTATTGGACAGAATATCGGCGTCTAGTCTCCTTTTGATCAGGCTATACTCCTTCAGGGAGTCTTGATTGCTGGCACAAATACAATTGTCTGTTGCCTCGGTACTTTAAGCAAATAGCTCCAAGTGATTTTTCACAAGAATTTAAATGTCAATAATGTCAGAAAAGAATTTACGATAAACAATATATATGATTAAAGAAATAAATCACGATTTTTTTTTTGTAGGGAAAAGTCAAGTCTTCAAAATGTGAAAAAAAAAAAGAATCTCTTATTCAATAACATCCTGGTGATAATTCAGTGGAATTTCGGTTCGTTCGTTCATTTAACAACACTTAATGCTGTTATTGCTAATCGAACGACGATGCTTCGGTATTAGCCCTAAAGTTTGCCTGTCCAGGTGTAATTACGATTGGAATCTTAATCGAGTAGATTCAATGGGACATCTTATTTTTGACTTTAAATTGTTTTATATCCTTCATACTTAGCGGCGAATTTTCAATTGGAAAGATAATAGATCATAAGTCCTACCGTATAAGTTCTGGATAAGATGGTTTGAGCTAAGCAACGTCGAGAATGAAAATAACACAGATTTCTTGTCTTATCCCTGCTCGGATTTTAAAGCTGCAGTAGACGTCAAGTACATAACTTCTCGACATATTTAAATAACTGCTATTAAACAGAATCATCATCATTTTGTATTACAGTTTCCAAGTCTGTACCCAACAGAACTAAACTTATCCAATACCTGACACTCATTTTACCTCTCATTCGAAGAACTACATAACCAAGGAATTTTTATTCCCTTACTAAAATCCTGAAGCCATCTGACGGGCTGCGAACTCGCGACATTTAGCATAGTAGATTGTTATGCTAACCACTTGACCACATGTGACCCCATTTGACTTGTGCAATTACAATTAATATAGAATTTTCGATCTATAACTTGACAGCATTAAGGGAATTGAAAGATTATGGAATAGTTAAAACGTAACTAAAGTAACAAATAGAAAATTCAATGAATGACCACAACCCAATAGTCGTGAAAATTTCGTAAATCAGCCTTCCTTAAATAAACATTTGATTCAATTCTATGTTTTAAATTTTGAGGATCTATATTCAAGATTTTACTGATATCTTTCTCACACCACGCTTTAGTAAATAGTTCTTATCATATCCTAAAATGACTAAATGAAAAATATTAAAAAAACTGTTTGGACAAACTCCTATAACAACTTTTATCTTATTATAATTACGAAACCGATTTTTTTAAAACATCTAGCTCAAACAAATGAAATAATTTCTCAAAGATCCATTATAATAAAGGATATTGATGTGACTATTGCCTAAGAAGAGTAATACCAGATTCGTTAAGCTCAATTTAGGTCACAATTACGGCATGTATAAATGTTATATGTTATTTCATGTTATTGATCATGCCCAGCGACGTTCAAAATCGATCAAGGTTTATAAATTTTGTATTAATATAGAAATGGGGCTAGGGAAGTACAATTTTTCGCCAGTTTAGTCAAGCAATGGTTCATGCTTCCGAAACTTCAAGTTCATAACTGGTCTATAACTATGAGATATAAGACAGCAATGTATCGTGTTAGACAAAATCGCTTGACTAAACTAGCGAAAATGTGAAAAAGTAGATGTTTGGAATGTTGGAGTTATTCGCTCTTGTTCGTAAACGCCTTACACGAGACCTTACACATGTTTTCTAACCCCACTGCTTCCATTTTCCAGGGTTTTTTAAAAAAAAATTGTATGCTACAACCATAATCTAAGTGACTGAGCTGCCAATATTAACTATTAAAGTTGAAAATAAAAACATTTTCCACCTCCAATGCTGTGTCATTAATGAATTTTGTCGTAAAAAATGTATCGAAATTCACTAGGATATCATTGTTCATTATAAAATGCTAATAGTTGTGTAAAACATTGAAGATATCAGAATTTATCATGAAGGTTCAATTAAATCTTTAATATTTCGAATATCATTCGTGGAGAATCTGTTTTCACTTTCAAGCTTTTATGAATATATTAATGAATTTCGTATCATAACAGCATAATGTAAATTATCCGGGAGCTCGGAAATTTAATTTAAAATATCTCTCGTTCCTAAACATTTATTAAGAATATCCTGGAATAAATTTAACTTGTAGAGAGATAAATTCAAAACTAATAAACGTGTCAAGTTGAGAAAGAATTGTTTTCCGTTTATACTTTTTAAAAGTTTTTTTAAATACCATAGCTTTGTAGAAAGGTTAAAAGGAAAGAATTCCAACTATCTTTCGTATCTTGTCCCTTTTATTCTTCACATTTATTTCTTTAATTATTCAGGCGTAATAAAATTAAATGAGTTAGGCAAAACTAATTAGAAATGTTTGTTTAGTCTTGGAAAAGGATAATTATACGTACATTTATATACGGAGTAAAAAAAATAATATTTTGCGTCGGCTTATCCTTTTAATAAAAGATAAATGATATATTATCCTATTTTGAAATTTAATAAATATAAAAAATTAACACAATCCTTGATCGATTTTTCGAATCTTTTTTAACTGAGTTGGAAAGTCTTCCGATCCTGCTTAATTTTGGTCGTAAAGTAGCCTACATTAAAACAGTTTTTATCTGTTAATTGTATTTATTTATATATTTATATTATATTTATTTATTAATTTTGTGTTTATCAATATAATAATTCGGATTAATGATGTGTGGCCAAAAGCTACAATTTAGTCATAAACAGAGATATAGTAACACTGTTATTTAGCTAAGTCTGAAATGTAGGAGACAACAAAAATTTAACAGGCTGTCACGATGACTTCCGGTAGAAGTGAAAATTCAAAACTATGTAATATCTGTTTTATTTTTTGAATTTCTAAATCAATTAGAAATTCATTATTAATTAATCTGGATTATTTAAATTACATAATTTGTAAATGTACTCCAAGTAATATTTATATGCTTTCCAAGCAATAATTATATGGAGTTTCGAGTAAATTATTTATTAACCAAAACATATGATGGGCTGCAGAATGCAAAATATCAATGCAGTTTTAAACTGCTAAACGAAAATTCTTACTAGGTATTGATGCTATAAGTTACTTGTTGTATCAGTTACACAACTATCTTATATCAATCGATTTCTAACCTTTGAACTTAAGTTGATTAAAACAAATTTTATAACTCTTATAAGGCCGCTAAGAATCACACATGCAAAATATGTCCCGAGCATATCGCACATATTGGTGAAGCGAACCCATAAGTTTTCCCTAAGCAAAAATGTGCGCCTAAAGAAGTTTTCACTTCAAAAAATTTACATTGGATCAAGTATATCTCTGAAAATCAGCAATTTGCGTGTCAACACATAATATTGCGATTTTAATAAAACTTAATCAGCTACTAAGTAATTCTGACTAATGTTTTTTATATGTAATTATGTGTTTATTTTTATAAGTAATTTTTTATGGATGTATTTGACATTAGTACTATTTATAAGAGGAAAACCTAATCAATTAGCTTCACGATTTCAATTTACATAAAATGGAGATTTCAAAAGAGTAAAATTCCGTGGGAACTGTGATATTTTACTGTTGCGAATTTTAAAGAATTTACGTCATTAATGTCCAGTTTTTATTTTTTAATCGGCAAGGATTAAAAAGTTTGTTTATAGTTTTCTCTACGGCTGATGCATACATATTTAAATATATGGTTATGTTTTTTAAATATAAAGAAAAAATCAATAGTTAGAAATGTAGATGTCTTCTTTTTCTGCGTTGATCAATTATAACACCTCAAATTAAATTTTATCGGTTACAGTAATACCCGTTTGGGACAGATCGATAAACTTTTCATTTTGATAGATGTTTCCCGTTTTTGCCGAGGGCGATTGGAATGGATAGCCTGTAGTGAAAAAGTTTTTAAGCAAAGTTGGAGCAATAATTTAGTGATTTGGAATGGCGGTTTCTACTTGCACTGATTCCAGTGAATGACTTATGTTGGCCCCTTCCTGATTGCATCTCTGGATTGATCACTAGACTGTAGTTGCCCATCTTTCCGATTCCCACCGCCTCTCCGAATTTCCGTAATGATTAAGTGTTTCATAGTTGTTTCTCGAGTGAAGTTTGAGTTTGTATTAATGAATATTATTAGCAGATTTATGGAAGCAAATTCTTAAGGTATACAAATTATTCAGTTAAATTACAATCTTCCTTCTTTTCTTTTTTGTTTATGTCTAACGTGATTGGCACCTTTTTCCTGTCCATTTATGTATCGTGGATTATTCTCCACGTGTACTTAAATTTAGAAATATACTTTATTCCCCATGTACTTGGGAACCTCTAGGATCAAAAGTGAATAACTCCAAATTAAAAAAATATTGTCTTTCTCACATTTTTGCTCGTTTAGTCTAGAAATTTAGTCTAACACTATATTTTGCCACCTTATTTCTCATGATGTTACTCTGGTTCTGAACCTGAAGTTTCGGGAGTATAAAGCATTGTTTTTTGGCTTGGTTAACTAGCATAAAATGTGAAAAACTCAATATTTGAAATTTGTAGTTACCCGATTATGAACGCCTCATATATTCGTTTTTTGTTTTGTATTTTCAAAGGATATTTGTAGACCAGTTTCGCAGAAATTTCTTCCATTTTTCTGTTAGGATCACTAGGTCGTCTGCAAAGCCCAACAGGTTATTGGTAGACCTTTTTTTTAATCCTTATTATTTTTTAAGCCTTATTATTATTTTAGGTATGCGCCTTCACAATACATTACCTGTTTAATGCTATTTAATATTGACTTTAATTTATTACAGGAGCGGAGTGACTCAGTGGTAGAGCACTGAATTGCCATGCCGTTGTCTTATAATATTTCTTCTCACTTTTGTCAAAAAAACCTACAACCGAGGTTGCTGGGTATTAGACCTAAGTAAATAGTTTGGAATTCTACGCTTTCAAAATCATTTAAAGCCGTGAATCCACCTAATATCGTTTATTTAATCTTTCGAACAACTATTTGATGTTATTTTCGACTTCTTTGCTTCATCATATTGTCTAATTTAAAGTCAAACAATTACGTATAATCTTAGCGATCTCACGAAATAATTATTTCAGATACACGCCTTCTCAAGTCATTGCCTCTTTCATGCCAAGTAATATTGACAAACATTTTTTGCTTCATGTCAAAACAACTTTAAACCAAGTATGCTAGTTTAAAATATTAGACTGAAATTCTAAATTTCAGATTGTATAAACTTGTTTAATTAACATATCGGACTACTATTTCTCGACTTCCTTGTTATTTCAATTGACCACCTTTTTTATTAACTTTATATTCTTGCGATCTCATAATAAATGTATCTTTGTCTTTATGCTTAGTAATTATAACATGATTTTCCCTCAGATATAATTACAGTTGTGAAGAATTACATCCTGAAGAGAGCAAGTACTCAAATAAAAGAGCACTCGACTTGAGAAATTGGATTTAAAATAAATCTCTTCCATATCTCAATAGGCCTTTCACAAATATATGATAGGGCCATCAAGAAGCCCTCGAAGGGCTCTTCGTCGAGGAGGAACGCCCTTACGCCTCCTTAGCGATGGCAAGATGGAGAACGAGGATGAGAAGTGGAAGGTATAATGCGACCATGAGTGGCATGTACCTGTATCTTACTAATTAGGTATCTTGCCTCATTCAGGCTTCTTTACAGCGTATGCGCATTACTGTACATACAAAGTCTACTTAAAACTTAGAGAGTTCTTTTATATTTTTTCTTAATTATAAAGTTGGAAATCGGTTAGCGTGGAGAAGATTTGTTATCATCACTAATTAATTCTTATTTTTTGATATATAGGGGAATGACTCAGTAGTAGTGGGCTGAGTTGCCATGTCGAAGTATCTGGATTCAAATCCCTGCTGGCAGACATTTATTTAATCTGTTAGCGGCCAGAGATCAAAGATATCTCCTGGGGCTCACCCTTCCTCTACAAAGTAGGTACCGAAAATAAGGGGGGGGGGGAATCTGGCGGTTGAGCGTTATTAAGGGCATATCAACTCCTTCCACAACCGTTACCAAGAAACTGTACAGCATCTACCATGTACTTAACTCAAAACACTTCATGCGTTCTAGTCGTAAAAGTTTTTTTTCAAATATTTTTAAAACTTGGTGTAGGGATGTACTAATAGGGAACGTCAACCCCCCCCCCCCCCAAAAAAAGTTCCATATCACTTTGTTTGTCACATAGTGATCTGAACTATCCCCTCCAGTTACAAAATTAATGTTATGACACCGTTTGTGATTTAATCTTCTTAGATTATAGAAAGTGTAATTGTGTTTGTAGGAAGATAATTTGGTAACTGTTCCGCAGGTTGTCTCATCGAATTCAGTTACACCAAGTTTTAACTGTTTAATCGTTTCCCTTTTTATATTTCCAAAAAAAAGAGGTTTAATGTGGAAAAGAGAATGTAATTATGGGAAAAGTGTGTACTTCGGTAATCATTTCATCTAGAAATGAAATTTTCAACAAACATATCATTTTTATACTTCAAAATGTTAGTTGACACATTTATTTATTGGTGAAATGTTTATTGTTATTATTATTTTGGCTCTAAGGTCCTGCAAGAACCCGGGCCTCCACCACCACAGCCGACCAATCTCCGCGATATTGTATTATCCTCATCCAGTTTCGTACACCCAGCAGTTTCAGGTCCTCTTCAACATCATCAACTTCATCTTGTATTTATGACTTATTACTCTGTCAAAATAGTCAATCAGCTATAATTAACAGATACAGAAAATAAATAATCCTGATAACACTCATTGTTTTTAATCTTTTAAATAATATTTCACACCACTTATTCTTCTTTGTACGTTTAAAAAATCTAACAGTTATTAGTGAGGTTGTAAAAGTACAACGCTCAATTTTCCAAAGGTTTTATAAAAGTATAGTTTGAGTATAAAAGAAAAAAATACCGCAAAATATAATATTTTTTTATTTACATGAAAATATTTACTTATGGATCTTGAAGGGTACTAAGTACGAAATGAACTTTAGTTTTTAACTACTTTAGTTGCATTCACTTCCGATTTTTCTGCATTTCATAAGCTGTGCAATTATTTTATTTTTATATTTTAATCAAATTGATCGTTGTTAAAGAAATTCGAAATACAAATAAAGCAATTCTCCATAAATTATTTAATTTAAACAACATTAAAATCCTACCAAATACTGTTTTTCTTGATACATATGTCATGATGTAAGAACCTACGCCTCTAATAATTTTTGAAACTCGTGCCGCCAAAAGAAAATTTCGTTGATATCTGCGATGATACGTTAGTGGGGTTGTTCGTGTAAATCATTTCTTAATATCCCATTCCCCAATCCGACAACCCTCCCAATGGAGGGTTTCCTTCCCCCCGCCGAGATTATGTTGGACCCGGAAGATCTCAATTTCTACAGTTCCCCTCAAGTAATCTTGGGAACTCGATATTACCATCTGCCAATGGCAGGAAACGTCAGGCATCCATATCTAAATTATTTACGAAATTTTATGAAGTAAGAATTTAAAGTCTTATAGTTCAAAGTCCTTAAAATTAAAAATTAAATAAAACAAAAAAGATAAAGATATTTTTAATAACCAACTAACATTACTACTTTATTATAAATTATTGTTTGTTAATTTAAACCATGCTTTATATTGAATATAATATAACATCAATTGTAAACAATTTGTATTTAACTATGCTTTTGATGCTTATCAATAATGATATGGAGTAGAGAGGGCTTTGGGGCTCCACTAAGCCATCGAATTCCTCTCGTATTGAATCCTTACAATCCAAAATCCTCAATGCTCCTTACGTTGTTACGAACGAAGTAATCCATAATGACCTTAATGTCCCATATGTTACTGATTGGGCCCGAATCAGATATCAATCCTTTCATGCCAAACTTTATTCCCGCTCAAACCCACTAGCTTCAAACCTTAACCTTACTACTACCTCTTCAATTCCTGATACTATTCCGAGTCGTCAGAAAAGAAGATGGAATTGTGACCTTCTAAGTTAAATTTGTTATTTGAGTACTACAGTTTCTCTATTTGTCTTTATCTATGCCATTATGTATCATTCCTGACATTTAATAGTATTGTTATAATACGGTTGTAAATAATAAAAAAATCATTAATGATTATAAACATTGCATGATATTAGATAAAAGCAACAAAGAACTTCTAAAATCTTCACAAAGTGTGTCTTTGACTGAAACTTTTTTGTAACTCTGTGGGTAAATTATCGAATGAAATGTATACTTCTTTTTTTTTCAAGCTCTATTACAGATTTTAAATGTAAACGTCAACATGATAATTGTAAGTCATCAATTATCTTCAATACTTCTCGATTTTATGAACTACCGCCCAATTAAAACTTTTGTAGACTAAATTTAAGGATGTTTTCATAACAAGACTCTTAAATAACTTTGGAAACAGAAAATTTCCTTATCTAATTGAGTTCGATAAATATAAAAGTGGAATAAGAAATGTACGCAATTCTCTTTTATCTAATAAGTTAGTTAACGAAGAGCACTCTACCTCAGGTAAACCATTTCAGTTTTTCGTTTTTAATAATAATGCATAAATAGTATTTATAAAAGTTCCATATTTAGATTAAGGGTGGTACTACCTATGAACTCATTGATGTTGAAAACACAATCTTTAGTGATAATGAAGACTGTTGAATTACAAATCACTTTTGTTTGTTTAGCCATCGGGAAATTGAAATCATACAAAGCCACTGGGGTCGAAAATATTCCTAGTGAACAGATAAAAGCATGCAAGAATGTCGAAGATTCAAGTTTTGCTAACAAAGATATGGGAACATGAGATAATCCATCCTATGTAGTAGAATTACGGAATACACCGAGGAAATTATCGGAGGCTATCAATGTGGTTTTAGACAAAATCGTTCAAATATCGATCAAATATTTTCTTAACGCAAAATACTAGAGAAAAAATTAATATACAACGGTGTCGTTCATCAGCTTTATATCGATTTTAAAAAAGCTAATGATTCCATCGACCGTCAGGTTATGTAAAACTTATTGATTGAACAGGGTTTAAAGAAGTTAGTAAATATGGTAAGGATGTGTATGAGCAAAACTTTCGATAGGGTCAGAATCGGTAATAACTGTTCGGAGAAATTTGAGGTTCGTTCAGGTTTAAAACAAGATGATTCGCTATCACCTGTACTATTCAATTTAACACTGGTTATTAAAAAGGTCATACACAACGAAAAAGAGTTGAATTTGAATGTGAATAGTAAAATATCCGTGCTTGGGTTTGCTGACAGTTTGGTACTGTTGGGCTAAATTCAGAAACGTTAATGAATGCTGGTAAAGAAATAGGGCTGGAAATAAATTCGGATAAGATTAAGTATATGCTTAGTAGCAGAAAAGGGCGGACTTTTGGTGATATTGTTGTAGGAGGAAATAAGTTCGAACATGTGGAGAAGTTTAAGTACTTAGGGTCTATAGTAGAAAAAACGAAATTCAAGAGGAAATAAAGGAGCGATTAAAGGCGGGAAATGCTTATTATTATTCGGTCTCGAAATTACCAGGTTCGCGTCTTTTGTCCTGAAATATAAAAACCAACATTTATAAAACAATCATCTTTCCATCTCTCTAATACGGATGTAAAAACTTGGCCGCTGATGCTGAAAGATCAACATCTTCTCTGAAGATGACGTACCTGAGTATTCGAAAATAAGGTGCTACGTAGAATATTCGAAAATGGATGAGACCATTGGGGAAATATAGTTGATTACATACCAAATCATCCATGCGGTAAATATTATTCAGGTGATAGCGTCGCGAAGATTAATATGGGCCTGTAAACTTGATGGGCTTAGTAACGAGCGAATTCCTAAGATGTTAATAGGCGATGTACCGACTGGGAACTGACTACTGAGGGTGAGTACACCGAGTGGTACCCCATGGGAGGGTTGCATTTAGAGTGATCTGGCGAATTTGGGCTTGGGCGGTGGTCCCTGGACGAAGGTTTGTAAACGAAGATTGGTGGTATCGGCATCGAGCCTTCGGGTTCGCTAAATATTTTATTTTTATTTATCTATTTTTTATCATAATTTTTTACATAAATCATTTAACGTCAATACCGATCCCACTCCGATTTATTGGAATGAAAACCGAATATATTGTAGTAATGTCAAAAAGGAGAACTTCAGCTGGCCATTTTTTTATTCTCCTTACCTATGACGAAAAGTATTCAGCTTTCATCTGTATCGAAAATATATATTCCTTCATAAAGTAAAACCCTCTATGGAAATTCGTGGATTGAATAGGGTCGAAAGGAGGTTACCAGCCAGGCCAATCATGTTATCCGTCGAAAGATTCTCCCAGTGGTAAAGGAAAATTCTATCTCAACATCATCCACCAAAATATATACATATTAAATTAATATTTTAGTACATAATTAGCTCTCTATAAATTAACACAAATTAAATGACAATTGTGGCAGACCGAACTAAAGGTCACCTGTAGCGCAGTGTTTAGCATAACAGCCGTCTATGTCCTAGATCGCGAAACCGTAGCCCGACGGGTGACCTCAGCATTTTAATAGAGATTTAGTTATTCCGTCTTTCGGAGGGGAAGTAAAATGCCCCAGTCTGCGCAGTCTCAGGTACCTCCTAAAGACATCTATCCTAATTATACCGTATAGGTATAAAAGGAGGTAAACTCTACTAGGAATAGTAGCATCATCCGATTAGACATTAAAGCATAAAGTGACGTATCAATAAATAAAAGAATAAAGAAAAATCATTACGATGATCTTGTAATTGATATAAATATGTTATCTCTTTTCTATCTAATGAACTGAGTGGTAGATCACTGAGTTGCCATGCCGATGTTTCTGGGCTCATATCCCGCACGCTAGCATACTTTTATTTAATCTGTTAGCAGCCGGAAATGGGTACTTTGGAATATAGGACCCTCCTTGGGCTCCCTGAGCCTCTATAAAGTGGGTACCCAAAATATGGGGGAAAATCTAGTGGCTTAGCGTGATCTAGGACAAATCACATCCCTGCACAATCGTTCCAGAAACAGAATAGCCTCTATCATGTAATGAACTCCAGACCCTTCACGAGCTGTAGTGGAACAGTTTTTTTTTTCTCTTTTCAATCTAAGAAATCATAATTATTAAGAGTAATAGATTTAGCACGTTAGAGGTTAACTGATAGGGTTCAATTTTTCGAAAAAAATCAGATTACTGAACGGGAAAAAAGCTTTCAAGTCTATTGAAACATAAATTATTTATTAAAAATAAAGGTTCATACAAATTAATATTTTAAATACTTTCTTTAAAAAACATAATTTCTTAATTTGAAAGCTGACAGCATCTTGTTAATGGCTCTGGTCGCCTATGTTTCCTAAATATGATTTAACTGCTTCGTAAAGTCACGGTAAACCCCAATGTTACTGTTTGAATATCGCTTATTTAATTTATTTTTAATTTTATTAAATGGTATAGGACTAGGGATTATGAGGCAAAATCGGTGGTAAATTCCCTTACCGCGCAGATTCGCAGTCTGATAAAACAATGGAGTACTGCACAGTGGCACGAAAAACTGAGGTCCACTTACGGTGACTACAGAAAATTCTGGAAGCTGTTAAAAACAAGCATGAAGAAGAGAAGTTCAACACTACTCCACGACGGGGACAATCTGTTGACAGTAGAACAACAGGTTACCAAGTTTTCAGATCACTATGGTAGAATCTTCGCAAGAAGAACTAATCCTGCACAAACTGATTTACCTGCTGAAGAGAAAGGAAACGACTATATGTTTGTATCTCCGAAGCAGCTGAAGGCGATTCTCCGTCGTACGAAGGGGAATAAAGCACCAGGCCACGTGCACTCAGCAATCCAATTTTATGAGTTACAAAGGGTTATGCTCCAATGTTTCGTTCTTTTAATCCAAATATAAATTTCGATAGAATTATATGACAACTCCCTTTTGTTGTTATATAATTCTATCGAAATTCCGGGATACCCCCACGACGGGATACAAACCATATTGCTGAAACAACTGCCAAGAAGAGGAATAGCTCACTTGACCAATTTATATAACAGTTGCCTCAGGTTAAGATATTTTCCTGACATTTGAAAGAGAGCTATTCTTTTTCCTCTACTCAAACCCATGAAGTCGGGATTGCAGCCAGCAGACTACAGGCCCATCAGCTTGCTTCAGCATCTGGGCAAAGTCTTTGAGAAAATTGTCCTCAATTATCTCAAGACATATTGCTCAGAGATAGCTCTCATCCCACCGGAGCAAACCGCCTATCAGGCAGGCCTCTGCACGGATCATCACCTGGCGAAGATACATGCGGAAGTGAGCCAGTGCACAGCCAAGAACGAAGCGACCGCTATGATCTCCATAGACTGCACGGAAGCGTTCGACTCAGTGTCCCATAGCCTACTATGCAAGACACTACAGGACAACGAATTTCCGGAACAGCTCTACTCGGTCCTACGATCGTTTCTTCAACAGCGAACGTCAGCAGTCCGCATCGGTGAAACATCATCGGAAGCCATCGCATTCACCTGCGGAGTACCTCAGGGGTCTGTGCTATCTCCAGTACTTTTCTCGATATACACAGCAGAAACTGTTGGAGCCAACTACAAAAAAGCTGCTGTAGCAGCCTATGCCGATGACATAGCGATCTACAGCAGCTCGATCAGCGCAGAGAGAGCTCTACGGCTGGCGGAGGAGGTCTGTGCGAGCATCACACAGAAGCTAGAAGGACTCAATATAACAGTGAATCCTAAAAAGACGGACTTCATAATTTTCTCATTTCAGGGAAAAAAAGCGCCGCCCTCTCCCTAAGGTCTATAGGGTAGCGGGACGCGAGAACAGACCAGCGAGCAGCATAGTCTACTTAGTTGTCACACTTGACCGACACCTGAAACTAGCCTACCACTGCAGGAAGAAGCTCAGGTCGGTTAGGACCAAGTCTTACAGACTTAACCACCTGCTTACATCTCCTAACTTATCCCTCCGTTTAAGCTGACCATCACAAGAGCATCTTAAGACCGGCGCTCCTCCACGGAGCACCACTATTAAGTACCATCACACCGGCAACAACAAAAAAGCTCCAACAGTTTCAAAATGGCGTACTGCAGCGCATAGTGAGACACACAACATTAAACAAAACAAAAATGGATCTCCTACACACTACTCTCAACTTACCGACAGTTACAGACTTCATAAAACGCAGACACATTAAATTTTTTGACAGTCTGAAATACAGTACTAACCCTCTTTTCAGGACACTCACCCCAGCAGGACGGCCACAAACGTGGCAAGATCACGTACAAAGTCTCAGCCTGAACTGAGAAATAAATAAAATAAACAAATAAAAGGAAAAGGACACGGTGTGCCCCATCACCGCAAAAATCCATAGTTAATAAATAAAGAAAGAAATTAGAGCCTTTCATTTTCTCATCCTCCTCTTAAAATGTGCGCAGTACAGTAAAAGAGATTCCTCTCCAACCTAATCGTAATCCAGATTAGAAATCTTCAAACTTATAGGGGTTAAGAAAAAAATAAATAAATAAATAAAAATAAAAAAAATAAATAAAAGAGATAGTGTATATGCAAACATTGAATTTTACAGCGGTTTTCTTTTTTATTTATGAACAGCTCTCTCAAAATGGTTTATTATTTATTAATATATCAAGAAGGTTTGTTAGTCACTCATTTCATGTTTATTTGTGATGTTACCTTCTTAAAACACACATTTAAAAAATATAATATTTGTGAGCTGTTAAGAGAGAGAGAATTAATATAAATTATATTTCAGTAATAGTCCTTATCGTTTTTCATTATACCTATGATTCGTTGTATATTATATATATTTTAGAATGGCATGAGCTTCTCACTGCTTTAAGAAATAAAAATGATCTTTTAAATGAATAAATAAAGTTAATTTTGGTTTTGTGGTATAATTTTTATATAAATGGAATTTGCAGATATGTAATCCAGCCCAATTCATTAAATTGATGTTTATTCATCAAATATTAATGGTTAGTTCGTTGAGATTCGGATTACCGAAATTTTACTATAACTTGCCATACAACGAATGATATCATAACATTTCTGTACATATTACTATTACATACTGAAACATACAAAGAAGAAATCGAGAGGGGATTATTTTTTAATATACTGTTAAATATGGGTATGGATAAATAATGTTTTTAAAAACCAACTTTTGATAAAACAAATTTAGCAAAACTAAACATATTAATTTATTGTTCTTTTGATGATGATTATTTTTAAATATTTTTATTTTGAAGAGAAAAATTTTGTCTTGGCCGGGATTCGAACCGGGTTTGCTGCGTCTCTAGCGTGGTGCTCTAACTACTGAGCTACCAAGGCTCATATCCAAGTCAGGCAAATCCATTCTCTTCACCGATCCATATCTTCGTGTTCCCACAATTTTCGCGATTTATACACGGGGAGAATGTTCATTGGACATCACTTTTATTGGAATCTTGTAGACTTACGTCAATTTTATACATTTATAATTTATTTTTTAATTTATTGTTCTTTTGATGGATATTATTTTTGAATATTTTTGAATAATATTTTCTCTTCAAAATAAAAATAATCATCATCAAAAGAACAATAAATTACAAATATATATAATTTACGTAAATCAACGAGATCCCAATTAAGTAATGTTCAATGAACATTCTTCCCCGTGTAACATCGCAAGAATTGCGAGAACACGGGGATAAAGAATCGGTGAAGAGAATGGATTTGTCTGGCTTGGATAAGAGCCTTTGTAGCTCAGTGGTTAGAGCACCGCGCTAGAGTCGCAGACGACCCAGGTTCGAATCCCGGCCAAGACAAATCTTTTCTCTTCAAAATAATATTAATTTTTCTATGTTTTTCTATCGTTACTTTATGCTGCTATGGTTAATCGGACAATGCCACAGTGAGAGTCCTAAAGTTTGCCTATTAAGGGATTTATATTATGATAATTATTATAGGGGTCTTCAACGAGTACCATTCAGGTACTTTGGACCTTCATTTTAAGTCTCTTCCGAAGGACATCATGACCAAGGATTTTTTACTCCCTCTTAAAAACACTAGGGCCACCTGCCGGGCTGCAAACCCGCACTCTTGAGTACAATAGGTTGTTTTGCCAACACCACAGTTGACGCCTGAATATTATCTATTTTAGTCCATATCGTATTAAGGTTTTTTTTTAGTACATGTTCACAAAATTAATCAATTCCTACTTTTTCCTAAATGTAATTAAATTATAAATTATTCGTTAAGGTAATTTTATTAAATACTAATTATAATAATAATAATAATATCCGGCGCAAAAACTCGTCACCGAGTCTTGGCCGGCTCCAGCATTCTCCGCCAATCAGCTCAATCCTGCGCAGCATCCCTCTCGCTTCTAGCATTAAGAAGGGTACGTGCATCCTCCGCTACAGCTTCCATCCACCTCACATTTGGTCTCCCTACTCTCCCATATGTGTGCTATAGATTCCCTCAGTGAGAATCTTCTTGGGAATCCAAGTGTCTTCTATCCGTGCCACGTGACATGTCTATCGCTGTCGGCTATGTTTGATTATCCTGACAACATCTGAGGTCCTATAGAGGTCGTATACCTCTCTATTGTATCATCTTCTC
Source organism: Arma custos (assembly GCA_037127475.1). Taxonomy (NCBI): domain Eukaryota; kingdom Metazoa; phylum Arthropoda; class Insecta; order Hemiptera; family Pentatomidae; genus Arma; species Arma custos. The sequence goes on from CM073764.1 coordinate 100,302,884, forward strand.
TATATTCCTCTCACTTTTATTGATCCGAAAATCTTTCTCAGGATTGTCCTTGAAGATTAAGAGACTTTTCTCATCTGCCTTTATTAGAGACCAGGCCTCTGACCCATATATGAGTACCGGTCGAATCAGGGTTTTGTAGATCAGCAGCTTTGTCCGCCCTGAGAGGAATCTGCTAGTTAGTTGCTTCCTTAGGCTATAATAGCACCTATTAGTAGAATTAATCCTTCTTCTAACCTCCTGAGACATGTCATATTGTGAATCAATTTCTATCCCTAAGTAAGCTGTCGAATCGATACTTACCAACTTCGAAATAATCCTCTTTTTTTTGGGTTCCTCCTATTCGCATATACTTGGTCTTCTGTAAGTTGACATTAAGCCCAAGTTTCTTGGCTGCCTCTTCCAGTGCTAAGAAAGCTTCCCTCAGCGCCCTTTTAGATCTTGCCAAGATGTCAAAGTCATCGGCATATCCTAGGATTTGGGCTAGTCTGTTAAACAAATTCCAGATTTTTTCATGGCCTTTTCTGCTCCATGGTTGAAAAGTAGGCTTGCGAGGGCATCACCTTGTCTCACTCCCGTATCTGTGTGCAATTCTTGTGAAAGATCTTTCGACTTTTACTAGACATTCTGACCCTTGCATTGTCATTTTCACAAGACGAATGATCTTCTGGGGTATATTCAGATCTTTTAGGGCTCGATATAATTCATTGCGGTCCATGCTATCGTAGGCTGCTTTAAAGTCTACAAATAGGTGGTGTGTGACCACCTTGTACTCTTTGCATTTCTTCAGAATTATCGTTAGTGAGAATATCTGGTCCACCGTAGACTGCCCTTTTCTAAAACCTGCTTGATAATTCCCCAGATCTTTAAACACCAATTGTAAAGCGACTAAAAAAATTGTTTGGAAAACATTTTCAAGAACTTCAGTATCATTCCTAGGTTTAGAGCAGTACAGACGAGGAAGTAATAAATTTATATTATATTAAGTTGGATTTTTTATTTATTAAAATATCATATTCTAGTTATTTTCATTTATATAATTGTTCTTCTTATTTTTTTATGATTAAATATCTTATTACCTGAATGGAGTATACTTACTTCAGATGAAACCTCAGATCAGCCACTGTAATATAGCTAAGTTCATTGAATCATTCAGTCAACACAGTTGTTATTCATATGCTAACTTGCCACAATTAAGTATGTAGTCTCTTTTTTTTTTACTTTAGATAAATTTTAAATATCCTCATAGCGCAACTTAAAGGCTTTCTCAACTCATACTTTTAAATTATTTCCTTAAACCTTTATGACATAAATGTCGAAAGTGAACTTTCTAGTTGAAAATTGTAATTATGATAATAACTTTTAAAGGTACCCCGGGAGAGTTAATTACTTTGGAGGAACGTGGGCGGTATTTGAAGCCTCTTTCAATGGAGCTCTTTTTTACTAAACTAGTTATGAACTATGAATCGAGTCATTGAAATGTTAAATTCACGTCTTTTGTTCCGAAATATAAAAATCAGAATTTCTAAAACCATCATCCTTCCAACTCTTCTTTACGGATGTGAAACGTGGCCGCTAACGCTTAAGGATGAACAACTTCTGAAGGTATTCAAAAATAAGATGTGGCGTAGAATAGTCTGTCCACAAAAACTGGAGAATCAGGGAGATTACACAACAATTACGAATTGCGAAGTATGGTCCCGGTTAATATTATCCTAGTGATATCGTCACGAAGATTAACATGGCCCTGTAAGCAGAGATTGGTGGTGAATTATATTTTAATAAATGTACCTTTAAAATTATTAAAGTCTTTGAATATGTTGTCAAATCCGTTGTTTAGTGTCTCCTAAAATCCTACTGTGTGGTGTTTTGAAAATTAAAATCAAAACTTCAAGCTTGATGGAATGGGGAACAACCGTAGTGCAGATTTTTCGGAGTGATTTGGAGCGGCTAGAATTCCATTAGTCCTTAAACTACATCAGGCCTTGTTAAAAGCCATTCACTTCACAGGTCGTTAATGTGCAAACCTGATTGAGCGGGACGATAGAATGCCCTGTTTTCAATGTTTTTAAGCAGTGTAATAATTATGATAGAATTTTTTATTTTTTATATTTAATAAAATAATTATGTTAATAGTTCTTATAATGTAATTTATGTTTTAATATGTTAAGAAGGATTCATACTTGGTATCGAAGAGATTTTGTATTAATATCCTGTTATGCGGTGTTAAAACAACGAAATAATATATTGCGTAGATTATTTGTTACGAAAGAGGGTGTGTTCATCGGATAATCACACAACGCACAATTGCGAAGCATTCACCCGGTCAATATTATTGAAGAAGCATAGCTAAAGTTGAGATGGGCTTGTAAAGCTGTTGGGTATATTAGCGAACGAATTCCTAAAAAATTAATGACTATTGAGTCAGTAAACGTCAGAGGGTTAAACCGAGTCGTAGGTGGGAGGATTGCATTAAGATTTGGGTTTGTGTAGTTGTCTATTTACGAATATTTGTAAGCAGAGATTGGAGGAATCGGCTAAGTCATACTAATCTCAACATTCCTTTCGTTCTCGACATCGTCCCTTCTAAATTTTCGAACTTCACCAACCTTGCCTGTCATCCTAATCCTCTGGGTCAGTCATTATTCAGTTCCACACATCCATATAACCCACCACGCCATCCGAACCGCCAATGGCCCCGAGGCCGGTTTTAATAATGTTATTTGGAGTACTGGCACTGGCCAGATCACTCACGACCTGGGTGTGTGATGTCGTGCGCCCTTAACCAGCTTCAATTGGAGTTTAATGCGAGTGACGCGGCTGGGAAAGGGGACAGGAGCCTCTTGGACTCCTGCTTTGTCCTCATTCCAGGGGAAGAAACTTAGTTTGGGGACACCAGGCAAATTGTAAATAGTCTAATTATAGTAGCAATTATTTTATTTTTAGACTTTTATTTTACAACATTTTCACATTTATTTTATTGTTTTTCATATCGCATGTACATATTTTTATTACATTAATTTATTTTATTTTTGTTTTGTTTTTATGGAATGATTCTATACATTCTTATCAATATTACTTATTGCCCACAAGCGGGAGATTGTAATAATTCAATAAAGTATATCTGAAAAAAAAAACTATTCTTAATGCTAAGCATTATTGAATTTTTTATTATTTATTCTCGAGTATGTAGATAATAATAAATATATGGAAAAGTATTTAATCCGCTTTTAAAAACCTTCGCATCACTACAACACATGAAGAGTCTTGTGTTCAATACCTTGACTGTATTGTTAGTAAGACTAAGATTGTGCAAGGAGATGATTTGTCCGAGATCTCGCTCAGCCTCTAACTTTATTAGTGAGCACAGGAGGGTCTTTAGGTCCCACTTCGGGTGGCTGTGAACAGATTAAATTAATTATCTGCGGTAGCTGGATTTGAATCCTCGACCTTGAGCAACTCAGCTCTCTAAAAACTGAGATACCCCCGATTAATCATTACTTGTCTATAAAAAGAGTACAATGAGTGGAAGCCTTTGAATGCTTCTTCACTCTAAGCACTGCAGTCCCTCAGCTCCATCGCTCCACTTTTCAGTTTGGAATACGATTATGTGGAACACTCCGAATCGAATACACGCGAAATAAAAATATAAATTGTCCATATGTTCTTTTTCCTGGATTGACCGTGTGGTGTTGGTTTAAACCACACGGTCCATCCCGGAAAAAGAACATATGGACAATACCGGAGACCGTGGAAGCCTAAGTGAACATAAAACTAAATATTTTAATGGATAGTTGGATTGGGTTGATGACCAAGGAATATTGTGTATACTTGCGGGCTCCTTACCACTAAGTTATGAAATACCTTCCGTGTTGTCAATGCAGCTCCCTTCTTCTTTTACATGTATAAATACTAGCTCTATGATTAGGATAAGAGAGAAGGTAGGAGGTAGGAGGAGACGAGAGAGCAGTGAAGTAGCGGGCAGTTATAGTATGTAAGAGAGAGTAAGTAGTCTTTAAGGTAGATGTAGTCCATAGTCAATAAGTTATAATGATAGTCAATAGTCAATAAGTCTACTAGTTAGTTAATAAGAATTTCTCTTTTATATCTCTTGTATATCCATATTTTGTCTGTTAAATATATCAATAAATCTATATTTCACCTTCAAGCCGTCCACCGTGTGTTACCGGATTGATAAAACATTAAAAATGTACTGGAGCTAGGTACATATAAATTCATTACTTCTCAAGACGCCTCTATATCGTTATCAGAGTGTGAATCGATTTAGTTAACTACAGCTTCGACTAACACATGGTAACTGCAACTGGAAGCCCAGTCGACTCCTAATCGGCTGCGCTAATTAAAGGTGTAATGCTTGGCCCGAGAGGAATATCGTGTTCCCACTGGGCTATTGATTGACTCCTCGGTTTACACTCGGGCAAGTCCTCCCGGCGGAACGTCGTTCCGAATCAGGGGTCGCTGGAATCAATGTGTTTGTTGTAGGGCTTTATTGCTGCTTCATCTGGCTTTTTATTATTCAAGCAAGAGATTTCCATAACTCTGCCTTATTTAGCATTTAGCACAGGCCAAAAAACAAACCTTGTCGAGGAATCAGATGTTTTTCCAACACAAAAAAACAATAAAGTATTAAACTGAAATTTATTTGTTTCGTAAGAACAAAAAATATATAGCAATTAAGTAATTAATATAAAAAAAGTTTTTATGTATGTAAAGTAATGAAGTTATGATTTATTTTGCTTTTGTAAAGTTGGGCTGATTGTAACGGAGGCACCTCACTTCTTGTTCCCAGAATTATTTTAACCTTGGATTGCTTTGTGTTCAATTTGTATCTACAAACTCCCCTCTTCCTTTCTGTGGTAAATATTATATTTATCAATCCAAGAAATCACGGCATATGATCTTTGAAAAAAAGTGATAGTAATTCATTTCTTATATGTGACGTTCTATACAACAGAACAAAACGTAGTTATCAACTTTTTGATTGCAACGTAGAGTGGGGTAATGGCGCCACCCTAAGGGAAAAATCTCTGCCAATCCCTGACATTTTGCTTAAAACAGTTTTTGAACGTTTGTATACTTGAATTAGTTATTTCTCTACCTTATAATATTTTTATATATGCTGTGCCTTCGATATTAAGGGTAATATTTAAAAAAATAGAAATATACACAAAGTGGTGGTATTCCCCCACATGGTGGGGCAATTCCGCCATGGCCGCTGGGTAATTCCGCCACATGCTTTATTTAACATATTTTCAGCAATAGAGATGAATAGGGTAATGGATAGGACTACATATATTGGTATCCGACATAATATATATATATATATATATATATATATATGCGTTTTATTGAAAAATACAAAAATATATCAGTAGGTATGACATTTTATAAGCAGAAAGTCATTAATTCCCGTTAACAATTTTAGAATCAATTGAAAAATATTTAAGATGAACTTTCTTTCTGTTTTCATCTGGTTAATATCTATATTTATCTTCTTTACAACACCGCCTTTAGATTTGTTCGTTCTTTGAACATCTTTTCTTTTATCAGGTCTATCTTTCTTCTCCTTTTTGATTTTAGCTTCTAGGCCTACCTTCATTTTTTCTTTTGAATGCTTCTGATCTTCATTTTCCACAAAAACAGATTTCCTGGGGTGTTGCTGTCAGAACCGCCATATGGCCATATGGCCATATGGCGTATTGTCCCATACAAACATGGCGGAATTACCCCACTACGCCATTACGGTAGTTGAAACCTTACAGCTACCAAACGACTTGATGAAAACAAGTGAAATTTTAATTGAAAATACATAAAACTATAACAAACTTATGCTTCAATAGAAATGAGAAACACTTACCTTCATCTCAATACCAGGTGGTTGTAAATGTCGGTAAAATAACAAAAAATGATGAAAATTCACTCATATTCAAACAAAACTGATATTACAGACAACAACATCACTGGCTGTACTGCCTGTTGTTTCCCGTGTCTGTCGCTAGCGGAAGACCGGACCCTCGTTCGTCTCCCCACAACGCAACAACCAAAAACGAGGGGTGGCGGAATTGCCCGAGGTGGCGGATTTGTACCATTCTCCCTTAATATAAAATTAAATTAGGTATAGTTTGCAAATTAGAAAATATTCTAAAAAGGTATTTTTTGTTCACTTCAAACATTGGACGCCATACGTCCGTGCAGGTCCGCACGCAGTTCATCTTCCTCAGTGTTGGTCAAGCTATGAACAGATTCATATCGAATATAAGTTGTTCAGGAATTGGTTAGGTATCGAGTTTATTTAATTTATATATTACTTATTATAGTTAACTATCATGGAAATCACTCCAGTTTCCATCTTGCAAGTTGAAATAAGACACTTTATGTTTGATTAGTGTACTCCAGCATTTATAATTATTTTGAAGGTTTTTATAACTTCGTAATACATAATCAAATGATTAAATGATAAGTAATTTAAACATTGGACTGGTTCGAAGGCAGTTCTTTGATCTCAGCGTTGACCGAATAATGAACCGATGAATATGGAAGTAATTTCATAAGTAGTTATTATATATTGTGTTTTTCATTCTAACATTAAATTACTGTATTTAACAATTAAATAGATTAAGACAGTTTCAACTTGGATTTAAAAATGAGGTAATAATTCATGTCTTAAATAATTAATACTTTCTATTTCGTAAATCACCTTTTGATAGACACCGGATTATGTACTTATACAGATTTTTAATGTTTTTTTTTAAATTTAAGATTTTTTATAAATTCGTCATTATAATATATAAAAATGATCTATTGGTAGCAATATTCAATACGCAAGATGTAAAAAAGTCTGATGTGGACAACACACGATTCACTTGTCTCATGTGTAGTTTTGGTTGGCATAACAACTTTTATTTTTTTTTATTTTATTAAAGAACCAATACCTATTAAAAATAAAATTGAGGAAAAGGTATCTGAAATTGCGTCATTAATTGCTGAGAAACCAAACTGAGGACAAATACCTCATCTCTTTTTTACTTGTTGTGATTTCAAGGTGTAAGATTTAAGGAAAGCAAGGAGTTAAACTAATTGGTAGAACAGTCTAGATTCAATTCGCTATCATCGCATCTTAATCCACCAAAGTGAGGAAGACAATTTACTAAGTGATAAATCCGATGGTTCTACCGAGACGAGAGTGGAACGGATACGATCTCATACCACCCCCTACATATATCCCTCCTGGAGGAGCCAGCAGATTGAAGGCACAGGATTTGTAACGTGAGACTGATGTGGAGATGTTGAGGATATCCCAATCGGGATCTCACGGTTAAGCTTAACATCAGTTGTACTTTTACTTGTTCGTCTGTTCTCTTCCTCCTGACTTCTGTTGAGTCTTTAAGATGTAAATAGGGCAATGAATTCATAAATAACGTAGAGAGTTGATCACTACCATATTGATCACTACTCTCTCTACTAATAGTGAGGAATTATAAACTATTAGGGGGTACCCCATATACGCTTAACACCGGATCAAGCCCTATTATACAAATTAGACAGTTCATTTAATTTTACAACTCGTTGTTCAAATTGTATAGTTGTGATTTACACATATTCTGTAGATCATGCTGAATTATGTTTTATCAATATAGTCATAGCAGGAAACAAAAATTATAATACTACAATTATAATATGTAATTTCAACTCCAAAGCTCGATATATAGAGAAGATGAATTTGATCTTTCAAATTTTATAATCTATTAAAAGGCCACATGCCGGGCTGAGAACCTGCGACCCTGGGCATAGAAGGTTGTTATGCTAACCATTACACCACAAGTGATCATTGAGTCATGAGATGTCCACATCAGACAGTTTAAATCTTGCGTGTGTAATGAATAATTCTAATTTAGCTTTTTTTATGTATTATAAAGAAGAATCAATAATTTAGTCAATTAAACTATGTGCTAAATTTCTATGATGCAGTTCTTGAAATTGTATAGTTTTATTTAACCATGAGATTCAATGTCATCATCAGTCTGAAATTTCAAACTGTCAATTTTCTAAAGTTAAGGTGCAGTGGCATTTTATTTTATTTCTTTACCCTTCAAGGATGTCCTTTATTCTGTCTTCGATCCATTCAACCAAGGCATGTTCTTAGTAGAATATTTTTGTCTCCATCTGAAGAGTATATCTAAGGAAAATATTTTGCTTCAATTTCTGATGTTTTCCTTATTACTTTTGAATTTTATGCGATTGAATTTTTAAGTAAGATTTATCTTCAGGTATTTTTATTTTATAATTTATATTAACAATATATGTACTTAAATAAAGAAACAAATAAAATAATTGATGGTTAATATTAATTTACTAACATATTTATGTAAAAAATTTAAATTTCAGTCAGCTTTGATACCTGTTTGTTTTTATATATTATTATTATTTAATTTTAGCTTTTCTCCATGATCATCCAGTTATTTTGGAAAAAAAATATATCAATTTTTGAGTAGGTCTCTTGGCAAATGTCTTTTTAGTCTTTTTTTATCAAGTCCAGGTAACAGGGAGTAGGAAAGCGGAAGAACGAGTGGGTTTGTGTTATATTGTGTCGATGAGTGGAATGTTATGTATTTGTTATGAATATATGATTTTATAGTGGGAATGATCATGTCGTTGTGTATAATGTGATTCGAAACATACCATGGTGCATTAATTATTTTTCTGAGAATTTTGGATTGTGTTATTTGTATCTTGTGTATCTGAACTTTTTTTGCTGAACCCCAAAGTTCTGGTCCATATGTCCAAATAGGTTTTAGTATACTATTATAGACAAGTCGTTTGTTCCTCAAGTCAGTGAAGATCTGTAGTCCAGAAGATGTGATAGTTGCTTGTACCGTCTAGTCAGTTCTTGTCTTTTTAATTTTGTATGTACGTTCCATGTAAGTCTTTTGTCCAAGTATAGTCCGAGGTAACGTACATAATTTTTGTAAGGTATTTCGTCGTTGTCAATTTTAACTGCTGGACACGAAGCTTTCCGTAGAGAGAAGCTTAAGGCTTTACATGGCTCGATTTTGAAGAGCTATAGATGCTAGGTTTGGGTCTCTGTGAGAAGAAATAACGGCTGTATGATTCTGGTTAAACCTTCAGCTTGCTGTTTAGACAGATTTAAATCCCGAATCAGAAAGGGAGGATTTTTACTGTCAATTTTACTGTCATCTGAAGTATTTTCAGTTTCAGTTAGGTCAGATTCAGAGCTATCACCTAAGGTCGTATATGCCTACCGACCTTATAATTTGGCCTTAGGGTTAGTTAAAGAATGTAAAATATCAACGGTGACCGTCTTTCGGAACTGTCGTAAAATGGCGATCCGGACCATTTGCTGTGTCAGGTACCCGATAAAGATCCCTATCCTAATTATATTTGACTAGGCAAAATTAGGACTTCAGCTTCGTCCGAAGACGGTAATAGAATAAAAAACAGAAAACAATATTTATATGCTTACTGAATGATTTAGGAACACTTTGATAAATTCAACTCTAGAATCTTCCTAAGAAGATATATATGTAATATTCACGTCTTGAGGTAGAGATATTTTCCTCTTAGTTCTGATTTATAGTTTTTCAACGTTTATAAATCATAGACACAAGATAAGGGTCTTTTATATGAAGTTTTATTGCGCGAGATTCGTATAAACGTGAAGAACATCTTAAATAGAAATTATTTACGAGGTTAATATTAAATTATCCGTTTATATTTTACATTTATGCATAATTATTCAATTAAGACCATTAGAAAATTAATTAAGAGGCATTAGAAAAAAGTGAAATTAAAACTCACGAAGAGTTCAGTACTTGATTAAGTGGTTGAGCTAGGAAGTGGAATTGTTTTCTGAAATATTTCCCAACTAATTAAAGGACGAGGTGTCTACTTTATAACTGTGAAAACAGATAAATTGTTAATCACGGTCAGACTCGAAGCCAAGCCCAGATTTAAGAATCTTAGGTTGATTTGAGTGTTTATTGCATACATCAGAATATATATTTTTAAGACTGAAAGAAGGCATTTTTATTTTTTCATATCCATCCTCAATAGTTGTATAATATGAATCTTCAATATATTCTTGAAAACATGATTTCCAAAGATGAGAAAATGAAACCCATATATTCTACCGGAGTTCCGTATTATGAATTAATATATAAGTTATTTATATATCAATGTGAGGCCTAATTGAAATACAATCCCTCAAAAATTATAATTTTTTATGTTGTCTCTATATTTTTTTTATTTAGGTATTATGATATTATATTGTAGTTTTATAGCAGTTTAAATGAATAGCACATGAAATATATGCATTTAACTCTGATATTATTCTCTGGATATAATTTATTTTTATGTATATGAGATTTAAAAAAAAAAAAATTGAGAGTCATCCTTCCAGCAGATATCCACGGGGCCTAGATTTGTGTCTGTTATTAAGTACACGTGAAAGGAGAAGGGTTCCGCATGCGTTCCCGAAGTTAGACCCGAAGAGATCTACCGAATCAGTCTCCCGTCTTTTGGCTAAACTTCTTTTCCAAAACTTTTATCTTATAACTGTAATATTCGGGAAGAAAAGGAGTTTTAAAAGCGAGCAATGGTCAGTCACTTTAGCGGATGTCTCAGAAATTCTCTTTCATGGGGATCACCCAACAACAACAATGATCATACAAATTATACCTTAAATGTCGATGTTAATTATTTATCATGTATACAGTTTTATTTTGAAGTTTATGTTTCATTGGAGAAATGAGCACTTCGTATATTGTCTAGTCCTGTAATGCGAAACAAATTTATTAACAAATATTTCATCATTTTTTTTATTATTTATAATTTTACCGCTTTATTTCGCCTCCTTTTTGCAGTAAACCTTAGAATTATATTCTGTCTTAACGTTATGTTTAGGATATCTTAATTTATAAGTTATTTTCTAAATATTAGCCTATATATAGCTGGTTTTATCATAACCATTATATCACAAAATGCTACTTAAGGTTTTGTCGAAAGGAGAACACAAATGTAGATATTTACAGCGTAATTTAAGCCCTGCCACGAAAAGTTTTAATCCTGAAATACTGGTTTTGAAAGCAGCTGCGTTAATCTACCGAAATATTTTATCATTGATTCCGCTTTTGAAAAGACTTTGTAAGTGGCATTAGTAAGGATTATTCATTTGGAGTTGTTTCTAAAATTATTTTAAATTTGTATCTTAAAGTTAAATTTTAATGGGGTTTTTAAGAAATAAGTTCAACTGGAAATATTTTGTTTTTTTCGTATGTTTTGGCATTTACATTTTCCAAGACTCAGGTTACAGTTCAGAGGCCTATAAACTCTTTTTGGGAATGTAGACTGTCAGGTTTAAGGTGGGTGATACAGTAGAGTTTAAGTCAACTGAGATCACATTTTTATGTTATGATTTATGCCGGCATGCACTGCTTTTCTTTTATCAGTTTCTGTATATTTCAACAAGGAGTTATTTGTATTTATAAAATACGCTATTTGTATTATGTGTACACATACACTAATGCAATGCAATTGGAAATCCCTTCAGATATAATTTTCACCAAGAATTATATCTCCATCTTCCATATCCACTCCATCTGGAAATTAAGTAGATATTTTAATATTGTAAATAAATAAATAATTAATATTAATAAATAATTAATTTTATATTTTTCTCCTAGAACATGAGTTTTGAGGGTAATTAAAGAGGGAGTAAGGAATAGAATCTCTTTTTTACATTTTTAATTTTAAAATTACAAAATTTGAAATTACCTAAAAGGATTTAAACAAAATGTTTATAGAAGTTCTTCCATTTTTATGTTAATTTAAATTCATTATTATCTTTAAAAAAATAATTCTTAATTATATGCGTATTTTGTAATTCCATTTTTTTAAAATTAATTTTACGCAAATTAAAACTTTGAATAAATATGTGATGTATTTTGAAATGTTGTAAAAATATTTTAATTTATTATTGGTTTAATTTATTACCTATCAGAAGTTCGACTATTAAAATTATAATATCCAAGTATTTCATTATTATTTTATTCTTATGATAATTATTTAACTACACATTTCAAAAAATCTTTTTTTAAAACAAAGTTAAAAAAATATTTTTACTCTGAATTTCATTTGATATAGCTATTTGAGTTTTATATATTATTAATTAACTTTATTATTGGTAAATATATAACGAGTTTGTATTAAGGATAATACGTAATATCAGTTAATAAGATTAAGGAAGGGAAAATATTGAAAGCTACTTCTGTGCTTGCTCATCGTTCCCTTTACGAAACATTTAAACTTGGCAAGGAGCCACTCGCAGGCGTTGTCTTGACGAAAATTTAATGTAGCAACTAAGTGAACGATATTATTCACTTCCGGATTTCCTGATAGTGCACCACCGCGGATATAAATTGTACAACATTCCGGTGAAGATATATTTTTCGTAAAATCAAGTATTCTTTTACAACTACAATTGGTAATACTGTGACAGTTATAAAATAATTTTAACTAAATATAAAGTTTACGGAATGTCACCACGCAAGTGTTTATTAGCTTAATATTTCAGTAATGTTTTTCACGAAAAGAAGCCAGCTGTGGCAGATAAATTATTTATTCTTTTAACAGCCATCGATAGATCATGGGGCATAGAGACAGGTATAGGCCCACCTCTATAAATAGGGTACCCTTAATTGGAGGGGAAAACCCGGCAGTTGAGCGTGATTCAATTCACTCCCTGCACAACTGTTATTCTATAAAATTACAGTATCTACTATTTACTGTATACCCAAATCCCTTCATCGGTTGTGGAGGTACTAGTTTTTCTTATTTTAATTCAGGAAAGAAATCTGCTCATGCCGTTCCTTTTCTGTCGCATCATCTCATTCATAATCCTAGTCATATATTGTCTTGCTATGTCTATCTTGGTATTCGTGTGCTAAGTTTATTATAGAACCTGAGATAAACTGTATCCTGGTTACTGGTTATAACGGAAGCCGAGTATTTTTCTTAAATAAATATTTTATTTTACTTTTCTCTTTATATATTTATCCACACCTGTCAAATAAAAGAAAGTGGCAATCAGCAGACCAACTGTCAATAAAATCAAACCAAAATGACTTGAGAGGTATGAAGAAGGATATAATCCGGCGGTATCTCTCCCGTAGCTGATTTTATTATTATATCAACATATCCTCATCCTCATTCTTTTTTGTCTGCTCCTTGTTTTCTTTGACATGTGAGTCTTTACCTATCAATGAGTTTCCATGTAATTTTTCTTAAAAACTTTTGTAGTATGTTCGTAAATCGTAGGAATTTTGAAGTAAATATGCAAAGATTTGCTATTAAAATTCCATGGCTGTTTTGTTACAAGTTTAGCTATCTGGAGAAGTTTGTAGCGTTTTCTATGATGGTGTATCCTATAATGCAAAGATCCTAAGAGGTTTTAGTAAGTAAGTGTAAGCGTTTAATTTTAAAGTTTTTAACGTATAACTTACAAGCGAAAAAAAGCTTAACATAGAGACTAACTGCCGGTTGTAGCAGAAAACGGGAATGCGGAGTATATTTAATCACGAACGAAACCCCGGGGAGCAATGAAGCAGGCAGTAACAGTCATTAAAAGGAAATTGATTTCTAATTTATCTAAGTAGTATTTCTCTTTTGGTTCCAGTGGTTTTCCTCCAGAGAGAGGAAGGTTCCCAGGAACTGCGGGCGATATATACCTATGTGCTGCGGGATTGCGGTTTTCTCAGCTATAACAGCTTTTCTCATATATCCACGTTCCCTGCCCCGCCAGGTCCAAGATAACTTTGTACAGAAAAAAAAATATTCTACAATTCCGGATGCAGATATATCTCATTTCTGTACGAGTTTCGTCGCTAGAGGTTTCCATTACGAATCCAATCATGATGATTAATGGTTATACACTTATATAATAAACAATAGTTTATTTAATGGAAAATTTCGTATTAAAGTTTCAAAAAAAAATTAAAAAAATTATGCAAAAATGTTTTTTTCTGATAAGCTTATTTAAGCGATCTGTTGAGTTTTTTGGGGAAAGAGCGTGCTATTTTATAACTGATGTAATTGAATAGAATAAAAAAATAATTTTATTCAGGGACTAAGCCCTTTTAGTATAACAAACAGAAACAGAAAAATAATATAAATCTGGCCAAAAAGCTACTCAGTACAAATAATAATATATTAATAATAATATTTATAAAAGTGACAAAAAAGTAAATAAAAAAAAAAAGTACGATTCGTGACAAAATACTTATAATAATTGTTAATTATTATAATACTGAATATAATTGCTTAAAAAAATATATAGAGAGGAATTTAATAAATAACTACAAATAAAAACGTGAGCTAGAATGTAATAATTTCATTTCATAATGTATATCTATACAAACCAAATACAAATGCTTAGAGAAGAGGATCTGTTTGTGAAGAGAGGATATGTTGGAAAAGAAAGGATTTAAATTAGTATTGGGAAAACATGTTATCTTAGTAATTAAGTTGACCTTTTTTTTTTTGCACTCAAGGTAGCGATAATGCAACAAAACATGGTGATAATGTTATTACTTATGTGAGTAATATGTTTATTTTATTCATATGACTCATTAGCATTATAAAATCATTGGAGGAGAAATTACAATGAAGGGGCCCCTCAAATGAGTGACTATGGACAGTAATATGTTTCCCCCCGGCCTCCTATCTCCCTTAGCCGGGTCCAAGCTCAAATTAAAACACTTCATTAGACATTTTTTTTCCTACAAAGCCTTTACTCTTTGATAAATTCTACCCATCGTTGTTGTGTGTATTTTACACTAAAGTAGTTTATAGCCCAGTTTGGTGTAACAATTTAACTTGTTTAGCGTTGTTAGATGGATAGTAGACCATAGAAACAATGCCAAAAACTTGAGTACAGACTATATTTTTTCCTCATAAACTATTGTATAATTTTTACTTAGTTATTATAATCAATTTATGATTATTTTTATAAATTATAAATAATGGATTTTATCTGTAGCCTTAGAAGATTGATTCTTATGCCGAGACCCCTCAGTAATATTGACTGACCTGCATTCTTGCCATCGTTCGGGAACCTGAACATATTTGACCCTAAAATAACATAGTAAAATAATAAAAAAGAATATATTGACATGAAATATATTATATCAACTATATCAAATATATTTAAATGAAAGGTACTTCTCCGGCAGGATATGCGGTAAGGGTTGTTAAAGTTTCGGTAAGTCATGTCACGTTACTTTCTGTATTACTATTAATCTCTACGTCACTATTTATCTGTATCTGTGGTGCTCCTCACCATTTCTTCCCAATAAATAAGTAAATACTTTAAGTAAACAATTAACAACCTAGGATATTTAACCTAGCCAATTTTAAATTATTTTTGTATTAGAGTCGGGCATAATTTCCAGTTTCTCTACACATAATGAAATTTATATTAGCCTTCTCATATAGCGGGATATTATGCCAGTTACTACTACTCATTAATGGCTATATTAGTTTTTTTTTTCAAATAAGTTGTCACTTTGTTATAAGTCATTAAGGTATATTTTCTACCTACCTAATAGTATATACCTAATAAGTATTTGAAATCGAACCAGTCAGTAAAAGGAAAGTCAGAGAATCGAAATTGAGATCATCTAATTGTGAACGGCGATGCTAGGACTCAGGCCACTAGGAAATGATTGGCAGACGCTCGAAATTGAGAGAATTTCGAGGAGATTCTTGAGAAAGCCAAGAAGTGATAGATTGTTGTGCTTGGAATTATGATGGTGATGAATTATGTTCCTAGGTTGTTTGTGCAGTAATTTTTTGTAACTTAGTTTGTATTTTTAAGAATAATCTTGAATGAGAGCTTTGGTTGGACGAAGCGTTATAAAGGATTATATAAGTTTATAATATAATAGTATATAGTGTTCCGGAGTCTAATGTTTTACTTTATAATGTATGCTTAAATATTATTAATAACCTAAAAATCCTTCCCTTATCTTCCCAGTTTGCAGTAGATTTTAGTCTTAGCAAGGAGATGTGACCAACGCCGCTACTAAAATATTTCAAATGTTTATCAGTTTTCTAAAAAAAAATTTCTTTCATAACAGATGGGATAAAGGAAAATGGCTTTTTCATGTTGTTTATCCATTTAAAGTGACTTTATGCTGCTATAAATCATCGAGCGATGTTTGGACCCTCTGTAGGACTCCTTAATGTTGCTTATCCAGGTATAATTAGAACAGGGATATTTAACGACAGGCTTGGGATCGCCATTTTACATCCCCTCCGAAGTACGCCATAACTGAGTATTTTTTTACCTTTAGACAAATTAAAATACACTTGCCAGGCAATGAACTCGTAATTGTGGGCATGGTGTTATGGTGTGAATTTCCATTTTGAATTTGGCTTGTCTCTATTAGGAACTCAAAGTCCAGTATTTTAATTTTAAATTCAGCTTTTTTTACAACTGGTATCTGGCATCATTCCAGATCCTTAAATTAAAAAATATAATTGTTATTGAAAATAATTTGAATCAAAAGGAGATTGGCCATAGTTCCTTTCAAAATTGCAAATCTTGAATTCACCCTTGTCACTGCTAAACATCTCATTTCCGGGTATACAAGTTTAAGCCTAGTGTCCATTAACAGTCGACTAAATTATTATGCTAATTCTAAATACATAATAACGTTGGTAATGAGATTTTGCATCCAGAATTAGGTGATGATCCTGGTAATTTCGATTGCATTCATTTCAAGAAAGAGATTTCCGGAACATTTTCTATAACAATCATCTCAACGCCTGATAATGCAATGAATTATTTTAATTTGAGAGATTTTATTTTCTTCAATATTGAAATTCAACTAAACAAATAATTTCGATTGTACAAAACTCTTTATTCATCTCTTAGTGCAATAACAATTCAAATATTAAATATTATTTTCTTTTATAATGGCCTGGTAAAAAAAAACAATAAAACTTTAAGCCGTATCATACTATAAGCAGAAAATCGCCCAAAAGTGATTCTCTGGCCTTTGAACGGGGTATATCAGTACACAAGGACTTACTGATCTCAAGGTTCCGAGAGTTCGAGATCGGCCGTGACAGATAAATTATTTATACTCCGGATCGACCCTGTTGGATCTGGATACATATTACCTTTCATAGATTGTAACAATTTGGGAAACATTTTTGATATTTTAGTTATACAATAAAATCAATCAATCAATAATCCTTATTCGGACCATTTTCCCATAAAAATGTAAATCGGCAAATGAATGATAATATTGCACATGGAACGACATAATTGGTTTTGGGGCTTTAAATGGACTCCTCAATCGCTGCATCAAATTTCCTCAGAATCATTCCGAGATAGTTATGGTGGCAAAAGTCGTGTTGTTTTTTTGTTTTATGTGCCACTTTTTAGTTTTTGTTTTTTTATCAAAGACTAATAAAACAATGAAGAGCATTGAATTTTCTATAAGATTTTTTTCCTTTCAATTATAGATAATGAAATATTGATTTTTATATACCAAATTTTCTTTTGAAAAATCATGGCATCAATGTTGAATGTTTTATTTTTTTAATTTCTGATGTGTAAATGTTTAAGATTTATTTTGTTCCATGATAACTTATTCTTTTCCAAAAGAGTTCCATTATTTATTCAAGCTATAAAATTATTTCTAAATAGTTGTTTGTCCAATTTCAATGTTGAATTAGATGGTCGCTTACGATTAACTGCGTATTCGAGCCGTTATAAAACTTTGCGGTTATCGCTTGTTTGTCGCAAGTTGGTCCAAATAAGTTGGGCATGTTCATTGTTCGCTCCCTCAACTTCCGGCTCCTAGGTTTGTTCGTTGTCGCTTCTTTGTCCAGCAAGAGATATGTTACGGAAATAGTTAATGGTTGATATTACTATATGCTCATCCAGTGCTTGAACAAAGCAAACTATCGGTTGGAGTTACATATTTCCAGTTGTAAATAATTTCCCTTCATCCCAATTTCATCATTCCACTGGTTTTTACAAATATTTGTATATTAAATATGTATTTTATTTATTCACATTTATCAAAACATTCTCAAAACTATATGCCTTGGCAGGATGTTGACGAAGTGAGTATTTTACTTTAGGGTGCTGATGAGTTCTCAATTTCATTTTTCATGTACACACATAAAACATCATAACGGGACGTTTCATATGAATGTCAGAGTGGAATTAATGAAAATCTGTTGTTTCCTATGTTCTAAATGAGCATAATTCATTTCTCCTTTCTACCCAGAGCTGTACCATCACACCGTGCAGTGGGATATTGATATAACACAACAAAAACTTATCAAAAAACAACCTGAATTAGTTTTTTCCAGAAAGGATCTGTAGGCACACACGACAAAGCCAGACCTCATTTTTCATGACACACTGCGATGAGACTAAATGAGCTGGGTACGAAGTCATCCCACACCAACCTTATTCACCAAACTTATCTCCAACAGATTTCAGATATTTGGACAACATCCTTAACGGTAATATTTTTTATAAATGATTCTTAAGTCCAATATGCATTTTCAGAATTTATTTAGTCACAAAAGGCAGAATTTTTCACTTTTGGATTTGAAAATTTGATTTAAAGTTGGGAAAAAATTACTGAAAATGAAGGTAAATATTATGAATAAAAATGTTTTGATATCATAAAGTGGTAATGCTAAATAACCTTTTCTTTATTTTTTGTTTCAAATCTCCATTTATTCGAATTAAAAAAGAAAATATTAAAAAAGAAAATATATTAAAAACAAAATATTAAAAGTTACACATCTGACATTTTGGATTCCTTTCCTTTGAGCTTGTAGCATTTCTTATAAAACAAACCAATAATTGGTTATTTTCGAGACTTTGTCAGTATTATTCTTAAAAATCTACGTAATAAAATTTATTGTTTTTATTTAACCATACATGCCTTAATTCTATATAAAGGAGTAGAGTAACACAATGGTAGAGCGCTGAGTTGCAGTTCCGTGTGGTTATACACCAGCTGTGGTAGATTTTTATATAATAATGATAATTGCATAAATTATTTATTATTTTTACAGCGGGGGGAGATCCTGTGAGATCTGGAGACCCTCCTGGGCTCACACAGCCTCTATAAAGTAGGTACTCTTAATTTGAGAGAAAAGCCTGGTAATTGAGCGTGATCTAGGACAAATCACATTTTCCGCACAACCGATGGCCAAGAAATAGTACAGCCTCTACCAAGTGCTGAAGCCATGGGCTGTACTGATAAAGTTTTAAAAAAAAGTTATTTATTGAAATTTACAGCTGTAAAATAGAATACATCAATAGAATACAATGAAAGATAAATATTGACACGAGATAAAGGCAAGTAGAGAAACTACCGAAAGGTAGTACACGGATAAGAAATTCAACTTAAAAGGTCGCGTGGCCATCTTCTTTTCAGATGCCTCGGAGGATTAACAGGAATTGAAGAGGCAGCTAGGTTCGAATCTAGTGAGTTTTAGTGAGTTACAGTTTGTCATAAAAAGATCGATATCAGATTTAGGTCATTATGAATTACATTGTTCGTTACAAAGTAAGGAGCATTAAGGATTTTACGATGGATTTTGGATTATAAGGGTTGAATACGAAAGGAATTCGATGGCTTAGTGAAGCCCCTAAGTTCTACTCCGTAAGCCCTGATGGGTCTTATGATTATCGTGTATATGAGTCCTCTGTGATGAATTGGTAGTTTTTAGTACTTGTCTAGTAAATGTTGAAGAAGACTGAAGCGGCGAGATGTTTTTTGCCATTTCAGTCTGGTCTGAGAATTCCAAGTTAAACGTTTGCCAACGTGTAGTCCTCAGTACCGGATATGTCCTACAGGAAACACTGGGATGTTATTAAACGAAACAGAAGGACATGAAGTCATTGGTCCAAACAAAATTTTATTTTAATCCTCCAGTTTTGATACCATTTTTCAAGGTCATTGGAATGGGTTTGAGGAGTATGAGATGCTATAACTGGATCAGTGTTGACTGATAATAGACATGTATCATTAGAATAATTGGGTGGCATTGGGATGCCAGCTGTATAAACTGTGTGGAGGATGTTTTTTTTGTTTTTTTTGTAATTTCATTATTACTCTAGTTAATTATGCATATTGATGCATGCTGGACGACTTAAGGGATTAAGAGCACAATAAAACTCCTCGTATAAAAAAATATTTATCACATAAGTGTAACTTTTCAGCGTACGATGTAAGTCGCTACATGAAACCGCTGTCAGTGTGGCTCGCCATTTTCATCTATTACACTCTCCCGTTGGAGCAATCCACTAATGGAAAAGATCAGTAATGATAAGTACTCTCTGTCACCACTCTTCTTCCACTAAATGAACTATTTCCTTCTTTTGTTTTTCTCTTCTTATTTATTTAATGTTTATTATCGCCATTCACAACTCTATGAAATATAGAATATTTTATGGAAAACAACAGCAATCGGGAAAATTTGGATTCCGCATTTTCCAAGAAAATGTGGATTTAAGTGTTTATTAATCTCCTGTACAGTTTGCTCTCCAGGTCATCTATTTATAAAAAATTTGTATCAATATGATCATGTACCTTTTTCCTCATGTACATTTTTCATCACTTCTTTTCTAAAATGTAACTTTCAGTACAGAGAAAATCTACAGTTTATCTCTTACTTGTCAGTGCCTTGTCATGTCCATTTCTGGGATGTACCAATGAATTCGTTATTTTTTATAAGAGATCTTACTATTTAATTCACAAATATAGATATATCCATAGATATAAACTAAATATAAAACAAGATTATAGTTCTATGGTATAGTGTAGGTCACTTGTCCTCATTACAGTTACAAATGCCAAGTTGATTGGTCATTTTGTTTCTAAATCCAGAGAGTTCGACTTGTGATCAAAGATTCTACTACATCCATTCCACATTTCTTATACAATTTAGGATGGTTTAATGTTTATAAGTAAAGAGAAAATCATTTATTTTATTTATCAGTGAAGATCATAAAAGTTTCATCTCCAGATTTATAATCTGGAATTGAAAATTATATTAGATATGACATGTACAGAATAATAAACGAAAAAGCTAAAAATATCCGTTAGCTTTGCCAATTATTACAACTTAAGTATACAGAGCATCGAGCCTATAGTTATAAAGTTGGTAATTGATAAGGACCTGATTAAGTCTTACAAATTTAATTACCTATGGCTGGTTTAGACTTTGATTAGGGTTTCTACCCGTCAACCACAACCTAGGGCTGAATTATTTTCCATTGAAAAAGGTTTTTATTTCAATCAGAATACCATTTGTTATAATCAATAAAATAATTTTTGATAATTTACTCAATACAATCGTCAAATTTCTATTTTTTATGATACCATAATGAATTCTAGCAATTAATATAATTAATCTATACGAAGTTAAACACCACCATACGAATACTTTATTATCCGATTTTAATCAAATTTCGGTTTTGCTCTACTAGAATTCTTTACTTTCAGGAATGTTTCTTCACAAAAAGATTTTATAGTTTTTTTTATCTCAATCTTTTTTATTAAATGGGTTAAGTTTTTTCATTGTTCCACGCAATTTTGTTTTTTTGACATTGATTGAAATCTATTGATTCACAAGCCTCAAAAAGGGATTTATTTATTTAAATTAATACATAATACAAATAATTAATATAAATAATTAAAATAATTATAAACTATAATAATATATGTTGAATAATATTAGTTGAGCTTGTGTGTATGAGGAAGAAAATGGTCCGGGAGAGGTCAAGAAAAGAGAAGATCATAAAAATTGTCCTGTAATTATTGTTTGAAGTGCATTGTTAGCAAAGTAACGAAAAAATAATAATAAAAGAATTGTTAGATCGATAATTTTTTTAATTTGTTTTTGTATCAGTACTGACAAATTTTTGAAAATAGATGTAACCTGTTTTGAGAATGTAACCGGTTTTGAAAGCAAACACCTCAATTTATCTTATTTAAAAAAATTATAAATGTTTAATTATATTGAAATGTGATTGTTCTGTTTTTTTTTTTCAAAATAATATCTTCTGAAAAAGTAGTTTTATAACAGTGAATCTTTAAACTATTTAACTCTATAGTGACAAATAGTTACAGAGAAGTCTGGTGCGACATTCATTTTCATCCATTCTCTTGTTTCTGCCCAGTTAAATCCCGTCTCTTCTCCCAACTGTCTGAAAAGCTTATTCACAAATACTGTATAGCTGAGAAGTTGGAGAATCGCCAAATAGTCTCACTGCCTGACTAGATCTTACCAAGATAATTCCCTTACAGACAACTTAGATTATCCAAGAGGATCCATAAATTTCGCACTAGTACTGAGGTTTATTTTACTGTCTTATTTATAGTGTTAAAATACGACAGTATAATAAAATTTCGTATATTTATTTTATGTTGTGTAATTGGAAATGTTATTTGTATATACAATAATTTATTAAAATCGTAAAATGAAAAGAAACTTCTATGTAAAAAATAAATAGAGGTGTAGATAATAAGGCGCGGTCAAAGAAGTGAACGCCAATAAGTCACATTTATTTATTTTGATATATTATTTAATTTATTTATAGAGCTGAGGGTCCTAGGTTATGTGGTAGATGAATTATTTACTCTGTTCACAGCCATGGTTTGGTCCTGTGGGATCTAGGGCTCATAAAGTACACACCTCTATAAAGTACACACCCCTAATAGTTATGAAAAAACCTGGCGGTTAAACGTGTTCGTGGACAAATCACCTCTCTGCATAACCGTCTTAGAAACTGTAGTCTTTAAGATATACTGAACCCAAAACCCTTCATGGGTTGTACTGGTACCAAAAAAACGGTTCTACACAAAAAAATAATAATAATAATGTATTTCTATCTGATCCAAGTAAGGCTAAAAATTAAATGAAATTTTAATTTTATTTAATTACTCATTTTAATTTTATAAAAATATACTAATTATATATTTATAAAATCATTTATGTATAGTGCATATTTATATTAAATATTAAACTTAATACAATCACAAATCAATATCTAAATTTATAAATAAATAAATTATTGAAAAATAAATTTAAAAAAAGTATATAAAAAATTCAAAGTCTCTCGAAATCGACATTAATTTCAATCACACTACACAATGATTCCATCAATAATGCACTATGGTTGATATTACATTACATTCAAATAATGATTTGAATAACTGAGAATATTTTTAGCTCCTAATTCGTTGCTCAAATATTTTATACGAATTTAATACTTTATTTAATTTTTAGAGGGAGCGGAGTGGCTCAGTGACGTGAGCACTGAGGTGCCATGCCGGAAATCCTGGTTCAAATCCCGCTGCGGGTAAGACTTTTAATTAGTCTGTTTGCAGCCGGAGATCCTATCTAGGACCCTCCTGGGGCCCACCCAGCCTCTATAAAATATGATAAAAAAGGGGTACCCAAAGTAAGGGGGCGTCAGGTGGTTGAGAGTGACCTAGGACAAGTCACCTCCTTGCAGGGCCGTTGTACATGAAGCAGTACAGTCTCTACCATGTACTGAACCCTAGACCCGTTCAAGGTGGTACAGAAAATTTAATACCATGTGCGGAAAACAGCTGTTGGATGTTATTTTTCATAAGGGACAAATAAATACAATAACATGAAAATCGCAATTACTCCACATTTCGAAGTTCAAATATCAGTGCTGGAATTAGCTGGGAAATAAAACATTAATTATATACTTGTTCCATAATACACGCAATGATATATTGCTTTAATTGCTCAGTCGATATTTTACTTAATTTTATTTAAACTGTACTAACTTTTAGATACTGCATTATTTCCGCATTTTTTTTTTCGTCCATAGACCATCGATGTCATCCAATGATGATTCCCCAATAAGAACAATATCTTGTGCCGTTATACTAATTTTTTTCTCTTTGAAAAAAATAAATAATGAACATAACAACACTGATATGTTCTGTTGATTTCCTCCTCAAAATTTGCTGGGAGGCTACCCACTTACTCTGTTGTTTTTTTTCTTCTTGAAACGTAATAGTTTACAATTCATTTCTCGATGCTTTTCATACTGTTTTTATTATATTGTGAGTTTGTCAGAATTAAAATTATTTTTCAACATTAATTCAAATATCTAAAGAATGATTATAATTTACACAAAATAAATTACAAAGTTTCTATTATAGGTAATTATTGTAAATCGAAAAATTGGTACCCAAATAGTTATTAAAACTAACTCAGATAATAAATATAATGAATTTTTTTCAATAACTTATATTAACAGTTAATTGGGGATATTCATAACTGTAACTGCGGTGTGAGAGATTTATAGATACAATCACTTCCTTAATTAATATTAATTCAATACTGAATATATGAATAATAATTGATGCTGGAAAATCAATCTCTTCACAAATTTGAGTAAATTAAACGGCGTAATGAGTAACTTGTTTGGTATAAGTTAATTGATTGAATAATTTCCACTTTTGTAGGGTTGTTATTCAATAGCTTTAAGTCCAATCTCAGTATTATTTATGACTCTAATGACGAGCATATTCGTCAATTGGCCTAAAAAATCTAATTTTTATTTTATTCAAGTTATTTTAGATTAATCGTATTTGAATAAAGAAGAGCATTGGTATTTCTATTTGGTCGCTTAAATAGTCAAGGATGTCAATAAATACACAAAATTGTAATGAGGAGACACCTCTGAGATGAAACTTTCTAGCGAGGAATGGAGAATATTTTGAAGGAGGCAAAAGTAAAGTAAAGAAATTTTGTAAGATCAAGTTTTTACTACCCTAGTCCGCGTATTTATTGGACACACTTCCTGTTCAATACAAGCATAATGCAGACTATACAGATATAATTTTTTATTATATGATATGACAAATCATGTCCCTGTAGAGAAATCACCTCCCTGCATAGCCATTGTCATAGAAAAAGTACCGTCATTATTTACAGGACTCAGGACCATTCTTAAGTTGAAACGGTACAGCATGATAATAATAATTTTTTTTAGATTAATTTATTGATATTTACAACTGTAATAATATTACAATCTGCTAATATGAAAAAATGGCATGAAAACAAAAAAACACTTGTGGCGAAACTATCCATCGGTAGCACTCTTATAAAGTTCTATATTAGAAGATCTCGAGGTCATCTTCTTTTCAGACGACTCGGAGCGTTATCAGGAATAGTATGGGAAGCAAGTTGAGGGACTAACGGATTCAAGTGTGTATAAAGCTTGTCTTGGAAGGATAGGTATCTAATTTGGGCCAAATCATCAGCATATGGGATACTGGATGGATGAGTTTGTTTGTGACATAACAAGGAGCATTGAGAATTTTACGAAGGATTTTGGATTGTAAGGATTGGATACGAGATGAATTGGATGGTTTAGTAGAGCCCAAAGCTCAACTCCGTATGTCCAAATAGGCCTGATAACTGTCATGTAAATGAGTCTTTTGTAATTAATTAGGAGCTTTGAACGTTTGTCCAGCAAATGTTGAAGTAGGCGAAAGCGTCGAGCAGTTTCTTGTCTTTTCAGTCTTGAATGAGGTAGTAATAATTAATTTTGTTAATATGAAATTAATTTCAATTTTGATTAATTGAAAACTACGCACGATATAGCTTTCCAATTATATTGTATGGTATTGCTATGTTTTATAGTCTTAACATATTTTAAATATTATATTTTTTTGGGATGCCAGGGTAATCGTTTAAGATAATTACTCAAATTATCATTTCTTCAAACGTCCTAACTTTATTCTTATTTGGATTCTTTTCGAGAGATTGCTTGTGTGTTTAGCAATTTACTAATTAATTAATTAAACCATCAATATATTATTCACCATTATATAGTGCGTACGGGTTAAGTATGCACCAAAGGAATTATAATGAATAAAATTTTTTATAATTATTGGTCAGCTGTTTTGAATTTTAAATATTTTTATTTTAAAGAGAAAAGATATGCCCCCGGCCGGGATTCGAACCCGGGACCTCGGTCTATGTATTATATATAAATACAAAGGGTACATATATAGTACATTGAAAAAAAATGGTTGGGCGTTAGTGAGTCACAAACAGATCTCAAAAATATTATTATTTCTTTTTTTTTTAATACACTAAAATATAAACATGGATTAAAACATTTCTCATTTATGAATTGTGTTGACTGATTTTTTTTTTATTGATTTTTTTATAGAAAGCACATTCTCAAACGCAAATAAGAATGTATGCTTTTATGCAAGGAACAAATATAATGCTAACGGAAAGGTTTTTTTTTTTCAAAAATAATAAAGTTTTAAATACATTTTATTAAACTATAAACTCTAAATTAATCAATTTTTTTAATGATTCCTATGATCCCAGTTTATTTACATAGTTATCAGACATAATATTGACATTATGCCATCGTAATATTCTCTTTGAAGACACGCCTATTAGGATTTCACTATTGTGAGCCACAATCGATAGGCTCAATGTATTATGTGAACTGTCGTTTAGCATGTTCCATTAACTATGAAACATGTTAACAATATTGATTTATTAAGCTAGTAATATTGAGTCTGGCCATATCACATGATTAATGCTCTCTGTAAAGCTTCTGTCAGCCCTTTGGCCATTCTGCATTATTAATATAACCTTTTCCATTGCTCAATTGAATTATAAAAAAAAATGGATAGCAACAGTTGATTGAATGTTGATATCCAATCTAACACTCCGTTCTTGCCATGTATTTCATGAATTTACCGAATTAATAATTAAATTAAAAACCTCATATTGTAGCAAATCATATAATGTCTGTCTGCATGTAAAATAATAGTTAGAATTAATATATATCACAATATTAACTTTATATTAATTTAATGTATTATATTTACCAGCATCCAGGCATGATATATTATCTTGTTTCATGTTGGTTTCATCTTGTTTCAAATATAAATTCTCATTTCTATAATACCAGTAAATGTCTATTTTCCCGGACAAAAAAAAAATGTAGCGAATTTTGTATGATTTAATAAAATTAACAAAGTAGAGGAACTTTTTTTTTAATAATTGCAACAACTGTAACTAAAATAATTTATAAAACGGATATAAAGAATTTTCATTTTAATGATAATTATTTAAATTAAGTCCTGTGTTAGGTTGTCATTATAAAAAAAAATAAAAAAACACTATCGAATGATATTAATGGCTGATTGTAACCTACCCAAATAATTTTTAACCCTTCCTCTTAGCAGTTATTTTCAATAAAATAAAAAAACTTCCACCCTAAATTGTTATGACTATCGTAACGGCGTAAACCACCCTTAATACGATAACTGCAAATCATTTAAGAAGTTTAATATTTTTTACAGCAATGGTTTTCAATTGCAGTATTTTAAAGTGTGTCACACTAGTAGGTATACTATTTTTTGTTCAAAAGATGTATTTCGTGACTTTTGTTTTTTATAGAGCCTCTTTTTGGGAGGGAGTTGCTCAGAGGTAGTGTGTTGAGTATCCCACGATCAAATCCAGCTTTGGCAGATAATTAATTTGACCTGCTAGCAGACTGGGATGGATCCTGTGGGATCTGGAGACCCTACTGATGCTCATCCAGCCTCATTATAGTGGGTACTCTTAATAGGAGGGAAATCACGTACTGAACCCAAGACCCTTCACGGGTTCCAGTGATACAGGTTCTTTTTATTACCTCTATTTCAGTACTTTTTTTGCATAATTAGTTGAAAATGAAACTTAGTACGAAAAGATAAATTATGATAAACTAAAAATAAATGAACAAATCTAAAAACACTACAACAGTATTGGTGAACGTAATTATATGATGGAAGTTCTGTTGTTAATATCCGTGCAAAGAACCTCGAAGGGACTTTGAGGACCAAAACCTGTTAGAAGGTAGGTTGTTTATGGTCTATGGTATTTCTAGGAAATTTTTTATTTTATCAATTCTTTATATAAAGATAGATTTTTTTAGGTCTTACTTTCTTAAACGTATGATAAACGATATTATAAAAAAATATGGCATGCTATAACTAGTCTAGTGAGAAGATATTTAATAAATATGTTAACACACACATTCTATGTAACTTGGCAATATAAATAGGAAACATAGGGCAACTCCATTGCCTATTACGACATCTAGTGAATGGGGACTGATTTGTTATCTATGTATTTGAAAATTGTAGGAATTTATTTTGACTGCCGATTCACAATGGAAATTTGGCTTGCGATGCAATTTGGTTGAATGCCTTTAATAAATATCTATTCACAAGCGGCCAAACGAGCCAATCTTTAATTATTGTCATTGTCGCCAGCTGGTTGTGATGGAATGAAGTAACGAATTTAATATCCTTCTGTCCTATATGTTCTGGGTTGCAACGCTCAAAATAAATGCATGCAACTTTGAGGTTTTGGGTAAAAAATATGAGGAAATTTGAAAGTAATCTGGTAAATACTCGAGTGATTTAAGTCTTGAATACTCAAGGCTTGAATTAGCAAATCCCACCTAATGAAGACTTCATAAAATTATGAACATCAGTTGTAACTGTTGTGATGGTATCATTCTTCTTATTATGACATATATTTATTGGCATATAGTTATAAAATGCACCACAACAACCACATATACATATGAAGGGCCGTAAATGAACTTTAAACAACCAATTTTAGTTTACAGAGTTTAAAAATTACTTAAATTTGTTTGGAGGAAAACGTTGCCTGGAAGATTGATCTGTTTGAGGGTTGACTTAAAGTCAGGAGATTCATCGCCATTTAATTCGTTCTTTCTACGACATCTCAAGGACAAGGTTTTTAAAAACTACTCTCTCTGATTGATGTATTATATATAAGAGAATCAGGAATCTCTTATATATAAGAGATCAATGTCATTCCACCATCCTGTTCAAAGATGATGGAAAATTTTCTCGAACGTTTTCATCAATGTGTAATCAGAAGAAAATTGCTCTCGATGAAATATCAATTATGATTGGTTCGATCTTCCACTTCCATCCATTATAATTTTAATGAATAAGTTAAATAGTAGCAGTGTAGTTGGTTATTATTATTTTTTGCATAATTAATCATGTTGGTATTTAGCCTCTAAGATGGTTACTGTAAATAAAAATTTAAAAGCATAATTACTTTTTCATTAAAACCATTTCGAATAAACGGTTTATAATAACAGTTAAATCATAATTTTATGATTTAATTTAGGAAATAAAGTTTTGGAAATAACTGAAATTACTTCTATAGATGAAAGTAAAATTAAAAAAAAAAAATTGTATAAATCTACATGTTAATATAAAAGTTACACATTTAGTTTTAATGTAATTGTTTCGCTTCGAGTTGAGTTACAACAAGTTGTAACGATTTATTCGTTTCCCTTTTCATATTTTGGATAAATATAAGTTATCCTGAGGTTTACTATGGAAAATAAAAAGTACGTAATTATGGTTCATGAGTAGATTTAGGTAATTATTTAAATGTAAATGAAAGGAGATGGTATAGGCGATTGCGTTTGTTGAAATATTCATTTCCTCAGATGTAATTGATTTCCGAAATATACGCATTTCCCATAATCTTTTCCATACTTGAGCTCATGGTAACTTATATTTTTGGAAAAAATTAAAGGAGGTCTTGTTTCCAATAACCCCGCTAGTGATTTTACCTACTAACAGTAACCTGGTGATTAATTGAAAGACATACGTTAGAAAAGAAATATGTATTTATTCAATTGAAATGATAGTTGGCCAAATTTCAGAAATAAGTAAAGAAATAAATATAAATGCCATTAGTTCAATTAGTTATCTCTGGCGGCCTGAATTCTACTATGTCCTTCAGTATCCTCTCAAATAGGTCGTCATTTCTGTAACTCTACCTCCACATAAACTCACACAAATATGAGTAAATCATGGAGGGATGAGTGCCAGTTTCTTTTTTATTTCTTCTTTTGGCTTTGGACTGGATCGACGAATTTTTTGTAATGATTCACTATAAAAAATCTATTTTCCATTACAACCAGTTTTTCGATTCCATTGTAGGACTTCCACTGATCCGACATTATAATGGAACCTGGTCTAATTCACTTCGCCATGGTTTGAGTTGTTCTATCTGGTACTGTGCATAGAAAACATAAGTTCGTCTCACGACAGACCCCGCCAAAGACCCGTATAGGACCGTCCAACGTTATACTTGAGACGAGAGAAACAAGATTCGTCAATCTCAACTGGAGTCAATCCATCCCCTCCAATAACTGTGGGGTTTCAATAACTGAATGCGCACACTTCCCTCAGATAGTTTTTCCAAATCAGCAATCGTACGGGACCTCATGTCAAATTCTTTCGAGCAGAATTAATCCGTCGTATATTCCTTTGTCCATGAATAAATAAATAATACTACATTATTTAACGGTAACATGCAATGACATAGCCATGTATCTGTATAAGCGCCATATTCATAGCGGCATTGACCTTTATTGCATCTGTATGTGTTCCGAACTTCATGTAAAATTTCATGATGTGGCCTTGTTTGCAATGCATTACTTTCGGCAAAATTCCTCTTTGTTCCAAAAATAACTTAGCCTCTTTCTATGCATTGCATAATTCGTACAGTTTCAAAAGATTCATATTGGTTGCTTCATTAAGCGTATTCAATCTTACCGTCATACAAGACTGAAAAGACAAGAAACTGCTCGACTTTTTCACCTACTTCAACACTTACTGGACAAACGCTCTAAGCTCCCAATAAATTACAAAAGACTCATTTACATGACAGTTATCAGACATATTTGGACATACGGAGTTGAGCTTTGGGGCTCTACTAAACCATCCAATTCATCTCATATCCAATCCTTACAATCCAAAATCCTTCGTGAAATCCTCAATGCTCCTAGTTATGTCACAAGCAAACTCATCCATCATGATATATCTCATATGTTGGCCCAAACTAGATACCTATCCTTCCATGACAAGCTCCATACATACTTGAATCCGCTAGTCTCTCAACTTGCTTCCCAATCCAACTTGCTTCGCAATACTATTCCTGATAACCCTCCGAGCCGTCTGAAAAGAAGATGGCCTCGAGACCTTCTACTATAGAACTTTATTGCAGTGCTAACGATGGGTAGTTTCGCTACAATTGCTTTTTGTTTCCATGTCATTTGTTCATATTAGCTAATTTACTTGTTGTAATATTATTATTATTATCATTGGCTCTGCAACCCAGCACGGGTCCTGGCCGCATCAAGGCGTCGACTCCACTCATCTCTGTCCTGCGCCAAGGTCTTCCAAGCTCTGGATCCAATGATGCTGCCTGCATCACTCTCGACTTCATCTGACCATCTAAGTCATGGACGCCCACGTTTTCTTTTTCTATCAACGAATCCAAACAGAAGTCTTTTTAAGATAGCGTTCTCCTCCATTATGGCCACATGTCCAGCCTATCTCAGTGTAGCTTTTCTTATGTGCTCACCACGTCAGGCTCCTGATACAAAAGATACAGCTCTGCATTTTGTCTGAGTCTAAATTGATCGCCAACTCTTACAGCTCCAAACATTCTTCTTAATATTTTCCTTTCGAAGAGCAGCAAACTGTTGGCATCTGCCCTGGACAGAGGCCAGGTTTCCGATCCATAAGTCAAAACAGGTCTGATGATTGTTTTGTACAGCATGGCTCTTCTTGATATCAGACGACTTCGTAAAATTTTCGCCATTCCAAAATAACATCTATTAGCGGCCAATATTCTTCTTTGAACTTCTGGGCTGGTTGAGCTATCTGCTTTGACCAAAGAACCGAGGTAGACAAAACTGTCGACACTTTCGAATGTGTAGGGACCAAACGTGATGGTGGGGTCCGATTGTCTTGAAGGGTTAGCCACCATATACTTAGTCTTTACTTAGTTTACTTGAAGACCTAACCGCCGTCCAGCATTCTCCAATGCAAGAAAAGGCTGTTGTAGATCTCTCGGTGTTCTTCCCACTAGGTCTATGTCATCTGCATAGGCCAGTATTTGGATGGGCTTAGTCAGAATCGTACCAGTGACTTGTAACCCTGCGTCTCTTATGACCTTTTCTAGTACAAAATTAAATAACATGCTCGAGAGTTCATCCCCTTGTCTCAGACCCCTAGTTGTCTTGAATTCTCCAGACAAGTCATTCTGGATCTTGACCTGGCTTCTCGACTCCCTCATCAGCTATTCCACGAGGCTTATCAATTCTCTGGGGACATTCATTTCTTCCATACTTTGATACAGTTTTCCCCTGATGATACAGTCATAGGCATTGCTGAAATCCACAAAAAGTTGGTGGGTCGTTATGTTGTACTCTCTAGTTCTTTCCATAAGAGTTCTCAGGGAGAATATTTGATTAATACAAGATCTACCATTAATAAATCCGCACTGGTACATTCCAATCTCTCTCTGGACATGGGGAAGTAGTCTTTGGAATGCCACATTCGAAAGTATTTTGTAGGCAGAGCTCAGGAGTGTTATACCACGGTAGTTATCACAAAGCATCTGGTCTCCTTTCTTTTGAAGAGGGAGGATAAGGCCAATGCACCAGTCATGCGGGAGAGTTTTGCTTATCCATACACAGTGTAGCAGATCTCGAATTACCTTTATCATTTATCGTTGTAATATTATTACAGTTGTAAATATCAATAAATTAATCTAAAAAATAAATTCTCACAGTAATATATTAAAATACCATTAAACATGTGTTTTATTTGTGTATCCAGGGAAAGAAAACTATATAGCAACCGTTAATTAATGTCATAAAATCACTGGCGAAGGTATTGGAAACAAGACCCTAAAAGAGAAACGAATAAAAAGTTACAACTTGTTGTGACCTATTCGAAGCGACAACCTACGAGCAAAATAATTACCACTTTTAATCATAAATGTTAATTGTTTAAAATGATAACAATTTAATTGTATTGATTGTTTTGTTGGAATTATTTAGTATTTCTCTATTTTCCAGCTTTAAATAAAGAATAAACTTTTAGAACAATCCCTCCTCTTCAGTTTCTCATCAGATTAATCTGCAAAGAATACTGTGTTAAGACATTTCTTATATCTTCAACCGTATAAACTGCGTAAACACGCGAGTATATCAGCCTGATGAGTACAGCAGGAACAGACGTATGATGGAATTAGAGAAGTTAATGTCGGTAGCAAGTTGATACAGCTATTCTGTGCCTGTGTGCTGCAGCCCTCGCAGCCTCTGTGTTCCCTTTCAATAGTTTGTTTTCCCCTGTCAGTATCCCATTTCACAAGTAAGATGATACATTTCATTAAAATCCATTGTGTGCAGCTATTGTTTCGCATTGAGATCTGCAGCATTCTAATATTTGTCAGTCAACTGTTCATTTAATATTACTCATTTTATAATAATCATAAAATACATTATTTTCAAGATTATAAGTCATGACTTATGATAATAGTTTAATTATTTCCTAACTTTAACTAAGAGGTATTAACCAACATCTCTCCTCAGCATATCGCGGTTTCTCAAAATATTATCATAGGATTTATATAGATCTTTCTTATACATCAGGAAATAAAAATTTTACTTATCAAACTTATTTGAAGTTCAAACAGATGTGAAGGTTACCATGTCCACGTAATAGGTAATGTTTTATGTAAATTGTCATAAAGAAAACTATAATCAATACTTCCAATCACTTGGAAGTAATCAATGAGTACATGGGTTATAACAATGTGAACTATTTCCTTTAAGCTGTTTACATTTGTGACGAAGTAATGAATTCAAAGTTATCGAAAATTGGCGCCCGAACAAATACAAAAATGTAACACTTTCTCTTCGGGGTACAAAAATAATACCGGGCAAGGCGCAATAACATCAATCTAATCAAATCAATTTCCAATATATCACTTTTATGAATCCAGTGCAACCTTTGGTTTCTCCTGAACAAAATTGTTACAGAGAATCCTCATAAATTGTGTAAACCATAAGGAATTCTCTTTCGTTTCGATTACGCAAATATTTGTATATGTTACGTCAATATTTGTGGTAATTGCCACATAATAATTACTCATATACATTAGCAATATTTGAACAATGTATATTGCTATGTTTCTACTCTTAAATATATCTTTAATATATATATATATATATATATATATATATATATATATATATATATATATATATATCTTGATATTTGGGATGCCAGAGTCTCATTTAGGATGAGTACTCAAATTATTATTTATATTCCTTAATCTTAATTGCGTTCCTTTCCAAAGGTCTATTCTTGTGTTTACCCATTTACTCATATATTTTACCTTCAATAAATTATTTATAAATAAATAGTGTATCTGGGGTATGTAAGCACCAGAAGAATTACAATAAGGATCGTTTATTTATTTAATTCAATTCAACAAGGTTATGATTCAGATTTTAATATATATAAAAAGGATTGCCATAAAATACATTACAGGAAATAAATTAAACTTATCTGTGGACAAGGGTAGATTGGGTTACAGGTCAGTCTTCTTCTTGCCGCCTCCGGGACTCATCTTCTTCCGGAGGGCCTGTCTCTCCAGTCTTCCTTGCTGTACGACTCCAGAGTACCTCCTTCCGCCTTCGTCTCAAGGGCATCTGGCTTCCCTGCGTCTCTCTCCAGAGTGCCTTCTTCAGCCTCGTTTTCAAGAGGGTCCTTCCTTCTCCACCATCTTGGACCATAAAACTCCATAAGGGACCCAAAAAGTCTGTTATTTGTTCCAAACATATTCCCTTTCATGTGTCCCGACCTGACACATTTTCCCCGCTCGGCATCCCTTTCATGGTGCCGACAATACATAGCAATATATTTTTGAGATATGTACATATACCAGGTCTGCAAGTTTAAAATGTCGTTTATTTCTTAAAATATAATTTAATTTACAAAAAAAAGTATAATATATTTTATTCAAAGTACTGGCCCTCGCTTTCTACACATTCTGTCCATCTCTCGGGCAATTTATGGATACCATTCCAAAAGAATGCTTCATCTTTATTTGAAATCCATTCATCGAGCCATTTTCTTACATCCTCCAAATTGTTAAAGTGTTGCTCAGCCAATGAGTGTCCCATCGATGAGAATAGGTGATAATCAGAAGGCGCCAGGTCAGGTGAATACGGCGGGTGGGGTAGGAGTTCCCAACCAAGCGAAGAAATCGTTTCCTTAGTCAATCTGGCTGAATGTGCAGGAGCGTTATCATGCTGAAGAATGACTTTGGCGTGCCTGTGAGCCCATTCTGGGCGTTTTTCGATCAATGCGTGACTCAAATTGATCATTTGTTGTCGGTAGCGGTCGGTATTGACTGTTTCGCCGGGTTTGAGAAGCTCGTAGTAGACTACTCCCTTCTGATCCCACCACACACACAGCATTGTCTTCTTCCCAAAACGATCCGGTCTTGCACTCGATGTGGATGGTTGTCCTGGCGTTACCCATGATTTTATTCGTTTGGGATTCTGAAAATAAATCCATTTTTCATCGCCAGTTACAACTCGATGCAAAAAACCCTTTCTTTCGTGGCGTAAAAGCAGCATTTCGCACACAATTTTTCGTTTTTCCATCTGTCGTTCGTCCAATTCATGTGGAACCCATTTTCCAACCTTTTGAATTTTTCCCATAGCTCTCAGGCGATCGGAAATGGCTTGTCTAGTGACATTCAACTGTTCTGCCATCATTTGTTGGGTTTGGGTATTGTCTTCGTCTAATAAAGATTGCAATTCGACGTCCTCAAACTTTTTTGGTCGATTTTCTCGTTTTTTATCAGTAACATCAAAATCACCACGTTTAAAACTTTGAAACCAACGTTCACATGTCTTGACGGTTGGAGCAAGATCGCCATAAGTCTCAACAAGAATTCGATACATTCAGATGCCTTTTTCTTTTGATTGAATAAGAAAATCATGACATGCCGCAAATGCTAATTATTTGGCTTAAAATTAGACATTTTTAATACCAAAGAAAGGTATGATACGTCCACGTAAACGACTTAAAAACAACTGACTTTTGTAAACAAATGACTAACAAACAAAATAGCGTTTAGAGATAAGCAAATCCTTCAATAGGCTAAGAGCGCATTCTATTGGAATTAAAACGACATTTTAAACTTGCAGACCTGGTATTCAAATGGGTGCTTTGTAGCTTCACCAAAACATCAAATTCTTCCATATACATTCATTTAAATTGTAAATCCCACGAAGAAATCGCATTCCTTTTTCTATCAGAAAAGATATTAATGAGCAATGTATTTCATTTTCTATTAAGTATAGTTTGAAATAAGTAAAAGTTTTTGCATACCCCCTTACAAGAACTAAGCCCCTACTCAACACATCAATCCAATTTATTCCATGGAACTCAAAAAGTATATGAGGTTGTAATTTAGAATTTACATGATTTCGTAATGTAGAATTTTAATTGTAGTATTATCTATTGCTTTCATAAAGCCAGTTTTGGAAATATATAGTTTAATTGTTGGATCTATATACAGTTGTAAAACTCTATAAATTTAATAAGAACCCACTATTGGTGTGAAATAATAGTTAAATAAAATGTTTCAACGGTTTCGATTCATGTTAGTTTACAAATTACGGAGTGCTCCAGCTAATCTCATATTTTACTACCATTTTCATTTTTTTTTTCAATAAATAAAATAATCAAGAAATATTAAAAACTTTCATATCCGGCTGTTAACTGTTGGGGATGGATACTTTGAGGTCTGGAGACCCTCCTGAGGCTCAACCAGCCTCTACAAAGTGGGTACGCAAAATAGGCTGGAAAACTTAGCGGTTTAGATTTTTTTAGCGTGATCTCTAAAAAATTCCTTCGTGCATAAGCGTTGTCCTATAAATAATAGAGTCTCTACCACGTACTGAACCCAAGAGTAGTGGTACAGGTTTTTTAAATAACAAAAAAAAATCATTCACTTCAATCGCATCAATGTTCCTTCATTAATAATTGTGATTGTCGATATGATTATTGTGTCTTATGTATTATTATATCGAGAACTTAATAATACCGGCTGCAATACTCTGTCTAAAAAAAACTGAATGCTAGTTTTGTTTACATCTCGCTATAGGCCATGAATATATCTGGCCAAGTGATATGGTCTTCTGATAGACATATATTGCTTATTTCAGCAACTTCACTTTTTTGCTGCGTACCAGGGTTCCCGTACTGGCTACACATTGCTCCGTAGCTCAAGTCAGATTCACCAGTTACTCCCCAGAGATGTACACTCAAACAAGGATTATTATAAGTGGCTACTCAAACAACGACAGTGCGTAGAACTGACTTAGCAGGGGATTTTACCCCTCCTCCTCCCTGATTGCGGTTCATTGTTTCCTCACCCCCCCTCCTTATCCCTCTACCCCTCCCCTGATCGGACCATTAACGCTTTTCTCGACGAGGTCTAGAAATTACTTGCTCTACCTTCTTGCTGCATTATAGCTCTTATCTCCTTCTATTTTACTCTCGCCTTGGCAAGGTCATTGGAATCCATTTTAGGTATGGCCGTTCTTATGCTTTAACAGATTCTTCCTGAATATTTCCATTAAAAGCATTTATTTTATACTATTAGAAGGCACCTCCTAGTAAAATACAGATACTTGGATCACTGTCTATATGGACTACGTCTGATATACTCAGCAAGAATCAATAAAAGTGAGCCAAAACTAAAAAGATGAGACACTAATTAAAAATATTAAGCAATTCCCAAAACATAGCCTTAAATCTCTAAAATTCTGGAAAAAACAACTAAAGTTTCGACATTCGGGCATCACCAGGACACATACCTAAAGAAAATCGCTTCAAAGAAGATGAAGTGCAGCACATCTCACACCAATAGCCCAATCAGACTACTGGGGGTCCTACTCAGAATGGATATATGTTTTATTTTTATTTTTCCAAAATATAATTAAAAATTAATATTAATGTTAAGACCGTGGAAAAATTCCAACGAAAAGCCCTTAAGTCTCCAAAACTGAAACAGAAATTGAAAATATCTGTACAGATGGGAAACAATTTCTGTTTTAGTTTTGGAGACTTAAGAGCTTTTCGTTGGAATTTTTCCACAGTCATGTAAGGTCTCTTTTTACTATAATCCTTTCTCTTTTCAATATTAATATTAATGCTTATAGTTACAAGATAGAAGAAGCTTGATACTGCAAATCGACTGACTCTATTCCGCTATTTAACCAGAAAAGCCAATAGAAATTTTCATATTCTTTTTCGTTTTAGCCTAACTCAAAATAGTGGGGAAATTGTTTATCCAAAAGAAAATATCTTAATCCTTTCAGGATATATAATAGTATAAGCGAATGAAAAAAGGACGGATTCATTGTGTGGCGCGCTTTTTTAACCAAATTATATAATAAGCCAAAACTTTAAACTTGTAATGACCCTTCTCCCTGAATGTTTTAAATATACTCAATAAAGTCCGTGGAACGAAAAGCAGGAGAAGAAAGAAGGCCAATTACAAAAATAGGGACCCAAATATATATATATATATATATATATATATATATACATCAACAATTACAATTGCAATTACTTATTCATAAATGATATAATTATACAATGTTCTAATATTCTAATACAAGCCTTGTCTGGAGAGAGAAGTAGAGGGGTGATGACCGGTCGACAGATCAGATGAGAGTGCTGACAAATTAAAAATGCCGTTATCGGCTAAGTCATCCCCACTACCACTACTTTAGCTCCTACTTACTTTCTTGAGCCAATCAAATTGCAATTACAAATAACTTCGCAAATACTACAATATATACATCCTAGGTTAAAGTCGAATCCGTGTTAAAATACAATTGGCAAATACTTAATTCTATCCGTAAAATTCTAAATATAATACTCACTATTACATCAATTGAAAACATAGTATCTAATATTTAAATAATACATTTATGTGATCACCACAAACTGAAGGAGATTACTACATGTTAACCGTTATTTAATATAACGATTTGATTTCAATTTTAGTAAACGCATTCTGTCATCACCTTTACTTCTTTAAAAAAATAGATAAATAAAATTAAAATTGTCGAACGAACGATAAAAATTATTTAAAACGATGATTTATAACGTAGTTTAAGTACTTCGAGTTCCCAGCTCATCTCCTCCCCAGTCATTCTCCTTGAAAGTATATAATCATGAAATATATGCAATTAAAAAAAATTAAATGAAGCTACTTTCATCAGATAAATTATCTCCATATTTATGATTTT
Source organism: Arma custos (assembly GCA_037127475.1). Taxonomy (NCBI): domain Eukaryota; kingdom Metazoa; phylum Arthropoda; class Insecta; order Hemiptera; family Pentatomidae; genus Arma; species Arma custos. Next base: position 100,342,230 of record CM073764.1, read on the forward strand.
GTTATCATGATGTAAGTATTGTTGAACGTAACGAGGAAAATAAAATTCGTTAAAAATGTATAAAAACTGAAATTTATAATTATTCATAAAAATTCTGACTTAAAATAAAATAAGTTACACCTTAGTTATGATCAATATTAACTTGCATTTATAATAAATCTACATAATGAATTCAAAATGATTATTGTTTTGATAATCAGAAGATAAATGATTGGTTAATTTAAAAAAATACTTTTTATCCACTCTAATCTGACTTTATCAAAATTTACATATATGAAGATAAAAATAAAATTCCTTATCTTTATTGAATATTTTAGATGAAATATTTCATCTAATTAATATATCAATGAAAAATGTATGATATATGATAATTAATAATACTGAGAAAAATGAATATGTAATAGGCTAGTTTTATCATTTTTTCTGAATGTAACGTCCTTTCCTATGAATGCAGGACTGATTTTTCTGCAGATTAACAATAAACTAATCATATTTGTAAAATAAAATTTAAATATATGAAATTATCTGAATGGAAAGCAGGAGATTCTGTAATTCCACTATGAATATGAATTTTTAATTTGTCCAATCCGGATTCGAACCTGTCACCTAAGCAAACACCAGATCGCTTGAATTATGCTGTAATATTTCGGCCACTATGGCAAATTGCTGGATATTTCATTATAGGTGTTACAACAATACTACCAATACAACATTTTAAATGTTCTGTAACATCACGAAATGAGGAAACAGATTAACATTGAATAGTATTTTTCTGATTGATAATTAATCGATTAAAATAAGCTAGTAGGTTGCATGGAAATGATAAAAGATTAAAATTTCTAAATTGATTTTGATATGAAATATAAAATTTCCAATTACGTTTCATATCGTTCATTCAATAAACGATGGAAAATGAGCGATTATTAAGTGATTTCCATTTCCATTCCCGTGAGGTTTTCCAATAATTGATGATATTAAACATGAAAAGTTACAAGTTCAACTGGAATAATAATTTTCACAAGGATAATTTTCACCGAATGAATATTATGTACCTACTGCAAAATACGGTAACCATATAATAATTATTACTTCGTAGATAACTTTTTTTTTATCAATCCTTAGGCTGTGCCATGTTCAACGTCTTCTAAAATTCGCAAAGTGTATATCGTTTAAGCTGACCCGGAATTATTTTTTATTTCATTGAAATTCCTTCTCTATAACAAACATTAGTGCATAATTCAAAGTAATTTTTATTTATTATGGCCCTGCAAAGGAGTTATGTGGCTTTAGATACAATGATGCTGGGCAGATGCTTCATTGCAAAGAGAGTTATAGTCTGCTGGCCAGTCGAAGACAACATTGACACAGAGCGGTGTTATGAGAACTAATATTAGCAATATCTCCATGTTGAAACATGTTTGATTACGTTTAAATCCTCATTCAAACGAGCAACTAACCAATGTTAATTTACCAGATTTTCCAAAAGACCAACAAATAAATTATTAATTAGCTAAAATATTATTAACTTATTTGATTCGTACATTTCTAATAATAATATTTCATTTTTCAATAACGCTTTATTGCCTTCGCGCCTTCGCAAGTTATTCGTAGTAGCGACGGTATATGAGTTTCCGTCTCCTCTGTTATAAGAGGATACAAATATCTTTATGAATCGTTCAAAAGGTCACTATTTGAATTAACATCGGCCACGTTTCTGGAAGGCTAAGTAACGAAATATCTTTCATACATACATAGTGATAAAATATTATGAAAATATTGTATAATTCATTTTTAGAGAAAAATATTTTAGTATGTAGGTTTTCTGAAGCGGTTGCATCCCTTTTCTAAATGGGCTTTGTAAATCATTTTAATAATCTATGATTCTTCAAGTTACCATTATATTCCAACATATAATCTTTGCTTATTTCATTATAGGTTCTATATTTTATTTTATGCCATTGCTTTTCCACTATTTTATTTCTACCGTTCTTCATAAAACATGGATTAAAAAAAAAAAAATCTTTACCATAACAAGAAACCATTATTGTGTCTAGTACATTGCAGGGACTGTATATAATAGCGGATAAAACTGTTTCTTAGCCAACTGTTATGCAGAGAGGTAATCTTCTTTGGCTTCCTCTAGTCTTTTTCATTTGATGAAAGTAACTACTTCATGCAGGCTGATTCAACACGAGGCGGGTCGATTCACCACTGTTAACTGCATTAACCTCCATAATTAAGCTATAACTCCCAAGTAAATAAATGATACTAACAATATAATATAATAATAATGAGATCAGTTAAAACAGACGTTGTCCATAGTAGCTGGATCGTAAAAAAAGTAGCATTAAAAAAACAATGCAAGTACCTGTACGTAAATTTTTATTTAAATAAACAGTGTTTTTTTACTAGCCTTGTAACAATAGTTTTATTCTGAACTAAACTTTGAAATATGTGCGTAGTACAATACAAAATGTTAAGATCATTCAATTAATTTAGCCCTTCTGCAGTAAGCATAAAACTCGTTAAATCCCAGTCATAATTCCCATGAAAGCCTACAATTTTAATAAGTATCCTCTAAAATCTAATTAACAAGCCTCTAGATTCGCAGAAATCATACGAAAACCCGGTTGGCGTGTTTTCCTGTTACATATACATATAATTAATTTTCATTGCAATACTAGAATATCTTTTTGCTAGGTAAATAAAGTTAATTATATTTATAGCTTGTTATTGCTTTTTTATGTATTGTTTGTCAGTTCTTTAGTTCTTTTGTTTAACAAATGCAATACTAATGCCCGCCGATGGTAGTTGAAGTATCGTAAATAGTGCAACTAACGTAATAAGGTAACAAGAAGTTCTTCTGTGCTCAAAATCACTATTTGCAACCACGGCTTATATTAGTAGTGAACTCGTTCCTTTTCCCATTAAGTTCCTAAGTAGTAAACTTCAACTTCATTGCAATCGATTCCACACTACGAGCTATATCTCAAGCAGCTTCCAATGGACCGTAAACTCTCTTGTTCGTCAATGACTCATTATTCTTAATGGGCTTCTTTTTTTACTCATTTTACTCGCTTCATTATTTACTTTTTATCTATTTCTTAAAATATCTTATCTTATGTTTTTGTTGATATGTATATATATACAATATTGGTGTAACGATAAATAATGCTAACGTAATATAAATTAGTCACTTTAATTATTCTTGTTTACTCTTCCTTTCTCTATTTTGCTTTAATGTTTTTAATATAATTCAAAATATATTACATACAATTTTTTTTTGTTTCATTATATTTTTTTAGTCTATATATACGAAAAGGAGAATTTCAACCTTCCATTTTATTTTTAAAAAATATGATTTAGCTATAATAAAACCATTTATTTTATTTTTTTTTACAATAACAAGAATTTATTTAAATATGTTTGATTCTTCCATTCAGCTGAAGCTGAACTTGTCACTGGAATGTATTTCAAATATTATCAGGGTATTAATTCCGCTGGTTCCCTGATTGGTGGTAGGGCTTTTTAAAGTGACGTAACATTACGTCAATTCAACGTCACGATCTTGCAATCTTATCAGTATCGATGGCATCTCTACCTCAATAAATAAGTAAAAAACAAAATTATCAATATGTCAATCAATATCAAAAATCAAAATTAACAATATGTTTAACCTAGACAATAAGTACTCGTTTTGATGTTAGACTTCTTAATTTTCTGTTCCTTTATATACAGATTTTATTAGCTTTCTCATATACGTAATAGGAAACTGCCAGTTGAAATTAACATCTTGAATTACAAATTACTGCCCATGAGTAGTTCAAATAAGCTGTCACTTTGTTTTATTGCAGTATATTTTCAAGCCATTTTTTTCCTAACCATTCCAACGTTATAGATAACAAAACGGATAAGATTGAGACGTATAAGTGACGTCACTTGACGGGACTTAAACTGACCCTACCGCCAACCTGGCTGCCTGCGGAATAAGTACCAATATGACAAGTGAAAAGTTGTGAAATAAAATTAAGTAAATCATTTGTTTTTCAGACACAACGACTTACCGTGGAACATCCGAAAGTTCGTCCACAACCGACTCAACGAGTTTAAGTTCGGAGAAGACCTGAGGCAGGTGCCGCCGTGGTCGATGAGCGCCTGGTCCCACACAGATCTGGAGAGGTTGAGGAGGGGGCACGTTTCAGCCCAGGTAGGGATTTTATCGTTAATGCATGAACATTTATGATAATAAATTTAAGTCAATAAGTAATAAAATAATACATTGCTTTACGCTTCTGAAGTATGGAGCCCCAATTGTCTTGAGGCAATCGAAACAGTCCAACTTAAATTTTTAAGCGCCAATATTTTTTTTTTCATTTTGATGGCATTGGACACTTCCATACAACCAGATTAATAAGTAAGAATGAAGAAAATATTTACATATTTATGTTTTAAATAATTTGTTTATTGATTTAAAATAATTCAATACGAAGCTTATCTCATCTCTTCCGCTTAGTGATATTATTTCATTGTATGAAATGTTATTTTTCTTAAGATCTTTTAGAAGTTTTTTTCTATGAGGTGTATATGACTTACATTCCATAACGAAATGGTGCAGAGTTTCTCGATTATTGCAATTTTGGCATGCGGCCGATTCCGAAATTCCGATACGGTGCAAATAACTGTTGCATAAACCGTGATTCGAACGTAATCTACAACATGTTTTATTTCCTGTTTATTTAAATTGATATTTGAAAACCATGGCCTGCGTGAGATACTAGGAAATACGGATTTATAATACTGCCCTGTAGCAGAAAGTGAATATTGATACAGCCATGCAATCTTCTTTGATTGGTAAATAAAAATCCGTAAATGAAAGAATCTGTTAGTAAATTTTATTTTTATTTTTTTTATTTTGAAATGATATGTATATAAATTGTTAAAATCATAATAATGTAATTTATAGCCAAACTGAGCTCTATTTGTATGAGGAAGCCCCCAAAGACAAATAAAATTTCTATCATAATGCAATTGGGAAAAAACCACAATGCAAAGCCTTATGTTTCAAATCTAGTAATACACCCACTTACCAGTCGACGTTTCGCCTATTCAGGCACTATCAATACACTAAAAACAAAAAAGGTTTATATGAATCACATTTCGAAAAAAAAGGCGCAATACATCCCAACGATCAACAGCCCAAACAGGCTCCAAACATGAAACAGCACCCGACTACCAAGACGTTCAACATACCAAGGTATGTTTCCTTGATTAAATAGTTTAAAGAGTAATAAATATTACCAGCTTATCTATCTAGCATTCCAACACTGAAACTCTCAGACAAGTTAGCTCTAAAGAAAGACAAGATGTTAAAGACAAGTCATCGAAAGAAAAGATATGATGGCGTATTTCGGCCCAGTGTACCCTCGAGACTCCTGGCAAATCCCGAAGCGTGTTAACTTTATAGGGGTAGTCGTGAGGCTTGCGAGATCAAGAAGACTAAGTTGGCTTGGGGATAATAAAAGTTGATGGAGAGTAGTATGAGTAGGAAGATAATGAAGGATAATTTCTTAAGTAAAAGAAGAGGGAGCGAAGAACTAAATGAATGATTTACAACAGGATATCTACAGACTTAGAGTGACCGCGTGGAGATGAAGGCGATGGATCGGGACGGCTGGATAAAGATTGTGAGAGAAGCTAAGGTTCGTAGCGTTCAAAAGCCAAGGCTGACTGTAGTTAAAGAAGGAAAACAGGTCTACCATTATAATAAAATGTTACTGTGAATATAATCAGTCTGAATAATATTGTACATTCCCATACATCTATTGGCTCCTAGGGTATCCAAACTAGACAGAAGGACTAATGCCCAAAATTAGAGAGTGCATCCAAACTCAACAAAACGTCCTCCAAAATATAGAGAAAAAAATATTAGAATGGTATGGCTACCTCAGAAGTATGAAGGAAGAAAGATTGTCCAAGTTAATTTTTGATTGGAGTGCTGAAGGGAGGAAACGACGAGAAAGATCACAAAAAAGATGGATAGAAAGAAACGAGGAAAGTAGTGCATACTTGCATGCAGTGCCGTGCAGGCCATGGTCTGAGGGAGGAAGATATACAAGATATAACAAGATGGAAAAAGGAATTAAAGAAAATCTTTGGTTGAAGGAAACCGCAATTTGTTTGAGGAATTAATAAGCATTAAATTTTATTTTATTTTTTTTCTTACATATATATAATATCCTACCGATATATAAAAGCACACACACACATATAAATATATATATATATATATATATATATATATATATATATATATATATATATATATATATATATATATGCATTTAATTTTAGTTGTCATGAATATATTAAACTTAAACGGATATGAAAATATTTCTTAGGAAAACAAAAAATGCTACTGTGCATATATGATTGTTAGTCAAAAACTGTGTCCATCATAAGTTATAAATTTTTGAGTGATTTTTATAGAAATTAATTATGTTAATTTCGATGTAGGCCTCAATGAAATAAATTATAAAAACGAATTTTTATTAAATTATCTTATTTTTTTTATAAGAACGTCTATTCTCATTACTATCACGATTATTTAATATAAACACTCAGATTAAATGTATTCCCAGGATTCGTTTTCCATCACGATAAGATAAATGTATAGTCTCTTTAGAAATGGCGTATTTGAATGTTTTAATGAACTTTGTTGATTCTAAAATAATTTATACGTTGTGTTTGTTTATCATTACGGGTGCAATGTTGATTTTGTTTTGTTCGGAAGGATAATGAATCTAGCCTTTTTCTGATTTTCCCCACTCATTTATGTTAAATAAGCCAGTTTTATATTTTAAAAAACCTTAAGACCGTAAGACCGAATGATGTATAACCTATATTACTGTAAAGTTTCACCCAAATCCGTCCAGTAGTTTTTGCGTGAAAGAGAGACAAACATACTAACTTTCACATTTATAATATTAGTAAGAATAGCAGGATATCAAAACAAATAGTTTCACGCATGTTCTTTCTGTTTTTTAACAACTATGATCATGTGATTTGCATTTAATTATGTACTATAATGGATTCTCCACAGTACCTAAAAATCTGTCGAGGGCGGGGGGGCACGTGCCACCATGCAACCCCTGAATTCGTGTTCGCAGCCCGGCAGGTGGCCTTAGGATTTTTAAAGGGTTTAAAAAATCCTTGGTTATGTCGTCCTTCGGAAGGGGCGTTAAACGGGGGTCCCGAGCGTGTACGGTGTCAGGTACTCAGTCAGGTTAAAAATCTCTACCCTAATAAACCTGGATAGGCAAAATTTAGGGATCCCACTGCAGTATCGTTCGATTAGCCGTAGCATTACAAAGTGACGTTAAATGAACAAACAAATCGAAAGATGTAAGTGGGAATAGTAAATTTTTCCTGTAGTAAATAATTAAGTATGCATATAATTTATTATCAAAAACCAGGTCTAATTTTATTGTTTATTCATTTAACGCTACATTATAATGCTATGGCTAATCGGATGATGCTACAGTGGGAGTCCTAAATTTTTCTATCCAGGTATAATTGGAATAAGGATCTTCAATGGATTCCTGACACCGCACATATTCAGGAAATCTATTTTTCACCTCTTCGAAAGTACGGTATAACCAAGGATTTTTTACTCCCTTTGAAAACTCCTAGGGCCACCTTCCGAGCTGCGATCCCGCAACTTTTGGTATAGAAGATTTTTATGCAACCAAAGAGCCACTAAGCCATAAATTAGTTTGATTAATAAAATCTTATCATAACATTGTATGCATAAAGCAATAAGAGAAAGTAATTGCCTTTTTCTGGTCCATTATTGCCCAATGAGGGGCTAATGATTCTTTACGTTGGAGCTTAAACTGAACCAGAGGCATGCATATTTCTATTGCAGAACACTATTATCATTCTCCTTAAAACGATATAGAATTGAAAAACTAATATACAACTTTGCGGATGGACACCTTCTCCAAATGTAAATATGTCTGTTGGAAATTTGCTTGATTCCTGGGTTTACTAAATCAAACAGGAATATGCTGAGGTGTGGAGTGAATATGAAGGCTAAAACAAACCGGGCAATGTATATTTTATGTAAATGGTTGGGGGACTGCCTTTCCGCTATCTCTTTATACACCTCTGCCCTTTCAAAGCCCCCGTCACAACCATTGCTCTGTTTACATTTTGTACGGTTTTACCCTCTCATTTATTCTGTTTATTTAGTCAAATTAAAAGAAAATAAATATCAAATTTATCTGGCTTATCAAATTTACCAAAAAAAATATCAAATGAACATAAATCCCTGCGGAACCCCTTTCAAACTCCCAGTTTCAAAGGTCTTGTATTCTTATGATTGTAGTAAATTATGAACGAAGTATATGTAAACATATATATCGTTATTACTGTAACTCTCTAGAGCTTTTTTCAGCTCAGTACTAGTGTAATGATGTACATATTTCTGATTGAAGAAACATGTATGTAACCATCAGTCCGTGAGATTACGGAAGGTTTGATTATTAACAATAAATAACGTTAATTACCAGTGGCACCTTTGGTCTAGAACAACATACTATTCCCATAATCGGTGAATCGCGGGTTCGAAACCCAGCCGGTGGCCTTACTTAGGATTTATATCAATTATAATTTGATTAAATGTCTGATTAAAGTTGTTTTTTTCTGATTGATCAGAAATGTTAAGGACGAATCAGGGCGAATGATTACTGGAGATGGAGAAATACTGGATAGATGGTGAGGTAATTATTCTGTATTGTTTTCTGGTGCCTCGGAAGAGAGAGTGGAAGACGGGCGGGAAACATAAGAAACAGAAGAATATGATGATGTGATATGGGAGGAAGATGTCACATGGGCAATAGAAAAAATGAGGATTGGCAAAGCAGCGGGCAAAGATGGTATTGCACCAGAACTTATAAAATTTGGAGGTTATAATAACACAAGGCTATGCAAGCACCTGTTTCAGAATATATTCTCTACTAAATCTATGCCTGAGGAGTGGGGTTGTAACATCATCATTCCGATCCACTAGAAGGGTAGATATTGAATGCCAAAACTATAGGCCTACATGTCTCTCCCCCATGGTCTATAAACATTACTCCTCTATACTAGAAAGGACACTTAAATCAATCGTTGAAGACAAATTTGAAGAGGCAACAAGCAGCTTTTAGACCCCACCAGTAGTTAGAAACGACGGATTGTGCAAACGGGGTCAATGACCTAAGGTCATTGTAGGGCGGGGGGGTGATTAGTGAGGGCGGGAGGGGGTGACCTTGGGCTAGTGGCTGGTGTTTGTGTGCACAATGTGGCAACAGTGTAAGGAATTTATTAGATCTGGCAACGTCGCATTTGTTTACATTGCGTTTCATTCATGGGGTGGTTTGACCTTTGATGACGTCTGGTCTTATATTTGTTTACTTCCGCGTCGACGCGGCCGGTTTCGTCTGTGAGATCACCTTCAGGGCTGCTTTAAGTGGTTTATAATTTATCATCGGTAGTTAACCTGTTGCATTTGTTTTCAATGGTGGGGGTGATTGAACTTTGTACCGGTCTTGTGAGATGGGTGTGACGTAATTTCATTAAAACATCGTCGCTTTGTTTACATTTGAGTTGTAGTAGGAGTGTAAATAACCTTGTGACGTAACGGGGCATTGACCGTGTGACGTCAGAGCATGAACCTGGTGCATTTGTTTGCAATGGTGGGGGTGATTGAACTTTGTACCGGTCTTGTGAGATGGGTGTGACGTAATTTCATTAAAAGAAAAACATCGTCGCTTTGTTTACATTTGAGTTGTAGTAGGAGTGTAAATAACCTTGTGACGTAACGGGGCATTGACCGTGTGACGTCAGAGCATGAGTCACAGCTGGTCCACCTCCCCGCTTCCCAGTATGCGTTTCTCAGCAGTTCATACTTTATCTCACGGATGATAAGGCGCTGTAGTAGTGCGTAAAAATGACCTTGTGACGTCAGTTCCGTCAGAGCAGACACCACTATCGTACTTTGAATTATATTCAAAGTGATCAAGGGAAAGAATTTTACAACTCAAAGTTTAATTCTCTGATGAAAAAAAAAATACTCTATTAATCATTATTCTACTTTTACCTCAATGAAGGCTTCCATTGTAGAAAGGTTTAATAGAACATTGAAAGCGAAAATGTGGAAAGCATTCAGCTTACTAGGAAATTACAAATTTTTAGATATTTTACCCCAGATTCTACATGAGTATAATTCATCCTTTCATTCAACTATAGGTATGAAACCGATTGATGCTCGTAATAAAAAAACGGAAAAGTACTTGCAAAGCAATGTATATTCTTTGGTGCCTAAATGGAAAGGACGAATACAAAAATTTATTGAAGACGATTTTGTGAGAATATCTAAACAAAAATCGGTATTTTCGAAAGGATATTTTTCAAATTGGTCAAGTGAAATTTTTAAAATAGTCAAGGTTCAGAAGACATATCCATACACATATTTGTTAGAAGACCTGAAAGGACAGCCAATCAGTGGTTCATTTTATGAACAGGAGTTACAAAAGGTTAAATATCCAGATGTATATCTTGTAGAAAAGGTTTTGAAGAGAAAAGGAAACAAGTTGTACGTGAAGTGGTTGGGATTGGAAGAACGCAGCTGGATTGACAGAAAGGATATTGCATAATGTTGTGAAAGAAGAAAAAAACACTCTTATATTAGACATTTATTTTTTTTTTTTTTTTAATCCTGTTACAACAAAACGTTTATTAAAAACATTCCTAAAATATAAAATAGGATTTTTTTATTGACTTGTTGCTGCTATAACATGTAAAATAAAATCTAGTGATTGATAATTAATGTTCTTGTTTTTTTTTTTTGGGTTTTTTAACCTACACTTCTATGATTTAAGTAATCATTTATTTATTCATTTATTAATGTTTTAGAATTAATTAATTACAACTATTATATACTTATAACTACAATTACATATAACAATTAACAATTATATAACTAATGCAATGAATAATGGCCGTAAGGTAGCGTATCTGTATTGTTAATTGCTGTATGGCGTTTATCATCATATGGGGAAAGAGACTTTTTATTTATTAATACTGTTTGCACTTGATGTCTTTTTGATTGTATAATTTGAAATTGACTGTACATCGACTCGTAATTTCTTATAGTATTTAAATAATCTTGAAATGTGAATTCACGAACTGCACATTTTTTAATCCCTTTGGATCGTTTTATAAGTAAACCATGTTTAGTTATAAATGAATACATTTTTGGTCTTAAGCCAACGTATTCAACAATTGGATCTCCAGCTGTTTCATCTTTGAGCATTCCTACAATTTTTTTGTTTTTGTCAGAATAAGAACGATGCTCTGTCGGATAATTACTTGTATCGAAATAGTCTTTTAAATTGTTACTTATGTCGTCGTATATATCTTCTGTATTAATAAGGTATAGAAGTGAATCGGTGTCTATATAGCACAGGTTTATATTTTGCGGACCATAAGCTTTTAAGAATACGTCATAATGTAATTTGTACATTAAAACCTTTGAAAGTTCCAGTATGCTAAAACCGACATAAAGGGGCTTATCAAATACAATTTTTTCCTTCTCTAACTGGACGGATACTACATTTTCAGTGAAAATTATTCTCTCTTTGAAATTTGGCTTTTTAACTAGTTTGTTTAACGATCTTTTATTTGTTACAATTTTTAGGTCTATTCGTTTTCTAACGTTTTCCATAAATTTCCCAAAACAGGAGTTGTTCATGAGTTTGAAAAAATCTGACTCAAAAGGATTGGTAGACTTAGCTCTATGTTTGCTATTTAAATTAATGTATGGAGCCAACCAATTCTTTTGGTTAAATTTTAAAACTCTATGTATTTTTTTCAATTTAATCCCGAGATTTATAGCTTGTTTCAAGTTAACATAATGCACGATATAACGGGTTTTTGGTGTGAGTGTCGTTAGTAACTTTTCTGTAGTTTTATTGCAAGGGGGTTTTAATCTTTCGGGTAATAAAGGTAGTTGACAGTGCAAATCGTGTATGGCTTTAGGGTAATCAATGTCTACATCAAGTATGTACCCAACTTCAGAGTCATCGGGAACGTTTAACACGTCTAAATCTTCATTATGCCATTTAAAATCACTATATGGAAGGAAACAGTTCATTGCATAACCATACAAATTATTTACATCAGCATACATTAGGTAGCTAATGGGCAGATTTGGATCATAATCATCTACGTAACAATTATTTGCTTTGGCATAACGCTTGACAACTTGTGTAATACCTCCTCGAATTCCTTTTTCGATAAATAATACCATATCTAGGTCTTTTATAATGTCTAGCTCAATGTTTGTAGTTTTTAACATTGCTTCATAGCTAAGGCCCGGAAGAGACATAAAATAGGCTGGATCTAAGCGATATATATCTATACAGAGTTTACGAAATTTTTCAAAGACTTCGCATAATAAAATTACATCTGTTTTTATATACATTTCGGTATACTCTTTTAAGTTCTTTATATTGAAGGTTTTCCAAATGGTTTGAGCATGTTGATAATCAGAATTAGAAATATTTTCTAAAGTTAAATTGTTGTAAAATTTCTCTATTGCAGGTAACTTAGTTTCCTCCAACCGCGCGAAAGAATTTATGTAAGAATACGGGTAAATTCCTTTTTTTGTCAGCAATTCAACTTTGGTTTCTTCAGAAAATAACTGGTACAAATGAGGGAATGTGATTGAATGATTCACAGAATCTTTCTTCATGTTTTGTACTAGGGTGTCTAGGCTAGCTGCTAAAAATTTATAACTGTCTACGAACCTTATTTTAGTTTTACAATTTTTAAATGTTTTAGTGAAACTTATGTATTTTTCTGTGTTACTTGGAATTACAGTAACATCTCCTTCATGGTCGGCTAAAAAAGGAACAATAAAGTGCGAGTCATAACCCTGAAAGTTATGCATAAATACCGGAATAAAATTGGGAGTTTTTGCTTGTAAATTGCAATTGGAATGAGCCGCTCCAATAAACTTAGATGTTACATGATCGTGATGACGTACTTTCTCATCGTTATTTAAAGTTTTCTGGCATATAACGCATAAATCAGTAGATTGATAAATTAACTTTTCTTGCTCGGTCATTTCAGCCATAGGTTCGACATTTCCATATATTTTATCAGCTCTTTTAGCCAATTCATGTAATGCTTCCATTAACATTGACATACAGTTTTCACCGGTGAAAATTGATGGTTGTTGTTGATTAAATAATGGTAAATCCGCTTTGACCATAAGTGATGCACAAAAGATTTTATGATTTTGAACTGATTTTGTCCAAGAAATTGATGGATTTTGTGAAGGACCCTCAATTGGTTCCAGATAGGATTCAAAGTCTGCATATGCTACAATTTTAATTTTTTGTGTGCATTCGAATTTTTTAAATTTGATTTTATCAGCAACTGGAAAATCCGATCTCACTGGTTTATGCGTACCGCAAAATAATAAATGCTCCTTTAATCTTTCTTCCGCGTTTTTTCCGCTTTTTGTTTTATATCCCCAGGAAATAGATGTTAAACATCTGTGACAAATTTCTTTGGCAGATTTGTCATCGGATATTTGTCTACTAACAAGCCGGCTTAAATTTGTGATGTAACAATAGTGCGAATTTCTTTCATTTTGAAGAAACAAAAGGTCAAATCTCTCCTTGTAGGTTTCTCTTTTGCTTATTCTTAAAGGAAATATATCATTTTTTTCATCTAAACCGTAAACATTAATTAAAACATTGTTTACATTTTCAAATTTTTTAATGTCTTTCATGGAAGTGGGATATGTAATACAATCGAAATTATAATTATTATCAAAATGTTCATACGACTTAGGATTGCTCGAACCAATAGTTTTGCTTAATATTGCTAATCGAAAACAATCATTGTTTACGTTTTTTACATTAATTACGGCATGCTTGTTTTCTATAACTTTTGGCAATTTAATAAATTGTTTCCCGCTGAGAGGTTTATATTTAGTTAAATGCAAGTATAGAAAGTTACATGATACAAATGTCCAACCAGAACCTTTAGCTTCAAAAGAATCTAATTCCAAGACTATTTTTTCGAATGATTCTCTAATATATTCGTCCAAATCGGTTGAAGAATCTATAACTTGCTGACTAGTCTTAAAATTCATATCGGACTTTTCCTCATTATTTTGACTTATTTTTTTATATGTACAGTCTAACTGTAGATTAACTTTAAATATATTCCATTGAGCCAAATATGATTTTAAAATCTTAATCAATTTTTCTTTGTTTACTTCTAAAAATGTTTTCGGAATTATGTTTTTATCCCGATTTTCAATATAAAAATCTAAAACTGTATTACCAAATGCAGCCTTTTTAATGCCTTGTTCATACGTGATTAAGCTACTGAGTTGTTCCTTATGATAAAGTTTATATTTCTTAGGAGAACTAATTCCTTTTTCTGCACTATTAACACTGGAGAAAGATGGTATGTTTGAATGTGTCCGTTTTTTAAATGGTAAATGAAGTTGAGATTGTTTCAAAGATGACCCAGCAGGAGTTTGGAAATTTTCCATTGCTAACGATTGGCTACTGTGGCCCACGAACGCTTGAAGGGAACTGATGCGCTTTTTTTTTTCTCACATACAATTTTATGTCGTGAACAGCTAAAATTTGATTTAAATTCGCGACTGCAATTTGTGCACGAATGAAATTCCCATTTACATATATGAGAACTTAAATTTTGTAATAAGAGCCCACATTTTGTACATAAAACATCCATACCTTATGACACAGATACTTCCCCTAGGCCGATATTCACGCTTTTCTTATTTACTAAAACTTAAGATGTATGTATTTTTGCACTTCCCTCCGTATTTCATCTTCAATAATCCTAAAAATAAAAAAAAATCTTACTTTTTTATTCTGAAAATTAAGTATTAATAATTTTAAAATTTTAAATTAAGTATTAATTTAATTGATCGCAATAACAATTAATGATATGAAAACTCACCGTCATACTGCTCTATCTCCTCATCGGTGAAACATTCGCGGTACCTCTTTGGAAGAAAGGTTCGGATGAGTTCTCCTTCCTCTCCCTCTATGATGGCCTGCAGTGATTGGCCGTATTCAGTATTTTTTAAATTGAGTTTAAGTATTTTATATGCCGCTCCCTCTTCTAATTCTCCTATTGTCTTATAGGCTGTAAGACCGTTTAATTTATTCAAAAGAGTCATCTGCAATGTTTATAACAATCATTGTTAAAATGATTCAATATTGTCAAGATTTTTATCATAATGTTAAGATTAGTTAAAACAAGTAGCTTAACAACTTACGTTTAAGCAGTGACTAGCGACAGCGGAGAGCATAACACGGAGGCAAAACAGAGTGACGTAGGCCAGTGGCTGAAGAGGGAACGCTTATAAAGACTTGGAATAGGTGGTATCATGACCATATATGGACACAAATATAACCGCTGAGCAAAGAATAATGGAAAACGGGTAGGTTGCATCGCGATGACTCATGCTCTGACGAATCTGTCATCACATGGTATGACCATATATGGGAATGGAAATATAGAGAACCGAGAATGCAACTATGCGAATGTAACTCACAGACAAGGTTGATTATTATTACCGTTTATCTGTAATATTTATAACCATTAGATTGCTATCACTATGCTAGGATTAGTTTTTGTATCATCGGATGAAATGTTTGTAGCTCTTTTGTAATAAGATGTTTTTGGCACTAATGCTGATTTTCTGTAAATATTAACAGACTTTATCTCACTTTTATCAGGGGATTCGCCCCAAACATCACTCTCTCTTCTTTTTATTCTTTTGGGCGTCGATGCAAGTTCCGGTTTGGCCTGGTACAATTGTACTGATTGTTTAATGTCTTCTAGAGGTTGAAGCACGGGTGTAAAGAATTCTTGTCGACCTTTTTCAATATCTTGGAGACTACGCTTCAAAGACTGATATTTGTTTTTCAAAATCTCGCTAGTTTTTATAATCTCACGAGTGACTCTTGGGTCCATGACTGCTCTTTATATATCCACAATGAATGTATCGATTCCTTTTCTAAAACGCCCATTGTTCAGGTCTCTACTTTTGTCAATGACGAGATAACTAAAAGAATCTTTCCAACATAACGAACACATATCTTTAAAAAGTGAAAAACTTAAATCTAGAGTGCTTACATGTTCTTCGTAAATATGTTTCAAATTTAACTCATCTTGAGGAAATACTATTAAAAAATTAAAGTTACATCTGATAAGGTGTCTCGGGATACAAACATAACTTTGTGTTAAATAAAAGCAATCAAGGTTCATGTGACGACCATAACTAAAATATCGTTTAATTATATCCTGATCTTCCATTGTCACATCATCGAATATACAGACCGAATTGGATTCAACTTCTTGAGGCAATTCTTTTGCATCTTCAAATTCGAATAATCCTATTTCAGGAACTAGATTTATGATACTTTTTAAATATTGATATTTCGGTTGATGTAAAGTTTTTCCGAAAAGATACACATTTTTAAATTTTAAGCCATTCGGATTTAATAAAAGTCCAATCATGATATTAGTCTTTCCGCATCCGCTTGGTCCACAAATCGATGCCCTAATGGTGCTTGGTAATAATGAACTGTGCCTCCTCTCTGAATCCCACTTAACAGGGGAGAAGTCAGTAGTAGAGAAACGTTGTCCTTGTCTAACTAATTTCATTCTGAATGCAAACAACATCATCTTTCCTCTGTATATATATATATATATATATATATCTCAGTTCTTTATTTTCCAAGTACAGTATGGTTCGTAGGACTCGCAAAGGAAGAGGCTTGCTGAACAGTGTTATTAACAAGTTACCAATTGAATTACACCTTCCGGGATATCAGTATTGCGGGCCGGGTACGAAATTAGAAAAACGTTTAATTGCGGGTGATAGTGGAATAAACAAACTTGATAGAGCTTGTAAAGAACACGATATAGCTTATCGCAAACATACGAATATGGATAGTCGCAAACAAGCGGACAAGATCCTAGCTGATAATGCTTGGAAACGAGTTAAAGCTTCAGATTCGTCATGGGGAGAAAAAGTTGCAGCTTGGCTAGTTACAAATGTCATGAAGGCGAAAGGGAAAACTGGTTCAGGTTTAAAAAATAAGAAAAAGAAAGGGAAGATAAATTTTATGGATTTGGTTAAATCGTCAAAGGTTGATGATGTATCATCAATTCTGAATGCATCGAAAGTGGCGTATAAGAAGGCTAAAAAACATTTACGCGGTAAGGTGAATCCTTTACCGCCTAGAATTCTACCGCTACCAAAGGAGGGAGGCTTTCTCCAATTTCTTGTACCGTTGATGGCAGGACTTTCCGCTGTAGGATCTTTGGCAGGAGGAGCTGCGAGTGTGGCAAAAGCGATCAATGAGACGAAAGAGGCCAAACTTAAATTAGACGAGCAAAAGAGACATAACATGGCAATGGAAGGTCAGAAAGTTGGTGATGGACTTTATTTGAAGCCCCACAGGGATGGTTACGGTCTGTTTATAAGCCGACAAAAAAGACCTAGAAAAATATGACTACCAAATAAACCGTTGACCGATCTTGAATTAAATTATATGGCTAAAGATTTAAATATTCAAAATTTTCGTGGAGTATTTATGATCGATAATCTCCCTAAATATCCGAATAAATATGAGACAGCTATTATAAACTTGCAAACAAGTTCAGAACCTGGTTCTCATTGGGTGTGTTATGTGAAAAAAGATAATCTTGTGAAATACTTTGATTCGTTTGGAAATTTGAAACCACCACCACAGCTACTTGACTATTTCAAGGGTTCAAAAATAACTTACAACAGACGTCGTTATCAGAAGTGGAATACTCAGATTTGCGGACATCTCTGCTTAAAGTATTTAGCTGATGTTTCTCATAAATTTTGATCATTCATAATCATGAGCTATACAGTATCGTTTACGGGAAATTCTAGTGTTCTTCATGCAAACTTTTTACCTCCGCTGGAATTAGGCTCAAGTTATACAGTTGGTTTATTATCTTTTGACACATACAATACTATTCCGAATATAAGAAAGGATGTTAGCGATAAGTTTTATTTTGGAAATTCGACAATCCAGATACCTGAAGGATCGTATGATATCGATGCACTAAATTCTTTTCTTCGCGAAGAAATTGCTCACCAGGAACCTGGTGCGGGGTTTATGCTGCGAGGAAATCAGAATACTTTAAAGGCTGAACTTAGAACAACGAAGCCGGTCTACTTCAACTTCCCCGACAAGCCCCATTCTATTGGTCCACTGTTGGGTTTTCATCGTCCAAATCATGTCATCAACCCAGTGCATCGGTACAGCGAATCGGATGGTATTGTGAAAATTCTTTCTGTAAACACTATTTCGATTCATTGTAACATCGCAGTAGGGTCTTATGTCAATGGAGATCCGGATCATAGCATACACCAATTCTTTCCGGCTGTAGAACCAGGATATAAAATAATAGAAACCCCGAATCCTGTCATTTACTTTCCTACTAACGTGAGGACTGTTGACAATATTACCGTTCGGTTAGTGGATCAAGACGGAGAACTTATTGACTTTAGGGGAGAAACTGTTACATTGAGAATACATTTGAAGAAAAATGGGGATTGATTTTACGATGGATGGTGTGCAGAATAATAGTGTAGCTCGTTATAAAAGGAGAGAGCAAGCCATGTTAAGAATTAGTAATCCTAAATTGACGAGACAGTTAACAACTGCAAACGCTAACTTTTTGAAACAGTGCGGTTTTCGGTTACAAAATAAGAAAAAATGAATAACATACTCAACATTACATCAGATATAAAATTTGATGATTCCCTTACGCAATTCCAGTATCATTCACATCAGCCGTATGCGGGGAACACCTTTAACAGGTCCGACGAAATCAGAATACCTATACATCAACAAGATGTCTACACGTTTCCTTCATTAAGTTATGTTTATCTTGAAGGACGAATTTTAAAAAAAGATGGTACTCCTGGAGCTACTTCAAAATTGACTAATAACGCATTTGCGTTTTTGTTTGACGAGATTAGATATGAATTGAATGGCATTGAAGTTGATAGAGTGAGAAATCCTGGAATAACTACAACGCTTAAAGGTCATGCATCATTTTCACCTACTCATGTCAAAGGGCTAGAAAATGCGGGATGGACGATGCCCGGTGTTAACAATACTCTTTCCTTAGACAAAAACGGATTTTTCAGCGCATGCCTGCCCCTGGATATTCTTTTAGGAATATGTGAGGACTATAGAAAAATTTTAATAAATCTTAAGCAGGAACTCGTTTTGATTCGATCTAGTACGGACTTGAACTGTGTGAAGGGTAACGATGATAACGTCCAAATAAAATTGGACAAAGTGGTTTGGAGGATGCCTCATATTCGTGTTTCTGATCAAGAACGTCTTAGATTGCTGAAGATGGTTGACAAAAACAAGGTCATATCAATTCCGTTTCGATCATGGGATCTTTACGAATACCCTAGTTTGCCTGCAACACAGCAGGAAAATTGGACTGTCAAAACATCGACAAATTTAGAAAAGCCGCGGTATGTTATTATCGCATTCCAGACTGATCGAACGAGAAACGCTACCAAAGACAGCAGTCAGTTTGATAGTTGCAAATTGAAAAATTTGAAACTCTATCTGAATAGCGAACAATATCCTTATGACGATTTGAATTTAGATTTTGCACAAGGAAAAGTGGCTCTCCTCTACGAAATGTATGTAGAGTTTCAAGAGAGTTATTATAATAGGAGACATTCTCAGCCTCTACTGTCACGATCTGATTTTGAGACATTCGCACCTATAGCCATCATAGATTGTTCTAAACAATCTGAAGCAATACAAAGTACGACTATTGATATTCGTGTATTACTAGAGGCGAGTGAGAACTTTCCGCCAAATACTAAGGCATACTGTCTTATTCTTCACGATAAAATTGTAGAATATGAGGTGGGAACCGGTTTGGTCCGTAAAATGTACTGAAACAACATGTATATATAGAGCTTAGATCGACTGCAAAAAATATCACTTCACCGTAGGACATTGACTGAAGCATATAATGCGTTCGGCGGTCATTGATTTTCAGGGCTATCGCTCGGCTTCTAATTCATTGATCGTTAAAGAACTATCTGTAATCTCCATCAGCCATGGTTCATCGTGGCATTGGTTTTTCAAACCACCTCGAGATGTCGGAGAAGTGGGTGAGTCGAAAACAAATCTTTGGGTAAAGAAACATATTCACGGACTGGAATGGAACTATGGTGATGTACCATATGAGGATATGAGATATTTCTTACTATCCATCACGGAAGACTATGACACATTATGGGGAAAAGGAATGGAAAAATGCAATTTCATAGAAGAACTTATCGATAAACCAGTCTACGATCTTCATGATTTCGGCTGTCCAAACTTGAAAATTTTAGAAAATGATAAGATTGCATGTAGTTTTCATTTGAACACTTCCTTTGTCTGCTCATTAAATCAAGCCCATCGATTGGCTGCATGGGTCAGAAAAAATTCTGAGGCTTTAAATTTCAATAAAGAAGAGGTACGTAAGCAATCATTTAGAAACATTGACTCGCCTCATCATCTGCTGTCGTTTGCAGGATTTATACGCGGAGTCAAGGATAGTGTTAAATGTGTATACTGCGGACTGGTCTATGATTCCAAATCACTAATCAATCCTCTCAAGTACCATAAGGCGAGTCGTCCTCAGTGTTTGTGGTTTGAAAAGGAGTATTTATAAAAAAATGACAGGAAGGACCTTGTATCACTTTGATAATGGACAGAATGGAGGCTGTAATACGTCGCTTGGGAGAAGAAGGCATAGAAACTCTAACTACTGAAGAATTGAGAATTTTACCCCGCTCGTTGCTTTTGTACGTTTTGGACTGTACATTGGATTATATCTGGGACAACTTACCTGAGGAATGGCAACATGACGAGGAATTTATCCAGAAACGAAGACTTTCCTACATTGATGAAGACTCTACTTATTATTAATTGTACTATATGTATTTTTGAAATTTTGTTTTATTTGTTTACATTATTTTATTGTTATGAATAAACAATGCACATTTTATAAGTTGGTTTATTATTTTATTATACCTTATTTTTTTTTTTAATTTATAGGAAGGGTGTTGGGTAAAAATAAATGCAACGAAATATAGAAAACAATTATATATTTTTTCATATCGATACAATTACACTTTTTATTCCATTAATTATTATTACATATATCGTTAAGTTCGTTTAAATTATAAAAAAGGGTATTGGTATTAATACTAAAATCAATCGGCACACATTCCGCAGGTTCGGTGAGTTGACATTTTTCATTTTTCTGGTATAGATCGACCATCTTGGTTATCAAGACCAGCGAGTCATTGATTTTCTTAATGTTCGTACATAGCTTAGTCGTTTCTATCCTGTTAAAACATGCTGAAACAGACTCAAGAGTCGATGGACTTTGGTTAAACATTGATAAACAATGAAAAACCTGTTCTATTTTCATTACTCTGTTTCTACCCCTCGTAGAATATAAACAAAGTACATTTTTACATCTTACTCGCTCATCGGCATCCACCTTCTTGTTACGTCTGTTTTGTAATAGAGACAGCATCCTAGGAATCTGCGCTTCAACGAATTTCCACTCTTCTGCATCCATATAAACAACTGTTTTCTTATCCATAACGGCGATTGTAGGCACATAATCGCACACACCGACTCGAACTAGTTTGCTCCTAGTTATGGGATAATCAGTTACTAATTCCAATCGACGTGAAACAACCATCTCGCAAGGCTACAACGTCGACACTGAGAGATTTTAAACGTTGGAGGTGGGAAGATGAAGTTTTTCTAAATTTTTTATTAAATGATTTATCTCTAATTTTTTTTCATACAATGATATCCAGTTTTTCAAGTCGTTGAGTTGACGTAGAAAAATACATAGTCTCCTGCGAGTATCAGCAACATCCATATCTTTTTTCTTCTTCACCATCAATTACATCACCTATTTTTAACGGCAAGCTTTCCAGTTGATCCAAATACTTGATAAATGCACAATTTTCAGACCATTTCTTATGATCTAATAAAGGATCGTCAAACTCTTCCCATTCGTGCACTATTACTCCGCAAAATGGACACCTTGTTCGGTCAGAGACTTTTAAATAATAAAATCCCGCAGACGCTAACCTCAAAGGACTCACTGGTGACGTCCAGCCGACAAATGTCGACAGACGGTCTTTCTCATACCTCAAGTTCCTACTTGTCAAACGTCCCATGATAAACTAACAAGTAAGGGCAATTGACGAAGGAGCAAATTTATAATTACCTCGACACCCTGCGACGAACGGGTATGCATTAGCTCATTCAACTAAAACATGACCCCCTCGAAGCGACGATCTCACAGGCCGACAACCAGTTCACGTACAGGGTTCTATACCCCCACATCAATGTAAACAAAATACCCTAAGACACGGGAATACTTGTCAATGCGGCAGTAAATATACAAGGATAAGTGTTTTTTCTTTTAATGAAATTACGTCACACCCATCTCACAAGACCGGTACAAAGTTCAATCACCCCCACCATTGCAAACAAATGCACCAGGTTCATGCTCTGACGTCACACGGTCAATGCCCCGTTACGTCACAAGGTTATTTACACTCCTACTACAACTCAAATGTAAACAAAGCGACGATGTTTTAATGAAATTACGTCACACCCATCTCACAAGACCGGTACAAAGTTCAATCACCCCCACCATTGAAAACAAATGCAACAGGTTAACTACCGATGATAAATTATAAACCACTTAAAGCAGCCCTGAAGGTGATCTCACAGACGAAACCGGCCGCGTCGACGCGGAAGTAAACAAATATAAGACCAGACGTCATCAAAGGTCAAACCACTACATGAATGAAACGCAATGTAAACAAATGCGACGTTGCCAGATCTAATAAATTCCTTACACTGTTGCCACATTGTGCACACAAACACCAGCCACTAGCCCAAGGTCACCCCCTCCCGCCCTCACTAATCACCCCCCCGCCCTACAATGACCTTAGGTCATTGACCCCGTTTGCACAATCCGTCGTTTCCAACTACTCCCACCGACAAACACTGGACCACATCTTCTCGCTGAAGACGATTATTGAGAAGGCATGGGGCAGAGGAAAGAGCTTGAAGAGCTTGTACCTAGCGTTCCTAAACATAAAGGCAGTATTTGAGTCAGTCCCTAGATAAGAAATATGGAAAGCTCTAGCTGCTAAAACTGTACCCACGGCATAAATAAATGCCATAAAAAGCACGTATCATGACTCCAAAGCTGTAGTCAGAATTAATGGAAGAATACCCGAGGCTATCGCCGTGAGAAGAGGTGTTAGAAAGGAGGGACAGTCTTAGTCCTCTACTTTTCATTACTTTTACGGACGAAATATTGAAAATCTGCCAGCAAAGGGCAACACGGATGGACGTGGGAAAGTGGAGCATGAGGACAATCCTAGCGCGAGTAATGGTTTTCGCAGATGATATTGTCATCATTGCCGATCCAAAGGAAAATCCTTAGCAGGCGATTACGGAGTGGGAAGCGGAGCTGGAAAGGAAGGCCATGACATTATATTTTGGAAAAAGCAAGGAGGTGCACATCACTGCAGAGGAGAAAACCTGGAGAAAGCGCAGGAGTATACCTACCTGGAAGTAGTGCTCAGAAGAAATGGGAAAATAAACTAAGAGCTCTCAAACAGAATTAAAAAAGCTAATAGTATATACTTCCATCTATGCAACTCAGTGGTGGGGAAAAGGGAATTGGAAAATAGTGTAAAATTATACATATTTAAGTCTATATACCTATCTACGCCTTATGGAAGTGAGAGCTGGGTACCGATGGACAAGCACTGGAGTAGGGTTACCACTGCTGAAATGAAATTACTCCGGAGAATGGCAGGCAAAACAAGGAGGGACAGAGTTAGGAATGTGAGGATAAGGGGATAAGGGGCCTTGGAGTGTCTGCACTGAGGGAAACAGAGGAGAGGAGACAGTTGGGATGGTTTGGTCATCTGTGCAGGATGGATGAGGACCGGGACCCAAAGAAGTTTTTGAAGCCGGGCCTACCGGACGTCGTCCTCGAGGAAGAATTAGACAGAAATGGATGGACCACATCTCAAGGATTGGTGAACGGAAGGGAAGGAATTTGAATGAGATGAAAGCGCTGGCTGGAGATCGGGGACTTGGCAGTCTCGGATTGAAGCAGCTCCACGCTGAGGAGGAAGATAAAGAAGAAGAATTTTATGTTAGAATGTTATGAATTAGTCATAAATGTGCAGTCATAAATAACACCAAATAAGTGAAAATTTTTTTTTACTAGTGCCGACGTTTCATCCTACGTTGTAGGTCATCTTCAGGTCAAATAGAAGGAGAGGCGGTTATGCGAACCATAGAAGTAGTGCTGCTAGTTAGAATTTTATAGTATAAATTAGGATATCTTTGTAGCTAGTTAAATATTAATCCAGGTAATTATTTTTCTTAAGTGTAAAAAATAAATAAGTTTTAGTTAGTAGAAAAAAATTCAAAATAAATCGTTCATTGATAAACCTTAAAATTTAATTACGTAATAAACGTAATTCTAAAAAGAAACATTTTTTTCTGAAAATAAAATAGTTTTAAAAAATTTAATATGTTTATGAAAGTTTACTGTGATTTAAAAATAAAATTAATGAATTCAATCAGCAACAAAAGTCACACTTCCTTCACTAAGTGGATACTATGTTAATTAGTAGTTCTACGTTATAAAATAATTTGTGCACAGGAGATAATTTGTAAAAATTACTTTTTAGAAAATTATGTATTCTAATCGATGGACTCATTTGTGTAGTTTAAGATTTCAGATGATTGAATAAAGAAGTCGTTAAGATCGATATGTTAAATAAAGATTTAAAAAGAATAAAGTGGTGATTTAAAAAAAAATATGCCTTAATATAGACATTTGTTCTATTATTTTTATATCTTATGATTGTATATTGAAATTTGACTCTTAATTATCCCTGTATAATTGTAATTATCCCTGTTCTCGGAACATAGTATCCGCGTTTCATGTATAATAGTTGATACGCCACTTAAAAAATATATTTTTCAATTATTCAATTTTTTATGATACAGAATTTAAAACACTGGATAAAAATCAACATATGTTGAGTGTATTCGTGTATGCCAATATTGTCCTGGAAGCAACATACAAGTCACAAAGTAACTTGTCACCACGGAAAAGCTAATTCATCACTTTGTCTTCAGCAGGAAATTTAGGGGATTGTTGATTGATGTTGGCCCTAAACGAGAAACTAATGTTGGAAGGAACCAACATTTCTCAGCAGCTCAAGTTATGATTTTAAAAATATCGTAAAGCAGGGAGTTACTCGAAGGGGAATAATAGATTAGAAACAAATCTTTATCAAGAAATAATATCCCTTAAGAATAACAAAGTTGTTGAAAAAAATGCAACATTTCTAGCCTGAAATATACTTGAATAACAGATGTTCAGGCATGATAGTCTTTAGTGTTAAAAAACTGATTCTGTCCTGAAAAGAATGCGTTTGCCGGAGGCAGCGGGCTAAGGGTAAATTTGAGAGAAAAAAAAGGCATTATTGTGAATAAGGTACAATTTATTTTTTGTATATCGCATAATAGGCTGGACATCACTCCTGGTGTCTGTCTTTCTTATCTCCGTGACACTTGGTGCCGACGGATGCGTCCTCCAGGAAGAGAATGAACACCGATGCTTGGTGGTCCTGGAGGATAAATAACACCGCTGCTTGGTGCTAGAATGCTTCCTCATGGAGAATAAATAACACCACTGCTTGGTGTTATGGGATTGCCCCCAAAATTGAAGAAAAGGCAGACAACAGGAAATGGTGCCCGACAATATGGTTGATAAATTTAGAGCTTATATTGCGTCAGAATAAGAACAGATATAGTGATATAAGTACAGACCAGTGGAGACTATTGTGGAGCCAGGGCTAGTAAAGTATGTGCCCTCTTCTTGCCCTGATTTGCCCTCGGTATCTTACGGAGATGTTTGGAAGGAAAGTAGCATGCTGTTAAAGTGAGTCGAGAAGAGGGCCCACCCTTCACAGCTCTCGTACCTGACTGGCTTTGGGCGGCCTGGTCACGTGACCATTAACCTCAACCGACCATTTACGCACATAATTTTTATACAATATAAAATAAAATGAGTAAAAACTGGCAATAAGTTAAAAGAGAAGATGTACATAAAAATATTAAAATGAAATTACTTTTAAAGTAATATTGTTGCTTTAACAAACAGAATAAATCCACAAATAATATAATAACAATAAAACAACTACTGATAACATCATAATAGAGTTACTATTTTCCTATTGTATAGATAGTGTTGTCCCTCCTAGTGCTAGCAGAAAATTTCGTTTTGTTTTGTATTTAATAATAGTAATGAGATGCTTATTTAACCCTAAGATTCGATGTCGATATCATATAATTTTGTTTATGATATTCAACGAATTTAAATTGATGTTAAGTCAAACTATAACTTCGATTAGTCATACATTTCCAAATGAATGGAGTATATTTAAGCATACATTTTTTACTTCAAAAAGCATGTAACAATATGATCCATCAATAGTCCCTGGCTGTTAACAAACTAAAAAACTTATCTGTCACAGCTGGATTAGTATCCGGGACATTCGACTAAACCAATTAGCCACCACGTCCTCTATAAATATTTTACACATTCTCTATAAGAGGTTGCGCACATAATGCATGGAAAATACAGCTAAATTATTATTATTATGATATGATAATGTAATGGGTAGACGGAGATGAGATATACAATAAGGAGTAGATGTTCGTTTTACCTTCTACTCCCATATCAGGTGTCTTAACAGCATTAATTATATTGGAGTGTATCAATTTCAAGTCTGCTTTCCCATAATTTAGAGCTTCAATATGCTACAGTTTACTTGAGGTTAATGGTAAACATTTATTTGAGGATTTCTGCACACTTTCATTTAGTATACAATGGCTTTCATTTAATACATATTCAACTAATGATCACTACTAGATAGATAGAATCAACAAAAATTCATACATTTCTTATTTGCTACACTTAATTCATTTATATTGACGCTCTTGGCATCATAGCCCATATTAAAGTCGTCGTTTTTTTTTTTTAAATATTTTTTGTAATCTCATTAAATGTTGAACAATTGTAATAATCTTCATTAATAGAAATAGGCTACAAGGTTAATTGATGAGTAATTTAAATTCACAACCATTTTAATTGACCTCTTCAATAAAAACGTTTTAGGCTTGACCCCCCCATCAATTGTTAGAACAATTTATTTTCAAATTACTCAACACTGGATTATTATAGGCCTTTCAAATAAACGGAATATTTTCTATATATTATTATATATATATATATATATATATATATATATATATATATATATATATATATATATATATATATATTAGCCTTCAAATCTAGGTTCTTTCTGCATAGCTAATATTTTCTTGTTTATTTACAATATTTGGCCATCTCATCCTCAGTATATTTTGTACTTATAAGCATATATAATATTAGTCATGGTTAAGTTATACTTTCTCAATTGAGGTCTGTCAAAAATACTTGTATTAGCTTCCTCTGCTTTTCCAGCAGCTTTATCTCCGTTACAACAACAAATAAAAATTCGTAAATTCGGCCCAGAAAAGTATATATGGCATCTGCTCTATTATGAATGTCAAATTTTACATGAAATCGCAACAC
The DNA here is from genome assembly GCA_037127475.1 of Arma custos. Classification (NCBI taxonomy): domain Eukaryota; kingdom Metazoa; phylum Arthropoda; class Insecta; order Hemiptera; family Pentatomidae; genus Arma; species Arma custos. The sequence goes on from CM073764.1 coordinate 100,370,130, forward strand.
GAGATTGTTTTTCAAACTAAAGTAGCGTGGAGCCCGTAATTGCTGATCATCCGTACTCGAGAAGATTTTGCAGTCTTTGATTTCGAATACGATAACGAAGTTGTGACCAAATTTTCATGAATATACTAATTTTATTTATTTTTCTGTGTCATGGTGAGGAATGTCAACAGGGCTATAACATTTGTAAGCCTGGAATTCAGATTTACTTTCTATATTGTTTAGTATTTCTTATCGTGATCTCATTTCCAGTTAACAACAGCTCCCTCGATTTAATCCTGGGTCTGAGAGCTCTCTGCTCTATTTCCACCCCATAGGACCCAACCACTTGAGGACCTCCTAATACATATTCATTCCTGGGTATTAGCCCCTTGCAGGCAGTGATTTTAGAGCCACTAAATGAGGGAAGACTGGGTCCATGCATTCCGATGTGTGGACAATCATTATTGCCATTAGAGTTGGCCGAATAATTCTTCATAATTAAGTGAAATGAAATTGTGGTATAAAAGACTAATGATTAAACCTAGATCAAATCTGAGGGCGGAATAATTTCAAATCCCCACGAGGGATGCCAAAATGTTATGATGACTGTTGTTGAACCAATAGACGAACCCAGAAATATCCAGTGATCTAATTTATTTTTATAAGGGAAACGTGAGGTGTGACGAATAATCATTCTAACTGACCCTTTACACTACTCAGGGTTTTTTAATAAGCATGTCAACGATTTTTATCGTCAATTATTCCAATAGAAAAAATAAAATAAATAAATATATATATATATATATATATATATATATATATATATATATATATATATATATATATATATATATTATCCAGCCATACAGCAATACTAATTACTATCTGTAATTAGTATATTCAGATCAAAATATATTCAAAACACAAATACATGAACTAATTAGTTCATATCTCAAGAAGAAAAATAAAACTTTAATTTTATTGTAATAGCCTAAATTATTATATAAATTCCTCCCGAGAGACGGTCAAATATTAATTTAAATTAGATTTATTCCAGTCAAATCACCATTACTCTTCGTCGTAAACCAATGACTTCCTGTCCACCAGTATCATTTATAACGTTAACTTGGGATCCTCATCGCCGCTTCAGGCTACTTCAACACTTATTAAACAAAAGCCCTAATCTCCCAAATTATTACAACATACAAACACATGACTATCATAAGTAGGGCTTCGGGACTCTTCTATGCCATCGAATTCCCCAAGTATCCAATCCTTGCATCGAAAGTCCTCAATGCTCCTTACTTTACTATATAAAGGTAAAAAGGATAGGACTCATTCATGATGTCCTAGATGGCCCAATTGTTGCTGCTTTGGAACCAATATCAATTATTTTAGGGCGAACTTCAATTAGTTTCAAACCTGTATAACCTTACAAGTTGCATTTGTTAGTGGAATACTACTGAGGGTATTTTATATATCTATATATTATTACACAGTTGTAAATTTCAATAATTATTCGTTTAAAAATAGTTTTATATATCTATACAATTTTTCTTTTTAAAAAAAATATGATATAGTTTTAGACTAATGGAGGCTTTCGATCACTTTCCCCTTGCTTTGCGTAATGTTAAATACCTAAAAATGCTCCCTTATCTCATTCCTGTTTGGCGTAGCTCTGGTTAAACCGTTCCGAGTTAACAGCGTTTAAGTCCTAATTACAGAGCCGGAGGTCTGCCTTTCTTTGGCCGTAATCCAGGGAATGATATAATCCCATCCTACTATTTCAACAGCCCTTAGGACTAGGCGCGCATCTAACTCTCTTCCTTAACTCAACTCCTTATCCCTTAATCTCCGTGATAACCCGCCTTAATGGGCAAGGGGGCTCACGGCTCGTCGAGATTAAACCAGTTTTTCTTATTCATACGGCTTAATGTCTTCTGCATATCCTTCTTACACTTTATAAATAGGTATCAATGTTGATCATAATATTAAAAACTATTCTTCATGTTTTCCGGCTTTATCGATTTTTTAGGGTTTACCTTCACGAAGAATTGGGAGCTCCTTTAATAAATACTTGGAGGTTGTAGAGCTATAGGAAAAAACATGAATTTTAATCGAATATTATAATAATGTTCATTTATTTTATATTTACAACTGCACATTATTAAATCTGTAACACTACAGCCCACTGAGTTAGGTACATGATAGAGACTGTACCGTTTCTAGGATAACAGTTGTTCAGGGAGATGATTCAATCAAGGGTACCCACTTTATACAGACTGGGTGAGCCCCAGGAGGGTCCTCAGATACAACAGGATCAACCGTTTCTAACAAATTAAGTAATTTATCTGTCATAGTTGGATTCGAACCTGAACTTTCTACATTGCAGCTAAGTGTTCTGCCCACTGAGCTACCCCGTTCCCATCTGCACAGTACTGCATCCAGCAAATTTTATCTCAATTAAACATCATCATCTTGATTTGCAGGAATACGAAATTCTTTATTCCATATGAATGGTATCTGAGCAGATCTCTAGGTCATTGTGTCTTTAATCTTCTGATAAAATCTTCTCATACAGAGAAGAGTAAAGAGAACTAACTAGAGGATTTTAATGATGTGTTGAATAGTAATATTTTGTGTATTTGCTGTGAAAATATTCTTGCCGCTGCATATAGTATGTTTCGAAATAACCAAAGAATATAAACAATGGTTCTTTGAATTTTGTATTTCGTTGTTTGTAGCATATGTCCCAATTGCTGCATTGCTGAACTCCTTCTACTCGTTCTACTCCATTTATCCAATTATCTCTTAGTATAGTAGTTTGCTTCGTAAGTTTAGTGAAGATCTGTTGCCTGGAAGACCATTGCAGTTTGTAGCGTCTTGTTAGTTTTTGTTTTTTTAGTTCTTTAGGTCGGTTCCATGTATAGAAATTACGTTATATATATTTTTAAAAGGTGCGTAGTCGTCCTATTTGACAATGAAGTAATGCATTAATATGATTTACAACAATATCGCAGAAGTTTCTTTCTCTTCCACTCAAGAGTGCAACAAACAAAAAAAGTTTTATATCTAAATTAGAATATATATTGTTAACAATTTTATTCTTTATTGAGTACAATAGTAAAGTCTTGCTAAGTAGTATAACCAACGATCTGTAGTTACTAATATATATTTTAAGGGCCAGAGTTAACACTGAAACTCATTTATCAAGACTATTAACGTTGTTAATAGCCGATCAATAAACAATTGCCAATTTCATTTTATATATTGTATAATATATTTTTAGTATATTTTGATATATGGAAAAAAATAGAAACTAAATTTCGATTTGCTGGAGCTTAAACTTCTAAAAAACTTCTTTCTGTTCATTCCGTAATTATAATTAGTGGAATGAGATTTAAATTAAAAAAAAGAGTAAATTAATAAAAATCCAAAGTAAGTACAAAAAATCGTCTATGTTTGATGATATGATTTTCGAAATTCGCGGTTATTTATTTCTTCCAAACGTTTCCTTAAATCTATCTCAATTATTATTTTAATATCCCCTAAGTGAAACATGCCCTTCTGGGTCACCTATGGTTTTGTTAGCGTAATAATCTTCTAAGCCCAAGGTCGCGGAATAGCACCCCGGGAGATAGCGCTATGGATTTAAAAAGAAAGTGAAAAACCTTGGTTATGTTGTCCTTCGGAATGGGCGTTAATTTGGAGTTCCGAGCCAGTGTGGTGTCAGGTACTCGTTGCAATCCCTTCCTATCTTGGTTATACCAGGATAGGCAAAATTTAAGACTCCAACTATAGCATCATCCGGTAAGCTAGAGCAGCCTAAAGTTACGTTAAATTAATAAACAAAAAAAACATGAAACTTTTATTGTTTTCAGTATTTCTTGTTAGTTAGTTTTATTAATATAAATTTATCTTACCAATAACAAATGGACAGTAATGGTAGCTGTTGCAGAGACTCTGAAACATTATAAACATAGCGTGGACGAAAGACACCAACAAAAAAAAATATTTATGCTGCTATTGCTAACCGGAAAATTCCACAGAGGGAGCTCTAAATGCTGTCTATCCAGGTTTAACTAGAATAGGAATTTTTAGCGAGTAACTGACATCGTTTAGGCTTGGGACCCCCATTTATCGTCCCTTCCATCGGACGGCATAACCAAGGGTTTTTTACTTCCTTTAAAAAATCATAGGACAACCTGCTGGGCTAAATGGGCAATATGGACCCCTGACAAGGTATTTCCCACAAATAAAACAATAAACGTACGGAAAAAAAATTCTTCTCAAAGAGTTAAACTGCTAAAGTAATTTTCATTTTTAATAATGAAGTTGGGCGCTAAGCCCCTCAACTGGTTTATCCAAGGCCTTCCTTCCACGTAAGTGCGTAAGTTAATTCTTCGGAAAGAGGTGCCTTGTAGCGTAAAAACTTTCTTAACTTTTCTCTCATCTCCACACTTGTTTTGGGCTCAGAGGGGGGATTGTCTCAAACCCCTAAAAGCCGTTGGAGAGCCGTTTGTGATAAAGTATTAAACTAGGAAACACTCCCTCTCCCTTCTTCATTCTCCTCTTATTTGCATGAGTTTAATTCATTTTACAGGATCCTTTCAAAATAATTTTTACCTGGTAAACGTTTTAAACCATTTTTAATGGTTAAAACTTTATAAATAGCAGAACGATGAAAAATGAACAATGTTTAGGATATTATTTATTTTGAGTCCGTTCTTCGAAAAAATGCAAATGTTCAACAAAAAAAATTATATACATTATAATTTCCAGGGGTCATTTGTATGTTTACCAATTTACTAATCAGTCAACTGAAACATTAATGGAATTATCAATAATATAATAATAAATGTATGGTGAGTAAGGATTGTATCCACTGCTAAAGCAGTAAAACAAATATAATTACTTATTTTGAATATAATTAATATCCCCATTAATATACACATTAATTAATGTAATATTGATTAATATATACATTAAACAAGACCTTGAATGACTCACATAGCTATATTGTTATAAAACCTGTATTTGATTTAAATTAAAACCTTCACAACTGAAAGACTAGTCTTTCAAGACTGAAAAGACAAGAAACTGCTCGAAGTTTTCGCCTACTTCATCATTTGCTGGACACACGTTCAAAGCTCCCAATTCATTACAAAAGACTCATTTGCATGATGTCATGTTATCACATGTTATCAGATCTATTTGGACATACAGAGTTTTTAGCTTTGGGGCTCTACTAAACCATCCAATTCATCTCGTATCCAATCCTTCCAATCCAAAATCCTTCGTAAAATCCTCAATGCTCCTTATTATGTCACAAACAAAATCATCCATCATAATCTTAATATCCCATATGTTGCTGATTTGGCCCAAACTAGATACCTATCCTTCCATGAAAAGCTCCATACACAATTGAATCCGCTAGTCTCTCAACTTGCTTCCCATAATATTCCTGATAACCCTCCGAGGCGTCTGAAGATGGCCTCGAGACCTTCTACTATAGAACTTTATTGGAGTTCTATGAATGGGTAGTTTGTCCACAAGTGATTTTTTTTCATATCCTTTGTTCATACAGCAGATTTACTTGATGTACTATAATTACAGTTGTAAATATCAATACAATATTCTTTAAAAAATTTAAAACCTGTATTTAAAAGGGGTACATAGGGTACATATAGTACATAGGGTTCTTCATGAGGTAGGTCCGTTGGTTAGGACATCTCCCGGTAGTTGTCATCTTGGATATCTCTCTGCCCACTCCATCTCTCTCCAGCCTCTCCTGCCGGTCTGTTCTCAAGCAATGTCCTTTTTCTGAAGGTATTTAATCCCCTCATACGTTCTATTCCTTCATGCTTATCTGGTATATTGTTTGTATAACCGTCGTTTCCTTTAGTTCCCTAATTCATATTTTTACTAATAAAGTCCGATATGGGTAGTTCGTTATAAAAGACTTTATTTAGATGGGAGAAAAAATCAACTGGAAGCGAAACACGTTTTTTCAGGTATTATAAATACATTTGTCACATAATATTTATATATTTACAATTTCAATAGGCATAAATCTACATAAATATTTTTATTCCCATTAATTTCTAGAGTAATACTGATTGCCTTGAGAGAAATATTGATGAATGATAAAATCTGCACCATTCAAGGGAAAAAATAGGTATGCAATAGGTATACGTGGTGCTCTACTCTCTTTATGATTATGCAACAGATTCTCATGAAGTTTTGACTCTTGGAGGTGTTTTTTAATGGTATGAATTACACTTATGTACATATTTGCATATACGTGTTTATTAAAAATAACAATGAGAAACAATTGTTAATTATTTCTTTAACAACATTGAAGGTGAAGTAATATGAAGAAAGTCAGTTTTCGAGGTAAGTTTAATCGTCTTGTTAAATCCACAAAAATGAACCGCGAGTGTTTGCTAAAGTGGAGTTTAACAGTTTATGAAGATATTATTTCTAATATCGATATTGATTGTAACTGATGTTCCAACTAATCGAACTGTTTTTTTTTTAAAGAATCTGTGGTATATTTTACCTTCATATGCTGTAACAGTATGTTTCTGTAAATTTCTGTTTCTTTTTAGACGTGTTTTATTAAACTCAAAAGTGGATATATTTCGAATTCACTTAACCAGAGGAAATGAATTTCCTGTTTAGACGTCAGAGAGTACTTGACACAATGATGTATAGATGGGAAAACATTTTTTCATTCCCCTCACAGAGAAGAAGACGGGGAATGAATATATGATACCGAACGAGGGGTTGAGAAAAACGTTATATATTTGGGGCGTTATGTTATGGCCGAAGAAGAAAGAAGGGTAGCCGCAAATGCTGACCATTAAAATTAATATTTGAGTGGGCACGGGTCGGGAGTAGTCGTGGCAATCCCTGCTCAATCCGGTTCTATATTGGATGAGGAACCTACTTCCGGTTCTCCCCACTCCGCTGCATTATGCACTTCTTCATGTTTATACTGCACTATCTATTGCCAACTCCTTTTTATTTTGTCCTGGCTATTTGTTTGAGGTCCTTCTATCGGATGTTATACAGGAGTAGTCGAAGCATTTATATTTAGGTACACGAAACTACCAGCTCTTTCCAACAACCCTATTCACTTTAGAGAAACAGAATGAGCCCCAAAGTCCCTAAACACATTAAATAATTTAGCTATGGCTTATTAAACGCTGAGGTTCTCCAGCATACGCCTAGAAAATCACTAATGTTGCTTACGACATTCTACAATTCAATACTTATAACAACTAAAGTCCCTATACAGTGGAAATATTCTTTTTTAACCATGCCTAAAACAAGATGAGGGTATTAGCAACCCTTCCTTGTAATTCTAAAATATATGAAAAATGACTATATACGATTATTAATGGACGAAAATAAACCACCTCACCATCAATTCGGTTTTTGAAAAATAATCCCACCAATTACACAATGTAACCGACTGTGTATAAACAGCAATAGAGCAAGAGTATGCGACTGGAATTGTTCCAGGATGTTGCTCTAGCACCAGGTTCTTTTCTTTAAGTTCAAGACTGTACTATCACACACATATTATTTAACTCTTCTCTCATTCCTTGCAGAAAGGTTTTTCTCAGTCCGACAGGGGTCAGAGCTATTTTCAGTAAGATCTATTCTAGATTGTGTGGCGATCCTAGGACAACGGTTGTGCATGGGACGTTATTTGTCCAAGATCACGTCCAATAAAAGTTATTCACTCTATAGAGGCTGTGTGGTACAATGTAGTCCTTTATTGAACAGATCCAAAATAATCGGTCAATTCTTGGTTTTGTTATATGTTATTTCCCCTATTTAAAATTGATATCAAACTAAGAATAATATCACAACCTAAAATTAAAATTTTTGAATTATTTTGGTAGGCAAATCTGGTATTATCTTTTTAATAAACAGGTAAATAAATAATCATTCATGCGAGATCGCTCTGTACTATATTCAAATTACCTGTAATTCAAAGCCATCGAGTACAGTATGAAACCCACGAGTACTATTTGAAAACCCAGGTGATATTTGTTGTCATATGTTATGTATACAAATACAATTATACAACATACATGCAAATACACAACAGATATATCCTACCAACTTCATCATACTAGGTTTGCGCTGAGCAAGCTGTTCCAATGGTCATGGCTGATAGGGCTTAAGTTTGCAGTTGCGGCGGAGATGGGCCGTACACCCCGAGAATTGATTCACACAGATGAGGGAACAGTTTACTAAGAGCCGCTGCAATAACTAACAGTTAGTCCTAGTTCACAACATGATAGATTGCCTCCAGAAACTTCTCGTTCTGCTTCCTCTAACTGCCTCCTCTCCCCCTTAGTCAGTATTTAGAAGCGTAGGGTCCACTCCCTCTTACATATAATCCTTTCACGGTTTTTGGATTATCTGCGAAAAAAAAGAATATGTAACAATCTCTGGTCATTAATGAAACATAAATTAATGAATTAGTTATATATATATTTATATATATATTATTATTATTATATATTTTATATATATATATTATATTATTTTTTTCAAATAAAAAATATTAATTAATTTTGATGCACCGTTCCATGAGTGGTAATTACTGGGGATATAAAAAATATTATATTCTTTGATAATTATTACAACAAAAAACTTAGTCTATAATTTATTCCCAATATTCAATATCATTTTCTGACGGATATTCTGATGATATTGCTCTGAAGAAGACACGGTGCAGATCTACAGTACCCGCAAGACTAAACGGTCGTGAGGGCTTGCCTATCCGAGCATTCGGGCGCGCAGTGCTGCCTTTCATATCCTAGCGATTCACTTCCTATACTAAGCAATCACTTTACAACCAATTTCTGTATCATTTACCTTTTTTATAATTTATTAAATATATATATATATATATATATATATATATATATATATATATATATATAGATATGTATGTATATTAGTTATGATATCCCTTCGGAAGGGATGTAGAGTCCCGAGTCCGTGCGGTGACAGGTACTCGTTAAAGATCTGTTTCCTGATCAAACTTGTATAGCCAAAATTTATAAATCCCAATGTAGCATCAGCATAAAGTGACGTTAACGGAATAACCAATTATAAACTAGTTAAATATGGAATTTGATGAGTGCAGATATTTCGAACTAAATAATAAGCCTTCATGAGGACTAAGAACATCATACGGGGACAACAACAATAATATATCACATTATATTATAGAAAACTATTTATCGTAAGGATAAGATAACATGAGGAATTCGTAAAAAATTAAATTCGCTAACATTTAATCACATGAACCTTTTAAATTAATATAGAATACCTTAATGTTCAGAACATTTAGCATGAAATTTATTTTATGTTGGTGGAAGTATCTAATCTATGTATAATTATTAATAACCTGCAGTATGTATAATTAATACAAATGTTAATGAGGAATTTAGTGATTCCAGGAATATAAATTTGTCAAATGAATGTTTATTTATATCTAATCATTACTACCTTTATGATATTATTGGGCCGTTTCACTCTCTAAAAAGATTAAAAACATTATAATTAAAAATAACAACATAAAGAATTGAAATAGAGGGGAGAGAGAGAAAGGTGAAATTTTCCTAAAAACAGCCAGGCCTAAAAAGATTTTCCAGATTATTCTAAATTAAAGCTTATAAGGGGCTGTAGCCAGGCCATCCCACACGACCTGTATACATTCATTACTTGTCGGACCCTTTTTTTTAATATAGAGATACATTGTGCCGTCGTGGATTGTATTTATTAGTTGTTTAACAGTTATAATTGGGTCTTTTCATGATATGTCCGTATTTATTACTTCTCATATTCAAAGGGGATTTAGTAGACTGATGTTGTTTACTTTATCTATATTTTTGTTTGTCATGAGCTATTATAAATCAATTGAACGAACAATGTTGAGTATGCCTTCAAATATGAACATAGAAAAAAATAAGTTTAAAGTTGGAAACTTGGTAGCCCAAGCTGCAAGAAACATGACCACCGCGTTCGGGGAAGTGTATAAGTGTATTATAACGAACTATTCCAGGTTTGTTTGCGAAATTTTCTGCTGGTGACAGATTGGTTTGTGTTTTGTGGTCAATAGCAGGAATAATTCATTTTTCCTTACTACCATGTGGTGAAACTATCACATCCACATCGTACTGCAGGGATAATGACACAATGCAACAAAAACTTATTAAAAAAACAAACTGCATAAGGCTTTTTTTGCCTTACTTCATGTTTCACGACTGACAGTGAAGAAATTAAACAAGCTTGGTTACGAAGTCATCCCAAACCTACTTTATTCGCCAGACATAAGTCTAATGCATTTTATTGTATGATGATTACTTTATTTCTCTAAAACACCTTGAAATTTTTAATTCTGGGATTGAAATTTTGATGATTCAATAGAAAATAGAGGAGAATATTTTGAATAAAAATGTTATTGATTTCATAAATTTGTTTTATTAAATAACCTTTCCTTTGAAAACGGACATTTCATACAAAACTAACAAATATAAGATAATAAATTCAAAAATAATTCAGAGTTATTCATAAGTTTTAAAGTATAAAGAATAAGTTTTAATTTTTTATTTGTTTCCTTTTTTAACATTCTCGAATATGAAAATAACCGTGTTTTAGTATGAAAAAAGAGTGTAATTATAAGATAATTTGTATGTTTGGAAAATAATTTGATCTAGAAATTAATGTTTCAAAAAACACTTCGAAGTATAGATAATGATATAACCTAAAAAGATGTTGGATCTTTAATCTATATACAGTATTAATAGTTACTGTATACAGTCAGAGGTAAAATTATTTTTATTTTCGATAATATTACAAAGAAAACAAATGAAAAGTCGCTTCACTCGAAGCGACAACCTGCAAAACTGATACCAAATTATTTAAGCTGACAGACGAATGGACACTCTAAGCCAAATTACCTCTGTATGTGTAAGTTGGATCTTTAATCTATTATACAGCCTGTTACAATGTACAGCCAGTAATAGGTACTAAATACAGTCAGTGATAGGTACTATACACAGTCAGTAATAGGTACTATACACAGTCACTAATAGGTGCTATATACGGTCGGTAATAGGTACTGTACACAGTCACTAATAGGTACTATATACAGTCAGTAATAGGTACTATAATGTATATATAGCCAGTAATAGTTACTACGTACAGCTAGTTATAAAGTTATGTTTATTTTCGAGAATATTTTCCTCTTTAATATTCCAAATATTGAATGGAATGTTGTGACTGGAAGCGACAAACTGAGGAATTGACACTCGATAAGCAAAGTGAAGTCAATGTTTTTGATTTACAATAAATAAGAGTTGTGATTGAACGATATGCTAAAATTACTAATTTTAAATGGAATTAACATAACATATTTAAAATAATAAGAATGTATAAAAGAAAAATAAAGGGACAAGAGTGACAGAAACGAGCGTTTGAAGGGACGCTTGTAATTTCGGGAGAGCATTAGTCAAAAGGAAACGGCGTGGACATTCCATTGCCCGCTATTGTTGGGATCGCCCACATAAACCTGTTCTGGCCCTGTTCAGCAAGCCCTCCTCCCAATAGTCTCCCTGCTCTGTTTGGGAGGAGGAATCAATAGACCGCTCCTCCTCGGCTTATTAAGAACGGGACAATATCGTGTAGGCCCTATAGGGTATGGAGGGAGGAATTCCCAGATCAGAGGAAGTACTCCGCAGCCTAAGATAATACCGTACGCTAGCCTGTCCATGACGTCCAATGAAAAGTGGCTCTCCATCAGGGGTCAAGGCCATTAAACTAATAATATTATTCATTGCTTTCAAATAAAAAAAAAATATATATATTTAATTTTTAATTAATTTTCATACTTAATCGAGTGAAACAAACGTTACACGCCATACGTAAATTATCTATATGCAGTGAAATATATTGGGTCTTTTCATATGAAATGTCAAATTTTCAACCCAAAAAGTGAAAAATTTAGGGTTTTGTGGCAAAATAAAGTCTGAAAATGTGCTTTAGACTTGATAATAATTTTTAAAAATTTTAGCTTTAGGGAAGTTGTCCAAACTTCTGGAGATTTTCTTTGGAGATAAGCTTGACGAATAAGGTGGGAATGAGAGGATTTCGTAATCCAACTCATTTAGTTTCTTCGCTGTAAGTCGTGATTTAGTTTCTTCGCTGAAAGTCAGAGGATGAGCCAATGCAGGTTGCTTATTGATAAGTTTTTATTTAATTATATCAATATACCTGAAGAATAATGTGGATGTTTTTCCTCTGGATAGAGAATATTCGGTAGATAATTAATTGGGAATGTTCGGTTCGTTACAATACACAACAAGGCAAGGTTAATATCAGCTCATCTCAATCTGTAAATTTAAACATAATAAACAACTGAAGTCCACTAATTCCACTTTGACTTTTATAAATAATAATAAACGGATAATTCATATGAAACGAACTAATTATAGAAGACAATCTCTGCTCACATAGAGGATCTGTTCTTGCTCAGGAAGTGACAATGCCTTCCTTCACTGTAAACCTCTTAACCAACATAGTTATTTACATCTTATTTAGTATATGTTGTAAGCACGACTTCCTGGTTCATGGACTCCCCTGGCAACTTAGGTAACACTAAACAAGAATAGTGAAAATTTTCTACTTTATTTAAACTTTTTAGATTCTTTCGTATTCACAATAAACGAGTTCGAGAGAGGATCCCAGACTGCGCGAGTTTGATTCCAACTAGGTCAGTTGAATTTATTTCTCGGTGGCCCCTCGCGATAAATCATTATACTTCTGCTCTGGTCAGGGTTCGGCTCAAAGTGGTCTCTAGCACTGCCAGCTCTAGCTTTCTATGTTCCTAAATAAATTACATTTTATTAATTTCGTCATGTATGTACAGTCGTCGCTAAATGTCAGATGGTCACCCGAAGAGGGAACTCATAAAATTCTGTCTCAACATTTGGATACATCTATCGGTCGGAGAAATTATCATCTTCCTCCTTGGTGCCCTTCAGCGTGGAGAGGCCTCGTCAATCCATTTACGCCAACTATCACGGTCCTTAAAGCGTAGTTCGGGGATCCCAGGAAAATTGTAAATAGTGTGAATGTATATTTTTTTTATACAAGGAAGAAATAGTTGGGGGTGCAGTCAATAAAAACACCTTAATAAGTGTAACTTATTTATTCTGTGCCGACGTTTCGGCCTACAATGTAGGCCTTCTTCAGGGGAAATGTAGCAAGCGGCGGCGAGAACGATCAACTGCCAAAAAAAAATCGTTAATATCGTATAATTTTTTTATTTTTAGAATTAATTTTTTTTTTTTAGAGTTTACTTTTATTACATTTTCGCATTTATATTGTTTTATTTTGTTTTGTTTCTATACCGCATGTATATATTTGTATTACATTTATTTATTTGATTTTTGTTTTGTTTTTATGGAATGATTGTATACTTATCTAGCACTATAACTTATTGCCCACAAGTGGAAGATTGTAATACTCCAATAAAGCTTGGTGATCTCGTCCAACCAAGTTTTTGAGGTTGACCCCTTGTCTTTTCTCTGTCGGCCTTGCTTCAGAAAACTTCCGGGGTTCCCTCTTCTCGTTCATCCTCATCACATGACCGAGCCATTTGAGCGTTTTCCTTTCCAGGGTGTCTAACAATGGTGGGACCCTTACTTCTTCTCTGATCTTTTCGTTGCGAATATGATCTCTTCGGGTTCGGCCAGCCACTCTCCTTAGTAGGTATTTCATTTCGGCTGCGGTCAGTCTGCTTTAGTGATTATTAAATAGAACCCAGCTTTCACTTCCATACAAAAGGGTTGGGAGGTACAGTGGGTATTTATTTTGGACTTATTTTCAACCTCTCTCTTCCCTACGACAGTATTGATTTGATAATAAACACCATTAGCTGTTTGTATTCTATTTTATATTTCTTGGTCTATTTTTCCATTCCTTCCCACTACTGTCCCTAGGTACACACATACTCATCGACCATCTCCAGAGTTCTACCCTTACAGATTATCTGTATTTCTTCGGCATTTCGCCCTATGTGGATAACTTTGCTTTTTTCCTCATTTATGGCCATTCCCTTTTTTTCTAGCTCAGCTTCCCATTCTATGATGGCTTGTTGCAGTGCAGCTGCTAAGTCTGCTATGAGGACAATATCATCTGCATATACAACAGCTTGTGCGTGTATTGTTCTCATATTCCATTTGCCTATTATTGCTCTTGGTGTTCTACGCTTACATATCTTGATTATCTCATCCATGAATATAATAAATAGTAGGGGGCTGAGACTATGTCTTTGCTTGACAACTCTGTCCATCCTGAAGCTTTTGGATTCCTTCCCATCAAGCCTTATTATCCTGTTTGAGTCTTATTGGTAGACTGGATTGCTAGGATAAGGTATCTTGGGATGCTCTTCATTTTTAGCGCGCACCAAATTTCTTTTCTTCGAATAGAATCAAAAGCCACCCTTATATCCAGGAAGGCCAAATACATATTTCGGTCACGCTCCCATGCCTTTTCTATTGTAGTCCTCAAAACAAATTTGGGAGAATTTACCGATAATACACAAATAAATAAAATATAATAATTTTTTTACTATTTCAATTAGTCTGGAGGGAGTAGTGTAAGTGGAATAATTTAACATTGGTACTGTATATAGTAAATAAAAAAATTAAATAAGGTTATAAATGAGGGATAATATATATATATAATTTTTATTTATTATATAAAAATGAAAAAAAGTGAACTTTTACAACAATTTTGCAGGAGGAAAATAAACGTTTCAAAAGAAAATAAATACATAAAAAAATAAATAAATTTTAAATACGTCAAAAATATATTTTTTATGAAAAATTTAAGAAATAGTACAGAATGCGTTACCTTATTTAGTTTTAAATAAATATTTAACTGTTAAGCATTAAAATTAAGGCATGGAAATTAAAATATACCGAAATCAAAATACAATGGACGGATTTCAATTTTTATTGGGCTTCTAACTTAACAGTAAGGCGTAAATGTTTAATAATTTATAGTTTTTGCTGGTCTGAAACTTCAAAAATAATTTAACTTTTACAAATAATATCACGTATACAGAAAATCAACTTGGCAATATATATTGAACTACTTCAATGTTTTTTTTTAATGAAGATAAAAAATCTAGAAATTTCGTTTATGTTTAAAAACAAATAAATGACAAAAAATACTTTTTTTTTATTTATTTTTATTTTATGGTGATTATTTAAATATCTTTATTTTAAAGGGAAAAGATTTGACCTATCCTGGATTCAACCAGGTTATTTAAAATTATGTTGGAGAAGAATTGGTTGACTGTAACTTCTTATGTAAGGAAGAAATAGTTGGGGGTGCAGTCAATAAAAACACACTTATTTAGGTGTTTTTATTGACTGCACCCCCAACTATTTCTTCCTTACATTACACGTTATTTAAATATTTGAATCCCGGCCAGGACAAATCGTTTCCCTTCAAAATGACAAAAATACTATATAGTTAAAAGACAAATTTCAAAATAAACCTTTTTTCTTTTTGATGTTTGGAACTAAATATAATAAAAAGGAGAGTGACACAACCATTCTAATTGGGTTTCTATATATTCGTAAATGAAAAGGCTAAAACGAGACGCCTACATAATACAGAAAATTACATTTGAATAATATACATAATAATAATTATACACAAGTATCTTTAGTGGGTTGTCAAGAAATAGGGGAGCTCAAAATGAACTTATAAACGCTGTGCCTGATAAAATAATGATGCCAGTATAAATAGAAATGAATATTTGAACGATGAATAAACCCAAATGAGGCAATCTTAAATGTCACGGCGCTATAAATATAAATTAATCTTCTTAAGGTAAAGTATGAAATTAAAGTCCTGAATTGAAAATTGAGGCATATTCTAAAATAAGGCGTGATTGATATACGATTATAATTAGGATATGAGCTTCTGAAGTAGGATGCTTCACAATATATAATATATAAATATAGATACATATACGAAAATACATTGAAAGCCATAATGAAAGGTAAAAATATTTTTTTATGATTATTGGTATTCCGGCATTGTTGTTTATTCATTAAACGTTATTTGCTGCTATGACTATCCGGACGATTATATATTCCCGATTATCGGATATAACCTGATGCCGTACAGACTCGGGAATTCCATTTTATGTCTCTTCATGGACTTCATAACCAAGGATTTTTTACACGTTTTCAAAAATTCGAGGGCCACCTTCCGGGAGCCGCAATATTTGGCCCAGTAGGTTGTTATGCTAACCCACCTTACCACCTTTTTCGTAACTACAAAGGAAAAAAATTATTAGGATTTTAAAACAGTTCTTGATTGGTAAATCAAATTCCTGTTAACGACTTAATGCTGCAGTTGTAAGCTTGTTTTTCGGCCATTTTCCTGCTATTACAAGTTGTTTGTCAACGATTTTTTAATACACTATTTCTAAAAAAAAAAGTATCCGTTGGCTGGCATTAGCTGGTATTAGCAAAATAACCACAGCTGCTGTTAATATATTTCTATCCGCCTAAATGTATAGCTGAACTTTAAAATTTTCAAAGTATTGATTCTACCTATATTGAAACTATTGATCATGCGCTCCTATTAGTATACAGTTATAACATTAATTAACTATATACTATGTAGTTATTTGATTATTCATTATTCACAGTTTAACCCATATATTACCATTACAACGAATCATAAGACAGCCGAGAACCGTTCAGTTGTGTCTCATAATATGGTACAAGGTATAATCCTCATGACGCACAAAATAGAAAATTCATTTATTCTATAGGGTTTAAGAGGGGAGAGGAAAATATATATGTGATCTGTTTTAATAAATAAAATATAATAATAATATGTTTTCCCATTTTTGTAATAATTTTTTTAAATATCACAATTAAGTAAGAAGTATGCCATGGGAAGAGCATGATTTTTTTCCCATTTCGGGGATCTCAACATGCTCTAGTTGGCTCGAATATTGTCCTCTTCTAGCTCTGTGACAAAACCAGAGCTCTACCATTTTTGAGCTTAATCTAGTGAGTTCCATGAAATATATTTTTGTTTTATATCTTTTTTATTTTATTAATTTTCATGGCATTTTCGTTATATACCTTAAGAATTTGTTAAAATTAAAGAATTGTATAGTCTGATGAAGATAATTAATCATCCATAAATATTCCATTAATACTACATGATGTTATGTTTGAACATTAGAACGCGGTGTCTATAAAACTTATATAACCCTCTAAACTTTAAAAAAGCCTTTTTTGAATCCATTAATAGCAGGACACCTTTCTTGTGCTCTTGACATTAAAATTAAGGTGACGTAACTCTTTTTAAGAATAATATTTTTAAGTACATTTAATAACTCATTAAAGTTCATAATATGTATAATGCATGTTTCAGTTAGTATAAACCTCCTTTATCCTTACTACCTGGAACGAAAATCAATATTATAAATAATTATAACTCGTAAAAAGATTCTCAAAAACTTCTGACACTGTTTAACAGTCTTAAATTATGAGCACAATTTAAGTAGCGACCTGTCCAAAAACATTTGAGGCGTTCAAAAGAAAAATCAGATAATTCCGAATTCCAAAAATTGATTTTTTCACTTGGAATTTGCTCCAACACAATTTTTTCTCATGATTTTAGTCCAGTTCTCAACCTGAGGTTTCGGAAGCGTGACGTATTGCTTGACTCAACTTATTCTTCGTATTAATTCAGGATTTCTTAAGACGATTATGCTCTTATGCCTAAAACGTATTACTCCACATTTAGTTTTGTATATTTTAACGATGTTGCATTTAATGAAAATTATAAACGTATGTATACGTACGTATATGGCAGAAATTTTCATGGACAGAAAAAATAAAAAATGAATGAAAATCTTTCACATAACCATTAGGAAGAGGTTTTTGCAGCACGTTTTTTAGATTGTTATTAGAATAAACATATTTGTGTATATTTATTCCCTATTGGAACACACAATTTTCTTCATAGCCTGAATAATGTTCAAAGTAATGGCTGCACGAGCCGTTCATATTCAAAAGCGACTAACTACAAAATTTCAAAATTTGACTTTTTCAGCAATTTTTTCTATCACAACTCGGTACCACCTTATTTCTCATGGTCGTAGTCCGGTTCCGGGGTTGAAGTTGAAGGGTGTGTACCTTGACTAAATGAGTGAAAATGATTTAGTCAATTTTGAAATTTGGACCTATCGATCCTGAACGCGGATAAATCAAATCGGAAAAACAGTTTTCAAATGTCCAATCACTTAAATCCGTCCAATACGATCTGATGCTTAACTCTGTTTCAGTATAATATTGTATAATTGTAATAATATTATAATTAACAAACTGCAAGTGCTGATTGAGTCAGCGTAAAAGTTCTGAAATCCTACGTTCACAGGAAGATAATACTTTGCACAGTATGGTTTTGCTTTCTATCCTCGTACTAGGATAACTACGCCAGGGGAGAGTAGAGCCCTAATATTTTATTGGAATGTATTATTCCCTTAATTAGGGCAATCTTTTCCCCATAACATCACAATGGCTCCTCCCCTTCTAGGACGGGGGATAAGATAATTTCGGCTCGAAGTGGACTCTGCGATATTCGGGCACGTTTCTCATCAAACATTTATTGTATATTCCAGCAACTCAAGGAATTTTCTACCTCCGCAACTGAGGGAAATAATTCTATATTGCCGTTCGAAGAAAACGGATACACCTCTTATGATGAGATCCAAATCTTTATTACATCGATAAGAATTTGGGAAAAAGTAATTTTTTTTTCTTAGCCCCATGTTTTTTATTTATTTTTTATAATAACATATTAATAGGATATATGGGATCACTTTTACTGCACCAGGTTCATTTTAAGAGAGGAATGTGTATAGTATTTTCTACTTTCAATTGCATGGTAGAAATGGGGTGTCTAGTGATGGCGCTCACTGGTTCTTTCTGTTATTAGTTTACTTAGTCCAGTTTTTGAGTATCTGTACATGTGTTTGCCAGCGCTGAGGTCGGCCAGTCGGTGTAAGTCGGTTGAATAGTGGGTTCGTGCAGTTTTGGAGGCGATCAAAGAACTTGATATGCCTTCTTGTGATGAAGTCCATAGCCATCAGGAGTCCGACGGAGTCGTGTATTATATCAGATTTCGTCCTGTGTAGAAAGTGTGCCTAACTATACGCCTCAGTATACGGTTTTGAAATTTTTGGAGGCTTTTTGAAGTTGTGGGTGAAATATTATTCAACATAGGCGCCCCATAAATGAGTGTTGGTCTAAAGATCATTAGTTTGAAGCAGAGTGATAAGCTCGGAGAGGTTAAAAGGTGGTTAAGTGCATAAGATTTGGTGTAACCGAACTGGTCTTCTTTTACAGTTTTGGGATAACATCAAGTGTCGTTCGAGGGTAACACTGAGATACGCTATCCTATTGGCTGGTTTGTTTACGCTATCTTCTACTCTATAAACCTTAGGTAGAAGAGAATAATACAGTCGGTCTTTATGGGGTTTACTGTAATCTCTCTGCATTCAATGAGCTACTGTAGATGGCGATATCATCGGCATACACCACCACAGTAGCTTTTTTGTATTTGGCACCAACGATTTCCGCAGTATAAACTGAGAATAATAACGGCGATAGCACAGACCCTTGTGGTACACCACAGGTAAGTGGAAAGGGGTTGGACAGCTCTTCGCCGACTAGTACCTTTATTGAACGTTGTGTCAGAAAGGACCATATGATAGTATAGAGCTGCTCGGGAACTTGGTCCTGCAGTGACTTACATAGAAGACACTGAGTCGAATGCCTCCGTGCAGCCTATGGCTATCAAAGCGGTTGCCTCGTTCTTAACTGTGTTCCGGATTTCTTCCGCGTGTAGCTACGATGGTGGTCCGGGCACAGTCCGCCCTGGAAGCCGGAAAAAAAGTCATCATATAATTTTTAAAAAACTGAAGGGGCCGTTATTTTCGATAATTTTTCGCATCTCTACTTATTCTATCCAGTGGTAACTGCTAATAATTAAATAACAAAATTAAGTTTTTCTTTGCCCTCATTAAATTTTAGAAACTATTAAAATCTTAAATTATTTAAAATTACATAACAATGATCTCTGATCCATACAAAATTAATAATAATAGAAATAACCTTATTATAATGCATTTGGGAAAAACCACAATGCAAAGCCTTATGTTTCAAAAATACACCTACTTACCAGTCGACGTTTCGCCTATTCAGGCATTATCAAGACACCAAAATCAAAAAGGGGGTTATGTGAATCGCATCTCGAAGAAACTCCTTTTTGAGTTTTTGGCTCTATTTTAGTGAAATAACCTTATATTAATAATAATAGAAATAATAAATGTGTCTCTAAAATTTGGATAGGAGTAAATAGTAAATTTTTGTTTTAATTTAATAGATCCATTTAAATATTCAAAAATACTAATCAATGGTACTGAATATTTAAATAGTTCCAAATCCGTATATAATAAATTTATAACTTTTGGAATTGCATGATTCAGTGGAATACTGAAACCAACTCAAGGTCCGTTAATCATTTACTTGCCAGCAGTATCGTTGCTATTGGGTACCAGGTTATATTGTTTATTGCCGATTGTTACCTTGGAAATATAAGTGTCGATAGCAACATTATGATGAATTGACGAAACCTGTTGAAGCCGGCTGTCATCACGAAGCCAATCAGCTTGAGGATCGGTTTTCCTTCAGTTTCCTTTCTATTTTCTTTTCCTTATTTGTTTTCTCTGAGTGATATCTATTTCTGTAACAAGGTTGCCCTTACAAGCACTTTGATAGCTTTCCAGCCCATAGGCCTCTTTCCTCAAAAAAAATATTAATTAAAAAAGCCTGAAAATGTCTACTATTACTCATAAAATGTTTTATATTTTGTCAGAGCGTTGTTATTCTTTTGTATACCATAAATAGTAGTACCTAATTTTTAATTTTGAACATTAAGCTGCAGCAGGTACGCAAGTAGAACGGTGTTTGTAGCTTAAGTGAACTTAAAGTAGTTAAAAAATTAGTGTCATATTTCATTTATGTTAAAGACTCTTTCCGCCCACAGTAAATTTGAATTATGAATCCAGAAATAGTTTTTCAATCCTATTACATGATCCCCTTAAATCATATTATTAGTCATAATTGCTTATATTCTTCGCGCAGAACTTCCTTATGATTCTTTTCTTTCCGCCCCCTTAATTTGGTTTAAACTCCTTATGAAGTTTAGACAATACTTTTTATCTAATTTTTCCTAATCTACTTATTGAAAAAAACACGCTGCCTTTTAGTTAGTCGCTTCAAGTTTCACATAAAGTTTTTTCAAGTTTCTTCAAGTCACATAAAGTTTTAAGCTTTCATTCGTTTTCTTTTTAATATTCTCGAAAATTAAAATAATCGTGAGGTTAATTTGAATTTTTAATATGAAAAAAGAGTGTAATTATGAGAAATGTGTATATTTCGGTAATTATTTCATTAATAAGTCAACATTTCGAATTATGGCACTTGTGTGTTAACGCAGCCACCGTTATTTTTGCCTACTTGTTCGTATGCACGAGCAGATATATTTTATAAAACTTATATTTCTAACAGATGATTACATTATACATTATATTTCTAACAGATGATTACATTATACATTATATTTCTAATAGATAAATATATTATACATTGTATTTCTAACAAAAACCACCCCTAATTAACACTAACTAACCCCAATAAATATATTTTAAAATGTTATGCAAGATAGCTGTTATAAAAGATAACTGTGACAAAATATAACTGCTCGCGCATGCGAACAAGTAGGAAAAAATAACGGACAAGTACCCGAATTATAGATTATGTACGTGTTTACTGGAATGTTTATTTCTTGACGAAATAAATAATTATTCACATTTCAAAATATGGCACTCTTTTTTTTCATACTTAAATTCACGATTATTTTCGAGAATATTAAAAAGGAAACGAACGGAAGGTTAAACTTGCTTGTTACATAACTTTATTATGTTATTTATACACTGAGGTATATAAAAATATAGAAAGTTTGCTGTATTTTTTGGGGGGAAATTCGTGGAAATTGAAAATTTCTTAAATATGTCCTAAGTTTTCTTAAGCTCACCTAATACTTATATATATTAAAAAAAGATAATTCAGACAAATGCCTTATATACAGCATGTAAAAAAAACACCAGATTTTTTTCAGAATGATTATAGAATAAAGAATCAGAAGACATTAAGAAATTGTTGATACTAAACATTAAAACTGATTTCATTTGGCAGCCGAATGACTTTGAGTGCTCTGTTATAAATTAAACTGGGAGCTCTGAGTCACTAAATACTCGTAGTGCGTTTGGAACCACCGTGCTCCCGAGAAACATAAACACTCCAACTCGTGGCTCACAGTAAACATCCCAGATTCACTAATTGCTTCTTCCTTGCTTTGAAAGTTTACGGACTTAACGCTGACCTAATTATTAGAAAAATTATGTTATGGGAAAACCGATATACATAAGTGTTCAACTCTTCCGGAAAAAAACCCTAAAAAAGGATTGAAATAAATCAGGATCCAACTCTTCGAGTAAAATCCCTAAAATAGGATTGATGTCGTTTCTTATATGTTTTTTGTAAAATATTTGTTCACTTAAATAAAGGATTTTATCTCCACTAATAGTTTTCGATAGCGTAATCGAATATATATATATATATATATATATATATATATATATATATTCAAAGAAATATAAACTTATTCAGGAAAATAAATAAAGATATATTGCCACGCTCATACTCAACAGTGGTTCGATTACGCTATCGAAAACTATTAGTGGAGATAAAATCCTTTATTTAAGTAAACAAATATTTTACAAAAATATTTATTTATATATATAATAATAATAAGCTTTATTTTTTCCTTTTTCTTCTATATACATTTTTACATGGTTTTTATATTTACATGGTTTTAAAAAGAAAAAAGGCCCTTCTATGGGCATAAGTCTATCCCACTTTACCCCAGCTACGTCTGTTCCAAGCAGAACAGTGCCATAATTCTCCGATGAACTTTGGTATGTCGTCCCGCCATCTCGTAGCTGGTCTCCGTCTTCTCCTAGTGCGATGTATTGGACACCAATCCGTTGTTGCCTTAGCCCAATGTTTTGATCCCATTCTTGCAATGTGTCAAGCCCACTGCCATTTAAGATCAGATACTGTCTTGAGAATATCGCGCGCACCAGTCAGCTTCCGTAGTTATGTCTTCTTTATTTTCTCCCTTCTACTTTTCCTTAACATACTTCGCTCCATTGCACGCTGATTGGTTGCTAGGGATTTAGATATATCGTTATTTAGACTCCAAGTTTGGCATCCATAAGTTAAAGAGGGAATGATGCAAGCATCAAAAACTTTTCTCTTGTGATGTATGGCCATGTTGCTTTTGAAAATATTTTTGTGTGACCAAAATTTGGACCATCCTATTTTAATCCTTCTATTCACCTCTTTCTTGGATCTATCTGCAAATGATATGAGTTGCCCTAGATAGATTGTTTCTTTAACCCATTGGAGTTTGCTGGTACCGAGAAATATTTCTTCTTCTTCGGCATTTGTCATCAATGCTGATTTGTTAAAATTTATCTCCAGCCCAGCTTCATTTCCTACTAGGACCAGCTCTTCTAGCATTTTCTTCAGTTCAGATGGTGAGTGTGAAATGAGAAGTACATCATCAGCGAATCTCAGATTTGACAGTTTGTTCCCATTAATATCTATTCCAAAATTCTCCCAGAGAAGGGTTTATATATATATATATATATATATATATATATATATATATATATATATATATATATATCTAACGAATCTGAGAGGCGTTGTCAAATTTTCAGTGGTAAAATCTTGGTTACAAACCTTACTTGGTCAACCATTGTATAAGCATTACGAGATTGCAGTGCACTGGTATTCATTTCTTGTTACAACAATAACCAGTTGTGTGCCAACCAACACCACCGATGATGATTCGATCGAGCATCTTCATTGTACTCTATGTGAAGTGCTACAGGCTGTATGTATATTAACAGAAGTTCACCGGAGGTTCAGCTAGCAAGGCAGCATAAGCTTTGGAATAGTCTCTACATTACTCCTGGCCAGCATTCAATACCACTAAATAATATCTACAATGTGCATCCCAAAGAACTATCATTTCTTTTGATATAATACATAAATAGTAATATTTTATATAAAAAATATTATCCGTTACGTAAATTCTGTTGTAATTACGTAAAACACAAGGCCGTGCCCATGGCACAGCCACATCCCATTTTTTTTTTAACTCTCTGTAGAATTTAATCAGAGGAGAAATTTTTCAGGTGATTAACAATTATAAATAGTATACTGTCGTATGTAATTTTATTTATCATGGTTCGTCGTTTTTATTGTTCCGTGTATATGTTAATTAAAGAATACCTGTGTGAAAAATGAATCTTTTGAAAAATTTTATAAAAGCGTCTCGGTTCTCTATTATCCATGTAATTAAGAGAGGAAATTAATAGTTCACTACAAATCCTGGAATTCGAGGAATCTCCAGTAGAGGATAACTTGAAGTTCTTTTGAACATTCTTGCAACTTTGAAAATTACAAAAGAAAATTTAAAAATCCAAGAAAGAAAGTTATATAATAGAATAGCAAAGAAAGCTACCAAACGCTAAAAAAATGTTAATGAGAATTACTTAGGTCCTTCCATTCCCATTATTATTTCTAATTATTACATAGCTCCTTCATTAAAAAGTAATGAACGGGGCATTTGAAGGAATTCATTGAAGTAACCTGATTATCAATGACAAAAAACCTTTTATCATAAAAAGGTTAAAAAAAAAAATTGTTTGATATTATATTATTCGTTGAAACAATGTTATGAATTACTAAAAATTATACATAAAATAGGAGCGGAGTGTCTCAGTAGATAACGCTGAGTTGACGTGCCGAAGGTCCTGGGGCTCCAATCCCGCTTACTGGCATACTTTCATTTTAGCTGCTTGAGGCCGGGGATGGATACTACGGGATCTAGGACCCTCCTGGGGTTCTCCCAGCCTCTCTGAATTGGGTACTAAAAATAAAGGGGGGGGGTCTGGTGGTTTGGGTGTGATCCAGAAAAAATCACCTCCAGGCACAGCCGTGCGAGTAACAGTACAGTCCTCAAACATGCCCAACATACTGAGGTTCTGATCTACACAAACTGATCCCTCGATGGTACAGGTTTTAAACATCAAAAAATTAATTTTATGAAGGTAATTGTGGAATTTCAATATGGAGACAGCAGGACTGTTCGTCTTTGTCGGTTCCCAAGCCTGCGTTTTTCTGAGAAAACACTGTACACTTTTTTATGGAATTTTCACCATATGGAAGGTACTTGCTGACTTAAACCGTTCTTTTTTTTTGTAGCTAAACTTTCATTACAGTATTAAGGATTTATAATAATAGTAAACTTTTCGTATATGATATTGCGTCGGTGTTAGAGGTAAAATCTTAAAGTAAAAAAAAAAAAATCTTATATAATCGAACAAACGCTCTAATAGCTTTATGATGTGGAAATTCGTGCTGGGAGTATTTAATTAAATGGGTTTTGAAGACCTCAGAGTTGAGGAAAGATTGCATATTATGCTTCTTCTCTAAATATTAGCCACTTATAAGAGACTGACATAATGATCCTCTTTCATTGTTTCATTCATAAGAGCTTGAAAATTGGAAAAGTTTCTCTATTAACAGAGAGGCAAGGGAAATCCAATAGCCAATCGGGAAAATTGGCCTAGGGGACCCTCTAGCAAGCTCCCTAGGGTGTATAAATGCAGTCAACTTCAGCAATGCAGGGATTACTCCGGATGAGAGAAGTTTTAATTCTATATTCAACTTTAAGTTCGCATATCGACTTAGACTTTAAAAAAAAAAAAATACTTGTTACGAGGAAATTTTTATTGCTATAAAGTATACAATATTTAAAAAATGTTTTTTTAAATAGATGGTGGATATATTGAGCCAAACTGAATTAAATACGGTTTAATAATATTTAAAAAATTAATGTTAGAGAGGAAAATAGTTGACTGGATAATATAATGGAGAATGGAGATAGTTGGGGGGTGCATTCAAGAAAACACCAAATAAGTCAGGACTTATTCATATCTGTGCCGACGTTTCAGTTACTCACCTAGCGGCCTCACCTATCAGCCCTGAAGATGACCTACAACGTAGGTCGAAACGTCGGCACAAATATAAATAAGTCCTGACTTATTTGGTGTTTTCTTGACTGCACCTCCCAACTATCTCCATTCTCCAATAAATAATTATTAATTAGTTTCTTGTTTTACTTTATTGTATTTTTAATAAAAATATGACCAAATTTAGTGATGAGAAAAACAACATGTATAATAAATTCATTCAAAAAATGTCCTTTTATTAAAATAATTCAAAGTCCTACATAATAATTTCAATCTTGTATAGCTATAAACTTAAATAGTTCAATGATTAATGAAATGAAATTAAATTATTTTTAAACAGCCCAAACACAGTTAAAAAACGAGGTAAACTCAGTTTTTCCTAAATGTTTAGGATATTTGAAAATTGAATGAATTTTTTTTCTTTTTAAAAATAGTTCATATCATTAAAAAAAGAGTTAAATTTGACTACTAAAGACTACTAAATTATAATTGTTAAAACCTTTATCATTGCAACACATGAAGAGTTATAGATTCAGTACATGGTTGAGACTCTATACTTTCAAAAACAAGAGTTATGCAGGGAATCACGCAAATCAAAAATCACGCTTAATCACCAGGTTTTTCTTAGGGGGTACCCAGCTTGTAATAAAGGGTACCCACTTTATTGAGGCTGGGTGGGTCCCAGGTGGGTCTGTTGACCCTGTAGAGGATCCAGCCGTGAATGCTAACAGGTTAAATAATTTAATTACTAGAGCTGGGTTTGAACCTGAAACCTTCAGCACACCATCTCAAACTTAATGCATTAATGTATTGATATTAAATAAATACATTATATTTTGTTTATTTAAGGTTTAAAAGAGGCAAATTTAATTGTATTAAAGTATTTTCTAAAAAAAAAAAAACAGACAAATTTACTCGGAAATTATAAATTTTTAGAAATGAGTGCTGACATTTAGTGACTTTTAGATATTTTACTATTACCATATTGTACTATTATCATCTCCTAAAGATAATATCAGGGGTTTATTACCCGGAAGCAAAATTACTCAGAATCAGTGTCATTATTTTTGTTAAATTCCCTGATGACTGTTGGTCCAAGTAAACTGACAATGAAGAGCATCGTTGAGGACCCAGAAGCCTAACTCGGGGAAGCCCCCTTACCTCGTTTTCCCCAGATACTGTTTTCCCCTGTAGTCTACACATATAATTAGCTATAGACATTGGATATTATATTTCTATAAAAAACACACACATCTATATATTATAGGTCCTCGTTTGCGTGCTGGTCTCGAACAACCATTATCCGTGGATCTAGACCGCACCGCCACATTCTTCAGTCCGACAGAAGGTCAGTGGGTAGGACACTAGTGATTCCCTTCAAATTTTGACTGGCAGCCAACCGTGTTTATGTGTTTGAGCGTAATGAATATATAATGTCATGAATACAATAGTGTATTGAAAGAATAATAATTTTATTGTTTTGAAAAGGTTTTCCCTGGCCGGTATTCGAACCCGAGTCGTATCCTAGTCAGAAAAATCCGTTCTCTTCACCGATCCTATATCCCCGTATTCTCACAATTTTTGCGATGTTTACACGGGGAAGAATGTTCATTGAACAATCTTTCAATTAGGATGTTGTTGACTTATGTCAATCTATTATATATAATTTTTATTTTTTATTAATTGTTATTATTTTAAATGTTTTTGGTTTGTATATAAAAGATTCATCCTAGCCGAGATTCGAACCCGGATCGTCTGCTTCTACGTAGCAGTCCTTTAAACCACTGAGCTACTCTTCTGTCTAGAATACGACTCCTGGTAGCTCAGTGGCACTGCTACGGAGAAACAGACGACCCAGGTTCGAATCTCTGCCAGGGCAAATCTTTTCTCTTCAAAAATAAAAAAAAATTAAAAATAATAACAATTATTTCAATACCCCTGATGTTTTGAACCCAAGATTCTTCAAAATATGTAGTGTTAAAGGTTTATTTTTAAATTAGTTTAACGATTCCTGCAGGGGCCATTAATAATAATTTAGAAATAAAGAATGTATTTTTATGAGCTTATTTAAAATATTCCATTTCTCTTGAATCCGAATGTTAAATTGTTCCTCGAAGAAGAATGCAATTAAAAATGTTTATTAAGTATTTTGTTACATGATTGATTTTTTTTAATTGAGTCACTTATGAGCTCGTATTTGAACTCTAAATCGAACTTAATGGCGTTTGTGAAGGTACTCTGTTGCCATAATTTCCTTGTATGCACTAATTTTGTTTCAACATCAAGTGAACATAAACTAGGACACACTCCCTCTTCATTGAATTTACGTTTACTGAATAAACGTAATGCGGCGCTTTAGGGGACATAATCATGTTAGAACGATAATACGCTAATTACTACATGCCCTTTAGTTAAGGTCAGATTTAAAAACGAAATTATTTTTCCAATATTGGTGTGACTCGAAGCCACTAACTTTAGAGGATCATCGACGCCTGAGGTCTTCGAGAATAAGATATTAAATAGAATATTTCATAGGAAAAAGGTTCCTTCAGGAGAAAGGTATGAGGTCCCTGGGGAATTTTCAAGGTAACAGCTCGGAAAACCGATACATAGACTCTGTTAACATAGCAGAAGGTATAGTTTGACCAAGGCATAGCATTGTGTGACTTGGGTAGGGCTCGTTATGTTTGTTTAATTAAGAACAAATCCATAATTTTTTTATGAGGATGTAATGGGGTAAACAGGGGTTGACGGTATCGGTATAGAACATTTAGTTATCTAAGCTTATTATTTATTATATGAGGCGTTCAAGAGAAAAATCAGATAACTACAAAATTTAAAAAATTTACCTGTTCACACTTTTCACAAGCTTTGTCAAGCAATTTTGTCCAACACGACGACACTTCGCCGCCTGATTCCTCATGGTTTTACTCAAGTTCTGAAACTGAAGTCTCGGTAGCCTAAAGCAATGCTTGAGTAAACCTGCAAAGAATGTGAAATTGGGAGTTATCCGCTTTTGATTCTCAACGGCACATATCTCCGAGAACATGAAATGACTATTATTTAATGCGTTTAAAAAACTTGTACTTGAACTATCCATGAGGTTCTAGTTTCATTGTTTGGTATAGGCTTTATTGTTTCTAGGATAATGGTTGTGTTGGGAGGTAATTAGTCATAGATCGTGCTCAACCACCAGGTTTGGCCTCAATTAAAGATATCCATTTTACGTAGGCTTGGTGAGTACAAAATCTCACAGAAAGTGTATCATATCCAGGACATACTTTCTGTGATGGTATCGGTATTTTTTTTAAATATTGAATTATAGTGTTAGTTGTTTGAAGATTAACTGATGATGTTATTTAAAAAAAAAAAGGATGTAAAAATACTGGACTATAATAAATCGTAAATTTTTCATAAAAAAATGGCAACAAAAAACATTATCCAGTCTGTATATTCTTAATTTATTAAAATGATGTTTCGACAAATGTATGTCATTTTCTTGGGGATCAGTTATCCTCCATGGTCAATTGTCATTTTAATAAATTAAGAATATACAGGCTGTATAGTGTTTTTTTCCCCATTTTTTGATGATGTTAATAATTGTCTCCCCTTTTCCCTATAGGTGGCTATAAAACAACGCAATTCATTACTTATTAATAATAATAAGGCTTGCCGATACCACGGACCACTACCCAAACCCAAATCCGCCAGTTCATTCTTAATGCAATCCTCTCACCTACTCAGACGCATCTCAGTCGGCACAGCGCTTATTAACAGCTTTGGGAATCGTTCGTTACTAAACCCACCAACTTTTAAGGCCCTTCTTAATGTTCGTGACGCTATCACTTGAATAATATTCTTCGCAATTCCGCGCTATGTAATCTCATGTGATCACCAGCGGTCTCATCCGTTTTTTGAACAGAATATTAACACCTTATTTTCGAATACCTGAAGACGTTGTTCACATTCAGCGTTAGCGGCCAAGTTTCACATCTGTCAAGAAGAGTTGGACGATGGTTATTTAAATTATGATTATTAGATTTCGGGACAACAGACGTGAGGTTATTAATGGGGCGCCTTATTTCCTCTTGAATTTCGAATTTTCATTATAATTATCGTCACAAAAAATATATATTTTTCCTTGGTTTGGATTGAACCTTTATGTGACTTGGGTTCAAAACTCTGGCCCACGCAGGTATTATTCAGCTCAAGTGCTGGGAGGACGTTGATCCGCCTCCAGGTGCTAATGGAATACTGGATTATCTAACCTATCCAACTTCTATCCCTTAAACACCCTTCATCACTCCACGCGCCACTAGGCATTCAAAGGAGGTTTAATGGCGTTTTAGAAGTCAATAGAACTAGTAAACGTTTCCTCTTTATTTGTTTTTCAAATTCCTTATTTCAATATGAAGCTATTAAGAAAAATGCCACAAATTATTGTTCTTTTATTAATTAATTATTATTCTATCTAAGTATCAGATAATAATGATCCCAATCTTGACTGGGTACAGGAGAAGAGAAATGAACAGCGCGTCAGCCTTTTTGACAGGAAAATCCACAGAAATATTTATGATACAATTAGGGAAGAGGGGAGTGGAGAATACGATATAATTATGGCTTATACTTTCTCTGTAAGGAATTCCTACCGTTAAGTTTATAAAAATAGGCCGAATACAATGCTCTGGGCATATAGCGAGGATGCATGGAAGTGGTATGCCACGAAGGCTCCTGTGTTTACTAAGTCCCTTGGTTTACGCAGGAAAAGGAAAGTGAATAAGAGCGGAGGAAGATTTTTGAAATTTTTGGAAGAAGGTTTTAGACAAAATTAAGGGGCCAAGGTTTTGGACATATAAAGTCGATCTTTGCTAACATTATCAGACCGAAAGTGTTACTTTACTTTTATGGTCGTAATAAATATATTTTCATCAAAAATAATATTAAATAGAAAACATAAGAATCTTCTTTCATAAAACTTTTTGCTGACTTAGGTCTTACATAGCTAAGGCTTGGCATATTACGACTAAATATCTCTTATTCTTCTGTGCCTTAGGGTTTCGAAAGTAGGCTATTGACATGGCGATGTTAATTTTGTTGGCGGGCTTCCAAATAATTGGACCGTTGTTGGAATAAACGAGTGCTTTGATTATGTAGCCAGGAATGCATTCTCCTTCCAGGTCGCCTATTACTAAAAATCTTTCCCTGCATTATTATATGACCTAATGTGTGGTCCGATGGAAAATTTGATCATATTTCCTAGATCAGAAGACAGTCTTCTAGATGGTTAAAAATAATGTTTTACCTTCTAATACTTATATGATGGTTGTGCTTCATAACTAACAGCAAGGAGTGTTTGAATGTGATCGTTAAAATAATCGTGGCGGGTGGCCAATATGAAAGCCGCCAGCGACACGTGGAGCACAAGGTCAGGTGGATTGAGAAGGTCTCACAGATGCGGAATGTTATTAACACTTAGGAAAACTGAACACAATCTTTAAAGGTTTTCTATCAATGTCAGGAATAAATGCTTTTCATAATAAAATTACTATGATATAACATCCAGAATTTAACAATAAATATCGATTAAAAAAAAAACATTCGACACAAATAAAATTGTATCCTTTATATTAACGAACTGTTTTTGATATCACTTTGTATTTTATTCTAATAATGGCTGTAGTTGCATCTAGGTGCACCAATCTAAGAATATTAAACATTCGTTTCATAGATTTGATTTATTTTGTGATTAGCGCTTAACGGTTTCCGGTATATACTTTTAATGATACCTTTATAATTTTATTTATTGTAAGATTTGATAAATCATGCCTCATTTAAAAAAAAGAAGAGAATTTTATACAAAAAAGCAAAAAAAAATTGTTTAACGTACTTTCTTACACCTTTTCATGTATACTTTTATATAATAGGTTATCAATAAACATACCCAAACTTTCTAACAAGGCAGGGGAAGTCGAAACCCAGGCCGAAATAAAACCGCAGCAGTTACGAAATTGCTAGGGTAGACTTTGAGATCTCGGTAATCTCTCCCAATTCCTAAGTGCGCTAGAGTGACATTGGATAATATGAAGGAGTTGAATATAAGCTCAAAATAAATATCAATCAAATAAACACTAAATTATAAAAAAAAAAAATTCAAAAATGATGTAATGTCGAGTATAGAGCACATGCAGTTATGCAATGTGGAGTATTTAGGCATGTGAGGAAGGCATAATATCAGAGTGAACAACAGTCTATTTTATAATACCAAAATTACAATATGTATACGACTAACCAATAAAATATATCCCTTTCATAAATAACGTTTCTTAATAAATAAAATAAATAAAGGACATGGAAACATTTAATTACACGAAAATTAATAATAATAGAATAGTAATTACGTATACGTAATGATATTCATTTCCATGTTCAGTTAAGCAAAATTAATTGATTTCATATTCTCTAATGAATATACTATAATTGTATGTGTTTCAGAATTCATATTAACAATTCTACGAAAGTTTATATCTAAAGGGGTAATAAAGATATGAAATTAATACTGAAATGAAAATAAATTCTGAATCCTCAAATTGGATTTAAATTAAAATTGAATGTCTGTATATACTTCGTACTAAGTCCTGATATGGTACTAAGCCCTGAAAAATATGATAACATAGCTTTATGATTTAAAAAGCCCAACACTTGTCAGTATTAGTATGCAATAAAAACCAAAACGTCATGAATCCTAACAACCAACCTGTCATCACCTTTTCTTTTGATATTTGTAATTTTCCTTATTTTCATCTTTAAATTCTATCTTATATCATCTCAAACCTAAAGTAGTTGTTTTATCATTAGCATTGTCTTTGAATGATTTTT
Source organism: Arma custos (assembly GCA_037127475.1). Classification (NCBI taxonomy): domain Eukaryota; kingdom Metazoa; phylum Arthropoda; class Insecta; order Hemiptera; family Pentatomidae; genus Arma; species Arma custos. The sequence goes on from CM073764.1 coordinate 100,403,302, forward strand.
CAAAAATTTAATGTTTATAGGGCTTTAATGATAAAACAACACAATTTCGGCTCTAAACCCGACTTGTTTTTTCTTATCTTATAAAAATTCTTTGGTATGGTAATTTCGAATCCTGTTCATTTTTTTTATAGTCATTGATAATCCCTAAAACATATACTACTGTAATTTTTTAGAAGTGAAAAACAAATAGAAATTGCGTGTTTAGTTATATTATTGATTTTTGTAAAAATATAACTCAAATCAAAGATATTTGTAAAAAATCGTATTCTAACAGTTTTTCTATCCCTTATTTCATACATAATCACATCTGAATTATTTTTTTTCTGTTTGATGAATTGTACATTATGATTTTCTAAAACAAATTAATTTTCACTACGATTATCTTCTTAAGTATCCATTCAACTAATATGAAAATGATACGCTAATGTTTTTTCTTTAAACGAATGTTTTTATGTTTGTTGAAAGTAATTTTACTGGATGCATTTAACGGATAAACATAATGTGTTGTGATCGCTTCTCTTAGAGGTTAAACATTTGCTGTTTGCTTGGTAAAATTGACTTGTTTGACTGCATTGCTTGATGCATCAATATTGACAGGGACTCAATGATTGTCCTACATAGACACGTTCCTCCATTCCTGTCTCAAATTCCTCTTATTAAAAACCTTATTTTATATTTTAATCAGGACATAGACGTTCTTAATAATTTTATTAATTATCGGCAAAGAATCGGTAAGGAATTACTTATATGATTCCAGCTTCAGATTAACTCTAATAGAATAAAAAATATTCGAATGCTATAAAAAATTGTTAAATTATTAGTTATGTATAAAACATGGTTTATTTAATTAATCTTCTACGATCATTAATGATTTATCAAAACATTTTAACAACCTAAAGACATTTAGAATTCAAACATAACAGTTTAATTAAAAGAGTCAGTACATTAACAGGCCTCCGTGAAATTAATGAAATGACATTCCAAACCCCAGAAACATCTCTATTCCAATTTCGTTGAGTTTATATTGATGATTTTCTTTTCTTGGAAAAAATGTTTTAATATAAATTAGAAAGCCTCATATAGCGAAGCCCAAATTACTTTTTATTTTTTTAATTATTGGAATTATAGTATTTTCAAGGTTTGATAAAGTAAAATATGATTTGTTTTGAGTATGGCTTTGAGAAATACTAAAAAGCAATATGATGGAGTGATAATTTCTACGCTTCAGAAAAGAATGAAGTGATTCTAATATTTCTCCTACTAAACTAGTTCCTATTATTTAGCATCAGCAACAAGAAGATAATTGTTATAATTATTTTCATCAACAAATATTGACTTATTTCACTTGAACGATCCAATCTCATAACAGCATATGGATAATCTAATGCTCAAACACATCAGGTTGTATTTCATGTCAATCCCCTTATATATAGTCATACCGTCTGAATTCTAGGGTTCTGGGGATTTGACATTTTGTGTCGGGCTAGTGGGTTTTAGCCTAACGATGGCTTCAAACAAATGAGAGACCTCAAAAACTACTTTTTGAAACCTTGTTTCTTTTTTAACGTTGTTTTTTTAGATCTGAGTGAAGCTTCACTTTCAACTCAAAATGCACTGTGACTTGTTTAATCACGGACTTGCCGGGGTTTAGTATAACATTTTAATTCTGGCTTTTTAACCTGGTTTTCAAAACAAATCCTTTTAGCCAATGGTATAGATATATCAGAGAGGAATTAAACACAAATTAAAAATGGATTTGTATTAACAGGGTTTGCCATAAAAGGCCTCATTTATATAAAAAAATGTTAACGTTCCAAAAATCATCTTCAAAAGTTACAGAGTAAATAAAATAAAAATTTATTTTGGGGGAATTACCAAAGCAAACTTTAACAATAGCATTTCGTAATAGGATACTTTCCCATATAGGGAAAAAGAATTACTATTATCCTTATGCATAAATTATCTATTATCTGTATGATGACTAGACTTAGAAGATGATAAGAATGTTGAAGAATAATATTGAATAGGATGCTCCAGCCGGAACTAAGTTATGGAAGGGTCCGCAATGCAGAAGAGTTATGGAGAGGTGTCGGGGTGCATCCATGCGAGAATCTTCCCTCACTGCCTGTCGTCTCTAAGCCTACATCTTTCCTCCATGTTTCTCTGTTTATTTATTTTTTCTTAAATCGTATAAATAAATTCTCATTTATGATCAAAAGCGTAACACTCCGAAATTTGAAAAATCGATTTTTTTCACATTTTACGAAAGTCTAGTCTAGCAATCTTTAATGGTTTAAGTGGTTTTAGTTCGGTTCTGAGCCTGAAGTTTTTAAGTCAGAAATTTTTTAGGCCTACATAAAAAGTCAATTTTTTAAATTTTGGAGTTATCGGCTTTTGATTACTAACGCCTCATGTAACAACTAGATCGGAGGGTCTTGGTTTCAGTACATGGTAGAGACTGTACTAATACTAGGACAAAGGTTTTGTTGATAGTTGATTATTTCGAGATCACGCTCAAACGCAAGGTTTTTAGGTATCCCTCAATTATTAATACCAACTTTATAGAGGCTGGGTGAGCTCCAGGAGGGTCCCTAAATCCTCTATATATTTATATCCTCTATCTAAATCCTAACAAAGTCATCCGGGGCTGTTAGCAAGTTATTTAATTGATTTTTACTATGAATCTTCGGCATAGTAACTCAGTGCTCTACACACTGAGCCTTCCCTCTCCCTTTTCTTCCATCAGAAAATACATATTATTTTTAAGGCTTGTCGGAAGTATTTATAGACATAATTTATCTTACTACTTGATAACTAATGACCTTATGTAACACTTAACAAGGCTGTTTGATATTAATTACCTCTTCCTTCCTTCTGTTGCATTAAATTTTAAAATTTTTATCTGTGCCTTCCAGAAAGTAATTTTCGAGTGATCCGGGCCCCGAGCAGTGCCGGGGGGGGGGGGGGAGATTATTTAGCAGGCCCTATTAATATTAATTTGCCACTTTAATAAGACACTTTTGTTATAGGTCGTTGTTATAAAGGAACTTTATGCGCCACCTGGAAAAGCCCTATAGAACCGGCAGTTAGGATATTAGAGTTTACTAAACTCCCCACTAAATTATAATGATAACATATTATCTATACAAATAGGTCTATGTACCTGTCAAAAGGTATTGTTATCAGATGATAAGGTTATTCTTTATGATATCATAAAAAAAAAAAAAATAGCGATACTTACTGAAGGTAGTGTTAAAATACTTGTCAATGAGAAGCATAGGTACTTTTCCGTTAGTCAGGCGCAAATGTTTGGGGCCATATGTTCTATTCTCTGAATTAATTAAAACAAATCACGTTTTCCTTTTTTTCTTCAGTCTTAGTTTTTGTAAAAACAAAGAAATGAAAATTTGGAATTTAGCTAGAACTGAAAAAGATGCAGTCTCCTATTTTCTAGAGAAAGATATATTAGCAAAGCATGCAACATGCGATCATAATCATGGATTGTAAGCTCTCGTCCATCTCAACTATTTTTTGAGGCCCCCCGATTTTTTTTTTTGCTTACGTTCCGCTAATATTTCTACAAAAACTTCTATTAAGTAGTTGTTCCAATCTACAACTGTATTATGATTCATATCTAGCTAAAACCCAAATTTTCTTATATATATATATATTTACAAAAATAAAGACTGAAGAAAAAAAAGAAAACCTGCTTTGTATTGAATGAATTCAGAGAATAGAACACATTACCCCAAACAAACATTCTCCTTATGATTGTAAAAATTTGGCGAAATCTTACATTATTTGGTGATTTTTCGCTTGCGCCTGGCTATATCCACACATCAACTTTCTTGATGTTTGCCTACATAAATATTTCTGTTAAGTAGATCTATTATTTTTATTGCAGTTTATTATATGTGTGTTATGAAGTTAAAACGACCTTCGACGATTAGTGTTAGTAGATTATTCCCTCCCACCCTCTTTATTTGACCAAAATAAAAAATGAGATGGGATTTTAGAAGCTTCGTCGCCTCAAGGATTGATTCGGATAACGCATATTTTATGAGGAATTAATATTCTATAGTAAAACATCTCACTCCCCATTCATATACAAGCTAATTTATAATTATATACCAAATGTAGTTATGTTATCATATAAATATTGTTAAAACATTAATGGAAAATTTGCAACGAAAAGTCTGAAGTCTCTAAAATAAAAACAGGAAACTAATACCTGTCAATATTTCGTCCATTCAGGCATCTTCAGGACAGAAAGAGAGCATCGAATAAAGCACTTCCTAACCTATAAGTTCAGTAAGTCACTAACTGGAGGAAACATCCCACATACTAAATCATAAGGAATATTAATGCTGCTGGAAACCACAAATTAATGGGAAAAGCAAAATACACTCACTAAACTTCAAAATTCAGAAATAAAAAAAAAGAAAACTAGTTATTTTTTTTTATCTAACATAATATAATTTTTTTTAAATTTAAACTGGATTCATTTGTATCTGATGGCTATTCCTAATTTACATTGTTATTTATATAATTAGGTTAAACAATGTATTAACTTTATTAACTGTACTATAATAATCAGCAGCGGTTGGATAATATTTTCTGTATACAAAATAATGTCGGAGCTATTCTAACTAGTATATTGAGTTGGGGTGTTTCTTTTTTTTTTCGTTTTCGAAACCTTTTACTAACAAATCTTGTACTTTGTAGCGGACTTCAAATTGGAAACAGTTATGTAAGATATATATGTATTTAAACGTCTTGTTTTTTCTCTCCAAAAAACATCAGAGGCATATTTTATTTATCATATCTGATATTCATTATTTTCTGTCAATCATCGTTTTTTGTATTAATTTTTAGGATTTCAGATGTTGTTATGTTGTAAAATTGAAAAGAAAAATATGAAATCCCCCCGAGGGAAGACTTGGAAAAAAATTAATTAAGAAAAGCAGGGAAAAAATATACCTCAGTGTAATTATCCAGTTGCTAATCAATAGAAAGAAAAAAAAACATTTTTACCTCATTGAGAGGTTCTCCCTTTTAGACCGCTCCCACACAAACTCTTTGTTAAGTACACCGCCAAATTTTAATGGAAAAGGAATGAGGGTGGGGTAAACAGATTGGCAAAGAATTATCTGACTCTAGCCCGTAGGGTTTTTAATTACCTTCCCTAATCAAGATAGATATCCTTCTCTTCCATCATAAACTCCCCCCGCCCTCCAGCTCGCCTTCTTTCTCTATCTTAGTCGTTAGTCCCTTAGAACATTACCATCTCGCCCTTAATTTCTTGTATATAATTACTGTACCATACTTAGCTTGTTACTGAACATCAAAATTGAATTTAAAGATTGTTAGAGAATTTAAGTTCAGTAATTAGTAAAGAATAAGATTACTATTTCCTGTTAGCTATCATCACAGAGAAGACATCAAAGTCCTCTGACATATGCAAAACATCCTGCATTTCGTATTCTGGTTCTCTCTTAGATCTTACACTAAGCCAAGACACTTGTTTTATCCTAATAACTGTTCTACCTTCTTCTATTTTCCAATGATAGTGATCTGACAGGTCCTAAACATACTTCCCCTCAGCATATTTCACTGTACAGTAAGAATTGTCAACAAGGATATTGGCATCCATTGATAGTCAATATTATTCTTGGCACTTCTACATCAGTTTTTCGTCCTATCCAAGATTTTTCAAGTATCCAAATGTCTGATGCTCCTCTGTGGTTCATTTTCGATAACTTTTATGCCCATGATTACAATCCATAAAACACCGACAAACATACGAATACACTTAACTATGCTTTGACTGAATTTTATGTTGAGGTTGACACTACAAAGGAATGTACTAATTTTCATAAAAAAGAGGCTTCATTCATTACTTCAGTCTCTAATGATTTAAGTCACCATTGGTCAGAGTGACACCAGTGAGGCGGATAGAAAAGAAGATCAGGGATCTCCCGTGTTCCCGCATTACCCACCACACGTGGAGGATGGAAGTGGAGATCCCTAGGACATTGTGTAAATATTGTATATAGTTTAGATATGTCCATTGATCACTAATGCTTATTAACCTTAAGTTAGGCGAATTGTACTTATTGTTATCCATGAAAAAGATTTATTACTTGGAAAAAGTCAATATCACCCTGCGTATAATAGCTATTTTGTATTTCTGTAATATGAATAATAAGAATTAACTGTGCTTACACGTAGAATTCGACTTATGAATTATTTACTATAAAACAAAAGCAATATCTAGCCAAGATTTATGATGTTCAACCTTTTATATATGTATTAATAAATAATAATTCATTGTCATTAAGTTTGATAATATAATTTTCTGTATTCACTTATTATTTTAATATATAGAAAAATATTTTATCAAAAATAGCTAAATAAAGGTAGCTAACATTTTAAATAAATTGGTTGAATTGATATCTAATTAATCGCCTCACTCGTTTAATTGAATCTTTTGATAGAATCCAGAAGTAGCAAAATTGCTTAACTGACGAAGTATAAGTATCCTGTATTTATTTTGTAAACATGAAATTATATACTCTACTCAATTCAATTTAAAATAATTTTCATTCCTTAAATGTTGATATAAATTGCATCAAACTTCCTAGAGACTAGGAAACAATGAGACATAATCCAGATGCTAGATTGCAACCAGAGGGTTAGATAAGATATAATGGTAACTGGGATAAATGCATTGTCAAGGTAGTAAGCATCATGATTATCCAGGATCCTGCAACTCCTAAGCAACGAACTACCATTTCAATATTTCTTAGATTGTATATTTATCTGCATCCCCGGTGGATAAGTAGTTAAGTCTAATTTTTCCCAAAATGGGTTAATTGTACTGAGGGGAGCGCAATCATATCACTCTTGTAAGCCATTTCATGGTGTCACCTGCGGTCTCTTGGTGGTTCTATGCCCGAGGTGGTGGGTTTCCCTCCTCAAGGTTGGCCCTAGGATTATAAAAGGGAGTATAAAAACCTTGGTTTCATCTTCTTTCGGAAGGAATGTAACATTGAGGTTCCGAGCCTATTAGAGATTCGTTTAAATTCGTTAAAGATTACTAAATATTCCTGGATAGGCCAAATTTAAGACTTGCTCTGCAGCATAAAATACTACAAGAATGACACAATCCAACGTACAATTAATTCGCTCTGAACGCAATTCGACTAAATTACTTATTCACCAGGGCTACATATATGTGATTTTATGTACATATAATTGTTTTTTCGAAATTGATATTTAGTCGATAACTATAAAACTATATTTTGATATTTTATTTTTTTCGAAGCAATGCCTAATTGATGACGGAAGTATGATGTGCTACATTACATTAGTTAGCTGTGCAATTTACAATAATACAATATATCAATCAGTTTCTAGGTTTAGACTATTATGTCCATTTTAGTGCCACATATTCCGTCATCAATATTAGAACCTATATTCTATAAGAAGCCAAAAAGTTTTATTTATATTTATTGACTGAACCTCAAGATTCTGAAACAAAAATGTAGTGAATGCTTAAAAATGACAAGACTAAACTTCCAATTAAAAAAATACACAATTTTACTTGTATAAATATTGGAGGTCATAATGCACGAAGATATTCCAAGAAATTGCACTTTTTGTTTCTGAGAGTAATCTATTTAAATCATATATATTTATGTTTACCTTTTTAAATTCAATTGTCTACATTGTTCAAGGCCTTCAGGCTAAAATATATTTGTATACATTTGCCGTTACAGAACACAATAATCCTATATATTAATTTCTTAATTTAGTATTATATTTCTTTACAATTTATAAATTAAATAGACTTAAAACTCATTTACTCGGAGTGTGATGAGCCCACACGTGTATCCTGCAACTAATTACATCATTATTAAAGTAAATTCCGGCATAACCGTTGCTTTATTAATTAGTAGTTAGTTTTATCTTAAAAAATAAGGTTTACTTTCTTCGTACATTCCTTTGCTAAATAATCCAAATTTTATTAAATGGAATGGAGTAATTAAAATTATTAACCATTAAAATAAAGAAATTTATTTTAAAAATATAATAAAATTATTTTATTAGCTCATTTGACTCGCAACTGTTCTAAAGTTAATTCAATCAAATTTTAATCCATTTCAATTCAGTATTTCGATTAATGACAGTATTAATGAAAAAATGGTTATAATCTAAAAATAGTTTTTGTCTTCTCGGCCTGAAAATTGCTCTAAAAGGCGTTTAAGTATCATGAATTAATAAGTTCAAAATACCATAATGGTTACGATTATTGAAATATTATACCTAATATAATATACAGAGAAACCTATTTCAGAACCGTTTATTTAAATCTGATTGTTATAATTATAGTTTTTATTTAAAATCCTATAAACGTACTATTCTTGCTATTTTTCTTAGATTGTATTAAAGCTTGTCTCCAAGAAATTCTGGCAGAAAATAATGGCTTATCTGGAAAGTTGCCCAGAGAAGCCATAACTCCATTATTTTATTACTTCCAGTATTTTATCTCTCAAGAGTAATTAGTGTGCCATTAAATGTTCTATAAAGTTCTTTAAGCGCCATAACATCCTAGTAAAAGAAGGATTAGGACAAATTGTTTATTTTTTATCCTCACTGTTTATTACTATGCAGTAATCAGTTTTCAAATCTTATAAAAGATCAATATTGAAAAAATTAATGCATACATACATACATATATATATGTATGTACTAGCTGACCCGGTCACGCGTTGCTGTGGTTGTTTTAATAGTTTTTAAAATATCTTATGTTAAATTTGAATTTTAAAGAAACAATGAATGAATAAATAGATTTTTGATTTTACATTTTATTCATCTTATATCTAAGTACAGTACATAATAAATAAATAATATACAAAATTCCTAACTGATAAAATATAAACATTAGATTAATGAATGAGGTATATCATGGTTGATTTTTAATTATGGATAGTAAACTATTTTAAATTATAACTGTTCATTTCAATTTAATTAAGCACTAATCGATGCACAATATTTTTTTTAATCTGTCCTTTTGCTAATACAAATAGATTAGATGGTTTACTAACACTTAAGCATGCATCATATAATTGTCCATGAGAGAAACATGGATGTTCTAGGTCCAAACCGCAAATAGACATTGCCTTGAGACTTGTTGATGGCCATAGCAAAAGCCAAGCTTATATCAAATTGAAGTCTTTTGAACGGTATTAATACGTGACTACTGGACGACTTCTCCTTTAAAGTTTCCAGTCAACATTCCTGCTTCAATAATATTACTTCAAATTACACATTATCAATAATAATGGCCGGCACATATCACTTAGGAGTATGAAAAATAGTTTACATCCTATTCTCACAGCTACTGAATATAGACACAAAATTTCATAAGAATCGGCAAGGTCGTTTCGCAGGAGTTCTGTTACAAACACTGTGATACGACAATTTTATATATTAGATAGAGCTAGGATTCCGGTTACTTATTATATGATTGATCTCAGGATCTGTTAAACCTACAGAACTAAATTTGGGCTCAGATTGTAGCAATTTCAATCTTCTTTAAAAATTGTTATTTGTGCTTTTTCCCTAAAACGCACCGATTAGGAGATTAAGGTCAAAAACTGAAAAAAATCCGAAAATTTCGTAGTTTATCGCCCACCAAAAGTATTCCCGTCCGTTTTGTCGGTTGCAATCTTGGATTTACACTGTTCAGACGGGCCCTTACAACATACAAAAAATGCAGCATCATCAAGCGTCACTTATATATATATATATATATATATATATATATATATATATATATATATATATATATATATATATATATATATATATAACCTATAGAATGATAATTGTTGACCTTGATAATATATGTGGAAGAAAGTGGTCTAGGTAGAAGAAGACCTGCAAGGTGGGTCGAAACGTTGGCTACTCAATAAAGTTTTCTCCTATTCTGTGAGAAATTATTTGACCTCTACCCGGACCACTTTCTTCCACATAAATAACATATAGTTTATGATGAAGTTAATATGCATATTTTATGATATCAAGAGTATCTGTAAGAATAATAAAAAAGATAATGTTAAAGTAATATATAAAATTAACTTATTGTTTTACGTACTATTTTATCAAACGAATTTTCATATATTTATTCATAAGTTGAAAGGTGAATTTTATAATCCTTATAAAACAATCTTTATTCGTGAGTTTTTTTTTGGTTATTTAATATACCACGTCATAGAAATATTCAGTTTCAGTTTTTTAAAATTAATATAATATAATTTAATTCTTTTAACGTAGTAATGTTTAATGAACTATAGAAAATATGCAGACATTTTATAAATTTATGATTACGTAAAATAATAGAAGCAGCAAAATTCTAAACATATATCTAACTATGTACATGAAAAACGTAATTTAACTGTTTATGTGAAAAAAGGCTAAGGTGGACGCACATATATCTTTGTCGGATCTTTTAATTTCGACCGTTAAATTAGAAATTTTAAAACTGGATTTTAAAAATGTTTATACGTTCGCGATACTTATCTCCTGCTACACGTATCATCACTGATATGCCCAAATAGCATGCCCAAAAACTCTTTTGAAACTTTAGAAAAAAAAATTGTGACAAAGTTTGAACGCCTTAGCCCCAAAGCACATCAGGTGACGACAGTTGGTGTTTACATATTCAAGACTGGTACAACATTTACATCAGCATAAATTATTGCCATATCACTAAAAGAGGTGTTAAAGATCTATAACGAATTTCAAAAATAGACTTTTTCACACATTTTGCTAATTTAATTTAGAGTGAAGAAATTATGTCTGAATCGATACTTTGCCGACGTATTTATCAAGGTTTTAATCCGGTTCAGAACCTAAGGACCCGGTCAAGATCTTCGGGGCCTAAAGAATTGCTCGACTTTTTGATTCTGAACGCCTCACACGACCGATAAAATTTTTGTACCCTTGAAATTTGACTTGGCGAGGACGATGTCACTAAATGGATGTTTCTACTTTTTTTTATTGAATATTTTGCTAAATACAAACGAAATAATTTAAACTTTCCTACAACATTATATCTTTCGTATTGTTTTTCCACCATAAAATTATCCTAAAATCAGGAGCTTATCGGTGGAAATGAAGAATTGCTGTAAGTATATTCGGTTGTAGAAAGAATGAACGAACAGTATAGCGTAGAAAAGCAACATGGATTTGCACTCGTGCGATAAAATAAAATATTAGTATCACACAAAAACGATTTAAATTGGTATCTGTCGAGCTCGGCGGAGAATGAATAACAGAATATGTAAAAATATATCAGAGTCTAGACTAGGTCCAGGCAGTCACAAAAGGGCTAGGACAAATCAGATCATATTTAATTAGATTATTTAAGAAGTCGGTAGAAGACAGGTTGGGTCCATTTTGATTGGAGTTCAATAATAAAATAACATATGTTTTTTCATTCTTTTCATTGGTAACGTAGTCCATATTATTATTAGTTGACACAATTAATATGGAGAATTTATTAACAAAAAATATCTCCATGACCAATTTCTTTTATACTATACGGGAAAAGTCTATATATACGCTGTTACTGAGATTTAAGGAAACGACTATAAGAAAGTTTCATAAAAAAAATATACTCTATTATAATAATTCAGAATTTAGTAATAATTGATGCTCTAAACGCTAATAATAATTGAATTCAGGATCAGTTTTTATAAATTATCGTTTAATTGTTCTACTAGGGAATTGTATAATTTAAAAAAAATAAAATTGAATTCTTCCTAAAATTCGTATTTAAGATTTTTATATCAATAGAAATAGTTATTTAAATTCTATCCCCCCCCCCAAGCTGCATAAGTGATGCTTACCATTTGTGTATATATTAATTCTTTTTAAATTTAATATTTTACAGTTTTATATCAATGGAAATAATTTTTTTTTTATTTCTCGAATCTTTTTTGCACCTGTCTTATAAAATTTAAAGTTTTACCCAGCAGCACTTCTGCCAAGTCTGGAATTTGTCCCTTTAATACAAGATATCTCATCCAGTATAGCCTTGAGCTGGAATATAACCCTTATCAAATGCCTTAGCGACATCAAGAAATATACCACTTGCGTATTGTTTTTGTTCTATTCTCCAGCAGTAAATGTCATAGGCCGCGTTCACACTAAAGCGATATCAGATGAGCTACCTTGAGGAATATATTGCGACGATTTATAGCTAGGAAGGTTCAATAACAATGAGCGACCTGGCTTTAAGAATTTGGTGTGTACACAGTTTTCAATTTACTAAATTGAGCTCAAATGAGGAAAATATTGCAGTGTTTTGTTTTCCCAGACACAGGATGAGAAGAAAACGAAAACACTGGGTTCATCAAGAAAAAGTAAAATACTTTATTTTCTACATGGGACAATGGAATAGTTCCAGGTGCTCACATGACCTTTTATTGCAATTCATTGAACGGAAATTTAATACGTACATAGAAAATTCAGGCTACTTAAACACTTATTAGACAAACTCTCCTAAGCTTCTAATTAATTACAAAAGACTCGTGTACATGACTATTACAAGACTCATTTGGATTTACCGAGTAGAGCTCCACAAAATAAATGACATTCCTCTCGCATCCAATCCTCACAATTCCTTCGTAAAATACTCAATGTTTCATACTGTGTTAAGAATAAAGTCATTCATAATGACCTCAGTAGCCAATTTGTTGCTGACTTGTCACAAATTCGATATCAATCCTTTCATGATAAACTTCATTATAACTCAAATCCACTAGTTTCAAGCCTCGCTACATCATCTATTCCCGATAACCCTCCAAGACGCCTGAAAAGAAGATAAACTTGTGACCTTTTAAGTTGCCTATGCTATTTGAGTACTACCACCAGGTAGTTTAACTACTTGCCTTTAGCTCATGTCATTATGCATCATCTATTGTATTTTATTGCTGAATTATTTTATTATAGTAGAGCCGTAAATTTCAATAAATAAATGTTTTAAAACATATTTAGGGTTCTTTAAGTATACCATATCTTTAAGTTGTATAAAAAAACTAGTGTTTTCCTCTTTAAAAATGTGATCAACGTCATGTAGAAACCAGAAAAGGCTTCTTTGGAAAATTTCGTAGAACGGATATAATTGAATATTTTATTTAATTTTCGGTTCACCACTTTCTTCCCCGGAATATAAACTCGAATCTTTCCACGTGGTTCAATATGAAAAAAACAAACATGTAAGCCTGTTTCCGATTAAAAGTCTTTGCCTCGATGCATTCCGGTGGCTACCCTCTGAACCTCTCTCTCTGAATAGAAGAGATAATATTCTTTATCCACTGAATACTTTCCTCCTCTTCCTTTTATGGCCTCGAGGCCTTTATATTTATTTTTTTCCCAGATATTCTTAAATACTCTTAAAGCCCCATGATATGCTTTTAGAGGCACTTCCAAGCCTTTTTTTTTTTACCATGTCCATCTTAGGTTAGAAGAAATAGTTTGCCTACTTTTTTCTGCCTCCTATTTTCGATCTTCCTTGCTGCTAAAAAGAATATTTAATTCTCGAAAACAACAGTTTTCATCAACCAAATATCAATCGTACATTTTTTCGTATCCTCTCATCGTGCGACATTGGTAAATTCCATACTTCCCACAAGAAGCATTTATTTACTCCGCCTCAGGTAAGAAACTAAATGTATGGAGTGTCTGCAGAGAACTAGAAGACTCCATAACCAAAACTATCCGTGAGCGGCTCTTCCAGCCATGGTTTGTCCTGTTACTATTAAACATATTGATCGAAAAAAAAACAATTTTCATTCAATGTGGATTAATGCAACTATATAAACATTTTTAATAAACCGAATTTTGGTCATTTTTTGTATACTACCCATTAACATCAGTTTTGAAAGTATATTAGAAACAAATATGTCATTCAGTTTTCATTAAAATTTGAAGCTCTGCATCTATTCTTGAGTGCATTCGCATTCGACCAACGTTAAACAAAAATATACAGCAAGCTTGAGTAAGATTAAGAGGAATTGTTTCTTCTTGTATTAAATAAAATAAAAAAATTATCTCATAAAGGCTGGGTGAAATCATTTGATATCAGAATTCAGGTTTATTTTGAGAATAACCTAAATTGTAAAAAACTTAGGAACACCGCGACAAATACAAATTACCTAGATTAAGAACCTCTGCCGCTGACCCGAATACGATTTGAATCGGTTTCTGATTTATCAAAATGGTTTCTCGTTTACGTGATTTTTTTTATCTTTAAAACTCTTTTAAAGTTACATCCTTGGAAAAAGGATACAAAAATAAATCGTTGAAATTGAACCGTTGTTAGCAGTGGTACTTATCATGTATATTGATATTATCCATATGATATCATATATAGAGATCCAATAATTATAACAATTATTTATCATCAAAATGCATCATCATCGGCAATTATATAACATGAGTGGCTCAGTGGTGGAGCGCTGAGTCGCCGTGACGAAGGTTGAAATCCCCCTTGTTGGCAGACTTTTATTTAATCTGTTAGCACCTGGATATGGATCTTACGGAATCTAGGACCCTCCTGGGGCTCACCCAGCCTCTGTATAGTGGGTACCCAAATTAAGGGGAGGAAATCTGGTGGTTGAGCGTGATATAGGGCAAATTACCTTCCTGCACAAGCGTTGTCCAAGAAACAGTACAGTCTCTACCATCTACTGAACCCAACACCCTCCATGGGTTTTTGTGGTACATATTTGTTTGTTTTTTTAGATACATAGCATGTGAATAAAGGCAACTAGATTGAATTATGAACGAAACTTTAAAACAGTGTATAAAAATCGAATGTTTCCTCACTGTTGGGCGCTTTCATCCAACTGAGACAATAACAGGAGTTGAATGCCCAGTTTAGCATTTTGAATTCGTGCTATTATCCCAAGCGATCCCTTCATTATTCAGCAGCCTCTAATGAGGTAACCGATGTGTTGCAAGTTTCCCTTTGTCTCTTCACATGAAAGTCGATCAATTAAATTATTATCTTCCAAATACATAAATAAAGATGATAAAAAATGATACAATTATCATAAACATATAATATAAAAATAAAAAATTCCTAACCAGTTTTGCTACGAATCTCAATAAAACATTTTAATTATTCTTCAAGTTAGCAACTTGAATTTTCTAGAATATGCCAGACACTTCGTATTACCACTTTCGTAAGGCAATATAAAATCAGACGTTTAAGAAGTTTTTATTTATTTTAGTATTTACTTTATCCATTTTTAATTTATAAAATCCAAATATTATTGATAACGGCATGTGATGATATATGAAAACGGTAAAATCATTGAACATTTAACGATTTTTTGGTCTTTTTTAAACTGAAAATATTTCACTGAAATCGGTTATTCTACATCAATTATATTCACGTTCGACCTCTCTCCAACATTGTCTGCTAATCTTTTACATCGGAACATTTCATGGTAACCGCTAACGCGGATTTCTGCTTTCTCATTAATAGCATAGTGTCCTCTGGATGACGATTGCTTTTCTCGGAATAATTCCAGATTTGAGTGTGCTTCAGCTACTAATCTCGTCGATACAATCCTTGTACAACCTTATTTACTTCGTTTCTAAGCTGTCGGGACATACTTAAAAATTGAATTGAATTGCATCGCAGGCATTGAAAATTAACAGGAAAATTCGTCAAAATTGAAGAATTTGAAAATTTAAAGTAAGCTGTAGTGAAACCGAATATGGATCTTCATACAGGTTTTTATGTTCTATGTTGCATGTATTTTTGACTTTAGTTGGCAAATATATTTTTCTCATGATTTTCCTCTCCGAAGCATTAATAATGAAAATTAATCGTTCTTGATATTTTATATTTAATATTATTATATTATAACATATTATATATTATAATATTATTTTATTATTAGGTTATACTTTTTTTTTAAACACTTTGTACAGTAGTGAAATTATAATTGAGTGTACACGGTCGTATAGTTTGTTTGGAATTTTCAAACAAATGAGAAATGAGTTCGTTATACAAAGTGTGCAATTTCCGTAATATAATTCAAAAGAAAAAGTTTGGATGAATCATGAAGGAACTATTGAAACATGTGTCGTTTTAATATTTCTGGGCTACACTATGAAATCTAAGAGAAACGTACCAAGATTTGGTTGTAGGCGTAACTAGTGTTTGTCCCGGCTTGGAAAGTTATTATAGAATGTACCATCTGAAGTTAGTTCGTGCTGAATTATTAAGTAGCCGCCTTGTCCCTCTTTCACTCGGCAGAAAAGATACACAAAAGTTTCCATTTGCAGGAGATTGCATGCGCGAAACTGGCATAAAAATACTGGACAAAGGGAACAGAAATGAAATGAGAATGAGAACATTAAAGAAAAAAGAGGGAGATACCAAAAAAGTGCGCTATCCATTGTCGGAATATTGACAGAGTGGAAATGATAGAGATATCTCCCTTCCACCGATCGGTTTCTTTTTTTAAGTTTTTTTTTTCCATTCTAAATTTAATGAACTCCCAATAAAAAATATGGTGGGTGCATGACTCAACTTACACCAACATCGCTACTTGCAATAATTTTAAAAACATTAAATTAGGTTTCCGTACAAATCACCAATTAATTGACACTCTTTTTATTAGCATTGCCTATATCTATGTATTCATGTATGTATTTTAAACTCGAATATTAAACTATTAAATATATCTCTCTTCAGGCTGTGCTGAACTGAAGTACTGAACCAATCAACATAAGAAATATTTATTTTGAAATGAAACTACTAGTAAAAATAAATGGATCAAACTGAATGGATGAACAGAAATAACACTCAATGAAACCAAAAGAGCGTGTTGCCTATCTTACGACCCTCATACTTGCACAGCAATGCGGCCGAGGAATTACAGCTAACATAAGCATCGGAAACCTATTGATATTAATTCGGTATTAATTTACTACTTATGCCCACAAAAGTTCTCAAAAATTTGATTCCATCCCGTGGGGTGTTTTGCTTTACCAATTTGCTAAAAAGTAAAATTTCTAAATAGTACTTGAGTTTAATTGCTATTGTTGTGATCAAGAATTTTCTAAAGGATGTTTTGTAACATCTATGGAATGAAATCTACCACAAGGTCTTGTGATCGTCGTCTCATCTTCCCAAATTGTGTGAGTTTCCGAGAATCTTCCCTCTACGTCTTCCTTTATTTTATCCTTTTTTGCTCCCTTCCATTTTCCTTGTGCATGAAGGATGATAGTATCCTCTTAGTGGATATAAATTGCTCTGGGTAAAGTCTCCATTTATCCAAAAATAATTCTCTTTGAGGTATTAGGTAGGGTGAGGTTCTTATGAATTTCTTGTGTCTGCCTGCCTGCAGCTGCCTACGAGTTTTTTCCAAAAATGTCTTTAAGCTAATTGAATCCATCTTGTATCTTTTTCTGTTGCAGATATGATTCCCATCAACAAATGTATCGACTACTTCCTATTCAGGCGGCCTTTATTTCTATTTACCATTCTTAACAAGTCCGCTTATTTAGAGTGCAACAAACAAATTTATAATTATATACTTATAATTATAGAGTAGCTAAAGAGAACTGATTCATTGTCAACTACCTGCTTCCACATTACAAAAAAGTTTCACGCTTATTTTGCTCAAATGTTGAAGAACAATTCTGATAATCGTATTTTTAGTTCAAAATTTTAAAATGTTCGATAAATAACTGATGAAATTTAATCTGAATTTAAAGCGGGTAGGATACAACCGTATGTTTTAACTTAACTTAAGGTCGAAGATACTAATGCATTCTATAGAGTAATAATAAGCTTATCTTTTAGAAAAATGATCTATCAGTAGTTTAAAAGTTACTTAAACCTATGTGGGGACTTAGCATATCTTATTATGTTTTTTATTGTTCGTATTGAGCAACTATAGACGGCGAATAAACAATTGATACCATTTTCCATGTCTTTCCATGTCAAGGATCTTATCCTTCTACCAGCATTGACGTCCTGCCAGTATCTCTTGATCCCCTCACTCTCACGAGGTCCCCTTCGTCTTTTGAGTTTCTCTTCTAACTCAAAATCCTTATAGCTTTTCACAATTTATCGAAACTCACTCCTTTTCAAGATTAGGTCCTCCAGAATAGCAATTTCTTTTAAGTACTTATCACATTTCTGGAATCATCCTAATCTTTTTGCCTAAGATTTTATGAAATTCCATTCTTTATTTGTCAAGCGATCATGGGACATTCTTAATATGTGTCCATAAAACCACTACTTTTGTTTTTAATTCGTGTTGTTACTAATTCAATCTTTCTGTATAGTTCCTCTTTTGATATCAAGCATTGCATCTTAGTATCCTGCGCTGTATTTTGAATACTTGATTAACTTGTCTTCTTCCATTCATAGTCGACGTTTCCTTCTGGCAACATCACTCTACCATAGTTTATTTATTTTAATATTTTATTTTATATTGGTCCAACATATATGTATAGCAAACTTTTAGTTGTTTGTCAAATAAATTGGCTTCTTAAAAATAATATTACCATATATTATACTTATGATTATATGATGATATGATTGATATGATATGATTGATATACTTATGATTTACAACGAGACTAAACCTTGTTTAGAAATTAGATTACTAAAGGATGGTTTGTAACATCTACGGACTGAAGTCCACCACAAGGTCTTGTGATCGCCTTAATCTTTCGAAAGTAACTGGTAATTTAATATATAAATATAAAAACTAAAAATTTGCCCGGGTGATATGAAATCAAGGTGCTACTTAAGCCGAAGAAGAATAAATATGGCATGGCTCGGTATTACGAGATCTATCGGATAATTATTTTATGGACTCCGCGGAGTAAACATAGTTACTGCAATATTTAAATGATTCGAGCTGGGATGGAAGATATTGAGCTCTATATTCTCCACTATCGGGTATCGATTTGAGCTCAGTAACTGCACCTTAAATTGTCATTATCTCATTCATTCCAAGGGGAGGGGAATATACTTTGTCAGAATTTACACTTCCGGTCGATACCGGGAATATTCAATGTGGAAATCTTATCCATGTTGGAAGCTATAAAAATAAAAAATATAATAATGATATTTTTTAAACGCTATTTAACAACCCTTTTTTCTGTTTAAAGGCAATTCTGATAAAGAAGACATCTATCTGCTTGTGTTCTTATTAGGACTTAATAGCCGACTTATTAAGGTCGGCATGTGTGTTTGATTTTAAAATAATGAAATCTCATCCTCCACTCACTTATTGAATTTTCTGTTAGTGGAAATTTGACGATTATACAGATATAATTTGTATAGGAAGTTATAATAACGATGAAACATATTTTATAAGTATAGATAACCTTTTATTGTTACCTTATTGAGCCTTAAAATAGACATACTTATTTCATAGCAAACAGAAATTAAAATTAAATTGAGGTAGTTAGTGCTGCCGTTAATATTCTAAAAACAATTTCATGTTGAAAATTTGTTACGGTTAGAATTTCTTCCTTAGTTAAAAAAAACAAACTTTAAAATCAATCTAATAAAGAAAAATGCCAATGAATTATTTCTCAAAGAAACTTGCTGTTTATTCATATTTCATTATATTTTTTCATGAAATGTATTATTAAATGTTTATATGATAACTAGCTTTTGCCCGCGGCTTCGCTCATGTGGAATTTGGTCTGCCACATAAAGTTCGTGAAAGATATTAAATGAATAATTTAATTTTTTTTTAACTATAAGTTACTCGTACATCCAAAATTTCAGATGTCTAACTTCAAAACTGACAGATTCTATACAACCTTTGAACCCCTATTATATTAAGGGAAAAGCCTATTAAGGAGAAACCCTCGGGAGTGGAATTATCCAAATTTCTTTCTTATATTATACAAAGAACCTATCTGCAAATTTCAAGATGCTAAGTCCCTGATTTGCCTTTAATTATGTACTATAATGGATTCTCCACAGAACACAAAAAACTGTCTGGGGGGCATGTGCCCCCGTGAACCCTCCTAAATTGGCCCTTGCTGTAGCATATGTGTTATTAGGATGTATTCTATATTACTAAATATGTTTCATCCAAATTCTTTCATTACTTTTTGCGTGAATGAGTAACAAACATAACGTGCCCCCCATAAATCCGCCCTTGCTGTAGATTATGTGTTATTCTGATGTATAACCTATATTACTGTAAAGTTTCATCCAAATCCGTTCATTAGTTTTTGCGTGAAAGAGAGACAAACATACAAACTTTCACATTTATAATATTAGTAAGATTAGTAGGATATCAAAACAATAGTTTCACTCATTTTCTTTCCGTTATTTTAACAATTTTGATCATGTGATTTGCCTTTAATTATGTACTATAATGAATTCTCCACAGTACCTAAAAAACTGTCTGGGGGGCAAGTGCCCCCGTGCGATGCTATAGCCTATGTGTTATTCTGATAAATAACCTATATTACTGTAAAGTTTCATCCACATCTGTTCAGTAGTTTTTGCGTGAAGGAGAGACAAACATACGAACTTTCACATTTATAAAAAATAATATTGCGACTATAAATTAAGATGTAAGCTATCCTATCTTTCAAGGTGGATCAAACCGCACACGATGTGCAAATTTGATTAAAATCGATTAATTACTTTAGGAGCTCATCGCGGACAAACAACGTGACACGTAATTTATATATATTAAGATTTAGGATAGAAAACTGTAATGTGGAAAAATAATCCTTCTAGTAAGTAAAAACTAGCAGGTAATATCAGCGGAAGAAAATCCGAAATTTACGCCAAATTAAAAATAAAAAATATTTTTTTATTTTGAGGCTTTAATTTTTAAAAGATTTTTGGAAACGAAATTAGGAAATGACTAATTATGAAGTTTTTAAAAATAAACGCTATATTTTGCTGTCACATTTTTAGAGCTTCAGTTATAGAAAATTTAAAAATCTGTTAATAGAAAATATTTCTGTTAAGACAAAGTCTAAAAATTCCGGATTTATCCAGAATCTATTGTATCAATTGCGCAACTATACTGTCGCATGAAACTCATGTTTGATGTTTATCTACAGGGCATTTGAGAACCTTGGAACTCACTTTTAGTTGTTAACGCAGCATAGCAGATCTACGGCTCTGGGCAATACTGGGATGTATTCTCTTTGTTAATGCCAGCGTACCGAATAGGAGAAGGCAAGGGTGGGAATATTGTAAAACCACTTTATAGATAAATTTATACACTCAATCATGAAATTTATTTAACGCACAATAGAGGGTTTATCTGTGGGAATTTCAGATATTTTTAGGTTTTTTTTTCAACGATACCTGATACAAGGTTACTAATCGAAAATTCATATTTATTGAAACGGAAACAAATCAAAAGGTTGACATTGTTTTCGAAAATTCGGTCCTCACTGATCGCTTTTTACCCTCCGAATATTGTTTGAAATCACGTTACTTTTTTACTTAGGGTAATATGTGTTTTAAAAAATGGAAAATTCTTTAAGTTAGATGTTACATTTTGAGATGAATTTTGATTATATTGGATCGGAATTTCAGTTCGAATAATTTTTTTTTAAATACATTTATTCCTGATTAAAATAGGTTTTTGTTTCTCAGCTCTAGGTTACAAAAGTTCTTAGTATTACAAGTTAAGGTAACCCTTAACAACTCAAGGAAACAAACTGTTTTGCAATGACTGATATTGGAACTAGGAAAAAATAGTGACCAAGCAATATTTTTTTTTCTAGTTGAAGAGAAAACCAGAACTTCATCGGTTTAAACTGATACGTTATTCTGATTGTGATAAATTATCTTTCCAAGGATTAATATTATAAAATATTAAAATAAGATTATTTTTTATGGTTTAGGTGGTTATTAATAATTTTAAATTATTGGAGCTTTTATTGCTAAATATAGAACAGTTTTACAGTATTTACTTAAACATACTTCACATTTACTGATTTTATGGATCGATAATTAGATCTCTAATTATCAATATGTCAACCTGAAGATTTTGTAAGATTAATCCACAGAACATAGAAATAACTTTTGGTTCTATGTTCTGTGGATTAATCGGACCGACATTAATGGAGTTCATCACGGTTCGAAAAATATATCATAACAATTAAGATTATTATTTTTTGTCCACTGTATGTTTTGTTTTTAAAATCTTTACTTAAAGAAGTAAAACAAATTAGCGAGAAACACTGTTTATTTAAGACTATAATCATTTTTGTTGAGGAGAAATAGTAATTCAGCAAATAGCTTAAACTTAAAAGCTGGAAATTATTGTTGCCGCAAAAACTAATTTAGCCCACAACAGAGAAATATATATAGTTCTAAAGTATCGCTTTAGCCCCACTCTCAAATTGCGTTCTTCATGGCCTGTTAAGAAAAATTAAAAGGCTATAATACTTCACCCATTTGTTTAATTGATGGAAAAGCGGGAACGAAATATCTTTCACTATTTCATGTACACTCTTTACTTAAAATAATCGTTAAGGATTGATTGAAATGATTTATAAGCCATGCAATTTATTATTGAATAATTTCACGATGTGAGAAATTTAAAGAAAGTGAGTAAATAATGAGATAAATAAACCTTACATTTATAGAAAAAAGTAAATTGATAAAATAATAAAACTATTTATTTAAAAAAACAACAGAGAATGGTATGGTATAGTTATATTTTTGTTCACTATTTACAGCTAACAAAACTATCTCATCTTACTAGTATTATAAATGTGAAAGTTTGTATGTTTGTCTTCCTTTCACGCAAAAACTACTGGACGGATTTGGATGAAACTTTACAGTAATATAGGTTATACATCAGAATAACACATAGGCTATAGCAAGCGCGGATTTAGGGGGGCATATGCCCCCCGACAGTATTTTAGGTACTGTGGAGAGTCCATTATAGGACATAAATAAAGGCAAATCACATGATGATCTATGAGCGGGCACGGAGGCATATGTTCCCCCCCGTTATAATACATAATTATAGGCAAATCAGGAACTTAGCATCTTGAAACTTGTAGATAGATTCTTTGTATAGTTTAAGAAAGAAATTTGGATAATTCCACTCCAAGGGTTTCCCCTTTAATATAGTAGGGGTTCAAAGGTAGTATAGAATCCGTCAGTTTTGAAGTTAGACATCTGAAATTTCGGATGTACGATTAACATCTATTTTAAAAAAATAATTAAATTATTTATTTAAAATGATCTTTCACGAAACATTATGTGGCAGACCAAAATTCACGCGAGCGAAGCCGTGGGCATATGCTAGTATCTTTATAATAAAGAGCAAAACCCCAGTTCTAGCCATCCTCCGTTAAACCGCAGATGATAATAAAAATCATCATAATCTAAAAAATAAAAATAAATCTCAGTTTACAGACGACAGGGTACAAATCAGTGTGCAGAAAACTTTGTTTCTTTCACAAGAAAAAAATAACATTTTCCAGAAGTCTTTTTCTTCTGAATTCAAATATAACTTTAGTTTTTCTCCATCGGGCAGGAGTTTTGTGTGATATTCATTTGAGTGTTTATAATATTCGAAAAAAAAATCGATCTAACTCAAAATTATAAATACTCACTCACTCATTTTGTAAGTAGTAGAAAGTGATTTTCGAGGCACATTTTGCATCTGGGACGTCCCTCTTCTTGATCCAACAGTCAGCCAGCTTGTTGGAACTCCACTTGCCTCGGTACCTCTTTTCCATTGTAGAAATTTGCTGATGAAAACGCTCACCTTGCTCATTGCTGACAGCTCCAAGATTTTCGGGGAAGAAGTCTAAGTAAGACTCCAAGAAGTTAATTTTTAAAGACATATAAATAGCAAATAAATTTCATTAAATATTTTTATGTTAAAGAGAAAAGACATGCCCCTGGCCGGGATTCGAATCCAAATTCTCTGTCTCTCCGTGACAGTGCTCTAACCAATTGAGCCACCGGAGTCACCTGCCGGCAGGGGACAAATCTATTTTCTTAACAATTAACAAAATATTATAAAAAATTAAAATTTCCTTAAATACAGCTTGGATAAAATCGCTATATATGAGATAAAGGTTCCTATGGCAGGTGAAAAAACCCGCTAAAATCTGATTTTAAAAAGTAGCTGTCATAAAAAAACTGTGCCTGATAGGAAAATTCTGACTACATATATGAAAAACTGCGCTAGATTCATTGATCAGATTTCTGTTAGAGAAAACCTTGTCGACCTGGGTTATTTTATCACAATCTGACACATTTAATCTGCTAACAGATTGAACCCTGTTGGATCTACAGACATTCTTGAGCCTCACCCAGCGGTGACCCAGCGGGCCTCAGCTTAATAAAGCGGTTATCTTAAATTGCGAGAAAGTGACGGTTTAGCCTGATCTCAGACAAATCTCTACTCTGCACATTCATTGTCCTAGGAACACTACAATCCATACCAAGGCCTTTCATAGGTTGGAGTGGAACAGGTTTTTTTTTTTTTTTCTGATTGTTCTTATAAGATTTCTCTAAAGGGAATATGAATAGGAATTGTGACGGTGTTTGTTCTTATACTTTATGAAAATAAAGGGAAAAAAACTCGATTAAGTATTGACAGCTATTTATTAGTTAAGGCGTTTTCTACATTAGTTTATCAATAAACTGTGTTACTATGTGTGTTAAATTATCGTATGGAGATGTAATCTGCAAATTAGTGTGCAAATAAGTGCAAAATTATACACTTTTTCTTGAATTATCATTGCATGTATAAGCTACAAGATCAAGGATCTACTATTTCTAAAAATAATCTAAAATTTTTAACGTTGTTGAGATCAATGAGTTACCAATTTGAATGAATAAATTTTATTACTATTTTTTGAACACATCCAAAAAGATATGTCCAAAAATTTTGATTAATAGCTTTATGATATGCTTTTAGGGTTTTACTACTCCACTTAAAGATCATAGATTTAATCGTTTATAACAATCAATAAGTAAATCATTATAGTACGCAGCACTTTTTTTTTTTTTTTGTAATTTCCCTTATTTTTCAACAAAAACAATATCAAGTTCAATAATTTTATTAGTCACCATTTTAAAAATTTCCATTATAAAAGGAACATCATGGACTGTTGAGAGCTGACTGTTTAATTCTTTCTTCTTCTCTCCTCCTATATCTGAAGGTGTACTGGCCTTCAAGATCAATTCGGTGTGTCAGTTTGGTGTGTTCACATCGAACTGACGTGTCTAGGCTGAATTGATGTGAGCTCACATCGAAAAAGTGAACTGATGGGCTGATGAAAATTCATCATTCAAAATTTCGGTGTGACACACCGAACTGACGACAGTCCGAACAGAGCGTGTGCACCGTCGCGTCAGTTCGGTGTGTCACATCAGTTATCTGAGCAAGCGTACAGGTGTCGTTTGGATAGACATCACCCTCTCAATCGCTTTTCCAGACCTCGTCTGTTTGTTTAATATTATAGTGGTCATAGTGATAATATGGTTAGTTGGGGATAAGACTTTCTTTTAGAAATTATAGAACTGTTCAGAGGGGAGGAATGTTTGTGAAAAGTAGGTTGAAAGGGGCAAAAATTATCATAACAAACAAAAACGAGAGGCATCATATAAAAGTTTAGTTGAAAAGCTTAAACAGATCGATCCCCTCGCAAACAAATCGTTAGAAACGAGGAAAACCAACAGTTTGAGAAGCGCCTTTAGGAAGGAATTAAAAAAGTAGACAGTTTTGGTGAGCGGTATGGGTGCGGTATGAATGCGTTTGCCAACCGCAATTGTGGTACCACGACCAGCCGGCAGCTTGGAGCTAGCTGTAACCTTGGAGCTTCCAAGTTGTAGCACATTAAACTGACACACCGAAGTGAACGTGTGCATGCGAATGTTGCGCTCAGTTAGAAGTGACAGAAATGAACATACCAAACTGATACACCGAACTGACCGTGTGTAGCGGTCTTAAGTCTCATTGGGGTAACTTTTAGTCCAGTGGTTACCATGATAACCTTCTAAGCCCAAGTTCGTGAGCTCGAAGTTGGCGGCAGGATTGTTTAAAGGGAGTAAAAAATCCTTAATAATGTCATCCTTCGGAAGGATGAGGGTCCTGGGCATGTGAGATGTCAGGTATTCGTTAAAGATTCCTGCCTCTAATAAAAACCTGGATAGACCAAAATTTAGGGGTCCACTATTGAATCGTCCTATTAGCCATAGCAATATAAAGTGATGTTAAATGAATAATATATAACATTACTTTTCTAAAAAAATTGCATAAGCAAAACCATTAACGTGGGTTGTAACTATATTTATGTAAGGTTTATAAAAACTGGTATTTATTTACTTTATATACTATTTCATTATTTAAAAAGGGAATGTGAGTGGGTTAAGGGAATTCATATAGGGAGGAAGGGCTTAGCCCCAGCTTAGTCACCCAAGTAAAAGAAAAGAAAAGAAAACTTTTACGGAGTTAAAACACACAGTGGCTTAGCGACCCGATTGCCTTCCCTAATCCCGGATCTAAATTCTACTTTGGACATACTCTGGAAATAATGGAACGATTTGGAGGCGATGAGCTCTATCATGTTTCATGCTATCCTCTTGTTAGCCGGCATTATCCCCTTGGGTATAGATTCCCTTTACAGTGACGATAAATAAGGCGGTATTATAGGAATACTGTACTCCTGCGTAAGCCTTTTATGCCATTTTTTCAAGTCGGGTTTACATATATTCTGTATTGTACCAAATCGTTCAAGTCACCATTATGAGGAAAATCATCATATAGCTCCTTCAAAAGAAAAACTTCATAACCCAAAAAAGCAAAGTTTTCAATAGAGATACGTTAAAAATCCACGTGAGTAAAATAAATATTTGGGTATTGGTAAAGCAAAGCATTCCTAAAAAGCAAAGTATTCCTATTATGATGAAGTTATTGAAATTATTTTGTATTTATTTGATCTTTTTTTTTTAACGTCGCTTCGACTTCTGAGGCCATTAGCGACGACTGCTCTTCTTATATTTCTTTGATTAAGTTTGTTCATTTTAGGTGCATCAAAGTCCTCTGCAGTTTAATATTATTTTTGAAAGGTTGGCATGTTTCAATTTCCAAATTTGTTCTTGGTGATTGACGGTAATTTGTACATTGTTGCAGCTTTGGCAAATTGGTTAGTACTGCCCTAAAAGTAGGTGGAGATGTGTCAGCTTAGTATGGCCAATTCTTAACCTGCTTATTATACTGCACTCTTTTGGTGTTAGGCTGTTTGGAGGGATCCAAGCAGTGTTTTTTCTTTTATTTGACGGAGTTGGTTTTGAGGAAGGCTCTCCCACTTTTCATCCCAATTTTCTTTAATTCTATTTCTTATCACTGCCAGCCATTCGGAAAAAAAGATGGATTTTAACAAGGGAACATCACTTTTTGCAGCTGCTTTAGCCCCGCATCAGTTTGTTCCTTGCCGCTTATGCCTACACGCGAAGGGACCTATAAAAGTGAACTTTTTTATTATTTTTCTTTAAGGCCATATTCATGCTCTGAGTTTTCTGTAAAATTAGGTTTCCTGTCCGAAGCTGTTCTAATGCCTTCATCACTGCTAGTGAGTCAGTTACTGTTGCGGGGGAGAGGGGCCTTTCACAATCGAAACGCAAATCTCTTCCCCTGGGGGTTGCCAGTTCTAATGAAGGACCAAATATGGTGGGAGGAGAGGGTAAAAGAGTTCAACAAAACAAAATCCTCATCCCCGTTTCAAACTGATCCGAATCATTAGCCCACTCCTAAATCTTATATTTAATATATTTGATAAATGGTGCAGTAATAACAAATACATAAGAGAACAAAAAATATTTTTATTATAGACAAAAAAAAAATAAAATACAAAATCAAGCTACATACATACAGCCATCGTCCTACTAGGGGTGAGTCAGCGCTGGCGAAGTGTGTCTTCTCGACCCAGGTGCGTAAAAATGCGACAAGTTGCCCAGGGTGAGCCGAGAAGAGGGTCAGGAAGGAATTAGCGAGAGAAAAATGCCTTCTCATGGTACCTGGCAGAGAGGCATGAGCGTTACACAGTTCTACCTCCCCCCTGGCCCCACACTCCGCCAGCTCCCGTCACTGACTGCCTGGGCGCTAATAACACGTGACCTATGGGACAAAGTACGAACGCCCAGGCTGGTCATTCATAACATAGGGGGGCATCACCTTCATGAAAAAAAAAATAACAATTTGTACTTAACAGTTACTATGACTGATTTCTCAATGTCATTATTTGTTATATGCTCGTATGCTTTTAAAATTTCCCATGCTTCCCACGAAAAGATAGTGTTTAGCTCGTTCATTTGCATTTCGTAGCATGTGCTTGCTTGCGTCAATATAAAATACCCCGCACTGTTCTCATATTTAGATCCGTCTGTGAAAATTCATGATTAGGGAATTGGTTGCATAAGATTTCAATGTACCTATATTTTATCATTTCTGGTGTTGTTGTTTTTTTAAATATTTTGTTTTATTTTATTTTAAAATATGTATGTTTGTGTCTGTATTTCGGTGTTGTTGTTTTTGTATAATTTCCTATTTCTTGTATGATTGTGTTGTCTGAAAGTTGGCATGAAGTGAAGAATCTGAGGGTTTGAATTTCTGGTGTAGAGTTCTTCGAAATTGGTAGTAGTTTTTGTAATTGCTAACAGGTGGCATTGTCCTTGGTGGTGAATACCCTATCATTAGGGGTTCAATATCCGCTTGTAAGGAAATCTTAAAGTGATAGAGATAAGCTACGACTCGGTGGCAAAGTTCTTCTCTATTTGAAATACTATTGCTATTATTTGGGTTTCACAGTTTGGTGCAACAAAATGATTCATACCCTTACGTAAAGTATCGCTGTAACAATGATCTTGCATTTGTAAAATTTTGGCTGCGTACCGAAGTGCCAGAAGTTTTCTTCTATGATTAAAGGGCAATTCTCCAGCTTCAGTAAGTAACGAAGACGCTGGGCTTGTTCTGAAAGCTAAATTATTTTGTTAAACATTAGACAATTTTTAAAAGCTTGAACCTTTTTGATTTTAACTTACGTCGTTATTCCTATATATCTTCAAGCTCAAAGAACTAAAAATATGACGTCCTAAACTAAAAGCATGTTGTTCTTTAATTAAAACCCTTCAACCAATACAATTAACACTGAAAGTTTAACTCAAAAATGCCAAATTGTGAATTATGTCGTTGTTCTCTTGAAGGACCTATATGAGTTTAAGGCAATGATTTTTTGTTAAATAAACAAGTAATTAAAATTTACGAAATCTTTGTGAAAAATGTTGCTTTAAAAATAAATGAAACGTTGACGATCGAAATTTCTAAAGCTTACTTGTCGCCATTTTGTTCATTCGATGCTTTATCCTCCCGAAACTACAGTTTCAGAATCGGACTAAAGACATGAGAAATAATGATATGTTCATTTCAGAAGGGTGTCCGCTATGTAAGGGTGTATGATAGATATTATGTAATCTTTAAAAAAAGAAAAAAAAAAGGAACTCACATACGTACCTAAATTATTTTGTTTAAGTAAATTAATGAAGTTTATTAATACCATTTTGTATAATAAATACAAATATTAATATCAGTGATATTTCTTGAACAAACTATGTTTTTAAGATGTTTAATGAAGAATAAGTTGAGATATTTTTTAATTCAAATACTCCTATCAGTATCCAGGTGTTTAATTTGTGATGTGAGCCACTATATATCATGTTGTTTATATTGCAAAGAATACTCTTATCTTTTTCGGAGATGAAATTGCCGTGATTTATTCTATTATTAACGATAGATACAAATTGAACACAAAACAATCCAAGGGAAAAACAATTCTTGGAGCAAGAAATGTGATTTCTCCGCAATGACCTGTCTCGCTATACCTGGTAAAATAAAATACTGCAGCATGCAAAACTTTTTATGCAATAGAAAAATATTTTAACGCAATATATTTGATTAAAAAATTAAAAACAACGAATGAAATTATTTTTATCAATGAACTCTCAAAAAGAAAATTTTTTTTCACCTAATTCTTTCGTTTTATCTACTTTTTTCTTCTATTGTACGAATTCTTCACTCTAAAATCACGTGAACAAATCTTTTGATCGGAAAGGCCACTTGCAAGAATAAAACAGCATAATATATTTTTTATGAAGATGCCGATGTTTTAGGAATTAACTATAAAAACTTTCTTCTTATAGAACAATAAAAAAATAATTAATTCAAGAAATGTACATATCAATATAAATTGTATGCATATCGGTACGTAAAACTATTAAATATAGTTTTCTCATCTACACTATACACAATAATAAGTTAGGGAAAAGTGTAGTTTTTTGGTAGAGGCAGTATATAACTTTATTTAGTGATGATATAGTGGATGAAAAAACAATTTTGTTTCGAAAGTCGTCGTTATTTTGTTAGTCTGTTGGGTTAGATACTTATACAAGTTGAACCAAGTTCATAAAAATGTAAATATAATCTTTATTTATGGGGTTATGAATCCCTAAGAATAGTCACTTGTCTTATGCACAAACATTCAACACTTGGCAACTTCGAAACTATTATTTGAACCGGAGCCAAAGGTATAAGAAAATCGTAAAGTTGATAAATGGGTGATGCTACTGTTGTTTTATCACAATTACTATGTAGTTAATTAAATTCTTACTATATTAATGATTTCCTGGGAGACATCCATATCAACTTTTTACAGATTTTCCTTAGAATCTTACTATTACTGATAAGAGATATGACACGGGTTCGAGTCCCGGTCCTGGTCATATCTTTTCTTTTCAAATAAAATATTTAAAAAATTAAAGCATATAACAATAAAATAAAACAAATTATAATAATATTTAATGACGTAAGTCAACAAGATCCAAAAATAAAAGTAATGTTTAATTAACATTCTCCCCGTGTATACACCGCAAATAGCGAGAACACGGAGATATAGGATCAGTGAAAAGAAGGGATATGACTGTTCGTATATATTCGATTAATTCGCAAGAACACATTTAAAATTCATTAGAAACGGAAAGGGGTTAACTCCAGTCGCGTGTCGGAGCTGACAACACTTTTTTCTCATTAACTCTTTTTCCATAAGTTTAAGTAAAACTTTTTCATAACTCATAATAAAGAACATTTATATTCCTGGAAACTAGATTACTTCCGTGTTCAAATCCAGCAGAGGCAGATAAATTATTTATTATTTTATTCTATAAATCGACCCTGTAGGAGTCGTGGAGCTCACCCTGCCTGTAAGTGGAAAGAATCTATAAATAAAGAATATGCATAAAGAACCTTTTCTCCTCCTCAAAAATCCATAAATACAATAATTGACTCGCAAGCACATACAGAATAGTGTTATCAATCCATTTACTGGTTAGCTATGCTACAGCAACTCAGTTTAGCATTTAGTAGTTATATATTAAATAATGCTTATATCATCCTCAGGCTAGGGAATGCTAAATTGAGTTGTATTGGTATAGCTAACCAGACCACGAATCCATCAACCACTAATACTCTGTATACCGCACAGTGACTATTATCAGTTTATTAGTAGATAGTTGGAAACCATCTTTGGGGGTGGAGTAAGGAAACAAATCAATACTTAATACAAAATCTCCTTAAACTTTAATTTTACATCCTTTTTCGTCCTAGTAGATTTACTTTATGTTCGATGGAGCCTAAAAAGGTTTCACTTAGTAAATAAATGTTTATTTATGTTTCCAACCCGCTTTATTCACATTTATTATTTATATTTATTCACCAAAACAAATATTTTGGATTTTAACGATATTTAAAAAAAAATATACACTCGCTCTCTATAAAAAATCATAAAGGACATTTACTTTCGAGGTAGACAGACTTATTTCATCTCGCGACATCACCACGGAATTAAACTAAGAATCAAACTTGAAAAAACAACAACAAAAAAAGACAGGATAAAAAAAAGCTCGATACTTCGCTTGAAAACGAAACCGAACCATTTTTGAAACGAATGATTACGGGACACGGAAATTGGATCACGTGCGGCTATGAAATTCGAAATATATCGTAGTTAATCTGAGACAAGCCTCACAAACGATTACAATGCCCATATTAACGCCAAAGAATGTAATGCTGTCGGTAGGGATGAATTCAAAAGTTGATGTTCATCATGAACTGCAAGAACCTGGCCAAAACATTAATAATTTATGTAATTAACAGTTACTATACTGTAAGTAATAATTAATAGTACACTCTGATTGACGGAAAGTGACAAATTAGTCTAGATCCAAGTATTAGCAGCTTAGGATCATCAGGGGCACGAGGACATATATTTTTTTCCCAAAGGAGGCCGTTCCAGGATCAAAGTCGTGGCGGTTATTAACCTCCTGGAAAACTACCCGATAGATATAAACAGAGTAGGATCACCAATCCAGCGCCCGGTCTTGTGAGTTGCCACCAGTAGGCTGACGGGCCTAACATACTCATTATATGTGATAAGGATATATATGATAAGGATATATGTATGTGTGTGTGTGTGTGTGTGTGTGTGTGTGTGTGTGTGTGTGTGTGTGTGTGTGTGTGTGTGTGTGTGTGTGTGTTTAAACTATGTTCTAAATGTATAATTCAGCAACAATAATAAAAGTGAATTTTATCTATTGTTTATTTTTTAATGAAATATTTATCAATCTTTCTATACCAAGGTAAACAATATGTACCTATCTTTAAAGTTTTTTTGATAACATTCTTTTGGTACAGTGATTTTTAATGATATGTGGCCTGTTGAACGCCTAGAAAAACCTTCTATCGTTGAAAACGATAAGTTGGGAGAGACGTTGGTTTCGGAAATGAAAGGTCGCCACTGGCCGCCCCCCGACCGTGAAATTCAAACAAATCGCCGTAGAGAGGAAGTGGATAGCTCAATCCCCTGCCCCCTGGCTCATGTTTTCCCAACCACCTTTCCGATTTTTCCTGTAGGCGTTTATCACTTGGGAATTTTCTGTCCAATGATTCATATTCCATATCAGCGCAGGTATATCATCCCTATCGATTCAACGCTAGCTATAAACTTTGCAAGAAAATCTTTGTCATCAGTTGTCACAGATAAGAACGGAAAGGTAGAGATTTATTGCAGTAGGTTCTTGTTTCTACTTTGTACAAAGAGTTGGTTAATATTTCCATGTACCGTTATACCACCAAACTATTCGTTTTCGTTTTCAAGAAGAAATTCGTTTTCACCTCTTTTTCACTTGAATTTATTTTTATTTTTTTTATATCATTAAATGTTACTTTACATTGATATGGCTAATCGGACGACGTTACAGTAAGAAGCCTAATTTTTGTCTATCCAGATACCATTATGATTTAAAGATCCCTTTAACGAATTACATAGTATTCTTAGGCTTGGGACCGCAATTATGCGTCTTCTACGAATCATGGCCATGTTTCGGGCTGCGAACCCGCGATCTTGTACATTGTTGTGCTAAACAATATTTGGAAAATTGGATGCGGAATTTATTTATGTTAGAATGAATTTATATCTGAATGTAAACGCCATAAGGATGGAAAAATAGATAGTGGCCTCGACAAACGTGGGCACAAGGTAGATGAAAGCAGGTGTTTGAGTACAAAGGATACAATGGACAAAAAAAGGTTTCGGAAAACTACAAATACTATATTAAAACCGGAAGGATTTTGTTTGAGGGAGTGGGCAAAGCCAGTGTGTGTGGATACTGAAGTACTAAGCCGAAGTTTGAAATGTTGAAAGTTTGAAAATCCGGCTGTGACAAATTATTTAAAACGTTAACAGTTATGGATGAACCATGTTAAATCTACATACCTTCCTTGGTCTCACCCAATGGATGCTCTTAATTGGGGGGATTCCTGGCATTTGAGCACGATCTCGAACAAATCACCTCCCTGCACAACCGCTGTCGTAGAAACAGTACAGTCTCTACAGTGTACTGTACCCAAATGTCTTCATTAGTTGTAGTGGTACAGTCTTTTTTTTTTAATTTATATTGCATACAATTCTGAAATGTATTCATCTCAATCGTGAAACAACATATAAACATGGTATATACACATCACAATTCATTAAGGAATGAAATATACTCGTATTTCACCGCTTCCAAATGTCAGGGCGGGACAAAAAAGGGGTAATTTTCCGGCCACAGGGACGTGGACTGGAAAAAGTGTGGGGAAGGGGGAAATGGACGGTGTTGTTCGATAAGAAAGCCGTTGGGAAAATACTCGTCTTTAATGAAAGGAAACTGGCACAAGGAACTCCCTATCTCCTCCATTTGCTGCTCTATATAACCTCCTCTCTTCTCTAACCTTCCGAGTGCTCTTGAGTCCCCTATTTACCTTATGTTACCAAATTTACCTGCTTCACGATCGAATTGCCCTCGCTTGGGAAGATAGAGTAGGTACTTTGAACTGCTCCTTGGAAAGAATACCCTATTTGATGGGTCATCTTAACACTATCCTTAACATTAGGCAACTCTAAAAATAAATATTTCTCATATATTGGCACCAATTAGAGTAATCGAAATTTTATTTTTTAGTTCTTAAAAACGCCAAGCAAAAAATATGTCAAAAACAAATAAAAAACATGAATCCATATGAAACTGTAACACTAGTAATTTTATAAGGTTTAATAGAAATAAGAAATGTTAATTACTTTATAGATAATTGTAGGATATTACTTTTTTTTAAACTTTTACTAAGTAATATCATTTTAATTTGTTAGATTTCTTTATTTATTGATGAAGGTAAACCGAAATGCGCGTGCGCTATTAATTTTTCAATCCGAAAAACTTTATCAAACCTTCTAAAACCTAATAGTTTAACCCAAAATCGATGAAAATTTCAATTAGACCGAATTAGGGAATAGTCCATGAGCGATGGAAAATTTTATAGAAAAAAAGATCTTCGAGTGCCAACTGAATGATGTTTGGCTTGAGCTAATTCATAAAGTTTGGAAATCACAAAGGGTTATGACCAATAACAAGTTACGAGCATACTTCAAAGCAAAAACAAATCGTTTTATGTTAGTGTCCATTTCACCCACTGACCAGCAATGAGATTGGCACTTCAAGCGTTTGAAAGCCCAAACAATCAAAGAAATTAAACAATTTTTTCTGGCTGCTTTTGCTTTTTTTATCCATGTTGTATAAGGACTCTAGTCTATCTAACTCCACCTGTCCAGCTTAATACGCCAACCTCTATGGATTTACAAGACGATAGCGTCAATATAAACCGCAACAGATTCAGTCAGATGGTGTTTCCTATGTCAGTAGATATTCGGAAGTAACTCTATAACTAATAACTTGTATTTCCTATATTGTAACTCGCTAACCATCAAAATTGAATCTAGCATCCAACTTCGTTAAGTTAAACAAACTGTTAATAACTAAAAGATTCACTGAAAAAGAATTTTTCATATCCTCAAGAGCATATTTCTAATCTGTAGAAATGCATACTTGCTTGGTACGGATTTAACATTTTTGAAGTGTGGGTAGATGTTCTGCAAAAAATTTCAGGTAGGCCCTGTTTCAAATTGATTTAAAGAGGGAAATCTACTTGGCCCAGCAACGGGTCCAAGACTTGTTTCCGAAGCTAGCCACTTTAAATTTCGTACTTCGGATTTTTAATACGTGTTTTTTGTGTGGTTGCTGAGTACGTTGAGGCAAAAACTCGGCATTCTCGTGAAGCTAATAAATTGTTATATTCTTTAAAATGAAAATACTTTACTAACATTGTTGACAAGTATATTTGTTTTTAAATTTTATAAATGCGATATTTTGTCGTTCAGTAGGTTAATTAATTTGGGATGCCATTAGTAATCATTGAAGATAACAACTTTTCTAGAGGTGGTTTGTATGTTTACCGATTTACTAATAAGTCAAACATGTATCCTAATAGAGTTATCAATATTGTAATAATGATAGACTTCTGATCATTGAAAGACTAATCTTGAGAAGGGTTTTTGGCCCTATTAGAGAGGGTTGAATTTGCAGAAGAAGGAGGTCTATATCCTTATAAAGCTGCCCTTTATAAAGATATAGACTCGGTCAAGTTTATCAAGATGGGCCGGGCACGTCACCGTATGGATGATTCGGCGATACCCAGGAGGAGGCTGTCTGGAAGGATACATGGACAAAGAAGGGTTGGAAGGCCAAATGTCAGATGGGAGGACTCAGTGACATCGGACACACGGGATCTGCTGATCGTATTGACTGGCGAAGGCTGTTAGAGGAGGCCCAGTCTCGGTGACGGGATTCAGAGCCAGCTATGTATGTATGTATGTAATAATGATAGTATATGGAGGATCGGGATGAAGTACAACTATACCATTAAAACAAATATAATTAGTGTATGCATTCAAACATGACGTTTAGTGATCCAGATTGCTAGTCTGGATGCTATTGTTCATAAAATACATATTTGATTTAAACTAACGCTTATCTGTATATACATTTATGGTGTTTGTAGCCATGAAGGTGTGTGGGTAAGGACATCCCCAAATCGTCGATCTCAGATATATCTTCTGTCTCCCCAGCAGGTTGTCCTCTTTTCTGCAGGTATACACTCTATTGCTTCCTGCCTACGTGACCTGGTTTTTGTAACACCTAGTTAATATAAGTTTAGAAAATAAGGGAAAAAACGCCTTATTTTCTAAACTTATATTTATTTTTCTAATGTAGCTGGCTAATTGGTCTGAAATAGCTTGCTCGGTGCACGAAAATATTTCTTGTTAGATCGGTGAAATAAATCTTAAAACTCTCAAGCTATACTGGACTTACATTCTGTAGGATGATCAGTATTTCTTAGCTCATCTGGAGTACCTAGGGCTCTCAAGCCCTCATGAACAACTTGTTCTCAACACAATAATGTTTACTACTCGATTCGATTAGTTGGTGCACTACCTGACTTAGTAGTTGCCCTTTTGGTTTAATCCGATTTGAAGAATCTCATTGCAGAAGAGAGACACCTTCTACCAGAAGACTAAATGATGGGATGAGGATCGGGAGGTAAAGAGGTTAGATCCCAGAGGAGGGAATGAGATTAGGGAGCGAGAGAGCACAATAGAACCCGAACGTGACGACTAGTGACTCCGCCGGCCAAATTTATCAAGGCACCTCACAGCTAGAGACCTCACAGCTACAGCTCAGGCCTCAGAGCTAGAGATCAAAGATTGGATTCATTGCTACCTCCGAACAGGAATTTAGATTATCTAAGCCCCTTTACATGCTCCGCTTTCCTCGCTGACTTTTACAAGTGCAGGTGTTAAATCAATTTTATCAACTATGGGTTCATTAGTTTAGTTCAGCAGAATGAAATGTCATGTTACATTGACCATTACTCAATCCCAGTTTTTACAATTGCCAGGTTCTGGATTGTTTTGTTTTCGAAATAATTACAATTTTATTTAAGCAAGAAGTTTAAAAAATGTTAAACTTTTACTTAAACTCAATAATAAAAAAATTTCAATTTCATTCAAAAATAAAAAAATTTTATTAGATATTAATGATTACGCTCTATTTATTGTCTAAATATATTTGTACCTTAAGGTATAAACTGTTTTAATGATATTTCAAATTTACTTAGACACTGAAAATATTTGTTAAAAAACTATTTAATTTTTGACATTTCATTTTAAATAATGCTATTATTG
The DNA here is from genome assembly GCA_037127475.1 of Arma custos. Taxonomy (NCBI): domain Eukaryota; kingdom Metazoa; phylum Arthropoda; class Insecta; order Hemiptera; family Pentatomidae; genus Arma; species Arma custos. Next base: position 100,441,042 of record CM073764.1, read on the forward strand.
CTCGCTTTACTTTTTAATAGCCTACAAGCGATTACTTTCACTTCCTTTTGGTTGATGAAAAGAGCGGGTTAGCTCAGTGATAAGGGTGCTGAGTTGGTGAGCTCATTCATTTAGGTCTCGGGTTTGGGTCCGGTTGTAGCAGATAGATTATTTTATCGACTGTATATTGAAACTGTAGGTTCTGCGGACTCTCCTGAGGCTCATCCAGTAAATTAAGTTGGGACTGAGCGTGATCTCAACCAAATCACCCCTTGTACAACCGATAAGTCTCCGAAATAATAGACTCATAATAATTTAATGATCCTAGCAACCTTAACAGGGAGTTGTGGTACAGATATTTTTCTTACACCGGCCACTAGTGCTCTTTCTTTCAAATAAATTAATGCTTCTTCGTTCGCTGTCACATTTCTTTTTCTCCATTTTATTCCTCCATTTCTATCATTTTTCTACTTCTAATTTCTTATCTTTATTTTTAAAATAATATTTTTAGTTATAATTATAACTTTATTTTTATTTCACTCCTTGATATCAATAGGAATTTATGTTTAATAGTGTAATAAACTAAAAATATAAAACAAATATGTTATTGGAGAGAAAAAAAATCATGTATCCTAATAAAGGATAACATGGCGTTTCTTCCATTAAATGTTTGTTATTTTTCTGTATTTTTTATTAACAGTCAAAAATGAAATTACCTTTTAACGTCCTCATACAAGACTGAAAAAATAAGAAACTGCTCGACGTTTTCGCCGACTTCATAATTTACTGGACAAACGTTCTAAGCTCCCAATTACAAAAGACTCATTTACATGACAGTTATCAGACCTATTTGGACATACGGAGTTGAGCTTTGGGCCTCTACTAAACCATCCAATTCATCTCGTTTCCAATCCTTATAATCCAAAATCCTTCGAAAAATCCTCAATGATCCTAATATGTCACAAACAAACTCATCCATCATGATCTTAATATCCCATATGTTGCTTACTTTGCCCAAAATAGATACCTAACCTTCCATGACGAGCTCTATACACTCTTGAATCCGCTAGTCTCTCAATTTGCTTCCCATACTGTATGTATGGGAATACCCCCCCCCCATACTATTCCTGATAACCCTGCAAGGGGTCTGAAAAGAAGATGGCCTCGAAACCTTCTACTATAGAACTTTATTGGAGTGCTACCGATGGGTAGTTTCTCCACAAATGTTCTTTGTTTTCATATCATTTGTTCATATTACCAAATTTACTTGTTGTAATATTATTACAGTTGTAAATATCAATAAATTAATCTAAAAAAAAAATCTTTTAACGAATACAATTTACGTTGGCGTTCATCTTTGTTATGTTAACAATAACCTTGTATCTTCAGTTAATTTACGAGACAACATTTTGTTAAGCATCTAGTAAACTAAGCACATAAGTAGAATGCCAGTACGCTCACTAAGATGGGTTGAATAGCATTCCATTCCTAAGTTTCTTTAAGCGGATCAAGAGGGAGGGAAAACAGGGGGTGTTCGTGTAAGAATTTTTCGGCAGGGTTCTTGTGGCATTATCTTAAAATGTAGACTTATTTTAAATTTGTTTAAATTATAATTGCCAGTCTCCATATTTGATGTTATTTAGTTATTAGTCCTTTTCAGATCCAAAATCGGGTTTCTCCATACTTTGAAGTTCTATTCAATGAAGTGTTCCTGAAAACTATTGACGTCCTAACCAAATATTGATCTTGGGGAAGAAAAAGATGGTGTTAATAGTTTAATTTGCTCCACCCCAATGGTGACCAACTAGGAGATGAAAAATAAATCAATTTTAACCAATCAATGCCAACAAATAAAGGTAAGCAACATTGTAGGGATATTATGAAGTACAGTGAACATTTCTAATATGATAACTTTCCTATAGTAATTATGTTGAATTCAATGGCACAACTATGATTAAAACTACTCCTCCATATCAGATTCACATTCTGGAAGCTACTGTCAAGTAGAGTAACAGAGAGAACAGAAGTGAATACCTCCTGATTATCTCTCGACACAAAATTAAGCGACATTGTAGGGATATTATGAACTACCGTGAAAATTTCTAATATGATAACTTTCCTATAGTAATTATGTTTAATTCAATGGAACAACTATGATTAAAACTACTCCTCCATATCAGATTCACATTCTGGAAGCTACTGTCAAGTAGAGTAACAGAGAGAACAGAAGTGAATACCTCCTGATTATCTCTCGACACAAAATTAAGCAACATTGTGGGGATATTATGAACTACAGTGAAAATTTCTAATATGATAACTTTCCTATAGTAATTATGTTTAATTCAATGGAACAACTATGATTAAAACTACTCCTCCATATCAGATTCACATTCTGGAAGCTACTGTCAAGTAGAGTAACAGAGAGAACAGAAGTGAATACCTCCTGATTATCTCTCGACACAAAATTGTCCTTTGTGAAGGTATATTGGCATGCCGCTATATTGGAAAACACCCCATCGTAATTATCACCGAAAAAGTCATTAATTTCGAAAACATTGAAGCGCTATTTTTAAGAGGGTACTTGAGGACTATGCTTTTTGGGTCCGTTGACCGAAAAGGAAAACGTGGGCGTCCACAAATTAGATGGGCGGATGAAGTCGAGAGTGATGCAGGCAGATCACCTTGGATCCAGAGCTTGGTGGACCTTAGTGCAGGACTGAGAAGAGAGGAGGCGACGCCTTGATGCGGCCAGGACCCGTTAGTGTTGATTGACTTGAGGATTTCGAATGAGGATCTTTCGGATTGAACCCTACTTTATTTTATTTTATTCTTCATTTATCATAGTATGTATATCAACTTTACTATCATTTTTTGATGGATCTCAGCCAAATTATATAATACCGATAAATTTTATTAGTCGATGTAGTACCAAAGTGGGGCTTTAGCAAGTTTTCCTGTTTTTGAGTTCAATTAGCCTTCCGCAGTTACAGAAATATCTTAATTGAATATAAGTTGCTTATAATAAATAACAAGATATAACAGCATGTTATCAATTTTGTTAAGAAATTAGCTATGCTTTATTTCTGTAACCATAACTTAAACTCAATATTCGCAGTTCTACAATTCAGTCAGATACACCACTTTGGTGTTTCACTGAGGGAATTGTTATATTCCCAACAATATTCTTTGCTACTAAATATAATCTGTAGCAGTTATGAGAAGGTAAGTACATCCCTTACCAAGATAACCAACTGCAAAAAGTACTTCATTGACATTGCCATGTCTAAAACCAAAATGATTTTTTAATCGTAACTATTATTTTTTATACATTTAGAAGTATTCTTTAATCATCTTTATTCCTTAATTATCTTCATTATTAATCTTTACTTATCAATTTTAAATTTAAATAATTGATGCAGTATTTAAAATTTTCTAAGGGTCTTTTTTGAGGCATTGATTTTTTCGATACAGATATTTTGTTATAAGCATCTATTATTACAAATAGTATATATATTTATGGTTTACAGAAAAAACTTTAACCATGGTATTTTTTTCCAGTATCCCCTCCGTAAAGTTGCTGTTGATCTACCGTAGTAAACAAGTAAACATCTCCATTTAACTTTTGTTCAATTCTGATGTGAATTAATACGTCCGAGAGACATTGAGCGACTTTTTTATTGAAGTTTAGGAATTGTTTTTTTTTCTTTGTTGAGTCTTTTCAATAGCTCTGTGTTGTGGTCTCACTAGGGTCGTCAGTTTTAATTACGTTGTTGGTCACCCCAAAACCTTGTCTTTCTTACAGCCAAACAACTATGATTTTTTTCTGGTAATATAACTAACTATGAAACCCAATTTCGAATTGTTCTCGGATCAAATCTGTAATAAGACACTCTTATCAATTTATATATCCAAAAATGATTTGTGAACAAGAATTTCTGTTTTAGTTTGGAGACTTAAGGGCTTTTCGTTAGAATTTATCCACGATATTAACATTTATGTAATGTCCCTTTTTAATTTTCAATATTAATATATTTTGTTCTATATGTTCACTGGTTTCTTGATAATGTTCTTTTTTTTTTCTTGCATTTTTTCATATGGTCTTTTGTCTTATATTTTTGTGTTGTTTACTATTATTTATTTTTTCCGTTTGTGCTTTTTGAAGTGTATGTTAATTTTCAAATTCTGGAGTATTTATCAACTGTTTTCATCAAACCTTATCCAGTCGGGGTCGTGTAATCTTCCTTATGATTCATTAGTTGCATTTGAGCATTGGAGGTGGTGGTATGTTTCTTGGGTGCATTATTCATGGTTTTTTTTTGCTGTTATTCTCTTTCTACCCTGAGAATGCCTGAATAGGCGAAATATTGGACAGATAATTTTAATTTCTGTTTTAGTTTGGAGACTTAAGGGCTTTTCGTTGGAATTTTTCCACGATCTTAAAAATATTAAGCGTTATTTTAACTGCAATATTAATAATGGTAATTTTAATAATACATAACAAAATATCTGATGACACCTTTTTTACATATTTAACTCTAAATCTGAAGCTGAAAAAGTGATCGTTAATGAAATTAAGTACTAAATGTATAGGATCAAGTGTAATATTATTAAATTAATTATTACTGTAAAGCATAATTTAAAAATAACACTTAATATGAATAAGGAAAAACATTAATAAAATATTTAAGTTCGATTAAAAAAAACATATGGTATATAACTGCTGCGGACTCCTGAACAAGAAGGAGGAAATGGAAGCTCTTCTGGCTGCAACACAACCGACTGTGGCCGTCTTCACTGACACCAGGCTTCAAGGTAACCCTCCACGTCTTCGAGGCTACTCGTTAGTTACCGATGACATACACGACCCGCGCGGCGGCGTGATGATTGCGGTGAAGAATGGGACCCAGTGGAAGAAAATCAAAGAGTGGCCCATGGCCACTCTTGACAGAAAAATCAGCCACGCGACGGTCCAGGTTCTGATGAAACAACCTACATATATCACTGGTTTCTACAGAAGACCGTTTGGATCTCTAAAGGAGTTCAAATCTTACCTTGAGGCCTGCGCAGTAAGGACCAATCACTGGCTTGTGGGAGATTTCAACGCCAAACATACGGCATGGCGCAACACCAAGAACAATAAGGCTGACTCGATACTAACCAAAACAAGATACTGCATAGTACACCCGGACACACACACCTTCAGACACGTTGGAAACGGAGGCACTTCTACCTTGGACCTTCTTCTCACCAAACAACCTCACCGTATCACAAGCTGCTCCGCATTAAACTTCCTCTCATCCGATCACCGCCCAGTACTGTACACTTTAAACGGAAATAAAGAAGAACCGATGAGGGAAAAATTCAGATACCAAGAGGCTGATTGGAAGAAATACTAAGAAGAAGTGTACAACAGCCTCCCAACCATTCCACAACTGACCAACACGGAACAGGTAGACAATTATTTGGAAACCTTCATAGAAACCATCACACAAGCAGCGACAGCATCCATTCCGAAATATAGGGCGGCACCACCACACCTCCGACCACCGCCACCACACATCCTAGCCCTTATAAAAAATAGCCACACTTTAAAAAATAAATGGTACAGAACCAAGGATAAAAACATAAAAATAGCAGTCAACGCCATCACTACCCAGATCAAAAACCTTCTACGACAATGGAAGACATCGATCTGGCATGATCAGCTCAGAGCAACGCATGGGGATGTACGCAAATTTTGGAAACTCACCAAAAGCGCTACGATGAAGTCCTCGACTATCAGAATACATGATGGCGATCGCCTCCTTACACCAGAGAAACAGGCAGACCTCCTAGCGGATCACCTAAATAGTGACATACTGTCCAGAACTGATACCAGTATACCTCCAACTATGGACAGGGGCACTAATTACATGTTTGTCAGCCCGAAACAGTTAAAGGCTATACTGAGACGGTCAAACGGCAACCGCTCACCCGGTCATGAAGAAGTACAGACAATTCTTCTGAAGCAACTACCACGGAAAGGAATAGCACACCTCACGCATCTGTACAACTCATGCCTCCGACTGAGATACTTTCCTCAACAATGGAAACACACCATCTTGTTCCCGCTACTAAAGCCGGCCAAAACAGGGGATAAAGCGGAACACTACAGGCCCGTTAGTCTTCTACCGCACCTCGCAAAAACCTTCGAGAAAATTATCCTAAATTATCTTAAAGATTTCTGTGAGGAAAACTCTGTTATCCCCTACGAACAGACCGGCTTTCAAGCACACCTCAGCACTGAACACCACCTAATGAAAATCCAGACGGAAGTATGCAGAGACCTCAACAGAAATGCAGCAACAGCTATGATCTCAATAGACTGTACAAAGGCATTCGACTCCGTGTCTCATGGAATTCATTGCCAGAAGCTTCTGGATCTCGAGTGCCCGGAACAGCTCTATAGCATCATAGCCTCATTTCTAAACCACCGGAGTCTGGCCGTACGCGTACGGGACAAACTATCGAAAAACATACCACTCACCTGCGGAGTTCCACAAGGAGCGGTACTATCCCCGACCCTTTTCTCCATCTATACTGCTGATATAGTGGGTAAAAACTACAAAGGAGCAACTGTCGCCGCATACGCGGACGATATAGCCATCTATAGCAGCAGTATGAGCGCAAAATGGGCATTAAAACAAGCCGAAAGTACGTGCCAAGAAATAGTAGAAAAATTGAGACACCTCAACATCCAGGTAAACCCGGCGAAGACGGACTGTGTAGTGTTTGCCCTCCAAAAAGGAAAAGTAGGCCGTTTACCAAAAACTCTACAAGTAGCTAATACCACTATCAGCCCATCTAACTCCATAGTTTACCTCGGAATCAAACTAGATCGCCACATGACACTGTCAACCCACTGCTATTCAAAAATCCGCATGGTAAAAAGAAGAACCTATAGACTTCATCACCTACTACTATCTTCAGCCTTATCACTGCGTTTAAAAATCAAAATTTACAAGAGCATCCTAAGACCTGCACTTCTATACGGAGCCCCGCTATTCACCCACCTCAGAATCGGAACACAGCGCCAATTACAACTGTTTCAGAACACTATACTCCGAAAAATTGTTCGGTCTACATCGCTGAGAAAGCTAAAACCGGAACAATTACACGATCTCTTCAACATACCCACAACAACTGAATTCATAAAGCGAAGACACATAAAATTCTTCGACTCCCTCAAATGCACAACTAACGAAATATTTAAAACTCTGACACCTGCTTCAGCTCCAATAAGGTGGCAGCAAGTAATGGAAGAAACTCGTAAGATTGATGAAAGTAGTGTGTAAGATTGTAATTATAAAAATAAACACAAAAATTAAGTGTGCCCCGACACTTAAACAAATAAGAAATACAACTAAAACAACAAAAATTCCAACCACCTCAACTCCTTAAAATGTAGTCATACTACAGTAGAAGGAGAAGAACTCAGAAAAATAAATGTGCCCATAAGAGAGCACAAAACCCAGTTGCACAAAAAAAAAAAAAAACATATTTAGGGGTTATGAAAAAGAAAAAAAAGAAAAAAAAAATATGGTATACCAAGACAATGGTTCATTGATTGAGAATTGGTGCTAAAAAACTTCTTATGTTTAATAGTTGGTGTTTCGCTGTTACACTGTTTATCACACTATTAATAACGTCCACAAAGTATAGTTACAAAGGCTGTGCAGGAGTTTTTCATATTTTAAATTCCGCTATACATGGAAATATACTCCCTAAAATATAAACAACTAGCTTTTGCACGCGGCTTCGCTTGTGTGGAATTTGGTCTGCCACATAATGTTTCGTGACAGATCATTTTAAATAAATATTTAATTTTTTTTTAACTGTAGGTTACTCGTACATCTAAAATTTCATATGTCTAATTTCAAAACTGACGGATTCCATAAAATCTTTGAACCCGTATTATACGAATTATTAAACCCGTAATATTATTGTACTAAGGAGGAAACTCTTGGGGGTGGAATTATCCAAATTTCTTTCTTAAATTATACAAAGAACCTATCTGCAATTTTCAAGATGCTAAGTACCTGATTTGCAGTTAATTATGTACTATAATGGATTCTCCACAGAACACAAAAATCTATCTGGCACGTGCCCCCGTGCCCCCCCTAAATCCGCTCTTGCGGTAGCCTATGTGTTATTCTGATGTATAACCTATATTACTGTAAAGTTTCATGTTCAGTAGTTTTTGCGTGGAAGAGAGACAAACATACAAACTTACGCATTTATAATATTAGTAGGATTAGTAAGATATCAAAACAATAGTTTCACTCATGTTCTTTCTGTTATTTTAACAATTATTATCAAGTGATTTTCCTTTAATTATGTACTATAATGGATTCTTTACAGTACCTAAATAACTGTCTGGGGGCACGTTCCCCCCGTTCCTACCCCGCTAAATCCTAAATGCTGTAGCCCATGTGTTATTGTGATGTATAGCCTATATTACTGTAAAGCTTCATCCAAATCTGTTCAGTAGTTTTTGCGTAAAAGAGACAAACATACAAACTTTCGCATTTATAATATTAGTAGGATTGATGAAATCGTTTGCTATGGAACGTTGGCTAAAAGAATATAGCTCTCAATTTTACTTTGTTTATTATTTCAGCAAATTAAATTATTTCAATGTGTAATAGAGTTTGTAAATCACAGTTTGGTAAAAATTTTAATATCAATATTTTGTCTCTAATTTTTACTTTCTCGAATGTTTACTTTGTATTTTCAATAAGTCGAACAAAGAGTCGGACAAGTAAATTGGCAATTAGTAGAACATGGCGGAGAAGGCCCCTTCTTCTTTCATCTCCTCTGAGAGTTAAATAAAAATACAGCAATCAATAGCGCCCATGGTATATTTTAGTAATTAAGGAAGGGGCTTTCAAGGAATTACCGAAAGTAAACTGAGCAATTTTTAATATAAAGCCTTAAAAGAACTTTGTTATTTGTTCGTTTTACATGGAAACACATCTTAATAAATCCAACACATACAGTATTTTTATATATTGTATTAATTGTAACGAATAACATTAAAGTACGTGTATATTTTAAAATAAGTTGATAATTTTAATATTAAGCCTACCTGAACTCTGTTATTTGTTTGTTTTACGTGGATATACGTCTTAATAAATCCTTCACATGTTGTATATATGTATATATACTACTATATATACTATTTTAATATTCGTTATCTTTAATTATCATGTCTATTCACTATTTTATCATATTTAGTCACTATTTTAATTTTTTGCATTACATGTCACTATACTCTTGTTACTGCAACGTTTTTTATATTTTTGTTCTGTTTGTTTCTCTCTCATAGCCCTGAAGATGGCCTACATTGTAGGTCGAAACGTCGGCACACAATAAATATACACTTTTTATGGTGTTTTCATTGACTGCATCCCCAACTATTTCTTCCTTACACACACACACATATATATATATATATATATATATATATATATATATATATATATATATATATATATATATATATATATATATATATATATATATATATAGTATTGACTGTAAGGAACAAAAAAAAAGGCGTTTTTAAAATATTTACTTATTAAAAAACAAATATGTTTATTGTTTCAATATTTTTTATTGTAAAATCTTACCAAGATATATTATTTATATATTTATATTTATTTTACAATATATTATTACGGTCGCTTTATTATTAAAAACATTTTTAATCACCATTGCTAATAAAATCACTGACATATAGCAACGTTCGACTTTTAGCTAAAAATTATCAACTACTAAATTAGTAAAAATATTTTATAGTTTTGAAGTAATGAGGTTTGAATCAAAAACATGAATAAAAATATAAAGAACTTTTTATTGAACATGTATTCTTTTATTTTGCAGTTTTAAAGTGAAAAGGACCTTGACAAAGACACCATGTTTTGTTTTTTTGCCAGTAACATCCCATACATGTCGCACAAAATTAAAAAAAGATTTTATTGTAATAATCAACTGGCTCTATCATGAAATGAAATTCCTATATTACTACACATAGAATAGAGTCAGACAATAAATAGAAAGATTCTACATCTTTCTTCCTCAAGAAATAATCCAAACTCTGAATGATTGGAAAAAATCATCAGTTTATAAAGTTTAATTCCCGCTAGCGCAAACATATTCAGTGCACCCTGTACGCTGCAGCGCCCTAGCGGACCCATTCGAATAATTTCTTTCGACCAAGAGTGAATATTTGAATACATGAGCAATGTTTACAAAAAATAGGCGTGAGAACTTACTGACTCGATTACAGACAATTTTTTTTTTAATAACACCTCTTAATCACAACATTACTTATATTCCATTGCAGCACATTTTTTACATACATTGTCGAAAATACGCTCTGAGAATTTTATTGATTTATTTTCTACAGAAAATACCTGTAATAAAATACTGTCCCAGGGAAACCTGTGGTGGTAAAATTAGGCAATAAATTTGATTGGATTCATTCTCTGAATGCTGATTGGGCTTTCGCCTCAGAAGAGGCCGAATTGTAATAAATGCCCTTTTGCTTTTAAAGCCAGAGAACAAGAATGACTTGAGGCTGTGAAAGGGGAGTGGAGAGAGGGATGTCAAGGGGAGGGGGAAAACAGGGGGGAGGGGAGAAGGAGCTATAAAGGATTACAGAGGTTATTGGTTGACAAATTTATTTGAGTTGGTCCTAGGCTTTTGGTTGAATCCAATCCTCCTCAACTTCTGCTTAGTCCCTCCCGCACAACTAATTCCAGTTCCTTCACTCAGCCTTCTTTATTATTAGACTCTAATATATAAATATATAGAGAGCTCGGGAAGTGAATTGCACAAAGCCAGTTTTGTCATTTAAAGGGCGCTTTTCTTTATAAAACTTCAGAGTCGACCCCCCTCCCCTTTTTTTTGTAATGTTTTAATTATGAGATCAAAGGTTCATTCAGCTTTCCTGCTATTAAATCAACTCGTTCCGTTCTTTTTGGTATAGAAATAAACAATAAATTCAGCTAATCAGATTATCCTGTAAAAATTTAATTAAATAATCGGAAAATGCATTGATGAAATTTCAAGAAGAGACGGAAGAACAAATAAAAACGAACGCTTCTTGTAGAATGTAAAATGCATAAACATTAAAATAATAAAAACTGCAAGCTTAAAATCTCTGTTATATGAACAAGCTTTTAGTGACCTGTTTTCCAATCCTTTTGGAATGACGATCAACCTAAAACAAACTTTTAAAAAATTATTCACTCAAAGACGGGCGCTTGAGCCCTGGTAGGACCATGGCCTCATCCAGCAGCCAACTCAAATGTCTGCGACCTTTTGTCTCCATCGCCGTACTTCCATTCTTCACAGGTCGTCCTCCACTCATCCACCGATCCTTAGCGTGTCTTCTTCCATTTTCTCATCCTAGATTGGCACACATCAGTTGCTTGAGGAGTCTAGACTGGTTCATCCTTTCTAAATGACAAACCAAGCCTTCTACTCTTTATGAATGCAATGTCGGACTCTGGAAATATTTCCGTTAGCTCTGCATTTTTTCTTATTCGTTCACCATCATTGACTGGTCCATACACTTTTCTTAGAACCTTCCTCTCCCAAACTCTAACAGCTTCCTCCATTGACTTTTTAAGCACACAGGTTTCGCTGCAGTAAGTGACTTCTATTTTTATTTTTATAATGTTTTTGTCACTTTTAATTACTTCACGATTCGTAATAATATGTAGCCTTCTGGCCAGATGTATATTATGTTTTATTTGTTTGTTCTTGGTCATTCTTCTAAAGGGACTTGGTCCCAGAATAAAGTTTATTTTATATTCTACTCTATTCTATTCTAAAAGGGTATGGCATTTCAGAGAGATGTTAATAACAGAAATTAAATATTTCATTTCTAAATGTTATCAAGTAATGTTATAAACTCTTTTTCATGGATAAAGATCCACTTTGATATTCATTGCAAAAACGTCCCAAGGGTAAAATTCATTATATCCATTCATTTATATCGGAGTTATAGATTCTGGTTTTTAAGAACCAAAAGAGTATTTACAAAAGTCCGAGTTTTATAATAAGCTATCAGAATACAACGATTAATTTCCTTTCTGATTTCTAGTTATAAAGAAATTAATAACTAGATTAATTGTAAAGAAACTCTGGATGATTTTTGAGAAAGACGCTCAAGAATATTTCACAAATTTTATAAACAGTAAAATACCTATGAAAGCATATTTGACTCAACGAAAAAAAGGAATAAATAAAACAACTGTTTTGTGTAATCATTTTTAATAATTATATAAAATGATAAATTTCATAATGTGCATAATATTCGAAAATAAATTAATTTAATAATTTTAAGCATTATTTTATAATGCATTGGAGCATTGGCTCTTCTAGTTTTTTTTAACCTTAATTCCATCTTTAATTAGGGATATTTTTCTAAAATTCTTATATGTTCAACTAAAAATGCTAGTTTTTCTTTCGGTAAATATGTGGCTCAAGGAGCACACTTGACTCTTGAAATTAACTATTTCGTTATTTTTCTTTTCTGAAGATTTAGTTTGTTCATTATAATTGTAAGCATATAAATCATTAATACTTTTTTTAAATTAAAATATTTTTTTTTCTCATCTTTATGATATAATCTTATAATTTATAATCCTGCAAATTTCAAATCGTAGATAGGTAATTGAATTTAATTAAATTAGTTTAAATTATTTATTGAATAGGTTAAAAAAAGAAAGAAAAAAAGAAAGCAGCTATCGAAAAACTATCGTTAGCATTCGATAGTTTTCAGCTGATAGTATTGGCCTATCGATAGTGCTAACTATCGACTATCGCCCAACCCTAATATAGGATCGGTGAAGAGAACGGCTTTGTCTGACTTGGATATGACCTCTGGTAGCTCAGTGGTTTAGAGCACTGAACCGGAGATGCAGACAGCTCAGGTTCGAATCCCAGCCAGGACAAATCTTTTCTCTTCAAAACAAAAATATTTATAAATTTATTTTAATTAAAAGCACTTTCTGTTGTAACAAAAATATTCATAAGGAAAACTCTGTAGTAAATATTGTCCAATTTCCTGAATACGAAAGATAATTCCGGAAAGTAGTTCTATGTTATATATTTAATAAAATATAAGACGAAAATTTAATATTTTATTCGAACATAATTCACCAAGTTACAAACAGAATAGATTATCCACGTTAGGAGTGTCTTTTATGGGAGATTTCTCCATCCACGGTTCCATTGATGAGTTTTTCACAAGAACAGTACAAATATAAGATATGCCAAATTTTTATAATTTCTAAAACAAATATTTAGGTGTCTATTCCTCTGGTTATCGCTCAATATAAAGTGGTGACGTCAATGTCACGTAATTTCTACGTCACGATTTACATCACGGTATTACCTCTTCTCAATATTAATATTATTATTAAAAAAGTGTTTCAAGTATTGGTTCATTTGCTGTATTAAATAGTACATAGAAATTGATATAAACAAATTTATTTTATTATATTCCGAGCTTCTCCGTTTTATATATATATATATATTAGATCTAGAATATAGAAAGTATATAGTGATTTTCGGGGGATGGGGAGAGAGATTTATACCATTTTTTTTTTTTTTAAAGTGTTATTGGTTACATAATAAGCGTAATGATAATGATACAGAAGTGTTTTTTTTTATCTAAGTAGCTTTTAAAATATTAAAATTATAATATAAAATTTATTTCACAACAATTTTTTAATTTTCATTTGTTTCTTTTTTAATAATCTCCAAAATAAAAAGAATCGAGTTTTCTTATAAAAAAAAAGTGAGATTATAGGAAATGTGTATATTTCGGTAATCATTTCATCAAGAAATGAACGAAGAAACGTTTCGAAGTATGTTTCATTGTAATATAAGTATATTAGAAGATATAATCAAAACAGTATGTGGAAGTCGATTCTTTTATCTATAAATAATCAGTCATAAAGGGGGAGTAGTGGTAACGAAGCTTCCTCCTCGAGAAATATTAGTGAAGTAACATAAAATTGACGTCACTAATTTGTGCTTTGACTGAAGCAACAACCTGCGGAATAGATACCAATATCTATTATTAATATTATTCAATGTGATTTTATCCATGCATTAGTATTTTGTAATTACATCGCAGTGTTGTCATTACTGTTACACCATGAGAGCATGATGCTGATTTGTATATGGTTCGAAGATTCTATTCTAAAAGGTAACACTAGCGAATTGAAATACTTCTCATCTGAGTCAGCAAATCGACTACGGGGCTCTAAGTCAGTATCAACTCGGAAGAGCTTGGGACACTAAACCTTTTGGACAAAAAAATTAATGGGGTTGTCAAGATGGGAAATGCGGTTTGGTTAGGTCACACTCCAGTCATTCATCCCTAGCAATGTCAGTTCTTCTTATTTGGTTGTTAAATGATATATACGATTTTCGTGCTATTTTATTTCACTTTCCAGTAGTTATAAGTAAATATTTGTAAATTGTATCATCATCAAATAGAATAACTTATTTCAAACACTTAAAATGTGCAGGAATAGAAGTAACAATAAAAAAGAAAATTAATATAATTGAATAATTGCTTGCAACCTAATATGAAGTCATCCATCTTTAATTACCTTGATGCCCCATTCGTTGCTGAATTGGCCCGAACCCGATATCAATTCTTTCATCACAAACTTTATTCTCATATATCCCATTAGTTTCAAACCTAGCTACTTCTTCAATTCCCAATAATCCTCCGAGATGTCTGAAAATAAGATGGCCTCGTGAACTTCTAAATTTGTTGTTTGAGTACTATCAAGTAGTTTCTTTGCTTACCTTTGTCTCATGTCATTACCTAATATTCATTCTTTTGAATTGTTGTAATGACATGAGTATAATACAGTTGTACCTTCGATCTTGACGCCAACCATTTTCTTCATAATATTCATACGGTCAAATAATAATTATTCATGAATTACCTCTAGTGGTACAGCAACGAAATTGGGTTTTATTTAACTAGACACAGGTGGCCATTTATGTAACAGGTGCATATTGAAATACAAACAGAGAGCAGATTGCCACTATGTAGAGAGGGTGTTCGTCTATGTTAGAAGACCTAGGTGTGACTGTTCGGGGTCTTTTACTACCACGAAGTGGAGTAATGGAGTAAATGTAGCCCACCTAATTTGAGACTTGTTCTCCTTCCCCCCTCCCACAGTTAAACAACTCCCCAGGGCTCTCTTAATCTCTTGAATTATGTTTTCCCCCATCTTAGGTCCCACTACGTGTTCGTTCCAGGCACTGCTACTTTTCCGGTTATAATACGGAATAATGGTCTATTGATGGAAAATATATAGCCATATTTCTTCAACACCTAAAGATATTATACTGCTATTAAAAAAAATAATTATATTTCCAAAGAACAGATATAATATACTTGTTAATACATTAGTGGAAAAATTCTAACATAGAAGCATTAAGTCTCTAAACTAAAACCAGGAAACAAAACTACAAATATATATACACATATATATATATACTAAGTTTTTTTTTTATGTGCCAAAGTGCTTTGTTTTTTAAATATCAATTTTTCATTTATGCGAAAGGTCATTTTGCTTTAAGTTTTTTGAACTGTTGTTATATGTAAATATTTCCATGATCTGTATATTTTTTATTATCTATTTACAATTCTCCATGTCATTACTCTGGATAATAAAAATTCTCAAGTATAACGTTTTTATATTTATTAGTGTCCACAATGTGTTTTATTTTTTAAATCGATTTATTTCATAGTGTTTGAACGGAATTTTTTGGGTGTTTTAGTTTAGAGACTTAAGGATTCTAGGTTGGAATTTTTCCACTGTCTAAGTTAATTATTCTTATTTCTCTACTTTTATCGCCATCGTAATTTAAAAAAATGGAGCAAACAAGGTATTATTTATGAAGATTTAATGTAAAAACAGAGAATATATGGCTGTTCGAGGATTCAAAAATGAAGATACATGTATTGATGGCGAAATTTGCAAGTAGTAAAACTTCCTTGAACGGACACTTCTAACAGGCGGACATTTCTCGTAAGCGGACGATTATATTTCCCCCCTCATAATTTTTAAGGTTTCTTTATATTTTTACTTCTGATATCCGGACATTCTCATAAGCGGACGCGGACAGAGATTTTATCAATATTTTGACGTAAAAATTTCCAACACGCGGACAGTAGAGCCAAATTTCCGAGAAAGGAACCTCGCTTGGAAATTGGATTGAAACAAGATTTGTTTCAATTCAATTTCCGAAGTCGATGGGTTGGAGGAATTGTTTGTGCTTGCTTCGCTATGAATATTTTTAACTCATGTAAAGGAGATAGTTGAGGGGTGCAGTCAATATGAACACAAAATAAGTAATAAACTTATATTATGTGCCGACGTTTCATAACGTTTAGTTTCATAACAGTGTAGGTCGAAACGTCGGCACATAATATAAGTTTATTACTTATTTTGTGTTCTTATTGACTGCACCCCCCAACTATCTCCTTTACATTAGATCATCCAGTCAACTATTTTCATCTCATACATATTTTTAACTTGAAACAGGGAACATGTCTTCTAAAAGAAAAATGCTAACTATTAAAGAAAAAGTAGAGATTATACACGCGAGTGAACGTGAAAAATTGAGTGTCCGTGATCTTGGAAAGAAGTTTAAAATTGGGAAAACGTGTGCTGCAGAAATTTTAAGAAATAAAAAAATATTCTTCAAAAATGGGTAGATCATGGGAATGATAATTCAAAGAAGACATTTAAAGCAGAAGGGGGCTGATGATTGATCAAGTTACGTATGAGTGGCTATGCCGAGCGCGATCAAATAACATCCCGATTTCTGGACCATTAATACAGGAAAAGGCGTTGGAAGTTGCAAAAAGTTTTGGGAAATGACAATTTTAAAGCTAGTGGTGGTTGGCTGGACAAATTTAAAGTGAGGCATGGAATAAAATACAGAACCTTAAGCGGTGAGGGTGCTTTCGTTGTTTGTCCTCTGGTTGCTGATTGGACATCGAAAGTAAAGGAGCTTTGCACTGGATTTTCCCCTAAAGACATTTACAACTGTGACGTAACCGCCCTTTTTTTTCGAGCATTACCGGACAAAACTATGGCGCTGAAAGCAGAGACTTGTAAAGGAGGAAAAATCTCGAAGGAACGTGTCACAATTTTTTTGTGCACTAACGTGGAGGGTGTGTTTGAAATTCCACTTTTGATAGGAAAAGCCAAAAAGCCAAGATGCTTTAAGGGTATCGATTTGAACATTTTTAAGGTGGAATGGCAAGCAAATAAAAGAGCATGGATGACCCGCCAAATTATGTCAGAATGGCTGATTAATTTTAATAACAGAAGGCAGCGACAAGGAAGACACGTTATTTTATTTATGGATAATGCCTCGACACATCCAAATTTAGAGTTGTCAAACGTAAAAACAGTTTTTCTCCCGCCAAACACGACCGCCTCCTGTCAGCCTTTAGACCAAGGGATCATTAAAAACTTTAAAATACACTATCGCAAATGTATTTTACGGCACATTTTAGCCCATATAGATGAGTCAACGTCGGCCAATGATTTGTCTAACAAAATTAATGTTATGGATGCAATTCAGTGGATATGTTCGTCCATTAAAAATATTAAAAAAGAAACTGTCACTAACTGTTTCATTAAATGCGGCTTTTCAAGTGATTGTGACAACACAGCCCAAAACTCTCAACCTGAAATTGAAGAACAGGACTTGGCTCCACTCATGGAAACACTTCAATTCGGCGTGGCATCTTGTGAATCCTACATATCTATTGACGAGCACACATCAACAGAAGAAACATCACTTCAAATTGATGAAATTATTAAGGATTTGAACACACTTGCTGATTACCAAGAGGAGGAAGATGAAGAAGAACCGTGTGGAAAAAGCTCAAGTACGTACATGCATTATGTAATTGCATCCATATGCTCTTATTCTCATTAATTTTCAAAATTTGGTAATGTTTTAGCACAAGTTGAGCAAATCACCAGTAAAGTAGCACTGTCTCACCTTGAGTCATTGCTTCATTTCTACATGATAAAAAGCGATCCTTCTGGAGTGGAAGCAGTGATGAATTTAAAAGTAAATTTGGAAAAAAAAATAAAAATTACAGATTATTTTATTTAAATAATATTTATTTTATGTTTATTATTACTACTTATAGAAATTATTATTTCTTTGTTCATATAAGTACACAATTACGTATTATCTTTAGTTTAAAATAATGTAAGCCATTGAATAAAACTTGTTAGTCATGTATAAACATACATATTATTTTACTGTTTTCCCCCACCCTCAGTTTCTCACCAGCGGATACTTCTTATAAGCGGACAAAATTTAATTCCCCACCTGTGTCCGCAGGTGAGAAGTTTTACTGTATTTGGAAAGCTTCTAGGACAGAGAAGAAGGCTCTTAAGTAAGAAAAAAACTAAGAGGCAAGAAAGCCAACAAGAATATTTCATTCAGTACTATGACACAAAGTATTTTCAAAGAGAAAAAGAGAAAATCTTATATCCTATTATTGAGAATATTCTCATATGCAGCAGAAACTTGGATGTCTGCAACATTTTCTACAATATGAATTATTGAAGATGTTTAAAAAAAAACATAGTAGGTAAGGTCAGAAATGAGATAATAAGGAAAGAAATGGAACTGAGAGAAACCATCAGCGACAGTAAGTCAGACCAACCTAAACAGTAAATCGGTTATATAGTACCTACTATTGACTGTATCTAGTAGTAACTATTACTGGCGGAATATATATATATATATATATATATATATATATATATATATATATATATATATATATTCCGTCTAGTATATATATATATATACTAGCTTATGCCCGCGGCTTCGCACGCGTGGAATTATCCGAATTTCTTTCTTAAGCTATACACAGAACCTAACTACAAATTTCAAGATGCTAAGTTCCTGATTTACCTTTAATTATGTACTATAACGGGAGGGGCACAAGCCCCCGTGCCCCCACATAGATCATGGATAGGGTATCAAAACAAATAGTTTCACTCATGTTCTTTCTGTTATTTTAACAACTATTATCATGTGATTTTCCTTTATTTATGTAAAATAATGGATTCTTCACAGTACCTAAAATACTGTCGGGGGGGAGAGCCGTGCCCCCCTGCACCTTCTCATAAATCCGCGCTTGGTATAGCCTAAGTGTTATTCTGATGAATAACCTATATTTATGTAAAGTTTCATCCAAATCCGTCCAGTAGTTTTTGCGTGAAAGAGAGACAAACATTCACATTTATAATATTAGTAAGATTAGTAGGATATCAAAACAAATAGTTTCACTCATGTTCTTTCTAATATTTTAACAACTATTATCATGTGATTTGCCTTTATTTATGTACAATAATGGATTCTCCACAGTACCTAAAATACTGTCAGGGGGGGGGGCACGTGCCCCCTTGCACCTTCCCATAAATCCGCGCTTGCTATAGCCCATGTGTTATTCTGATGTATATTCTATATTACTGTAAAGTTTCATCCAAATCCGTCCTGTAGTTTTTGCGTGAAAGAGAGACAAACATACAAACATTCACATTTATAATATTAGTAAGATATATATATCAAATATCCTACTAACAAATACTTTTTAGGTTAGATCACCACTATACTTCGAAATCTTTGTCAAAACATTAATTTATTCATGAAGTGATTAGCGAAATATTCATATTTCCCATAACTTACACTATTTTTCCATACTAAAACACGATTTTTATTTTAAATTTTAAAAGTCACTTAACTTAGTGTCAAGTGATCTACACATTGAGCTAATCCCTTCCTGTAGTTAAATAATAGATTCAAATATCGATCTATTAATAACTGCTTGAGGATAGGATTGAAACTGTAGTAATATCAGTTTGAAGTTTGTGTTTGAGGTAGGCTAATAGCTAAGAGAGGACCAGAAGCAACAGAGCTAAAGAGAACCCGGGGGAAGGCCCTGGCAATGTTTTAAGTCCTATTTACACAGAGAGCTGCCTTCTATATTCCCTTGGTAGGGCTCTCTACCGCTAGAGCGCTCCATCGCTAGGGCTAAACTGGATTTTGGCTTATTTTATGTAACCCGCTTTGCCTGCTCTTCAGAGATTTAGAGCCTTATGTGGATTAATTTACCACATATCACTAACCCGTCCTTCTCTGATTTGTAGATCTCATCGCGCGTCGCTTACCGATTAAATAATGGATCGGAGTAATACGTTTTCGAACTTTGGTATCCGATATAGCATTATATAAATTAATAATATGTAAAATTTTTAAAATGTATTTATTGCAATTTACTACTTTTTTTCTAGGGTTTCCTTTAATTCATTTTTCTTCTATCTTGTATTTCTCCCTCCCTCAAAACATGGCCGTGCATAATTTCCCCAATTCCTTCCACCCATCTATTTCGTCTTTTCCATCCATCTTCCCGCCGTTTCTTCCCTTGAGCACTAGAAATTCAATTGGGCAGTATTCCTTCTTTTTTTCTCTATATTTCAGAGGGCTTTGAGTTTAATTCGCTCTATAATTTCGACATTAGTCCTTGATTCTAGTCTCGATACCCTGGTGACTCTCACTCAATAGTCTATCTCTGTAGCAAGTAGTTTTTTTCCTAAAGCAGCGCTTATCTTCCATGTCTCTGCTTCATATAGAATAGATATGCTTATGATTTTTTTTTAATTTACTACTGTATTTAAAAAAAGTCAATAGAATGATTGATACATATTGATACGAGATAAAGGCAAGTATAGAAACTGTTCTCTAGTACTTCTCAAACAACAAATTCTAGTAAGAACTTTGAGATACCACGGAGTATTATTGGGAATTCGGAATTGAATCAGTGGATAGGTTTGAAGCTAGTGGGTTGGAATGGAAATAGAGTCTGTCATGAAAGGACTGGTTACGAGTTCCGGCCAAATCAGCAACAAATGGATAACTTTATTCTTAACAAAGTAAGGAGAATTCCTAAGATGGCTTAGGAGATCCCCAAAGCTCTTCTCCGTAATTCTTAATAAGTCTTAGAATAGTCATGAACATGAATCTTTTTTAATTAATTGGATCCTTATAGAGTATGTCTAGTAAGTGCTGAAGTTGCCTAAAACGACGAACAGTTTAGTCCTAAGTGTCGGATTGGTTGCACAGGAGTCAGTGGAATAGATTACTGGAAGGTAGTAACTCATTGGTTTCCGACAAAAGATAAAGGTGATTTGACCGAATATATTTTTATCCTCCAGTAATAACACCAAAAATATGTAATATGTACATTTACATAATTTATTTATGAGAAAATGTTGTTTAATTTTATGTTAATATTCCATATTAAATGAAGTCCTGTCTCACCGTTTCATAGGCCTTAGATTTGATAAACTGTGAAGTACGAAATAACTTTAACTTAATGATCTATAACGTGTGGTAAGTCTCATTAGTTACACAAACTTTTCACGTCATTAGCTTCACGTCTTCAAACTTTTTCCATTTTGGTCGCTTTCGGTCTTTACAAAATAACGTTTTCATCCTTATTATAACTTATTTACACTATTATTTAGTTTTCTCAATAACCTTCCCCACATTCACAACTTTTCAATTAGCAGTTTAGATGTGTTTACTTTTCCGTCTCTATGAACTCTTGTTTTAGTATTACTAATAATTCCCCTATAAACGACCTTTGTTATTTATTGCTATTTATTATTACTACGAACCATAATTTTCACGGTCCTGAGGCAGACTATCCATGGAGCCATTCCAATACCTTCCTCCGAAATTCACTCAGGTTCAAGGATGGTGACAAATCGGTCTAGACTCAAGGATTATGTAGGCTACAGCAGTCACAATAGGACCAATATTTCTTTCCCCAAAGCAGACACCCTTTGAACCAGGCCGAACGGGTAATGGACATCTTGGAAAACCTTTTTTTTTTTATCTCTACCAGACCATTTCGGGGAGCAGGGGGTGTTGGGTTCTTAAGTCACAGCTCTGCTTATAAAATTTAGCTTTATTTATTATTCTCATGTTTATTAAGGTTCAATTTAAGTATGGAGACAATAATAAGATATTCCATGATGCAGTCCGGCGCACAACTGTACATCATATTACTATCAAGAGCCTCGATAATTATTTCCTGTAAATCTTTGGCAGTCTAGGCAGCGGTCGCACAACCCAGTTTTTTTCATATTCGAGGGGACGATTTCTACTCTCGCTACTATATATACTCGCTATTCTTTGATGTCCCATGTTCGAAGGAGCATGATATTGCTAAGTGTATCAGCTTCTCCATACGTTGGAAAACATGGAGTTTCCTTCAATGCTTTCACTACCTCCATGCCCAGAATTGCGAGAGCCAGTATTTCGGTATTTAACAACAAAGCTACTACTCTCAATCAAACGGAAGGAAATAATTGTTAACAGCTGTCACATCCTCTGATTCATCCAGTGCTCTATTTGTCGAACTAACCAACTAAATATATTGGGTCTTGGAAGTAAGCATACTTAACTTTCGCCTCTTTCTCACTCTGCGTCCACAATCAGCCTGGATCTGACAAAAACTAGTTCTTCAATAAATGTCCCACAAATATCTTGAAACACCACAACGCGATTTCCGAGTACAGGGTTCTAAGAGGTCTGTAGAAACCGTAGATATCTTTTAGAGATTTTGTGATAATTTTGTCGGCTCAAGATGGAAATCGGTTGAAATACATCGAAAGCAGACTTGAGCTCCATAATTACTGCGTTCTAGTTTTGGTCATTATATATTTTCATTAAAATTCTAATAGAATTGAGAGGATAATTGGATAATTGATCGTAGTATTTATTTATTAGAATTTACCTAAAATATTACCTATTTTGTGAACATGGTGTCCTGTCCAAGTACAGATATTTAAATTACAAATATAGTAAATTAGGTATGTACTTTAGCAATACGGATGTGAACTTAGTTACTATCCTACTTTTAGTTGGTATCAAACAAATTGGTATAGTTTCAATAAATTACATT
The DNA here is from genome assembly GCA_037127475.1 of Arma custos. NCBI lineage: Eukaryota > Metazoa > Arthropoda > Insecta > Hemiptera > Pentatomidae > Arma > Arma custos. The sequence goes on from CM073764.1 coordinate 100,464,125, forward strand.
ATCATTAAATTTGTCACGTCAAATAAAGGAAAAAGGATGCTCTAATCGAATTTTACATAAAAGGATCAATTGTAATTTGGTAACAAAAAGAAATAAACAACAGTTTTGGTTTTTATTGTTGTAAAAAAAAATACACCATTATTCCTAAGATAATAACTCTATGCTTTAAAAGCGGCAAATACAAAGTTTTAATGAAGTTTTAATTAAAGGTTTTTTTACTGAAAAGCACCCTGATATAATTATGTGGGTGCCCGCTTCAGCGAACATAGAGAAGCTTATTGTTGTAACCCTTATTCCTGTAACGGGTCATCTGGGACCAGAAGTATCCTCAACAGATCCTGCAATAAAAATAAAACTTGTATGTATGTCACAGATTAGCTTAAAACTATTAAATTAAAACTACTTCAAAACAGTTAAAAATTCGGCGAAATCTACTCAGCCTTTTTATCAGGAGGATCAGACTATAAAATCGGTAACGATGTACATTCCTCCTTAACAGATAGAGTGTATCTGTGTTATTTTTACTAGCTTTTAATCTGTAAAAAAATTATTTAATTTTCTGAAATTTGCTTATTTTTCAGACTTCAACAGAAGGATACATTTCAATCCTTCCTTAATATATTTTAACTATATTCATTAATTGAGCCGTCTGCAAGCACGTGCGTGTGTTACTTTGTCATTTTCATAACTCATAAACATGAAAACAATAATTTTATAAATTTATTGTTATAAAATATAATTTTATATAAAATTCATGTAACATCTAGTTTGGGACCTCTATTCCTCGTTATTGAATCATCACAGGCTCAATAAAATAAAAATATATGAGGGTCACCTGTGTGGGCATTGGTTAGCATAACAACCTTCTATGCCAGAGGTGTCGGGATCTCAGCCCGGTATAGGTTCAGATGCTGTATAATCATTGGCGGATGGTTACGGAGATATTGACACCTTATAAGTTGAGATTAGAAATAATTTTTAAAAGGCTGGTAATTTGTGTCTTGGGAAAAGGAAGATTAATTGAGACCAATCTTCGTTCCATAATGAGTGTACAAACTTAAAGTGATAAAAAAAAGCTGCGAAATAAAAACTAGCAAATCAAAGCAATAAAAATATTTCCCGCTTGATTGTAATAATTCTGATAATAATATTTATTATAATTTAAAAAAGCATGCATCTTAAAATAGTATCTATATTAGATATAAAAACTAATAAATAGAACCTTAGTCAACATAGAGGAAATTTAAAATCACATAAATAGGTGGCTTAAACAGTACAAACCAATAACTAATCAGATGAGGAATGAATATTAGAATATTTTGGCTGATCCTATGAACATATTGAATACCTTTAAAAATTATGTTGACCGTACTTTAAATGCGAGGAATAATAGGCCAATCGGTTTCCTGAATATCAGATTGCTGAGCCGATGATATGCGAACCGGATTGGAAAAGAATCGGAAAATTGAAATCACATAAAGCAGCAGGGTCGACAATTTTCCTGGTGAACAAATAAATGTGTTTGTGGGTTTCTGAGTATCATATTTCAGTTTAATAGATATGGAAAAATGAAAAATGCCGGAAAAAATGGTAATAATCTATAGTTTTTCAGTTCAAGAATAGGAGATGAGGACATTTATAACAACTGTCGTAGTATATCCACTTCTTTCGTTATCATATAATATATTCTCTCTCGTTGATCTTAGTTTTTACTGTCACAGAATGCGACAAGGAAATTGATGGAGATTACCTGTGTGGAAATATTCAATATCAGTAAAACATTTTCACTAAGCTAATCATTATAGAAATGACTTTACTTTATTCCGGTGTCCAAAAGCCTATGATTCCATCGAAGGCCAGGCGCAATACATTAGTTGAATTAAATTTTATATAAAGGAAGATATAAACGAACTGGTTAATGTAGAACTCGGTGACTTGGGACATCCCAACGTGGTTAGTGATTCCTGTAATTGTACACATTTGCGATAGCTTATGATTTTTGATAAATATTAAATTATTAAACAATTTCAATTTATTTTATCATGTCCTCATGTTCATTAAATTTCAAATTTCAAAGGACTAAAAAAATAAAAGTTGACCTACGTAGTTTGAACGTATGTTTATAAACAATTGGAAATCATTAACCAAAATATCTTTTGGTTAATTTTACATTAATTTTAGATTACTTTTTTTCTCCTAGCTGTAATGTGGATTAATTTGAGAAACCTGAAACAGTGAAGATAATTTAACCACCCTAATGATCCTTGTTATCATAATTGGTATCTTACTTAGATTTGTTTTTTATTGCTAATGGGATTAGATAAAAGATTGCAGTCATTCAAGATTTCATTCTAGACTCTTCAGAACTCATTTGAACAGATTCATCCTATATTCATAGAAAGCTTTGTAACTTTTGTATTTAGTTCCTTTTTTGTAAACATTGGATTCAAGATTTCGGAAAATTCGGCAACTAATATATTTTGGGGGATCCAGCGAGGCTTTGATCTGTTTCCGTCAGAAAATTGTTAGTAAATAGTGTTACCAGTCGTCATCGTAAAGTAAGCTCCGCACTGACAATAGAGTGCAAACAGCTGTCAGCAACGGTTCCTGTTTTCAAAGGCTCTTAGGCGTTATAAGACCTGAAAGAAGAACGATGACCTGCAGGGAATGGTTATGAGTTTCTTTTCTTGGATTCTGAGCTCTCATTATGTATTTAATATATGAGCGTAAAGAAGTTCATGAATTGACATGGAAAAGAGCAAAGTAGAGAATTGTGTTGGAATTTAAATAATTTAAAAAAATCTGTTCTTCAAGAACCAAATGGTTGCAATACTAAATTATTATAAGAATTAAATTATAATTGAAGTTGCAGATCACTGAAGGCTTAAGACATCTAAAGATGATAGTTTGTTTGTTTGTTCATTTAACGTAACTTTATGCTGCTATGGCTAATCGGACGAAGCTACAGTGGGAGCTCTAAATTTCGCCTATCCAGGTTTAATTAGGATAAGGATTTTTAACGAGTACCTGACATCGTATAGGCTCGGGACCCCCGTTTAACGTCCCTTCCGAAGGACGGCGTAACTAAGGATTTTTTACTCCCTTAAAAAAATCCTAGGGCCACCTGCCGGGCTACGAACCCGCGATCTTGGGTTTAATAGTTTGTTACGCTAACCACTAGACCACAGGTGACCATTAAAGATCATAGTGTAAGTAGTTGGTGACGAATTCTGCCACTTGTGCGGAGCTTCTGGAAGTACCTACTCCTTCACTACATTGCATATTGAGAGTGGGACTTGCCATTATTATGTAGGCCTCTGAAAAATCCTAAATCTTAAGCTTAGTTCCTCTGAATGACGTCCCATTTGAAATTTTATAAGTAAAAACGGATGGTTTTGACATGGAGTTTGTTATCATGTGTATACGATTTGGACCAGTATGCTCACATATCTAACCGAAAAGAAGATCGATTGGAATCGGAAAGTTACTATAAATTAAAATTCCATAATTCTGGTAAGAATCGTGAATCCTTTTGGCTGTTTATAACAATGTTGTATCCGGTCAAGTGATAGGGAAGGTGCTGGCTGCTGTTCGCATTCGAGTAAGGGAATGCCTCTCATTCATAGGAAGACAGATATCGGTGCCCTTCAATTATGCAAATTAGTTGTGCTATTACATCGATTTCAGCCAATCGCTAAGTTTGTCAGTTATAATCTCCAATTTACTTGGTGATATAACACAGGTTCGAGTATAAGGTATTATTTTGTCTCTGATTGGAATATACAAAACTTAATTAGATTAATATTAATTATGATTTACAGTGGAATTCACAATGACGGTGAATTTTCTGATGCTCAAAATTTTGTAAATATTGGAAACTCCAGAAGATCGAAATACTATTATTAGTAATCACCCGTGATAGGTCTTAGCCTCCTCGCTGGCTCGGTGGACAGTGGACTGATACCCGCTCCACTTAAAATAATGTATCATGAGGACTCAATACTATTATGATTATATTTATTTATTTGACGCAAACAGCCCTGAAGGACTTCGCGACTAAGATGCAACATTTTTTTTTCTCGGCTCGTCTTTGCCTCATGATTTCACTGAAGGTTTTTCTTCTTTCTTCTGTCCAGGTCTTGGATGGAAATTTGTTCTGTCTGCCACTAGTACCGCATTTTTGATGAATTTGTGGAATTCCGTTCTGTTAAATAAATAAATCTAGTGTACTTAATCCCGTGTTCCTTGTTTTATTAGTTCTGTGTATCCTTGTTTGAATTTATAGCCCATAATTTTGGTGAAAATGTTTTTGTTTAGTCTCTCCTCGTTCATCCTCATCATGTGACCATAAAATCTGAGTCTTCTAACCCTTATTTCTGTTTCCAAGACACGTATTTCACAGTAAATTTCCCTGACAGATTTAAGCCGGTGTCCTTCTGGTGTTACGTAGGCCCGTGGATTCTCCTAAGAACCCTTTTAAGAAGTTTATCTAAACTAGAAAAGAACATAGTCTCAGTCCCGTAAAATATCACTCGTTTTACCTCTGTATTGTAGTGCCTGATTTTGGCCTTTTGGGAGAGGCATTTTTTATTGTACGTACTACTCATTGAGTAGCATAAAATCTCCAAGTTTTTAATGCTGTACTCTATGCTTTCTTTTTCAGATAAGTTTCTGCTTATTATAAGATATTTAAAACTTTTAACTTCCTAAATTTTACCGAATTCTGTTTTCACTTCTTTCTTACTAAAGTGGGTGTATGTAGTAATAAATTTAGTCTTTTGAACGGAGAATTTAAGTTATGTATATATCTAATATATAACATTGTCGTGTCACAGCGTTTGTAACAAAACTCCTCCAAAATTTCATAAGAATCGGTCAATCTTATGAAATTTTGTGTCTATATTCAGTAGGTCTGAGAATAGGATGTAAACTATTTTTCATACCCCTAAGTGATACGTGTCGGCCATTATTATTGATTGTGCGTCGATCGCAGCAGTGACGCTTGATGAGGTTGCATTTTTAATATGTTTTCAGGGCATGTCTGAATAGTTTAAATCCAAGTTGGCGACCGAAAAAACGGACGGGAATATTTTTGGTGGCCGAAAAACTTCGAAATTTTCGGAATCTTTTCAGTGTTTGCCTGTATCTTCTAATCGGTGTGTTTTAGGGAAAAACACAAATAATTTCTAAAGAAGATAAAATTTTCTACAATATGAGCCCAAATGCAGCTCTGTAGATTTAACAGATCCTGAGTTAAGTTGCAACCATATAATAAGTAACCGGATATTATTATTTTTGTAATAAAACACATTGTTGTGCTTCGATTAGCGCTAAATTAAATTGAAACAATTAGTTATAATTTAAAAAAATATAATTAGCCATAATTAAAAATCAACCATGATATATATCATTCACTAATCTAATGTTTATATTTTATCAGTTTTATATATATATATATATATATATATATATATATATATATATAATTATATATATATAATTATATATATATACATATACCCGATACCCCACACACAGAATAAATAAAATCAATAGAAAACAAAAAGAGAAGCACCCCACCTATCATACGGTGTGGTCCAGGTGCTGTAAAGACAGCCTCGCACTGTATGACCTGTAGAGAGGATTACATTTATATTAGGATGAATATATATTAGAATGTAAATAACAGTTACGGTGAATGTAAAGTTCACGAATTTTATAAAAATCAAATATTAAAATTTATAGTTATATTCGTGGAAAGAAAAATCTAGTTTTCTTTCAGTACACAGCTGTGAGAGTGGTGAGGATTTTCGATTCATTCCACAACTTTTCGTTCCAAATGGCCCATATCTTTGAATCTAATCGAGAAAAAAATAATAGCCCACAGTTATCATCGGTTCGGTAAGATTCCCAGGCATTGTACTACAGGGATACCTCTGCTGATTTAGGCTGCGGTATTGAAGAGATTCTTCGGAAACCATTGGAATTGGTAAGCATCTCTGGTATCTGATATCGAGTCCTATTGGCTTTTAGTTTACTACAAGTTCGGCTGTTCTATAATCAAATACAGTGAGTCGCAATGAAATTGATACACCCAGTAGAAAAAATGAAACACTTAAGTGGTTGCAGGAAACAAAACCAGAAATTCTTCTGCTCATTTGTCTATAATATCAATTTAAATGTATACGGGTAATTAAATTTAAAATATTCATAAAACACCCCACTTCTTATTAACCTTTGATTACTTTCTAAACTGTTTATTTAGTTAACTGGAGGCGACGCCTTTACGCGGACAAAACCTGAACTGGATTGTATAGCTTCTGTTGATTGCTTTATTTATAGTTAACTTTTAATTTAGTTCAATATTTTTTGACCAAACGTTTTGATGCATTTAAACGTGGATTTTGTTTCGTCTCATGCCGCTCCAAGTCTCATCCCCATCATTTAAAATTTTTCTTACATTTTTAATTTTTCTGGCAATGCGGTTTTCCTTCATGAATCTATCCAGTATATGTTGGACAGTTGAACTTGCTTTTTGAAATCCCTCATGAGTTGTAGTAGTACTGGTTTTTTTAAACTTTTCTATCTTTGGAAACAATAAAATGGAAAACATTAGGCTTATTAATAAGGATGCAAGCGGTTACACAATAAACTTGATAAATTGAGTATTAAATAGAATATTGAGTTTTATAATAACTTCAATACTGTCAAAAATATCAAAATGTTAGAAGAATAAATTTTATATTATAGTTGGAAGAATGTAGTTTATAACAATATAAAGTAAGTAATGTAAATTATAACAATATATAAAGAATAATAAGCTCAACAATAGAGTATGTGAGATGCAAAAGGGGGTAAATCCAAATTTGAAAAATTTTCAGGAAAAACAAACATATGCATAATTCAGATTATTATGAAATGATTATTTTTTTGAGACATTTATTTTTTTAAATTATTTTTAGAAAAATTTAGATTGGCTTTGGCATGTTTTGAATGGTGAACAATGCACCACCGCATAGAGGACGTTAAATTAGTTAAAAACGTTTAAAAAAGATTAAATATGAATTTATCCTGTTTTCATCTGCACGCCTCACAATTAGTTTTATACACACAAATAAAATTTTTAGCCATAGCTCTAGTATCGCTTTGGTAGTTGAAGGATGTCTTTGTTCAGTAATAAATTGGGCGATGAGAAACAAATGATAAATGTGGCCAGGTTGTCGCCTTCTATATAATGGCCTCACGTTTTTGCATTCATATTGCCTTTTAATGTAAAATTCATGGGGTAATTACCCACTGTTCTTTTTTTTCTCTCTCTTTTTTTTTAAAATATGATAATTGTAAAACAGACCATAAAAGCTGAATTCATTATCAGGAGAGTATTTCGAATTATTACAATGCAAACGATTTAAGCCACAAAAAGTGAAAGAAACAATATAATTTATTTATGTAATAAAAACAAAGTTTAAAATTATTTCAGAATATCTTATGATATTTTTCAAACACATCATAGGCCTCCAATGCTGATTAATCTATACTAAATGTAGATCTAACGTCAAAATAAAGCTAAGAATACGAAGTGAGACACATTTTACATCAAACATCTCACTCTAATATTTATAAACAAAAATAATTAACAATAGAATTTCGATTAGTTAGTTGAAGGTTCGGAAACTCCATTAAAATTCCGAACATATTCCATAATTTATTTTAAGATATAATGAATCGAAGTGCTTCAAATTATACTGCAAAAAAACACTGTACCACTACAACCCACGGAGGGTCTTGGGTTCACTGTATGTGGTAGATAATGTATTTCTTGGACAACGGTTATGCGAGGAGGTAATTTGTTCAAGATCACGCTCAACCGCCGCATTTTCCTCCTTAGTTTCGGTTCCCACATTCGGCTGGGTGAGCCCAAGGAGGGTCCCAGATCCCTTCTCCGGCTGTTATCTGATTAAATGAAATCAGCCACAGCCAGATTTGAACCCGGGACCTTCGGCATGGCAACTAAGCTCTCTATCTCTGTGCAACTCCGCATCCACTCAAATTATAATGGTAGATATACAATTTTTTTAACTTTAAAAAAATTACAATATGCAGCATTTAAATGCTATAATTAATAATGAAGCATTCATAACATTCGTAACCATTCATATCATTTTTATAATAAACGCTTTATTCATGCTTTAATTCATAATATTTTTTATAATATGATTTAAAAAATTAATAAAATAACTGAAAAGAAAAAAACAATTATTTTAATAACTTGTTTCATTTTAACGAAGAAAATTAAAGTAAAATTATGAAAAAATAAAGCAAAACGATAATACAAAGTATGTAAAGCTGGTATAATAAGCAAGAGGGAAGGTTCTAGCCAGTGTTAATGAAATTAATTCTTCCATTACATAATAAATACTTATTTATGATATTCATTGCTCTTAAATTTTTCTATCAGCATTTTGTCCAACTTCAAATAATTCACATTTAAGTAGAAATATCATTCTAATAGGGGGTCAGCATACATCTTAGGCACAATAAAATAAGTTTTACTTGTTTGGTAAATCTTTGACTGCACCCAATGACCAATGATTCCATTATTAAAATGATTTACATTCTTATAAAATACATGTATAGAATCCATATCGAGAGCCAGTTATACTAGGATTGAACACATGGATTATTAGAAGCAGAGGTCGAAGATTCGTTCCCAAAGAATCGTTCCTAATCGATCTCATTCAAATCGTTCGGAGCAGGAGCAATATTTTATAAGGAAAATATTTTATAAGGAGCAAAAAAAAATTGATCCCACATGTTTGTTTCTGAGCCTTGATTTTGGCCTCCTCATTTACCTATCCACACACGAAAATACCAAACCGGGATGAAAAAATTGTGTCTAGAGAGGCATAGTACTTTCTCATCCTTAAAAAAAAAAAAAACTGAGAACTAAAATATTTTTTTTTTCCTACCTTAAACTTAACCGATCCTTATCGGGTCTTCGTTAGGATCAACTAGATCATAAACCAAATATTTAGGAAAAAACCTAGTTGAAATCCGATTAGTAGTTTCCGAGCATTGGTTGGAACAAACTTTTCCGGACGGACGGACCGACACCACTGAGATTTTATGTTTTTTGTATTCTACACCCTATGAAACGTCAAGAAACATTAAAATATCGAAGTAGATTTTTTTGGCGATTTCAATACTTCCTTCATCTGAAGGATGAGAAAGTAAAAACGAAGGATCGATATTTATTGTTCCGGCCCAGATCGAATCCTCAAAGGATGAAAAAATTTCGCTCCGGTCGGGATTGAATCAAACTTGGAGCAGAATAAAGCATCTTTTGCGGATAGGATTCGAAATAGAGCATTTTTGGAAAGACGTTATTTTTTCTAATTTAAATAATGGTTTTATTCAGAGCAGCAAAAATATAAATATATCGGTTTCATCCCCTGATTAGAAGGTTCTTTACAGATTTTATGAATTAAATAAGTATAAATACAAATAATTTGTGTTTTAAAAAACAGAACTACAAATTTTAGATTAGAGAAATTATTACACATATATACGTATATTTATTTTTTATTTATTTATTTCTGATTTTTACAATTTTAAAATACAGAGAAGTTTGGTTAGAAGTTTTACTAAAATAATAGTACATACAAAAAAAAACATAGAATAATAAATATACAGAACAAGAAAGTAGGTAATTATAATACTAAACATTGTAATGAAGGTAAAATCAAAAATATGGCTATGAATCAACTCAACATTAAAATATGGAAAATTCTTGAATTAAAACTTATATAATTCTGTTTTGTGGGTAAACAAACATGTCTCAATGCGTGAGCTATTCTAATGCTTATAGCTTTATACAATAAGTTACAGAGATTAATTACATCATTGTTACGTTTGAGGTTCAGTACTGTATAAATATTGAGCTCGTATGAACTAATATATTTATTTCTGGGTTCTGTGTAAAATGGGCAGTCGAAAAGGATGTGGTTTAGATCACCACGTGAATCATTTACGTATAGAGGACAATTGTCTTCGATATACACATATATTTACATATACTTATTCAATGTGATTCAATCTTAGGAATCGGTCATGCTTAGATTTAGATGATTACATCATCTTGCCGGAGAAATTGAATTATTACAGATTCCATAGCTCCCCTCTCCGTTGATAGATAAGTTGAGCCCGTGCTTTGAATAGTTAAGTTGACAAGTTACGGCCAAGGTGTTTGTAGCAAGAATTTTAACAATCCTCTACTGCAATATTAATTTTGAAAATAAAAGCAGTATAAACATATATGATTATTCCAATGATATAAAATTAGTTAATTATTTCAGTTATCAATAAAACTAAGTTGCATAACTTTATTGTGAAAATTAACATTTTTACCGCACCAATAATATCAATAATATTTTTACTTATTTCAATAAAGTTTTTTTAAATAAATTAAAATACATTAATTATAATAAAATAGGTATTAGGTACAAAAATAAGCTTTAAAACATAAAATAAATATGTAAACTACATACGAGGTGTGTAAATCGTTTACGTCTCAAACACCCTGTGTGAGGTTCCTAGACTCTTTGGCAGCACGGCCAGAAAAAATGAGATTTTTTTTTATTGATATAAAATTACAAATACACATTGTTTTCTTCAAAGCTTTCCACTGGGAGGCTCCTTCCTTCTGTAAAATGCTTTAAACCACCAATGCAAATAAGTGTCACTCCAAGGTTGCTGACGGACAAACCGGTTATAGGGACATCGAGCGATCGGTAAGGCGTTGGATAAGTGTAAACAGTTGGATAGCGACAGCTATCAATAGAAGAACATGGCGATAAGTACAGGAGGCTAAGACTCGCTTGTGGATTGTATGTAGCACCAGCACAATAATAATAAATCTGAAGCCACACTGAATAAGTGATTAAGTCAAATTTTGTCCAGGGAGAGTTGACTGCTAGGCAACCTTCCAAATTTATATCGGACGTTTAGTCTGTGTATATATTTAAGAAACAATTCATACAGTTGGCTTGAAACATAATTGGGATATTTATATAGACAAGATAAATTTTGCAAAAGTAAATAATTAAAATTCCCTTTTAATATTGTGAGATAAGACTTTGACATGGTGTATATGAAACAGAATGGGGAAAGGAAAGTTCAGCGTGTTGAGTGCTGAGTTGCTACGCTTTAATTTCTGAGTTCCAATCCGCCTGCTCATAGATACGGATGGGCACTGCGGGATCTACACTCTCCAAGGTCTCACCCAGCCTCTATGTAGTAGGTTTCTCTACTCGGAGGTACTACATGACGGTTGAGGAGCTTTTCAGACAAACCACCTCCCTGTATAACCTTAGTAAGTTTGAAGTTCATATACAGTAGTAAGTACTTATAATAAAAAACATATATACAGAATTCAATTAAGAAATTTGATCTACATTCGTTTCCTGCCAAACAGAAATAAGATCTGAGACCATGGTTTCCCCTCCCTCTCTCACTTTTGCTTCTACCCCCTCTTCTCCGTAATTAGAGACGAAAACCATATTTATCCTTCACCGGGATTGGGGACTTGCTCAAGGATCCCTTATTCATGCTCTACCCTCGAAATGTATTCAACCTCCTTTCAGCAGCCTACCTTAATGATTCAGTCCATTAATGCCCCCAGAACAGTCTCTCCCCACCGCTTCAAAAACTTCACATCATAATCGCCATGTGGCCGCGAAAAATACTGCTAATGCATTTCGGATAGTCGTGTAAATGGCCACGACCATGCCGCCTGTATTAGCCATTTCCTCCTCGTTTTTATGTTTTGCAAATTAGCCCATTTTCATCCTTGATAACAGAGTTTGCTCTTTCACGCTTATAGCAAAAATGAATTAATGCAGCCCATCTGTTTGTTTAATTCAATGTATGTTTATTATCATGAATATAAAATTATTATAATTACTGGAATTTGTCCTATATCATTAATTTTAAAAAAGTAACCAGATCCAAGGCTATAACAATTACTGAAAAACCTACAATGGGCTCGAAACTGTACTTACAATAGATATCTAATAACCATTAGGTTCAACTCTTCACTGAATTTCAATTCCTTTGAATGGACATGTAATTCCTAACCCGTTTGAGTATTCTTCTAATATACTGTGCAGCCAATAAAATCCTCTTAGAAAAATAATCAAACTTTACAATAGTTTACAATATGAAACTTGAAGTTCAAGATGAAAAATGTATTTATCGTAGGATAGAATGAGATTTGTACAAAAATTTAAGATCTAGATTGTTTATCAGATGCGGACTAAAAGTGCAGATATCATAATCTATAAGTTTAAAATTAATCCGTTGTCTATTCATGGACCGGTTATAACTAAAAGAAAAGTGCTAAGTTGGGTCAGAAAAGATCAAGAAATCGCATATACCATTAGATATTAGATTAATTAATAATTAATTAAATAAATTAGAATACCATCGCCACAAAATGCGAAATGGCAAATATCGACCATTGAAACCGATACTGTGGGTAAATATAGTTGGAATTGATCAAGAAGGAGGAGTGATTGGGTGCTTAATTTAAGGCGTTATGTGGGGATTTCACATCTATATAATAATTTAATAGTGCTACCAATAATATTAAGATCGCCATAATAATAACCAATGTTCGGAACAGAAACGGTACGGGAAGAATAAGAAGACTATTTATTAATTTATAATACATTAGAAACTACATTAGAAATATAGAAGTTTCGGCGAACTGTGGTAGTTATTATTTTCCATTTGATTCTTTCATTTTTTGTCGTCAAAACAGTTTTTTGCTTCTCCTGTAAAATTACCTTTCCAATATAAACGTCTTAATCGTCAAGCTACTGTTGCCCATATCATATCCTAGACCAAATAAATACAGGTTCTTGTGATTTGGCAGGTCGCCATTAAACCTACCTCCTTATTTCGTGCAACCTCTTTGTTTAGCCGCGGACCTATACTACCCGCCAGATAACAAACCGATCCTTCCTCTCGGAAATTTACTGTACCGCCAAAATCAAGGAGAGGGGGAATGACGCTCAGAGCGCCCGGCACTTGCTGTTAGATCGCCGAGCGGGATTGTTCTACCAGACCTTCGCAGCTACGACCATCGCACACTGCCGCTTATCACTCCGCTCTCAAGCCGTTATTTCTATGAGAACTTCCAGAGGTCTTAAAGTTTGTTACTCGCCAGAAGCTATGCTGAGATGATGAAAATTGGGTATACATAACACAAATTGTAAGTCCCATTTCATTATCATTAGGCCTCAAATCGTCAACTAATTCTTCTCCTGATGATCAAGTATTACATGATACCAACCGGACAGTTCAAGTTAATTAATGATATCATACTCATTGCTCCTTCATGCCGTGATCACTGGCGAAGATAATAATTCGCACATCTTCGCGCCTTATTGAAATCTTCATTATAACGTTCAAGTTCTTTTTGTAGTTATTATATATTTGGCCATTATGCTAAGCATGGAGCATTTCTGTTATTTTTAATTATCGCTCCCATTCATGTTAATTCATTTTTTTCTTCTTTAGTCTTAAGTTATTCTTGTAGAAGCTATTATTAATTTGTATCTTCTCTTACATGTATATTTAATAGTATTTAAGAAAAGATATCTCGCATGTTATTCAAATTAATAAATCAAATGCTTTGTTAATTTCTGAGATTTCATTCAAATTCCGATGGTACTTCCATTTGCTTCCTATTAAAATTTATTCAGTCTAATCACGCCTTAACACTCTTCTTATCACTCGTCTTATTCGAGACATTTAGCTTTAGTAAATTGTCTTATTTTAGCGTTTTTGTGTTGTTAATTTTTTAAATTGTCAATATTTGAGTACTACCAGTGGGTAGTTTCTCTACTTGTCATTCTCATGTCATTATGTAACACGCATTCTATTTACTTGTTGTATAATTGTAATACAGTTGTAAATATCAATAAATAAATTTTTAAAAAAAATTGTCAATCAAAATTTCGCTGTTGTCTATTTGATTTAATTTGGTGTTCTCTCTTACCAATATTGTTACTGTTTGTTTGAATGGAACCGGATAACACTTTGGGATGTACTTCACAGCATCTTCGGGAGAAGAAGCTGTGAAGTACATCCAGAAATTCGGAATAAATCTAAAGATCAAAGTATTTAAAAAAGATCATAAAATCGGCTTTGACAAATAGATGAAATGGAAAATTCAGTCGAAAGTGTAGGAAAAACATTTCTATAAGAAAGGGAACGTGACAAGAGGGGTCTAGATTACATTTTGTTCATTTCGATTTCAATTACTATGAATAAGAAGACAGATAGATTATCAGTGTTCAGGTTGTATAAAATGGTGGATAGCAGTCAATGGCGACCAGCTAAGTCACTTGTGAAGTATGTATCAAATCAAATTAGTGCATAATTAATTACTGCATTTCTTGCAGTGTTTTTTTTTTTTTAAAGAAAACCCTTTAGGTTTGTATCTATGCTGCCCTCGATGAGCTGATAGAAAACACACATAAGCAATGAATGGATAGGTCGGGAGAGGTAGAACATACAGAGGAAGTACATAGCAGGCCGATGAAAAAATCCCGACGGGCAGTCGAGGGCTGAGCAGGGCCAAGCTAAATCAGCCTAACAACCCCGCCCTTCAGCCACCGCTCGCCTCTCCATCTCTGATAAATCCTCGTCTTGATTAGACCAAAAATAAAAAGATCCCTTAGTCCCTCTTATTTTTACCTCGTTCAGCTCCTGTCCGACCGCACGGTTCGGCTGGCAAAAACATCCGAGATATGAGCTTATTTCTTGATGTTCCTAAAAACGAACAAAATTCTTTTTTCTATAATTTTTTCTAGTGTAAGGCTGGCCATTACTGGTGCATGTTGTTTAGAATAATCCTTCAGAACCTTCGAGTGCTCTAAATATTGTGATAATCTGAAAAAAAATCTTTTATATATTCTATCTTGTTTGAAGCATTAGACAATTGAGTACTTGAACCCATTTCTTGTGAGTTGTATCATGTTGTCAAATGCTGGGCCTACATTTCGTTAAACATTCTGATAGCTTCCTCAGGCTCTAATCAGAGACTGAAAATGTCATTCTACATCACGCTATTTATAGCTTTTCGGCTCCGGGGGCGAAGGTTATTCTTTCAGTGATCTGATTGGTTGAACTTCGGCTGGGTGGTCTATTATTGGGTATTCCTCGACAGGTTGGTTTCTTTGACAATGTTATTTTTGGAAGCCATCATTTGTTTAATTTATAACCATTATTAATTATCTCTGTTGAAATTTTCGGCGGGTCCTCTATTTCGATTTCATCTAATATCTATCTTTCTGACGTGTTATTAAAATTTTTAACCACTCTAATTTTGTCTAAATAGCATGATTAGTATTCACAAACTGGTCTGCCAATACTGATAATTTGCTATCTATCTTTTTTACGCTTCTAACATATTCTAATAGTCTTCTACTTATTAGTCTTCCCGTTCGCCTAAAGCAATCCTATCCACAGGAACCTGGAATACTGTAGATTCCTGACGTCTTAAAACCCAAGTCATATTTTGCACTACGCGGATCTTTACTTACTGTTAGTAGTGTCCTTATTTTTAGCTTCTTTAAAATGTTGGCTATTTTGCCCGCAGTTCAAACTGGCTGTAACAGATGAATTATTCAGTTTTCTGCTGTAGATAAACAATGACCTCAATCAATTCTTCTGTGGCTCATTTTATATGATTTGGATTTTCCATAACAACCTGACGACGATGATCAAGACCAAATCACCTCCTTGCACAAACTTAGCCTAGAAATAATACAGCCTTACCTATCCCGAAAGCATTAATGGGTTTTAGCAATTTGGTTCTATAAAAGAATTGTTGATGTTCGTTCAGGTTTATTCTGTCATTAATTATTCATAACATGTTTAAATGTTTATTTTATTTATTGGGATGTAACTTCCTTTCCTGTTTTTGTTATGAACAAGTTTATGTTTATTCCGGATTAGAGCTATGGCTCCATTAAACCATCGAATTCCTCTAGTATCCAACGTTTATGATCCAAAATCGTTAAATTTTAAATTTAAATTATTAAATTATTTTATTTAATTTAATTTAAATTTATAAAATTATTAACTTTTACTTTATTATAAATTACTGCTTATTAGTTTACAACATGTTTTATATTGATATATAACTCAATTGTAAACAATATGCTATGCTAACTATGCTTTTGTTGTTTATCAGTAATGTGTTTCAATGGCTTATTAGAGCTTTGGGGATCCACTAAGCCATCGAATTCCTCTCGTAATCAATCCTTACAATCCAAAATCCTTCGTAAAATCCTCAATGCTCCTTACTTTGTTACGGAAATAGTTGTTCATAATGACCTCCATGTCTCATTTATTGCTGATTTGGCCCAAACCCAATGTCAGTCCTTTCATGACAAACTTTGTTCCCACTCAACAATCTAGTTTTAAACCTAGCCACCTGTTTAATTAAAATAAGATGGCCTCGTGGCCTTCTAAGTTCTGAATAAGAATAAAAAGTTCATCAAATAAAATTTAATTTACCCAGACCGGATCGGATACCCGCCCAAATATATTAATCTTTAATCTGAAATAACTCTTAGCTTCTTTATTTCATTTTTTTTTTTTATCCGATTGAAATATATCCAAAAAAATGACAAAATGGAACATAACTCATCATGTTTCTAATTTCGGTGGCGATATTTTCTTTGGTTACAGTTCCTGCAATGGATTTTATTATTAGTTTCTCCAACTTCCAATTTTTCGATCCATTAGCCAATTAGTACGAAATTGGTTTCAATACCTGAAAAACTTTAAAAGAACTACTAATATTCGATGCTAGAGCTGCAAGTGCTGTATAATTACCATTTATTGCGCGTTATCTGAAAAAATAAATGAATTGGAAAGGCGTCAATTGAATTAGGTTAGTTTTTGCTTTTGCCAAAAGCGGTCTTGCTCTCCCTTAAAACGTGACCTGGAAAGCAAACTACATAAATTTCATTATCTTCCTTTCTTTTGAACCCTCGAAGACAATAAGGAGTCCGAAAATAAAATTAATTACAACTAGGGTATTTTCATTGGGGTAACGGGAGTAAAAGGAATTAGTTTTACTTTGTCAATACAATTAGAAAAAAAACACTAAGCAAAACAAAATAAATAATCAAGGAAAAATGTGATTGATGAGAAATTAAAAAAAAAATTATTTTCTTCTGAATATAAACATTTTACCTGGCTATTTTCATTTAAATTTGATATTTATATAATAAAATATTATTACCATTTAATTTTCATGTATTTTCAGAGGAAAGCAAGCTAGGCAATTCTTATTATTTTTATTAAAGAAATCTCACATTTATTAAAAAATGCGTTAAGCTATTTTAAAGTTATTACAATGAGAAAAATAGAACATATTACATATTATTTATAATAAGAAATAAATAACTATTCCTTATGTTACACATCTGTGTTTTTATTCCCTCTTAACTTTTGTTTTTAAAGGAAATCAAACATTACAATAATTAAGGATTTACAATTACTTCGAAACCAATGCACTTTCAATCAAGAAATTAATAGAGTGGAAATACAAAATTTAAGAAAACTAAAAATATTATTTTTATTATATTTTAAAAATATTTATTCGATAATAATTATTATTATTTTTAATTATTTTAATGATTTTATAATAGACGAAATTAGAAAAAAATTATCGGAAGTTTGTCCGTAACTGTTTTGTTTTTTTGTTATTTTAGTAACTTTTTGTTTTTGCTTAATAATTGGCATTAATTATTATACAATGAAAATTAAAAAGCTCAGTATAAAGATCAGTTAAAGAAAGCTATAACGTACTATATATACAACAAAGTATAAAATATACTATACAATTTAACAGTGTAATATAATATAAAATGATATATAAAGGTATAGTATAATACCTTACTTTTGACATACAAAGAAAAATAAAAAAGCTTATAGAAAAATGCATCCCTGCATAGAAATTCGGAAATTTGATTTGTTTAAAATGCACAACGCAGGAAAAAAAAATAGATCCGATTTGAATTATCTTTAAAATTTTCTTTATCAGAAATCGTAATTTAAAAAAAAATCTCCATCCTATGAAAATTTCCAGTGTTAGTAGCAACATTTCATAGATTACTGTCAACAAAATGCCTGAAACTATAATTACTTTTGGTTACCAACTTGAGGTCTCCAGATTTCATTTTCGAAACATTCAATAATTTAAAAGGTAGGTTATTAGTCGTCATCAATCCTTTATAGCAAATTCCTGCGTAGTTTTTTTTCAATTCTGTTCTTTTCAAAACCTGATTCGTACCGTTTAACCAGCTTCCATTAGTGTTTTTTTTTAATTAATAACTTTCTCTTCTCCACGTAAAACTCCGGAACGTGAAGCTCGGGTGAAGTTTAACAACGCTCAAAGTTATTAAAACATTTCCGCTATGGATTTCCTTTCTAATGGAGTCTTCAATCTCGAATTAAATAAACGATTGGAAAGGGGTTATCCTGAAGGTAAAGTTATCAATATCAATAAACATAAAAATAGTATTTGTAAAAAAATAGATGAACTCGTGTGTATGAAGTATTATTATTATGGCGCTACTACCCGCAAGCGAGTCCTGGTCTCCTCTAACACCAATGCCATGCTCATCCTTTGCTGGCTGTTATCAACCAGCTGTTAACTCCTGCTTTCGTCGCGTCATTCTCAACAACCTGCCGCTCTTAATCTTGTCCTACCAACCGCTCAGCCTCGCTGCAACCTTCCTTTCAACTTATATTTTTATGCAGTATAAGTAGTCCAAAATCTGAAAATGATAAGCTAATTCTTACAGCAGCAGATAATTTTATTCAGAATCCATTATTTGAAAAAAAATTCACATCAAATATTTATTCCGGAGTAGAGCTATGACTTCATTAAACCATCGAATTCCTCTAATATCCAACCTTTACAATCCAAAATCTTTAAATTTTAAATTTAAATATTAAAGGCCTTAAAATTAAATAAAAATTATAATGAAATTTTTAATAACCAACTAGCAATAATACTTTATTATAAATTACTGTTTATTAGTTTACAACATGTTTATATTGATATATACCTAAATTGTAAACAATTTGTATTTAACTAGGCTTTTGATGTTTATCAATAATGTTGCGTAGTAGAGCTTTGGCCCACGAGCCATCTAAGCCATCGAATTCCTCTCGTAATCAATCCTTACAATCAGAAATCCTTCGTAAAATCCTCAATGCTCCTTACTTTGTTACGATAAAAGTTGTCCATAATGACCTCCATGTCTCATTTATTGATTTGGCCCGAACCCAATGTCAGTCCTTTTATGACAAACTTTATTCCCACTCAAACACACTAGTTTCAAACCTAGCCACCGCTTTAATTAAAATAAGATGGCCTCGTGACCATAACCATAACAGTGATAAGTTGACTTTATTTGATTACTACCACTGGGTAGTTTCTGTATTTGGCTTTATAAATGACATTATGTATCATTCATTATATGCACTTGTTTTATTAGAATAGAAAAATAATTTTATTCTGGAAACAGATCCCTTACGAATAAGAGATGTGCTAATTCAATATATCGATAATATATTAATATTAATCACTAAAATAGAGCCAAAAACTCAAAAAGAAACACTATTATTTATTATAATGCAATTGGGAAAAACCACAATGCAAAGCCTTATGTTCTTCGAGATGCGATTCACATTTTTGATTTTGGTGTCTTGATAATGCCTGAATAGGCGAAACGTCGACTGGTAAGTAGGTGTATTTTTTGAAACATAAGGCTTTGCATTGTGGTTTTTCCCAATTGCATTATAATATTAATATTAATAATAATAATTCAATATATTGAATAAAGATATTATAATATTGTTATACAATATTATAATATTTACAACAATATTTGATACAATGCAATATTTGATATTTACAACAATATTATTATAATATTGTTGTAAATATCAAAAATTAAATTTAAAAAAAAAGTTTATTCAACATCAACACGTAAGACGTGCTACATCTATTAACTGTAAGCTGAAATAAGGAATATAATACTAATAAAGTATAAACGAGGTAAAAGTAGGTATATTACAGAATTTATAATTATTTTACATTGTACCTTTTTTTAACATTAGAATGTATATATATATATATATATATATATATATATGTGTGTGTTTGTGTGTGTGTAATCTCGTATATTTAATAATAAATCTTCACCAATTCCTGGTCTATTTTTTAACAAAAGCCTCTCGAGTTCATTATATCACATGGTCTTGAAAAAAGAAGAGGAAATTAAAAAAAAAAAAATATGGTTAATAAAAGCCTTGATTGTTTTCTTAATTTCCTGGCATCTTAGTCCCGCCTCCTTCAAAGGGAACTCCTTATTGTCATTGCAGACCCCCTTGAAGTCGTTCTACAAATATATTTCCTCATGGTATCTGCTCTATAATGGAATATTAGTTTTTTCATTAATTTTTAACACTCATTATTAGTTAACATTTATCAAAAAAAAAATTCCTAGTTATTTTATTTTTTAATTATGATATTCAATGTAAGAATTTTACTTTACCTTTGGATGTTGTCATATTAAAAATTTAATCAATATTTGTCATCACAGATAAATAACGCAGTATTATTATACATTAGAATATATTTACTTTCTGCAAGGTTTGGGAGAAAAAAAGTATTACATATATTTAATACTTTTTTTCTCCCAAAGGTGTCAATACATTCAGAATCAAAAGCGGATAACCCCAAACAACCAAAATTGACTTTATACACATTTTTCGCTAGTTTAGTCAAGCAATGCTTTATAATTTTGAAACATCAGGTTCAGAGCAGGTCTGAAACCATGGGAAATAAGACTACAAAGCCTCGTGTTAAACAAAAATGTCTTACTTATCAAGCGAAAAATGTGTAAAGGTCAATTTTTGAAAAATTGTAGATATCCCCTTATAATCATGACTATCTCATATAATGTGTTTGGAAAGTGAAAATAATAATTCACCAAAACTTTATCTCAAATAAAAAAAAAATCAAAAATCGTTCAATCGACGAGATATTCGTTAATCGAATTTCGTTAATCTCGTAGAATACGATTAAAAAGTGACAAATTTTTTGCATAGGTGTCTTAATTAAAAGACACCTATCCTTCCATTCACTTTTGCTCTTTTCGAGCAGTCCCAGCAGCAGGACCACCTGAAGACTTCTGAAGTTTATCCGCTGCTCTCCTTGCTTAGCTCGCGCCTTAAGCTGACGAGGTCCACACATATCCAGTGGAACAAACCTCAACAGCTAAACGGGCAGCCTTGCGCTAGCAAGACCCCCCCAAACATAGTGCCGTCGCTCCGGTCCGTCCGGTTTAGTGCTACGAGTTTTGTCGCGTCCTTCCCAGCTATGGCCACGGAAGCACAGCTTAGGAAGAGAACAGCAGTGCCCGCTGAAGATGATGGCTTCCAGCAGGTACCGAAGAAATTCAGTGCCAGACCACCTGCTTATAAGGGATCTGCACCCACCGCCGTCTCCAATAAGTACGCTACATTAGCATACAAAAAATCGGAACCTAGCACATCAGCGACTACTACTGCATCTACCAAGACGAGGCTCCCTCGTCTAATAGTCATCAGGCCCCCGATCTCGCAGCGGGAGCTCACCCAAAAGATGGACCATCTACAGATCACCAATTATGTAACTAACTCCTCAGAATCAGAGCTGAGGGTATATCTATTCAATTATACCGACCACAACGCTACCAGGGAACTTCTCAACACGGACCCCGCTACCCAGTACCACACTTATGCTCCTAGGGGGACAAAGAGGTCAGAGAAGTTCGTCCTCTACGCGTATGACACTGACGTCGACATAGAGCCCGTCGTCCAGGACCTGAAGAACGGTATTAGCGGATTCAAGTCCGCTAAACAGCTGATGCGCAAGGACCCCTCAGGCAAGCTCCACCCCACCGAGGGAATATTAGTGATAACCGATCATACTGTGAAACTCCAGGACCTAAAAAACCTGAGTTATGCCGGACGTGCCAAATTTAACGCGACCATCTTCAAAGAAGAGCGCGGCCCGGTACAATGCTACCAGTGCCAAGAATACGGGCACACCAGGCAATACTGCGGCCGCACATCTCATTGCGCATGGTGTGGTGAGCATCACTTATTCAGTGAATGCAAGAACCGTGGTGAGAAGACTGCAATTTGTCAAAACTGTAAAGGCCCTCACCCTGCCTTCTCAAAGGAATGCCCTAAGAGACAGGAACTCCTACGGACCAAGGTGAAGAAGAAGGAAGACCTCGTAGCAGCCACCCCAGCACCCGCTAGGAGGAAGCCGAGCCGCCTAGCAACCAAGACGACCTCCTACTCAGAGCTCATCGGAGGAACTTCAGCACAGCAGCCGAGCCACCCAGCAGCCACGGGGACCAGCGACACTGAGCACACCGGAGGAACACCATCACATCAGCCGAGCCAATCAGGTAAGAGATCGCTCCCCCACCCCTCTCCTAACTTCCACCCCCTTGTCTTCCCCCTCCTCACACCTCAGCCACCTCTAGGTACACAGCCCCTCCCAGTGCCTCTGGCACACCAGCCGGCACCGGGACAAGAAATCACCCTCTCCTGCCTCTTCGATAGGATCAACCAAATGATGCAAATGATGACGCAGATGATGTCACAAATGATGTCTATGGTGATGGACACCAGGCGACATGTCTGAACATCTCGTCATCAACTATAACATCAGAGGTCTTCTCTCGAAGCTGGCCGAAGTTGAAATCCTACTTCAGCAGCACCAACCATCCGTAGTGGCGCTGACTGACACCCTCCTGTCCTCCACTGCCCGAGTACGAATCAGGGGGTATAACATGTATAGGGAGGCCTGTGCCCCGGGGACCCTCGAAAGCGTCGCCGTCCTAGTCCGAAACGATGTTCCTTCTAGGAGGATTCCAAACCCAGTTTGTCCAACCGCCGGTACTCACATACTCACAGTTGACGTGCGGTTCAAGACCCGCTTCACGTTCAGCTGTGTCTATAGGAGACCGCGGGCTGTTCATACAGCCGTGAGGTTGCTGTTCCAACACGCCCAGTAAGTCAGCCGGTATATAGTCTTGGGAGACTTTAATGCCAAGCACACTGCCTGGCTGTGTAAAAACAATAACACACTGGGGACATACATCACCAAGACTAGGCTGGAAGTTTTCCACCCCGGGGTTCATACCTTCCGGCATGCGTCCCGACCCGGATGGACCTCAACTCTTGACCTCCTCCTAACCAGGGGTCTACACACGGTAACAAGCTGTATAGCGCTCCCACTCGGACCGTCAGATCATCGGCCGATTGTTTATACATTCGGAGGTACACCCGCAGCCCCGCCTGCGAGTAAATATCTCCTAAACAAGGCCGACTGGAAGGGATTCAGGGCTAGCATTGAGGAAGATCTACCCAAGATCGAATATCTCAACACAGAGGCAGAGGTGAACAGGGCGGTGGAAGTCATCACCACTACCATCCTGGACTCAGCAAACCGATCGATCCCTAAGTTCAGCCCACAACCCAACGCCCTCAGGAAACCTCCTAAGCACATTCTAGCCCTCATTAGCCAAAGAAACAACCTGAGGAATATTTTCCATCGCTCCCGTGACTATGGGCTAAAACCGGCCATCAACGCGATGACCCGGCAGATAGCCAACCTCATGCGAGACTGGAAAACATCCCTCTGGCATGAGCAAGTACGTAGGACCCATGACGATCACCGCCAGTACTGGCGACTCGTCAAGGGCCACGTTACTAAGAGGAGAACGGTGCACTTAACATCAGGAGGCAACCTGCTGACGCCTGGGGAACAAGCTGAGCTTCTAGCAAAAGCTTATGAGGCGAGTGATACTGCTCGGCTGGTAGATGCTCCACCAATCCAAGAGGGGCCGCTCCCGTGCCCTAATGAAAAAACCTTGTTCTCCACCTTCAACCAACTTGAGCCGGTACAAAGGCGCCTTAAAGGTAAAAAATCATCGGGGCTGGATGACGTCCCCTATGTGATGCTGAGGATGCTTCCTTGAAAGGGTAAAGCCTATTCTATTGAACATCTTCAATACCTGCATGAGGATCTCATACTTCCCCAAAGCATGGAAACTTGCCGTCGTAGTGCCTATACTCAAGTCGGGGAAGCCTGGAAACCTACCCGAGCACTACCGGCCAATCAGCTTGCTCTCTCATATGAGTAAAGTATTCGAGAGGCTGGTCTACCATCACATGCTGAACCACTGTAGTGAGGAAAGCATTATCCCACCGGAACAGACCGGTTTCCTTAGAGGTGTCTCTTGTGACCATCATCTAGCCAAGCTCCAAGCGCACACCATTGAGCAGATGGGTAGAAACAAAGCCACGGCTTTTATCTCTTTAGATTGCACTCAGGCCTTTGACAGTGTGTCTCACCCACTGCTACTCCGACGCCTGGAAGAGTTTAGCTTCCCAGCCTCGCTATGCCGTCTGATCCGAAGCTATCTTAGTGGAAGATCTTTCGTCGTACGAGTCGGGGACAGTTACTCGACTTCTGGCACCACCTCTTGTGGAGTACCTCAAGGGTCTGTGCTAGGGCCACTGATGTTCGTGATATACACAGCACCGGTGGTCTCGACTAAGCATGAAGGAGTGGTAGTAGCAGCCTTTGCGGACGACATAGGGATATACGCTTCCAGCGCCAACGCCCGGCATGCCCTTAAAAAGGCACAAAGGGCGTCGGTACCAATCGTTCATGATTTGAAGCTGAGTGGCATCAGGGTGAATCCCTCCAAGACGGACGCCATCATGATGTCATATCAGCAAGGTAAAAAACGCCTACCGGCGACCTTCATAATTGAAGGTGAAGATCTCCGCGTATCGAACAATTTACTCTACCTTGGCGTCACTCTAGATAGGCACTTTACCTTCTCGAGTCACGTCAGGCAGAGGCTGAAGTTGGCCCGATATAAGTCCCATAGGCTCTACCACCTGCTCTGCTCTCAGCAGCTCTCGCTGCGGCTTAAATGCCAGATATATAAATCTGTCATTAGACCCACGCTGCTCCATGGTGCGCCGCTACTTAAGCACCTCTTTAAATCCAACCTCCGAGCCCTACAACAATTCCAGTCCTCTATCCTGAGGCGCATAGTGAGAGGCACGTCGCTTGAAAAAGCACGAAGCACTAAATTGCACGAGGAACTAAAAATTCCGACGATCATTAATTATATTAGCCGGAGGCACCTCAAATTCTTTGAGAGGCTAAAGGCGTGTGAAAACCCATTATTCAAAGATATAGTCCCCCCTCCCAGACCTGGGAGGTGGCAAGGCAGTGCCCCTATGGTCGACGTGCTCTCATTGGCCTAGGGTAGGGGTCTGGACACTCTAGTCCAATCACCCACTTCCTTTTCATCCTCCCTCTTCCCCTTTCTTCTTTCTTCCTATCTTCTACCCCGAAAAGCGGTCTCTCGCCGATTTGAACTGTATCGAGCCAGCGGCCTAGTGCCGGTTTAGAGAAAACGCCTTAAGCGGTCTCATACCTTGTAATTACTTATAATACCTCCAGGTAAATGAAGTACCTATGATGTATGCATATATATTGATTTGTAAATAAAATGTATATATTGTAAATTTATGTAAATTATGAACTAAATGAGATTTGAAACAAAAAAATCTCAAACAAATCAAAATCATATTTTTTTATACTAAATGAACCTGAAAAATTAAAATGATTTTTGAGGCATCCAGTTTCAGACTATTGGATGATTTGAATCGGAATGACCGTCAATTCTTTTTATTGATACATCTACCTTCAAATAAACTATATTTAATAAATTACATTGTTTTTCGAAATAATTCATAGAGATTATTTGTTTAAAACAACCCTCTATTGAAACTGATTCGAAATAGATCATCGGAGTTGAGGCTCATTAACAGAGCCTTCGCTCGTACGCCCTACTCACAAATACAGGCCTAAATACACTCGTAAGATAATTTTCCCGAATGCTAATACAGCATCATGAATATTCGGTTTAGCTGCTTTGTATTTATTTACAAAAGCAGCCCTTGTTTAGGCGGCCATTTCAGCTTTAGCATCCGCAACCTTCTAAGTGGGTAATCTATTATTATTTAAAAATAATATTAGCGAGAATTCACAACGCATTATTTGAATAGCATAATATTTTTTTTTAAATTGATGCTTTCCTTAGAAAGTGTGGGAGTAATGGAACCCAGCCGTTTCACTTAGCAACTTATTATTATATCTACTCTTATTGAAATGTAAAATTAAATCACTCTGTTTTTTTTTAGATTTTCGAATTATTTTTTCGATACTTAACCTAATTAATCTAACCCTTAAGGCACTTTATCACAAAACTCGCAAAACTCTCTTCTTCGTTGACTTTCTAAGAGTCGTAGTGCCATGGGAGAAGAACCTTAGTTATCAAATAAAAATAAAAACTTGATTCCTCTCTTCCAAGTTTTACGTGAATTTTTAACTCTGAAACCAAAAAAGATAATAATTTGTTTATTTCTTAGAAAAAATGTTCCAAGCCTTCTTTCACCATTTTTTCGAGATTTTGCCCAGTAAACGCCGGATGCCCGATGATAGTCCTCGAAACTCGCCCTTTACATCCACCGATTCATTTTCAGATGGCAGTCGATTAAATGTTTTATACGGCCTTATAAGTTTGCCTTTTATAATGAAATACGTCTTTTAAAATGTTTGAAAATATTATAGCAATAAAATTAATAATCAGTGAAACATTTCCTGTTCAATGATGAGCATCGAGATTAAAAGCCCTCAGCTGACAGCCAGGGAATAATAGCTATCAAGCAATATAGGAAGGATAGCTATCTACCAAATCAGCCACCATATCAAATGTAATTCAATAACAGCAGAAACTGAAAGTCATTCAAAGATGTCATATTCATCCAGAGATAATAAGAAATTTATTAAGATTAATTATTAAATTTTGATAATAATTAATCTTAATAAATTTCTGATATTTGTTTCATGTTTTTCTTTGATTTACATCTACGTGTAAATATTTATAGGGAAATAAATTAACACATCATTTTCAATCTTCGAATATAAGACTTAAATTGTAATAATGTAAATATATAAAATTTGTATTGGGATATATAAAATGAAGTGATATAAAAGTATATTATTATTAGTATGTCATGTTATATTTGCACATGCAACAAATGTTGTTGATAAATATATATATAAATATATATATATATATATACCAACAAATTCGATCTCAATGATTTTATTCTCTTCCCAATTAACATGAATATGAAATTTTTTATTGTTGATTAATGGCTACTGAGCAGGCCTCTTGATCATAGTTCTCATATTATAGGAAAGCAATTTATTTCATATTACTGTTATTGTTCATATAGATGTATATCAGTTATTAAGAATGTATAGATACAATTTTGGTTTATTTTGATTTTTTTTTTTCTCTGTTGAAAGTTTTTTGTATAATTTTTTTCTTACATTGTGATTCTTTATACATACATTTAAATTGTCCACGTTTTTTAAGTTTGAGACTGGTCTGTTTGGCACAGCATACTTTTGTGAATTGTTGCAAATTATATTAGAAATAAATATATGAAGAAAAAAAAAATGTTCTCATAAAAAGTCCAGATTACGGTGAGTAGAAACAGAAAGAACAAGTTTTCGGTGATGTGATCTGTGTGAAATATTGGGTATTTGCTGTTAATGAATGAATTTGCATTGGGA
Source organism: Arma custos (assembly GCA_037127475.1). Taxonomy (NCBI): domain Eukaryota; kingdom Metazoa; phylum Arthropoda; class Insecta; order Hemiptera; family Pentatomidae; genus Arma; species Arma custos. The sequence goes on from CM073764.1 coordinate 100,491,954, forward strand.
TGTGTCATGTCGTTGTGTATAGTGTGATTCGAAATAAACCAAGAAGTATTAACAATTTTGGATTGTGTTGTTTGTATCTTGTATATAAGGAATAAAGTTGTGGATTAGTCGTTTCTTTGGTTATTCAAGTGAAGATATGTCGTCTAGAAGATGTGATAGTTGCTTGTAACGTGTTGTCAGTTCTGGTATTTTTAATTTTTCATGGATGTTCCATGTATAGTCCGAGATAATGTGCTTAGTTTTTAGAGAGCATATAGTCAATCTTTTTTTTGGTATCTGGTTACGAAGCTTATCGTAGGAAGAAGCATTTTTAAAACAATGATCCACAAATCCTAAAGAATATACCTTAGAGATATACCTATGAGATATCCCTTATCTTGCAGAACACATCCCCGTGAAATCTAGATAAAAAAGATTAGTTTATCTCGTTGAAAATTATTCCTCCGGTCATTCAGTACATATATAAAATAATTTTAAATAAAAAAATTTAATCTGCTGATATGAAGTAAACAAAATTCCAAAAAAGAAGGATGGTAAACAAATAGAAGTCAAGGAATGGAAAGAATACAAAGTCCTTAGAGACAACTGGAAAATAACCACATATTTTATCTTCTAAAATAACAAAGAGGATGAAAAGTCTATTCGACCATCGCGCCTTCAAAGGATTTAATATCTTTCTCCAAACATTCTCACCCGCGAGGGAAAACGATCCTTCACTCCACGTTTAATCTTCAACCATTCCCTTTTCAATTTTTCTAAGAGGCCCAAATGAAAACGTATTGGAAGACCGCGAACGAGCAATGACATCGACTAATACTTCTCGAGAGAAATCATGTTTTTCTCTAAGTTTTAATTCGATATATATTCTTGTCGATACTATAATTCATTGAAAAGCGATATTTTTCCAAAAACAGTAAATAATAATGTCTAAAAGGTCTCTAAAATCAAACTTGTTGATAGCGCACTTGCAAGCAATACGATATTATAAACACAATACCTTAGCACAATTTATATATTTTTATTTTGTTTGTTTTAATGAAATTGTTAATATCAAATTCCTTTTTTAGTCATTAAGAATTAAATATTGATTTTCACCTTTTTTATTAACTTTTCTCTGTTTAAAAAAATAATTTATTTTTATTATATTTTCATTCTTAATATTTCTTATCAGTAAACATTAATCCATTTATACGTTTTTATTAATGAATTCTATCCTGATTTGTTTTCCTTTTTTTGTCTAATAATTTCTTGTATTAATTTTTACTCATTTAAACTACAAAAAAAATGAATAGGGATTTTGTAGTATTTACTTTGCCTAACATTTTAATATTATTTTTAGTATAAAATACATTAATATTTATCAGAAATTATACTTAATATATTAAATTTGTAAATTGTGAAATGTTCATAGTAATAATAATAATTCTAGGTAAAGTATATACCTACTACAAAATTAGCAATAGCCATATTCATTTTTGCGCAGTATATTTTAATCGACAAATATACCTTACTTGATATATCTTTTTGCCGTGAGCCATACCTAAATATTTAAATGATATCATTAGCTCTCTCTTTTCTTATCAAATATCGGATTTTTATCATTGGGCTCAGCGGTTATTAATTTTTTAGCGATCTTTCGTCTTTAAGGCCAACAACATTGTATTACCATTTCAATCATCTATATCACTGTATTATATCAATATCCGCGATTCCACATTGTGTTCTACAGGATACTGTGGGCTCCCATTTTTTTCTGTTCTAATATTCTTCGCAGTATGCCTTTTTTTCTAATACGTTCATCCTACAAAGTTAGATGCCACGTTTCATGGTCACACAAAACAGTTGGATGATTAGTACTGAACACTTCCTGAAAGTAATAGACTCCATAAAAATTACAGGATGACTTCTTCTGAAAAGTATGGTTTGGTAATTAGTTAATTTTTTTAGTTAAGAAATAATTTTATTTACGTGCGAGTTAAATATTTCAATTTGAAAACAACACAATATTGGATTAGAGCTTATGCCGGGATCAGGGAAGACGATGAGATGAGAAGGGCTACAGAGCAACCATTAATTTATTTTAAAGAGGGTGATCGATGATAGCCTGTTCCTCATAGCCTGTTTGTTGATCATTACTCTTATCCTACGCGAAATATGGTGTAAATTGTTCCGATTTTCTTTGTCATACTATTAAATTTCATATTAGGACAAGATGTACCCAATCATCACTTCTCTGTTGATAATAACCCATGTTGAAAGAAGCAGAAATACTATAACATTATTAAGGAATAATGCTAAGGCTTAGCGAAGCCGCAGGCTCGCTGCAGATACAACCAATCTCTGCCCACGGATAGCTAACCGAACCCAAACCCGCCAGATCACTCTTAACGCAATCCTCCCAACTACGCCTCGGTCTAACACTCAGATGCTTCCCATTCGGCACAGCGCTCATAAACATCTTTGGAATTCGTTCGTTACTTAGCCTAGCAACTTTACAGGCCCACCTTAATCTCTGTGACGCTAACACTTGAATTATTAAGGGATATTGACAATTTCCACTTCAACTAATCCTTTAAAATACTGTTTATTCACTTACTTAGTTTAAAAACTATTAATAACCTTAAGTGATATAAGGGAATATAGCCACGATAACTTGTTCTCGGTTCTTTATACAAAAAATGATCACACCCAACACAAATAACTGCAAAAAATATAGAACTCACTCTACCCAAATTTTTATTCGTAAACTTTATGAGGTTTCATAGTTGATCTCTCTCCGAAATTAGAACTTGTGTCCAAAAATTGCTGGATGACATGCAGCATGTTTATAATTTATGTATCGTTTGCATAGATTACATAAAAACGATTTTTTTAGATTTTAAGCTAGATGAGTTGTAGGGTAATTATTTTTTATATTAGCACTTTTCTATTTTGATTATTTAATATTTTTCCTGATATTAGTCAACCTTTTTTAAGCAATACGATTTAAAAGCATCTCTCCTGAATTAAATTTAATTAATATGATTAGTATATAAAATATAAGTATATCGTGTTATTTCATTTTAGCCGTAATTAATTGATAACAATCCCATTTTAATTTTTTAATGCATTTAATTAACTTTTCCTTATTACGCCTTCACTGAATATATTACCTAATTACCAAGTCAAAAAATAAATAAAAAAAGATTGTTGGCGATTTTATAAAATTTACACACAAACTTTATTTATGGAGTCCCGAGAACTGTTTTGAAGAAAAACTTTTAACGAATTACCTTGTAAGTCACCCACCCTCTATTCGTTGAATAATGCGGATGAATAAATAATATAATTGAACCATACAAACAAAACAGCGCGAATTTTGCATAAGTCTAAAATAGCGAGAATAAATAATAACCGGAATGATATTCATGAGTTTATGAGACTTTTGTTCTCAGCGATCAAAAATCATTAAATAAGTTCGTTCATTTTTTTTTTTTTTTTTTTTGGCACTGCTGAAAACTTTTTGTCATGCATTTCCATGCTTAAGAAATAGTTCTAATTTCAATTCACGTTATCAGTTTTAGACAGCAAAGAACAAACCTCTATCAGAGTTGTATGAAAAAGTGTTGGCGTTTAGCTAATTGTTGGAGTAACGTGTTAGTATTTTTCGTTACTATCATCAAGCATCAACTCTTTCAAAACCCATCGAGGATTTTCTCCTACGCATGCGTCAACTTATTTTTATTTATATCTTAATTTTAGAAATGGTTGCTTGGATTTATAGGCTTATAGAGATTCTGAAGCCTAGGGTGTGAATGATTATATTAGTGAATTATAGAAGTATTCTGTTTGTTTTATTAAATGAACTGTGTGTTAAAATATTTAAACAGTAGGAAGTATTCTGTGTAAATTTTGGTTTAATTTTTATTTTCTTAATTCAGCTATAATGTTTTAATATTTTTTTTGTTTTTTAGATTAAGAATAAACATAATAATACGGCTCAGCGAACCCAAATGCTCGATGCCGATACCAATCTCTGTTTACAAACATCCCACGTTCCAACAAAACACCACCCAAACCAAATCTCGTAGGTCACTATTGATACTATCATCCCTCTGACGCCTCGGTCTATTCCTAGGACGTTCACAAGTTGGCATTGCGCTTTTTCCTATTTTTTTCTGTTTCCTAATTCGTTCGTTTCCCAATAACTTTAAAGGTCCATCTCAATTATTTTTTTATTAAAAATTAAAATTCTATATCATCCTCATCTTTCGGAAATACAGATACGTTATTTAATTAACCTGATTTTTTTCATAAACATAATTAAACTATTCCGATTAAATAGATAGTAAATTTCATAGCAACTACTTCTTTTTTTTTGACGTTGAACTTTATTGTTGACTTTAAATCTAGTGCTACGAGTATTATCTATAACTACTAGTAATATTAGTTTAAGTAACTCAAGATCTATGCTAATATGAAATTTATGTCTAATAAGGTCTATTAAGGATAATGAAATACAAACACCATACGTAAATATCATTATTATTATTCTTTATGTTGGAATGCGATAAACGGGCGTAGAACCAACAGTTATTTTCTCGGGTCAGAAAGCATCCATCTCTTGAGTAACAAAATAATTATATCAGTTAAGCCAAGGGAATGATTTCTTTACTTCAGGTAAGATTCTGTTGAAATAAAATTGAATATTTCCACAACGTGGTCCGCCCGCTTGGAATTAAATGGAAATCAAACAGCTTTAGGCTTGTTTTTTATAATTTCAAATACATTTTTTTCTATCTTGAATCAAAGATTATTCAAAAAAATCGAAGCATATCACCAACCAATTCTAAGCAGTAATATATTTTAGAATTCTAACACTACGTTGATCTTTATCTTCATTTTCATTGTTTTTCAGAAAGAAATATAATAAAAAAGGTAGGTAATTTGATATATTTGGGCTCTATAATAGAAAAAACTTACCTCCCGAAAAAGAGACAAACACGACCATCAAAGCTATTGAGCAGAACTCGGTCCTTCGGAGCAGTAATGTGACGAAAGGTACTAAGATGCTCATTTACAGGAAAAATAATTGCTGGTTAGGAAAAAAGTTACATGCCACTAAGATAAATATAATTTTATTGGAGGATAGTTGCCAGAAATAATGAATGACCAATCTAGAAATCAGAAAGCGAATGCAAATTCCACAAAAAAACGATCTAAAAAATTTTGGAAAAATACGATTGAGATGATCATCTCATAAAAATGAAGAAGGAAAGATTGTCCAATTTAATTTTAAATTGGAATGCTGAAGAGAGAAATGGAAAAAGTGGATAAAATGAATTGAGGAGAGTATGCAAAGTTATGATCCAATAGAGGAAGCTATAAAAGACAGAAGAGAATGGAAAAAGGAACTAAAAGATATTTTAGGTCGACTTTGAGGATTGGTTGAAGGATGAATCTGAGTAAACCCTTAATAGTAATAAAAAAAAATCTAAAATGTATTTCTAATAAATGGTTTTCAATAATTTTTTTTCTGCCAGCTGTACTTTTCTGGATATTCATTCCTTAAAATACGTTGGAAAAAGTTGAGAATTACCGAGCCTAAAACGTAACTCACCCCAAAACATCTCTACGTCATCCGAAATGATTTATACCCAGAAATATGAGTAGGCGCTTAAGGTTGCTCGGCCCACCTGCCTGAGGAAGGGGAGCAGTACCTAGTTAACGAGACACAACTTCCTTCATAAATATTAACCTTAGTTAATGTGAGTATTGATTTTGAGGTCACCCAAGTTCACAACTTTTATTCAGCTGTAAAAGAAAAAAAATTAACCTCCAACATAAGTTTTAATCTCCAAATTATTAAAAGCATACTAATATAAACATATAAACTTGAACCACTACATACAGTTCAGTAGGAAGTAGAGACTACACTGTTTCTTGGACAACAACTGTGCAGGGAGTTGATTGTTCTAAAATCACGTCGTACCCCCCCCCCCTATTTTGGTTACCCACTTTATAGAGGCTGAGCCTCAGGGCCTCCAGATCCCCGGCTGCTAAAAGGTTAAATAAATTATCTGCCACGGCCGGATTTGAACCAGGGACCTTCGGCACGGCAACATAGCTCTACTACTGAGCCTTATGCTATATATATATATATATATATATATACTAAAAGCAAATTTGAATCCTGAGGCGGTCTGATTAGATCGCCTGTATTCTAACAACAAAACAAATCAAACTTGGTGACTACAAATTAATGTATATGACTAAACCTGCGAGGTTTACCTACTTTATTTCAATTTTCACTCTATGCTTAAAAATAAATCTATTTTAGTAAGATGGTTATAACATATATTTTGTAGCAATACCGGACTGCTGCCCTTCAAAGGATATTTATTTAAAACGAATATATCTAAACTAAATTGATTTAATAAGCAAGGCGAGCCTATTGCACAAAAATATAGCTGCAAAAAAAATTAAGCTTTCTTTCCTAAAACGAAAGATTAATGACAAAACCTACGAGTGACAATAAAAGCGCAAATTTCATTATTATTTTTTATAACTTCTACTGTTTTATTATTTAATGGATACTAGATGTTTTTATAAAGCCTTAATGGAATATCCAATAAAACATTTTGAAAAGGATATTTTCATAGCTTAATAAAAAATCGACACGCTGCACTTGGAGAGATTTAAAAGGACAGAATAGCCATCTCTAAAGTCGTGTATATTCTTTTATGTAGATATAAAATACATATTCTAATGTCGGGATGCATAAATATATAACGACCGGCTCGAGCCGTTGTCGATATCTGCCCTTCAGCAGAAAACTGAGTCGAGGCAGCAGGTGGTTCCCACAAAATCCTACCTTTACCGGAATAGAACTAGTGCCAATTGTGAGGGAGGCTTCAAAATAAAATTTACATTTTTGATGGAAGCAAATACAAATTACACTAACGATTTAATAAAAGAAATTTCCCCAAGCCTCGCTTATTACCTCATAGTTCCCACAAGAACTATTTTTTTCTTTTCTTTATTAATTTTTGATAATAAAATTTAGTAGTCATGTGGTATAAGGGATCTCTTTTACTGCACCAGATGCATTATAAGAGAGGAATGTGGGTAGGATATTATGGATTACAATTGAATAGTAGGAGTGGGGTTCTAGTTGTGGGACTCAAAGTACTATTTCGATAAAATTGACTAAAATATAATTTTAAATGGATAAATATAATGAAAATAAAAGAATCTTATGATTATTTAAATTTGAAATGAAAACTAAACCATCAATCTAACCTTATTAAAGGATAACCAACTTATATTTCTAAGGTGCCGGAACAACAAATCCTATCTGTCCGAAAGCTTTAAAAAAAATTTAGATGTTATCAAAAGTTCAATGTGACTTAATTACTTTTAAACTTTTTCAACAATAAAAAGCTCATTTAAAAAAAAAATTATATTATTCTAGCAAGGTACATACGTACAAACAAAGTTATTTGTATAACTGAGAGAATATTGATTATAAGATAGAGAATAAGATATTCTTGAATTGTTTGTTTGTTATTTCTGTAAGCAGAAATATTCGAACTTTATCAAGTTATATGTTTTTTGTTATTTAATGTTTCCACACTGCCAGAACAACAAATCCCAATTGTTTAGAATCTTGTATCAGCCTACAGTCAATAAAAACCTCAAAGGTAATCATTAATAACAGAAAATGAGAACCTCAAAAAAGTAACTCTGAGACGCAGAACGGTTAATTGCTTTTTTATTACATAAACATATTCAATAAGATTATAATATTATGTAATTTATTTTAATTCTGCCTATTTTTTTGATTTTTCAATAAACTTATTTTATGGTAACATCTTATCCTATAGTTATATAGAATAGGGAAGCAAGTAAAATGATTTATCAACTCTTGAAAGCGAAGTGCTGTAATCATAATCGTAATCAGTCATAAAACTTATTTATGTAGAGCTATATATTTATTTATTTATATATTTATATACGCAAATACGAGTATGGGAGTTGGAATACAGGTTGTAAACACTTGGAGGTGTTTCCTATCAAATGCGATAATCAAGTAAATTCCTCCCAAAATGTCAACGTTTTGGGTGGAAATATCATTAAATAAATAAGCGATACAATAATTTATAAGCTTTGAATATTAACAAAAATCTCCGAAAAAAATGCCATATTTTTTCTTTAGAGGCTTGTATAACGAATCAAAATCATATAAATGTCTATACATAATATGAGTTTTTATAGAATTTTCTTTCCACTTTTAGTCCATACTCTTAATTCGGATTTATCAATCCGTATATACAAACTTTATACATAACTCAAATAATATTCTATATTATATAGTATTATTCTAAATTATATTATTATGCAACATAATATCAATTATCCTTCCATCTCATCTACACGGATGAGAAACTAGGCCACTAACGCTGAAGGATAAACAGCGTCTTCAGGTGTTCGAAAATAATGTGCTACGTAGAATATTTAGTCTAAAAAAAGGCTGAGAACACTGGAGAATATAGGAGATTACATAACACAGAATTGCGAAGCATGCTTCCGGTAAATATTATTCAGGAGATAGCGTTGCGAAGATTGGGATGGTCTTGAAAAGTTGCTGAGCTTAGTAACAAGCGAATTTCTAAGTTATTAATAGCCGCTGTACCGACTGGGAAGCGTCTGAGGTCTAGACAAAGGCGTAGGTGGGAGGATCGCGTTAAGAACTATCTGGCGGGTTTGGGTTTGGGTGGTGCTCCGTAGAAGGAGGTTTGTAAACGGAGATTGGTGGTATCGACATCGAGCCTTCGGGTTCGCTAAGCCTTTTTATTATTATTATTATCATTATAAATCAAAGGCTGAGTTGACGTTCTGAAGGTCTCGGGTTCAAATCCGACTGTCACAGATACTTTATTTAATCTGTTAATAGCTGGGAATGGATACTGTGGGACCTCTTCAAATGCTAGAATTAAGTTAATAATGATGATTTATTTTAATGTCGGCAAAGTTATTAATTGTAATAAAAGTTTATTGCCCAAGTCATTAATGACTCATTTGATTATCTTCCAAAAATTATACTTCTAATGAATAATGCAATCTTCATTTTAAACAAAAGCAAATTCAAATACAAATAGGAGTCGAAAAATTGCGAAGATTTGAGTGAAGTTAGAATTAAAGACGATAATCAAAATAGAATAATGAAATATAAAAAAAAAATCTAGCAATATAATCAGGGTGAAATAGTATTTGGTAATAGGCCATTTACTATTTTGTTGTCATTTAAGAAAAATGTTTATTTTTACTCGTCTGAGGTATTTCATTGATGTACGTTAGAAGAACTCAAACCTTAGGGGTATATAAAATATTGTAAAAAATTCACAAGGAACCAGAGAAGATTGTAAGAAATATCGGTTGAATAATGCATAGGCTACTCAAAAGAATATCTTCGTTATTAAAAATAAGCTTTACCTTTTGTCTTTGGTCGTGTTTTACACAAAAATAATTTCAATTTATATATCATCGCTATCCTATAAATATGTATATACATTTATAACTAAACAAATATTTCATGTAAGTTTTCATTTCAATAGTCGTTATTGATAGTAGCAATAACTAAAGATTTAAGAATATTATAAGTTATTATGTTATTATTTTTCTACCGTAGTGTCCTTTCAGGCGACTTTTCCTAACTAAGAGGGATTCTTTGGAATTAATATTAATTTATAATCTCTTTAATGAGCATTTTGAATGTTTTTTGAGATGTAACGTATTCAAACTATCTAAGAAGTAAGCATAGGTGAACCGATTTCAGATGAAACATGTGCTATATACGAATTATTAAACGTAAACCCTCAAAATTTAAGAGTGATCATATTTTTCATTATACTTCATTTGATCATTCATTTATACTTCTAATCGAATAAAGACAACTCTTTGTCTGTACTATTGGGGGTGTTTTTTACTACTAAATATCAGATTTTATTTTTCACTCTTGGTATTAAAAATCATTTTTAGTTTTCACTTAAATTAACCATTTCAGGTTCATTATTTTCAAGTACTTTGTTATTTAAGATATCAACTGCTTATTTTTCTAAAAGCTACTGTGTGCGATCGTGCTTATGCTTGAGCACTAACCCTAATTTTTGTGTTTTTTAAGCTATTGTTATATTGCGCCTGAAACTCTTAATGTCATCTTATTTTATCATCCTTCTGCGAATTGTTCATTAGACGTATAATCATGGGTCGACCTGAAACAGGTAAATACATGGAATAATACGTTCTTTTCATCACTCTCAATTTAATTATAACTAATTGAAACCTTATACAAAATTGCAACAGCCACATTTATACATTATAAACTCTTATCTCATTATAATCATTTCTCATGTAATTGTGTAGCCCTCATGTTTTATTATCACCACTGGTTTCATAAAAATTTTGTTATGTTGGACAAATTTCAAACAATATCGATTATTTTATTTATTTTTTTTTTCAATTCTAATAATACCCAAATAAATGAAATATCATCCGGCATTTCGTTTCCTATAGTTTTAGTGGCTTAAGGCTGTTGGATTTGATTGTTTTCACTAATGTCTTAAATAACTATTTTGTCTCTTCTGCACCGTCCCTTTTCTGTATACATTTTTTTAAATTCATAAATAATCTTATTATTCAACTTTTTCTTCATTACTTTTCATTCCAATCCTTGTTGTCTATAAAATTGTTTAATATTTATTTTTTTTATTTTGAATGTTTTTTTTTATCCCTAATGATGGCTTAAAACTAACAAACTAAAACTGAGGTTAGTACGAAATAGCTTTTGTTTATGAGTGTAAAATTCTTTTTTTGATCAAATTTTTCGATAAATGGTGTTTTAATAAATGTTTGATTATGATCAACTCTTACACTAATTATTTATTATTATTGATTACCTGCGGCCAATCATATTTTTTTCAAATTAAAAATATTAATTAATTTGTATGCATTGCTCCATGAGGGGTTGTAATTACTGGAGATATAAAAAATATTATATTCATTGATAATTATTACAACAAAAAAGCTTAGTCTATAATTTATTCCCAATATTCAATATCATTTTCTGACGGAGATTCTGCTGATATTGCTCTGAAGAAGACACGGTGCATATCTACAGTACCCGCAAGACTAAACGGTCGTGAGGGCTTGCCTATCCGAGCAGTCGGGCGCGCAGTGCTGCCTTTCATATCCAAGCGATTCACTTCCTTTACTAAGCAATCACTTTACAACCAATTTCTGTATCATTTACCATTATTATAATTTATTAAAAATATATATATTAATAGTAAGGTCTGTTACATAAATGGAATATTTTAATCATAATTAATTAGAATAAAGTATTATACAATAACACTGATTGTCAATGCTAAGATGCTAAGATCTATTTATTGGTCCTGCGGGATCTTCAAACTCTCTTGGCGCTCACCCAGTCTCGTATAAGACACCTGACTGCAGAATCATTGTTTTAGAAACGATATAGTCTCTACTATGTACTGAACCCAAGACCCTTCACGGGTTGTAGTGGTTTAGGTTTTTACTTAACTTTTTTTTATTAGTTTTCCTTATACCCTATTGATATTTGTATATAGTTTATTGTTCTTAATCCTAGTATTGGCCTAAAAGTAAAGCCGAAAGGTTGTTACAAAATAATTAGGTTTTGAATAAGAGTGTAAAATTCTATTTTAGCATATTTTTCATCACTAGCCCAATCATTTACTTTATTATTAAAGGTATATATAGTCAATAATTTCTTTTTTTCAGTCAATTCAATTTGTTTTCCACATTGGTTTCATACCTCTCTCTCTAAATCTCTAATTTGTTCTGACGTTTGGTCAGATTATTCAATACAATATTGAAACCATACTTAATTAGAATTAAGTATATAAGCATACAATGCATGAATAAATTTATTTTTGAAAATTAAACATATATCTAGAAAGAGGCACTTTTATAGAAATGTACTTCCGGTGTAATTATTTCTTAAGGCAGAAGAGCGTGGGACAAAACTTTATGAGGGGCACTTAGTATGAATGAGAAAAAGTTATTCCTCGACGCGAACAACTCTTCAACGTGAACAAAGTGATTTTCCGGTGATAAATCTGCAGAGTCATAAAGTCGAGGTTCCTTTAAGAGCCTGGCAAAAGTAGCCTGGATACATTGTGTCCTCAACTTCCTATATCCTCTTCTTTTAGTTGTTCGAAGGCTTACGCATCTCGCAACTCTTCCGGGAGTAAAGAGATAGCGAACATTCTTTATTTTTTTTAAGACCACATTATTTTACTTGGTTTCCGGTCAGGAATAGATTGCTTTCCACATTTGAGGGACTTGAGGGTTTTTGTTTTTTTTGTAAAAGGTCGTCCGTCATCACAGTTGATTTCTAATTGTATTAATAATCATACACTCATTCACAACGGTTTCAAAGATAAAGTGGAATAATTAAATGCGAATTTTATGAAAACTCAGACTCAGTTACGATTAGCTACAGAGAACTACATAAAAATAATATTTGGACTACATAGTAATCTCCAATAAAAATAGGTCAAACTGAGATTTAGTGGTTGGCATAGCAATCCTCTATGCCCAAGGAGACGGGTGTGCAGCTCGTCAGATATATATGAACTCATGATACAGGTAATGGTTATGATTTTTAAAGGAAGTAAAAAATTCTTGGTTATACCGTTCATCGGTGAGAGGGGTGTCAGGGATGCCCTAGTCCAGTGCGATGCCAGGTACTCGTTCAAAATCACTTTACTAATTACACGGAGAGGAAAAATTTGGGACTACCACTGTAACATCGTCCGGTGATCAACAGACCACAAACACGAAATGAAATTCATCATGTTTCAACACAAGACAAAGAGCATTATATTATCAGTTTTTTATTATATTAAAATGAAAAATTAAATTCATAACGTAAATAAGAATTCGGAAAAAATATCATAACTTAGTATAGTTTATTAGTTACTTAGTTTATGTCCAAATTTATTTTAGTAAGTGAAAAAAAAAATAATCAATGTTACAAACAAAAACTCAATGTGCTGTTGGGGGCGATTGATTCGATAGCTAAGGCCATAATCTCTATTATATATTGTTCTTAAACTGTAAGATTAAATAATAAGGTACATACACACACACACACACACACTCATATATATTCCGAAAATTTGGGTATTCAAGGCATGTACGCAGATTATCAATAAATATCAAGTATTGAGTACAAAAGTGTTCGTATTGTCATTTAAGAAAATTAGGCATTAAGATACGATGTATGATATAGGTAATCGTTATTTTATTATTGAAAAAAAAAACATTATACCTCTTGAAAACTAAAAGATTTTTTTTGTTAACAAAAAAATCCTGTAAATCGATCTAAAAGAGTTCAAAAATAAATATACATACATACATAGCTGGCACTACATCCCGTCACCGAGACTGGGCCTCCTCCAAAAGCCTTCGCCAGTGGTCCGGGTATTTCTGCTTGTAGAGGTTTCAAATAAGTGTTTAAGGGGAATGGGTTATTATCCCACTGCCCCCGAGTCAGGTGGGGGCTGCCTCCTCGGAGCCTCCTGACCGGCTCGTAGTGAGTTGTCAAGCTCTAACCTACCTCAATAAAATAAACACAAAAATGAAATATTTATAAAACTTCTAAATCGATTAAAAGTTTATTTCATAGAGTATTACCATCCGCTCAGGGCAACACGCTTTCTTTTAGATTGTACATTGGATAAATTAATGCTCTAGAAACAATGTACTTCTCACGAGATTGCATTGTTTTACGAAGCATGACGTAAGTAATGGTTATTTCATTATTTTTTAGAATATTTTTACCACTTAAAAATAAATGGTGCAATAATATTGTTTAGAGAAAAACGCTCTTAATAAATTATCCAAAGACATATTATAAAAATACAGCCCTAGCATTGAAAAAGTTTGATATAGGTATATCCGGGAGCCGATTGAACCCCGGGTATTTTTTCAAGGCTCTTTTCCTCTCTTCATTCATTAACATTTTAGCGATCCTTTTTTCCGCCAGTTATTTATTTACACCCATCACTTCTAGTCCGCCCCTTATCAAAAATTTCTAACCCTACAAACCAACTATTCTAATTTATTTTTTTAAATCTTTTTAATAAATGTCAGTTCTATGTAAATAAAACTGAAATTGAAAAATAATCTCCTGCGCCCTAAATTGTCTAGGATAACGCTTTATATTTTTATTTGTTTTTGTAAGATTATTTTAGCCTGATTTTAATAATATCATAGAAAGAAATATTTTAGTTATTGTAACTAGTTGAACATAACTATGCAAGTTGCCACAATTGGACAATATGGGATCTGCGGACCTTTCTTGTACTCATCTAGTCTCTATAAAGAGAGTAGACTTGATTGGAGGGGGAACCTGATGACTAAGCATTATCAGCGAATCAACTACCAGCACACCCGTTGGCAGTATAAGATACAGTACAGTCTTTACCATTTACAGAACCCAAGACTACAAGGCTCAGTCTATATTGCCCACATGATGGTGGTGGCTACATCATGTATTTAATTTTCAAAATAAAACAACGATAACTTGTGAAAGATCCATTATTTTCAGCATTCAATTATACGATGTATTATTTTAAAGGAAGCGTGTTATCCTAAACGGATGATGAAGAAAAAACTTTTAATTGATCTAGGAGCTTCAAAAAGGGCTCCTTATCTTGTTTCCTTTTTATAAGATTTTATATCAAATATGAACGTTTTACTTAAAACAATTTTGTTCACCTTTTAGTTTTGGAGATAAACAAAGGTTTTTTTTTCAATTATAAAATAACTATTATTCTAAGTCATGCTTCGTGTTCTGACAAGCGTTATTAATGCCACATTTTTCTAATTGGTAAAATCACCTTTAACCTTCTAAAAGTAATGGCTAATATATCCCGATCAGAAAAAAAATTTTACTTGTGCTAGATTGGAGTGCTATCACTGGATAGTTTCTTCACAAGTGATTTTTTTGTTCATGTCCTTTGTTCATACGGCAGATTTACTTGATGTAATATAATTACAGTTGTAAAAACTTACCACACCGGATTATATTTTTAAAATCTACAGCCCCGCTTAATAAATGTTTAATTCTAATTTTCTCTAAAATGAGTTTCTTGTACTTAAGTATTGCAGAATCGAGTTATTTTCTTAGTGAATAAAGGGCTAAGTAAGGCATTGGCTTGAAAAGGAGCTATTGCTTATATTACAACTTCATTTCAAGCCAAATACTACGAGAATAATACGATTTCGGTTATCTGAAAGCAGTTAACTCTCTCTGGACAAAATCCGATTTAACCACTTATTCACCGGGGCTGTAGATATATAAATCCTTCGCAACATTGAAGATGATTAAGATGTGCTTATCTATTGAAGAAAAGTTGACGTTAAGTTTTATTTTCACGAAATAATTCAAGACATGTTAAAGATTTTTTTTTATAATTTATAACTCTGAACCTTGAAAATGTTTTAAAAACTAAGCTTTGATTTACTGTATTTATGTACAGAGTTATACATATTATTTAAATAGTACTTCTTCAATTATATTAAAGCGTATTTATTAAATTATTGATTTATGGTCGATTTTATTTTGTTTTTTGTTTGATTTATCACGTGACCCATGACGGCTACTGACAGGATACAAATCGCCAGGATTAGTTGCCCACAGACAAGCGTTTTAACAGAGTTCGATCAGTGTATTGTTCTCCCACTGGCTGCGTCACTTATCTTTCTCTATAGAAATACTTTCGTAATTAATTTGAGCCACACTCTAACAATGGAAGGCCTAAGATGTGTGCGGACCCTTTTACACAATTCTTTTGTTACTAAATGTTCTTCTTATTGGACTATTGTACTAATGTTTATAATTATTACGCATCTGCAGCAAGGGACTACGTATGTATTTATTTAGTCACGTACAGGAAGGTTTAAAAAAAATACTGTCTACTGGAGAAAACATTCAATGGGTCACCGACTTTTTAACCAATTATTTCTACAGCCAAAAATATTGTTACCGAAGTTCGATCCACTGAGCCGAGAAAAAAATTAAACGAGTTGAAACTGTTTTGTTTTATATCGCAAAAAATAATTCCTACGTGACTTTGCCAGCAAAACATTTGGATGTATTTTTTTTTCAAATCTGTTAAAATGGCATGGTCAGCGTTTCAATACGTTGATATAAACAAATTAAAATATTCGATGATTCAAAGTTATGTATGATACAATTCATTATTAATAATTTATGACATTCTGTATTATCTGGTGGAAATTAATTCTGAAATGTGCACACTTTGTGTTTATTTTCAATTTTTTTTCTTCTAGTCCCTTGGCTTTTATTAAGTTTTGATAATAACGTATCAATATGATGATACATGGCATCTCTTTTACTTCACCAAGTGCATTTTAAGAAAGGAATTTGCATTGAATTTTCTCGAGATTAATTAGATGGTAGGAGTGGGGGATCCAGTGATGGGGCACACTAGTTATCTCTGATTGGAGTTTGTTAGTAGTTTACTCAGTCCATGTTGAGTGTCTGTACATGTGTTTGCCAGCGCTGAGGTCGGCCTGTGGGTGTAAGTGTGTTGAATAGTTCGTGTAGTGTTGGAGGCTATCGAAAAACTTGATATGCCTCCGTGTGATGAAGTCCGTTACCGTCGCGAGTCCAAGGGTCTTGTATTATTAGTCTTGGTATTATTTCTGATTTCGTCCTTTGTAGAGAGGTGTGCACTACTATACGCCTTAGTATACGGTTTTGAAATTGTTCGAGCCTTTTTGAAGTTGTTGGTGAAATGTTATTCAACATAGGCGCCCCATCAAGGAGTGCTGTTCTAATATCTGCCTTATAGATCATTAGTTTGAGGCGGAGTGATAAGTTCGGTGAAGTTAAAAGGGATTAAGCCTTTAAGATTTGGCTTTGACCGACCTGATCTTCTTATTGCAATGTTGGAATAACACCGAAGGTCTTATCAAGGGTAACACTGAGATACTTTATCCTATTCGCAGGTTTGTTTACTCTGCCTGCTACTCTATAAACCTTAGGTAGAGTGCGCTTATTCTTATGATAGGAGAGAATAATACAGTCAGTCTTCTTGGGATTAACTGCAATATCCAATCCGTCCTTTTATTTAGATATTTCATCACAGGCCACCTCCGCCTGCCGTAGAGCTCTCTCTGCATTCAACGAGCTACTGTAGATGACAATGTCATCGGCATTCGCCACCACAGCAGCTTTTTTGTATTTGGCACCAACGATTTCCGCCGTATAAACTGAGAATAATACCGGTGATAGCACAGACCCTTGTGGTACACCACACGTAAGTTAATAGAGATTGGACAGCTCTTCGCCGACTCGTACCTTTATTGAACGTTGTGTCAGAAAGGACCATATAATAGTATAGAGCTGCTACGGAAACTCGTTGTTCTGCAGTGTCTTATATAGAAGACTATGGGACACTGAGTCAAACGCCTACGTGCAGTCTATGGATATCAAAGCGGTTGCTTCGTTTTTAATTGTGTTCTGGCTTACTTCGGCTTGCAGCTTCGCCAGATGGTGGTTCGGGCACAGTCCTGCCTGGAAGCCGGTCTGTTCCGGTGGGGTTAACGCTATTTCCGAGCAGTAGGTTTTGAGATAATTAAGGATAATTTTCTCAAAAACTTTGTTCATGTGCGGAAGTAAGCTTATAGGCCGGTAGTCGACTGGCTGATTGCCATTTCTTGTTGGCTTGAGCAGCGGAAAGAGGATAGCTCTTTTCCATGCCTCAGGAAAGTAACTTAGCCTGAGACAGGAGTTATAGAGGTTCGTCAGGTGAGCTATGCCTCTTCTTGGTAATTTTTTTAGGAGTATATTTTGTCTCATGTTGTGGCCTGGGGCTTTATTCCCTCGCGAACGACGGAGTATCACCTTCAGCTGCTTCGGAGATACAAATATATAATTATTTCGTGCTTCTTCGTACGTTCGGGATTTCGGTCATACTGACGGGCTACAGTGGCACTGTAGTGATCAGCGAACTTACTTGCTTGTTGCTCATCTGTCAATAGTTTGTTTCCGTCGTGTAATAATGTAGAGCTTCTCTTTTTTGTGCTCGTCCTGAGTAATACTATTGACTTCACCTCCTGATCTCTGGTCCTGTCTTATTTTTATATTTTTTATTTTCAAAATGATCTAATAAACTAAACTCCCCAACAAAAGTATTGTAACACCCATAATCCTTGAGATTTTCTTGGTTTCGACCTGAATCCGTACTTTGTTTATAATCACAGTAATATTATTTACTAAATGAGATACCTTAGTGACTAGACAGTTCATTCTTATTCACTGTTTACTAACAAACGATAAGATTTTGGACTATTCATTTCAAATTTCCTTTCAGTCCAAGTTTATCATTCATGTGTCTCAAGTCTGTTTTCTCTTTTCTCTTTAGTCTAGTTGAAACAATTAATTTTATCCACAATGAATCTTTCAAGCCGCGATGATTCGGTCAGAATCATCACTCTCTCTGAAGAAGGCAAACCATTGCGTTACATCGCTAATCTCCTTGGGAATCACTATTCTTCCGTTTCAGGAGCCATAAGAAGGTGTAGGGAGACTGGTAGTCAATCGAGGCGACCAACGTCAGGGCTTCCTAGGATTACTAATCCCATAGATTGCCGCTTCATTAAAATGCCAGCTCTTCGGAAGCGTAATTCTACAGCTTCTTCCAATAAAAACTTGATCGCTGGTGTTCTAGGGATATCAATCTCGGATTAAACGGTCATTAGAAGACTGAGGGAGTCAAACCTCAGTGAAAGGTCCTCTTCTAACCGCAGAACACCGCGTAAAGAGATTGAGATTTGCAAGACAACACCAATCTTGGACTGTGGAGGAATGCAACAAAGTTGTATTCACTGATGAGACGAGAGTGGCCCTTAACAGACAAGATGGTCGTGAAAACGTTTGAAGAAGGCCTGGAGAACGGTTTAGTCAATGCTGCACGTTAGAAAAGAGGAGCATCTATCATGTTCTGGGCGGCATATTTTAGGAGGCACGTACCGAGTTAGTGCCAATCCAAGGAGGGGCCTTGAATGCTTTGAGGTATGTAGAAATGATTCTTCAAGATCATGTAGTGCCTTTTATGCCGTTCATAGGCTCTGAATCCTTGCTCATGCATGATAATGCCCGCCCTCATAAGGCAAGATGTGTTTCTGAGTACCTGAAAACCACAAATATCCACACCATTGATAGGCCAGCAAGAAGTCCTAACCTTAGCCCAATCGAGCACGTTTGGGATTATCTCAAAAGAAAGGTTCGGTCACGAGATTCGGTCACTCCTACTACCCTTGAAATGCTAAAGGCAGCTGTATTGGAGGAGTGGGACAATATACCCCAAGATTTTCTTCAAAACCTTTTTACAAGTATGCCAAGACGAGTGGAAGCAGTCATTCAAGCCAGACGGGGCAATACGTCTTATTAAATGCTAATTAAAAATTTAAATTGTGATTTAAAAGTTAAAATTGTCAGAAATTAAAAGTTTAGAAAGTAAGTTTTCTAACTTGTTTGTTCATTGGAAAAGATATTGTAATTTATTTTAATAAAACTTGTTTATGTCCAGTTTGAAAATGCTTAATACATACTTCAGAACCTTTCTTCATTATGAAAAGACAGACGTTTTGTAAAATTCAAATATTTCAAAGTGTTGCGATACTTTTGACGGGGAGTGTATTTATATGGGGCATACTCCTTAAAAATAATTTAAATCAAAGATTAGTTTAGATTTAAATATACATCTACGAAATTGGGTGCTGAGGCTTTTTCAGAAATTGGTTGATTATACTAGGCGAGAAGATAGAAGAAAATGGGAGGTACCGCCCCAAAAGCGTTTGTAATTGCTAGGAATACAAAAAATATAATATTTATTGATCATTATTACAACCAAAAAAACGTTCACGATAATTATGCGAAGGTGTTGAAGTGACATTACTCAAAAGAAAACACGGCCCAGAACTACAGTATCCGCAAGACTGAACGGCCTTGAGGGTTTAGCCTATCCGAGCGGTCAGGCGCATAATGCTGCTTTTCGTACCCAAGCGACTCACTTCTTTTACTAAGCACTCACTTTACAATCAATTTCGGTCTCATCTACATTGTTATAATTTATTAAAAATATATATAACTAATAGTCATTCTTTGTAAATTATCAATTAAAATAGTATTTTGATTATATGATCATTTTTATTATAGTTATTATTGCAATCAGACATTTCTGGTTTATAATTATTATTACTGAAGCAATTTAGCTCAGTTTGAAGAGCGTTTAACAGGGAACGATGAAGCTCAATGTATAGAGTGTTCAGATGCTATGCTGAAGGTTCCGGGTGCAATTACGGTGTGGCAGATAAATTATTTAATCTGTTACCTCCTGCCTATGAAACCTGTGGGTTCTATAGACCCTCCTAGGGCTCACCCAGCTTCTATATAGTAAGTACTCTAAATTGAAGGTAAAACAGGGATATGAGTACAGTCTCTACTGTGTTGAGCCGGAACGTTTTATTTATTAGGTTTTATATATATTTTTTTTTTTTTAACTTCGATGAAGAAATTGATTTTGGGGTCCGTGTTTAAATCTGCTTTTGGCACTTTATTATTATTTATTAAATACAGATTGAGCTGTGGGTGGGAGATTAGCATTAGCCTGCTAAATTATGGGATATGAAGACCCTCTAAAACTGATGAGGAGAGCGACACCATAAAGGAAATAAAACCAACAGATGTACATCTCCGATCCCGTGTCAATAAATGCTCTGGCTATTGTGAGCACTTACGATATAAATAAATTATGAATAAAAAAAAAATATTAATATGCTGTTATAAAAAAAGAGATTAAAACAAGAAATATTGAAATGAACAAAATAATTAAATTTAATGAACGAGAGAATTACATATGAAAGATAAAACAAAAAAAAAATGGTTAATGAAGTATATAGAACAAAGAATAAACTATTACTAATGAACACACAGGCCTGATATTTACTAAATATAATTTAAATGTATAATTAAAAAAACGTGATGAAATTAATAAACTATTAATTTAAATTTATTACAAAAACAGTAATAGACTTAAATGTCATAAGTGACAGCAAAAAAATTCTCTCTGAGGTCTTCTCTTCAACAAGGCCTTTATTGTTAGTATTAATTAGAGATACCTGATTAGAAGCGCTGCGTCGGATACTGAACACGATCGACGATCGTCAATACTCCCAACGAGTAGAAAGATGTTGATGATGACTGGACGAATTCCAGAAGCTCATAAAGCACGAACAGTACGTACAATACTTTTATACAATCAGCCACAAAAGAACTCTTAAAGAGTGATTCACATTGACTGAAGTTCAATTCAACCCTGTGATTGAAACTACCAAAATGTACTCGTAATGAATAATGTTCACTGAGTGGAGGCCAAGTCTACACTAAAAGGAACTCGTAATAATGAGTGATCTTCACTGATTGAAGTCCAATACAACAATGAATGTAAGCTACTGGCCGCCGTCCCAAAAACAATCGGCGGTCGTGTTTTCTCGACATATGAATTAATGTGATGCTTCGATTTATCTATAAACTATAGTCTACTAAATTTTAATTAAAAAATAAAGTTTTATGTACAATTAATCGAATATTTTCTCTCGTTCATTATTAATCCAAACTAATTATAAATTAAAGAATTAAACATGAATAATGCAAAGTAATGAGACTTATTTATTTAAATTGTATAAGAACGATATATAGAGTGAAAAAAAGGTAATGTAATCAGTTTATTGAGCGTTAACATAAAAATAATGAAACTAGTTTAATGAGCATTAACACCCTCCTATACTCACCTGGCTTCTATAAAATGGGTAAAAAAATGGAAGTTGAGCCTTATCCCTGCGAAATTATCTCATTGCACAGCCATTAGCTGAGAAACAGTACAGTCTGTAGCATGTACCGAACCGAGGAGTTGTACAGGTTTAATAATATTTAACAATTCGAATTATGTTGACTGCCTCGAGATGGCGCTTTATATCCAAGCTTACCTCAAGAATGCTCTAAAACCTTTTTTTTTGTCACACGCATTACAAGTTAATCTAATATTTTATTTTTTATCGAACTGTATTGTCTGATAGGAAATTAGTTACCCTGAAGGTAAATAACAATAATACATTGTAAAGATTAAAAAGAAGAGAGTTGTACTGAGCTCGATTGTTTGAAGAGACAATATTGTCAAGCCGTTCTCAGATGAATCATTCTTATCGCGTGCTGCCGGATCGTAGGTGCGCTACTGCTGCTATCTGGAGGTGATTAACTGTACTCAGCCACCACATCACGGATTATCACTCTGCCCTGCTTCAGTATTAGATTTAGTGTATATGACTTGTCTCGCTACTCTACCTCATATCATGAATCATGAGGGATTGTTTACTTTGTCACTAATGGAGAAAATTATAAAAACTATAACCCTCAATAGACTTTCAATCGATTTTTCCACGAGTTTAAAATCACGTGAATGCATTTTTATATAAAAAGAATTCTAGGTTCATTTCATAATTATTAAATTTCGGTTAAAAGAATCATATTTTTAAACTGCTAACAACATAACAATATCGTTGTCTCTATATATCGACAGAGCTGGAGCAGAAGTTATATGCAACAGAAATGTTTCTGGATGTCTTCTAAGCAATCGACAAGGTCCTGCACTAGGGGCTTCTCTCCAGTCCCAAGACTTTACCCCGACACACTTATTTAGTTCTTCTCTCATCCAAAACTAATAATCAAAACTATTATCTTTCGACATAATCAAAACTATAATTCTAAAAATGCTATCAATTGATTTTTCCAAGAGTTTAAAATTCCGAAAATACTTTTTTTTTTAATTCTAGTTTCACTTAATTAGTAAATTTTGGTTAAAAGAATCATATTGTAATATTGTTAGCAATAGAGAAATATTGGTAATTAACGGACTATATATCGACAGAGATAGAGAAGAAGTTATATGCAACTGGAATGTTTCTGAATGTCACCAGAGCAATCAAGGCTCTCTAATCTCAAGACTGTACCACGACACACTTATTGTTAAATTCTTCTCTGATTCCTTGCAGACAGATTTTTCTCAGTCCGACACGGCTCAGAACTATATTTAATAAGGTCGATCCTAGTGTGTGTGTCTCAGAGATCAATACTTGCACCGCTATTGTACATAACATACACAAACGACATTTCACAAAGTCCCGAGATACTGAGTGCAACCTATGTGACCTATGCAACGACAATGTCATAATCACGACACAACACAGGCTTCACAAAACGCGATAGAGACCTCACAAAGCTTACAACAGTTGAACAAGTGATGGTAAATATGTAATATTAAACTGAACTACGAAAATTCACAAGACGTTATCTATACTCTTAGTCGTGAAATGTGTCCTATTTACCTTAATAATTCATCCATTTCAAAGAAAGACAAATACCGTGGACTAACATTTGATTGGGGAATGGCATGGGGTCTCCATGCTAAGAAATGAGGGCAGTGACTAAATCTTAAACTCAATTTAATGTATTCTCTATTTAGAAAAAAAGGCATACACATACTTCATAAAACCAGTACGTGCATTAAAAATTTACGGCAACGCTAACAGATCAACAGAAAACGACTATAAACATTCCAATCAAAAATGCCTAGACTTAACGCAAAAGCACCTTGATATATCAATAACAAAGCTTTGCATACTGACTTGAAAATACTAACGGATTACAAAAAGACTACGACAAACGCCTTCAAGAAAAATAACAGGGACATCCAAACCCATTGATAGAAAAAATGAACCGATTCTCATACCTGAGGACACAAGGTGGAGACTAATAAGAATGTGGGTGAGGAATCTGCTATCATAAAAAATTAAGTCAAGCTAAGGCAGATGTACCTTTGAGCACTGTTCTTCTTCATGCCTCTCATGTCATTTTGTTATACTTTACTGGCAGCTAATCTGCTCAATGGTTTTTTCTAGAAAGTTGTGGACAAAACTATATAAGTTGTATTATAATAAATAATATTTATTTAGACTTGTGCTTGGTAGTTTAGAGTTTTATATTTTATACAGTTGTATACACTTTATACTTTAAATGATGAGAAATCTATTAATAGCTTATAAACAAAAAGTTTTCCTTGTTAAATTTGTTTTTCTTAAACTTTACGAATACCACTTATTCAACTTTCTTCAATCAATTAAACGTATAAGGTTCCCAAGTATAATTTAATTAATAATATTAATAGGAAGACTTGTAAAAATAAAACTAACCTCAAATTAGTACATCTAAAAAAATAAAACAATTGCCCATGTAAATCTTAAAATCGGTGATTAATATATGCTAAAAAATATCTGATTTATACCTCTTAATTTTACGCTGAAATATAGTAACAGAAGTAAAGACTATTTCAGTACTTCGATCCCTTTCATAATTTACACTTCAAGGTTTCTCAATGTCTTTTATTTTAGGAAACAGTTAAAGTGTCAGATCGATGAAGATATAAGTAACATTTTTAATTTTGGTTTCGATATAACTTAATTCAAATAAATTATCCAGGAGTATTTCACTAAGTTGCTATACCGAAGGTTCCGCGTTCAAATCTGGCTGTTGCAGATAATTTATTTAATCCTCTAACACTCTGTGATGGACCATGTTGGGTCTGGTGATAATACCGGGGCACACTCAGCCTCTATAAAGAGGCTACTCTAAATAGGGGTAAAACACGGTGGTTGGACGTGATCACGGACAAATCATCTCTGGGCATGACGGTTGTCCAAGAAACAGTATAGTCTCTACCTTGTTGTGATCCCAGGATCCTTCATGGGTTGTAGCGGAACACGTTTTTTTTATCTTTATCCACAATTATGAATTATAAGAAGTTGGAAGGAATTATAACGAGTGAGGAAGGAGTTGATGGTCACCTATTATTTTTTATCACTATAGTTGAGTTTGTGTGAATTTGAGCTGGGAGCCACTTCATCTTTGAAGGCGATTGAAAATAATTTAAAATAAGAAACATGCAATATTGGTTTTGTATCTTATTGTTTAAACAAGGGACGCCTCCTAGTAAAAATTCCTTCAGTGAATAGTGCCTTGGGCTGCGGGCATTATAAATGCTCGAGACACTTGGTCCCAGCCAATACTCAGGCTTTGACCCTCGGCCTGCTAACGTATTCTCTCTGTTTCCTAAGTTTTTTCCTCTTCCAATACTTAATCTCTTCGCCTATCCTTCAGACCGTTCTTCTATTTTTTATTGTCACTAAAATAAATACTTTTATGGTATGTTTGTATTCAAATAAGATTATCGATAACATAACTATTGATTAGTTGTGTAAATTGCATATTGTTGTACCAAGAAAGCTCAGAGGTCTATGTAAAAGTGAATATAAAACATATCACATCAATGGACTTACAAATGCTGTTTACATATTGACGTATTTTATTTGATTTCATAATTACATTTTTCGGTATTTTTGTGAAATTTTGAGATTTCAGAAAAATATTTTACTTTTATTTTTTGCAGCGCAGTTGTTTTTATAAAAATTTTAAACACCTCTATTCTTTAAGGCTGTTATCATAGATAAGGAAGCATAATATGGTTTGTGAACTGCTTATATGAGGGGTTTCTGTGGTGTAGTGGTTAGCATAACAACCTACGATTCCAAGGATCGCGGGTTCGCAGCCCTGCAGATGTTCACGGGATTTTTAACAGAGAGTAAGAAATCCTTAGTTATGCCTTAATTCACAGGGGAATGGAGGTCCCGAGACTATGCTACAGTCACTGATCAATGACAATCAGTAAATTGTGTAGTAAAATAATTTTGTTGACAATTCTGTTGACGTTACATGGGGGATACAGCCTGAAACGACACGTTAATCACTTGAGGAAGGCTGGCGTAGCAATTGAACAACCGGACAAAACACCAACAGTAAGTAAAGAAATAGACCATGTTGTGTATGATATGTTATAATATTGAAATGGTCGAGACCGCATAGGAGGCTGTGGGAAAACCTCAGCGGTAACCTTCCAGTATGATCGATTTGTATAACAATGTGAACATGTTTGTTTATATTGTTGTTTGTATTTGTTTTAATGTGAGAATGTATATTATAAAGCATTTCTAAATCGTGTTTATTTTGTTCCTTGAAGGACTACCTGAGTACAAATATAACAATTGGCGACGAGGATGGTACTAACAGTTTAATTTAAAGTGTTGAATTGGTGTTACAAATAATGGCTACTCCACAGGCAGATGATTTGGCTTCCCAACTTGCACAATTAACTAATTTAGTTCAACAACTGGCTACTACTCAAGCCAATCTACTAGCTGCTAATGTGAGTACTAAAAACATTTTACCGAATTTCACGTTCGAACCATACAATTCTGCAAATAATGAATCTGTCCCTTCCTACTTCGACCGATTTCAAAAACAATTATCACTTTGCGGCGTTGCTGAAGCGCAATGGGCCGATTGTTTACAAGTCCATATGGGTTCTGAACTAAACAATACATTACGTGATTTACTTTATCCATCTTTACCAAACGATAAAAATTTCAAAGAAATTGTCAAAGTTCTAAGTGATCATTTTCCGGAATCCAAAAATAAGTATAGTGAGGCAATAAAGTTCCGAAAAATAGTCCAGCAACCAAACGAAACTGTTGTAGAGTACGCAATGCGTTTAAAGGACGGGGCTAGATACTGTGAATTTAACGATTTCCTGGACTACTCTCTCATCATCCAGTTCATTCCTGGCGTTCTTGATGATACAGCTCGAGATAGTATTATCATAAAAAAACCATCCAAATTTTCTGATGCCCTTGAAATTGCTCAAAACTTAGAGTCTACAAGGGCTGCTTCTTCAGAAATAAAGTTTCAGGCAGATGAAAAACTGCATAAGTTTGCACACGCTAGCCGCCCTTACCCTAGCTCTAAATAATCTACATCTAAATCATCGACACATTCAACCAACAAACCTCAAAACAGCTGTATGAGTGATCTCCATACTCATAAAAATGACCCTCAGACTGAACCATCCAACTGCTGGGGATGTGGTGGTCATCATTGGCGGAAACACCGCCCTTTTCGTAATGCTATCTGCAAGAAATGTCATAAAAAAGGGCACATTGCTGCAGTCTGCCTCAGTTCTAATTCATTAAAACCGGTAGCTAAAACACACCAAACACATGAAGATGAACAGACTGAAAAACAAACCCGCATCGAAACGCCTATTTGTTGCAGCACTCAGTCCAAAGTCACTTATTTTCAAGATGATAACCCTATGAAAAGGATCGGTATAGAACAGTCGCATGCGCCTCCCCCTCTCATTGTATCTGTCAGCATTATTGATAAGACAATTGATATGGAAATAGACACAGGTGGTTGCTTGTGCCATGGTCAGTAGCACAACTTTTCATGAAATATCTTCGGTTGAAAAACTTCTACCATCCACTCGAACTTTTCTGAGCTACCATATACTAAAACTCGATTCCGCTGCATGGGTTATCTCCCAGTCAAAGTCACTTTCCGAGGTCGCACGTGTTCTCTGAATTAATATGTAACATCAATGGAGACAGATAGTATTTTCGGCCGTGAGTGGATCGATAGCTTCGCTGATTTGCTCACATTTCAAGAATTTTTCCCACCATCTCTTAAAATTTCTTCTGTGGTTCCTATCAATGTTGAAAAACGCCTAGATGAGCTTTTGCTAAAATTCAGCAATTTATTCAGTGAAACAGCAGGTACTTTGGTTGGGCCTCCAGTGGATATAACTTTGCGAGATGATCATAAACCAGTTTTTGCTCGGGCTAGACAAATTCCCTATGCACTAAGAGACGCTTATGCTGACGAGATCAACAAGAAAATTGGAAATGGGTTCTTCCAACAAGTTCAAACTTCCCAATGGGCGTCTCCAAAACATATAGTCATGAAAGGCAGCAAAATGAGGATAACAGGTGACTACAAAGCTACACTCAATCCACAACTGGTCGTAGATGAATATCCAATTCCTCGTATCGAGGATCTATTTCAAAAACTAAAGGGTGCAACTAAATTCTCAAGGCTAGATATTACAGATGCTTTCATGAACTTGCCTTGTGGTGAAAAATCTTGTGAAGCCATGACTTTGAATACACCAACTCATGGGCTCATCAGACCAACACAGGCACAGTATGGTATTGCTAATATCCCCGCTATCTGGCAACGATGCATCAGAAAAGTTCTGGACAACCTCGACTTCGCCAGTAATTTTTATGACGATATAATTGTATATTCAACCTCTGATGAGGGAATGATTCGAGCACTTGAATTAACATTTACGGCACTTAAGAATTCTGGTTTAAAACTTCGTAGATCCAAGTGTGAGTTTCTCCTCGATAAAATCGACTTCTTAGGACATACTATAGCCGCAGTAGGACTGCACTGTCAAAAAAAAAATATAGAAGCTGTTTTAAATTCACCTTTGCCTTCCACTCCTGAGGAAATGCGCACTTTTTTAGGTTAGTTATCTATAATATTAAGAAGCACAATGTGGCACAATATCTATTTATTAAATTATACATGAGGTTACACATCACATGATCACAACTCGTACTACATTATCTCAAGCGCGCGCAACTCGTGGGGATATAATACTCTTTCCCCGCATAAGATGATGCTGAACAATTTACATTTGAAATAAAATTAATTAATGTAAACATTAAACACTATTTTTTTTGAGCATACAAATTTAGAAGGTCCGGGGGGACGATGCGGTCTTGTTGAGCGATCGAGTGGTACTTCTGGTGGTATCTCTTGTGTCTCTTGTGCCTCAGGCAACCCTAGTCGACCATAACAGGATTGACCAATCGTTTGTGTTGGGTTGGTTGGTCTGTTATATTTGTACTCAGGTAGTCCTTCAAGGAACAAAATAAACACGATTTAGAAATGCTTTATAATATACATTCTCACATTAAAACAAATACAAACAACAATATAAACAAACATGATTCACATTGTTATGC
Organism: Arma custos; assembly: GCA_037127475.1. NCBI lineage: Eukaryota > Metazoa > Arthropoda > Insecta > Hemiptera > Pentatomidae > Arma > Arma custos. The sequence goes on from CM073764.1 coordinate 100,521,054, forward strand.
AAATCGATCGTACTGGAAGGTAGGAACATATCATACACAACAATCCTCCGCACATATTTTTAACTAAAACACTATGAGGAACACTTAAACCAGCACTCACAACCACTAACGGAAAGTTGGCGAGAATATTTTTTTTTGTTTCCTGATGCGCTATGGATACCGTCTGGACTTTTCTGGAGTAGTTGGCTCTAATGCTGATGGACCTTGTGCAGATGGGAGAGTGTGCTGGGTAGCATGTTCCCTGTGGCCTAGTTCCGGGCTACCTTGGATTGAGGTTTCACTTGAGTTTGTTTGTTCTGTATCAAGAGGAGAGAAGCATGCAGAATCGTGGAGATAAGGCAAGATAGAAGGAGAAAGATTCTGATTCTCAGATGTGTGAATCCCTCTTTCATCATCGGAGTTTGGCAGACAAAGATCGCTTATCGGCTCGCTGGAGGTATCCATAGATCTTGGTAGGATTTGGTCAATATATTCATTATGAAATAGTTTCCATTGAAGTTTATTTCATAATGAAGGTCACAATCCCATTTTTCTCCCAGTTTGGTCACAATCACTACCGGTATCCATTTGTCATCTGTGTCCCTGTAAGTCACCTACTATCATTCTTTTATTCCAAACTTAGCTACCATCACTGCTCCGCTCAGAGAGATGCTTACTTCTTCAAAATTAACATGGACTAAAGATGTCAGGAATTCATATGATCACCTAAAAAAAGAACTGACTTCAAATAGAGTACTTACACCCTATGACCCGAAACTTCCCCTAATTCTCGCTACAGATGCTAGCCCGGTAGGGTTGGGAGCTGTGATGTCGCACATTATGCCTGATGGCTCAGAACGCCCGATTGCTTCTGCTAGCAAAGCTCTTAATGCAACAGAGAAACGCTACCCGCAAGTAGACCGTGAGGCGCTTGCTATTGTCAGGGGCGTTAAAAAGTTTTTTCAATATCTTTACGCTCGTAAATTTACGATATATACAGACAACAAACCCATTTCTCACATTTTCGGCCCTAACGCTCAGCTTCCCCAGTTCACCCTCTCTCGTTGCAACAATTATGCGAGTTACCTGGCAAATTTCAATTACGACATTAAGTACAAGGCCAGTAATCAGAACTGCAACGCTGACTTTCTTTCTAGAGCTGTAACATCTACTAGCAATGAGGAATTTTCGTTTGAAGTCAATCGGCTTCAAATCGAGGACCTTGCTGACGACTTCGACAAATTTGTGCAGCATCAGCTTCGCCAAATTCCCCTTACTTCTACAGAGATTGCTACAGAAACTCGCCGTGATCTACATATGTCCGCATTGCTGTCTGCAATACTTGAAGGGAAAAATCTCAAGTCGCTTGGGTGCAAGGTAAGAGAAACAGAATACACCACCACCGATGGATGTCTCATGCTTAGCCACAGAGTTGTTGTCCCAACAGGGTTTCGTCGAATGCTTTTAGAGGAACTCCATCTTGCTCACATAGGAGTGGTTAAAATGAAAGGGTTAGCTCGCTCTCTCATTTATTGGCCGGCAATTGATCAAGACATTGAAACCATGGCTAAGTCGTGCTGTGCCTGCCTGAAGAATTCCAAAATGCCCCCTCAGTTTCGTTCACATCACTGGGAATACCCAAACGCTCCCTGGGAAAGAATTCACATAGACTATTGCTCAGTACTTGGGAAGAACCTGCTGATTATCGTCGATGCATACTCTAAGAGGATGAAAGTTGCTATCACAAACTCGACTACTTCGCAAACCACAGCTAATATCCTTGAAAATGTCTTTGCTCAGTTCGGTGTTCCCAAAGAAATCGTTTCTGACAACGGGCCACAATTCTGCTCAGAATATTTTCAGGATTTTCTTAAGAAACAAGGTGTTCGGTTTCATCGCACCACAGCAGTTTACCATCCATCCACTAATGGCCAGGCAGAACGTGGTGTTCAGACCTTGAAGAGAATGCTACACACCTCAGGAGCAACAAGCAACGACATCCAGCACCATATTAACATATTTCTTTTTCAATACCACAAGTCTCCTCACCAAACAACGGGACAGCCGCCATCTCTTCTCTTTCTGGGAAGAGTTGTTCGGTCCAGACTGGATCTTGTAAAGCCGGATCTAAAGAGCAGGATGACGGAAAGGCAACTGGTTAACGATTCATCAAAATTACGTACCTTTTCAGTAGGAGACCAAGTCATGTTCCGCTCTTACAGGGACACAGATGACAAATGGATACCGGTAGTGATTGTGACCAAACTGGGAGAAAAATGGGATTGTGACCTTCATTATGAAATAAACTTCAATGGAAACTATTTCATAATGAATATATTGACCAAATCCTACCAAGATCTATGGATACCTCCAGCGAGCCGATAAGCGATCTTTGTCTGCCAAACTCCGATGATGAAAGAGGGATTCACACATCTGAGAATCAGAATCTTTCTCCTTCTATCTTGCCTTATCTCCACGATTCTGCATGCTTCTCTCCTCTTGATACAGAACAAACAAACTCAAGTGAAACCTCAATCCAAGGTAGCCCGGAACTAGGCCACAGGGAACATGCTACCCAGCACACTCTCCCATCTGCACAAGGTCCATCAGCATTAGAGCCAACTACTCCAGAAAAGTCCAGACGGTATCCATAGCGCATCAGGAAACAAAAAAAAATATTCTCGCCAACTTTCCGTTAGTGGTTGTGAGTGCTGGTTTAAGTGTTCCTCATAGTGTTTTAGTTAAAAATATGTGCGGAGGATTGTTGTGTATGATATGTTCCTACCTTCCAGTACGATCGATTTGCATAACAATGTGAATCATGTTTGTTTATATTGTTGTTTGTATTTGTTTTAATGTGAGAATGTATATTATAAAGCATTTCTAAATCGTGTTTATTTTGTTCCTTGAAGGACTACCTGAGTACAAATATAACAGACCAACCAACCCAACACAAACGATTGGTCAATCCTGTTATGGTCGACTAGGGTTGCCTGAGGCACAAGAGACACAAGAGATACCACCAGAAGTACCACTCGATCGCTCAACAAGACCGCATCGTCCCCCCGGACCTTCTAAATTTGTATGCTCAAAAAAAATAGTGTTTAATGTTTACATTAATTAATTTTATTTCAAATGTAAATTGTTCAGCATCATCTTATGCGGGGAAAGAGTATTATATCCCCACGAGTTGCGCGCGCTTGAGATAATGTAGTACGAGTTGTGATCATGTGATGTGTAACCTCATGTATAATTTAATAAATAGATATTGTGCCACATTGTGCTTCTTAATATTATAGATAACTAACCGACGACACAAGAAATAAGGAAGTTTCTTCAATGTTTGCGTGTTTTCAGCAACGTGGTTTCCTCCCTCTTCCTTTATATGTGTATATCAGCTCTAAGATTAGGAAGAGGAGATGTAGTAATTAGTTTATAGTATTTAAGAGAATTTTCTTCAAGTTAGATGTAGTTTATAGTCAATAAGTCACCTAATTAGTTCATAAGAAAGTCTCTTGTATATTCATATTAAATCTGTCCAACAACTTAATAAATCTACATATATTTCTTACAAGTCGTCCACCGTTTGTAATTTTATGTCAGGTACTCGTTACAGATTAAACGTGGATAAGCAAAATTCAAGACTCCCGATGAAGCATCGTACAATTAGCTATAACAGCATAAAGTGACTTTAAAATTAAGAACAAATAACTGTTTATACAGGGTGTCCCATTTCAAGTGGATCAAACGTATTTAACTTTTAAACGAAACAAATTTCAGAAAAACAATTCAGGTAAAAGTTTTTCAGGCCTAGTTTGAAGAAATAAAAAAACATTTTTTGGTTTTTCACTTTAAATGGTGTTATGCATATCATCCTTTTTTACTTATTTCCGCAGTTTCTCCGGGTGGGCGAGCAAAACGACATTATATCCCAGTCGAGATTAAAAGTTTACATAAAAAACTTCAAACAGAATTACATTGTTTTGCCTATGTATCTAAAAATAATTTGATTTGTTTAATTAATTTAGTTTATTTTTTAAAATATTTGTTTCCTCTCTTTTATTGTTATTTTTAGTTTACATTATATTGTTACAAACAGGGCATCCCTCTATGTTCATAAATGGTCAGCCTGGGCACTCGTACGTTATCGCATATGTGCTTAGTGCCAATTATGTCAGTCAGTTACGAAAGAACTGAAGTGTGGTCAGATCAATCGCCTCTTCCCTCCTGCGCCTCTTCTCGGCTCACTTTAGAACGGTGCAACCTTTATTCACACCTCTGTACCATGTACCATAAGAGGAACACACAAGGGCGAGAAGAAGAAATACAAATAAATGTAAAAATTAAAAAAAGTTTCGATAAAATTAAGCGTTTTTCATTCAGTAACGGTTTAGCTAACACATGAGAAATATAAGTTTAACTTAATCATGAATTAATAATTACTACATCAGGCATATAGGTTTGCCATATGTATTTATTCATGCGGGCCGATGAATACACACACAAAGTTGTGCTATCTTTTAAACTTAGCTCTTTTAGCCTTCTTCTTTATTCATCTGGTGATAAAAAAAAAAAAAAGACTAGGTGAGTTATTAATATACTAGTAGGTGGTGGTACCTGACTCGAAATTCCCTGGAAGCATTGGTCTTCCTTATTCCATCTAGTTTATTTCCTTTTACTGAACCTATTTTACCTAGAACACCATTTTTTCCAAAGTCTATTAATCGCAAAAGGCTTATATACATATATATTTAATTAATAGACTTTACTTAGATTAATAAACTTTAGAAAAAGTGGTGTCCTAGGTAAAATAGGTTCAGTAAAAGGACATAAACTAGATGGAATAAGGAAGACCAACGCTTCCAGGGAATTTCGAGCCAGGTAACACCACCTACTAGTAAATATATGATAAATATATTCATTCTGTTTATATAATATATATAAATATATATATTTATAACCGCAATGTAACCGTTCTCCTTCCATACAGCTTAGATATGTGAGCTTTTTTATTATGAGGATAGATTAAATTCTATATTCTGGTTGCAGAGGAAATATATTGTTTAAACATATTATATGTACATATTTTATTCATTATATGTATACATTTGTTGTTGTTTGCTTAGTAAACAGGTACTAATAAATCTTGTAATAGCTGACAGTGGATTAATTGTACTAGTAACAACCCGTTATACAAGCTTAATAATCAAAAACAAAAAAAAAGCTACACTAGAGTAGATTTTTCTAAGTGTACCTTGAAACCAAAATTAGCGAGATATCGGATCCCTCATAAAATATAACAATACATTTAATGATTACTGTAAGGATAGGATTTAAAGGATAGTTGGGGGTGCAGTCAATTGAAACACCAAATAAGTGCATACTTATTTATTGTGTGCCGACGTTTCGACCTACTTTGTAGGTCATCTTCAGGGCAAATATACGGAGCGGCTGCAAGGAAAGTTTACTGGCAACTAAAAATTTAATGAATACGTTTGAAATTAAATTGACAACTGTAGAATTCAAGTCGGTACAAAGCCACGATAATCTTGAGAGAGAGAGAGACAGTTATGATATGTTGCTTCTAGAACAATTTGTTTATTAAAAAAAAAATTCTAATTAAGTTAAAACATTTCTAGTTTAATAATTCAATTTTTATATTATGTCAATCATTCATATAAAAGGGGTCAAACTAAATTATAATCTACAAAATACTGTCACTTATCAACACAACTAAATTTAAATGAATTTACCTTTCTTTTTAAATTTAATCCAATAAACTCCACTTTGTTATTTTCGTTATTAATATTGCTTTTGCAGCTTTATTTATTAACCAATTAAAATTATTAAACATACTCTTTTAATTGTGTATCTGTTTTGCCTCTGACCAATGCGTAGCAAGATTATTTTCGGCCATAATCAAAGCTTAAGCCTGTCTACATAAGGAGGATAAAGAGGGTATGGTTTTTTTCATCATACAGTTTTCTTTGCTTTTTTGAAATGCTTTTCTCATTAGGAATCTTGTGAGAGTTTAAAAACATCTGCCAAAAGCATTCATACGTTTCTCAGTTTCTTCATCTACCCCATGACAGCTTCCTTATTAAAACTTTTCAATCTGTAATCAATGTAGAAAAGGACTGAGGAATAAAATAAGACGTTTCCTTTTCTAAAAAGGGAATTATATATTTTTATCTATCACCCGAGGTTTTCGAATGTAAATTAAATATATAAATTTATTACATAAGTATTTTTAATAGTTTATAGATTAAAGGAAAGTATTTAAACAGGAATTGCATTGGTAAAAAGTAATTAATACACTTACTTCCTATATTTTGCCTTAGATTCATTCCTGTTAATAGTGTCCAACTAATATGATATTCCATCATATTAGAATTCAATTAGCAATAATACTTCTTTTCCACAACTGAAATCTCCAGATTAACTCAATCTCTGTTTCATCCCCGATATTTCACCGAAGTAATATACATCTCAATCCGTATTTTTATAAAACGTTAAAATATCGTGAAAAGTCTCAAGTTAATTATCCGCCTTTCCATTTCCGAAGAAACTGTGGATAACATTTTTGAATCTCTGCCAAGAAGCTTTCTCCAGAGATTCAATAGAAAAGTTGCCGAACCGAGTAAGCCCAAATCTCTCAGACGGACCTTGAATGAAATCTGAAGCCCCTGTTCTTAAAATAAATTCTCATTGTCATTCTTTAATAAACTAAAATTATCTTTACTAAATTAGAATATAAAATCCCGCAAGTAATTTTTCTAATGAAAATTTATGGGAGAACAGGAAAACATAATATTAAATTTAATAAATTACGGTTAAATTTAAATACAACTGGTCATGAAATAAAACATAAATGAGTAAAACGAACTATTTTTTTTAAAAACAAGGTGGTAAACAGAAACATATATACATACGCGTATATATGTGTGTATAACATGTTAGTACTGTAAATCTATAATATTACGAATTTGCGGTGAGGGTTTAATGCATAATATATAACAATCAAGCAGTCACACTTCATATCTTATAATCATCATTCAGACCATCTGTAAAATTACCATGAAAATACTAAACTTTACTTTTTATAACCTCTCACACAATCATAAGTAGTATTCACAAGAACATTTTAATATGGTACAGGTCATCAATTTGTAAGTTAAGTAAATGACTTTTCATTGTCTTTTTAGGCTTTGTATAATAATAATGTTAAACGTTAATTTTATGTTCACTCTAGTGAGAGATCTTCTTTTCCATAATTATTTACTTTAATTCACTAAAAAAACCTGTATTTTCACTCTTAGTTCATTATTGTAATTTTTGGCTTGAAATGGAGTTGTAATGTAATCAGTATCTCCATCCAAAGCCAATGCTTGACTTAGCCACTTATTCACTACGAAAATAACACGATTCCGCTTCCCAAGGTACAAGAAATTCATTTTGGAAAAACATCGACTTATCCACTTATTCTCTAGATATATTTAAATATATTCATGATTTCATAATGAAATTCTTAAAAGTTTACAATGAAGTGCTTTAACGTAATTCTAATTATTCAAACCTATTAAATTCTTAGAATAGAAAGGATTTAAGATTAGGATTCCTAGACAACTGGAAAGAAGTGCAAGATTAAAACAGGTCGCGCTAGATACTGCCTGGATAACTGTTGGAATTACTTTTATCGTTCCTGGAACGTATCGCTAGTGGCATTTACTGGAATAGCTTGCTTTAATACCACCCTCGGGAGGTGTTGCTTTAAGTCAAAAACTGTCGTCACCGCGATGGCCTTTTTGGAGAGAACTCAGTACCAATAGATAAAAATAACTTTGTTTTTCTTTTTTAGCTATATATATATATATATATATATATATATATATATATATATATTAATTATAAAGGTTGATATTCCCGTAGTAATAAAGTAATAAGTTTGTAGATAAATAGGAAGAGTTTCATGACAGAGAAAAGCATAATAAACTTCGCTATAGTTCACGATGAGCATCTCATTCGGACCTCATATTAGTTTTTATGTCATTTGAAGAAAATTAAATTTTTGTTTATTATTGAAACGTAAACTATGTCCCTAAATAATAGAACTAAGTACTAACCAAAAATGGATCCACTCTATTCAACAATCCACGTTTTATCGTCGATAAAAATGCAACGTATCGAATGTAAATAACACAACTTTTCCTGTTAAAGTTAGGCACGTATGATGCAAAATAAATAGGTTTTGCTTGTGTTTGTAAAATTCTTTTTAACAAAACTTCTTTGTCACAATTTAATTTACTTCATTATTCAGGATATCATTTTTTTTTTCAAATATCACTAATTGGCACTAATGCACTGTCCCAAACATGGTTGTAATTACTAGGAATTTAAAAGCCATTATATTAATTGATAATTACTACCATAATAAAACCTTGCCTTTAGTTATTCCCCACTCAATATCATTTTCTGATGGAGATCCTGCTGATCTTACTTTGAAGCCGCCACAGGGCAGACCTACAGTAGCCGCAAGACTGTAAGGTCTTGAAGGTTTAGCCTATCCCAGCAGTAGGCGCTTAGTAATTCCTAACCAAGCAATTCTCTTCCTACACAAAGCACTCGCCTCACAACCAATTTTTGTCTCATTCACATTGTTATAATTTATTAAAGATAGATAAAAACAATACAATTTCTCTTTATATATTTTACAGATCTGAACGATAGGCACGATTGACAAACCGGATATGCGGTATTTAGATTAAAGCCTCGTTGAATGATTGTCTGTAACTTACATAGAATATTTTAATCATAATTAATTAGAATAAATTGTTATGCAATAAAGTTTAGTTGCTATGCTAAGATCCCGGGTTCAAATCCCGCTATGACAGATTGATTATTTAATCGATTAGCAGCCATATATGAGGGATCTGCAGAGCCCTTTGGACCTCACCCAGCCTCTATAAAGTGGAGGGAAAACCTATCGAATGAATGGGGTCACGGACAAATCACCTCTCCGCATTGCGATCATAGGAACAGTCCAGACTCTACGATGTACTGAACCCAAGATAATGATGGATTTGACAAGAGTGGATTATCGACAAAGCCATAAGATGATCCGTTAGTTCGATGAGGTTGAATGAATATGTGATAAGAGCGGAAGTAGCTATAGGATGAAGGTCCACCTCGAGGGCAGGAGCGCTTGGTGCCACTTACCACCGGAAGTCATAAATCAAAGGAGCTCACTTTTCCCAGGCCCTGGAAAACTCATCCTCAGTCTGGTATTTTACACTCAAAAATATTCTTTTCCACACAAAGGTAGCATCCTATCTGTTATCAGAGTACATATATATATATATATATATATATATATATATATATATATATATATGTATATATATATATATATATATATATATATATATATATATATTAGATATAGATATAAAACGAGATCGTCCTGTTTGAAAAGGTCATCGCCGAGCCAAAACGGCATAAGCTACAGACTTGAAATTCGGACATAGGTACACTTTATAAGGCCAAAGCGCACTAAGAAAGGATTTTTGAAAATTCGTCCCCTAAGATGGTGAAATGGGTGAAAACGAAGGTTCTTTGTGAAATAAAAACAGTTTTTGCATTAGGTTATTAAATATTTTTTCTTAAGTTGCGTCCTTTTTTGTTTATTTCATTCGTCAAAAGAAGATTACTTTTGAATTTAGTTTGATGTTATTACATCATTATTATTTGTTGTACATTTAGATATTAGGCAGGTACCTAATAAAATGGTAACTCCTTTTGTATGGTAAAATACAATGGTAACAATCTCAGTACAATTTTTCGTTTTCTTAAGCTAATTTAAATAAAGCAACTAGATTTTTATGTAGAATCATTCGTAAAATACCATCGTTTTCGTTAATTTTGTAGTTTTTTTGCGTTTGTATATTCATAATATGCAGTTTACATACCCATACTTTAAATTACTTAGATTTTACTTCATAAATTACGTTTTTACAGCGTTCATATTACGCTAAAAGAATATATAAATTAATAATTATTCTATTCCCCTCTACTCCGTGAACATTGAACCTGTACTTCGTACCCTACCTCTCAGTCAGATCCCTGCTCCGTAACTGCGTACATCGCTGCAATTTCTAATTTTACTATTGAAACTAAAGTTAAACAATATGTACAGATAAAATAAAGTATTCTACTATAAGAGAAGGTAATGAGCGAATTTTTACTATTGAAAATTATAAATGTAGTTTTAATATAATATAATAACTCCGATGTCTGTTAAATTAACCAAAAAACGTTGTTTATAAAAATGTACTTAAATAAACTGTTTGCTGTTAAACATATACTTTAATGTATGTATGTATTTTATTTGCATAGTAATTAGACTAAAAACTTAAAAATGCTGCCCAGTCACTATTCCACGCACAAATATATATATAATTAAATAATCTACAACTCTAAATCACTTTTTAAAAAGGACTTTATTGAAAATGGCAGACAGACAGAGTAACTAACCTAATCGCTAACTTAAGATAATAAATGTAATGATCTACATCTATTAGAGGAGGGGAATAAATAGGAATGATTGTGCTGACCTAGGTTCTGAGGACACCTGCCAGCTTATGTGTCCTTCCAGGAAAGACACCTGTGGTTACCCTTTAACTATATACATATTTAATGAGTCTTAATAATATAATTTCTATTATGTCCCCCACTATTACTAACTTTTTAATCATCTAATAAACAAAAAAATATAAGAAGATTCAGGAAAAGTATTGTGATATAAAGCATTGAAACCAGGACCTTTCATGGAATGTAGTGATACAGATTTTTTTCATCCAAGTTCTGAATTAAATAAAAATTAGGAATAACATGCTTCTGTAATTTGAACTTAAGAAATAGTTTGGTTATAAATGATACCTTGAACAATAGACATGATCAATAAGCACGGTTTACAAACCGGATATGCGGTATTTAATTAATGAATTGGAATTCATTTATATAGATTTTTTTATGGATTTTCGTAGCATCCTGATACTCTTTTTTTATCTTCTTCATTATACCCTTTATTCGCATATAAAATCTGTAATCGGCCTAGATTTTCTCCATATATCCGAGAATAAACCTGTGACTTAATTTCCAAGCCCAATAGTTTCAGAAAAAAAAGTATTTTATTTTTTTATTCCATGTTTGGATTCTTCATTCAGACTTCATTATATGATCATATAAATTAAAAAAAAAACATTTTTCGTATTCGATCTATAGCGATTACTTTAAGATTGATTGTTGATATAAAATGCATTTATAGCCATCTATAAAGCACAAAATCACTTAGATCACACAGGTAAAATGCGTTTGACGATAATCACTGATTTCGTATTAACCTTGAATCAGTTTTTCCACTCTTCAGAAAACTGGCGTTTTTCATTTTCGATATCTTGAAATGTAGAATCTCAAAAGTTTTTTTTTTTTCTTGCCGATTACAAAGGTTTATTACTGGAAAAAATTGACAAAAATATACTGAAACAAAGTATCACACATTCTTAATTATTCAGATCAAAGTTCTTATAAGCATTTTCTCATTCTGTTTAGCAGTTTGTCCTTCCCAAGAAGGCAAATCCAATTAACAATAACAAAATAATGACGGGAAGGGCTGGTAAATAGGAACGAAAGCAATAAAACAAAATGACAAATAGATTCGAGATTCGAGGGTCACTCTGGAGAGGCCCTGCAATGAAAACTACCTCCTTCGTTCTTTTCTTAGATTAGATTCCCTTCAAGTTAAGGGAAATGGCTCGCTAGCTTATTTCGTTCACTGTATCTCATTTACGGAATACTGTGCCTAATGATACGCATAATTAAATTCAGAGAGTTCTAGATACTGTCAGACAGTTTTCTTAATAAATATTTGTTTAAGAATTAGCAACTATTCGAGGCGGGTTTCACTAGTTAGCACTGAATGGTGTCAAGATTAAAAAAATTTATCTAATTACTGACTTTTCAATTAGAACAATTATGATTTTTTTTAAAACAAGAATGATTACTTATTTGTGGGATAAGTAGCAAAGTCCAATAGTATAATGATTTGTAAATATCTTATTCGCATATACGTTCTAGTAACCAGTTTATAATAAATAAAATGGGAGAAGCAACTCAAGAAACGTGAGTCTTGGAAACCGATCCGACTGGACTTTCCCAAAAACAACCTACTACCTGCCTCGCATTTGCGGATGATGTGGCGATTTTAACAGAGGGTGAGGAGACTGCCATCAAGTAGCTTGAGATACTTAAGGAATGTGCAGAAAAAGTGGGACTACAGATCTCTTTTGAGAAAACTAAATTTTTCTGTTCAAAGACAGATATCACGAGCCTAAGAACAAAATATGGTAAAATTGACCGGGTCCCGTATTTTAAATACCTCGGAGAATTCATCGAACCGACATGAATTGAGAAGACCTCGCAGCAAAACAATCTCCAAAAAGTCAAGAAGGCATTAGTATTAGTTCAAGACATCTGCAACAAAAAATGCATGTCAAGACCGACAAAAATTCGTCTTAAAACCAACAGTCCTTTATATAAGTGAAACATTATTACTTAACAGAAAACAAGAATTAGAAGAAATCAAAAAGCAAAAAAGGAAGATCATCAGGAGAATTCTAGGAGCAAGATATACCCAAGATGGTTATAGGCTGCAATCAATCAAAGCAACAGAAAAAGTTTCAAACATTAAAATTGACATGAGGAAAAGACGAATGAAATTCTTTAGACACCTCACGAGATTACCAGAAAATCGACTGTCAAAAAGAATATTAAATTATGTTAGCTCACTTAGAATTTAACACCTTGGCTGGACGAACTTCGAAAGGACCTCAAAGACGCAAACATAAGTGCAACAGACATTTTAGAAAGAGAAACCTTCAGACACAAAGTCAACAAGTGGAAAGTTACATCAGAGCAACCAAAGCAAAAGCAGTGCAGACCGAAGTGGTCGGAGGAACGTAGGCAAGCCTTCTCAGAGAGAATGAAAGCCTATTGGAAGAACAAGAAGAACCCAAAGAAAGCTTGAATGAGTTGTGTGCTAAACGTCTTCCACTATTGGGAGAATACGCTAATAATAAAGAAAATAATAAAAACCATGTAAAGAAAAAGAAAAGCATTTTCTAATCTACTAATTACCAACTTCCATTATCCTATCAATTTTCATAAAGCAGATTTAAAGTCTTCATTCATATTAATGCTGATGTCCATAAATTTTATAACCGATTATTATTTACTGTACTATTATTATTAGTATTATTTACTAAACCAGAAAATTACTTTTTCACTTTTAATATTTTTTCAAATTAATTTAAATATTCTCATTACAAGAGGCCAAAGGGAGCGGAGTGGCTCAACGGTGGAGCTCTGAGTTGCCATGGCGAAAGCCCTGGTTCAAATCCCACTGCTATGGATATGAATCCTATGGGATCTAAGAACCTCATGGTTCACCAAATGGTCTATCCAAATAAAGTAGCTGCCGAAAGTAGGGGAGAAAGCTGGTGGTTGAGCATGATCCAGGACTAATCACCTCCCTTCACAACCGTTGTTCAAGAAAAGTACAATTTCTACTATGTGCTGTACCCAAGATCCTTCATGGGTTTCAGTGGTACAGGCTATGCCACAAGACCAAGGTCCGGGAAGGATCATAGCACCGTTAGAGATAGATAGATAGAAATAAATATGAGAGCATCTACTAACAGTACTATAAGTATTATACAGTATTATAAGAACCTCTATTACGTACTTATAATAGTGTAAATCCTAATCAGTATAAAAGCAGTAAAAAAACATTCTGATGATATTAAATACGACTACTAATAAAAATAGTCGGAGTTTTAACCTGACATATTAGAGAAGACTAGATAGAAGTCAAACAATTAACAACTTAAAAAATTATTTATCATCTATTTTTGATTATATTAATTGATTTTTTCAATAAAATATGAAAGGATTAAATAAATATGAAATCTTTAAAACTATCCAGTCCATTATCAATCTAGTTCGCCGTTAGATATTTCAAACCGGAAAGTATATATCTGGCCGGTCTGAGTGATTAATAGCCTCGACTTCCATGTTATTTTATTTTTGCTGTTCGGAATGCCGCTCTGTATAAATCATTTCGAACAAAAATAATATCTAAAAATATGCCATATTGGTATTTCTCGGCGATTTAAACTTCAATAAAAACGAGGTTGGAGAAAAACGACCAAATAAACCAAATGCAATCAGTTTTAATTATCAATTTATAAGACATATTATAAGTTTTTTATTAAAAATTAATAAATCCACATTTCTGAAATCTTGTTTTTATTATAGAAGTTACAATCTATTGTTGAAAATTATTCAGATTAGCTCAAATCTTTTGTTTGTTGTCTTTTCTTGCAAAATATCTGATACAAATCATCATTATCTTTACTTAACATGTCTCACTACAATATTTTAAAAATTATCAACTTTTAACTCATATTGAGACTTTGCAAGAAAAGTGCCTTAACTCAAGAGCTATGCGTTCCTGTTACATTCTACTTCAATAGCATCGTATTTGTAAACTCAAACTTTTTAGTTCGCCCAGTTACGTTTTTTTACCTATTATTTTTTTTTTTTGCAAAATATACGAAACTCCCAAGTTGCCATTTGCTATTATCTCGAAGATTAAGCCATGTATGCCTTAGAATCAGGTATTAGATACTACTGTGTCTTCGGATATGAAATACTGAAGATTATTGTCAGGATAATAAGACAGACTTATTAAAGTATCATCATGGGTCTTTAAGAGGTGTGCAAAGTTTAAATTTACATGCATTCGAACGTACAGGCGAAAATAATAAAAGCGTGTTAAAAATATACATCGAAAGTGTAAAACGCTAGAAAATTATTTTAAAACTTAAAAACCTGAAACGCCCTCGATCGATTTTCTTTTAGCACTTCAAAAGTAATAATGAAACCAATTTTCTCTTCTCACCCTGGCGGGTTACGAAGTCCCGATGTAATATTAGCTCTGAATTAAATTCAAACCGGATTCGAATTAATCTTACATTACCATGTTCCATAGTCGAGGCCGTGCGAATAGTAACCAGCAGAAATGCTTATTTCAAAATTATCATCACAAAAGGGAACAAGTTGGCCTGCTCGTGTCAGATGAAAATCTCTGCGTTTGGCAATCGGATATTAATCTGAGCACTGCCGCCTCTCATAATTATCATTTGCGATTTGATATTTTCCATAACGATGCATGAAAATTTTTCTTCTTTTGAAATAATTATATTAGTTAACAAACAGGTCGATGGCCTGAGGATTTGTAAAATTGTGGGTTCATAATCCTTAAGTTGGCGACATTGCTACCGTTTTGTCATCAATGTAACTTCCTTGGCCTCCCTATCTCTTTTATATTTATATACTTATAAAGAATATATACTTGCTCTAAAACATGGTTAGAGAAGATAGAGAAGAGAAAGTAGAGAAAATAGAACGATTAGAGTGCAGTATGTTAAGAGATTGGTCTCTATGTTAGCTGCTACGTCATAATGGTAGTCCATACACGGCAATGACCTTAAGTAAATTTTTTATGGATTTGTCACCCAGGAAGTTTCATCAATGCTTCTTTGTTGTCAGCAATGTAAACTTTCTTGACCTCCCCTTTTCTTTAACATGAATTAATACCAGATCTAAGATAAATAAAGAAAATACAGATAGAGAGTAGAGAGGAAACAGTATGGCTAGAATATAGTATGTAAAGAGAGTATCCATTAAGTTAGTTTTAGTTTCTAAAATATATTGCTATTATATTATCCATAGTTAATAGTATACCTAGTTGGTTCGCATAAGAAAGTCACTTTATATATCTTTGATAAATGAAGTGGCATGTTACATGAAACATCGCAATAAACCTAATTCTTTCTTACAAGCGGTCTACCATTTATTAAACATAGTTAATAGTCAATCAAAAATAGTTAGTTCATATCAGAAATCCTCTTTGTATAGTGTTCTATAGTCCCATTCCAAAATGAATATAATTCTTTCTTACAAGTCATCTTACAAGTTAAACCTTTCTTAACTTAATGATAAAATAATAAACGAAGCCCGTGGAACGAACCGATATCACTAATCACTGTTTTCAAACTTCCTTTCTCGGATTATCGCCTGAACCCGAAAGCATAACATAAACATTAACGCAATCCTTCCAACTATTTCAGTCTCCGTGACGCTACCATTTCCATTAATCAGTTTCATGCACGATCATTCTGTGTTCTGCGAAAGTTTCTATATTTTCCAGTAGACTCATTAGTTTTCTGACCATATAAATTATTTTCGAATACTTTAAGACGTTGTTCATCCTTCGAAGTTAACGGTCACATTTCCCTTCCATAGATAGCAGATGATTTATAATAAATTTTAAATAAATAGCTAAATAATGTCAACAGTGAAAATTAACTAGTATTTAGAGCCTAGTCCCAAAACCACTAGTCAATATCATCGCAGTTCTCAACTAAAGCTTTAAACTTATTCTTGACATCCAGCGTGAAAGGATTTTTATTTGAAGAGTTATTCAATTAATCTAAGTCTAACTTTTCAGAACGAAAACAGTTTTTTATTCTCCTTTTCTCTATTGTCAGTTATTGTTCAAGTTTCGCTGTTACTATTCATGATCTGACCCACATTCGGCTTCACAATACGATCTCACATTATGTTTTCCATCTATGTTCTACCAATACATGATGGTAATATGCCTGAATTGGTAATAAACCTATGAATCCATATGCAATGCAGTGCCTATTTCATATCTGTACAAATTTTCAAACTATTGATCGACTCGTGGAAAGAGTTATCATTTTTATTTCTGTTGTAAAGTTTAAAAATCAAGAAGAAACTCAAATATATATCTCAGAATGTATAGTATACTCATGTAACCTTACTGTATGCTACTTTCGCTAATCAGACGATGGTATAGCGGGAGTCCTAAATTCTTTCTATCCAGGTATAACTGGGATAGGGATCTTTAACGAGTACCTGACACCGCACAGGCTAGGGACTCCCATTTTACGTCACTTCGGGAAGAACAAATATATTAATGAGGTAAAAAAGGTAAACCTCGTGTTTCACGATAGAGCGCAACCAAATTTTCCAACATCAATCGCTTCCAGTTCTTCTATAGAAATGGTCTCCCAATAATGGATGGCCAATGCTTCTTGATGAGAAGAGGGTGGAAAGTTTTGCTCACTGCCTCTAACCAATTATATATAGATTTGCTTTATTTGGCTGATTGCGTAAGTTCGGCGATTTTTTTATAGCTACACTTTCTAAAATAATTAATTAATTATAATTAATTATAAAAACAAATAATAAAAGACATAGTCAAATACATGAATGTTAAATTAATTTCTATACTTCACTGTATTTATATGTATTTTATATTTTAAATTACATGATGCAATTATATGAATTAAATACTTAAAACAGAGAGTATATAAAGTAGTGAAGTGTGTGTGCAATATTTGACCACAAGCACCAACATTTTTCTACCTGAAGGCGAGGGTGAGGCAAGGGCCCCATTAATTGTCACAATAAATTATAAAAGTCATAAGTCAACAGGGATCGGGGTGGCTCAGTGGTAAAGCGCTGAGTTGCCGTGCAAAAGGTCTTGGGTTCAAATCCGGTATGGCAGACAATTTATTTAATTTTTTAGCATATGTAGACCCTCCTGAGGTTTATTTGATTAAATAAATTAGGTCAGATACTGAAGCATGTGGTTTATTAAATCTAAATATATTTACTAAGTCAGGCAATTATTACATATAGAGAAAATAAAGAAATTAACAATTTTACAAAGAAAGAGAAAAAAAGAAATGATTTGTAATAATATTATGATCAGAAATCATTAAATCTTAATTATTAACTGGCAATGAAGCTTCGTTTGAGCAAATATTAACAGTGGTGACAGAGCCACATGGCGTTGGATTATAGAGTCTGTTAAGGCGTGATTAGACTGAATAAATTTTGATAGAAGCAAATGGAAGTACCACGGGAATTGAATGAAAGCTCAGATATTAACAAAGCGTTTGATTTATTAATTTAAATAACATGCGAGATTTTCTTAAATACTATTAATATACATGTAAAAGATACAAATTAATAATAGCGTCTACAAAATAACTTAAAACTAAACATGTAACTTAACGATCTAATGAACAAATAAATCTTAGACAAAAAAAAGAAGAAAAAAATTATTAACATGAATGGGTGCGATAATTAAGAATAACAGAAATGCTCCATGCTAGCATAATGGCCAAAGATATAAACAACAAATGAACGTTATACTGAAGAGTTCAATAAGGCGCGAAGATGTGCGAATTATTATTATCTTCGCCAGTGATCACGGCATGACGGAGCAATGAGTATGATATCATGAATTAACTTGAACTGTCCGGTTGATACCATGTGATACGTTGATCATCCGGAGAAAATTAGTTGGCAATTTGAAGCCTTATGGTAATGAAATGTGACTTACAATTTGTGTGATGTATGCTCAATTATCATCTCAGCATAGCTTCTGGCGAGTGACAATCTTGAAACCTCTGGACGTCCTCACAGAAGTAGCGGCTTGAAAGCGGATTACTTGGCGCAGTGTGCGATGATCTGAACTGCTCCGCTCGGCTATCTGATGATAAGTGAAGTGCGCTCTGAGCGTCAATCCCCCCTCTCCTTGATTTTGGCGGTACAGTATTTCCGATTCAAGAGGCAATGATTGGTTGGTTCCATCTGGCAGGTAGTCCAGGTTCGCGACTAAACAGAGTCTTTATTTCTCTTACGGTGAAGTTATATTGCCTTGGAGGTTGATGATGAACGGTGAACAGCTCCATCTCATTAATTGAATGAATTGGTGAATACCTACAATTGAAGCGAAGGATTCGTTTCCTTTGCTCCGGGTGTATCTGGTAACCAGGCGATCTCGGCGGTATCATCAAGGCCGTACTTCTCGTGTCTGATGCTAGACGATGTAGGGTTTCGGGCGAATATCACCAATGTGAACGGCGAGGTTAGCTTCAGTCGAGGAGAGCAGAGAGATGTTGAGCTTGCAGTCTGAATTCAAGTCAAGTGAAGAACTAGATGACGGAGTAGAGGAAAAACATAGTCCCCTCTATCTGTTCACAAGGTAACAATTGTGAAGCAGCCGGCGTGATTTTAAGTTGAATTTACTTGATTGATTCGCGACTGACATATATACAAGTTTTATGGAAAACAAAATAATTTACGATATTAAAGAAACAAAAAAACTATAATTATTGTTAAAATAAGTGTGCGTGTATGTGTGTATATATATATATATATATATATATATATATACCATATATATATATATATATATATATATATATATATATATATATATATATATATATATATATATATATATATACTACTCATCATTCATCCATCCAAAAATTTGTAATAAAAGACTAATTAAAGTTTGTTCGTGGTAAATAAATGCTAAATAAGATATTTAATAAATTGGAAGAATTTGTTGCCAAAATCATTTTTATTTTCCTTTCAGAGTCCTCTGCAATGTTTTCAAAATTAATTTTGGTCGAAAGAAACTCTAAGAGATAAGAGTTTCTTTCTTCCTTTGGGTGCATCAACCATTCTTCAACAAAATATCTTCTCGAAATAAAGTACTCTAAAAAAATGCTTTACTCAATACTTTGTGCAGGCTAAAATGTGTCTCATTGTTCATAGGAAAGGTGTAGTTATTAAATATTGAAACATTAGCCCGGATACAAATGGGTAAAAGGCATTTTCATCACTTTAAAGTTTCAAAATAAGGAAAACATTTTCAGCCAATTAAAAAAAAAAACCAATATTGTTTGATTATCAGAAGACTTTTTTATTTCGAAAAAATAGCACTTACTAGTACAATTAATATCCACATTCAACGATTGGTTCGATAAAACTAGTTGAACAATAAATTTTTCAGGTTAAAATGATACCTTGAATTCCACTGATTTATTCTATTGCTATGATAACTTTGGGCACTAACCCTCAAGCTGTGAAGTGTGTTAAACAAATGTCAGATTACCATGTTTTGAAGTATTTTTTACAATATTCCAATAACATATTTCAGATTTCTAAACATGACTTTTCACAAATTAGTTTTATTAGCTTTTACTAATCGAAATACTGAATACGCTGCTTTGAATTTCCCGCCATTTATCAGAAATTTTGGAGGAATAGTTAGCCAATCTTGTTTTAATTTTCCTTTCAGAGTCCTCTGCAAGGTTTCTAACATTTAATTTGGTCGAAAAGAACTATAAAATAAAAAATAAAGGTGTTTCTACCATTCTTCAAAAAAAAAAACCTTTATCAAAAATGAGTATTCTAAAATTAACTTCTGAGTGCATATATTATGGATATTCAACAATGGATTCATAAAAATTTAGTAACATTATAATTTTGTGCTGTTGAAATGAAGTTTCGAATACAATTGATTTAGTCAATTTCTATTGATTCATGGATTTGGACTCTATTACTGACGAGATGAAGTGTGCCAGGCATAAACAAATATTGGATTTCTAGGTTTTGAACAATCGTTAACAATATTCCACTAAAATTTTTTAGAATTTTGTTCAGCTAGCTCCAACTAATCGAAACACCGTGCGTCGGTGTAAGTGTTTGAATAGTGGTGCAGTGTTGGAGGCCATCAAAGAATTTGATACGCCTCCGTGTGATCAAGTCCGCTACCCTCGGGCGAATTGGGAGTACAACCAGGTTTAAAACTAAGATTCCTTGATTAAATCAATATAATTATAAAGCTTTCATACACTAGTATTTATAAAATTAACTCTTCAAATTAAAATTGATTTCTGAGTAAAATGGCCTTCGCCTTCTTGGTGAATAAGATTTATTTTTATTCCAGTGTTCGGCCTGTTCTCAATAACACTTGGCCGCCCTCTTTGATAGCCCTCAAGATTTTTTCGTGTTATTCCCCTCCGAAAGGATAATAAAAAAGAGTTTTACGAGCTAGGAGAAGACGGAAGGGGATGAAGGATTTTACTGTGTCCGAGGTATCCTCCAGCTCTATTATAACCGTCCAATTGTGGAGAAGCGGAGCTGGCTCATTGCGTATGCATTTAGCAACCACTTCCAACCTCGCTTCCTCCTTCCTTTTTTTTAATTCAGTCCTTTCTCCCTTAAAAGAAACCCTGATTGCTGTTAGCTCTCTGGAAATATATGACTTTGATGAATACAAATGGACCTTTATTGGCAGAAGCTCCATTTGATTCCGATTTATAGTTTAAATACAATTTCAGCACGCTCTCCGGTTTTTTACAGCATGATACAACGCTATTAGAACAGCCGTGGATAAAAAAAAAAAATTATTACTAACACGGTGGTTATTGTAATTTGAGTATTTTTATTCTGTATCGGTCATTAATTTCAATTAACTTATTAGTTTCATTACGGAGCGGAGTGGCTCATTGGTAGAGAGCTGAGTTGCCGTGCCGAAAGTCCCAATTTCCCCTGCTTGACAGGCTTTTATTTAATATGTGGGAAACTGGAGATGGATCCTATGAAGGCCCTCCTGGGCTCACCCAGTCTCGATAAAGTGGATAACCTTAATAGTGAGAAAAACTGTCAGTTGGGCGTGATCTCGGACAAATCACCTCCCTGCATGAGAAGGTCTGATCAACCCAAGACCATGGGTTGTAGTACTACAGGTTTATTTTTTCATTTTGGCTTTAGGATTATATGTTATGAATATTATCAAATACTGTAGTCACAAATAGAAAATCAAGGGTGCTGTTACACACATTGGTTCAATTCATGACATAAAAAATAGAGCTCTCTTGGGTCCTAAATTCCGTAGCACCTAAGCGCACCCAGACTCTGTAAGGGGAAAAATCTGACGCTTGAGCGTGATCAAGGACAAATCATTTCCCTGCAACCGTTGAGCAAGAAGCAGTACGACCTGAGCCCAAGACCCTTCTTCATGGGTTGTAATGTTACAAGTTAGGTTTATTACTTTCGGTGATCACAGTTATTTTTAATTAACCAAAATATTTTACCTATGAGGATTTCATGATCATAAAAGGATAGCTCCAAATTTCAAAACTCTTTCATATATACCCCGAAATCTTAATGTTCAGAACCGAACAAAAAATGAGATTTAAGATGGAAATGTGTCGTGTTAGACATAATGACGCTGAATCATCGAAAAAGTCAAGTTTTAAAATTTTGGAGCATTTTATCCTGAACGCTTCATTCGATCTATTGTTCAAAAACTAAATAAAAAAAATATAATCATTTATATTATTATTGATTATAATATGGATTCCACTGGACTATATTATATAATATTTAATTTATGAAGTAAACCATTTTTCAGTCAGTTTTACTTTTTTATTTATTTTTTATTATTGATATAAATAATAATATAATTTCATTATATTTCCATTCATTCTCTTTAACTCGTTTAGTATGGTATTTTTTTAATTATATGGATGCATCATTCCAAGAATTTTGTTGATCCAGGTATAGGCGTTCATAGACAAGAAATTGAATCCTGTGAAGAGACAAGAAAAGAACAAATCTAGCACCACAGGAACACTAATGCTATTTGTTTGACTTTATTTGGTGTCTGCGACACAGAAGGGAGCATCTTTTTCAAGTGATGCTGACATATGTATACATACCTACTTTTTAGAAATCATAAGAGATTATTAAACGAATACAAATGTTTTCAATTGAGGCGTGGAAATGCAAAAAAGAATAATCCATATTTTATAATTGTTTTAATGTTTTTCACAAATTTAGCGTCCTCTATGCGGTGGTACATGGTTCACCATCCAAAACATGTCAAAGCAAATCTAATTTTTCTAAAAATAATTGTCTCAAATAAATAATCATTCCATAATAACCTAAATTATGCATAAGTTTGTGTTTCCTGAAAAAAATTGGATTTATCCCCTTTTGCATCAAAACGCCTTAATGCATATATCATTTTTATTGTTGTTATTTTAAAGTAACTATGATAAATGAAAGTAACTGGCAGGTATAGAACGAAAAAGGGCCCATAAATTTATTAATAAGCCCCTTAAGGTTATTTATTGGCATTATTAACTATGGCCAAATGTATGAGAATGTCATATTAATTGGAATGAGCTCTAAAGACAAAGAAATATTAATCCCATTTCCAAATCGATTTGGGCATTAATCTTCTTTCTACCTCAGGACGGTATTGAGATTTATAAAACTTTTCTAATTGCAATATAAGAGAATGAGGTCAAATATTAGCGGCGAGGTCAGAAAGATTTATAAGCTAGGGCGGGGAGGCATTAAGTTGTCAATTTGTGGAAGAGCTATGGTAACAGGAGCCAATCCAGGCGATTGGAACTGATGCGGACCGGCAATTGCATCAGTGTTAGGTCCCGAACACCTTTGAGCTCTACCTCCTCATAGCATAGGCAATGTTGTTAATCTTCACCGCTTCGCTAATCGAAACACTGTCCAGATCAAACTTCTCTGTAATATTTCCTTTCAAAGGATATATTCCAAAAGAATAAATTCATGCTCAAGTAGTTTTTTGTTGGACTTCGATTATTAATATCACAATTAATATATTTAAATTGGCATTATGCAAAGAAATTATTGCATCCTAGCCCATGCATTTAGTAATGCATGGGCTAGCATTCAATTATTTATATTGTTAAATTTATTCTGTATAATTTCTTAGTATTTTATCATGATTCGACTTTTTATTTACTTTTTGGGACTTAATAAATACTCTATGATTTGTATTTTGTAACCTTCTGACCAGATTATATTATGCTTCTTTTTCTGTTCATGTTTGTTATTCTAAAGGGACTTGGTACCCGAATAAAGTTAATTTTCTATTCTATTGTAATAACATATTACTCGGTTTTGGCTTACGTCAATAAAAGCGTGATATACTGGAGGATTGCTGTTGGTTAAATCGTCTTCGTGAGTTAATCAGTTACGTATAAATATTTTTTTAATTTGTATTCATTGAACTAGGTTTTACCTGAAACCTTGATAAAGGTTTCAATAAAGTTCATTGGCGTATAAATGTCCCTTAATCCCCACAGTGGCACAAAATCTTCAAAAATGAAGACGATAATGGTTCATAAAGATGTAATTTTTTTTATTTTTAAAAATGATCAGGTTTTCCGGGACACATATTTTTTTAAATAACTTCCTTCTTCCACAGTCCACTTACAACAGAATCGGTGCGACAAGTAATGAGATTTTTACTTCCACCTTTATAGGTTCTTTGGTCAACTTTTTCTAGTACGCGGAGAAGGAAAAATCTTGTTATTTTTCTTAACAAAACTACCATCACATTTCTTTTTTAGATATATTGAATATGGCTGAACTACCAGATTTTATTATTTACCTTCTAACGGTATTTTACTTTAAATATTTATTTATTATTTATATTTATATATTTTAGATTTTAGGATTTTAAGTGTTTTTTTAAGTTCCGTTATGTAATTTGGAAACTCTGGCACATTATTATTTAGAAAGAAACCATTTTTATTACAATTATGTAGAAAATTTAATATAGCTGTCTAGATAATTTCATAACTGATAGTGGCATAAAGTCTCCAACGTTCTTAAGAAATAAAAACGATAACGGTTTATTCAATTATTGTAGATTTTTTTTAAATAAATGATATAGAATGTTTTCCTGTGTACATATTTCCTTAAATAGCTTTCCTGCGTGGACAGTTCACTTAGAATCGAATCGATTCCAGATAATGAGATTTTACGTCCTTCTTGAAAGGTTCTTTTGTCAAGCCTCAATTGCCTTCTGGTACATAGAAGAAGGAAATTTTTAATTTTTTTTTCTTAACAATACTCAGTTTTTTTTCTAGACATAAAGAACATACGAGATTTACTAATTTATTATCTTCAAACTTATATTTATCAATTTCAGTATCAGTATTTCATTTTAAATTATATTTATATATTTATATATTTTATATATAGGCTTTTAAAAGTCGCATTATGAACATCGGTGACCTAGGCAAATTATTATTGCTAAAATTATTTAGAGAATTCAGGATACAGCTATCAATTTCATATCTTCTTTGGAATCTTTGTGATTTCTGTCCGTTCGATTAAAGATTTTCCAACAAAAAAATGACAAAAAAAATTCTGTTTTTTTATTCATTAATAATAAATTCATATATAACTACTAATGTAAGATGAAACCATTTATAGGGAGGGGTCTATCTGCATAAGTTTGAGCATTAAGCAAATATTTGGATTATCGTATTTAAAAAAATATAAAAAGTTTCATTCAATCCATGAATTCCGTAGTTGCTAAAGGACTGGTTAATGTTCCAACAGTAAACCGAGGCGTCGTTAGGAGGATTGCGTTAATAGTGATAGAGGGGATTTGGGTTTGGGTAGCATTCCGTGGGCGGAGGTTGTGGGCAGAAAGGTCTAAGACGTATTTTATATATATTATAATATATATTTCAAGTGTTGACAATTTGTTCGTCCAAGTATAAGCATTATCCGTTTATTGTTAAATATATAAAAATATGAAGAAGTCCATTCCTCTTACAAGAAGTGAGCTGCTGTTAACTTAAAAAAAGAAACAAAAAAAAACAATAAATACTAATACAAGGGGCTGGGTATGGAACCTCTTTTTAATGCCCACAGCCATAAATCCAGGTTAGCCAACCCCTTCACGTAAACCTGCGGGCCAATAAAAGGTTGTCATAAATTTTTTTTTAAAAAACCTTTTCCAGCTTTTATGTACACTTATTTTTATTAATAGTCCTTTATTAATCATGAATTTATTTAATGAGACCCTTTTAGAATCTCGAAAAATTGAAGAATAAACCTTTTAATTTATTTACCCTCATATAAAAACAATGTTCTTCTTCTTATTTATATTTGGGACTGCGGTAAAATTATCTTTTATTTTCATGTGATTTGACTTTACCAGTATTAAATTTAAAAGATGTACACGACAGACGTACTTTTTTATATCGTATTAAACTTTTAAAGGGGTATAGCCTAAAAAGTATATTTGTTTATTTAATATGATAAACTTCATAAGTTAATCGATCAAGAAATTTTGAACAATGCTTATAAACTCAGTATTTAAACTAATGTTGTTTAAACATTTTTATTGTTATGCATAAAAAGCGAATATATTATTATATTTCAGCAGTTGTATTAGTGATGTATTTTAAAAATCTGAATGAATTGAAAGAGTTGTCCAAGACTCACTAAACAAAGCTTATTATTATATTATTTGAAATATGTCATTGTATCGCTCATTAGGTTATTGAATTGTTTATATTGGAATTTTCTCGTTTAAACCAAAATTTAGCAAAGTTATCATAATTCTTTTTATGACCTTCGATAGTTAATTGAACTATCTATATAGCAGTTAGTTAATAAACGTAAAAATGATATATTATTTAATAGCCTTGAAATTTGACCAGACCGATAGCGATTTATTTAAACATAGGTTGGTTGGCTAACGAGAAAGTTTTTCGTAACGTATTGCCCTAACTTTCTGGTCTTATAAATTTCCCATTTAACCGCATTGCCCCTGGGCCTTATCTGCAACAACCCGTATCTCCCTTATTCTAATTTTATGTTTAAAAGCCTTTTAGTTTTTGTAAAAGAAAATTTGATTTCTTTAAGGATTGTAGCTAATCCTTGCTCCTAAGAAGAATCTGTACATTACACACGCCCCTACGTATTATCAATTTGATTAAATCTAGAACATTACATTCAGTTAAGAAGTTAATATATGTATGTAGTTAATATTATTATATAATTTTATCACGCATTTAGTTGATGCCTAATATAAACATGTTAATAAGTATTGGAAGGGTTGTATAAAATCTAATAAAACTAATTTCGACTGCGTAAATTAATATTTAAAATCGTGCAGAGTTGTTATCGTGCATAGGTATTTGGAGATTTTTTGACGTTAAATTATCTTAAATAGTTTTATAAGTTCCGTTTACATATCAAACACTATTTATTTTAATTAGCATCATTAAACTTATTACACTGGGCTTTTTAATCCCTTCATTTGTAATATCGAGTCCTTTTCTTTTTTTTTTCTTATTGTATTGTACTAGTATTTTTTTTAATATATATTTTACTCTCAGTATCATCGGGATTTTGTACTTTATTTATAGAAATCATAAAAATAAAACAAATATTTCTATCCTAGAAAATTAAGAAATATATTATTTAGATTGAACTTAACTTTTACCCCTTCATTTGTAAAACCAACAGTTTCGCTATTTGGTTCGGTAGCGCGTTATAGTATGTAAAGATCTTATGTAAAGAAAGAAGGGGCGAACCATTCATTACAATTACAACTTGGATTATTTATTTGTATATTTATTTATCTAGTAGGAAAGACGATGAAGCCGTTATTTCTATTCTTTTGAAAAGAATGGTAAGGAGTAACTCTTTAACTTCTTTTCAAAAGAAATATTTCTTTAACTGAAGATCAAATTGACAAAAAAAGTATGAATACTAAAGATTCAAAAGTGAAAACATTATTTAAAAAACCTGGCCTACCAAAACCACGTGGTAATTTAAATAATAATATTAATTCAGATAACAACTGACGATCTACTACCTCAATCTACACAACAACCAGTGACACAACCCACTACTCATAATGAATATTCCTTCACCAGTTTTCACCAGTTTTTCCACAACTTTCAAAACTTATGCACAGACTTATTAGCTCTTTTAGGAGAGAATAATTTTGAATGTTTTTTCCAATAAAGAAGTGATCACATTAAAAACTAAAACCAGTGATACATATAGAGCCTGCATAAAATATTTAGAATCTAAAAACATTTCTTTTCACACATTTCAACCTAAAGAAGAAAAAGCCCATCGGTTCGCCATCAGAAATCTTCACTAATTCTAAATTCATTCCTAATGCCAGTCGGTAATTCCACTTTAAGCCAATCCTTCTTTGAAATTCAAATGGAGCCCTACATCGAAGAAACGAACTCGACATATACTTACGTGAACATGACATCGACATAGCACTACTTACTGAAACCCATTTTTTTCAGAATATAAAATTTTACTCAAAGGGATATGTCGTATACCGTACTGACCATCCAAGCGGTGCTGCCCGTGGTGGCTCTGCGATAATTGTAAAACGTAGATTATATCACCTTTACAAAAGACGACCTTACCCGAAATTCAATTAACAGCGATTTCAGTTGAAATTAATCACTGCAATATTTCCATAGCTAGCGCATGTTGGCCCCCTAGGCTTCGAGTTTCCAAGGAGATGTTTACCAACATATTCTCCACTTTAGGACCCAAATTTTCATGGGGAGGTGATATCAACGCCAAACATCCCCGATTTGGCAACAGGACAAATAATTCGAAGCATAGAGGAAATGCTCTTTTTAATACCTGTTTGGATCTTCATTATGACTGCCTTCTACCATCTGAGCCGACATATTGGCCAACAGGCACAAACCGACAACCAGAACTACTTGACTTCTTTATCACTTCTAATCTAAGCAGTCTACATCACCACATAAGTGTTGATAACGATCTTTCATCTGACCATTCCCCAATCGTTCTATCTCTCTCAAGACAAGTATTCACTACAAATCATATACCGACGCTAACTCCTGGACCCATAGTGATTTGTGAATTTCATCGTATAATAAATGACAAAATTAACCTTAATACAAGCTTGAAGACTGCAGATGACATTGACAACGCTGTTGAGACGCTTACAAAGACTGTACAAACTGCCGCTTGGCAATCATCTCACAGGAATGAGACATTCAAACATAAACGATACTTACCACCCGACATAGAGTATTTTATTATTGAAAAGCGACGTGCACTGAACTAATGGAAAAGATCTCGCTATCCTAGTGACAAACAACTACTAAACCAACTGTCTAATAAATTAAGAAAACGAGTACAGCAATACAAAAATGACACCTGCAACACTCATCTGACTAACTTACAGACAAGTAATAATACTCTATGGCAACAAACTAGAAAGATTCTGCATTACCATAATACAAAGACGCCCCTCCGTAAATCTGACAATTCATGGGTCAGAAGTGATAAAGAAAAAGCAGACCTATTTGCCTCTCATCTCACAGACGTATTTCAACCACACGACGACCTATTTGACCCACAGCACAACTGTGACGTCCAACAAATTCTGACTTCGCCACTTCCTCTGTCTTTACCACCTCCACCAATCAATCCTTTTGTATAAAAAAAATTACCGCGGAGAAAATCACCGGTTATGGTCTTATTACACCTAAAATTGTACTTCTTCCTAGGAAAGGCTTAATTTTTCTGACAGCTACCTACAATTCTATTCTTCGACTTATTTATTTTCCTTTAGTATGGAAATTTTCAGTTGTAAAAATGATCCCCATGTCTAACAAATCATTAGACCTAGTTACGTCCTACAGACCTATTAATCTTTTACCACTATTTTCCAAAATATTTGAAAAATTATTGTTAAAGCGGCTTTATCCATTATTAGAAATAAATAATTCAATTCCTAACCACCAATTCGGGTTCAGGCCTGCACATTCTACAACACAACAATGTCATAGAGCGGTTGATAGCATTGCCGTAGCACTAGAAAAGAAGGAATATTGCACAGCAGCGTTCTTGGAAATTTCACAAGCTTTCGATAAAGTTTGGCACGATGGTCTCCTGTACAAACTAAAATTAGTTCTACCGCAAGCATATTATCTGATCATAAAATCATATCTAGAAAACAGGTTCTTTATTGTTAATCAGGATGGTAAACATTCCGACTATTGCCGAATTAATGCAGGAGTACCGCAGGGCAGTATTGTAGGTCCAGTTCTGTACTCTATATACACCTACCACATCCCACAGACACCAGAAACACTACTTGCTACATATGCGGACGATACTGCCATACTTTCGACCAGTACTAACCCCAATATCGCTTCTCAGAACCTACAGACACACTTAAATTCATTAGAAAATTGGCTCCATAAGTGGCGTATAAAAATTAACATACAAAAATCTAGCCAAGTAACTTTACACTTATACATTCAGACTGCCCCTCGCTAACACTTTACAATACACCATTGTCCAAGACACAGACTAAATACTTGGGTCTTACCATGGACAGAAGACTGACTTGAAAATCACACGTAATTAATTTGAAGAAAAAATTGAATCCGACTCTCACTTTTAAGACGACTACATCACCACAAACTATCACTAACAAACAAAATTATTAATATACAACACGTTAGTTAAACCAATATGGACCTACGCCTCGCAAGTGTGGGGGTCATGCGGAAAACCCCACATACAGACCATTCAAATTTTTCAATCGAAATTCCTTCGTTATATTACACATAGTCCCTTTTACATCACTAATAAAACATTACATAAAGATCTCAACATACCACTCGTAACTGACACAATCAAGAAAAACTACAAAAAATTTCAAGACTCACTTACTGGACATCCAAACTTACTGGTACAATCATTACTGACTGACACGTTACCACATAATCCGACAAGGAGACTGAAACGTCTCTGGAGCAGGGATCTGCTACAGTGAGATGGACCACACTACGAGTGCCTTCAATGGGAGGTTTCTCCATACAAGTTTTCAAGAGAATCCCTCAAGGGAGATTTTCCGAAGAACACCAAAAATACAATATGTGCCAAATGGCATTTGTATGATTTCTTAAATAAATATTTTTATTATTATTATTTATTTATGTTTTAATCTTTATTCCAACAACAGAAGGGTCATGAAAATTGTTCTAATAAAGATAATTATAGATTTGTTGGTATAGAATGCAGTAGCAAATCTTCCCAGTATTGAATAAAGTACCTAATAATAAAAATATAATAAAGTAAAGCACGCTTGTCTGATATTTTTGTGTTACATAAAGTGGTATAATATATTGATCATCAATAGTAATTCAGATACTATTTTATATAAATTTGCATAAAAACAAAATTAAGCAAGTTCAATTTGACGTTAGCGAGATTTACGATAGAGTTAAAACTTTACTGAGTACTCCAATTTAAAGTTCGGTAAAGGTCAAAACAAAGAATTTCGCTTTCCGATTTCTTTTGTTAACTCTTCAAAAAACATTATAGTAAATAACTTTGCTGGGTTCTCTATTTCTCTTATATTCTGGGGATAATTTAATAGTCGCAGGTCCGTATAATGCGTCGAAGCCAATGAATAACCAACAAAAAAATAACAATTTAATTCTATGAATGGTATATCACATTAGATTTTAGGGTAATTTGTATTATAAATTAAGACTATATTTGACTTTCGGCATCGGCTGCCTTCCAGAAAACCTAATTCCTCCGACATTTTAATTATTATCTTAAGAAATTATATTATATATTATATTAGTATCATCTAATATCATATAATATATTATATTAGTATCATATTTATATTATGCTCTAAATAATCATGAAATGCATATTAAAGTTTAATTATGTTACAGTTTTGGGCGGCTTACGTTCCTTGCGAGTCCCAGTTCAAAGATGCAGTTCAACTAACTTTAGAACAGATAGATGTCATACGTCGCCTAACTGAAAAATACAAGGTTCTCACGTTTTGCACATCAGTACAAGGTAATATTAAGTTTGAGTATATTTCAAAAAATATACTTTAATTATTATTTAATTATTATATTATTTATTAAAAATATTTTTCATTGGTATGATTTGTAAGTAAAAGAACTATTTATACTTATTTGGTTGTAAATAATTTTTATAATTATGATTTGAGTGGTAAGTCATCCTAGAATTAAAAAATAAATTGAATATTGCATTTGCAAAACATTTTTATCAATCATATTTTGCAAATATTCATTGCGCATTGAGCCAGAATTCACGGAACTGTAACTGTAAAAGAGGAAAAACAATCTATTGATGGGTGAAATTATATCGAATCAACAAAGGTTGACAAACGTTATTTTTTTACCAATATTTGCTAGTTGTTTGTTGTTATTTTTAACTTTTTGCATGTATTTTTTACACCAATTTTTCAACGATTGAAAAGTGCTCAACTGTAAAATGAATCGGTATGCTACACGAA
Organism: Arma custos; assembly: GCA_037127475.1. Lineage (NCBI taxonomy): Eukaryota > Metazoa > Arthropoda > Insecta > Hemiptera > Pentatomidae > Arma > Arma custos. The sequence goes on from CM073764.1 coordinate 100,553,218, forward strand.
CAGATAATTTTGTTGCAATAAATCTTAACTTCGTTATTAATTCCTAATATATAAGCTATATTTAAAAATTCCCGACTAAAAACTAAATATTTTACAGTCGTAAAATTTCAACAACTTATTACAATACAGTGACAAAATATTTTCAGAAATTATTGGACTTTCAATGCGGCTCCACACAGGTAAATTTTTAATTGTAAACACTTGGTTTTTGAAAAGCTCACAATATTTGTAAACGAATTAAAAAATATGTGAAACTCAAGTCTCAAAATTTCTTAGGAAATAATTGTAATATAGGAAATTTTCCCTGCAAAATATTATTTGTATAATTAAATAGATCATTAATGTATTGTATATTTCCTCCTTTTTTTCCTTTATATGAGTTTTCCGTGTTTGATTATTACATTTTTTTTTCTGTGTTTTTTTTTTTTAAAAACTTAACACATAATAAATTACTGGTTTAAAAAACACTAATTTAAAAAAAAGTAACATCAAAGTAAATTTTAATATTATTATTTTTTGTTTTTCAATCAATACTATACTTTGAAATTCTTTCAGGTAAACATTAAAAGATCTGATAATAGGCTATCCTACTGCGATTTTTATTTTTAATCTAATATCTTTAATAACTCGCTAATATCTGTACCTCAGAGGTAAACTGTCGTAACTGACATTTTTCAAACTTTACAGGAGAGCTATTTTAATGTTAAATTTTCCTTTTTATTTTTTTTCACGGTTTTCAATGATAATTAGAGGTCATCAAGATCAAGATCAATGATGACCTCTAATTATCATTGAAAACCGTGAACAACAATAAAAAGGAAAATTTAACATTAAAACTTCTCTCCTGTAAAGTTTGAAAATGTCACTTACGATAGTTTACCTCTGAGATACAGATATAGTGTTTAGTTCAAACTTTTAAAGTATCTAAATTTCCAGTTCACTTTTTTTTAAATAAAAAAAACTATCAGAGAATGAATTACAGGTTTTAAATAATATTAATTACAAAAAAAAATAGTAACATCAAATTATATCGTAATATTATTAGTTTTTATTTTTACCATTTTTTTAGGCAGCATTTTTATCTTACGCATTTGAAGATTTCATTACAGATTACCCTACTAATTTCTTTATTATTCAGTTTTAGATTCTCAGCTATTTTTATTTCTAATCTGAAAATCATCTTCATTGTAATGATTGGTATTATTTTTGTAAAGGTAAGTTTAAACGAAGTTAATTGAAACACTTAACTCCATTACTCAGGAACAAAACCGAATAGCTCTGAATATTAAAAAAAAAATACTTTTCCGCATTTTTAGTCAGTTTTGTCTAACACGATACTTTGCCGATTTATTTTTCATAGTTTTAGTCCGGTTTTGAATCTGTAGTTTTGTGAGAATAAAATTGCTTGATTAAACCAATGAAAAGGTAAGTTTTTGAAAATTTGGTGTTATCAGCTTTTGATCCTGAACGACACATTTATTTTTTATAAATCGATGAATATACACAGGTGTGTATAGCCTGTGTATATATAAAGGCTATTGAACTTGGGGTCACCTTTTTGGCCTACTTCCAATCCCTCCCCCCACTCTACCTTCCTATTCAGGACACGAGGGCGGGAGTCAACATCGGTGTGTGGGTTCGTATCTCTCTTAGCAAGGTCATCCTATCAGAACCTCCACCGTCCACGTCCTCTTTTCCCTAGTATTTTTTCTTCTGCTTTAATCACGTGGTTTATCTATCGACCATTCTGGTCTCCCATCACGTGGCCTGCAGACCTAAGCGAGTTATCGTTCCCTCGTTAAAGGTTTGTAGGCCTGAAGGGAATCTTTAATTTCTTTCGAATGCAACACTATTCTCTTCACACCTGCTTGGTTAGACAAGTTTTTTAATATTCCGTTTTAAAATGTCCTCGAATTTATGAATATCCCAAAATACCCTAAAGCCATTTACTAAAAAAGCAAAATGTTTTTAAAAAATAATAACGGCATAGACGCAATTTTCACTACGCTTATTTTGATGCTACTATTTTGTTTCTAATAAGATTTTTTTTTATTTCAGTGATTCCATTTTAACAGTGTATACTGTCAAGTACCTTTTCCTCTCATTGTTCATTAATTAACAATCTATTTATTTATTTTTTTTTACAAATATTATCCTCATGAACATATTTCATCACTCCATTCGTCCAAAACAACTTGCAGTCCAAATAAAACTTACAGCTTATCACATAAATGACAGTATCGTGTCATGTCCATTAGTATAATTTACCTATGAAATACTTATTTTTGTTTCCCTAATAAAGTAATCCAAATTAACTATGCATAAATCTTATTGTTGTTAAAGGCATAACTACATTTTATAAATTTTCTGAAGAATGTCAACCAAATTTATTTTATGTCAGTACCGTCGCACGGAAAATTTTAAATGATTGTCAATCTCGATATTCTGAAGTTGTAGTGAGACCTTGTCGGATTTTTATTTTTACAATGAAACAAAGTAATAATATATGTTGAAAAACAAAAAAAGTTTAATTATAGAATAAGAAAAATAGTAAATAATAAAAAAAGGGGCAGTTATCACAGAATCGCCAACTTAAATAAATATGTCATTAAATTAGGCATGGTACACAATTGGTAAAAATTTAAGAAAAATAATTTTGTGGAACCCGTTGAGATTGTGTTTTAGATTGTTTTTTTTTTTTTTCAAAAATGTACCTTAATATGCTATAAAGCTAAATCGACTAGGTTATTCTGTCAGCTGATTAATTGGTGATGAACATTGAAGGGGATTTAATCAAGAAAACCGACGATGAACAAATAAATTCTGAAATACTCAATTATTGGTGAATGTATTGTGGAGCAGGATTGGAACAGGGCCCGAAACCAACCAATCAATTATTATCTTCGGTGGACTACTGATATGTACCGATCACTATCTCTAAGTGTTATACAACTCAAATAATTCATGACATATTTGTTTGTAAAGATAAAGAAAATATAAATGTAAAATGAAGATAAGTGAAGGTGGAGTTCTGTTTATCACCACATTTATCTAATTTTTATGGTGTTTAATGATGGAATGGTAATTTAATTAAGCATAAGCGTAGTGATAAAGCAAATCTCCCACACCCGTGCCTTCAGGAAGATAGCGATGCGGGTTATCAGGAAACCCGTACAACAGGTGACAATCCCTTGCCCTTGTTACTGTTTCATTGTTTGATATCAAAAGGATCAACATTTTTCTCACTTATTTCAGTTTGTGGTTTATCGTAGCACTGAGGTCTATTCTTCATCTTTATATTTATGTAGGCTGTGAGGTGATTAAAAAAAACGGATGACAAAGAAAAAAAAATAGGTTTGTTTCAAATAGTTCCAATGCCTTATCATTTGAAGACTTGCCAGAAAATATGAACAGAAAATCTTGTGCAGGTTAAGGAAAACGCATCGTGGTGAACTTATCTAAAAGTTAAAAATCTCAATAATTCCGTTGAAAATGTTCAGAAATTGATTCGGGAACGAAGTATTCATCCTTAATAATTTAATGTTTTTTCGCCAATGAACAGCGTTTATGAGTATTTATCGCTCCTTCAAAAGAACAAACCTTAACATTATTAAGTTAAGCCTTCAGGTGCAATTATATAAGTTCAAACTTTTTAATTTAGGAACATGTCTGATATTCCATTTCCAACATTTTTTGAAAATCCGGTACGTAGTCAGTGATTATCCAAGAGTATGATGACTGGAGTATGGTTTTGACCGTTCATTAATCTTTAAATTTTCAAATAATATCTTGATCAAATTTTCCGGTATTAGATATTTTAGAACCTAAAATTTCTTCTTAATTACCTGTAATAAACTTATTATACAACTCTGTAAATATTCAGCCCCCTTTATTAAATAAATAAATAAACTTTACGATGGATTTTATCGTTTTATTTTATTTTTTTCATTCTTAAATCTCCTGAACAACTATTCTCAGTAAAACATTAATGTACATATCTTTTTAGAAACCAATTAGGATTTATGAAGTACTTTTTGGTTGCTTGAGCACACATTCCTGAGTCAAATTTGATCACAAAAATTCTACAGATACCATGTCACATTTTAAAATACAAAATATATAATTTATCAAACTGTAAAAATACATAATTTATAAATTAATTTGTTCATTTATTCAGAATATTCTGGTGATTTTTTTTTTAAGGAAATCATGGCTCATCGTGATTTTATTTCAATAATCAATAGATATCCTCAATCTCAATTTTGAACTCCATAAATCAATTTTGAACTGGTCTACAGGCCCACGTTCCAGACAGATTTAAAATAGCCGATATTTTAGAGCGGATCAGGTGTAGTCCTATTACATTCCTTTGCTGACCAATTTATTACAATTAACATATATCCTTCCTTTTTTTAGAAATTCCCACTGCTACATGTATCAGAAAGCTGGTCATCCTTGATAATTATGCAAGCAATATTTCAGTGGTTGCAATGGGATTCCTCCAAAGAATAATGGAAAAGATGAAGCGAATCTGTCTAAGAAACAAAAGGATTTATGAGGATCTAGGAGTACGATCAGTGATATTACCATGTGGTTCTTGTAAGCCAGGCCGGAGGGAAGACGTCCTCGTAGCATATCCAGGAGTATTATTCAGACTACATTGGAAAACTGGCAGCAGCAAGAGGATTTAACGTTTAACGAGATGAAAAGAATTGCAAGGGACAGAAACCAGTGAGCTGAGTGGACTAAGGCTGCAACTCCACGCTTAACAGCACACATGAGAAGAAGAAAAATTTCTAAATAGGGGATTATTCACTTAAATATATTTAGGATTGAGAAAACAATAAATCATGTATAATCATTTGTCTTTCAGAAATACTGGACGCTCACAAAAACAACCAGCTGTGTAGCTTGATCGGAGTAGAGGGAGGCCATTCCCTAGCAAACAGCCTTCCAGTCCTCAGGATCCTTTACAAGTTGGGAGTGAGATATTTGACACTAACATCAACCTGCAATACTCAATGGTAAATATAACGTAATTTTAGTACATTGTAATTGGGAAACAAAGATCTATCATAATAAAACGCAACTAATTCAGAGTTAGCATTTTTATGTACTTATTTATCTTTAGTCTAGTCTTTTTACCTGTGTTAGCTTCCAAGGTGCCCTTCGGATAGGATATTTAGATATATATGTAGGTACATATGAAATATTGGGTCGTAACGGATGAAATGTCAGTTTCGTTTGTTTACAGTTCTATTTTCATTAGGTATTAGATTAGTTATACACAAACAATTATGTTATGTATACCGTTTGAAAGATCATTTAATCCTTTTTCATAATCGGTCTTACTTTTCCTTTTGAAAGTAAAGCAACGTTTTAAAAATAAATAAGAATAAAATTATGTGTTCCGCGGAAATTCGTATAATTTTTCTCTACGAATTTAAACTTGGCCGTAGCGTCACGGAGTAGTTCCGAAACTTTAATATTGTTTACGGTGATGAAACAGTGAGTGAAAGAACAATCTTCCGTTGGTTTGAAAAATTTCGGTCTGGGGATTATGACCTTACTAACAAAGAACGTGGTAGGCCGAAGAATAAGTTGGACAACAAAAAGTTGAAAGAGCTGGTCGAAGCGGGCCTTTCCCAAATCACTCGTGAATTAGGTTCACAACTTGGAGCAAGTGCCATGACTATTTCCAGGCACCTTAAGGAGCTTGGTAAGACAAAAAAGCTGGAAATATGGGTATCAAGTGAATTAACCGAGGCCCAGGAGCGATTTTTTTTTCAGGAGCTGAATATAGAGGTTCTTCCTCACCCACCATATTCTCTGGACCTTTCTCCAACTGATTTATACTTTTTCCGTTGTTTGGATAATTTCTTAAGAACTAAAAAAATTAGACAACGAAAATGCCCTGCAATCGGCCTTCTAAGATTTCGCTTCTTCCTTGACACCTAATTTCAGAGCGCGGATAGAAATGCTTGTTTCACGTTTGGAGAAGTGTATTGAAAGTGAAGGTTCCTATTTGATTAATATAAGTATTGTTTAATAATTTTTTTGCTACTAATTTAAATTTACACCTTCACTGACATTCCATATGTTGCAACCCAATATGAACAAAATCATTTATATATTTTTTATGTTTGTTGGTTGAATACGAATTATATGATGGAATAATTAATAAGAGTGGAATCAATTAGATATAACCTATTCCTACTTTTAGCCCACCTTTTCGTGAGAGCCATAATTGTAAATCATTTTAGAATCAAAAATAGAACTAACTGAGCTAAGCAGAAGTTAAGGTTGAAAATCAAACAAATTAGGTCGGCTTATCATGTATAAAACTTTACATTGACTGTATGATGATTATTTATTTCATCAAAAACTTTAAATATTAATGTTACTAATATATTCAAAATGATTTACCCAAAACATTAAGTTTTATTTTGTAAGAAGTTTAGAATAGTATAGTATAGTATTTCATATTTCTATAGATGCTGTAATATTTTTTTAAATTCAATTTGTTCATTTTGTTGCAGGGCAGATTCTTCGCTGGTAGATATTCCTGGGAGAAAGCCAGAGCATGGAGGGTTAACAAATTTCGGAAAGGTAAAAGTTCTAACTTAAAGTATACAATCTTGATGCAATTCATATTATCCAAAAATGAATTTATGTAAGCATGTTTTGAAATTGGGCAATGTTAACAATGAGTAGTAACTTACTGTTGTTTCATTTATGATCACACAATGTTCCACAATTCACTTCAGTATTTATTATATCTACAAAATTTTCTCTTACAAATTGCTCACAATAACATACCTACATCATATTCAATTTTAATGGTGAATTATATGTCGCAGTAGTAATGGTAATAATCTATCTGAATGTATGCCAGGTAAAATTAAATATTCCATTCTATTATTTTTGTAAGCACTAAAGTATAAAACATAGGTTTTTTTATTATCAATTTTTTAATTATGTGATACAGTTACTCAGACCTAACTGTAGCTAAATTGAAAACTTTTAAATGTCTAGATTATAATAAATTAAAGTAAAATAGCTTAATTAAAAATATCTATCCAATTTTGGATATTACTGACATAATAATTTAAGGATAGAGATAGTTGGGGGTGCAGTCAAAAGAAACACCAAATAAGTGAATACTTATTTATTAAGTGTGCCGTAATATTTTATTAAAATAAAACATAGCCTACATTTTAAGTTGGGCAATGTTACTTATCTTTGCGAAATTTCATTAAAATCGGTCCAGTAGTTTCGAAGATTAGCCCAGAAAAACATCGTGACAGGATTTTTTTATATATACAGATATTTAGAGTAATAGAAAAGTCAACGAAATAGTGAAAGAATTATATGAATAAAAATTATCAAAAAGTAAATGTACAGAAAGGTGATAATGCAAAAAAAATACACAGAGAAAAAATTAAGATAAACAGAAAGTTACAAAATGAAAAAAGTATAAACATAACAAGATGAGATATAAGGGAGAGATATAAAAGCATGGAAAACCTAGTTTAATACAGATAAAATATAACATGTATGATAATAGACTCCTAGAGAGTTAACATAAGTAAACTGAAAGAAATTTGTAACAAAATATGATGCCAAAGAATAAATAATGGAAGAAATATGTAGAAAGCAAAGATAAGAAATATCGTGAATAAAAAGTAGAAAAGTAAAATATAAATATAAAATTGAAAATATAAATAAGGGAAGTTACATAACTGTATACAATTAGAATGAAGTTGTATTAATATAAAATATGATGTGAATCTAGAAGAAACGTATAGAAAATAGGTGTTTAGGCGTGATTAGACTGAATAATTTAATAGGAAGCAAATGGAAGTACCACGGGAATTTGAATGAAATCTCAGATATTAACAAAGCGTTTGATTTATTAATTTAAATAACATGCGAGATTTCTTAAATACTATTAAATATGCATGTAAAAGAAGATACAAATTAGTAATAGCGTCTACAAAATTAACTTAAAACTAAACATGTAACTTAGCGATCTAATGAACAAATTAATTTTAAACAAAAAGAAGAACAAATGATTAATATGAATGGGAGCGATAATTAACAATAACAGAAATGTTCCATGCTAGCATAATGGCCAAAGAGATAATTACAACAAAATAAACTTGAACGTAATGATGAAGTTTTCAATAAGGCGCGAAGATGTGCGAATAATTATTATCTTCGCCAGTGATCACGGCATGACGGAACAATGAGTATAATATCATTAATTAACTTGAACTGTCCGGTTGATACCATGTGATACGTTGATCATTCGGAGAAAAATTAGTTGAGAATTTGAAGCTTTATGGTAATGAAATGTGACTTACAATTTGTGTGATGTATACTCAATTATCATCTCAGCATAGCTTCTGGCGAGTGACAATCTTGAAACCTCTGGACGTCCTCACAGGAATAGCGGCTATGAAAGCGGATTACTTGGCGGCAGTGTGCGATGATCTTAGCTGCGAAGGGCTGATAGAACTGCTCCGCTCGGCGATCTGATAGCAAGTGGCGGGCGCTCTGAGCGTCAATCCCCCCTCTCCTTGATTTTGGCGGTACAGTAAATTTCCGATTTTAGAGACAAGGATCGGTCCGTTCCATCTGGCGGGCAGTCCAGGTCCGCGACTAAACAATAGGTATAAAAAGTCAGTTAGAGAATGGAGATAAAATGCAAAAATGATGATGCTAAATAATAATGAACTCTGTGGTATTAACAAATGATGGATGCCAAAGTGATGATGTGAGAAACAGGTGCGAAGAATGGAGATGGAGAAGGATGAAGAGAAGATATAAATATTCAAATGTGTACGGACCAAATAGAAGGAGCTGCTGCTCGGGAACCATGTAACAGACAACTAAAATACGTTACATACGTTACAAAGTAAGACGGAAGTGCTAACCGCGATCTCTGACGGCCAAAAATTTGCATTATCACCTTTCTGTACATTTATTCTGTGATAATTTTTATTCATATAATTCTTTCACTATTTTGTTTACCTACTTTTCTATTACTCTACATATATTATTATATTATTAAATTCTTGGTACTGTAATGTAATGTATTTTTATAGTTATTTTGTTTTGTCTGTTTTCTCTCATAGCCCTGAAGATGACCTACAAAGTAGGTCGAAACGTCGGCACACTTAATAAATAAGTATTCACTTATTTGGTGTTTCTTTTGACTACACTATATCCTTACATTAGAAGTTCCAGTCAACTAATTTCTTCTCTGACATAATATATGATTGATTGTATTGATTTTCATCTTTTAGATTATCATAAAAGAAATGAACCGGCTGGGTATGCTTGTCGATTTGTCCCATGTTTCCGTGCGTACAATGAAAGCAGCTTTAGAAGCAACAAAGGCTCCAGTTATTTTTTCTCATTCTTCAGCAAGAGCACTTTGCAACAGTACCAGGAATGTTCCAGATCATATTCTTGCTAAAGTTGTGAGTAATGTTAAAATAAAGTAAATAAGTAAAAATACTAATTTACATACTATTAAGATTAATTTAAAAACATTTATCTCAGAAAAAGAAAGCCTGCTGAGAAATAAAACAATATTTTAAAAAACTTTAACTTTTTAAAATTGAGGAGGTTAGTGAACATTTTTAAACCAAGAAATATGACTACAGAAAATAGCATCTATTATTATTTATTTGTTAATTGCAGAGATAATTCATTCGATTTTTAAATAACTTAGCAACTTGTTTCTCTGATATAATAAAAGACAGTTATTAACAACCGCTATTTTCTATCAAAATGTGTGAAAATAGTTTGAAGTCTTAGAACAAATGTAAATCACAATTAAGATTTGTTTATTCATTATTACAAAACCCATGGCTTGTATCAATGTCATTTCCTTTATACTCCTCAAGACTGGATATTTATAGATGTCATTTATTTGTCCATGTTAGGGGGATGCTCTAAAAACCACTAGTTAATTTCATAAAATATATGTTTTCATCTTTTTCAGAGCTTGAATGGAGGATTGGTGATGGTTAACTTTTATTCCCAATTTTTGACTTGCAAAGAAACTGCAACTATAGCTGATGCAGCAGGTATGGCGGCTTTAATTTATTACAATAGAGTTGTTGTGTGCCCATAATCAAAATTAAGCATAAAGTTAATTAGGCTGTCAGTAAAGCCAAGTTGTGTCACATTTTTTTTAATACTTCATTACATTTTATTCGAGATTGAGAGTTGATTAATAAAATTCAACAGCATCAAGAAAATTACACTAATTTATTTAGAGGAAGAAAATGTTACGGGTGGAGATCAAGAAAATTCTCTTATATGAGGAGAAGTGTTAATTGGTAAGCCGACGCTTCAACCTTTCAGTCATTTCAACATTGCAGGTCTTCTTCGGGCTGGTGGGATCGGGGGTGGACACTAGACAGCCTAGCCCTGATAGATCCTACTAGCCCTGAAGAAGAACTGCAATGTGGGTTGAAACGTCGGCTTACCAATTAACACTTCTCCTCATATAAGAGAATTTTCTTGATCTCCACACGGACCATTTTCTTCCTCATATATATAAGATCAACTAATATTATTCAACATAATTTATTTAGAGTAAATTTATAACATTAAGTACGTAATAATAAAAAATCATATCCTGTGGAGTGTTTTCTGTAAGTGGAAAATCAATTACAAATAATATAACAAATAAATGGAGGGCCACTGTCTTTAGGTAAAGATAATGAGTGTTGTTGTTTTTTTTGTTTTTTTTTGAATAATCAGAATTATTTGAGAGGTTTATTTTTATCATAGGTTGATAAAAATAAACTAAGCATAATAATAATAATAATACAAATAAGAAAATAAAGTATGAGTGCATAAAGTGCATCAGAGACTTTGATGGTAAATGTTTAATGACTAAATATTAAGGTTTTTGACACTATCTATGAAAATAAAAAACTTGATAATTATTTGTCCCAAATTTATTTATAATAAAGTGCCATGGCTTTCCAGATAATGATTAATGATGTATATTCATTTACAGCACATATTAACCATATCAGGCAAGTTGCTGGAGTAGATTGTGTTGGCTTAGGTGCTGGATACGATGGAATAAATTCGTAAGTAATAGATATTCTTAAAAAATAGAATTTTAAGAAATCATCTAGTTGTTTAGAAAAATAATTCTGTTTTTTCTTTCTTAATTTTCTCAAAAGAACACCTAAAGGTTTAGAAGATGTTTCCATGTACCCAGCTCTGTTTGCAGAGTTAATCGCATCTGGGCAATGGACCATAGAGGAACTTAAGAAATTAGCTGGGCTTAATCTCTTAAGGGTTCTCAGGGAAGTTGAAAAGGTAACTTAAACTGCATGTTTATAAGTACGTTTATTTTAATAATATGACATATATATTTCTTATTTGATTATAAAGAAGCTTCGGACATTTTGCATACTAGAAAAAATAAACTGATAAAAATATAACTTTTGTCAAGTTGGTTAGCATAGCCTTCTTATTGTTTACAAAGTATATATATACGAAAACACAACTGTGCAATTTAGGAAAAAAATAAAGTTTCAATTGTTTTTCACAATATATATGGGGAAAATAGTATATTAATTATTTATTTCATTTTATTTTGAAAAATAACACGATGATATAATGAAATTCAAAACATCCTTACATAATCTGATTTTAAAAAAGAGAATCTGACATTAATAAAACAAGGAAATAATGTTTATAACAACTTCCACAAATTATATATTGAAGGTTGCTGGCTGATTTATTTCAACAATATCTTTATATACAACATAATGTAACGTATATAGTTATATTCTGTGCCTTGCTTGTTTGAGGATGAGGAGTATGTTCTACATGGTGTAGCCAAACAGGTATTATGGAGGTATAATTTGATATTGCTAATTAATTACTTAAGGCAAGATAAAATTAGTTTGTTTTTAAGAAGAGTAATAAACAAAATCCAAGAATCAATTAAGCGTATTAAATTTCCAAGAAACATACCAATATATATACATATATATACATTTTTTTTTTTGGAAGGCTTCATATTGCACTGCAACCATTTAATTGATCTATTGTTGCCCATTGAATGTGATTATTATAATCTCAGCTTAGCTAAACCCACAAATTTACATATGCTTGCCAGGTTGATTAATTCGCACTGCCTAGGGTTGGTGACTCTACCCTGTCCAAAGGTTGTAAACCTTAGATCGGCAAACCCATCACACAAGCAGATAACATGATAAGGTCTTTCGTACGCTGTATGACAAAAGCGACATGTGGGGAGATCCACCAGTCCCAGCCTGAACATTGAGTCTGCAATGCCCCGTAAATGGTGCTATGATAGTTTTTAGTGCTTCCCTGTCCAGATCCAGGAGAGCATTACATGTCTTCTCATTGAAGCTGTTAAGGAATAGTTTGGAGTGTTTTAGTCCTCTTTGTCTGCACCAGTGTTGGTTCCTTTTCCTAAGGTACATATCCTTAATTCTACGCTTAGCGTTGCTGAGACTAATGCCACATACTGGTTCAGGAGTAAAAGGAATGTTAACCGATCCTAGCCTGGCCAGTCTATCAGCTTCTTCATTGCCAGGGATACCCAAGTGTCCAGGAACCCACTCAATGCTAACCCTATTGTTCTCCGCCAGTTCGTTAAGAGCAGCATAGCAGTCCCAGAGAATCCGTGAGTTAGTACTGTGCCCACTTAGTGCAGCTATGTTAGTTGGACTATCTGTAAAGAAAGTAATCTTTCTAAGTGACATCCGCTCTTCCAGCAGTGACTCAGCACAGTAGTTGATGGCAAGTACTTCGGATTGAAATACAGAGGAATACCTGCCCAGGGAGATCCATGTTCCTTCCCTAGGTTTGTCAATATCTATACTTAGAATTTGAACAATCTTTCAAATTTCTTTGTTGAACAGTTCTTTAATTATTTTTCAATGTGATATTTAGTTACCTACATTACTTTCCACAACATACTTCCAATACAGTCTTTGTTTTAATGTTTTATGTACTTTTAGGTAAGGGATGATATGGCCAAAGCCGGAGTTGAGCCTTATGAAGATACCATAGCACCAAAATACCTAAAGGGAAAAAGTAATTGTACATCGCAAGAACCCTTTTAGCCCGAGCTCAACAAGGTAAAATTTTATTTTATTTTATGAAGTCATATTAAATTATAAGTCATGATCATTAAGTTATTGTCCCAATTACTTCCCTAAATCTTCTTTAAGCATGTTGTTTGGTTAAGCCATGGTAAAGCAAGCCGTTTCCAAACTAGCATAAGGTGTAAGTGAATCCAGTGTCATTCTTGTTTGGAAAATAATGAGCAATTTTATTTCTTTTAACCAAATTTATGAAGCCGAGAAAATAAATAACTTATACATGGACTGGAAACAGAATTTATTAATTTACATTAAGTTAGCTGTTGTAAAAAAAAGAAAAAATCCTTAATCAATATGCAACCTGTCCCTCACCACTTCATTGTACGGCTCAGAAAGTTCACTGTAACAGTAAACTTGGTAATGGTTTCCAGAATAAGTTCTGTTCCGCTTTGTTTCTGCTGAATGAATATACTGTATTTCTTTATACTACTATAAAGTTTTATTTTATGACTATATTATTTAATAACTCCCCATATCCACAGCAGGTCATTAGCGGCTATAAAAATCACATAATTATTTTATACAAGTAAGGAATCAGGGGCTCATACCCACATTAAGCAATGAAAAATAACTTTTAATAAATAAAATGGGAAGCAGAGTGGCTCAGTAGTAAAGCACTGAATGCTGTGCCTTTAGGTCCAAGGGTTCAAATCCAGCTGCTGGCAGATTTTATTTAATCCTTTCACATCCAGAGATGGATCTTGTATTTATGGATCTGGGACTCTCCTAGAGCTCACCCAGCTTCTAGTGACTACCTAAAATAGGAGAAAAAAATCTGGTATTGAGCATGATCTAGGACAAATTACCTTCCTGCTTAACTGTTGTCTAAGAAATAGTGCAGTCTCTACCATGAATTGAACCCAAGACCCTTCATGGGTTGTTAGATTTAGAGTTTTTTTGATTAGTAAAATACTATTCAGAAATAATTAAACTGATCTTTAGTCCTTTCTTAGAAAAATTGTCAACATAAAATGTGTAATTTATTTTGAATCACATGATTTCTTTAAGAATTTGGACAATTGGAACAACTTTAAAAACAAGTCTACATATACAACTTAAAAAAATGTATTTACATTTAAACAAAATTATATTTTTATTACAATATAACAATAATATACAAAATGGGCCTTTATCACACATCAATTTGTTTTTAACATATGACAGCATGCATGTTCTTTCCATAATAACAGAATATATTTTTTTACATTTCCAAGATTCTTGTCTGCCCATCTATAAATATGTCCATTTGAATTCTTGCACCTTCACATTTAAGACTAGAAAATCTATCCATTTCCTCATACATTAAACTGATAATAATGCCAAAAAAATGTTTAAAAGTTAAATCATTAATAAATTTACAATTTATAGACCCTGTTTCTAAAGTAATAAGTAAATCTTAACATTATCAGATTGGAAAAATAAACACACAGTAAGGCAAACATTGTGACAGCACTGGGTTAACAAGATGAAATTAATTTAAATAACATCTTGAAGACCTATAGACATATAGATTATTGGGGTAATTTATGTTATAAAATTAGATAGGTAACAAATTTTCTGTCTAATCTCAAAAAAATAAAATAAAAATTAATTGAAAAATCTCACACTTTACACTTAAGCAATTCTATCTGAGTCATCAGATTCATTGGAGCTGGTACAATAGTAATAATCGTGACGATCTTCTTCACTGAATATTAAGGCTTCATCTTCTCGATCAGATGATAAATCACTTTCATATTCTCCATCTGATAAATTAGAGTAACAAATTAATTATTAATGAATTGGGTAACCAATAAATTTATAATTTAAAATACATATAATTAAAAATTACTATTCCGTAATTACAGCTACAATAAATTTTTCAGGTATCTTTTAGAACTTTATTCTCAATAATCCAATTTTTAGTTTAGTTCAAATATACAGGGTGTCCCGAATTTAAATGGCAAAACTTCAGGAACTTATAGGGGACTGAATAACTAAGACAAAAAGTCCTTTAGAGATTTGCTCGTTTTTGCTTAGTTTTAGAGAAAATCGCAAAAAAAGAAACAAAACAAGTTTTCATTTTTATACTTATTTATTTACATTTATATTTATGTTATGTTCTTTTTAATGTAAATATTGCTCAAAATGTTGTCCTCTTGCACCCATGCAAGCATTACATCTAGCACTCACTTGATAAATTGCAGCTAAACATTGTTCTGATGATATTTGGTGCACTGCATCTATGATTCGGTTTCTTAATTGCTCTCTTGAGTTGATTGACACCGAATAAACTTTCTGCTTCAAGGTTCCCCATACAAAGAAATCCATGGGTGTCATATCAGGTGATCTGGGTGGCCAAGGTACTACTCCACCACGTCCAATCCATCGTCGTGGATAATTTATATCCAGCCAAGCACGAGCAACCTTGCTATAATGAGCTGGACATCCATCGAGTTGAACCACATTTCAATCCGCTGTTGTAAGGGAATGTCATCTAAATAATTAGAAAAGTCGTTCTCCAAAAAATGTGTAAATGTGATACCATTCAATCTTCCAGGTAAAAAATATGGTCCCACCAGTAATCCGTTCCAAATTCCAAGCCAAACATTAATAGCAAATTCATGCTAAAACCTATTCTCTCTAATAGCTCTGGGATTTTCAAGAGCCTATACATGATAATTTCTTTGATTAACAATTCCTCCTCTTGTAAAGGTAGCTTCATCGGTCCATGTAATTTTTAATGGAAATAAATTATCATCGCGAATTTTTTCTAGAAACTACTAAAAATTCAATCTCTTGACATAATCTTGAGGTAATAAATTCTGAACTTTTTGAAGATGGTATGGGTAGCGATTATCACCTTTCAAAGTTCGCCATATATTGTTTGCCGCGATATTACTAATGCAGCAGATGCTCTTCGGATGCTAGTCTCAGGATTGTTATCGAAGTGGCATTGGACACAATTTCTTCTCCGATAATCTGCTCTTACTGCTGCCTGGAATTGGTCGCCTTCATTACGTATTAAGAATGACCCAGTATCTCGTAGTCTATTAAAAGTTAACGAAAAGACTCTTCTATTTAGAAATCGGCGTGCATACTCCCGCACCGTTTCTAAAGCATTACCGTTACAGAAACCATACACAAAAATCATATCAGCGTATTCAACATTAGAATATGTATGCAGCATTATGGCTGATGCTATTCACATAAAAATATCTGAGTAACTGACTGAAGACTGATTTAGGAATTATAATCCTAGAAGGAAGCCAAAATGTAAACAAATAAAAGAATGTAAAGGATAACATTAAGTGTTTACATATCTCACTGCCTAGCCTGACGAACTTTGAAAGGTGATAATTGCTACCTGTAACATTTTTGTTTTGTTTCTTTTTTTGCGATTTTCTCTAAAACTAAGCAAAAACGAGCAAATCTCTAAAGGACTTTTTGTCTTAGTTTTTCGGTTCCTTATAAGTTCCTGAA
Organism: Arma custos; assembly: GCA_037127475.1. Taxonomy (NCBI): domain Eukaryota; kingdom Metazoa; phylum Arthropoda; class Insecta; order Hemiptera; family Pentatomidae; genus Arma; species Arma custos. The sequence continues at coordinate 100,569,858 of CM073764.1, forward strand.
GTTTTGCCATTTAAATTCGGGACACCCTGTATATAACAAGTATTCAAATGTTATAAAAATACTATAGCATTAAATAATCATTATTATCAGGTCAAATACTATTTTTATATAGTATAATATAGAACATTTTATATTTAATTAAAACATAGTGTTTAACAATAATTAATTTTAAATTTGAATTTATTTGTTTGTTCATTTAACGTCAGAGCAAATACATAAATTTGAATTTTTTACAATTTAATTTTAAAATAAAATGAATTTAAAAAAAATAATGGCCTAATTTCCAAAGCAAAAGTTAAAAATTTGGACTTGTAGATGAATACTGTGAAAATAACTGTTAATTTTCTTTTGTTAACTTAAGGAAAGTTAAATAAATCAGTAAAATAGAACTACAATTTCACTCACCCAGGTTAATATTTTTCATCTGCATTGCTAGCCTTAAGTGGTGTTCATCAATGCTAAACAATAAATAATCAAGATTACTGCATTTTAAAAAATTAGAAAAATTAATGACTGACAAAATAGCTTAAAGGTATTAAATCAACAAACTGTTAACAGTAATTGATTGTATATATATTAAATGTATGTAAATAAATACATTATTGTCAAGTGGATTTCAGTTTATGTAATCCACAAATCTACAGAAATACTAACATTGATGTTTAAAGTTTTAATGTACTAAAATAATTACTAACATGACACTGCACAGCTCTAAGAAATTGCAGTGCTTCCAAAAAACTAGCTCACCATTCACTTACAAAAGGTTTGGAATCCTATCATAATTCTTCATAATAAAATAAAGAGATCAAACAAATTATTATAATACCTATACTATTTTTAAACAAACTATTCTTAAAATATCATTAATATTAATAATAAAGATTAAACAGATAGCCAAGTAGTGGTGCTAATTCTAGTCAACAAAGGGTAGTTGATGTTGCCAACAATTAATTGACTTTAAGTAAAATATGAATCATTCGATTGCTATGTTGTTGCTAGGAGAGGTAATACAGCAAAAATTCTGATTTGTCTCATTTCATGTCAACTATTGTAACACAGTAGATAGAGTAGCTTATCGCACATATTCCAAGCCTATTTAATGTATTAATTTTTCATCAAACTCGATTTTTTTTTCTAACAGTATTTCTATTCTATTCATGTTGACTTTCTGATTCACGTATAATTGATTTTTATAAGATAACAGCATAATAGAGGTTTATATACCTTGATTTTGAATCATCATCTGATTCTTCATCCGGGTAATCATTACGCCAATTATTCTCATCATTAGAGTCATCTTCATCATCCATTACAAAATCATCTTCTTCACCTTTATCTAAGAAATCACCAAATAAAAGATCTTCATCAACAGCATGTGCACTAAAAATGAAAGTTTTGAATTTAATTAGTATAATTAGAATCATTATTTAAATTTTATTTTAAAATGTCATTTTAAGCATAGCTTAGTTTATAGAGTTTGAGGCAATAGTTCTTGCTGCAGTAGTTACATATAAATATAAAAAGATAATAAAAAAAAAAAAACCAATACAGTAAAAAATATGCTTTTTTTCGACAATGAGATACTCACTTTTATATTTATTTCATTATTAAAAAATTTAATCATTTGATACTGAGATATAAAGTATAGCATACAAATTGGGAAGAACAGTATACACAGTTTTGTGGTGGTGATTAGCTTAGATTCTTTTTCCACATTATATGTATATTGGTTTTTTTTTTTATAATAGTCTTATTAAAAATTATAAATATTTTAACATCTTTTACATCATCAGTTTAGGTATAAATACTATTAAGATAAACAATTTAATCAAGGAACAAATTCCCACTTTCTGTAAAAATAAATAAATGGTAATCTAATTTCTAGCAATTTTATAATTAAGCGAACTTAAGAGCAAAATCAGAACAGCATCAATAGTATTTCGAATGAAATTATAATCGATTTTACAGCTATTGCCCATGGACGATAGCAACACCTTCATGACCGTTACACATTTTGTTGTAAATCCGAAAAATTCTCAAAAACATAAATTCATTAAATTTATTTAATATCAATAAGATATTGATGGCGATAAAGAACAAGATAAAACTAGTTATAAGAATTTATTTGATGCAAGTTAAAAAACGATCTGATCTTGTTCTTAAACTTACTAGTTTCATCTCTTTCTTTACATCAAATACGACATTAACTAGTAATACACAAAAATAAACATATTTATCTTGACCTACCTCAAAACATTTTCCATGAGCAGATCATCAAAGTTGCCACTGGAATAATACAGATCATAGACATATTGTTCTTCAGTAGTAGCCTACAAAATACAACAATATTTTTAAAATTTTACAGGCTCAATTAGTAGCAAAAAATCCTTTTTTTTTATACACTTATGTTATATTGCATAGCCTAATCATTTTTTTCTTTTATTGCAGGATGAGGAAAACCTATTACCGAACTACATGAGTCCTTGGGTGCCTCATTCGTGATCTGCTGCGGTTGGTTTTCAATATCCACAACTGTTAGCTCTTTTTCCACCTCGTTTTCGCCAGTTCGAAAGCAGTTGATTACCTGTTGTAATAAATCACAGAAATCATTGAAGGAAAATAAGAATTAATAAGTTGTAAACAGACTTGTCAATGAAGCATAGATGACAAATATGTATATAAATAACATTTTAGGTTAATTAATTTAAATGTTTAAAATTTTAAACAATTGTAAAGATGTATAAATCTATGTAAGATGTAAACCAGGTATTAACAGGGTAAGGATGAGAACACTAAGGCAAAGGCAAATGTGTAAAATTATTGCTCAATTTATTTATTGGGTGGGCTAATGTAATTTAGATTTACTTAATAATACTATGTCTTCTTTGTTTTTAATTTATATTAACTAACAATAGGAGTGGAAAATATCTATACAATGTTTTATAATTTTGTGATCTATAAATAAAATTTCAAACAGTAATTTATAGGATTTTGCCTAGATAAATAAAAGACTAACTTGATAACATTTTCTTAAACATTTTGGAAATTACATGCCTTGTAGAATGATTGAAAAAAAGAGAAAAAATAAATAAAAAAGAAAAGAAAGCCTAGTTTCTGGCTATTGAGAAATTATTGGGAACAATTAAGAAGATAAATTATTTTTAATTTTATTAGTAGAATCTGAAAACTAATATTTAATCATTAATTTTGCTTAATGTACTGTAAAAAAAAAAAAAATCAAATTTCATTATTTATACTTTTCTAATAAGGGCAGAAAGGTGATACATATCAATCAGAATAGAGTATTACTTCAATTTGTAAAGTTTTTACTGCTTTTATGTTAATAAAACCAAAGTAGCTACATTTGTTGAAAATAGTTCAAAGTTAAATGTATTGCATTTATTACCATGCATGCATGAACATTGGTAGAATGTTAATTTATATGTAATAAAATGTTTAAATTTATTAATAAAACTTCTAAATTTATTTTAACACTTACCTTCAATCTGTTGTTTTTAGAAAACAATTTATTTTCTGCTTTTAATTTTTCTGTGATGTCTGAAACTTGACGTTTCTGATACCGGAAAGATTTCACATTGTTGATTGCTTCTTTAGCATTACTGAGATGGATTTTCACATCCTCTTCCTTAAAAAATGGTATTGATAAAAACAATAAATAAATAAAAAAATTAAATTTAGGTGCAATTTCGAGCTGGGTCAGTTAATATTTATTTCCCAGTTTTAACGACACACTCTCATTCTGGTTATTTGGCAGTGGCAGTACGTTCCAAAATGTAGCCATCAGGTGTTGGCAAAAATGACTACAAAGTCTAGAAAGAGTTGAACCTCCTCTGCACAAAATGGATCACCAGCGCCTATTGCAATGCCAATAATGGTACAATGAGTTAAAATGACCTAAAAATTAATCAAAATTTATTTCTATTCTGGGCACCTAATCACCTAAGGATAATAAAAATGTATGATTCCAAAAATATTCTTCTGGCTTTTAGACTGCTTTCAACAATAAACTACCAGGTCTGCAAGTTTAAAATGTCGTTTTAATTCCAATAGAATGCGCTCTTAGCCTATTGAAGGATTTGCTTATCTCTAAACGCTATTTTGTTTGTTAGTCATTTGTTTACAAAAGTCAGTTGTTTTTAAGTCGTTTACGTGGACGTATCATACCTTTCTTTGGTGTTAAAAATGTCTAATTTTAAGCCAAATAAAGAGCATTTGCGGCATGTCATGATTTTCTTATTCAATCAAAAGAAAAAGGCATCTGAATGTCATCGAATTCTTGTTGAGACTTATGGCGATCTTGCTCCAACCGTCAAGACATGTGAACGTTGGTTTCAAAGTTTCAAACGTGGTGATTTTGATGTTACTGATAAAAAACGAGAAAATCGACCAAAAAAGTTTGAGGACGTCGAATTGCAATCTTTATTAGACGAAGACAATACCCAAACCCAATAAATGATGGCAGAACAGTTAAATGTCACTAGACAAGCCATTTCCGATCGCCTGAGAGCTATGGGAAAAATTCAAAAGGTTGGAAAATGGGTTCCACATGAATTGGACGAACGACAGATGGAAAAAGGAAAAATTGTGTGCGAAATGCTGCTTTTACGCCACGAAAGAAAGGGTTTTTTGCATCGAGTTGTAGCTGGCGATAAAAAATGGATTTATTTTCAGAATCCCAAACGAATAAAATCATGGGTAACGCCAGGACAACCATCCACATCGAGTGCAAGACCGGATCGTTTTGGGAAGAAGACAATGCTGTGTGTGTGGTGGGATCAGAAGGGAGTAGTCTACTACGAGCTTCTCAAACCCGGCGAAACAGTCAATACCGACCGCTACCGACAACAAATGATCAATTTGAGTCACGCAAAAACGCCCAGAATGGGCTCAACAGGCACGCCAAAGTCATTCTTCAGCATGATAACGCTCCTGCACATTCAGCCAGATTGACTAAGGAAACGATTTCTTCGCTTGGTTGGGAACTCCTACCCCACCCGCCGTATTCACCTGACCTGGCGCCTTCTGATTATCACCTATTCTCATCGATGGGACACTCATTGGCTGAGCAACACTTTAACAATTTGGAGGATGTAAGAAAATGGCTCGATGAATGGATTTCAAATAAAGATGAAGCATTCTTTTGGAATGGTATCCATAAATTGCCCGAGAGATGGACAAAATGTGTAGAAAGCGAGGACCAGTACTTTGAATAAAATATATTATACTTTTTTTTGTAAATTAAATTATATTTTAAGAAATAAACGACATTTTAAACTTGCAGACCTGGTACATATGCATACATGTATATATTTTTTCTATTTTACTTTATTGTTGTATGATATAATTTTTCAAATAAAATATTTAATATATATTTTTTCATTTGACTAGTTCTAGTAAGATTAAAATAAAAGAGTAAACCATAAGATTTCACCATTAGGTAGATTTCTGAAATGTTAAAACATTTTTGTACAAGTTCTATGAGAAGATATAAACGGAATTAAGGGCTGAGATTCGGTATTTAAAGAATGGGCAGAAGAGCAAGGAGTAAATAAATTAAGGAGGTACAGGGGCTTTCAAATTCTAATTTACCAAAGTTACCAAAGAGGGTAATTGGGTAAAGAAACCTATTGAAGCGACTGAAGATGTGAAGTGTGAGGAAGGTAGGAGCTAGCTGAACTAACTAGGAACTGAAAAGCTTTTGAGATCATAGAATCACTTAATTCTAAAATCTGTTTAGGGATAGCAATTAATGTTAAGTTGGTTAGAAAAATATGTTTTTTCAGGACAAATATTGGCAAGGACAATAATGTGGACTAGGATAATTAGGAAGGGAACTGAGATACTTGAAATAAAGTGAAGATCCTGTTTTCTTCTTGAAATTTTCGGATGCCTCAAGCATCTCGGTTGAGAAGAAGGATATGGAGGAGAAGAATATATGGAGCAGAAGGATATATGGAGGTTGTCAACACATAAGTGGTATTATGAATATTAAATGGAAATGAGCAGATTTAAATAATCATTAGATCTGGCCTTCAGGACAACAGGAGTCAAACATTTGATAAATATACATAGTATGGGGAACAGAGTAATGTAGGAAGAGAACTGGTAAAATAGTTCACCAGGATCGACATGAATATAAGAAAAGGTTTTCTTAGGTAGACATCAGTGGAACTAATAGGAATGTGCATGACCAAAATATTCTATAAAGTTAGAATAGATGATTATTTTTCAGAAAAATTTGCCGTTCGCTCAAATTAAAACAAAGCGATTTCCTTGCACCTTTATGATTTAATTTAACATTAGAGCATGGCATTGGAAAGGTATAATATGCACCAATAAAGATTAGGATCTGAGAGGTAAAATATCCAAACAGGAGTTTGCAGATGATTTGGTTTTGTTGGTTAAAGAAGCGGAAAGTTTAAAACTAAACATAACATTAATGAAAGCCAGAAATGAAGTATGGTTCAGTAAATTTGGTCAAGAGAACACATATGGTTAGGAGCAAAGTGGTGGTGATTTTGATGGCATTGAAATATGAGGGTATATCAGAGGACTTGGGGTTTATGATAACTAGAAAAACATAGATAAAGATGAAATAAAGGCACGGTCAAAGACCAGAAATGCTAGTTATTTTTCAGTCTCAACATTACTTATCTCACACCTTCTGTCCCTACAGTTATAGTAAATAAATTAGAATTTATAAAATTATTATTTTTCCAACTGTTATGTATGAGTGTGAAACATGGCTGCTAGCTTGGAAGGAAGAATGACTAGATATATTTTAAAATAATATATTATATAAAACATGCATTTCAAAAATTCTGATAACGCTATGTGGAATTAAAAAGCGCACTCTGTTAATATAATTGAAGTGATAGCAGTACAACATTTGAGATGGGCATGTAGAACTGTAGGACTTAACAAGCGAATTCCTAATACATTAACAAGTGCTGAGCCTAAAGGTGAGATCAATGTGAAAATCTTTGAGCCTTAAACTGAGAATTAAATGGTTAAAATACGTTAAAGGTGATCTTTCAGGTTTGGGTTTCGGTGGTAATCCATAAATGGAGGTTTATACAGCAGTCTTACACTCTTATTATTATCTTTGTAGTTTGATTAATATTATGTCATTATCATATTATGTTCCAATATTATATAATATTGATTAATATTATATAATATATCAAATAGCATTTCCAAGTCTATTTGAACCTTTTCCAAGTCAATTGTAATCTTTTACAAATCAAATGATACCCTATCCAAGTCACAAGCAACCCTTTCCAATTCAAATGTAATCCTTCCCAAATGAGTTAAAACCCTTTCCAAAGCAAATATAAAGTGTACAACTCAATGTTCACCCTTGAAAATTTACCCGGCTGGGGAATGGGCTTTAGAAATTGCCAGGATAAAATCATCACAACCTTTTGCTTCACTACTCTTGTTAGGACAATAGTTCAAACAATAATTAAAAAAAAAAATAGTTGATTTTTTGTTTCTGAGAAAGTAAATTTTAAAAAAGTAAAAAAATGTAATCTGAACTTAACAACAGTTCAGTTTTGGTAATAAAATAATAAACATAATATTTTTGTTTACAAAAAATTAAGGAAAATATTTAAAACAAAAAGTTGATTTTTTTTCTCAAGAAGTAAATAATAAAAAAAAAATGAAAAAATGTAAACTGTAATGGAATAAGAATTTTTGCAAAATTGAAGAAAGAAACTGTTGATAACTTCAGTATACGTAGTTTTACTTTCTCAGAAAAAAATACTTTTTATTTATTTTTTAGTGATTTCCTTCAAAAAGGAATAATTATTTATGTTTAATAACAAAAATCATTGCTTTCTGAAAATTGTCTTAACTTCATTCGTTTACTGCTTTGTGCCATTTAATAGTTTTGAAAATAACAAAATTAAAAATACTGTCATGATTTATCCCATTGAGTTCTGAGGCCTTAACTTCACCCATTCCACAGTACGTTAAATTTTCAAAACATTTTCAAGGGTGACAATTGAAATGGAAACGGTTACAATTGAAATAAAAAGGGTGACACTTGAGTTGTAAAGCGTTATATTTGCTTTGGAAAGGGTTTCAACTCATTTGGAAAGGGTATCATTTGATTTGTAAAAGGTTACAGTTGACTTGGAAAAGGTTCAAATAGACTTGGAAATGCAATATATTCTAAATGTTTCTTGACTCAGGAAATGTATTCAGCAAATTATTGATCCAGGGAAAAAAAGGTTTCCCGGCTAGGTTTTTATTTTATCATTTTTTATAACATAGTCAACCATCACCTATCCCCCCAGGACAGGGGGGATAGGTGATGGTTGACTATGTTAACTTGACTGACTTAATTCCTAGTTAAAGGAGTCAAAAACATGTATCCAATAAACTATGGAGTGAAGCTGAATCGAATGTGTTATCAAATCATCTTCTTGAAGAACTCATAAGATACAAATATTTATATGTATAAATGAAGTAGAGCTGAAACATCACAGAAATAAAGAGAGAGCACAATCACTGGATGAGGCAATCCGAGACAACTTCCCATTATATGGCACAATAGAGATAGAACAAAAGAGCCTAAAAGTAACCAATCTAATTCAAAAGTGGAAGTTAATGAAAAAATTGAGATCAGCTTGTAATCTTAGCCAATATATGATGTTCATTCTTAATGAAACCATGCCCTAAAGGTACTCCTATTAGTGCTGAAGATTATCTTATATCTTATTAACCTATTTCAAGCTTGAAAAAAGCTGCAGAAATATCATTGACAAAAAAGGGTGGTCCTTAGGAGAAAGCTAGGCCTTAGCCTAATATATTAAATAATAAAAAATAATTTTATGAATCTAATAAAATGGTGTAGCATCCCATGGTCTGTTTTTTTTTCAGTCATCCCTTATAGGCATTTATAGAGATTTCGTTTTCTTTGAAGTTTTCCAAAACATTAGCTATCCATCTTGCCTTATGTCTTTGTTGTAAGAGTATAAACGATTGTATATTTGAAGAGAAAAAAATTCAACTGGATTTATTTTGATTACTGTATTGTATTTTTTCTCGACCTTTACCATTGCTAAACCATAAAATACTAGCTTCCTATCCAGAACATGACCATACAAAACTATTAATAAATAATAAACAGTTTAATATCCAACTAAGGTAGGCTAGCAAATGATTTAAAAGTCGTGAAGAATTAATTAGTATTTATTTAAAAAAAAAGATTCATCACTAATTTACTTCTAATAAAAAAATTACACACATATACAGCAGAGAACAATTATTGTTATTTTTAATCAGAAGAAAAGAAAAATAATAAATACCGAATGATAATTGTTGACCTTCATACTGTATTTGGAAGACAGTGGTCCGTGTAGAGGTCAAAGAATTTTTCATATAATAGGAGAAAACTTTATTAAGTAGCCAACGTTTCGACCCACCTTGCAGGTCTTCTTTAGGACTACATGCAAAATACAGACAATCAAGAAATGCCACAAATATATTAAAACATAGAAATACAAATGATAAAAAGTATGGTGAATCCAGGTAAAAAAATAAAAATTGACAAATATTGCACAGCAAGGTTTACAGGTTAAAATGCATGAGTGTACAGTACAAACATCGAAGTGCCAGGAAGGCAGCAAAAAACATAATGAAGAGCTAGATAATAATAAAACAGAAAGTGTTGAAAAACAAAAATTTAAGGTAATAAAGATAAAAAAAGAAAACTAAATACAAATGGGAAAAGCAAAAAAAAAAAAATGACAAAAATGATATGGGTAAATGTAGAAAATGATAAGAAATACAGTAAGAAATGAAAATTGTAAAATTATAAAAAATCCAGAAAAATTTCCTTATATAAAATACAGTATTAACATAGATAAGTAAAAAGAGATCTACATAAATGTAAAGACTAATAATACATAAAAGAAAATATAGTATGTTTTAAATAAAGTAGTAAAGTAAAAAAAAAAAAAAATTAATAAATAAAAAATGTTTACTTTTTATTTATTAATGTTTAATTAAAAATGTTTTTTTTTTTTTTTTTTGCTTTTCCCATTTGTATTTAGTTTTCGTTTTTTATCTTTATTACCTTAAATTTTTCTTTTTCAACACTTTCTGTTTTATTATCATTTAGTTCTTCATTATGTGTTTTGCTGCCTTCCTGACACTTCGATGTTTGTACAGTACACTCATGCATTTTAACCTGTAAACCTTACTGTGCAATATTTGTCAATTTTTATTTTTTACCTGGATTCACCATACTTTTTATTATTTGTATTTCTATGTTTTAATATGTTTGTGCCATTTCTTGATTGTCTGTATTTTGCATGTAGCCCTGAAGAAGACCTGCAAGGTGGGTTGAAACGTTGGCTACTTAATAAAGTTTTCTCCTATTATATGAGAAATTCTTTGACCTCTACAGACCACTTTCTTCCACTGAAAAATAATAAAATATTACAGAATATTTAGTTTTAGATCACAAAACATGTATATGGAAAACACCAAATCTACATTACATTTATAAAATCTGAATCATATCATTAGTAAATAACTACTAATACTAATGTCACAAAATAAATAGACATGTTAACAAATTTTATATCATTGAATGACATTAATCAGATTAATAGATCAGCATGGTGTCAGAAAGAATAACTTAAAAGTTTGCAGTTATTTTCAAAATAAAATACACCAACTAGAACCAACTTCTTAAATCTTCAATTGTTTGACCTTTCTATTGAGATCTTCTTGTTCATTTCCTGATTTTTTTTCCTTCTGTTCAATTTTAGATTGATTTTTTTCAAGTTCTGAGTTGGATTTGTTCTTTTCACAGCCATTTATCGATTTTTTCTTATCATGTTCATTTATGGGCTTACTTTTAGAACTGTCTATAACAGATTGTATTCGTTCAGCCCAGATCATGTAGTCAGTTCTAGTCCTAAAAACCTTATATGTTCCACATAGGAGACAAACTGCAAAGAGGACTGGGTCAGGTTTTTTAGCCAATCTAACAATGACAGTTTCACCAGGAATTAAAACAGCATTGCAACCTTTGCATAAGGTACGCTTTAGTCGCGGGTCCATCTTGCATTGAGCTTTATGGCCGACACTTTTAATATGAGAACCATAGTACAAGGAAAGTTTAAGACTGTCAATACTATCCACATTGTAACAAAGCTTAGCTGCCTGATACAAGAAGTTCATTCGGTGAAAGGCTTCCTTTCCAAGTTTTTTCCCAGACATTTTGGTTTAGTTTTTATATAATCTGTAATAAAGTTTAATAGATATAACCAACAATCAAAATAAATAAATCAAGTAATTATTCAAAGAAAGATAATGAACCAAAAAATCTTCAAACGTAGCTGTTTTTAATTTTTTGAAGAATTTTCAGAGAGAAAAAAAAACAGCTTTAATAATGACTAAATTTTCATTATTCATTATGTGGAATGAACAATTAAACTTTTAAGTAATTTGTAAATTTTTAAATACATATAAAAGAAATGGGAGTTACAACATACCAACTCCCAAATAGTTATTTATATGCTTAGATTACGTGTTTACTACAAAATGGTTGACTGCTTTAAAAACTGGTGATTCCCCCTTCTTCTAGAATTACTTCGATCAAACAACTTTTTATTATACCAACTAGTTCCTTTGACACTTCTGACTAATTGAATTCCATTCTGAGATTACGGAAAGCTTATTTTGGTTCCTAACGTGTTTTTTTTCTTATCCTGCTGCTGATTTCATCTCACAGATGCTCAACTGGATAGAGATCGAAACTCTGAGGAGATATATGAATATATTTTGGGGAGTTAAAAATAAGCCATTGCTTAACACCTTTTAGAATATGATTACCATCGTTATTCTGCTGAAAAATAATTAGTCTCTAAATCCCAAATATGGGCTCTTGTTTAAAATTTCTTTAAAAAAAATCTAAATAAAGATTTAGAGTCATCTGTAAATACCAAGTTTCCTTCTTTTAAAATACTCATACACTTGTTATGCTTTCTACAATTAAAACCAAATCATCACTTTCAAACAACTCAGCTGACTTAAGCCCAAAACGAGTCTAGGCCCAGTAATATGATGCAACTCTCGCTCTTTTTTCTGATTCACTATGTTCATCACTAGTCATTAAGTTTTAATAGGTAATAATTTTCATTTTATATCACTTTTATAATTCAATCAAATTAATTTTAAAAAATCAATTGAAGAAAGCACAACCTTAACTGGCTCTCTTGAACAGCAAAGCCTAGTATTTTAACTAGTAACTTAAACTTACTTTAATTACTTTGATACAAGACTTTATCAATAAAATATTAAGTGGGCAGCACAAGTCTACAGATAACACAAATCTACCTCTGTAGTAGTACAAATCATTAACTTGTACTTTCATCCTCAGCAAGAAACATTTTATGATTTCAAACTTATGTTAATAATATGTAGAAGTTTATACCACACCCCCTGATCAATATTTACCTATTCATTACATCTATAGTCTATCATTTCTACAACAATAAAGATCCAATGGTTAGAAGTAGTTGATTATTGGATAAATACTCTACCCCCAAAAAAGTGATATTTAAAATAAAAATTGAAACATTAATGATATCACATGGCCATTACAATAGTAGAATCTGTAAGAGAGGCTACAATGGGAATGCTAGCAATTTAGTGTAATTCATAAGTTCGGTTAAAAGTAAAACAGAACAAACCATTAAAGGTAACACAAAAATTTATTGTTAGCTACCGCTCAATTATAAAAATAGTTGAAAGTTCTGAAGATTCAAGAACATAAAGCAACTTTTATTTCAATTATTTAATACAAAACAATTTAATAAAGAACAAATAAACAAAGAAAGAAATCTTATTGTGGTGTATCCCAATTAATACAAATTCAATTCACAGGATATAAAAACAATATAAAAATTCATTAATAAAATAATAGATATCCAATGTGACAATAAAAAAAATCCTTGAATCCTACATCAAGCAAATACTAAAAAAACATTTATACCCTATTCTAATGCAACTTTAAAATTATTTCCGATGATGATTCAACATAACTCAAACATAATGTAACCTAAATTCACAATAAGAACTACAAAGCAAGGAAACAAGTGTTATTACTACAAATAACAATATCATGTTTGGTACTGTGATTACTACAAATAACACAATAACAAACATGAGACTTTAACTTTACCACAAATAACTTATTTTAGTTAGTTTTTTTATAATGCAATTGGGAAAAACCACAATGCAAAGCCTTATGTTTCAAATCCAGTAATACACCCACTTACATACACCTAATCAGGCATTATCAAGACACAAAAACAAAAAAGGGGTTATGTGAATCACATCTCGAAGAAAAAGGTGCAAAACATCCCAACGATCAACAGCCTAAAACAGGCTCCAAAAGTGGTTTTTCCCAATTGCATTATAATAAATAATAGTGTTTCTTTTTGAGTTTTTGGCTCTAGTTTATTTATTTTAGTTAGTTTAAAAAGATTGTATACAACATATATCCAGCAAATAACCATAAAAGGAATAACATATTTAATTAGTTTTAATGAACAAGTGATAAACTCTAGAACAACTGGTTAACATCAGAGGAGTAGGAAGAAATGCAGTCAGGAATATTGCATTAACAGTCATTTAACAGTTGAAGTATGATTAGATTACACAGGTTTATGTACAACATTTGGTTTAATAGGTAGTGAATCTTTGAAATTGCAATAACAAAATCAATAACAATATTTAGATATCTAATGTAAAGCAACTACGATGGAAATTAGTAAAAAAATCATTTTATTATGTCAAAAATAATACTCACAAATATTTAATCAAGTAAGATTACCTTTCCATCAACAGTTCCAGCAAATTTAAAAACAGTAGAAAATGAAGGATCTTCAGTTTTTTGCTTTTTGCAAGCTAATAACAAAACATCAATTGCATCCTCGTCCTGCCGTCTTTTAACACGAAGTAATGCCATAATTTGTTTCTAAATATTCATTGACAAAATATTGAGCCCAACAAGCGAAACCAGACCTGCGGAGCACTAATACTCAAACAAAAACAACCACACCGGTCTTTGCAAAACATCGATTTTTTTTAAATATCGATTTTCAGATATTCAGTAAGACAAATTTTTTTAAGCCAATGATCATGATCATGAATCAAGCAAAGGGAGTACTGTTCTTCATGCCTCTCATGCCATTTTATTTTACTGTCAGCCTATCTGCTGATGGTCATTGTTTTATTTGGCAGGTGTGGATGTAAACATAAAGAGAAGAAAAAAAAATCCATGATCTCCTACAGTTTATCAATAATTATTGCATATCCATCCTTTTTTGTATTCGAGAAAATAATTATGCGAACCAGTATAGCAAGCAGATTTCCTCCAATTGAGGAGACCCACTTTATATAGACTGCGTGAAGAACCCTATGAGGATCTTCAGATTCCGCAAGTACCATCGTCAGCTGTTAGCATATTAAATAAATTATCATCCAAAGCCGGATTTGAACTCGGGACCTTCGGCACGGCAACTCGGCGCTCTCCCACCGAGCCTCTCGCTCCTAATTTGTATCTTTAAAAATGTATATTCAATTAATTATCGCTAGTATAAATCCAAAATAGTGTATCTGAAAATTTGTGAATCTTTAATCTACACATTTATATTATATTTGCAGAAGAAAGAAAGCTAATAATCTCTTAATTAAATTAGTCTTTTTTTGGACCCTTATTTTGTTGCATCGCCTATTCTATTAGATGTTGGAATAGAAAACTACGGGTTATAATGTCACAAAGAAAGAAGGTATAGTCGTAACTAGAGTAGTTTAGAAAATAGTCGGAAGAGCGGTCAAAGAGTAGTGTAAGCAATAACAATCAATTATTTGTAATTAATAAACCAAACTCAGATCCGATATCAATCTATTCATGACAAACTTTATTTCCACTCAAACCCACTAGTTTGAAACCTAGCAATCTCTTCAAAAACTGATAATCCTCCGAGGCCTTTGAAGAGGAGATGGCCTCATGACCTTCTAAGTTGAACTCACTACATATTTGAGTACTGCCACTGGATAGTTTCTCTACTTGTCGTTCTTGCTAGTATGTACCAATCATTATATTTACTTGTTGTATTATTTTATTAAAGTTGTAAAGTTCATTAAATAAATTATTTAAAAATAAACCAAACTTATTTCGGCCTATGAACCAACAATGTTTCGGCCTATATTTTAGGGTGTCATCAGGACAGAGGGTTGTAGAGTCTGTGCGGCAACTACCCCTAGACATTGCATCCCTTGCCCCGATTGGTCCCTGGCTTAAAAGTTTGGTTGTTACATAATAAGTAAGTTCGGCTTACTAGTGTACAATTCTTTGACCCCATCCTCGAGCATTTTCTACATTACTCAGGACGCATGCGGTCAACCATTTCCTCATCAACATGGGCGCAGATATTGCGGAGAAGAGAGGATACTTTTATTTCAAACTGATCACCCAATAAGCCAAATGGTTTTCCTGAAAAATAGGTAACTTTATAGCCTGTCGGGTTGAGGTTAGGCATTGGAAGAGAGAAGACGTGTCCCTAGCTCTGCTAGCTTCTAACCAGCTAAGACAAACATTCTATTATATATATTCATTTATTATTATTATATTTTCTTATTTTTTTATCATTTTAGTTTTAATTATCCCTTACTAATAGTGTAATTTTAATTTATATCTCTATATATCTATGGGAGACCCCATAGATCTTAGTAGCCCAAAGGCTAAAAGAAAACGGCCTGGGGTTCGTATGAAAATGTTGCCAGATACTGTGAAAACACAACCTGTGAGCCCAACATTTCTAGTAATAGAGCGAACAGATGAAAAAGATTTCACTAAAGTGTCACCTTTTTTAATTAGTAAATTCCTTAATGGACATGCGGGTGAACTGAAAAATGTAAAAAAACTGAGAGATGGAACACTGTTAATTGAAACTAATGGCGGAAATCAATCAGAAAAATTATTGAAATGTGAAAATTTTGCCGGCCAGTTTCCCGTTAAAGTTACTATCCATAGTAGTCTGAACTATAGTAAGGGAGTTATCAGATGCTACGATCTTCAATTTTTGGAGATAGAAGAAATCAAAAAAGAATTATCACATGTGATAAAGGATATCGTATGTATAAAAATCAACAGAAATAACAGTGAGGTTCTTACGAACACTTACATTATAACTTTCCCAACTCCGAAAATCCCGGAATCAATAAAAATAGGTTACTATACGGTCAAGGTCCAACAATACATACCAAATCCCACGCGGTGTTTCAACTGTCTAGGATTTGCCCATCCAACCCATCTTTGTAAACAGCAAGCCAAATGTATACAATGCGGTGAGGCTAAACATGAAAACAACAGTAGATGCAATCTAACAGCAAAATGTGCGAACTGTGGGGGCCCACACAATGCTCTTGATCGTTCGTGCCTAATTTTTAAAATCAATAAAGGAATTAAAACCATTCAGGTTAATAATAAAATCCCCCTTAATGAGAATAAGAAAATGTATAAGGAGCAAAATCCAACACTATTCAATAAATTATTTGCCGAAATAATTAAACAAAATTCAAAAAATACAGAAAAAAAAGAGGTACTAGTACATTTAAGGGCCTGCTGGCATCAGCGCGCTCAGGTGTCACTTACCTCAACTATTTGGACCTTTTCAGGTTATGTATCAATTTGAAATAGGCATTGCCTTTCATAATGATACAACAGATTATAGGAAATGAAATAAATGAGGAACATGTAGACAAAATTAAACTATAAATAATAAAACATATATTACAAGGAGTATTCATTAAATAACAATTTTTAACTAAAATATGATTATTTTTTTCATTTTTTAATGTTTTTATTTTAAAGAGAAAAGATTTGCCCGGGCTGCTATTCCGCTCCTGAAACCTAACAGCTGTTTCTTCATCGTACACCTTCCGAAAAATCTTCTTCAAATTCCAACTCATATTTAAAGGAAATAATGAGAACAGATTCACGTTGAACATGACATAAACAATAACAAAACAAAGAAAGGTAACTATAACAGTAGAACATGGTTAGGAGACGCGTCACCAGAGCGCGCTGATGCCAGCAGCCCCTTAAATGTACTAGTACTAGACCTGGGTCGATCGATCATTCGTGGTGATCGAATCGATCATGACTCATTCCTATTGGTGATCGAGTCAAAATGATTCGATCATTTCGATCGTTCGGTCATTTCGGTCATTTCGATCGTTTCGATCATTTCGAGCGTTTCGATCATTTCGATCGTTCGGTCATTTCGGTCATTTCGATCGTTTCGATCATTTCGATCCTTTCGATCATTTCGATCGATTCGGTCATTTCGATCATTTCGATCCTTTCGATCATTTCGAGCATTTCAATCCTTTCGATCATTCAGGTCTCAGACTGAGACCCGTTGGGCTGAGCTGCTACTTTTCAGTAACAGCTCTAACCATTACTGTGATTTTTGTTACTTGTGATTTCTTAACTGCTACTGACTGCGATTCGTGATTCTGTCGAAATGCTACCAACAGTGATTGCGTCGGCGTACTTTTAATAATTACAAACCTTAAATAATAAGCTGATGTAACAAAATAGAAAAATATTTGTATTTATAACACTAAAAAAATTGTTTAATTAACCCGTTTACGGCCACTGATGCGTATACACAACATTAATTCAACAATTTTTTTTATTTCTTTAAATTCAAATATATTTCTATTTTGTTATAACAGCTTATTGTTTAAGGTTTGTAATTAAAAAAATAATAACAAACCTTAAACAAGGTCTCAGATTCAGACCCGATGGGCTGAACTTGAATTTGAACTCAATTTGAAAAATTCGGTGTGGAAGAAAATGGTCCGGGTAGAGGCCAATAAATTTCTCTTAGATATGGAGAAATGTTTATTTATTATTTAGTAAAAACGTTTGGACCTACTTTGCATATCTTCATCAGGGCTAAATTCGCAAAATACAGACAATTGAAAATTAAAAAATTTTAAAAATTGCTAAGCATGGTGAATATAAAGGTTAAAATGTATGAATGTATAGCATTAACCCATTTACGGCCACTGATGCTTATACGCAATACTAATTTAACAATTTTTTTTTAGTGTTATAAATTCAAATATTTTTCTATTTTGTTACATCAGCTTATTATTTAAGGTTTGTAATTATTAAAAATAATTTTTTAATAAATTTTGTGTTTCGATCATTTCGATCGTTTCGGTCATTTCGTTCATTTCGATCGTTTCGATCATTTCGATCCTTTCGGTCATTTCAATCCTTTCGATCATTTCGATCGTTTCGGTCATTTCGATCGTTTCGATCATTTCGGTCATTTCGATCGTTTCGTTCCTTTCGATCATTTCGATCGTTTCGGTCATTTCGATCCTATCGATCATTTCGATCGTTTCGGTCATTTCGTTCCTTTCGATCATTTCGATCGTTTCGATCATTTCGATCCTTTCGGTCATTTCAATCCTTTCGATCATTTCGATCGTTTCGGTCATTTCGATCGTTTCGATCATTTCGATCCTTTCGATCGTTTCGGTCATTTCGATCATTTCGATCCTTTCGATAATTTCAATCCTTTCGATCATTCGGGTCTCAGACTGAACCCGTTGGGCTGAGCTGCTACTTTTCAGTAACAGCTCTAACCATTACTGTGATTTTTGTTACTTGAGATTTCTTAACTGCTACTGACTGCGATTCGTGATTCTGTCGAAATGCTACCAACAGTGATTGCGTCGGCGTACTTTTAATAATTACAAACCTTAAATAATAAGCTGATGTAACAAAATAGAAAAATATTTGTATTTATAACACTAAAAAAATTGTTTAATTAACCCGTTTACGGCCACTGATGCGTATACACAACATTAATTCAACAATTTTTTTTATTTCTTTAAATTCAAATATTTTTCTATTTTGTTATAACAGCTTATTGTTTAAGGTTTGTAATTAAAAAAATAATAACAAACCTTAAACAAGGTCTCAGATTCAGATCCGATGGGCTGAACTTGAATTAGAACTCAATTTGAAAAAATCGGTGTGGAAGAAAATGGTCCGGGTAGAGGCCAATAAATTTCTCTTAGATATGGAGAAATGTTTATTTATTATTTAGTAGAAACGTTTGGAATTACTTTGCATATCTTCATCAGGGCTAAATTCGCCAAATACAGACAATTGAAAATTAAAAAATTTTTAAAATTGCTAAGCATGGTGAATATAAAGGTTAAAATGTATGAATGTATAGCATTAACCCATTTACGGCCACTGATGCGTATACGCAATACTAATTTAACAATTTTTTTTTAGTGTTATAAATTCAAATATTTTTCTATTTTGTTACATCAGCTTATTATTTAAGGTTTGTAATTATTAAAAATAATTTTTTAATAAATTTTGTGTTTCGATCATTTCGATCGTTTCGGTCATTTCGTTCATTTCGATCGTTTCGATCATTTCGATCCTTTCGGTCATTTCAATCCTTTCGATCATTTCGATCGTTTCGGTCATTTCGATCGTTTCGATCATTTCGGTCATTTCGATCGTTTCGATCCTTTCGATCATTTCGATCGTTTCGGTCATTTCGATCCTTTCGATCCTTTCGATCATTTCGATCGTTTCGGTCATTTCGTTCATTTCGATCCTTTCGATCATTCGGGTCTCAGACTGAACCCGTTGGGCTGAGCTGCTACTTTTCAGTAACTCTAACCATTACTGTGATTTTTGTTACTTGTGATTTCTTAACTGCTACTGACTGCGATTCGTGATTCTGTCGAAATGCTACCAACAGTGATTGCGTCGGCGTACTTTTAATAATTAAAAACCTTAAATAATAAGCTGATGTAACAAAATAGAAAAATATTTGTATTTATAACACTAAAAAAATTGTTTAATTAACCCGTTTACGGCCACTGATGCGTATACACAACATTAATTCAACAATTTTTTTTATTTCTTTAAATTCAAATATTTTTCTATTTTGTTATAACAGCTTATTGTTTAAGGTTTGTAATTATTAAAAATAATAACAAACCTTAAATAAGGTCATAATAAGTTTAAAGTTTTGATTTTTTTCCAAACAAATATTTTTAGGATAGTTTAATTTAAATTAAAATAAAAAAAATATTTTTTTGTACAGCCATAATGGCGGTAGAAAATATTGCGCTCAATGGGCCAAATAATGCCAAAAACACAACAAAGAAAGTGCAAACAGTTATTTTACAGAATAAAAGGTACACTAAAAAATCCTATTTTCATTCTGGTGTTATGGGCAAAGTAAATAGATTCACTATAATTTCATTAACCAATTTACGAGCAAGGCTAGAATAAGTTTAAAGTTTTGATTTTTTTCCAAAGAAATGTTTTTAGGGTAGTTTAATTTAAATTAAAATAAAAAAAATATTTTTTTGTAAAGCCATAACGGCGGTAGAAAATATTGGGCTCAATGGGCCAAATAATGCCAAAAACACAAAGAAAGTGCAAACATAGTTATTTTAATGAATAAAAGGTACACTAAAATGACAAACCAAAACGTAATACTGTTTATTTAAAATTAATATTATTATTATAGTGGCATCTAGCGGCAACGATAAGAAGAAATTAGGACAAGAACAGTTTAGAAAATTCTTAGAATCTAGAAGTAAAGTCTGGATGGGTCTAAAAAGTTCCCTATGCAATTAACTGTAGTAAGTTATTGTAACCAATAAATAGGGTTACTTGTATTTGAAAGCTACTTCTTGATTGCCCTTCCAAAAATAACATTTATAACTTCCCAAAATATCATTTATAAAACAATATAATCTATTTATTTAATTTGAAGCTACATGATTTATAGTATAATACATATTATACCTATATTACGAGACATCTTTTTTGAAGGGAGTAATATGTTGGAGTGGTTGACTGGTGGGGGTTAACCCCCCATGACTCAACTCTAATCACGCCAATGATTATTTATGAATAATATATTGAAGGTATAATAGATGAGTAAATTGGTAAACACAAAAACAGACCTCTGGAAAAGAATTCAATTAAGACTAAGGCATAGAAATAATAATTTGAGTAATCATCCTAAATGATACTCTGACATCCCAAATATCAATCAAATATATTCAAAATATATTTCAGAGAAGAAACATAGCACATGCATGAGCACGTCTTCATTAGACAGGTGCGGAAGATGAAAATGCATGGTCCTGTCTTCTTTGTAAAAACTTCATAGGAATGGCCAATGATTATTAAAGCAAAAATATTAAAGTAAAACGACTATTCTAAAAGCAGTATTTGAATTTAATACAAAAATTTCATCCCAGTAATTAAAATAAACAATGTTTTAAACAAGGAATCTGATAATTTAATTGTAGCAACCCTTATTTGGCTGAATTTAACATTTAAATCTTAGTACTCATTAGTGTTGAAATATAAGCTACTATACTATTATTTTTCAATGGGTTAAAAAAACACAAAATTTATTAAAAAATTATTTTTAATAATTACAAACCTTAAATAATAAGCTGATGTAACAAAATAGAAAAATATTTGAATTTATAACACTAAAAAAATTTGTTAAATTAGTGTTGCGTATGCGTATACGTGGCCGTAAATGGGTTAATGCTATACAATCATACATTATAACCTTTATATTCACCATGCTTAGCAAGTTTTACAATTTTTTAATATTCAATTGTCTGTATTTTGCATATTTAGCCCTGATGAAGATATGCAAAGTAGGTCCAAACGTTTCTACTAAATAATAAATAAACATTTCTCCATATCTAAGAGAAATTTATTGGCCTCTACCCGGACCATTTTCTTCCACACCGATTCTTTCAAATTGAAAGTTTCAATCCTTTGTTGACAATTCGAAATTACCCGCTTTAGAGAGAGTGCGACGAGCGCGACAGCGGCCAGACTTTGAACGAAAGGATAGAATCAGTCAAAGGATTCGATCAATCACGATCGAAACAGGTCCGATTGAATCAAGATCGAAACGAGTCCTATTGAGTCATGATCGAAACGAGTCCGATTGAATCATGATCGAAACGAGTCCGAGTGAGTCATGATCGAATCTTTTTAAAACCAGTGATTCGATCACTCGTGTATGAGTTACGATCGAATCAAAAAGATTCGATCAATCACGATCGACTCAGGCCTAACTAGTACCAATGTCCATTAACACAGCGCATTTTCTGGGGAATGCGGAAGGTGTACGATGAAGAAACAGCTGTTAGGTTTCTTCAGGAGCGTAATGTCATTCCCCAGAAAATGCGTTGTGTTAATGGACATTATATGAAACTGCAAGTGGGGAATAAAATTAGATGGAGATGCCAGAAAAAAGGATGCAACAAGACCTTTCGACCCAATTTTTGAGATAGAAGAAGAGACCCTTTCGATGCAATTTTTGAAGATATTGTTCTTTTTAATGAGCATTGTTTATAATCAATCTTTAATTATTTATCAGAACATAATATTTTAGATATTTATATTGTATTCATTAAATAACAATTTTTAACTAAAATATGATTATTTTTTTCATTTTTCAATGTTTTTATTTTATTGCCCGGGCAAATCTTTTCTCTTTAAAATAAAAACATTAAAAAATGAAAAAAATAATCATATTTTAGTTAAAAATTGTTATTTAATGAATACTCCTTGTAATATATGTTTTATTATTTATAGTTTAATTTTGTCTACATGTTCCTCATTTATTTCATTTCCTATAATCTGTTGTATCATTATGAAAGGCAATGCCTATTTCAAATTGATACATAACCTGAAAAGGTCCAAATAGTTGAGGTAAGTGACACCTGAGCGCGCTGATGCCAGCAGGCCCTTAAATGTACTAGTACCAAAAAAGATATTAGTACCCAGCCAAACACAGTGTTCAACTTTGGAGAAAACTTAAATAATAAATAAAAAAATTCTAATGAAAACCAATCAAATTCTATTCCCTTGAATCCTA
Organism: Arma custos; assembly: GCA_037127475.1. Classification (NCBI taxonomy): domain Eukaryota; kingdom Metazoa; phylum Arthropoda; class Insecta; order Hemiptera; family Pentatomidae; genus Arma; species Arma custos. The sequence goes on from CM073764.1 coordinate 100,592,891, forward strand.
CAACCCCCCCTCCACCTCCCACTCTTCCCCTTCTCCTACCCCCCCCAACAAAGATCTCTGCTTGCGGATATCTTAATATCTATTTACCATTGCCTTCACTTATCAATATAAATATTTATAAATCCTTAGCGCCAGTCCTTTTAAACGGCATTATTCTCTTAACACTACATTCGCCCTATGAATATTTCATCTATCACATAATATATATTCTACACACTAATAAATCTTTGTCGTATACATACCATGATTGACTTTTCCTTCATCCTCATTAAATATATTCTAGATATTTACAATATACCATTGTCTTCGTATTACGAACATATTCTTATCATACTCACAAATTATTATAAACTCCATGACAATCATTAGCTGGAATTGTAATGGTATAAGGACTCAATATGAAGAAATGAGGATCCTCTTAGAAGACAACAACCCAGATATATTATGTCTTCAGGAAACGAAACTAGCTCCAATACGAAACCTGAGCATAAACAATTACATGATTTAGAGGAAAGACAAAGAGATAGACGAAGTAGGAAGAGCTCACGGGGGAGTAGCAACAATAGTAAAAAAAGACCTATATTCAGAAAATATAGATGTTCAAACTCCCTTACAAGCTATAGTTATAAGAGTTAAATTACGCTACATGATAACAATAGTTAACCTATATCTTCCGCCAACAGAAAAAATAAATGAAGCAGCATTTATTAAACTAATCACTGGACTTCCTACACCTTATATAGTAGTAGGAGATATGAACGGATCTCATCATACTTGGAGCACATCAACAGAAAATACCAGAGGAAAAATAATCCGAAGAGTAATAGATAATACAGACTCAATCATACTCAACACAGGAGAAGCTACATATATCTGCCCAAGATCAGGATCCACATCTGCAATAGACCTAACTTTTACCTCATCTAACATTTATACACATGTTACCTGGAGAGTCAGTAACGACCAATATGGGAGTGACCATTTTCCAACTCTGATACATTTCAACACTGAAATGTCTAAAACCAAAAGACACCCTAGATTGGTTCTAGAAAAAGCTAATTGGGAAGAATTTGAAAAAAAAATAATAAAAAAATTTACAAAAAACCAATCAGAAAGTGTAGATGAAACAGTAGGACGCCTTACAAAGAACATCATACAATCAGCCCTACAGACAATACCTAAAACGAAAGGAAACCCTAAAACAAACCACACACCATGGTTTGATGAATGTCGGAAAGCTGTAAAAATAAAGAATAAAGCCCTTAAAGAATTCCAGCGAAAGCCCACAAAAGAAAACCTGATAGAATATAAAAAACAAAAAGCAATAGTCAGAAATCTTATGAAAAATAAAAAGAAAACTTCTTGGATTTCATACATAGAATTCATAAACTTCAATACTCCAATAAAAAAGGTATGGCAAAAAATCAACAAAATAGCTGGTAATAACTATATAGAGACACCAATATTAAAAATCCAAAATGAAATAATAACTGACCCCAAAATAATTGCAGAAAATCTTGCAAATCACTTCTCAGATATCTCTAATCCAAACATTAATCTTGACCAAACAAAATACCTTAGTGAAATTGATTTTACTCCATCCACGAGACAAGATAGTTCGTTCCAACACGATTACAATCGCCTCTTCACAATTTGGGAACTACAAATGGCAATAGATGAAACAAAATCCCCCTCCCCTGGAATAGATGAAGTGCATAATGACATGATAAAACACTTTCCCCCGGAAATTAAAAGCGAACTTCTTCTAACATTCAATAAAATATGGGAAACATCCACATACCCCCAAGCATGGAGGGAATCCATAGTCATTCCCATACTGAAACCGGGGAAAGATAATCAACAACCCAACAGTTTTCGACCAATATCGCTCACCAGCTGTTTATCAAAACTTTTAGAGAAAATGGTCAACAGACGTCTGATGTGGGCTATAGAAAAACTTAATCTATTATCGCCTACACAATCTGGTTTTCGGAAAAGTAGATCCACTATAGACCAACTAGTGACAATAGAAGCTGAGATTCTCAACACGTTTGTAGAACAAAAAGAAGCTATAGGAATATTCTTTGACATCGAAAAGGCGTATGACACAATTGACCGAGAAATAATAACTAAAACGATTTATGAATAATTTACCTCTAGAAGTAAAAAAATAACTAATGGCATTCCACAGGGTAGTGTATTAAGTTGTACATTGTATGCGATTGCAATAAACTCAATAGTGGATGTGATTCCTGGATCGATGAAAGCATTTCTTTACGTTGATGACCTAGCCATCTTTTTACGATTCAGGAATCATGAGTGGATGAGAAGAGACCTACAAAATGTTTTGAATAAACTACAGAGTTGGGCTGAAAGCAAAAATCTTCGATTCTCCATAGAAAAGACCAGAGGCATATTATTTTCAAGAAAGAGGAATCCAAGCCCAGTACCTCAACTTTTTATGTACGGCAATAATTTAACATTTTGCGACAACATAAAATTTCTCGGATTGGTCATAGACAGCAAATTGACATGGTTAGATCACATAAAATACCTAAGAGAAGAATGTTTTAAGAGGCTTAGACTTATGACAATATTAGCAAGGACCTCTTGGGGAGCAGACCGAAAGTCGATGCTGATGGTATACACAAGCATAGTAAGATCTAAAATAGACTACGGTAGTGTTGTTTATTCTTCGGCTAAAACAAGTAGTCTTCTACTTCTAGACTCCATTCACCACACTGGGATAAGATTAGCCACAGGTGCCTTTAGGACAAGCCCAATAGAAAGCCTATGTGCTGAAGCCTCTTTAGCTCCTCTGACATTTCGAAGGCAAGAACTAATAAATAGTTATATTATAAAACTTAAACTCCAGCCAACCAATCCAGCTTACCACCATATATTTCATCCCCGCTGTATCAGAAATTTCGAAATGAACACAACAAGAAACGCTCCTTTAGGCATCAGACAAAAAGAAGTCATAAAAGAAATTTATGATATGCCGTCAGACCAAGCCGAGCCCGACTTCCGATTACCCCCGTGGAAATATCACAATTATAAAATAGACCTATCCTTAAAACACAAGAACACAGGACCAAATAACCTTCAATTTCACAAGAAGATACTGGAATATTCAGACTATGAAATAATATATACTGATGGATCCAAGAAAAATGAATATATGGTTCGCAATAATTATGAATGGGACACCCAAAAAATATAAATTACCTTCATATTCAACAATATATACTGCAGAACTTCAGGCAATATCAACAGCTATTTACTCATCAATTAGCTGTGCACGTCCAAAAGTTTTAATTTGTACAGATTCAATGTCGGCACTTCAAAGCATATCAAATTGTAACAAAACCGGTCATACAATAAACAAAATCCGCAATTATTTAGAAATGTTAAAATATCTAAAAAAAAAACGTAACATTTCTCTGGATCCCTGGACACTCCGGAATTCCTGGAAATGAAGCTGCGGATAAAGCTGCCAAAGAAGCTGCAATGATGAAAAGCCCACCTCTACAAATATATGAGCCGAACGATGTAAAGGCATTTTTAAAGAACAGGGTCAGGAAAAATTGGGAATCTTGGCCGAAATACCACTAACAAACTCAGAAATATAAAAAAAAGTACGAAGCAGTGGACAAGTGCACTAAGAGGGAATAGAAGAGAAGAAGTGGTTGCGACTAGGCTGAGGATCGGTCATTGCAACCTGACTCATGCATATTTAATTACCAAAGAGCCCCAACCACATTGCGAATCATGTCAAACAACAATGACTATATAACATATAATAGAAGATTGTACATTACTACAAAAAACCTTTGAAAATAATAAAATACCCCGGTCTATAGAGCTTGCACTAGAAGATTCAAAAAATACAATGGATAAAATAATAAACCTTTTTAAAGAAATAGATCTCTACCATAAAATATAAGACGCAATTAAAATATAAATTAGGAAATAGATAAAAGAAAAAATTGTACGCAAACCAAAGAAAATTAAAAAAGTAAAATAAATTAAATGACCGTAATATACATAAAAGTGCAAAGGGCGTAATAACCTAGTAGTTGATCGCCCAAAAAAATCTAATCTAATCTAATCTTTATAGCCTGTCAGTATTTTCCACATCTCATTAAAGCACCAAGCTGATCAAATAAATCCTTCCCTCATGTTGCAAAAAAGAATGCTAATTCAATAGTAATTTTAACAACAAGGAGCTCATTGTGAAACAGATACGTTTCCACCTACATTTACATTTGTCGCCCATCATTCACCACAGATTGTTATTTAATTATAGTAAATATTTTTTATATTATAACTATAGTTTTGTAACCTTTACCTTTTAATTCGGTGTGTAACAATCATCTTCAATAGATCATAATCTACCTCGTTGTGGATGTGTTTTCCTCCAAATAGTTTAAATTTAAGAGCGGCAGTGTATTTTATATCTTAATGGATTCCAACTGAAACAATTATTATTTTACAACTGTCATAAATACGGTATTTGTAAGTTAAAAATACTGATTTTGTTTTTTTGGTATCTTATTCTTGAACCCATTTGTTATGGGTGTTAAAGAGCTGTGGCCTATTCTTTCTCCAATATCAGAAAAAAAATCCCTTTGGGAGCTTCAAAACAAAGTGATAGCAATTGATCTTAGTGCATGGATATGTGATTCCCAGTCACTTCATACTCCCCAACTTAATATGTACTTGAGGTATGATTTTTTTATAATGTAATGTAAAGGTGATAGTTGGGGGCTGCAGTCAATAAGAACACAGAATAAGTAATGAACTTATATTATGTGCCGATGTTGTTTTTATAATGTTTTTATTATGTGCCGACATTGTTTTTATAATGTAATTTTTTGTTTATGATTAGACATAGATGTATTGTGAATTTTGTGTTCAACTATTAATTATTCATATAAAAGTCTATGCGCCAAAGTATCACTGATAAGAGTTACATTTAATTTTTTATCACAGAACCTCTTTCGAAATATGATGTTGATGAGGAAATTATTTGCCTGAGTAATTAGAAACTTCACCAGTGTTCGGTAATAGGAACTATACACATAACTCAGCATAACTTATAATGTGCCCTCTCATGTTTTATTATCTTCATAAATTTCATTCCATTCATTTCTGTTTCTATAACTGCTTTATTGTCTTTAGTAATGGCTTTATGTTTTTTTGGTTTTACTCAGGCCTGATGATGGCCTAAAAGTAAATCAGCACATAATATATAAGTAGTTATTTGAGTCTATTGATCGCACTCCCTACAGTACTCTACATTAATCACTAATTATATTTTGGTATTGTATAGTAATATTAAACTATTTTTACTATAATTTGGTGTAAGCTCAGTCATATTTTTTTATTTCCTGTTCTAGATATGTTGTTCTTGGCTGTTGGTTTTTATTAAACTATAAATATCTTTTGTAAAGGAGATAGTTGGGGGGTGCAGTCAATAAGAACACAGAATAATTAATGAACTTATATTATGTGCCGACGTTTCGACCTACAGTGTAGGTCTAAGTTCATTACTTATTCTGTGTTCTTATTGAATGCACCCCCCAACTATCTCCTTTACATTAGATCATCCAGTCAACTATTTTCATCTCATATATAAATATCTTTGTTAGGGATATATTTTATGACCTGTCATATTACCAGTCAAGTTTTCTTTTACAGATTTTAAGTTGCAAACATTATTATTTTTTATATTTTATTTTAGGAATCTGTTTTTCCGTTCAACATATTTACTGCTACTGGGAGTGAAACCTGTTTTTATTTTAGAAGGGGTAGCGCCCATTATAAAATCAAATACTATCCAACAAAGACTGAAAAATAACAAAAATGACATAGTTCCTGAAAAGAAAGTTTCTCGTTCCCGACTTTCAAGTTTACAAAAACAAGTTTGTAAATTTAGTTCAATTATTTCTTGGATATTTATTTTTCTTTTTTTTTTCCAATTTTAAATGTTTTTAGTGTGTTGATCTTCTTTCATCTTTAGGTCTTCATTGTATACAAGGGCCAGGAGAAGCTGAAGCATACTGTGCTCATCTAAATCGGTTGGGGGTAATAAGTTTTATTTATAAATATAAATTTTTTAAATTAAAAATTTACAAATTATTCATGAATAAATAATTACACACAAAAAAATTCGCAAAATTACTTGTAACAATGTTTAATAGGTAACTGATATATAATTTGAAGAATTGAAATAAACTGCGCATAGATCTATGATATAAACATTGTTAATAAGCAAATGAGATTTTTATACAGTGTGGTCATTTTATTCTCCTTTATCATATGAACCTAGAATGTATTTGTTTCTAAAACATAAAATAGTTGCATTATTAACTTTTTTTGTTGTAATTATATTCTTACATGAATGTTATTTTTTATTTTGTTTTCATCAATTTGATTTAAGATATTATGAGGCATTAGTTTAATTTAGATTTTTTTTTTCAGATTGTTGATGGTATTATAACTCAAGATAGTGATGTGTTTTTATACGGAGCTCGTGAAGTATACCGAAATTTTCAAATGTCCCCTCATTATTCATGTGATAGCTATTCCATGAGTATAATTGAGACAAAACTAGGACTTACAAGAACTAAATTAGTTGGATATTCTCTCTTAGCAGGCTCTGATTACAATATTGGTATTCAAAATTTAGGAAAACAAGCAGCAATTAAATTTCTCCTTACTGTTCCAGATGATAAAATAATACAAAGGTAACTTCATGAAAGACTACATATGATTAAACTATTATACGTTAGGTCACAATGCTGAAATAGTAAATGCCTGGTCATAATATTAAACTTGCTCAGTTAAAAATATTTGTGAGAATAAACAGCCTTTCCAAAAGTATTAATTAACTGTAATGATTAAAGATGCAAATGAAGGTTACTATTATTGTAATGCCTTCTTTGATATGCTTTATTTAACTAATGATATATGATGTATTTTGGCAACAGTGTCATAGTTCTATTATTCCCTACCAACTATTTTTATAATTTGTATGGAAGTAGTAAGGATTAGTTTTATAGAGGCATGAAAGAAAGACAAGCTTAAAATTATTTAAGCATAAGATTTAGCAGGTTATTTTAAGTAGTTTTTCATTAGCTTTATAAAGTTAATTCTATATTATATATTGATGTAAATTAAGCTTCTGTATTTTAATTATTAATTATTATTTTATTTTTAGATTTGTGGAATGGAGAAATGATTCCTTCTTTAAGTATATCGAAGGAAACAAATTTCTTGGCAGGTTTGTATCATAGTTATAATTCAATTTTATAATTATTCTATTTTGTTTTAAGTTTTGTATCACATCAGTAGGTTACATTTAGGAATAAGCTGCATTAATTATTGTAGATTATACAATCATTACTTTTATTATAGTGACTTCGCATTGGAAATGAAAATAAGAGAAAAGTGTATTCAAGACGAAAGATTTCCAGACCTAGAAGTTGTAACAGAATACATGAAAGAACCAGAAGAGATTGAGTTTAGTTATAAATGGTCAAAACCTGATATAGGAAAATTTGTTGTAAGTGAATATCATTTTTTTTAATTTGTTGGTTTATGTTGTTCCCGTTTTCAGCAATTTCAATCATAAAAACTGATTGTCACAAACCTTTGTTCTTATTTATGGAATGTAATTATGACAATATTGTTACAAGTTTAATACCATTATGTTACAAAACAGATTAACTCAGCAACAATATACATTTATATAATTCATTAAAAAACTCCTTTTTTTTATTTTGAACATATAATTAGAATAGGGGATTATGCTTAATGCTTTATTATGTTTATGGTATAAGCTAATATTATTGATGTATATATTATGCTAATAGGGTACAGCAGTTAAAAAGCTGAAGTGGGAAGAGGAATATGCCATACAGAAGTTTGTTCCACTGCTTGCGAGGTGGCATTTACTTAATCCATCCATTGAGAGCGATCTCAAAATATCATCTATAATTGGTATACCTGTTGGAAAAAACTCTTATTGTTACAGAGTAAGTTGGAATAAGTATGATTTGGTAACGATTGAGCCTAAGACCTTGGTTTCTAATGTTTATCAAGAATTGGTTGAGGAATTTGAAGGTAAAAACTAATTTAAGCACAATAATTAATAAATTAGTTTAAATAAAATATTGACAAGATATTTTGTATTTAGCTGCAAAAAAATCTAAGAAAACCAAGAAAAAAACTAAGAACAAAAATGATGATGAAAAGTTATTGAAATCGGACCAATTAGGGCCTGCTAAATGCGATGATATTAATAATGATGTGGATGAATTTGATCTATCATTGGTAGTAGAAAGTAAATAAATCTTTTATCATGGTTTCATTTTAATTATAAGTAAATCTTCAAACAAGTGATTTAAAATATATGTATTATTTCAGCCACAACAGAAAATAAAAAACGTAGAAAGAAACTGCATGAGCCAAAGAAAAGTAATGGGAGTATAGTCAGGGAATCCCAAGCTGGGCCAAGTAGAAGTACTCCAGAAACCAATGGAAATGAAGATGATGAATTTAACCTCTCATTAATTATTCAGAATATTGTAACGAGGCCCCAATCAAACCCTGCCTTATCACATTTTTCATGACGAACGAGGTTTAAAATCGAGAACAGTTTAATAGAATTCTTTATTTTCATAATAACCATTATTTCAAAGCATAAAATCAATGTTATTATTTTAATACAATCATAATAAACTCCTTTACCAGCACCCTATGGAATAATAAAATGCATATATGTTACAAAATTTTATTTACGAAAAATTCTAGTTTTATTGATCTTTTAAAATATAATCGTAAGCATAAATAATTTATAAGTTAAAAATCATACCATATTAAATTTAAATAGTAAATGATTATTAATCTATTACTGATTAATTTAATTGTTTTAATTAGGTGAATGTTAGTATTTATAAAATAAATTATTTTTATACAATCACGTAAATATATTATTTTTAATAAAAAAAAAATATTTTTAATGAGAATTGTCTTTTGTCATTTTGATGTAATGAAGCTATGTTTTAGGAAACTCCTTCTGTCAAGCCCTCTTCCCTTAAATATATCTTTAGGGCAATTACTTTACTAACTTGATAATTTATTTGATTTTTAAAAAATACATTTATAGCCATAGATTTGATGCAGCATTCATGTGATATAAATACATTAGTTTGGTACAGAAAATAATTACCCATCAGTTAGTCATTTGTGCTTAAAATTAATTAGTAATCTATTAGATTATTCATAATTTTTTATAATTATAGGTCAATTTTTTTATTTTTAAAGAGAAAAGATAGGCCCTCGGTCAGGATTCGAACCCGAATCCTCTGTCTTTCCGTGACAGCGCCCTACCATTTGAACCACAAAGGCCGCCTGCCGGCAGAAGACAAATCTTTTCTCTTATCCGATCACATGTTGTCGTGTTCTCGCAATTTTTGCGATGAATACACTAGAATGAATGTTCTTTGAACATTAATTTAATTTTAGGATCTTATTGACTTACGTCATATTATTATTTATAATTATTGATCAATTTTTTTATTTTTAAAGAGAAAAGATAGGCCCTCGGCCAGGATTCGAGCCCGGATCCTCTGTCTTTCCGTGACAGCGACCTACCATTTGAGCCACCAATGGGATTGGATAAGAGAAAAGATTTGCCCTCTGCCGGCAGGCGCCCTTGGTGGCTCAAATGGTAGGGCGCTGTCACGGAATGACAGAGGAGGATTCGAATCCCGGCCGAGGGCCTATCTTTTCTCTTTAAAAAAAAAAAATTGACCAATAATTATAAAAAATTATAAATAGTAATGACGTAAGTCAATAAGATCCTAAAATTAAATTAATGTTCAAAGAACATTTGTTCTAGTGTATTCATCGCAAAAATTGCGAGGACATGGGATTGGATAAGAGAAAAGATTTGTCCTCTGCTGGCAGGCGGCCTTGGTGGCTCAAATGGTAGGGCGTTGTCACGGAATGACAGAGGAGGATTCGAATCCCGGCCGAGGGCCTATCTTTTCTCTTTAAAAAAAAAAAAAATTGACCAATAATTATAAAAAATTATAAATAGTAATGACGTAAGTCAATAAGATCCTAAAATTAAATTAATGTTCAAAGAACATTTGTTCTAGTGTATTCATCGCAAAAAATTGCGAGGACATGGGATTGGATAAGAGAAAAGATTTGTCCTCTGCTGGCAGGCGGCCTTGGTGGCTCAAATGGTAGGGCGCTGTCACGGAAAGACAGAGGATCCGCGTTCGAATCCCAGCCAAGGGCCCATCTTTTCACTTTAAAAATAAAAATATTACATTATTCATTTGCTGAAATTTAATTTTGAAAATGCAGGTTTTGCAGTGTTTAAATCCATTTAGAGGTTCCATCAGAAACAGAAATTTAAGTTTAAAAAATGCTGTCAAACAGTGTATCTTGTGATTTGTAAGTATCAGGTCATACTAAGGATGCAAGGAAGTTGTACAAAAAAGAAAAATAATTTGATTTGTATCTATAGATGAAAGTAAAAGTCATCTTAGTTATTTCTATAAGTAAAAGTCATTTTGATCAATAAGATTAAAAATAATAGATCATATTTTTTTACTCATTTCCTTTGTGCAGGGAAATCATAATTTTGTTATTTGTAAGATTACTTGAATCCATTCCCCTTAAATCTTCTCTTACGACATTAATTGGGCCTTTAAAATTTGAAACTAGAACAAGTAATTAAGGAAATATTACATAAATAAAAACTAGAGGAGAAAAAAAATTAAACAATTACTGAACTTAAATTTATTTGATTTAGTTTAAATAATTGCATTATATTACTATAAATCATATGAATTTAACTAATTACAATATAATTTAAGCTTCACAAAATAATACAGGATATTTTTAACCAGAATATTAAATATGTCTAAACATAAATATATAATTAATTACAATTGTGTATTCCTATATACAAGAGCACATATGCATATAAATATACCTGTATATTTATAAGCATATATAATTCCTTTTCCTCAAATTAATAGGGGCAATAAAATAAAACTCTGAACATTTCATTTACAATATAACAATCAAACTTTTTTACTTTCACTATCTCAGTCTTAAAAGTTAATACAGTAATTATAATAAACAATATTTAGGCAAATTTATAATACAATTTATCTCCCTAAAAATTGATTTAATAAAGATACAATAACATAAAACAGCTAAGTTTCTATATTGCATAAGAAGCCATAGCAAACCAATAAAAGAGAAGGTGGACTAGCATTTTAAAGGATCCAGTTCTTAAATTTACGGATGAACAAAATTCTGTTTTGCTAAATTAGATACATAAAATGATAATGGTAAATAAATAAAAATAAAAATAGAAAAAAAAGGAAATATTTTAATTGGAAATTAAACTATTTAAATTTAATACATGTTGAGAATGATCTAAAATTTTATTGCAACTTAACATTTTTATATGTATATAAACATATATATATATATATATATATATATATATACATACATTCAATTTTAAAATAATAAATATTTAACACAGAATTAAAGCATTAGGGGACTAGCCTTTATCGTTATCAGACGATTTATTAATAGTTTGCATCGGAGTTGGAGAGGCTACACGAGAGCTGACTTGTTCAGGAGATTGAAGCGCTGTCGAGTATCCCTCCATACTGCAGTCTATCTGACCTACAACCAGTCAGGCAGCAGTGTCTACATCGGCTCTGTACAATCTAAGGGCACAGCCCTTCTTACAATCATTCTTACCACCATACTTTTTAAATAGACAATATCATCAAATTTAAACATTAAAACAACTGATAATAGTCACCATGTTCATTTTGGAATACAGTGCACCTAAGTAATCTGAACTCGTTTAAATCAAGAGGATTCCATTAAAAAAAAAACGATTTATTTACTCTTGAAATAGTTTTGTGACAATTAATTATTGCTAATAAATTAATTTAATACCTTATTAAAAAATATACTATAACTTAAGCATATTAGGACCTTGAATTAATTTATTTTTGAATGAAGAGTTCCAGCTTCATTTTTAAAATGAAAATATATAAATTGTTTGATTTTTAAAATATATTGATTTGTTTGTTAATTACATTGATTTTAATACAAATTATATCGAATTATCTTTTATCAATTATGAGTAAATACATTTTGTTATCTTTCAGCAGAGTAAAATTAACTCAAATTTATGAAATGTCATTCAGGAAGGTTTAAAATGTGATTTTTCTAATTATATTAAAATAACTTTTAGTAAATGTTTTCTAAAAACATAAAAATAGGGTAGATAGTTTAGATTTCCATACCTAGGTGAACAATAAAATTTAAAAAAAAGAAGATTAAAACATAATCAAATTTTAAAAAATATAAAGAAAAAAATAAAATATTGCTTAATAAATAATCAATAAAACAAATATAAATAGAATAAAAAGTGGCAGTGTGACACATATTTAAAAATGTTTCTTACCATGTTGCATGATGGCAGCAGGGATAGCCAGAGAAAGCCGCCTACAGAGAGATTCTACTTCCTCCCTATGTTTCTGTTGTAATGCGTCCAACTCGAGTTTTTGCCTATAACCCAACACAATAAGTATTACAGAAGATAAAAGGGGTGAAAATTAATATTATTATATTTAGTATCATGCTCAATAGTAGACTTCATCAGCATTAGATATTTAACAGCACAGAAGGGAAGAATACCACAAAAGTGTACAATAAAGAAATAAGTATCATTGACCACGAAATGAAAAAGTCATTATAACTGAATATAGATGAATTACATTATTTATTGTATTTACTCTATAAGTGATCATGGTTAATTTACTCCTAAATTATTTTAGTTGGATAAAAAGAAACCACTTATTAATTTAGACTAACTAATTCAGTCCAGTATCATAGGTCCATAAAAATGAGAAATGGTTTTACAATAAATACAGTTTGTTTAATACAGTTAACTTTCAAATCAAAGTTCAGGAAATTTATTTATAAATAAAGTCAAGACAATTATAGTGTTCACTGCTATAATTCTTTCAATTAATTCTATTCAAACCGTTTTCCCCTCCTAATTGATAAAAATATTTTTATTTTTTTTTTTTACATTTATTACTTCCTTTCCTCTCTATTTGAAATGTATTTTCTTATTCCTTAAGTATTGACATTAAATATTAATTTTTTTAAATAAATCATTTATGTTTGTACATAATCATAAATTATATATTTATATAGTTTAACTCTGTATTCAGTGACAATCTAAACACACCACACTTCCCTTTTGATTTAACTCTTTTCCTTTTTAATTGTTGTTTAATCACTCTTAGTTTTTCCCACATTGAACTATCACTTCTTTATCATTTATTTTTTATTTCATTTCCAAGTTTTACTGTGCGTACTTTGTAGTTATGATTATATTTTATTTTTAATTATATATTTTTCTAATAATTCTAGCAGTAGTTATACATCTTCTTATTTTTATTACTGTACACCAATGATTGTATTTTTATCTAACTTGTATCTTTAACATTAAGCCCACAAGATCTGCAATGTTGATAGTGAACTTGGTTTTCAATATTATACTATTTCAGAACTTCCTGTTACTGCAGCCCGCACCTATTCACATATTTACCAAATTGTTTAAACTTTAATATGATTTTAAACACAAGTATTATATTACTTTCACTTATCTCTTAGCTTATCATTCTCTCAAATATACTATCTAATAACACTAAATATAATACTTTGAGCAAAACAAATAGAATCAACTAAAATATTGTACCTCCGAAGAAGAGCATGAAGTTCATGATTACATTTTTCTATATCTTCCTCTTGCGATATCTGTAAAAATAGTGAGAATTGTGAAGTGTAAAAATGGTATAGTAGTACTTATATATACTAAAAACAGGCACATTTCTGGTTACTAGATAATTTGTAGTTTACATTGGCATATTTAAAATGTTTCGCATATATACTTGTTAACTTATGTGTGCATTCTAATAAATAATATGATAATGTACATCAATTGAAATTTACAAAATCATAATTCCAAAAGGTAACGTTTCTTGAGCCTAAACCACCAAAGGTGAAATAAAGGATCAATATTCAAGCAGATTTTTTTAGAAATGATTTAACATAAATTTTCAGTAATATTATATTGAGAAATAACTGCTTTTGTTTGAACTATCTAAACAAAGTATAAATAAATATATATATAATACATATTTATATATATCATTGATTTAATAATTTGTATAGAAACCACTACAAAGAAGAGGCTACATTAACAAGTTGATAATTAAAAAATATCAGTTTTAAGAAAACATCGTGATTGAATGTCTTATAATAATTGAGATCGAGAAGAAGAAAGAGTATGTACAAGAGAGCAAACTAGATGCCCAAGCAAACATACCAAAGTGTTTATATCCCCCTACATCTCAGTGTTAAAAAACAAAACATAATACCAGTTAATATAGAGTTAAAGATTAATATTATTGCTGAGAAAATTCAACTTATTTTTTTTATTTCTCAAAATACTTCAATTATAATTCATAATTCAATTTTAAGACACCAATCAAAATTATAAATAATAAATAAGGATTAAAACATTGAACATTAAAAGTTTTTAATCTTCATTTTTACTGGTGTAACTTGAACAACCCATTAATAATGTAGTTTTCTCCATAAAATCTATTTCTTTATATTTTATTTTTAATATAAATAATACTTGATACCACACTATAGTTTAAAAGAGCAAAAAGTGGACTAAAAAAAGCACAAAAAGCTCATGCAGGCATTTTTATCTAAATATAAAGCAAGTGGATGTACAATAAAATACAATAGCAAGCAATTGGAAAAATAACTACAAAGCATGTTAAAAGGCTGAAGCAATTCATATGTTAGACTTTAGATGAATGGAATAATTCATTGACAAATAATTATTTTAATTACATTATAAGAAACTGGACATACCCTATCCAAAATAGTAAGTGTTAATATCCCAACTATAACTATAACGATTACCAAGGAAAGAATTACCTTGGCCTTATTGAGGAGCCAATGGCTGTAGTTAAGGATCTCTCCACAGCCAAGGGTTCTAGGCTGCCTCCTGGAAGGTCGGTTCTCCTCACAGTGTAATCTTCCTTCGCTAGGCCAACGCCGCACACCCTTTACATACCCATCTCATGTCCTCAACTAATGTTTTACTCATTCCCTTCTCACCAATTTTAAAACCATAGCCATAAATTGGGGGGTAGATTAATTTTTTTTTTTTCAAGTTCAATACACTTCTTTAATCCAACAAATCAAAAATCCAAACAACTGACCAAATTTTACATAAAATTACAAAACAAATTTAAAAGATGCAATGCAGAAAGAGATTTCAATCCTTTGAATTCTAAATATTCTTAATTAAACTGGAAATAAGTATTTGCATGGTCTATTATTATTAAATTATACATTTTAATCACTGTAGATTAATTTTAATTGATTGACAAGATTAATTTCTGATATTTCTAGACAATTAAACCTCTTATAGGCATCAAGGATGACTTTGTCCAATTATCCAATGACAAGGCTTTTTGGTGTTTTATCCTTAATGTTTGAAAAAAAAATTAATCCATCAATTGATTACATCTCATCAAATCAATTTGTATATCCTGTCTCATTGAACTCCCTTTTTTAAAAAATGCTCTATCATTAATGCAACATCAGATGGAATTTCGTACTCATCCCACGTGTTATGCTTACCTAAAATAATTTTAATTTTAATCATTTATTTCTTCATCTTCTCAACCTGCTGGGTATATACAAAGAATAATAAGAACACTTTAGTTTTTCAAATACGAATGCAGGGTGACCAATGTTAAATTTCCCAAATGCTACCCATTTAAATTGGCAGAAAAAAAATGCTGAATGGACCGGAACTCCAGAGCCATAAAATATTTTTAATAAAGCTACTTCTTCACATGACAAAAAATGAGACAGAATGGTATAACTGATCTATCTATCTATAAGAATTTCAGACCTTAACCAGTCTTAATAAAATAATCATTCTATGTAATGTTGTTATGATTCATAAGCAATGGTTTCACGATTTATGAAAACTAAACAGCAAATTTTTGGGAATGCCAATATTTTAAAATAAATTGAACTAAAACATGATTCAATTTTACTAAAAAAACATTTAATTTAGTTAAAGCCTACAACTTTAAAGAATAATTAGGCTTAAAAAATTGAGCATTTACATGATAAGAATTAGCTTTGTTTACAGAAATAAAAGAAAAGGAAAAAATTATCTTCTTAAATTTACTGATTAAATAATTATATTTCATTGTATTTTCATTTATATTAATCATCATTATGCCAAGAAATAAAACCTCTTCCTGTATCAAAAGGTGTGATTAATAACCAACAATAGAAAACATGAGATTTGCATAAAAGGATGTTTCTCTTCCAATATTAACAAAAGCATGATTTGTTGATAGAATTTGTCAGAATAAAAGTGTTAAAAAAAAAAAAATCAATTCAGAGACCGGAAAACTCTCCACTTATGTATTTTTTTAAGAACCAACATAGTGAAGTTTGGGGAGAAAACTCAAGGAGCGATCTTTTAGTGCACATGCACTAATCAGTGGAAAAGATATTTTATATTTAATTGGCTTCAATTATTTTAGAAAGAACTGAAGGAGACAACAATTCTAAAGTGGAATGTAATGTATGTGGTAGAAAGAGTAATTTGCTAAATACCAACTTTTTCTTCTGAAATGCCAAAATCATTCGAAATTGACTAACAAGAAGATTGTACAACTGTACAATCCTTATAGATACACTGGTGTATCTATAAGGACATCTGTAGATTTTTGCAATGATGAATCAACCGAAAATTAATGATCGAAATTGGCGATGAACTAAGTGTGCACTGTCCTCAAAATTAGCATTAATAATTAATTGCATATGATACTTAACAATAAATTTTTATTTAACTCAAAACCAACTAACTACAACTTTCTCACCAACTCAAACTATAATCCTGTAATTTTTAGCCTCTCTTGTCTGCTTTATTCATCTGGAATAATGATTATCAATAGGAATTTATGTTAAATAAGTTCTAAGAAATACTACTAGATGCCATTTTTAGAAGTTATAGTAATTTCATCTCTGTCTTTTTAACTGAAAGGTGAACATTAGAAGAACTCCTGTCTTCCCGCAGTTTTACTAGTCAACTAGGAATGTTGTCAACTTCTGCTGCTGTGTACCTTTTCAATTTTCTGGTGGACATTTGCACTTCCTCCTTATTTGGTTGTTCTATTAAAGATATAAAGGTTCAAATGTATTCTTGACCTCAAGCACAAATTAACTTTTATTTGAATGTTTCTTCAATTTATCTAGATCAAAATGTTTGGAACAGGGACGGATTTCTATTCTTTTTCTTATATCCAGTTTTCTTAAAAGTTTCGCGAGTACAAACTCATGAACTGAATCATTATATGACCTCACATTGATTATAAAACATTATTTTGCCATCTGTGCCACAACAAGACGTGACAAATTTTGTTTCTATATACGGTGATGTTTATATGTATTTGTGAGTATTCTATGTTTAAAAATGTGCCTTTGATTATTATGTTTTTCAAGATGACAGAGTTTTTATCAACAATATTAAATGTTAACCCTAGAATACATTTAATAATTTTTTCTTTATTGACTAATTATTTTCCCTAATAAAATCATTTTTTTGAATAATTGTCAATGCCTATTATAGCAATAACTAAATAACACTTAGCCAACAATAAACCAGAAAAGAAAAAATACACTATAATATTCAGCAGAGAACCATTTAAGCTTTTTTAATGATATTTCAACAAAATATAAAATTATAAAAATAATATAAATATATCGAAATATTCTGACAAACCATCACCAAAATAATAATTAGGAAATTGTATATTCCACAGTTCTATACAATTTTAAGGTTAGCAGCGTTTTTGCATGCATTATACAGAGGAAACCTTCTGTACCACAATTAAAGTTTTTGATCTCGCAAGATTTTCTGCAAGACACAGGAATGGATTATAAGGATATAAGTATAAGATAAGGATTATAAGTAAATTACCCAAAGCTTATTTTTTAAACAAATCTTCAAGCTGACCTAAATAATATTTGGCAATATACATTCTAAAGCAGAAAAATTGAAAACTGCTCTACAGCCAAAATAGGTACTTTGGTACTTACGAGTTTTTTTTAATTTTGGGAATCTCTTTGAGACCCATACTAAGAATAATTGAATAGAGTTTAGAACAATTTTTTTGTTTAATTCACAATGTATGTTTTATGCCTATTCTTTTTACACAGTCATATTAATCATTTTTAATATCAACACTTGAATCTTTACATGCCTATGCTTTACAATTATAAACTTCAGTCTCTGAACCAAATTCAAACTGTACACTAATTAGAATTGTTTACTACAGTTTCCATAGTGAACAGCTTAAATCCACATTAAATAAAGCTGTTTAGAACTGAATCTCATTTATGATTAGAAAAAAACATATTTTGTGTTAAATAAATGTAATTCCAACAAAACTAAAAATTGTCCTATAAAAGAATAAATAAAATATATTGGATGTACTGCACTACACTAAGCAATAAATGAACCTGTGATTTGTTAAACATAAATGGAGAGCAAAAAAAAAACTAAAATGAATTACGCTAGAAATAAAACAACTAAATATAATAAAGTTTGAGGGTGCTTACTAGTTAAAAAAGTGAAAAATGCAGTGAGATTAAATTTTCTTTAAATTGTAGTATTTAAAAGAAAATAAGTAAAAATAATATTTCATTAATTCATTTAGCTGAGGACACAGCACTTATATACACAAACAAAAAAAAACAAATAAAAAATAAAAAAATTAAATAAAAAAAAAGAAATGAAATATATAAATCATGCAATGACACTTCATTTCGTGCTAGTTACACACCATTAATAACACAAAATATAATGTGTTGAAAATTTAAAATAACACATTATACAAGCACAAACTACAAAACTGAAATTACCTGATGATGGTAAGTGGGTAAGATACTGGCAATCTTAGCTGCTAAACTACTGGTTGGACTCAGTACATCAGATTTTTGAGCTTCTGAAACAACTTAACAAGAGAATCAGTCTGTATCAATCATTGTGCTAGGGGTACATATTTAAACCCTTTAAACCAATTCAAAGTACAATAAAAAAATTGAATTTATAATATTATTTATTAATTTATAGACATTACCTGGAGTTGGAACGATCTCAGGAACTGAACTAACTTGAAATCTAGATACTTTTCTAACTGGAGATGAAGAAGTATCCCCGTCTCCTTCATTTGATTCCTAATGAAATTATTCATAGAATTAGTAAAAATTGTTCCGGTATAATATATAAAAATTAATTTTTTAAATACATAAAAAAAGTCTTATTTATTCCATTAAGACTGAAAACAAAGATCTTACACTAGGCTGTTGAGTGATATGAGCTAAAGATGTAGTGGAAGATGGAAGACTGCTATGACTTTTACTATTTAACATGCACTTTACCAATTCCTGAAAAAAAATTTTGTTAAAAAAAAGAACAGAAACATATTAATGCAGAGAGCAGTCCTAAAGCTACTGTATCTTTAAAAATGTGATACATCAAATATTTGGAAATTAGAATGCTAATCAGTAAAAAAAAAAAAATTGAGCAGCAAAATCAGAAAGTCAATGGAGTACACCAAAGAGCAAATGCACACTATATTTTTTAGAAAATCATCCTTGTCTAGAAACTATTCATCCAAAGAAAAAGGTCTTCAATGGTTTTTATTAGTTTTTTTTACAACCCAATTTTTGATTAGTAGAATAAGTGATGTTTAGTGGTATTTATATATTAAAATACACTAATATTTAATGCTTCATTATTGATTACGTGCTGTTGTTGGTGATTTTGAAAATCAATTTTTTTTTCATTAATTTCCTTTTGTTTACAACCTCTATATCCACACACATAGGATTTGAGAACAAAGAATTTAATACATATTAATATTAATGTAATAGCAATCAAAGCAGCTGGGTTATCCAGAAAGAGCCCTTAGAGGATTACAATACATCCTAGATTTCAATATTGATACACTACAGATAGTGAAATAATTATTGAGAACATTAATGATGCAGAATTAAGGAATACAATTTTCAAAACTAAATTCTATCCATTACGCTAAAAAGACTGATGTCATTTAGGAGGTAATAGAAAAAAGTGCCTAACAATGAAAGACTTAAGGTATACAGTTAACTTTATATATAATTTACTTAACTTGTTATGCACAGATTACTTATTTATTAAAATTTGATTTTTAATGAGTAATAATTATTAAAGTGCAAAACGTTTTTACAAACATAAGAAAGATTAATAAGCAAAATATTAAATTATTTGTTGACATTACCTGTTCCAAATTGTGTAAATTATGGGAAGTATGCCTTTTCATTCTCTCTTCTTTCAGAACAGGTGAACTGATACCGGATTCAGAGTAACTGAAGCTGGTATGAGTCTAAATAAAAAATAGCATACACGAGCACATATATATATATAATTTATATACATATATATATATATTATATATATATATATTATATATATATATATATATATATATATATATATTTATTTATTTATATTAGGATGTATAGCAAAAAAGAAACACTTTTAATTGTTCTAAAAAGTAAAGGGCTTTTTAAAATAGTAAAAAAAAATTTTTAAGCTTTGATATAACTAGTTAGCCCAATACAACAATGTCATTCTTTAATTTAATTAATCAACCCAGTAAAATCATGTCATTATCAATTGTATTAAAAAAAATAGTTATTGCCTGAAATTTTTAGGATTAACTGTTGGTTGATAATGTAACTATAATTTGTTTCTAAGTTTAACTTTAATTAAGACAACTTTGTTTATAATATGCATAGAATACAGAAATTTCCTTTTATTTTAGTAATTTGGAAAAATATTGTATTTTTTAATGCTTCATACTTAGAACTATAGGAAATGTTGGAATCATGATGTTTATTAACCAATAGTTTCAAATTTCTGAAAGGAATCAGGTTTAAAAAATGTTTAACTTTGGATTTTAAAGCTGAAAAATCAACTCACAGCTGCATTCTTTCTGTCCATTATCTGGAAAATTTAAGAATCAATAAAAAAAATAATTTTTTTTTAATACATACTTTTTTCGTAGAACTAACAAAATATGATTTCTACCTTTTAAAACTACTGTCTAAAAGAAAAAAATGCTTGGTGACCATTTTGATCCCTTTTTTTATTAAGTTATTTACAAAAGCTAATATGGGATGTATACAGAAGAAACCTTTCTAAACATGTATAAGAACTGATTCTCAACAGCTAATTATGAGTTTGTTTTAAAATATAATCCAAGTTATTGGAATCAAGTTTCTAATACACTTCTGTTTTTCCTTTGTCTTCTTCATATATGGACAAAATATTGACATGAGCAATTTCTAATCAGCCTATAAAACCTCTAATAACCTTTCACAGAAAATTGTTCTCAATCTGATAGCGATTTTAAAATAACTGATTGCATTTTTGAATTCTATTGTGACTTGTGACTGAGTTATAAAAATGAATTTCTATGTTAGCTTGAAAGAAAGCAACAGATAACGAATAATTTTCTATTACTATTGGACATTTTAAGAGTTTATTTTTTCTTTTTCTTGATTGTCTACAAAGATTCATAATTGTAATAAACATATAAAAAATGAAAGCAAACAAGATAATTACAGTGGTAACAGCTTGTTTCAATTCGATATGTTCAGTTTCAGTAGTATGGACGTCAGAATCTGAAAAATAAATTTATTATTTAATATTAATTTATAAAAAGTAAAAAAATTATAATTT
Organism: Arma custos; assembly: GCA_037127475.1. Classification (NCBI taxonomy): domain Eukaryota; kingdom Metazoa; phylum Arthropoda; class Insecta; order Hemiptera; family Pentatomidae; genus Arma; species Arma custos. Next base: position 100,614,864 of record CM073764.1, read on the forward strand.
GATATAACTTTTCATAAATGCACTAAAAATCATATCATAAAAAATAAGAATAGAAGCTGTTTGAAAAATAAGAAAAATCCAATGTACACAAGTAAAAACTTGAGGAAAGTTCACTATTTTTGAATACAGTACATCATTAACAGTGCAGATTCTGAACAATGCATGTAACAGTAGTAAAACAAGTCCAAGTTTTCAAGTAAGGAGCTCCTCTAGGTAAGCGTTAACAAATTGTGAACATGTGACAGTTTTCTTCAAATTTTGCTAATATTGGCTATGATTGAGTGATTTGATGACAACTCTTGCTAAAGGTTTCAAATATATAAGGATGAGTGAATAATCAGAAAGGTAGGTAAGTTTGTTTTCATAAAAGAGTCACCTAGTCACCAAAGAACCCCCTTGTGTCAATTAGAGTGTTAAGTTTCTCTTATTGTATCTTACTTAAGCAGAGATGTCAAAACTAAATTTTTTATCTCAATGACCCTTGGGATTAGTGTTAAAAAACCAAAACTGCAACAATTACCACCAGACAACAATTACCATAAAGACCATTCTATAAATTCTTGAATAGAATAAATTTGCTGTAGTATCTACTTGTAGTATTTACAAAATTTCTCTTCCAATCGGTCTCCATAAATTTAATAGGCCCAGGAAAATCCTTTCTAAGTTTGTCGAAAATTCAACATTCTCCTTATTCAAATAGTAATCTCATACAAATGGTTCAGATAACTTTAATTCTAACATATATAAAGAAGATTTTTTTTTTTTTAAAGTATTTTCTTCACAAATGAAGGTTTCCTCATCCAAATTCTTCTTTCAGCCTTCTCTTCCATTTGTCTCTGTCAAGCGCATCCTCCTCCGTCATTCCATGCCCAGCCAAGCTTTCTTCCACTTTAGCTTTCCATTGGGTTCGAGGCCTTCCTCTCTTCCTCCTTCCCTCGGCCTCCCACTCCATGACCAATTTCGGGATCCGCTTACTGTCCATCCGTTTCACATGACCAAACCATTTCAATCTTCTTTCTTCGATGACCTCTAGTATGTTCTTGTTAACTTCCATTCTTTCCCTGATGTCGCTATTTTTGATATGTTCCACTCTTGATATTCGGGCAGATCTTCTCCAGAAGTCCATCTCTACTGATAACAAGCTTCTTTCCTGAACTCTATTGAGGGCCCAGGTTTCAGAGCCGTAGATCATTATACTTTGGACCACAGCACTATATATCAGTTTCTTCGTCCTTCCCAGTATATTATTACTCCATAGGAGAGAGTTTAACATGCCAACTGTTTTCCTACCATTCGTTATTCTTTTTTCTACTTCCACATTTGTGGTCCCTCTGCTTTCCAGTATGGACCCCAAATAGCAAAACTGCTCCACTCTGTCCAAGCTCCCAATAGTTGGGTTGCCTGCTTCGCTCCTATCTGTGCACATATACTTAGTTTTAGTATAGTTGACATTTAATCCCCACTGGTTGTATTGGTCTACCACTTTTCTAAACATGTAACTCGCATCTTCTTCGTCCTGGGCAATAATCACTTGGTCATCAGCAAATAGTAGATGGTATAAGTGAAAGCCGTTTATAGGTATACCCATCGGATTACATTTTTTGTTCCAACTTTCCAAGCAACCATCGATGAAAATCTTAAACAAGGTAGGGGACATGCAGCACCCTTGAAGAAGGCCCTTGCTATTGGGGAAATCCTCTGATAGGGAACTCCCAATTTTTACTTGGCACTTATTATTTTTATATATTTCTTTTATGATTTTTATAATTTCATTATTTATGCCTGCCATTTCCAGAGCTCTCCATAATAGTTTTCGAGGGATGCTGTCATACGCCTTTTCCAGATCTATGAATACCATATCTAGTCTTCTTGCTTTCGCTGTTTGCTTTTCTAGTAGTTGTCGAAGAGTAAATATGTGATCAATGCAGGATTTTCCCATTGTGAATCCACATTGCTCCTCAATTTGTATAAATCCTTCCTCCAATTTAGTTTTAATTATTCTACCCAGCAGCTTCGAAATCGAATTTGTCACACATATGCCTCTGTAATTGTCACATACGTTTTTATCTCCTTTTTTAAAAATAGGAGTAAGGTATCCCAGTTTCATTTCTTGTGGTATAATATCACCTTGCAGTATGCTGTTCATGAGGTCCGTGAGTAACCCTGTCACCCCACTGTCGCCATATTTAATGAGCTCAGCATGGATTCCTCCAGGCCCAGGGGCTTTTCCATTCCTTAATTTTTTTTGTTCCATCTCTAGTTCTTCTTGAGTGGACACTAATTGATGTACCAGTGTAGGGGTCTGTTTCCTCTTCTATAAATTCTGTCCTGCTCTCATGCAATAATTTTCTATAGTGAGCAGCCCAATCATTCATTTTTATCATGTTCAATCTGGCATTCTGATTTTCTCCCTTCCTCATATTCTTTAACACAGACCATGCCTCAGATGCTTTCCCAAATCCCAACTTACTGTTTATTTTGGCACATGTAAAATATAAATATAAAGAAGATTAATGTAGTAATTAAGGAAGTAGTGAAATAATAAATGTTTGAAATAAATTTAAAATAGGGTTTTTTGAATGGAAATGGGTAATAAGTTTCGAAGCAGCACAAACGATAACAGATTTTTTGAAGGAAGGGAATTTGTGGAAATGATTGTATGATTGTGAGCTGGAGTCTTGAGTTTAGTGAGTTTTTAATTTTATTATTTTTCGGTTTGCGGCGATTTTTTTCCCTAGTCGATTGCAAAAGTTCATTACTGAAAATAATAAATAAAAATGAGAACAGGAGGTTTTCATCAAGATAAAGACATATCATAATTTTAAGAGCTGAGTTTTATAAAAAAAAAAAAAAATAATATTAACCTGCAACAGAAGCATCCACTTGATTTTCTGCTCCAACTGAAGCTGGCTGTTGAGTATTCTGTGAGGAAGCACCACTCTAAAAAAATATGGTAATATTAATAATGTTAGCTAAGAGTCCATAAGCTATCTAAATCTAAAAGAATAATAATAATATTATGATGATATGAGATAGAATGACATCAAGGAATGTCGAGCACAAGACACAATGATATGATTGTAAAGTTTTCAAATACAAAAGAGCCCATTTTACTTTTTTATATTATATATTTTATTTTATTTTATTATTTTATATTTATATGTGGCTCTTTATGTTAAAGAGCCACTTTAACATTTTTATAGCACTGGATGAAATACAGGAAAATCTAACATTAATTAATTTTGTTGTTTCCGGTCACGGGTCCGGTGTTTTTTATACAGGGTTCAGTTAAAACATTATTAATTACATAGTAAATAGATTGTGGACAGACAGACAGTTCAGACTGATAAAAAAAATTAAAAAATGAGAGTAGGGAATTATCTGGTTGTTATGTGATAGTTAGCATCGGGATGAAAACAGTGTCAAGATCCTAATGAATGAAAATATGTTGTCCTCATCCTGATAACTAAATTAATAAATATTAAAAATTATGAAATTAAGTCGAGTAAACTAGATAACAATAATCACATCCTCTCATGACAGCCGAGCGTTCTCAACCTTAGACCTCTGGCAACTTATATAGATAACGATAATGAAAATAATAATTACAGGATATGAAGGAGCACCAGCAGATATCGAATGAAGTTTCTGTTGCAATGTGTGCATGTAAGCATCATAAGAACTTTGAAGGTGAGGTGTTGGAGGGTGAGACGGAGGTGTGCCTCCTAAGGATATTTCACTCTGAGAGGTAAGTTGAGAAAGCTTGTGATGAAGATCCACTATACTTGATGAAGCACCACTGGAAAAAAAAATACAATAATTAAAGTTTTATTTTACTACAATTTTATATGAACTTAAAAGATAACTTTTTAATACAGCATATTTAATGAACGGAGAAATAGTTGGGGGTGCAGTCAATCAAAATGTCAATCAAGTTACACTTATTTATGTGAGTTTTATTAAGATTTATTAAGTGCCGACGTTTCGGCCTAAAATGTAGGTCATCTTCAGGGCTAAGTGAGAGAAACAAACAGAAATATATAAAAACGTTGCAGTAACAAGAAAATATAAAGTGGTACAAGAGTGGAAATTAAAATAGTGACTAGATATGATGAAATAGTGAATAGATATATGATAAATAAAGAATGAATATAAGGGTGGTTATAGAATATAATAAACTTAAAATAGTGATAGATAAAAATAAAATTGTAGATGATGAACAGAAATTCTAATAGTGACAGATATAATAATAAAAGAATACGAATGTAAAATAGAAAAAATACATGTCAAGAAAGGATAAAATGTAAACAATAATATAAAGGGAAAGAAAAATGAGGAGGTAAACGGAAAGATACAAAATGAGAAGATTAAAATATAGAAAAAGGGGGGTTGAGTATGAAGGATTTAGAAAAAACTAGTTTAATTATAGATATGGATATGATACCAGACATGAGGGGTTACATAGGTAAAATGTAATAATACAAGCATATATAGAAAGAAAAGATTGATAAATTTCAAAAATTAAACATTGAAAATAGTGTTATTTATAACTATGAACTATGAAGTATGAAAAGAAAATAGAAAATATAAGTAAGGGAAGTTAATATATAACTGTATACAGTTAGAAAGAAGTGGCATTAATGCAAAATAAGATGTGAATATAACATAAACGTATAGAAAAAAGGTAAAGGAATACAGTAGATGAAAAATATGAGGCTAAATAATAATGAACTCTATGCTATTAACATATGATGGATGCCAAAAGTAGGTTTGAGAACAGGTGCGAAGAAAGGTGAATGTGAAAAGGATGGAGATAAGATAAATACTAAGATATGTACTAACCGAATAAAACACATGGCAGCTAGGCGAGCTCAGACCCAAGTGAAAAATACGTTAGACTGGGCGGAAGCGATAAACACGATCTCTGACGGCCAAAAAAAATAATGACAAAGAAGGGGGAAGGGGAAATGCAGATGCAGTGGATATAAGTGACACGTAAATAATGTAAATTGCGTGAAAAAATAAAAGTCAATGGTCAAAATGTAATTAAACAAGAATGGCATAATAAATTAAGAATGTAAGGTTATTTTAGTAAATTAAAAATTTGGGAGTAGGTTAGGGATAGGTGATGGGAGTCGGTCTTGGCATTAACGGTAGAGGAATCTAAATTGATGTGAATGGTTTCTGAGAGGATGCGTTTATTATAATTAGGAACGGAGGCTAGGATCGACGTATTTTCGAAGTCAAAAATGTGGTTAAAGGATAGGGCGTGTTCGGAGAGTTTAGAAGCGGTTGGGTTGTGGAAGGAAATGGAGTATTTGTGTTGGGTAATGCGGTCTTTAAGGAGGTTTTTGGTTTCGCCGATGTAGCAAGAGTTGCAGTTGGGAGTAGAGCAAGGAATACGATAGACGACCTGAGAGCGATGTTTTAGGGGAATGGGATCTGTAACTCGGGTATAAATATTGGAGAGTTTGTTGTGGGATTTAAAGGCGATGCGTAAATTGGGGATCGAGGAACGTAGGGATTTTTGAATGTTATTAGAGAGGGAGGGTATATATGGCAAGGATCTGTATATAGGGATAGAAGGCGGATGTGGAGATCGGGTGTGGGTGGGTGGGTTATAATGGTGATGGATGAGTTTATTGATAACATGGGGAGGAAAATTGTTTTTTAATAGGATTTCTTTGATGCGGTGGGTGTTGGTGTTATGGAAGCAAGAGTCGGAGAGGGATAGGCCACGGTGGATGATATTTTTGGCGACATTGATTATTTGGTGATGCGGATGTTGGGAGTCATCGGCACTTAATAAATAAGTTACACTTATTTAGGTGTTTTGATTGACTGCACCCCCAACTATTTCTACCTTACATAAGAAGATACAGTCGACCAATTCTTCTCTAATATTTAATGAACAATTAAATTAAAAATCATCTTTATTATGGAGCAAAATATATCTTAAGATCATAAATAACTGGACATGAATTCTAATAGAATAGTAGAACTAGAACTAGTGGTTAAATAGGCAACTAGTTTGTTATTTAAAGTCATTTTTTTGCCACTACGGCTAATTGGACGATGCCTTAGTGGGAGCTCTAAATTTTGCCTATTCAGGTTTAATTACAAGTATCTGACATCGTATTTTATCTCCATTCTCTAACTGAATTTTTATACCTATTTTCTATACGTTTCTTCTATATTTACATCATATATATATATATATATATATATATATATATATATATATATATATATATATATATATATATATATATAAAAGAGAGTGGCGTTAGTTACTGACCTAATAATTCAAGAACGCCTGGACCGATTTCGATGATTCGAATCATTTAGGACTGGTGTTCTTGAGTTATATATTTATATATATATATATATATATGCATAATATATATTTTTGTAACCTTCACAGCTTCTCTATTAATTTTATATCAACATATGATCTATGACTTCCTGATCACAACTTTACATTATTTACATAACAAAACCCATTTTTGAAAAATTTTCACTTAACACATTTGTGAACTAAGGCATCAACTTTTGACAGCTGATTCATTTGCAGTCTTTTCATCTCATACTATTCTGTTTGATAATTGTGTGTGGTAATTATTTATTTATTATTTACAATAATTGTAGTTTCAAATATTGCATTTAATACATTGTTTTGAAACGATTTATCAGTTTGATGAAATACACATTGTGAATGGTTATGTTCTTTGTTATTGCATAAGATTAATTAAAATTTTCAATATAACTACCCAGTTAACAGTAATAATAATGCAAGGTTATGATATTTGAGCACATGTTTTCATCTATGTTTATTTGTGAGGTTATGACATTTATATTTATTTATTTATGTAAGTATCGATAAATCCTTAATTGCTTTTGTGACATTCATTTTTTAGGGTTATTCACAATGCCGCTAGCCAGAAGATCTAATCTTTCGCATCGAATCAGTCATGCAAGTACAGTTCGGAATATGGCCAATCAATTGAATATGGATGAACAAGAAATCGCACAAGAACAGAGCCGTGTTAGTATGGCACGACTTGCATGACAAACACAAGAAGAAAAACAGATGGCAAATGAAACGACTCGGTTAACAATGAGAATTCGTCGAGCAAATCAAACAGCTCAACAACGTGAAAATCAAAATAAACGCGTAAGAAGCTGTTCAAGTGTTGATTTGAATCGAGTAGCATTTCATTACGATTGCACAATTGACTACAGCTCGCATCCTTCCGTTCAAATTAGCCCAATGAAGGTTGTGTGCAACCATTGTGGGACATTGAAGTTCGCTGGAGAAACACCTGGATTGTGTTGTCTCAGTGGCAAGGTTAAATTAGCACCATTGCCCTTGCCACCAGAGCCATTACATTCTTTGGTTCTTGGTGAAACACCAGAATCACGTCATTTTCTATCGAACACTCAGAAATATAACGGATGCTTTCAAATGACTTTAAGTCATTGTTTATAATATGGAGTTCATTTATGGAATTCAAAATTCACTCTCCGTTTAAACTCAACATAGATTTCTATTTAAAATCAAAGAGGACGAAGTCGCGGGCAAAAGCTAGTATTTTATATTAATGCAACTTCATTCTCATTGAATACAGGGTACTAGTATGTTTAAGGGCCTGCTGACATCAGCGAGCTCAGGTGTCCCTTTTCTTAACCATCTCCTACTGTTATAGTAACCTTTCTATTGTTTTGTTATTGTTTATGTGAAGTTGAACGTGAATGTGTTTTTGATTATTTTCTTCAAATATGACTTGGAATTTGAAGAAGATTTTTCGCACGGTGAACGATGAAAAATCAGCTGTTAGGTTTCTTCAGGAGCGGAATGTCATTCCGCAGAAAATGCGTTGTGGAAATGGACATGATATGAAACTGCAAGTGCGGAATAAAATTAGATGGAGATGCAAGAAAAAAGGATGCAACAAGACCCTGGGTATTCGATTAAATACGTGGTTGAGGAATAGTACATTACTTTTGGAGACTATTGTCCATTTTATGTATTTTATATAACGAAGTTAGAGGGAAGAGACCCTTTTGATGCAATTTTTGAAGATATTGTCTTTTTAATGAGCATTGTTTGGAATAAATCTTTCATTGTTTATCATAACATCATATTTTAAATATTTCTATTTTAAACATTAAATAACAATTTGTAACTAAAATATGATATTTTTTTTAATTTTTAAATGTTTTTATTTTAAAGAGAAAAGATTTGCCCGGGAAAATCTTTTCTCTTTAAAATAAAAACATTTAAAAATTAAAAAAATTATCATATTTTAGTTACAAATTGTTATTTAATGAATATTGCTTGTAATAAATGTTTTATTATTTCTAGTTTAATTTTGTCTACATGTTTCTCATTTATTTCATTTCCTATAAATCTGTTGTATCATAATGAAAGGCAATGACTATTTAAAATTCATGCATAACCTGACAAGGTCCAAATAGTTGAGGTAAGTGACACCTGAGCTATTTGGATTAGATTAGATACTAGTACATATTTAACTGCATGTTATACAGTTATATAACATCCCATACTTATATTTTCAATTTTATATTTATATTTTACTTTTCTACTTTTTATTCACTATATTTCTTATCTTTGCTTTCTACATATTTCTTCTATTATTTATTCTTTGGCATCATATTTTGTTACAAATTTCTTTCAGTTTACTTATGTTAACTCTCTAGGATTCTATTGTCATACATGTTATATTTTTCTGTATTAAACTAGGTTTTCCATACTTTTATATCTCTCCCTTATATCTCACCTTGTTATGTTTATACTTTTTTTCATTTTGTATCTTTCTGTTTACCTTCTTTTTTTCTCTTTGTATTTTGTTTCCATTATCACCTTTCTGTACATTTATTCTGTGATAATTTTTATTCATATAATTCTTTCACTATTTTGTTTACTGTTCTATTACTCTACATATATTATTATATTTTGGTACTGTTATGTAATGTATTTTTATAGTTTGAGAGGAAAATAGTTGACTGGATGATAAAATGGAGAACGGAGATAGTTGGGGGGTGCAGTCAAAAAAACACCAAATAAGTACTAGACTTATAATTTGTTAGTGCCAACGTTTCCACCTACAATGTAGGCCATCTTCAGGGCTATGAGAAAGAAACAAACAGAACAAAAAAATATATAAAAACGTTATGGTAACAAGAATATAGTGACATGTAATGTAGAAAATTAAAATAGTGACAGATATGAAAATTAAAGATAACGAATATTAAAATAGTGACAGAATATAACAAAATTAAAATATTGACAGATTTAATAAAATTAAAGATAATGAACAGAAATTAAAATAGTGACAGATATAATAAATAAAGTTAACGAATATAAAATAAAATGCAGAAAATAAATGTACAGAAAGGATAGAAAAATTAACATACTATAAAGGGAAATAAAAATGAGGATGTAAACCGAAAGATACAAAATGAGAAGATTAACACATAAAAAAGGGTGGCACATGAAGGATTTAGAAAAAACTAGTAAATTAAAGATATAAAATGTATGATAATGGACTTCTAGAGGTTATATAAGTAAAATGTATGAAACATAATAATACAAGAATATGTAGAAAGAAATGAATAGGTATCTCGTAGAATGACAGTTAGAAATGTAAACAATTTGAAAATATAAGTATGGAACTATTTGTACAATAACTATTGTGTATTATGTATTACTATTGTACAGTAACTATTGCGTACAATAACTATTTGAAAAATAGTTGATTGGATTAATAAATTTAAAAAATTAAAAACAGTGCTTATAAATATGAACTCTTTGATTACCAACATTAGATGGATGCCAAAATGATAAGGGAGAAATAGGAAAATATGTAGTGTGAGGAATGGAGAAAGACTAAAGAGAAAAAGATATAATAAATAAAATATTAAGAAAATATATATAGAAATAGATATATAAAAATTAAGAATAATATTCCTCCTCTCTACTTTTCAAACTACTGGGACTACGAAAAAATTTAATAAAATCTGGGTTGTAAGAAATGTTACATACTTTAAATTATTTATAACAATTAAGTTTTGTAACTACAAAAATATTAATTACTTTCAAACTTGCTTAAAACTCTTCAATCATATCAAAACATGAGAAAAGTCTTTACTAAGTTAGATGAGTGATTATTTAAATTATATATACCTAGCAGCATTTTCAAGTGAATTATGATGTGACAGTTTTGTATGAGTATTTATTTCCTGACCACTTTCTACGTTTTCAGGGGCATCCCCTTCTGTAAATAAAATATAGCAATAAATATTTTAAAAAATATATAAAATAACAAAAATTACTGCCTATGTTGTAAATTATGTTTAGCTTAAATTTTCTATTGAGTCTGATAAACCTTAAAATAAATAAAATTACTTTTTTGTCACGGACCTCAGGACATTTAGTGATACCACCAAAATCAAACATTAACTTGCAATTTAGTGAACAAAGTTACCTACGGATTACCAAAAGACTTCATGTAAAAGGGCAAACAGAATATTAATTAATTGCTGACATGCATAGGTTAATGAGGATTTCCTGAATATAATTTAAAAAGACAATGATGATGTTTTAGAACAGACCAGTTGTGATATCAAGTGATTAATTTTAAACTACACTATGTTAATGTAGCCCTCCCTTTTTATGTTCTCAGTTATTTTTAATAAAGATACAGCACTGCTTCAATTCTAAAACACGTTTATTTGGAATTGAGATTTCATATGATCCGAGCACCTTAATTAAATATCACATATAACATTTTGGGATTATATTACATTTTAACTTATATTTTGTATTTCCATAAGAATGCCCAAAATATCCGAACGAATAATTTTTGTCAGTTATTAAGAACACCAGATAGTATTTAATCAGATATAAAACTGACCTTGGTTATGGGAATCATTGCTTTTATAACTCTCTTCACTTATTTTACGACTTTCTTCAGCAACTTCCTTAGGTGCAACAACCTACAACGGATTGAAAATTAATAATCAAAGTAGTAATAATAATTAGAAATATAACAGTAACATATTATATCATAATAATAAAATAACAGAAGTTAATAAAACTAAAAATTAAACAGTCTACTCTCAATAATTTGAATTACGCAATGATTCGATTTTCTGTTTTTCACATTCCTCAAAACATTCTAAAGAGTTAAAAAAATATCATCATAAGTTTAATTAGATATTTTTACAATTTTATCACTAACAGCAAAGCTAGAATGTAATTTTATTTCTACTGGTTTATTTATTTTATTTCTACTGGTTTTTTACCTGAAAAAAATAAAATAATTATAAACATATTAGTTTCTTTTGTTCGTAACAAATATCATAGATGATTAAAATAAAGAAAAATATGAACAAACTTACTTTTGTAGGAGATTCAACTACTGGACTAACAAGAAATCGAGATATCTTTCGCATCTGTAAAAACAACAGTCATAGATACATAAAAATCATAATTCAAAAACATTTTCATCCAACAAGCCATGTTAATCAAGTTAGTAGTACATACAGGGGTTGTGTTCGGGCTTGGCTTAGCATCCTCAGTTGGTGGAGGACTTTCGTCTCTCTGGAAAAACCACACACCACACATATACCATCCCACCAATGTTAGATCATTAAAGTTATTTCAAATAAATAATAATATGCAAACATGTTAAAAGCATTTTCAGAGCAGTAGTGCATTTTGATAAGATACAAAACAACAGCATGCTAAAAGTTAACAAGGACTCAGCTCTGAAAATGCAGCACAAAGACCTGTCGATAAAGCTTAGGTTAGAAACATTTTGCTGGCTTTTGACGAATGGCTCAATATTTTAAAGAAAAAAATTGATTAGGAACAACAAAAACAGATATACCCATACAAGCAAACAAATACTTGGGACAAAACCATTGAAAAGGCTAAAGCTGAGAGATAATTAGAAAACCAAAAGAAAATTAATAACATTATTATATTATTGAATGATTGGTATGAATATCAGTTTGTGGATAACACAGAAGAGCTACATAGGTCTCTCTAAAAAAAATAATAAATGATGCTGATGCATTATTTTGCAATTTGATATATATTTCTAAAGATAAACCTATTTCCTCAATTCCACAGTTAAGCAATATTTCCTTTATTTGTTTCTTAGGGGATTATATGGTACAGAATAAAGATTAGTTTTTATTTCATTCAAATGAAGGACTAAAAAATATATACTAAAAAAGAAAACTAATTACAATTAAAGCTATTAGAAAATCAGATTGATCATTTTATTCCAAAATATATGTTGGAAGAAAACAAAGAACAAATAAATATCAAGATTTTAACCAAGATTACAGTTATGGATTTGTTGAAGCCATTAGCAAATACATATGGCTAATAAGTATGTAATCATAAAAGGCAAATAAATGGGTATTCGATTTAAAAAAAATGTAATCTACTAATTATACAACAGTAACCCATAGAATTAGATTAATATGTAACTGACAGCTAGTATTTAAGCCAATATTAGTGAACAAACAAACACTAGATTTAATAAAAATAATATCCTATGCAATAATTTTACTTTACCAAATAAGACTTATTAATGAATACTTAAATCAATGGATTTGTTTGATTACAGTTAAGTATAAGCATGATGAAATAAATCAAGAAAATTAGCTATGTTATTAATATCACCAATCAAATTGTGAACCTTTGTAATAAGAATTTTTTTACACATTAGTAAATAATTTTAACAATGAGAGTGAAGGGATAGAATAACAGGAAAGCTACGGAAAGAAACAAGTTCCAGAATCTACATTCCTCCATGTCCACTAAATATCTTACTTACTGCCTAAGATAGCTATATTTTTATTTAATATCCTGTACCATGTTGATTTTAGCGCAATAGGAATAAAAAATAACCCAAACAATAAGATATTGTTAGCTCTGATTGAAAGAATTTATTTTATTTCTTCTTTGGAAGACATACTTATAGGCCAAAATACTTATTCCAAGGAATTCAACTTCATCAGAATAGCTGAGGGTGCCTTTGATAACACCTTAAGAGCAAGAGTATAGTTGGATTATAAATCTCATATATATATATCTTTAGAATAAGAGGTGACTTTAGTTGCTTAAAGGAAAGAAATATTGGGCAATTTACGTAGACAGAAGAGAATATGATGCTTAAATCTGTGTCTTATTTCTAACTACAGGTTTAAAACATTAAGTAATGCCAAAATTATTTATAGTTAAGAGCATGCAAGTAATAGTGATTCCACACAAGCCATCAGATACTATTTGTGGCTTGCTGAAACAATTGTAAGTATTAAGCATGATCTTTAACAGTTTAAAAAACTTGTTTAAAATTTATAACATAGAATAGAAATAATGAAATAGAATTAATTCAGTTTTATAATTCGAAAAATCTAATCAGTAGTTGGAAGTTGCAGGGTCTAAAACAAAAATGGGAATATAATGATTACTATGGAAAATCAGAAAAAATCATGGTAATCTTTGATGCTTCATTCTTCCTAATCAAATTTAATACATATATCTTTAAACAGACCTATCTATTCTCTATGTATGCTCTATTTTATTGCCCTAATCAAATTTCAGTCGGCTTTAACAAAAGCAATAAAGAGTACTACTCATAAGATACTACTGTTGCAGAAATGAACTCCTCTGAGGGACTAACGATTATACTAAACAGCAGCAATCATTTTACACATTGTAAAATACAATATATTCTAAATTAGTAATTATTTTGGGTGGTTAGTAATTCACATATTGTTAATCTTGTTTCATCTAGTTACCATGCATTAAATTAATGAGTAAGTCTTCCAAAGCATACATAAAACAATAAACAACATTAACCATTCCTCAATAGGAGATGATTTATATCAACATCACTGACAAACAAGAAAAACATCCTTAAACTAACACCTTACTAGAAATCTTAAATATAAAAGGAAAAATTATATAAATATCAATCAAAATGAATAATATTAGAACCTATTCATGAAATGTTTCATTAAAAATATATTAAATCATCTAAGAATAATTAAACCAAACAATATTTTTAACTATATTTTAACAATATTTTTAACCTATTCATGAAATGTTTCATTAAAAATATATTAAATCATCTAAGAATAATTAAACTAAACAATATTTTTAACTAAGCAATATTACTCGATCAAATATTTTTCTTATGCCAAATACTACAGAAAAAATTAGAAAATAATGGAGTTGTTCATCAGCTCTATATCGATTTTAAAAAGCTTATCATTCCATCTATCATCAAATAATGTATAACGTATTGATTGAACAGGGCATACCAAAGAAATTAGTAAATCTTGTAAGGATGTGTATGAGCGAAACTTTCAATAATGTTAGAATTGGTAGCAATTTTTGTCTTAACTCAGGTTTAAGACTAGGTAATTCCTTTCACTTGTACTATTCAATTTAACACTAAAATATATATCATTAAAAGGGAGTTATACACCGAAAAAGGTTTGAATTTGAATATGAAAAGAAAATATTGGAGCTTGGGTTTGCCCCAAGTTGTTGGGGTGAAGACATGGATACTTTACAATTTAATACAGAAACTTTGATAAATCAGCTAAGGAAATAGGGCTTAAAGTAAATTAGTAGAGTAAATCTATTGTTTTAGGAAGGAATAAGTTTGAACATGTCAAGAAGTTTAAGTACTTAGGGTCTATGGTACTAGAAAAAATGAAATTTAGGAGGAAATAAAGGGAGGAAATTTTTGTTGTTATTCAGTCTTGACATTACTATAAGCTCGCACCTTTTGTCCCAAAATCCAAAAATCAGAATTTATAAAACCTTCAAAAATAAGGTGGTGAGTAGAATATTCGGTCCAAGAAAAGATGAGACCACTGAAGAATTTAGGAGATTACACAATGTGGAAACGCAAAGCATGCATTTGGTTAATATTATTGAAGTGATTACATCACAAAAATTAAGATGGACTTGCAAAGTTGCTAGGCTTTTTAATGAATAAAGTTCTAAAAAGTTAATAAGTGTTGTGCTGACTGGGAAGCGTCTGAAGGGAAGGCCAAGACATAGGATTGCACTAAGAGTTATTTGGGTTTGGGTAGTGATCCGTGGATGGAAGTTTGTGAAAAGAGGTTAGTATTATCGGGATAGCTAGGTCTTATTGTATTGTTATTATTAAGAATAATTAAACAATAAAAAGCAATTTTTTAATTACATCTTTCTTCGAATTCTGGCAACTGATTTCTAATATTTGCCCATGATCTTAATAATTCTTTTATAATACACAGGTAATTTTTCTAGTGCATGCAAATTATGGTACAAAGAGAATAATCAAGAAGTAGTAATCTTAGAAGATGTTTAAAATAAATTTTGGGAAAATACAAATGGAAAAATAATCCTACTACACAAACTAATCAATACTTAATAGTTTACTGATGCCAAAATATAACTGTAATGGTGTTTATCAGATTCTTACTACTTTTTTGTAACCTTATGGTAATTATATTGTTAACAGAAATTTTATAAACTTGTTATTTATTCTAAAAAAATATAAAGCTTAGAAAATAGATGATGTTCCATCTTAAAAAAACAAACAATGAGAATAAACTAGATATGTGATATGTATCTGGATTAATATATCAAAATTAAATGGCTACTTGCATGGTTCCAAAATTTAACTGGATTTAATATTTAACTAAATAATGCTTAATGGGTATAGTTTATAAAAATAAATACAAATTTATTAAAATCCAAAGTTCTGAAAACAGAAATAACTAATGATAGGTACAAATAAAACAATCATAAATTATAAACATCAATTAAACAAGCTAATGATTGAATGAATATAAAATCAGTAATGATTTTTTCTTGAAAATTAATTCTAAGAACTAAAGAAATAATAATTTACTAATGTAAATTTACACAAAGAAAAAAAAACAACTATTAAATATAGCTGGAACAATATAACGTTAAATTTTGTACCACATACCATCACATGTTAAGAACTCTTTATCTATGCCAGCTATTTAAAAAACTATGGATTGCTCAATTATACTTCAAACTCAATAAAGTTATGGTAATTAATATTTTAAATGAAGGCTATCATCATTTACAAATAATTGCTGTTTAATTCCAAAAACTTCTTGCCTGTGCAGTAAATAGTGCCCAATATTGAGAAAGAAAAATAGCAACTGCCTTGAAATTATATATATATATTTATTTTTACAAAAATAAAATAATCGAAACCATAAAGGAGCAAAAAGCTTAAGCACTTAGAGCAATCCTTAGGATAAAAGACTGTAGGAATGAGAAGTGCAGCAATACTGAACCTGTTCCAATAACATGTGTCAAAATCAGTATGATGTGAATTAAAAATCTTGAAAACAGGCATATATTCATTTGTTAACAATTTAGCCAAAATAAACTTCAAATATTGTTTCAGCCAACACATACAAGTGTCTGGACTGTATTGTGACATTCTACACAGCTAAAATAAGTAATAAATTAATTTAAAGCTTTGATCAACAATCATAAATATCAAAACATATCAGGTGTCATTTTCCAGTCTGCAAGCGTACTAACTGCTTTGAATAACAAAAGGTACTACAAGTGTTGTGTTGAATGGTTAAAATTAATTACTAAAGGCCTGAGTTTCATTTTAAACTGATAAGAAAACTAACAGCTCTTTAAAAGACCAAGGCGTCGACTATCAGAAAGAAGCTAAGCTGAATTAGAACTCACCGATCTGTAGCGTCTATGAGAGGACACAAGACTCTTGTGACGGGTTAGAGACCAATGCCGCACCTATAAGACTTTCCCTACTTTTATCTATATCTAGTTAATATTAAAAAATACTTATTCAAGAAATATTTAATTAGTGAGTGATTAGAGTATTAATTTTGGAAATAAAATAAACTTTGAAAATCATAATGAAAAAAAAAACTGGGCATTAAATAAAAGAATATAACATAGAGTACGGAACTATTGAATTAATAATGAAACTATCTGAAAAGAGACTTTTAAGAAAACTTTACAAATCCAGAGATAATAGAAAGAGTAGAGTAATCACTGAAAAGTATCAATCAGGAAGGCAATGTGAAAAATAATAAAAGTTAAAACCAAAAAATTGCTTGAAGTTATACATATATTGCTAGTCTGATCATAGGCCCCAAAATAAACTCAAGTCAATATACATTATAATTTAAAAAACTTTTACTACTTAAAATTTAATTTTATTTAGATTTTAAAAATAGTCCAATCCATCATGGCTGTGTTATTATAGACAGAAGAATTTTAATTTATTTTTTTATTCACCTAATTTATGATAAAAACACATCATTATAAACAACTATTTGTTCTTGGGTGTGAAAAATAATCGGAATAGAATGGTTATCTAATGTTAAAAACTAATCACTTCATGTATTTTAACTAGATTTTTCATTTAAATTTGAAATATATGGTTGTTAATTTGAGATATTTTTTGTATCTTATATTTCTTGCACAAAATTTTAAAATATTTTATTTATTGGTTTGTTAATATTTTTTGTTCAATTTATTTGCATTATGTTAACTAACCATTAGTTAAATCATATCAATATTGATTAAAATCTATTTGTATATATTTCCCCCTAACTAACTGAATAACCTAGAATGATCAATTATAACAGTGAAAGTGACACTATACAAAAAGGAAATCGATTTTTCTTTTAACTACTACTATTTAAATTTACATAAAGTATCATTAATAGGTTTACAGTTATCAAAATATTTTTGCCTGTAAAATTTAAAAAATGAGACGAATTATATATTTTTTCCAAATCTATTAAAAATCGGAAGAGATTATTAGAACTTTTATGCTACAAATTAAAATTATGATGGACAAATAATTTTTTTTCTGCTCTAAATAAATTTGAAATAAAAAATCCTAGTTTATTTTAATATTCATTTAATTGTAAAATATGTAAATGATCAAAAATCAGAGAGTAAGGCGTAGTTTAAGTGATACATACTGATTAATAGCATTTCCAAAAAAACAGAACATCAAACATTATTTACACTAACACAAAAGATTTAAAAAGTGATAAAATACTGAGAAAAAAATTATTTTACCCTGGTAGAAATGGGTTTTCTTGCAGGGCTAGGGGGTGGGTCAAGAAGAGGTATTTTATCAGGATCAGATCTCAGTTGTTTGATTATTTCATTTAGCTGTTCCACCAAAAGATCGGCTTGTGAACTGCCAAGTAGTTTCTCCATCACCTACAATACAAATCAAACTATATCAACAGAACATTAAACGTAGATACTTAGAAAACGTAACTTTTTTTACAATTTTACTGAAATTTACTTTCAACAAAAATTCTAGACCAAGAGTCCACTAATCCATCATTAATGAAAACAAATATTTTAAATTAGTGTGGCATTATATACATATTTCTAATTTTTCAATATTTTTCAAATTATACAATTTGTTCTGAGAAATCAGATTCATCAATAGAAGAGGGATAGCATGGCATTTTAAGACAAATAAGGAAAAACTTATGGTGACAAGTGGGTAATTTAATAACAATAGGACAATAGTATTGTTACGGGCTACTGGGTATTAAAATGAATTAAACAATCCCTTAATTAAAGATACTAATATTTATTAACAAAATGATAAAAAGGATACAATTAAACTATTCACAATTAAATTATTGGACTAATATAAATTTATAATGACAGTATTCTAAATATTTATTATCTAGGCCTAACTCCTATTTAGTTATTACAATAATATAAGATATAAATAATTCTAGATAGCTTAACTAGTTACAATAGTTTCTATGAATATATTACACTACAATTTATAACTAATAATTAACACTTACAGTTCACTAGTCCACCGACCGTAAGATTCTTCAAGTATCACAAACTGACACACAGTAACAAACAGAAACAGTTTATTACACTCGCGAGACTGTTACAGTTCACTGATACACTTATTACACTGGCCGGTTCAACACTGACTAGTTTATCACACTGACACTCACTTATTACACTTATCACTGATCTTCACTGGTCTACTCTCCGGCTAAGACTGACTGACTCGAGGTGACGGAAGTCTTTTTATAGGCAAAGCCGAACATTCTAGAACTCGAAGGGGCCAGATAATTCTGGAATATTCTTAATCCTTTGCCGACAAAAGAAGGCGATCTAGAACCGTCCTAATCCTATTTAAACGTCTCCCGCTGACGGAGTTAAGCCGCTAATCCCCCGCTTCCGCCTTCCTGCCGGCGCCCGTAACACTGCCCCCTCCTTAAAAGTGCTCTGCCCCAGAGCAAGTCCGGAGAAATCGGGCATTTATGAGCTTCTACTGATGGAGACGCACCTTCTTTCCAGGGGTTGAACGTGCACACCAATATGGCAATTCCAGAGTTGGCGAATGTCTGTTCGATCATGTCCCTGACAATCTTCCACTCCAAGCCGTCGTATCCACAGCCCAACTTCGGAATAGCGAGCTTAGTGACACGCAGTCTCAGAAGCTTACTCCGAAGGTCATCGAGGCTTCGCCGCAGTGCGTCATATGTCGGCTTCTGATTAGAGGCACGCTTGGTAACCAAGTAAAACAGGTGTCGTCCTTCGTGCGGCTGGTGGAGTGCCTTCCCGACACTTGGTCCTTGGCGTTCTAGCTCCTCAGTTCCGCCGAACTTCTTCCTGAAGACCGTTGCAATCCCTCGAGAAGTCCTCAGATCTTCGGCAACGCAATGGGCCAGAGAATACTCCACTGGTAACGAGAAGATATCTCTGTAGATTACCTGAGTTACTCCACGGGTCCCTGGTACTTTAGTATGAGCAACTGAGTTATTTGTCTTGACGTTGTTTAGGTACCTGACCTGCTGGTCTTCTTTCGGGCCGTGGTCTCCTTTGTACAGGGCCAGTCTATTGAAATGGACTACCTTGGGTTTTCCTTTCGGCTGCTTCCTGATCCTATATATGACGTCATTGATCCTCTTGACGATCTCATATGGGCCGTCCCAGGAGTTCTGAAGTTTAGGTGAGTAGCCTCGCCTTCTTCGAGGATCATGTAGCCAAACCAAGTCTCCAGGTTGGTAGCCACCCTTCTCAGCCCTGATGTCGTAACGCTCCTTCATTCTGTCACTGGCTCCCTGGATGTTTGTGCGAACCTTCTCGTGGATATTATCCATTCGCTTCCGTAGATCCGTGACGTACTCCTCTCCGGCAATTTCCTCGTCAGGCTTGAAACCGAATTTCAGATCACAAGGCAACCGAAGTTCTCTGCCGAATACCACATTTGCGGGAGTCTGCCCCGTTGCCTCACTGACTGAACTGCGGTAGGCCAGCAGGAACAGGTGAAGATACTGGTCCCAGTCTCGCTGATGGTCGGAGACTACTTTGGACAAATATCGACCCATAGTCCTGTTTATGCGCTCCACCATGCCATCGGATTGAGGGTGAAGAGGTGTCGTCCTGGTCTTCCGTATTCCCAGTGCTTCGCACATCCCGGAGAAGACTGCAGACTCGAAGTTTCGTCCCTGGTCAGAGTGAAGTTCCATGGGTACTCCAAACCTACTGACGAGCTGCTTCACCAGTACGTCCGCAACCGTGACTGCCTCCTGATTCGGAAGGGCGTAAGCTTCCACCCACTTGGAAAAGTAGTCCATGGCCACGAGAATATACCGGTTACCTTCATCCGTCACAGGGAAAGGGCCAGCGATGTCAATTGATATCCTCTCAAACGGTGCTCCCATGTTGTACTTCCTCATTGGTGCCATCTTTCTTCTTATGGGTCCGTTAGAAGCCGCACAAGTCGCACAACGCCTGCACCAGTCCAACACATCGTCCTTAAGGTTTGCCCAGTAAAAGCGTTCACGTACCTTTTCCAATGTACGGTGAACTCCAAGGTGGCCGCCAGATACTCCGTCATGAAGTTCCCTGAGTACTTCGGTCACTTTACTCTTTGGAACGATGAGCTGAAGTCTGCGCTGATCTCCTTCCGTGTTCTCCAATGCCCGTTTCAGCATCCCGTTGTCCACTAGAATGGAGTCCCATTGGGCCCAGTAAGTCTTTACAGTCTTCGACATTGGAGCAACATCCTGCCAGGTGGGTCTTCCTTGCCCTGATAGTTTCCACTGCTTCATTTGTTTCAAGTCCGGGTCCCTGTCCTGCTCCTTTGACACCTCTGCATCCTGCCAACTGTCCATGACCACCGTTGTCCTCAACACTGCTGCCTGCTTCTCTTCTTGTTGAGAACAATGCCCGCATTTTTCGTCACAAGGTCTCCTAGAGAGCGCATCCGCATTTCTGTGACTCGTTCCAGCACGATGAGCAGATTCAAAGTCATATTCTTGAAGGCGCTCTATCCACCTCGCCACTTGTCCTTCTGGTGACTTGAATCGTAGCAGCCACATTAGAGCCGCGTGGTCCGTTCTCAGGAGGAATCTTCTGCCGTATAGATATTTGTGAAAATGCTCTATAGATTTCACCACTGCCAGAAGCTCCTTCCTTGTGACACAGTAGTTGCGTTCCGGAGCTGAGAGCGCTTTACTGAAATATCCAATGACCCTTTCTTCTCCATCTTGGAGCTGAGAGAGGACGCTTCCAATAGCGGTGTTGCTAGCGTCTGTGTCAAGTATGAACTTGCCCTCGGGACGTGGATAGCTCAGAACAGGAGCACTACTCAACTTTTTCTTCAACTCTTCAAAGGATGCCTGACATTCGTGATCCCAAAGAAAAGTCCGTTTTTCCTCGGTGAGCCTGGTAAGAGGTTTTGCAATGTTTGCAAATCCTTTCACGTACCTCCTGTAGTAGGTGCAGAGGCCGAGAAAACTTCTTACTTGGTGCTTATCTCGAGGTACTGGCCAGTCGGTGATCGCTGCAATCTTCTCTGGGTCAACGGCAACTCCATTGTCCGACACAACATGCCCCAGATAGTTGACTTGCCTTCGGAAGAGATGACACTTCTTCGGGTTCAATTTAAGGTTCGCTGCACGCAGTCGTTCGAAGACGTTCTCCAGATTCTTCAGATGGTGAGCGAAGGACTTTCCCAGCACAATGATGTCATCTAAGTATACCAGGCAAATTTCCCAAGAGAGACCTCTTAACACGCTTTCCATCAGCCTCTCAAATGTTGCAGGAGCATTGCAAAGCCCGAATGGCATTACCGTAAATTGCCAGAGTCCAGTCCCAATCGAGAACGCTGTCTTCTCTTTATCTTCAGGTTTCAATCCAACCTGCCAATATCCACTGCGGAGATCCAAGGTAGAGAAAAGTTCACACCCCTCCAGGGTGTCCAGCGTATCATCAATCCTGGGGAGCGGATAACTGTCTTTCTTGGTGACGTTGTTCAGAAGGCGGTAGTCTACGCAGAATCTCGTTGTGCCGTCCTTCTTCTTCACCAATACAACAGGAGACATCCAGGGGCTACTCGAAGGCTCAATGACACCATCAGTCGCCATCTCCTTGATGATCTTCTCGGCGTCCTCCCGTTTGGCTAACGGCAGCCTCCGCGGGACCTGTCGGATGGGCTTAACATCCCCGGTATCAATCCTATGCTGGACGATATCCGTTCTACCCCGTGGCCCTGGGCTGATCTCGAAAACGTCCTGCCATCGGATAATCATCTTTTTCACTTCCTCGCTCTGTTCAGGCGAGAGTTCCCGGCATGATTCGTCCACAAATCCTGTTAGTTTTTCCGGCAGTCCTAGCAGCTCGGTGGGATGACGTTGCAGCTGGCGAACCACTGAGGTAGCGGTTGTACATTCCCCTACTGGTGTTCCTTTGTTCAGCGTTACTGGGAAGCTGTTCAGGTTCATTAGCCGAATCGGAGTGGTACGTCCGACCTTGATGAGAGACCTTGCAACCATTACGCCGCGTCCGATCTCCTGTTCTTCTTGCCTTCCAGGTTCAAGTAGTAAACATTGACCCCCAGGTAGATGTCCTTCGATCGTCCTATGCGTTATGATTTGGCTCCGTGCAGGTAAAGTGGTGTCCTCTATTAAGCGCACTCGTGCGTAGATGTCCTTTCCCTGCCGAAGGATGACTTCTTCATCTCCCAGCGTCATAACACCTTTCGCCATATCCAGCTTGATCCTGTATGCGATCATCAAGTCCGTGCCCAATATGACATCTTCATCAATATCTGCCACGAGAGCGCGGTGCTTCAGATATTGACCCCCGATGATGAAGGTGGCAACTGTCTCCCCGTAGACCTTGGCTGGCTCTCCTGTGGCAGTCCGTAATGTCCAAGTCGTTGGTAAGATCTTATCAGCCGAAACTGTCTTCAAGTTCAAGATAGTCATGGTTGCGCCGGTATCCAGTAGCAGACTTCGCAGCTGCCCATTCACCATCCCATCTACGTAGAAACTGTTCGTTCTGCTTCCTATTGACGCAACTCTGATGGTCTTCCCGGGGCCTTTGACTTTACGGGTTGACAGTTGCCCCTTCCCATCAACCCTACTTAGTTTTCCCGTGGCTTTTCTTGCTTCTTGGATGGACACTTGCTTCTAGGGTGTCCAAGTTGGCCGCAGCTCCAACAGCGTATCTCTTTCTTACGGGTCCTGAGAGCCTCCAAAACCTTTGTCACTATGTCTTCGACGCTAGGGACCACAGTAGGCTCCGCTTCAGCTGCTCGAACCCGCGCATGGCCCCGTACTGACTGCCTGACAGCCTCGAACTCCATGGCCTGAGATAATGCGTCGCCTAGAGTTTTTGGCCGGGCGAGCTTCACTGCTTGTTGCGTCTCGGGGTCCCGAAGTCCATCCAGGAATTTGTCGACAGCCAGGCTCTCGTAGACATCATCGGTGACCGATGGGTAAGCATTCCTCACCAGCCGTGCAATGTCTGCCTCAAATTCCTGTAGCGTCTCGTTGGTCTTCTGGATCCTGCTTCTCAGCTGTGAGCGATATAGCTGGTCCATGTGGCGATGGCCGAAACGCATCTCCAGTCTTCTAACCAGCTCCCCGTAGTTAGACCGCTCCGACAGTGGCATCCCCTGCAGTACTCCCAAGGCGTCTCCCCGCAAGGTCAGGCACAAAGCTGAAGCTTGGGTCTCTTTCGACCACCGGTGGATCGAAGCCGCAGTCTCGAAGAGAGTCATGTAGTCCTCCCACGGCGTCTTTCCGTCGAACACTGGAATGGTGTTGTGAGTTGGTGGCGTCCCTGAATTGGCGGGCATAATGGTTTTATGAAGGCTGCCCTCGGAGGAAAGGTCGGGGTCGTTCTTCGGTGGGTTGCTCATACGTCCCTCGAGAGCCTCGACTCTTAGCCTAAGTTCGTCTTTAATTGAGTTCAGTTCTTCCCCTAACCTAGATTCTACATTAGCCACTTTATTATTTACATCGGCTAACTTATTACCAAAATTAGCTACTTCATTATTTACATCGGCTAACTTATTACCAAAATTAGCTACTTCATTATTTACATCGGCTAACTTATTATCTACATTAGCTAACTTATTCTCAACATTTTCCATTAACTTAGTCTCTAATATGCCTAACTTAGACTCTAATGTATCCAATAAATCACTTTTCACAGTACCTAATTCATTACCTAGCTCATTTTTAACATTGCTTAACTCATTTTTAAAAGTTGCAGACAACCTGCTTAAATCAGTTTCAAACAGAACGTCATCTGGATTTTCCCCTAAATCTACAAAAAATTGACGCAAGCGCTCTTGCAGTACACATTTAGTTCCGGAACAATCAAGATCACGTTCCTCCAATTCACGTTTCAAATCCGCAACTTTTAAATCAATTAACTTAACACTTTTAGAAGCCATTCTTCATACAGTAGCCCAATAATTACAAAATGCAAAATAATAGCAATTACACAATAATCCCACTTCTGACACCAATTTGTTACGGGCTACTGGGTATTAAAATGAATTAAACAATCCCTTAATTAAAGATACTAATATTTATTAACAAAATGATAAAAAGGATACAATTAAACTATTCACAATTAAATTATTGGACTAATATAAATTTATAATGACAGTATTCTAAATATTTATTATCTAGGCCTAACTCCTATTTAGTTATTACAATAATATAAGATATAAATAATTCTAGATAGCTTAACTAGTTACAATAGTTTCTATGAATATATTACACTACAATTTATAACTAATAATTAACACTTACAGTTCACTAGTCCACCGACCGTAAGATTCTTCAAGTATCACAAACTGACACACAGTAACAAACAGAAACAGTTTATTACACTCGCGAGACTGTTACAGTTCACTGATACACTTATTACACTGGCCGGTTCAACACTGACTAGTTTATCACACTGACACTCACTTATTACACTTATCACTGATCTTCACTGGTCTACTCTCCGGCTAAGACTGACTGACTCGAGGTGACGGAAGTCTTTTTATAGGCAAAGCCGAACATTCTAGAACTCGAAGGGGCCAGATAATTCTGGAATATTCTTAATCCTTTGCCGACAAAAGAAGGCGATCTAGAACCGTCCTAATCCTATTTAAACGTCTCCCGCTGACGGAGTTAAGCCGCTAATCCCCCGCTTCCGCCTTCCTGCCGGCGCCCGTAACAGTATATATCAATAATAATAACCGCCAACTTGTAAATTGGCAAAGAGCTTGAACTTGAAACATCATGATATTTTTATGAAAAATATTGAATATAATTTTAATGACAATAATAGTTAATATAAGTTTGCATAGATCTGTGTTTATTTAACAACTAGGCCATTTCAGAAAAATATTTCACTTTTACTATCTTTATTTTTTCCATGTATGTATGGAACTCATTCTCCAAAGCAGCATTCACTTAATTGCTGCAAAAATGTTATTATGCTGATTGATTAATTATTGTTTACAGAGGAATGAAATTTTGAAAAATGAGTTACCAAATATCTACAAAAAGTCCTTTATTTAGGCCTGGTAAATTTAGTAGTAAAACAAGATTGTCAAATATAACACAACTTTTTGCAATCTCTACGATCAAGCAATTCTCAAAACATCCAATATGAACTTCTTAAAATAACATTTTGTATCCATAAATGAAATACGGTTTTTAAAAAGAAAAAATCTCAATTTTACTTGTATAAATGCTTTTAGATTAAAAATAACCTGACAGACCAACTTTTTCTTTTTAATTTGGAGATGCGAATTATTGATAAACATAAAGAGAAGAACTTTAGAGTGGGGACATTATAACTCATAGAAAACGCATTGTTATATTTTTTAAATACGATTCTGATGATGACTATTGTAACAAAATAAGATAATTGAATATACAGCATAAAACAGAGTCGTTATTCTGAAAGTCATTTTGTTCAAACTGCTCCAGAAGAACTTTGGAAATTGAGTTAAGATTCTACCTTATTCACTAACCCAATTCTTTCTGGGAGAAACAAGCTCTGATCATGGCTCACAGTTTAGAATGAATGGTTTTCAGAATAATACATTACATTTACAGCACTTGGACTATTTATTTCACATACAGATCACAGTCTGCCATGAAACATCCATAAAGAAATAAATAGGTAGAAAATGTTTTGATTTTATTAATCAAAGTGTGGGAATTTTGCAAATTCATGGAAAGTCCTATGCTTTAACAATAGCCCAACATGCTTTAACAATCACATCCGTAGTATCACTTTGTGAGTAAATCATGCTTAATTTCAGGATATGAATCATATCTTTTAAAAATTTGATCTGAAAATCTGATGTTTAAAAAAACAATGAAAAATTTTGAGGGAGTTGACTATGGTTTACTTTGGTACAGATACTCTGTGATTTTGGATTGCCTGGCTAAATAACCTGTAGAGCTGTACTCACCGTGGTTCAAATATACATAATTTTTTTTTTTTTTTTTTTATTTTTTTTTTTTAAGAAAAAAAAACAATGTAATATTCAAAATACTGAAACGTATTCCTAAATTCCCACTGTTAGTTCAAGGTAAAATTGAGGTATATTTCTGTAGTAGTAAAAAAATAAATAAATAATTAAGAAAAAACTATGAGGTTTACTTGGACTAATTTATTTTGAGAATGTACTACTGTGATCAAAAAGTAACGTGGAATTGTCATTTAAAACTCCCGGGCATTAGGAAGGCAGGTAATTTTTTTTTCCTAGGTTGGTAGGACTGTCTATAACATTTGCCAAGCGTCTGTTTGTCAAAAAGATTATCTCCGAGTTACACCTGTTTTTGTAAACAACCAAAAGTGAATTTTTCAATTTTTATAATGGTTGATTTTGTTGAGCAAAGAACTTGCGTCAAATTTTGTTTTCGGGACGAATATTCTTGTGCAGACACATTGTAAATGTTGCGGAAGGCCTTTGGTGATCAAACTAAGGCACAAAAAATGTTTATAAGTGGTACAACGAGTTCAAAGCAGGCCGAGAACGTGTTGAAGACGAACCACACTCTGGTCGACCATCAACGTCTACCGACAAGGGCCACGTCCAAAAAATCAAAGATTTGGTGCTTGAAAATTGTTGATTGACAATTGTTAGAGACCTCACTGATAGTGTTGGAATATCATTTGGCTCAGCCCAAACCATTATGAAAGATGCTTTGTGTCTCAAACTCGTCAAGTCTCGATTGGTTCCTTCATCACGATAATGCACCGGTTCACACTGCATTGGTTCTTCAAGACTTTTTTGCCAAAAACTTGATTTATATCGTTCCGCAACCACTATATTCGCCTGATTTGGCTCCATGCGACTTCTTCAGCAGACTCAAAAGGCCAATGCGGGGACGCCGTTTTGACACAATTGAGGAGATAAAAACCAAATTGAAGAAGGTCTTGAAGGCTATACCGAAAAAAGACTATTCCGACTGTTTCGAGGACTGGAAAAAGTGTGTTTTATCGGATGGGGATTACTTTTAAGGGGATGAAATTGATTTGGAAGAATAAATAAAGAATTTATATTTTATAAACAAATTCACCTTACTTTTTGATCACAGTAGTACATATCACTCCTTTGGAAGGAAATGGGCACAACTCTAAATTACAAGTTAACAGCTAATGTACCATTGTTTTCCTGAGTCCTAAAGAAAATTTTGATAATTTGACACTGGCATAACTGCTCTCTAGCGGCCGACTACTCAAGTTACTTTTATAACACTCTTCCATATAAAAATTTATCACATTTTCTTTTTGTTTAAGACATAATAAAAAAATCACACTTTTTTCAATTGTGCCGGTTTTTCTCTAAACGAGCGATATGTGGAAGTAGATAGGAATAGACTACCTTATCAAAAAACAGCCTTTAGAAAAGTGGTTCCCAGTCTGGGGAGCGTGAAGACAAGTCAGTGGGGGCATGAAACAGTTGAAAATAAAAAAAAAAAAAAAAATTCTCACTTAGTTTTGGGCTTTTTTCTCTTACTAGTACTTCTTTATCTTAAATTGAAACAAAATGTTATTTCTCGTGATAGTGGAACTAAATGTTTTGTCTACAATAATAATGTAATAATTGTTTTGTTTTTTCATATACCCATACAAAATTTTGTGCAAGGGGAGCGCTGGAGAACAGGGGAAGGGCCTTCAAGGTATTCATTTGAACAAGGGTGGGCTTGGTACAAAAAAGGTTAGGAACCACTGCTTTAGAATATACGCGAAAGGAATAAACCAATAATTATTTTCCTTAAATGAAAATAGCATGCTATAAACCAGTGATTTTAAGAGTATTATTAGGCCTATAAAGTATTATAATCAATTATTTACTTACAAGATTATTGGCGATATCCTCAGGATTTACATCATCCATAGAGAATCTGAAAGTGACAGTCTTTTGTTTTCCAGTATCTAACTGGCATTCAACATTACCATCACTAGCTGATAAAACTGTCAGTTTTGGTCCACTAGCTCTGCTTCTTCTCTTGACACGTTTTGATGCTTCAACACTACGAAAATAAAAAAATAAATTAATAAAAATGACAAGCATGAAACATCTATATAATAATCAAGCTACATGACATTAATTATTTTTATAATACAAAATAAGAAAATAGGTGATAATCACCCGTCATGTGAAGTCTGTCCACTTTCTTCAGGTCCCTGTAAATAATAAATTACATCAGAACCCCCATCCAACCTATTGTTTTAATTAATGCTATAATTAAAAACCTCACGTTTACAAAGACAATTTAATATAGAACCTCAATAAAAAATCTTAAAATAAAATGTGATGCATAATTATATAATAAAATGTCAAAACAATTGTTTGTATTACTATTTTAACCTTTAAATGGGTATGCGGGTAAAAATCACGTAAGTAGGTACCTGGGGTGCTCACTACACCCCACCCTGCAAAGTACCCAGACCTATTTCTTTTGGAGAAATATCAACTGTATATAATCTATAATTTCAAAAATCCCTTTACCAACAACACATTTTTTTTAATAATGAATTTTATTAAAATGTACAAAACATATCTAACAAAAAGTAGTAAACATCATTAGTATTGCAATTA
Source organism: Arma custos (assembly GCA_037127475.1). NCBI lineage: Eukaryota > Metazoa > Arthropoda > Insecta > Hemiptera > Pentatomidae > Arma > Arma custos. The sequence goes on from CM073764.1 coordinate 100,644,359, forward strand.
CTCATTGGATGAGTTACTTCCTTCCTCATTTGTCAGACAAGATTCACAAATATGTTTCATGTGAGTCATACACATGAGTTTTGCGCATTTGAAACAAAAAAATTTAGTTTTTAGCTATCTCAAATTGAGAGATAGACAATGGCACAGCAAGTTAGCCGACTGCATTGCAGAATTACGTACAGTCTAAGACGGTGGGGTGTTGTGAGCACCCCGCATACCCAGTTAAAGGTTAACAATTGAGTAACAACAATGGTTCATGAATAAAAAAAAATCAATTTAGATTGTGTTTTTAAAAAAATAAAAATGAACTTACTCAAAAATACGACGATGAATGAACAGTTTATTTTAAAATTCTGATTATATTTAGTCATCGGTTTTCAGTAGAGGAATAAATGTCTATAGACAGGACAGAATTATAATCAAAGAATTTTTATTCACTATCCCTATGTCACTCCTGGTTGAATAACATCAGTCAATGGGTCGGATTAACATCAATAGACATGTTTTGTGCAACGGTAAATAAAATAAGATAGGCCTTTATAATCGCTAACATCCAACGAGGATAGGCACTTTAAGAAGAAGATCCCCACATCCGTCACACTACATGCTAGGGAGATTGATATTCACGTAAGCTAAGAACCCAAAATACTATTAAGTGTCTCAAGATTGTAAAAAACAATTTAATATTCAATCAGTGGCCATTTTGTTTTGAGTTTGTGTATGGCAGGTTGAAACATCTTAATTGAAAACAATCTTATGGTAACTTTACTATTAGAAAGTCTCATTAAAATTGCTTTATCTGTTTTCGTGTGATAAGAAAAAAATGTAAGATGGATAATAATTTCTACGTTTTATTTTATTTATAAGATAGACATGGGTAGTTCTTATATCAAGCCATAGATATATGATAGTGTAAGACTTAAATATTTACTTGAAAGTAATAATTATATTATGAATGATTCCAACAATAAATATGAATAATCTAAATAATAATAAATTTATAACACAAAATAATGAAAGAATAATTATACTGCAAATTTCATACTCAACAGAAAATTATTACCATAGACAAAATATTGAGGTTCTACATTCAATATTTGTGAGAGAAAAAAATGTGTTTGTAATTATCTTCCCCTTAAACAAAACATAATAGATGGCATTAAGATAAACACATAGGTATGCAGTAACTTTAATGTTGGGACTAACAAAATTATTAGATAATTTATTTTATGTTCGTCAAAAAATTTCCACAATTGAAATTTTGCTGGATATGCCAAAAACCACAGATAATAATTCAAATTACAAATAAATTAATATACTGATAAAAGAAAACTTTATTGAGATTTAAAAAAATTGAAGATCAAAATGTGATTCTTATATAATAGAGTAGATATTGTATTAATTATCTAATAAACTGAATACAATTGGGTCGTTTCATATGAAATGTCCCCTTTCATTATTTCTAAAATATATTATATCTAAGATATATGAATATAACATTTGAGCGAGCGAATCTCAAAACTTATTAATTCCATAATTTCATGTTGTACTCTAACAATTTTTATAGAACACTAATCGAAGAGAGTTCTACAACAATTATCAATAGTTTTAATGTTTATTTATAGAAATAGATTTTGTAACAAAAACGGAGATCAGATCAGTTTAGAAAGATTTCTACTCTTCATTCTAGCATTATCTATGTGAGTAATATCAAATATCAAATTAAGGAAGAGATACCAAATAAGATTGTTTTCTTTTAATATAAAATGATAGTCAAGAGTTTTGCATTTTAATATTTCAAATACTTCAAGAAAAACTAAATTAAATTTATAGTACTATTTAAAATTAATTAATTGTTTTATGATCCAATAATGTGTATAATCTATGCTATAATTGCTAAATATATTTTGTCAATTTCAGAGAAAATGAATCATAAAAAAAAAAAATAATTATTAACATTCAAACTATTCCATCATAAATTCCTGATTATTAAATAACTTTATATTACCAATGTTACTAATTAAAATTTTAGATAAACAACCACATATAACAACTTTTCACATCAATGTAATACCAACCTCTAATCTACTAATATATAAATCTATAACCAAATTGCATTAATTTAGCAACTTATTCCAAACTAAATAATACAGTTAACAAAACCAATTTGTTCAAACAATCTTGATAAATAAATGAGTTAATGATTTGCTAGTTTCAATCAACATAAACCAAAAATCTTAACAATCAATATCAGTGAAAGGGAAATAATATACTTAAGTATAGAGGAACTTCATGAATGAAAATCATTAAATAGTATTAATGAAACAATGATTGAGATCTATTAATTCTTAATATTAATATAACTTAAATATCTCCATTCTACCCTATTTAATGAATTCTGGAGATATGTCTCTTCCTGCCCCTTACCTAAACTTGATTCCGTATATAGTACTTTCGCATTTTATGATCAGATTTTGTTCTTCTCTGACAGGGAGGGGGAGGCTCAATTGTACCTGATTAACTGTTCAGTCTAAAATACTGAACCCTAGAGATTTTGTTATAGGAAACAGCAACAATATTAAAAACCCTGGGATGAGAATAATTGTCTAAAAAATATTAGATTCTGTGAAAAAAATTATACTAAGCTGATAAATCTTAAAAATAGACCCTTACCGGACACTAGCCTTTCATACATGATTCTCATCAGGTAGTTCGTTTGGGTAAATATAGTGCAATCGTGCCCCATTTGACAGAGAGTGAATTTCTATAGGTGCCGACTTGTCACTTCCCATGTGATGTATGACAGCAGTGACAAAGAATCGTTGTTAAGTGGGAGATGAGGATTAAATTATTTTTCCAAAGGGTATGTTATCCAAGAAATAATAACAAAGATTTGAAGTTTGATACCCATTTGAAATAATAGTTACCCAACAACCATTCTCCCCAGATGTGCAACAGGCTTAAGAAGGGTAAGCAGGATAAAGTAATTTTGAAGCCATAAGCGTTTAGGATTTATTATTAGTAGATAAAAGATCTGTAAAAGAGAAAAAGCAATCTACTCTTGCCACCAAGTTACTAACTCCAATAAAAATAAACAAAATGTGAACATTTAAATATGTAATAAAAATAAGGAAATGTACCGCTTACTACAAAAAGACATAATTTATCATGAATTGATAAATTAGGTTGATTGAACTTCTGATGGAATTATTGTATGAATATATAAGTGTAACATGTTTTTGATTAATTCCTACAAAATACGAAGATAGTGAATACTAGTAGTACTATTATAATTACTTACCTGAAGCTCACCAATATTTCCATCAGTTGAAGAGACTTCAGTGGTAGAAGGTACAGCTTCAGCAGAATGCCTTCTATTAGCTGAATCAATATCAGCTGATTGAGTCATCGGTGGTATAACTGTACTTATGCTTCGCTGTCCTCTTTGAGTCTGAGAATATTAATTATAACAATTTCTGTTTCAGCTGGTTTTAGTTTTGTATAATAAATTAGGTATGGATAGCAGTTGTTAATTTAAAAATTATTTATTTTAATTCTGTCAGTGAAAAATGATCTTCTTACACCACTTAAAGATTGAAACAATTTTAAGTTCCTAGCGATAGTAGAAAACGGTATATAATTCGTAGTCAGCAATGATGGAAACGATTAATTTGAAAGTAAGAAAATCGTGATTTTTTTAATGTATATAATTCTTAAAAGTAAATATACAAAACTATAAAAATTTTCAGAGAAAATGGCGATTAGTCTAATCATACTGCAAGAGGACATTAGTTAACATAATATTGCAGATATCATGATATTAAAATCAGTAAAACCTTACAGAAACAGGCAATAAACATTAGTTTTCCTTTATACTGGATATATTAATGATCAAAAAGTGTTCTAAAAATTGTCAAATGTTTTTGATAAATAAAATAAAATGAATATTATGTGACCCATAAATCATTATGTTATGAAAACAACATTTTTTTTTTTAATGTAAAAAGTTAATAACATAATTTTTCTATTACCAAAAATTGAGTACTGCTGCTTGGAGGATGCATTTCAGTAATTACAGAATCCATTTCGCCACATATCTAAACAAATAAAATAATACGTTAAATTTTTTTTTTCTAATAGTGACAATTATTTTTAATTTTATAGTCACATCCTGATAAGTATAAGAATGAAATACTGTTAGTCCAATAATGAAAATAATAACTAAAAATGACCCTTACCCTTTTCATTATTAATAAAAGCAATAAATATTAAAATTGAATAAAAATAAAAATTGCAGTAACATTTAATTAAATTCTAAAATAACTGGTTATTTTAGCACCCTTAGCAACACTTAAGGATTGGTATCGACACCACTAATATCTGTTCACAATCTTGCATTTATGGAGTAGCACCTAAACCTAAATTCGTCAAAATTAATACAATCCTCCATCTAGATCTTATGTGTATCTCAGTCCGTTCAGCACTTTTATTATTTTTTTAGGATTACATTTGTTACCAAGTCCAACAACTAACATTATTTCACAATAGTCTATTATATAATCATTCTACTTCATGATTCACATTTCATTTTATTTAATTTCTTTGGTAGAATACATTAATACCAATAGATTTTGAATCAATGCCCCAGAAATACAGCCACCAATATCATTTCACTAACAAAACTGCACCTCCCACAATACGGAAAGCAACCCATTTTTAATTATCAACCCAGCACCTGAACAATAATTACTGCTCCCTCCATTCCAAATAGTTTATTTCCCTTCTGTTAAAAAATCCTTTCCTGTTTAGGGAACCTATTCCATTGCCTAGCACGACTGTATCTTATTGTTGTTCAGTGAGTCCATCAGGCTTAGTTGGGAGGGTCTTCTGAGGAATTTCCACTAACTATCCCAGCATTCGCCACTTATGGGACGCTCCCCTCTGAGTGAGTTTTGTTGTAAAAAATTTTACCAGAATTTCTTTATTGCCTTTTCAATAAAATTAAGTTTATACACAAAACTTCACTGGTTTCTGGTTTAGATCATGCTGTTAAATTTTTCTTCGCCAACGTTTCGCCAGACATACTGCTAGCTTCTTCAAGGCTGGATCGAGAATGAAGACGCTCCGGGAACTCGCGGCTTTATATAGCCGTCGCTCGGGTTCACTCGGGTCATATACAGCATTCCATGCTCCTGTGGAAAAGAATACATTGGGCAAACGGGTAGGCTGATATCCACAAGACTTAATGAACACATTAAAAGTGTGAAAAAAATGGATAGTAAAATATCAGCTTTGGCGGAACACTTTACCACCACGAACCATATCATAGAATTTGAAAAAATTAAAGTGGTTCAGAAATGCAGCAATAACACAGAAAGGAGGATACTGGAAGCCATTGAAATAGTCAAGCGTCCGGAAAACTTCAACAGGGAAGACGGGTAAAGATTAAGCAAACTATGGCTTCCTAACATACCCATAAAGGAAAAGAAAAAACAACAAGTCACTCAAGAAGAATCTAAAAAACCTAATTCCAGCCAAGCAGAGCCCGAAAAAACAGAAACAACTCAATCACAGTCATGGAAGAGCAGACTCCGACCATGGACACGAAAGAACCCGATGGACTAGTGGACCCGAGCGACGGCTATATAAAGCCGCGAGTTCCCGGAGCGTCTTCATTCTCGATCCAGCCTTGAAGAAGCTAGCAGTATGTCTGGCGAAACGTTGGCGAAGAAAAATTTAACAACCTGGTCTAAACCAGAAACCAGTGAAGTTTTGTGTATAAATAATGGCCGTGGAAACCTGAAAGAGTATTTAAAATTAAGTTTATTATATTTTAACTTCTTAATGGTGAAAAATATTCCAAAGTGGTCATTCTGAAATTCTTCTGTGAAGGGATGGTGAGTGCACAGAAATATTGAATACTTAAGCATTTCTGATCATTTGAGTTAAGGGGAAACAAGTGGGCACACCACATACTTTGAATAAAAACTTGACAAGTTCATGAATAGATGAGCTGACCATAAGAAATAACTTATTAAATATAAAAATAATAATTTAACTGAGTAATAATAAGTTTACTGAGTAAAGTAAGGGTTCATTGCCTTTCTTAATAAACAAAATTAATTATTTTGTAACATTCTCATATCATTTTTTCACTGTCACACACACACACACACATATATATATAAAATAAGAAAGCATTAATTCATTACCTTTACTACTATTTAAAAAAAAAAAACAGTATCACAGAGTTATAGGATACTATTTCCCTTTTTACCAATTAAGCATTGCACATTTGTTTTTAATTTCTTTTTGCTTTATCCAGAGGTAAGGTATATAAAACTTAATTTATATACTATATTATATTATCAGGCTTGTGGGTTTGCCTGAATAATTAATTCAATTTGCTTTAAGCTATTTGTATATTAGGGATATAGATAGTCTGGGGTTGCAGTCAATATAACACTAAATAAGAAAAACTTATTTATTTTAAGTGCCGACGTTTCGACCTATGTTGTAGGCCATCTTCAGGGCAGATAGAAGGCGAAGCCACTATGAGTAGACCTCGTAGGGTTAACTCAATTTGTATACAATAAGGATTCAAGAGTAGGGGCAGGTTATCATTTGTTCAATTAAGTGTATGTAAGGTAATTATCGATAGCATTGTTTTACAATTGCCTTTTATTACTTTATTTCCAAGCCTTGTAGGTTAAAAAAATTATCTATGGGACATATGAAACATGACAAAGAATATCAAACATTCTGGTGTCCTATCCCTATGACTTATCCCAAGACATGGATAATGTATTTATGTTTAAGAAAACAATTTTAACTACATACAATATAATAGAATTTATAAATGAAAAAAAAGTGTATATACAAATAAAAAAATAGAATATACAGTTATAAAACATTTTTCACACTATCTGATCACATTCAAATACCTGGGTAATCTGAGGTTCTGAACCAAGGGCTGGAGAACTGTGAGACAGCTGCAACTGAGTAGGTGGACTCAGCATCTCATTGGTTGATTCACTATGAGATAAAGGTACTTGAGGAAGCCCCAAATCGTGATCAACAGAAACCTGCCTGCCTAAAAACTGACCAATATTCTGAGCTATTCCAGCATCAGTATTTAATGGTGTTGATGCATCATTCAAATGAAACTGACTAGATGGCAAAGAAGGTTTAACAAAATTATCCTGGTTTGAATTTCTAGGTAGCTCGTTTACATGCTGTGATGTTAATTGAGGAATATGCAAACTTGGAATATTTGGATGGGGTAGAGTCATATCTTGATTATTTTGAATACTGGTCACATTTTGGTCATTATATGACAGACCAGAAATCTGGTTAGTTGCCAGCTGAGGCATATTATTCATACTGACTAAATTAGATTTCTGATCATATATCACTCCACCTGGTTGCTGGAGAACTGCACTTGGTTGCTGGAGAACTGCACTAGGTTGCTGGAGAACTGTACTTGGTTGCTGGGAAACTGCACTTATTGGTTGTTGGGGAAGAAACTGAGATGGCTGTTCGACACCATCAAGTAACGTTACTTCACTTTTTTGCATAACAAGTGTGTTAGACTGTAATCCATTACCGATTTCATCTGGAGAAATCTTTGGCTGTGAGCATTCATTATTACATGAAAATTGCAAGCACTTAGTACAAGCATTTTGTTGTGTCTGATAAGCTGGCAATTGAACATGAGGCTGAATCGAAGGACCCATATTATATTTTGGTTGATCATTATTAGCCATACGTGGTAAGTTGTCAGATTTAGCATTATCATAAACAAATTGTGTCTGTTGCACAATATTAAATGCCTGTATATTCTCAACATTATTTTGGTAACTATGATTTAATTGTGGAGGGTTAACTACTGACATTCTGTGAAGACTATCCAATTGTAACTGCGAAGGAGGCTCAGTTGTCGAAGTGAAACTTTGGCTTCTTAGCGGGATATCATTTTTTTGAACAGTTTCGTTTTGAGATAAATGAATATTGGATGTGTGATCATATGGATTTACTGTTGAAGGTAATTGTTGGTTTTCAGTAGTCAGCACAGTTTGAGGGTTATGGCTCTGATTTGAGAAATCTGAACTGATTTGATTCCTCTGGGAAGTTAATACAGGCATAGTAAGATTTAAATCACCTTGATGAGATTGGTGAATAAATGGTGCTTCAACTGTAGATAATCGATGATCAGGTTGCTGTGATGGATGACAAGGCTGTTGTATTATTTGAACTAGAGGGACTTGTTGGGGTATTTCATATTTCCTTTGATCTAGATCGTGTTGAACTTGGGAATGTTGACTTGATAAGACCATTTGGTCACCACCTGGTTGAGATACAAACTGAGTTTGTAGAGGGGCTGTTATCAAAGTCTCATTTTGAGTTTGAGTTTGATCATATGACAAATTAGAATGAACCAAACCATCAGTTAGCTGAGGTTGAGTAAACTGTAACTGTTGTAAAGAAGAAACTGGCTGGCTTGGAGAGCTTTCAGATTGAACAATATTGGCAACTTGATGAATATTTGGAGCCTGGACCTGTGAAACTCTATCACTATGCATCTGTGGATCATATGGTGTTTGGTTGAAAGGATGAATATGTTGTACCTGAGATATCCTCTGGCTTTCAACTTGGCTTTGAGATTCTTGTTGAGAAATCACACAAGAAGATTGATCTTGTGATATTATATGACTACTAATAGGCTGATTGCTTTCAAAATGGGTCTGAGGAGGATTCGAAGAAGCAACATGAGGAAGCTCAGGCTTTTGTTCATATCTGGATGATTGGTTCTGAGCTTGTGGAAAATTAGAAATATCTGAATGGCGTTGATCATAACCAGATAAAGGTGGTGGAATAACCTGGGATATTCTATGAGTAACATCAGCCTGATTCTTCATTTCATAAATCTGATTCTGAGTTTGATTATTGGCGATCTGAGACCCTACATTCTCAACCTGGCTCATTGAATCATATTGCTGAAGATGAGCTTGGTCAAATGAATGGTTGCTGGGAACTTGACTGGACTGATTTATATCATTAGATTTGAGTGTTTCAAACTGTTGAGGTTGCTGCCCTCTTTGGCTGGTTTCCTGATGAATTTTTGGCTCATACTGTGATTGCTGCATTGGTTGATGAGGAACTTGTGAATCGTACTGTGAAGTTCTTAGATCGTCTTGCTGGTAAGATGTAAAATGAGGCTGAGATTCGGAGTGTGGCTGAGACAGAGTAGTATTAGAAAGTGTCATGGAGTGTGGTGGAATGGAGCTATCTCCTGTAAGTGGCATTTCATACGGTTGCACCACAGGTGAAAGAGTATGACTTGAAATTCTCGTTTGCAAATCAGGCTGTTGTGTAATTTCATACTGTTGTGGCATATTAGAAGCTAAACCTTGTGAAATCCTTTGATTACCTGAATCATAATGCTGCATTGAGGGAATGACTTGTGAGATACGGTGTTGATCAAATTGTTGATTTTGAGAATTTTGCGAGATTAATATCTGAGAATTTATTTGATCTGTATGTTGATAAGAATCACAATGCAAGTTGGAAAATTGTGGAGGATTAACTTGAGAAACTCTATGGTGAATATCTGTCTGTTTATTAGTTTCATAAACGTTGGTACTGATTTGGGAGGAAGGTATTTGTGAAATGGGGGGTACTTCATTTTGGGGCAAAGTTTCATAAACCTGATTATGGCTGATTAGAGGAGCTCTACTGAAATCCACCTGAGAATCATAATGAGGAGCCTGTTGCATACTGGGTGGTACCACCTGTGAAATCCTTTGATGTTGAATATCAGTTGGTGAATGGTGTACTTCAAATTGTTGTTGCTGGGTAACATTGCTAGGAAGAACTTGGGATAAGGGTTGCTGCTGTCCCTCTGGTTTAACTTGAGAATCATACTGCTGTATATGTGGAGAAACTACCTGAGAAATTCTATGCCCCAAGTCATTCTGTTGAGAAGATTGTATTTGAGGAGGTTGTATCTGTGAAACACGTTGTATCTCTGGAGGTTGTTGATTCAAGTCATAATTACTGAGTTGTACCACTGGAGGTTGAACTTGAGATACTCTATGTTGAATATCAGTATTCTGTCCATCATATTGCTGCACATAAGGTGAATGAATTTGAGATAATCTTTGAGAATCACCTTGCATTTGTGAATCATAAAGTTGATTTTGTTGAGCATGAGTCTGCTGATTTTGCGTCACACTAGGCTGCAAATCTGACTGAGAGAAGTGATCCATATTCTGAGTTTGTGTCGACTGAGAACTACTTTGCAGTGAGGGATGAACCTGGTGTGTTTGAATGTGTGAAGTATCATAATTCGACGTTTGATATTGTGCACTTTGAGAAGACGTAATTTGGTGTGACTGCTCACCACTTATGGAATGTTCATATGGCTGTAACTGAATTCTCCCTTGGCTATCTGCAGATGTTTCGAATGGAGGTACAGTCGATGAAATTCTGGGTACATCAACTTGAATCTGAGGTGGTTGTATCTGAGATATCCGATGTTGCATTTCTGCCTGTTGCATCTGTGTTTGTTGTAGCATATTGTCTGACTGAATTGGATGTTGTGGAATGTTTGATGGAATATTTTGAAGATTGTCTTGAATCTGTCCTCCATGAGGGTGTACCTGAGAAAGCATTTGTTGCATATTTTCACTAACTTGTGGAGGAACATTTGTAGATATTCTATGTTGCATATTATCAGTAGCCAGAGTGTCATATACAGGAAAATGTATCTGAGAAGGTTGTGCTTGGGATAAAGCAAAGTGTATGTCCTGAGGTGGTTCTTGATAACCTTGACTTACATCAGGATGCTGTACAGGCTGGCACTGCATTGATGAAACTACCATTGAATCCTGTACATACTTGTCAGTCTGTCCATACATTTCTGAGCTATAAGTAGGCACATACTCTGTTCCTAACTGACCATAAACAGGCGGCTGTTGACTATTTGTGGTATCCCCAAAATTCTGATTTATCTGAAATAAAGAAATATACAATATAAAAACTTACATTAACTAACATTTCTGTTAGGGGAAACTATAATTACCATATATATAAATAAACAATTTCAAAAATGATCCTTCAATTTCTCACGGACAGTAACAGAAACTAGTCATACAAACTTTAGAAATCTCATAAAATGAAAAATAAATTTTATTGCTGTTTTAATAATGGTTCTAATTATAATTTAATTTGCAATATTTTCACATTAAAAAAATTATAAGGCTAGAGGCAATTTAAGTTAATAAAGCATCAAAATGATATTTTGATTCAGCCACATGTCAGAAGGCTTTGAAAAAAGTTAAAATGCTATTAACTCAATAAACAAGTTTATTTATGATAAAATAATTATATTACACTTTCAAATCATTGTTATTTAATTGTTATGGTAGCAGTGTTTTTATCAAAAGACATCAAATATACAAGCACAAGTGCTTACATTTGCATGCATGAAAATATAATTTTATGTATTTATTATACACATAAAGTTTTCAGCTGATATTGTATTTGAAATGAAGTTAGCTATTTATTAGATAAATGAACTGTAATAATAATCAAACATTACATGAAATCAGATGTTAAAAATATATACTTTAAACTATAACCTCAAATAACTCAACCAGAATTATTTTAACTAGGGATGGAGTTACATTTCAAAACATCATGACCACAAGAGAAAACCATAAGAACATGAATATAGTGACCAACTATTTAAAAGAAAACGTTAACATCTGTCGCAACAGGAACCAACAAAACATTGAGATTTGATGGAACCGTACATTGTTTTCAAAATACTTTTAACCAGGGCAGAACAGGAATTATTTTCTCTATAATGTCTAATATTCAATTATTTTGTAGTAATTAAATTGTTAGGACTGCCATTTACTAATGAGAAAAAAGTTTTTCAAATTAAACTGCCCATAAATTTGTGTAGGACTTTTCAAGTAATGCCAAACATATAATTTATTTATCCATCAAAACAAGCAAAAATATCTCATTAATAAATTATATATTGAGTTAAAACAAACCTTAGTCCGAATAGTAACAGTAAATAATCAAGAACCAACTTTATAGTTAAATTTAATGAGAAATGTTTTTACAAGAAATTTGTATTTTATAATTACATATTTTTGTTGTTAAATTAGTATAAAATTTGAATTGATTTGCACAATATTTGGTAATTGTATGTTATGGTATCACCACTTTAGAATGTAATATAACTGCTTTAATTTGAAAATAAATAATAAATGTATCCTTCTTTCTATTACTGCTAATCGTGAGGATTCCAATTTATCCTGCACCTATTCTAGGAAACATTAATTTGTTTCCCTGCATATCCTTCCGAACACCCATTTCGTCTTGAACCTCACACAATATGCTTTTTAAAGTGTACATTTTCACACAAATGAAACTCACTGTGTAAAAATCATATAATTCTCAATTTACACATGTTTACTTCACATGTGTTTTATAATAATGAAATTCAATAAATCCTATTAAATTATAAAGTGGTGATACCAAATCATAGAAGTACACAAAGTGTACTTTAAATAAAAGTGAATATCTACAAAATTAGAAATTAACCTAAAAGGTTAATCTCTAATAGATAAAAAATATAGAGGTTCTACTTTACTTTTATTCTATCTATTGAAAATATTTACCTTTTAGTGAACGTGAGGTATAAATAATTGAAATATACGCCTTCACTAATAAAGATATATTTTTTATTCTCAGTTCAAAATTGATATTTTTTAAGCACAGGTATATATAAAATAATAATCAAAATAAACATGTGTTGGTAGCTGGCTGCTACAACTTATTATTGTAATTGAGCGGTTAATTAACAATTTTATATCATAATGGAAGGTAACAAATTCATTATAAGATCCTAAAGTCATGGTGAACATTTTTTCCTTAATACTACAATTATTTCTTTTATAATATGCATTTCTAAAGTTTCAGGGTCATATGCTCCTTCTTCCGGGATAACATTAAAATATTAACAATAATAATAATTGAATATTCCATGGTATTGTAGAATAAAATCAAAAATATTTTTGTGTTCCTTGTATATGTAAATATTATTAAAAAATAAAACAATTATTAAAAAACACTGGTGAGCCAATACAAAATAAAGGTTAGGTTATGGAGCACTAAATTGTGGAATTGAGACTTCTGTACAAACAAAAATTACCCTTTTTCTTTCATTATTTTTATTTGTTAAAGTGTGAATTCCGTAAATGTTTTAATTGATTATTCAGTTTGTAAACTTCTGACCTGCTGTGCATAAAAAATCTTTAATTAATACTGCTCTCTTGTTTTATTACTATTATTATTATTACTAGAGCACTACAAACTTAGATACTGTAGCTAGTAAGCCAAGTATTTCCATCACTGCATGTATTTTTCTTGTTACATTACTGTTTGTAATGTGAACAAAAGTTAGTAGAGAGCAAAACAGAATGGCATATATTAATAATAAAAGTTTTACTAGTAAGAAATCTTTTTTTTTTTTTTTTTTTAAGCGAATCTTGGAATATTGGAACAAACCTCATGCTACATCCTTTCTATAAAGTACTGGTTAGTTATTGTCACCTTGAATGGTAACCTATCAAAAAAAACAGAAATAAATGTAATATCAGTTATTTATCAATGGTCAGAATGAACAGATATTGGTTTTTTGTTTTCTGGTTAATTTTTTATAAAACTGTTTAATAGCTTAAAAAATGTTTTGAATAATATTGTTCCAATAATACCAGAAGTTTATTAGCAGTAGTTATTTCTAAGTTGTGGTGCAGTTATGAAAAACCTAGCATCTCCATGTTTAAAAATGATGATAATTTTTTTTAACTGTTTAGAATCTATTTAATTCCTCTGTTGAATGAAACTGCATTGGCTACAATTTATACATTTCATCTATTCGACCATTGACACAAACAATAGATGGAATCAATCGGCTCATCAGTCCTACACTAACAGGGCTTTTCGAATTGAGTATCTAATAAACGCTCTAGTGGACACAACATTAAGTATTGAGACAAAAGGTTCAAGCTAAGTAATGTAGAGACGGAAAAATAACAATCATTTCAAGCCTTTAACCGCACCTTTATTTCTCAAACTTAAATTCCTCAATCATGGCCGTTTCTGCTACAAACTAGATATTTCATCTTATTATAATTTACTTAAATAACACTTCATACAGATTACACTTTACTACTTTTGTAAATGAATTAAAATTTATAGTTTCTGCCTATTATCAACAGTCAGCAGCTCCCAGCAAGGTTATTTTACCACCCAGATTCAAACCTTAACTAGTGACTGTAAACTTTCCAACATGATCTGGTGCTTAATTAAATAGCACAGATGAAAAGTAATCACTTAGCAGAACTTATTCTCAGAAAAATAATTATTAATTAACTCTTATTTTAATCAATATAGAATTCATCATATATATGAGTTCTGGAGAATATAACCATCGGTATTAAATATATATATATATATATATATATATATATATATATATATATATATATATATATATATATATTTATATATATATATATATATATATATATATATATACATATATGTATAATGTATATATATATAATTTGAATTGCAAATAAGAAACAACCAGTGATTGAAATAATTTACCTGACCATGAGTTTCTACTTGTTGTGTAGCAAGATGTACCTCGTCCTCAAATGCTAAAAAAAAGAAGGATATATTTAGTAAGTAAAAGATAAACAAAATAAATTCATAAATACAAATAATGTATTTTTTAATAGTAAATACTTCCTTCTTTAGATGCCGTAGGCATTGTTTTTTTGCCTAGAGAATCGCAAACGATATTTCCCAAGCTTCATACTGAAATATTGAGAGAGTTATCCATGTTGGAGGAATGATAACTTTGATATTCACAGGGACCGAGCAAGGATGAAGTAGAAATAACCAACGGAAAATGGAAATCGGATAAAGCAGCAGGTATTGATAACATTCCAAACCAATCAATAAAACGTGCAGAGAAACAGGAATTTCGCTGGTTAATTGTTTGATTATAATGATACAAGAAACTGAAAAAATGCCAGAAGACTAGAAAGAATCTATACTTATTCTGATCTACAAAAAGGGGCTGAGAATGGACTATAATAACTATTCTCCTTAATCTTGATTAGTAGAATTATGAAATATACCAAGGAAATTATCAGTGATTAATAATGGGGTTGGATTTAACCTTTTAACTATTTATCATATATTTTCCTGATGCCAAATACTAGAGAAAAAATTAGAAAACAACAGTCATTCATCAGCTTTATATCAATTTCAAAAATGCTTTGGGTTCCATCTTTCACCAAATGATGTATAACATATTTATTGAGTAGGGTACACCAACAAATATAGTAAATCTGGTAAGGATTTGTATGACCAAAATATACAATAAAGTTAAAATCAGTAACTATTATTTTAAAAAGTTCGAGGTTCACGCAAGTTTAAAACAAGGTGATTCGTTTTCACCTGTACTATTTAATTTATCACTTGATTATGTCATCAGGAAGCTAATACATACAAAAAAAAGTTTGAATATGAATCTGCATAGTAAAATATCCGCGCCTGGGCTTGCAAACAATGTAGTTCTGTTGGGGACGGGATGCAAAAACTGTATAACTAAATACAATAGCATTGATGAATGCAGGTAATGAAATAGAGCTTGAAGTAAATTTGGGTAAGACAAATTATAGGGTTAGTAACAAAAGCAGCAGTGATTTTGGTGTAACTGCTGTTGTAGGGGGGAAATTGTTTGAACATGTCGAGAAGTTGAAATGCATAAGTTCTAATAAAGGTAGGAAGTGCATCTTTGTCTCAAAATTTGAAAGTTAGAATTTATAAAACTATCATTCTTCCAATTGTTCTTTATGGATGCGAAACGTGGCTGATAACATTGAAGGATAAACACCATTATATCTGAGTCAATAAGGTATTGCATAGAATATTTGATCTGAAATAGGATGATAATGCAAATGTTAAGAGATTACACATTGGGGAGTTACAGAGCAGGCAACTGATTAATATAATTGAAGGAAGAGAGTCGCAAAGGTTGAGAAGGGATATAAAAGTAGTTGGTCTTTGTAACAAATGAATTACTAAATAGTTAATAAATGCTGAGTCGACTGGTGAACACCTGAAGCATCAGTGGGAGGATTGCATTAAGAGTCTACCAATAGAGTGAATAATTGAGTTTAAGATCATGCTACTAATGGTTAAATAACAACTCTAATAATGAGGAGACAAAAAGAAAGAAAGAATGTAATTCCTGATTTACTGGATTCATTATTTTAACTGAGGACTAGAACACAGAAACACTAGTACCTATTAAAAGAAGTTTCAGACTTATGTGTGTTTCTCTTCCTGGTGCACTCTTAGCCAACTCCATTACATGATTTTTATATATAAAATGAAAAAACAAACAAAAAAAAACACAAACATGAAGAAAAATAAATTAGAATAAATTTATAGATTCACCAACCATAATATGAAAAAAGAAATGGAAAGTAATAAACTTACTGTGTTCAACAAGGAGTTTACGATCCTCCCTAGCTTTCTTTAATGAAATGATTTGAGCTATCAACATCTTCTCTACAGAACGTGAATCTTCATCATTAATTATTCCACTTTTGGCCTTTAAAAAGAAAAGAAATAAATACATAAACATACTTTTAACAGAATTTAGTACCATTGCACAGCATGATTCTATTTATAATTTTAAACAAAAAATATACCTAGTCCAGGATTGTATATATAACTTAAAAAAAAAAATACACAAACCATAGTTTCATTATGAATATCTATCTACATTTAATATTTATCAACAGCTTTTTATAAATAGTTTTTTCATTCCATTTATTTTGTTATTTTATTTACTTTTTAAAAAAACTTCATTTTCATGCAAAAAGTCAAAATATTAATTTTCAGTTAGTTTATTTCAATAATAAAAGAATTAAAATATTTGCAAAAAGAACTGAATCGCTTTATATTTATCAAAAAAAAATATAATTACATTAATATTAATATAATTATTAAAAGATATAAATATCTAAATACCATTTCTTTAGTAACTTCTTCAGCATTATCAGATTCAACATCAAAGTCAAATTGGATTGCTTCATTTTCCTTGTATTTATTGCTTCTTTTTTTAGGATCCAACACCCTCAATCTAAACTCAATTTTAGATGAATCACTAGCTATTACCTCTTCTCTTGATACCAGTTCTAGTTTCAAACCAATGTCATCGGCGAAAAACATATGGTTCAACAGTTCTTTTATGCCAGGTCTAAAATACAGAGTAGAATTAAATTTCTTTCACGTTGAAATTGTTAATTAAGAACTAACAAAAACTTTAACATTCCAACCTTTTTATTTTCTATCAATATTTTTAAAATGTTGACTAACAACTACAAGATAACTCAGTTTCCTTTTTAGGCTACAAAAAAATTCGCAAGATCATTACTATTTATTTTTTTAAATAAAAAAAAATCATACATCATATGAACCCCTAAAAATGTCTAAAATTTCTCTGAAGGGTCAGTAAAAATCTGCCATCATTACATAACATATCTACAACCTAGTATGAAGTACATAAATTACAAAAAAGATGAAAAATAATCAAACAAGAATACTTTAAAAAATACATAATACTAAAATGGATACTTGTCCATTATACTGGTAACACTGACTAGTCTAGGGATTTTCAAAACAAGAATCAAAGCTCGGCCGAATTCGGCTCCCTATCCGCCAACGTGTACACCTTGTGTAGATAATTATTCTTCACAAATGTTTATATATAAAATAACTTTATTTACACGAGAAAAAGTTAGGCGCCTAGATAAAGCATTGTATGCTCTAATGACATTTGTTTGAGACAAACGCTTTGACCAGTTAATAACGTTTAAATAAAGGAAAACTAACAACGAAATTGTCAGAAGTCAAGAAACGGTATAAAGAAACATCATTAAACATTGAAAATTATGACCAGATCGAAAAATAGCACGATTGCTAGGTCATATCGGCATCCAAAAATACAGATATTTATACGATTAAGCTAGTTGTAACTGATTCCTAAAATGCACTGAATGTGAAATGTGCATATATTCTTTTATATACTCATGCATAGAAAATGCGATAAAATGGAATATCTGTAAGCATATACATGCATTATGTCGGCGTATGAAATGTATGCAATGACAACAAAAAATATATGCAATGAAATGTATACAAATAACAAAAGGGTCACGAAAAAGCGGTTAAATTTACAAAACCAATTCAATCAAATACTTAAGGAAGCGGAGGATGGTGATTTTTCATTATTTTTAATTATTAAGGCAAATGCAATTAGACAAAAATAGACGTTTTCAAATATTGAAGAAGTTTCAAAGGGGAATAAAATAGGAAAACCAAAGATTTTCTTTTCTACAAAAAAAATATATAAAAAAACAAGGACAAAAAATAAATTTACTAACTCAAATAGAAAAAGATCGAATTGCTCTATCACATTTGCTTAAGGAGAATAATTAAATTGCGTCAATTCAATAATACAGTTCCTTCATTATTTATATTTAAAAAAATTATTAAAATGATAGAATAAAATGGGGAAGGAAGAAGGTCAAAGGGAGCCGAGCTCGGCCGAGCTTTGATTCTTGTTTTGAAAGTCCCTAGACTAGTCAGTGCTACCAGTATAATGGTGCCCCTATATTGGACAAGTAGCCTAAATTGAAATATAAATCAAATAACGATTCTTAACTATGATTTCTCAGTTTACAATTCTTACCTTTCTTCCCTTTTTAGCCTTATACATTGCTCAATAATTTCTCTTACTTCAGGATTTTCAACTTTTTCAAAGCTTTGAGGCTTAATGCCCTAGAAATAAAAAAACAACAGTAAAATTATACCTAGATCACTGATTTCTCTTAGATGATCCAAAAGTAATTATATCAGAAAATAAATATTAATTAACTTACACTTATCACTTTTTTATAAATTTGGGCAGGACCAGAACATTCAGAATAAGGATATTCTGATGTAGCCATTTCAAGCATGCACATACCAAACGCATAAACATCAACATTTTCATCATAATGCTCTTCATACATTTCAGGTGCCATAAATTCAGGTGTGCCTATAAGGTCAAATAATATAGCTTAGTATAGTTTTCATAAAAAGACAATATGTACATTAACAAAAATCAGACAACTTACAAACTTACAGGTAGTAAATAAAACATTTAAAAACCTACCGATAACTGACTTTGCAAATGATCTATTCTTTAAAGTGGCTAATCCTAAATCACCAATTTTCACACTTCCAGATGTACCAGTAATAAATATATTGTCACATTTTAGGTCCCTGTGGATAATAGGCGGTGCTCTTGAATGAAGGAATAATAATCCTTTGAGTATTTGTCGACACCAAGATTTCAAAACTTTAGGATTTATTTTTTTGAAACGCCTCAAGTATCTAAAAATGTGGGAAAGTATGAGATTAAAATTTCGTAAAATTTTATAACAAAAAATAATATGAATAACTGAAAAATAATTCTTATGTAGAAAAGCCTAAATCTTACCTATCTTAAGTAGCTACTTAAAGTAAGGGAATGAGTTGTGTTGGGCAAAAGAGAAAGCCCAACGCAATATTTTGTTTACAAGTGGATAAATAATCATTTATCCACTGATCCACTGAACAACAATGAATTTGTTTCGGGCTTAAAAATACCCAGTTATTATGTATTTTCACCCCCTTAGTTCAAAAATCACCTTGAAAATGACCAATTAGCTCTTGTTTTCAAGATACAGTAACATGTAATTTTTTAATGCTCAGCTTTCACTTTGTCGAGAAATTTAGTTTTTGGATGTTGGTACGCCTGTTAACTGACAAAACCAACAGTTGTACAGCTATTTTGAGGTTATATACGTGATTTCACATGAAAGAGACTTATGAAAGCCCTCCTCCACTCAATCAAATATGCTGAACACAAGTGGAAAATTTGTGGTGATATAAAGGTCATCGCTATACTTTTAGGAATGCAACTGGGGTATACTAAATACTGCTGCTTTTTATGTATGTGGGACAGTAGGGATAGGAAATCACATTACATTCAAACAGACTGGCCTGCAAGAAATCTTGGCCCTAGTGAAAAAAATGTTGTTGCCCTGCCTCTCGTCGACCCGAAAGATATATTTCTTCCACCACTACATATAAAACTCGGTTTGATGAAAAACTTTGTCAAAGGCATGAACAAAGAAGGAGAGCCCTTTAGATATTTGAGGGGAAAATTTGCTTTCCTAAGTGATGCAAAAGTTAAGGAAGGTGTTTTTGTTGGGCCACAAATTCGGGAGCTTCTGAAGGATCCTGCGTTTGACAGAGTTTTGGAGGGGAAAGAAAAGGAAGCTTGGAATGCGTTCAAGGGAGTTGTTTAAAGGTTTTTTGGGGAACAAAAGAGAAGATGACTATGTTCAGTTGGTGGGGATACTTCTACAAAAATATCATAAACTTGGATGCAACATGTCTCTCAAAATTCATTTCCTCCACTCTCATCTAGACTTTTTCTCTCCTAGCTGTGGTGGGGTCAGTGATGAACACGGTGAGAGATTCCATCAGGATATTTCTGTAATGGAACAAAGATATAAGGGCCGTTGGAATGAATTAATGCTTGCAGATTACTGTTGGTGCGTGTGTAGGGATGCTCCAGAACTCACCTACAAAAGACAGGCCAAAAGAAAAATGAAATCCACATGATGGTAATAATATCCAACCTGCCAAGTATTCTGCCATTAATTTTCAACTCCAAATTAATTTATAATGTTGATAAACTTATGGTTTAAAATTTATTGATTTGCCTCAATTTGTTAACGTTATATATTTTGACCCATGGTGTATCACAGAAACTAGAGCTAATAAAATTTTTTCATTGTCATTTTCGTTTTTTTCAACCCAAAATTAGAAAGATTTGACTCATGAAGTGAAGGAAACATTACAAAAATATTTTTTTGTTGGACAGTGTAATCTGTGTTATTTTGGATCTCATTATTGATCTGTAAGACTTCAGTTTCTCATAGAACAGATTGAATAATATATTACTGATGACTTTGTATTTAAAAAAAAAAAAAATACAAAACCACACACCAATTCACAGATATGGAACAAGTTAGTTGAATATTTATCTTACTCATTTATACATCATGCAAGAAGTTGATGATTCTGTCCGCAAGATCATAGCACTAGTGACCGAACTTAACCAAATATGGATATATTCATATTATTGCGGCAACTTTAAGACAATGTCTAGTAAAATATAAGTAGTAAATGTATAAATGTTTTACAATTTCTCTTATTGGAATTTATATCATAAGGAATTAGAATCTATAAAGCAAATAGCTAATTTCTGGTATTTTAAGTTATAAGTTCCCGTCAGATCACCGAGGTTAAGCTACATCGGGCGTGGTTAGCACTTGGATGGGGAACGCCTGGGAAAAACAGGCGGTAACCATCTGGGAAAAACCGTGTGCTGTTGGCATCTAACTTAACAGTTAACCAAGAGAATACATAGCTGGCTGTATGGATGGAAGTATCCAATGCCATAAATCAAAAAAAAAAAAAAAAGTTATAAGTATCAAATGAACTTTTGAATAATTGAAAAATTATTATATTATAATAGTTTGCCTTTAATGTTACAGAAAATTAGTGATATTTAAAAAAAATACAATAAGTAATTTTTAGTGTGTTAAAAGAAATTAGAATATGCATAAACTTTTGCTTAATCTAAAAGAAAACGATCTTGTACCTGAAAAAATGAGGTTTAGAGAGATTTGAACTTATATAGTAACATCTTAATTTTCAATTTGTCATGATATCCATGGACTATTTCTCTCCAATAATACTTATTGTTATAAGTTGTTGAAAATTACTTAAATATTTTATAAAATTAAACTTACGTTTTTAAGGTTCCTGATGTCATCAATTCTGTGACTAATACTATATACTTTCTTTTGGTAAGGGTAACTTCCCAGTAATCATAAAATCTAACAATATTTGGATGTTGTAATCCTTTTAACATTTCAGCTTCTTCTCTAAATCGTTGTCGTTCATTTTTATTGAGTTTTTTCTCCTTAAAAAAAGTGATTATTTTTTATTATAATTTCAAACTAATTAAAGAAATCATACTGAGTATTTACATGACAGGAACTATGAAGTGAAATAATCTAAGAATAGTTCTTTTTAATCTTAAATATGATTCAATATAGCATAAAACAGATTTGTTAAAAGTTGTTCTGAACATTTAGGCAATATGTTAATACGGTTATGCCCCACTTAACACAAGTGAAACAAAAATCTGGTAAGCTGGGTTTATAATTTTTGTCTATGCTGTTTAAACTGAAGAAAAACAGAAGTTAACTCCACTGATTAATTAATTACCAACAATCAACAGTAATGATTTTCTGATTCATTAAATAATGAGCTTTAACCAGTAGAATTAACACTATTGAGAATTTCTTTATTTTTGGAAGGCTTATGGTCAAATAAAAGTAAGAAAATGGTCCGGGTGGAGATAAAAAATTTCTCTTAATAGGGAGGGCTGTTTATTGTTCTATGTTATAGATATCCTAACTTAAGAGCAATATTTTTTACCTCCCCCTAGACCATTTTCTTCCTCATATATATATATATATAAGGTCAACTATTATTATTCAAGACTTATGGTTAAATAGTTTTAATTAAAGAAGTGATTATTATTACACTTCACTTTATTTTTCACTCAGTTTTAAAACTGAAAATTCTCACAGAAATTTATGGATATATGGCAAGATGGGATTGCCCAGAAGTGCGGAAGCAGATGATCACCGCACACGACAAGGATACATGGCATAGGCTCTTAAAGGAGGCCATGACTCAGCAGAGTGTTGTTGTGCCATTGTTAGATTAGATTAGTTTTAAAACATCAAAAAATCCGCATAATGATTCACCTTCGGGGCAGAAAAGCAGGGAGGAAAATCTGTGTTATAGCCAATCCACTTTAAAAGAGGTTGTGCTTAATTAATTATTTATTACCAATTTGTGAACATAACTAATACTGGTATAATTGCAGATTAACTATTTAATGATGGATTATATTGAATAGTTCGCTCCATTAAGTGTGGTCTTTCATTGAAAAAATTACAGTAAAAAAAAATCATCAAGAACTACATTGAGTATTAAGTTTATTTAAATCTAAACACACTAAAAAATATTGAAGGTATGAATGAAATCATTATTAATAGTCAAAAGGAAAAATATGGCATTTACAACATCCTACGAGACTGGTAAAAGATAAATGTTCAACAAACCTGTAATTCACACCATGCCACAGCCACACCAGTTTCAGTATCCAAACCTTTATACACTGTTTTAAAACTACCCCTTCCTATTTCTTCTTCAAACTTAAGAAATCTGCAAATAAGGCAAAACATTTTAATTAAAGATGAATTTGAACAACATTAAAATTTTATTTAAGAATTATTGTTGTTATTTCCTTGAAAAAAAAAAAAAAACATTATTGCACTGGGTCAAATATAGATTTTAGAAGGGTGAGTGTGCATTATGTATCAATGTCATAAAACATAAAATAAAATCAAGGAAATTTTGGAAATGCCTGAATCACCTATAATGATATGATGACCATAAAAGACAAAATAACAATACAACTTTCTCCCTGAATTTTCAGCAGCCTCCCTTAGTTCCCCTTGTCCAAGGGAGAATGAAACCATTAATATGGGAATATACCAAGTAAATTAAGTTAGAATGATAAAAGTTAATATGTTAATTGTGTTTTACATTTTTCCCAAAACCTACTTGTGTTGTAACTACCTAAATGTTGTTTAATTTGAATACGACTGATTAAATAAGATTTAATCTATTTACAATGGCATAAAAAATGCTTTCTTCCTTCGACTTACTATCAACCAATACTGAAGGTATGTTAAACTCAAATAAAAATTGGTGATTTAATGCAAAAATTGAAATTCACAAACAGAATAACGAAACTTTAAATACAATTATGTGAGTTTTTATTGCAATGCTACTATCTTCGTGATATCTCTTGATATAAGTATATTTTAGAGTATAAAGCATTACTTACTTAGAGTGTCTATTTACTTACATAGGCTGCTTTTATGGGTCAGTATCCTATAGATGAGTCATATATTTATATTTTATATCAGATACTTATATTGTTATTGGATTGAATAGTTCACCATTTACATCACATTGGTATTTTAAAAACCATATGAATGAAAACTGATACAAAAATTACAATAAACAATAGCAAATTTAATGCATACTGCAAAAATACAAATAGATAGTCGTTACCTGCCATCAGGAGAGACCCCGATGGCCTTTTCCTCATCATCTTCTTGTGCTTGGCTGGGTGGAATCTCTCCAGGTAGTTCTGCCTCAGGCGTGAGTACAGTGCCTTGGTCATCTTTGGCAGGAAAGACAGAGGATGTCTCAGTCTGGAGCTTTAAAGCCTCTTTGGTAGGCGGCAACCCTACTACAACTCTAGGAGCTGATTTATTTTCATTGGTACTGGTGTCGGAAGGTACTGGCTTGCCGGGAGGTGATATTTCTTCTGCACGCCTCCCTCTACCAAACACCTTGGGCAGCGGCACCTGAATAATTACTACCATTTATTTATGCATACAGAAAATAAACTGTTTTAAGCAATGAATCAATCGTGTCAGAATAACTCAATCTTGAATGAAAAGGTTTTCAGTAATAACTGTTTTTACAGAAAAAAACATATAGATTCAAGCTTCTAGAACTTAATACTGAACTTAATAAACTGTCATAAGAAAAAAAAAAAAAGATTTTTCATGAATGAATACATATGTATTGAGAAACATGATCACATTCATGATAATATAGAAGCAATTAAAGTAAAATAAGTTAACTCATAAATACTACATACATGTTGTGCCAAACGAGAGAGAAAATTGAGGACTCCAAGAAGGAACAAATTGAAGAAAATGACCATACTCTTATTTAACATTTAAGTGTTATAAGACAGCCAAGGTCGAAGGATCTGTCATAAAAATAAAATAAGCAACTTTAGAAATTGCAGGTAGGCAAAAGGTATTTATGAGTAAATTTCTAATCGATGCTGAAAAATTACTTTAGATTTTTTATTTATTAAAGAAAAATTCATTTATTGGTAATTTAACGGTTGACAGGGAGTATTTAATAATTTAAAATTTACTTCGGTAGATTTTAAATTCTATTGATTAAAAATGACTTGAGTTATAAATAAACTAAACCAGAAAGGAATATTTTTGATAAGATAATATTTTTGTTTACTTCTCCAAAAGAAAACTACCTATTGTATGTTGATAACTAATAATTACTGATACAAAATTAAATTGATTAACCAACAACGAAAAATATATATTTTCTTAAGAAGCATGTATTTATTTAAATCTTTTGTTTATTTTATTCAAATGATTGCTATAGTTATTCTTATATGTTATATATACAAGAGAAGGAAATTACTTCATACATATATTATAAGAGACAGAAAGTAAAACTGACAGATCCTAACTTTAAAAAAAAATTAAATTATGACTTTAATGGCTTTAAGTCTTTAAGCCAACTAGTTATAATATTTCAGTTTGTTTATTAGATTTTTCACATAGGCCAGTCTTTAAAATCTTGTTTATAGCAACAGAACAATAACTAAAACCAAAGGACACACTGTAATGTCATAAATAAATAAAAAAAAGGCAAAAGTACTATTTACACTCTAATAATATAACATAGAAGAAAAGATTTTAAAAAATATATATTTATTGAAATTTACAACTGTATACAGAATACATCAAGTAAATATAAGAAGAAAAGATCATCAGAAAAATCCAAAAGCAAGATATACCCAAGATGGTAATAGGCTACAATCAATCAAAGCAACAGAAGAAGTTTCAAACATTGAAATTGACATTAGGAAAAGACGGATGAAATTCTTTGGACACCTCACGAGTTCACCAGAAAATCGACTGTCAAAAAGAATATTTAATTTGTTAGCTCACTTAAGAATTCAACACCTTGGCTGGACGAACTTCGAAAGGACCTCAAAAACGCAACAGAAATTTTAGAAAGAGACACCTCCAGACACAAAGTCAACAAGTGGGAAGCTACATCAGAGCAACCAAAGCAAAAGCAGTACAGACCGAAGTGGTTGGAAGAACATAAACAAGTCTTCTGAGAGAGAATGAAAGCCTATTGGAAGAACAAGAAGAACCCAAAGAAAGCTTGATTGAGTTGTTTGCTTAACGTCTTCCACTATTGGGAGAATACGGGGAAAAGACAAACAAAAAAGAACAGAAGAAATACTAATATAAGTCCTACTAATAATATATTAATATACGATTTACTTTATAATAATGGTATTAAAGGAGCTAATTGATTTCCCTTTATGATTTTTTATAAATAGTTTATTTATTGAAACATGTGCATAGTTATATAATTTTTAATGTTGTCAGTAATATATCAATTTTTTTTTTACTTAACTCGGAATAAACCACTATCCAAAAATAAAATTTATAAAACTTAACACATGATCAATATTTATCCTGTGTCCTGTAGTAAAAATTGAAGTACTGCTTTGAAAAAAACTATTCGAGCAAATGCTGCTGATAAAGTGTTGTTATTGTTTTTATTTCAATCAGTTTGTGTTTTGTTTTTCCCTTTGACATTTGATATTACTCACATATAAACAGCTTAAAAATCTAATTTTGTATTATTTTGTTTTTTAACAGTCAGCTTATAGTTAAATCTGTCAAACATTAGTGACAACTGGCTGGAAAGGTGAAATTGAATGAGAGCCCTTAGAAATTGAAAGTGAGCAGCTGAGTTTGAAACGGAATTGAAATGAATATTTTTGGCATATTTCACTTTTTTTGTTTCTATAAAGAAAAGAAAGCTATTGGAGTTCACAAAGATACATGAAGTTAAATAGCATTGGATGGCTTATAAAACAAACATGAGAACTGGTAAAAAACAATAAAATATGTGTACATGTGTAAGAGCTGTTGTTCCCCCTCTGGGCCTTTAACATTAATTTGCAACTAGTGACAAATGATTCGTAAAAAAGTTATAGAAGAACCATCCATTTATTCACTTTCCCTCTTTTTTCCTATACTCCATTATGGTTACCTTCTATAGTTAACTTTTTGGCCACTAGAGATCGCTTCTAACTCTTCCTCCTTGCTCGCTTAACGGTTTTCAGTGCTAGTCAGTCGTTACATCAAACGGCTTCGCTCTCCAAAATCGGTACGTTTTTTCTTTATATTTTATCTATTATATCCTTTTCTCTTTATCCTTTCTCCATTATTCACACTACCTATTTTCCTATTGTTGGGCATCCATCATATGTTGGTAATCAAGAGTTCATATTTTTAAGCACTAATTTTAATTTTTCAAATTCATTAATCCTTTCTACCTTTTTTCAAACAGTCTTTGTACACTATTGTTACTGTACAATAGTATTTCACTAATTCTAATTTTTCAAATTCATTAATCCTATCTACGATTTTTCAAACAGACATTGTACACTATTGTTACTGTACAATAGTATTTCACTAATTTTAATTTTTCAAATTCAGTAATCCTATCATTATTATTAATTTTGTTATATCTGTCTTTATCTTAATTATATTATATCTGTCACTATTTTAATTTCTTTTCATTGTCATTATTTTTAAATTTGTCTATATCTTTTTTTATTATATTCTGTCACTTTTTTAATATTCGTTATCTTCCATCTTCATTTCTACCACTATTTTAATTTTCTACATTACTTGTCACCATATTATTGTTACTGTACATTTTTTGTTCTGTTTGTTTCTCTCTCATAGCCCTGAAGATGACCTACACTGTAGGTCAAAACGTCGGCACATAATTATAAGTTTATTACTTATTCAGTGTTCTTTTTGACTGCAACCTCCCAACTATCTCCTTTACATTAAATTAAGCAAAATTGATTGATTTTGCAATTAACAATTGCAACCAACAATCTGTTAAATTCAACAGCTTGAAGAATTGTCTCTGGCTGGCTAATATATTTCCCCACCACTCAAGCAATGTTCAATTTCCATCTAATTTTTTGAGGTAATCCACTTTTGAAGAATTTTTTTTTTCTTCAAAAGAAGTGGACCAATGACCTGCCGAATTGTGATGCAACCTGTAATCAAAAGGAGCAATGTCCGGCGAATATGGCTCTACAGTTAATATCTCATTTGTGTGTTGCTAAATAATTTTTCACAACTATTTAGGATACAAAACATTACTTGGGGCCTCGTAGGCCATCACTAAGGCACACCACTGCTGTTGTGGGTCAATATTCTATTGGTCATATATTTATATTATATCATCATCATCTTTTCCTCTTCTACCGTTGTGCAGTGTGAGGATCCTGCTTATAGAGCCTGGACCAAGTACCTCTTTCCTTCAGTGGCGATTATAGCTGGTTCCATATTAAGATTAATTGGTGGTGTCTGAACCACCTTAGTTTGTGTTCATCCAGGATAGTATCATCTGGTTGAATATCGAGATTAGCCCATATAGTTGTGTTCCGCATCTTATCTCACCGAGTTTTCCTTTCTACCTTCGCAGGCACTGCATTTCAATTCTTGTATTTGACTTATGTGCTTAGTGTTCAAAATCAGTTTTACTAACTAGCAGAGTCCAGTCTAATGCGTATCGCACTTCTTTTTTTTATGACTTATAATTCACCAAGGGCAATTTATTTATAAATAATAATACAATCTGAATAACAATTATGTTTTATTTCATCCAAAATTGAATTTTTTTTAATTTTTGAGTAATTGAAAATTTTTTTTAACATAAAATTCAACATTTGGGCAAAATTAAAAATGTAAGCATTAATATGTAAAGGAGATGGTTGGGGGGTGCAGTCAATAAGAACACCGAATAAGTGAAGTACTTATATTATGTGCCGACGTTTCGACCTACAGTGTAGGTCATCTTCAGGGCTAACAGAGAAACAAACAGAACAAAAATGTAAAAACATCAAAGTTGTACAGTAACAATACTAGTGACAAATAATGTAGAAAAATACAAAGTTGCAGATATGAAAATAGAAGATAAAGAATATTAAAAAGGAGTCAGATTATAATAAAATAAAGATATAGACAGATTTAAAAATTACTGATAATGACGTTCATTATCAGTAATTTTTAAATCTGTCTATATCTTTATTTTATTATAATCTGACTCCTTTTTAATATTCTTTATCTTCTATTTTCATATCTGCAACTTTGTATTTTTCTACATTATTTGTCACTAGTATTGTTACTGTACAACTTTGATGTTTTTACATTTTTGTTCTGTTTGTTTCTCTGTTAGCCCTGAAGATGACCTACACTGTAGGTCGAAACGTCGGCACATAATATAAGTACTTCACTTATTCGGTGTTCTTATTGACTGCACCCCCCAACCATCTCCTTTACATAAGATCATCCAGTCAACCATTTTCTTCTCATGTAAGCATAAATAAAAAATCACAAAGGAAAGTTTGATGAATAATATATTTCAGTTTACGATACATTAACAAATCAGAAATAAGATACAATTTTAGCAGAAATTCTCAAAAGATTTTCAAGTTTGTCTTTTTCTCTTTAATTTGAGGAAAATTAATTAAACCTCACCATCCCATTATCTTAATCTACAGTTTAAAAATAATTATCCAAAGTTTTCTATCAGATATATATTTTAATAGTTTCTCAAACACACACTAATAGAAACAATGAACATCCTCATTTATTTTTTTAGTAATGAAAGAACACGGAAAGCCGCACTACATAATTAGCATCAAGAACTAGAACTTTGTTTGGATTAAATCATTTCAATTGTTAGATAATCAGCTTTCAGATCACAGACACAACCTAATACATATTATTTCCTTCAAATTCAGAATGGGCCGAATGATAAGTACTGAAAGATGATTCCACCAAAATGAATTGTAAATCTATCAAATTAAGTTTTGTCTTCTTAATTAAATTTTTCCTCACAAGGATTAAAATGTGCATACAGCAGAAGGATGATAGAATGTAAGGATTCTAAGGTCGCATTAGTGTATAAAAAAAAAAAAAAAATCGAATAGAAAAGAACATGGAATCTTATAAAAGGCAGGCAAAAAAATCCTCTAGTAAATGTTCATGACTTTACAGCACTCATTAAAATGCTAAACTCCACTTAAGTTTATAAAGAAATTATAAATGGTAATTCATGTAATACAACTTAACATAAATTCTTTACCACATAGATGAAGTGGATGGCAAGGTTTTTATTAATTATTAAATGCTTATGGATATCTAGGTCTTTTTATTGAATGTCCCAGTTTTTTTAATGTATGAAATCCGGTATATATTCTACTTACAATAGTCAAACATAAATAGCATAAATAGCAAAACTGCTGCAATGTGATAAAAATAAATAAGGGTACTAAAATAAATACCATACATAAAATGAAATAGACAATTCCAACATATCACCATGGACAATAATTTAATAAGAATGAATTATATAATTTAATCAAATGTTTGTTTACAAATAGCATGTAGGCATAACCAAAAATAACAGCTGATGATGTTTCAAAATTAATACTTACATTTGATGATTGGTGCCTATATTGATTTGACTCCAATTTGAAAATATTTCTCATAATATTTAAACTATTAACAGATTCACCAATAAATACAAATCAAAATAACAGATTTAGAACCTCCCAATGTAATAATTTATTATTAATTTAATAATGAAATACCTTAGAAGCAGCTTGTCCTATAGTCGAACCCGTTTTCGTGGTCGGTCGTGTTCTGCTTTTTACAGTTCTTGATGAATCTCTTGGTGATGAGAAACCACTAAAGCAATTACAATAACCACTTAAAATGATATCCAAGAACATACAACATTATGTATCACAGAACATCATTATGTATCACGTAAGAAGAATTATGTTTGAAACAATAGTTACCTGTTACAAATGATATCTTTAGGAAATTTTGTTCTATTATAAGATGTCCTAGGGCTGATAGAAGGTAATGTCAATCTGCAGCCAATTGCAGAAAAACTAGTTCGACTTTCATCACACTCATTGAAAATCCCAGCACTTGTACTGCTAGTCTTATCAACACTAACGTTGTTGTTACAAGTCCTTCTATAGGTACGGTGACTACTGCTCATTGCATTACTTCATACAGGACAAGGTGGCCTTCCGCTTCTCTATTTAAATACTTAGGAAGTCAATCTAAATTACTTTTCTGAAAATGGTATATAATAATCTAAATTATTCAATCTGTTAAACTAGTGCTACAAAACATAAAATAAGCCTAAAGAACAAAACAAAACTAAGGATTTGAAATCAATACAGATATATATTTCAATAAATAGAGTATACATTTAAGTAGATTAATTGGATAACAAATCATTCATTTATAAACTTATAACTTGTCAAAAATACAAATGGTTATGAGATCGTATTAATCCAAATATACCTCTAAGCTAATAACATGTTTGTTCTATTAATCAATAGCAGAAAAAGATTCAAACAACACTTAACGACCTTGAAGATTTAATTAAACTCCTCGAGCTAACACAAAAATATTAATATAAAACATATCATTTTGTTACCATCGCCTATTGCAAGACAACAAAATCAGGTTGGTCAATCGTTAGAACAAAATTTTATGCGCAATGTGTGTGTTCAGCACATAAATAAATATTAATATCTTGTATCCTTAGTATATTTTAAAATGAATTTCACACCTTTTTAAAACTTGCGAATATATATATACCGTTTCTCTTCAATAAAACAAGAAAAAATTAATAATCTTCAAAAGTTGTTTAAAACAAAATTACATCGATAAGAGATAATAATATACCTCAAAACATTTTATTTCTGCTTATAAAAAAAGATTTAGCGTAAACTTGATAATTGTGTCGACGATGATGAACCTTGGTTAAATCAAATATAAGTTGTTAACAATTCGAAATCCCGCTGTTGCAGAAGTAAATCACCAATATATTTGCTAGATAAGAAATCGGTTCATTTGAAAATTGTATATTTTCGAATATATATTTTACAATACTGTATATTATCATTTATTAATGATAATATACAGTATTTTATATTATCTACAGTAATAGTTTGATTACTACAATTGATTCATTGCTATTCTTTTAGATGAGGATCATTTATTAAGTTTATGAGTATTCGGATTCCATTATTTCGAGTAGAATTTTTGGTAAAACGTGTGCATTTTAAATTTTTATCACAGTTTCACGACTCATATATCCTCTATTGAATTTTCAAGAACATTTCTAAATATACGCAGCGCCGTCTCAAGCCCATGTCGCGCTCTTGTGCCATCGTGGCCTAGGCGATAAAAATTGAACACTTATAGCTATACAAGGTGTTACAAAAAACGGCAAGTCCCCTAAGCAAGTGAATGGACCCATGAAACTAAAGAGATTTTACCATGGGATCAGCATGAAATGATTTTTCCAGACCCGCCTCGCAGCGCCCCTGGGGACACGGCATCCGTGTGCCCCGCAAACTTTGCACATAAGATAAAGCCGGCCCTGAATGTACGTGATGGTTTCTTACGCGTTTCGACTTGTAGTTATTTTTTAATTTTTATTGACACTAAGAAAGATCTACAATGTGAAGAAACTCCAAGGTTGATCAGATTGGTTAACTTCACAAACCTTTTTACTACTAACATTCAGCATCCGTACCATTCTTTTTAGAATTCGAGCTTATCTGCGAAACTTGAACATCTAAATTCCATTCCTACGTACCAGTCTACCTGATGCAACCCATTGTTACAAGATACACAATCTCTAACATCCTGAGATCCGTGGATCAAGACGCCCGATGCCCCAACGATTGACATTAGGTTTTGGATACGAAGATGTACCCGACAACATTCAACAGAGCTCAACTGATACCAAACAAAGACACATTTTTACCTCTACAAGAACCTTTGCAGCCATTGCTAGACTTATTCGTATAAAACTCTTTCAACCTCGGAAGGAAAATGCTAATGTTTCACAATGGAGGACTGATTTACCCGATGCCCAAGGCTGTACGAAATATTTCTGCGGTAATCTCCAAGGTATTCTTCCTAGTTTAGATAAGTCATGTGCAGTATCCTCTCGAATAACTAATGATCAAGACTGGCGATTCGGGAGCATTTTTTTCCTACGGTTGACGCAAATTTTAAGAACTAAACGTAGCTATTAAAGTTTTATTACGAAAACAGCAATCCGAGCGAGCCAAAAAGCTGGACCGATCTTCTCTCTATTGTTGTGCTCTGATTAAGAATTCATGATGACAGCAGTTGTTCTTTCAAGATGACTTTTGGAAACCCCGCGAGACTTCCATGAGATATTTTGGTCCCTTACAAAAGAAAAATATCAGCTGTTCCAGGCAAAACTTAAAAAATATATGGATACTTTTTTGATTTGTCCTAAAAGATTATTCTTTATAAAATAAAATGTCTTACATGAATTTGCATTTTGAATAACTTTATTGCAATAATGATTCAATAGTGTTAATAGTGTTAGTGCAGTCATAAAAAACACCAAATAAGTACTGGACTTATATTTAGTAAGTGCTGACATTTCGACCTACAGTGTAGGTCATCTGCAGGGCTATGAGAGAGAAACAAACAGAACAAAAAATATATAAAACCGTGATAGTAGCAATAATATAGTGACATGTAATGTAGAAAATTAAAATAGTGACAGATATGAAAATTAAAGATAACAAATATTAAAATAGTGACAGAATATAATAAAATTAAGATATTGACAGATTTAATAAAATAAAAGATAATGAACAGAAATTAAAATAGTGACAGATATAATAATTAAAGATAACAAATATAAAATAAAATACAGAAAACAAATGTACAGAAAGGATAGAAAAGTAAACATAATATAAAGGGAAATAAAAATGAGGAGGTAAACCAAAGATACAAAATGAGAAGATTAACATATAAAAAAAGGTTGGAACATGAAGGATATAGAAAAAACTAGTAAATTAAAGATATAAAATGTATGATAATGGACTTCTAGAGGTTACATAAGTGAAAATTTTACTTTCCATTTAAACATTTTTTGTTCTGTTTGTTTCTCTCTCATAGCCCTGAAGATGACCTACACTGTAGGTCGAAACGTCGGCACTTACTAAATATAAGTCCAGTACTTATTTGGTGTTTTTTATGACTGCACCCCCCCAACTATCTCCGTTCACCATTTTATCATCCTACTATTTTCCTCTCATATAATGGATACTATATATTATATGTTTTTACAATATTTACACATTGAAAATTTGACTCAATTACTACTGTAAAGTTTCCTAGCCTGGTAACCTTATGAAGGAAAAAAGTATGAAAAAACTATAGGGGAATCTTTAGACTGAAATATGATAATTGAAATATTCAAAGTCAAAAATCTGGGTGGTGGTTTTCAAAAACCATACATTCCTAAGGAATAATGGATGATTGTCTCTATGCTGAAAACAAAAATAACAGGGTTTTATTTTCAAATAGCGAGCCAAAGTGACTTTCAAACTAAAAAATGTAGTTAAGCTTTTAGTCACTTTAACCTAGAAATCTAAAATGATGAAGGAAAAAAAATTGAATTGATGTCAGCAAAATTTTCAGATGAGTGCTCCATTCTCATCAACTAACTAACTCATTTATAAAATCAAAGAACACTACTTGGAAGGAAAAAACATGTTAATAAAATGTTTTTAATAGGTACTCCATTTGATTTTTCTCAGTTTACAGCACATATTGATAAATAAAGGATTTATCATGTTTAAACAATTTACAGTGGCTCACAGTGAAATTGATACACCTTGTAGAAGGATGAAGAAAAAAGAAACATTTATATTGTTACAGGGATCAAAACCAGAAAACTCTTCAACATATTTCTTTATATTCTCAATTTAAATACATACAAATAGATACAATTGAAAATATTGAACTTTGATTATTTAAAAAATTAACAGACAAAAAGGAAATGAATTATTTCATCTCATACTCAAAATGGACCATCACTTCTAATTAACTTTTGAGTACTAACAATTGATAAACTTTGTATTTAGTAAACAATTAGTTTAGTACAATTATTTGTAGGTTGTGCTTTGTTGGGTGCACTCAAACGTGGATTTCTTTTAATTTCCCTGACGATCCAAGTCTCATCCCTATCAGTTAAAATTTTTCTAGTGCTTTTAACTTATTTTCTGGCAATGCACTTTTCCTTCTTGAATCTCTCCACTATATGCTGGACAGTTGAACGGCTTTTTTAAAAATAATTTCAGCTATTTAATTTAAAGATTTCCCATCATTAAACTGTTGAATAACCAACTCATGTTCTTGTCAAGTTGTGTGTGCACCCATTTTCATAAAAAAACGTCAGATTTTCTTCTGCTCACTTTGAAAAGAGCCAAATACTCTTGACACAAGAGTTTAACTAAAGTAAAATAGTTTAAGGTAAACAAATATTGGAAAAAACTAAGGTGTATCATTTTCATTGTGATATAAGTAATCCTAAACAAATGTGTTTTATTTTTATTATTAAATCCTTGTTTATTTTGAAATGTTTATATACAAAGTACACACATCTAGGATGTTTAGTGATTATAATAAATTATTGTTTTTAATGTAATATAATTTGAACTATTTATTTATTCAAAGACATTTATAAATATCTTGATGTATCATTTTGACTGGGAGCCACTGTATAGAGTCTCTAGGCATTTCCAACCAATGTATAGATTCTTAAAGAGCTAATTAGATAGTTTTATTATTATGCTCAAGGCCCAATTATCGTGGATCTAGTACCTATATGGCATATTTGCAAGTTTAGGATTATGTATCATATTAGTGATTAGTTTTTAATAACTTCATAGTATTAAAAGTACCTAACTGAGTGTCTGTCACTAATCAAGATCCTAGTGTTATGACCAATGTATTTAAAAACCTTTCTTCTGGAATCATAACTCAAACCCAATGTTCTACAAATATTCCAATATACCACCCCGGCATCACAACAACGTTATTATAACAAAGTTTAAAATGATTTCTAAACAATTTAAAAGAAAAAAATACATTTATTAAAAAATATATGTACAATATATGCATATACAAAATAAGTACAGAAAACAATAAAGATCGATTTACAGATTTTTTTCTGTATTTATCTTTTTTTCATTAATGTTTTATATATGAGGCATGGAGATACAAAAAGGGATAAATCCATATTTTATAATTTTTTTCACAAATTTAGTGTCCTCAAATATGGTGGTACATGGTTTACCATTCAAAACATGCCAAAGCCAATCTAATTTTTCTAAAAATAATTGTCTCAAACACATAATCATTTCATAATAACCTAAATTATGCATGTGTTTGTGTTTCCTGAAAAATGTTTAAATTTGGATTTATCCCCTTTTGCATTACAATGCCTCATATACACATTGTTAAGAAACCATATTTTTTTTCCAAATACAAACCAAGTTATTGTTTGTAACAGCCACAATAAATTCACCACTAGAATGCACAACAACTTTGTCAATAACAATATCATATACATTTAAATTTAATTTCCTTTTCTTGTCGTTATAATGATCAGTTAAACAAGGCCAAGGTATGATTGCTGATGGATCAATATGTTTTTTGGTCGAAGCAGGAACATTCTGAAAAATTTCTTGTAAATCGTACAGCCATAGTGATCCTTTGTCATCACCACAACAAATTAGTGAACTTTCTATAAAAGAAAAAAATGAGTTAAGCATAGGCACAGTTATATAAATCAACCTCAATATATTGAAATTGTACTATATATATATATATATATATATATATATATATATATATATATATATATATATATATATATATGCATAAATTAAAAAAATGTAAGATAGATGAAGTGTAATTATTAATAAAAAGTTATAAACAATTAATAAAAAATAGTAGGTAAAATTAATAGAAACAATACTGATCTTTAGGCCCAGCCCGCGCACAACCCAGACTGTGGGATGGGTCGAGTACCGTATTGAACCCAGTTGTTGTCATCCAGATTTCGTGATGTCACTGTCAGAACTCATCCTGGATTTAGAATCCGAGTCAGAACATGAAGAAATGGTTGTACTATATTCGTTAGTGAAGAGGAGAAGTAAAAATATTTATTTAGTTGGGAGGAAAACATACGGAGAGTTCAACCTGTTTCAGGGAGTTCCTGATAGTGTTTTTAAAAATAGTTTTCGGCTCAGCCGGGAGCAGTTTAGTGAATTACATGAACTCATTAAGATTGACATAACTGGAAAGGAATGTAACGCCCAGAAACCAATTGGGAGTAACGAAAAGTTAGCAGTATGCCTGAGGTATGTTAATGCATCCATTTTTTCAAATTTTTCCCACATCTCATCCTTCATTTTGGATCTCATATAGTCGGCACGACTAGTGTCAAATAGAATGGGATGGCTAGGAACAATTAACTTTTCGGACTCCATTGGCACCTACACCCATGAAATGTGTGTGAAGAGGACAAACATTTCCACAGGGGGATCCCAACAAACTGGACTAGCCGTGGGCTGGGTCCAATGTGCGGTGACTCATTCAATTCTGTGCTTCACAGAACCACCCAGGCGTGAGCTGGGCCCAATGTGCCCCGGGCCTTAGAATCTTACCATGTGGTGG
Organism: Arma custos; assembly: GCA_037127475.1. Taxonomy (NCBI): domain Eukaryota; kingdom Metazoa; phylum Arthropoda; class Insecta; order Hemiptera; family Pentatomidae; genus Arma; species Arma custos. Next base: position 100,682,209 of record CM073764.1, read on the forward strand.
GATGTGGAATGAAGTTATTTTCATTGATATAAAAACTGCTTAATACTAAATTTATAAAGAATATATTTATATTTAAATATGTTTTTGAAATGTGTTTAATGTTTCAAGTAATGGGCCATAATTGGGTTTTTGCTCATATCAAAAATTTAATACATTATTTCCATTAACATATAAGTTTCCAATACCAAGTTTAAATTTAATTTGATATTATATATCCCCCAATTCTGTTTAATGCTTCAAGTATAGTACCATTTCTGGTTTGCTGTTTTTAATCAGCACTTAGTACCTTATTAGTATAATTATATAAGTCAAATATACTAATTTAAGAATTTTTGTGTTAAATCTTGATATCATTTATCGTGGGAAGTTCAAAAATACCCATATTTTTATTTTACATGTGTATTGGTACTATGTTTCTCTTCCCCATATTTCTTCAACTCCCTAAGTATAGTAATCACACAGAATGGTTCATAATTTATTTAATTGTTATATGAAATAATTTTTTTAAAAATATTTTATTTAAAAAGAAAAGATATGGCCAGGATCGGGACTCGAACCCGGGTATTCTTTTCCGTGGTGAAATACCCACGGAGAGGTGAAATACTCGGATTCGAGTCCCAGTCCTGGCCATATCCTTTCTTTTCAAATAAAATATTTTAAAAAAAGGATGATTCATACTATGCTACAATTAAAGTTAAACATCATGTTTTAGAATTACTATTATTTTTATTTATTTATTTATTTCTTGTATAATTTGCAACATTTCATGAAATAAAATGCTGTATTGTACAAATTTAAATATATCTGTGGAGAATCATAATTTACAATGAAAGAAAAAATGTATAAAAAAACTTCCAACAGAGAAAAAAAAAATAATAAAATAGACAAAAGTATAATGAAATGAAAGAATTTACTATCCTACAATGAATTATGAAAAATAATTAGGTAATTATTTTCATTAATGATAGCATTGATTCAACTTACTAATATTTACACCCATGTACATGAAATAATTATCTGTTGAACTCCATTTTAAGATTTTAAGTGGTTCCAATTCAAAAGAACTAATATCATTATTTTCATGAAGAGCATCTTGTAATGGTTTTAAATCACAGATGTAAATGCAAGAATGGAGAGCATATTTGCATGCTATCAAACCTTCTGTCAACACTTCCACTGAGTCTACTAATTTGGAGGTATTACTTTCTCCACAAACTAAGCTTATTTTTATACCTTTCATCCTGTAATCATATTGGACAGAATGAATAATCAATAATAGATAAATTAATTAATTTAATTATTACATTTTCAATATCTTAGAAAGGCCTTGATTTTGAATAGAATAGCAATAAAAATAAGTGAAAGCTCTAAAAGAGATATAAAATAATTACTAGAGTGCAAGTGAAAAATCAAGAATATAAATATTAAATTGCTATGTTTAACTTTATGGCTAATAATTATTAGAAATCAATATTAAAAAATGAAAGAAATTTTGATAGATATGATGAAAATGGATGATTTCATTGAAATCAAGAAAAAAGCAAAAAATAGTGAAGTATTCACATCTAACTTATCAAAACAACTTTCCGTATTTTAGATCATTATTTGAAAATAATAAACTCTTCACAACAATAAAAATAAAAAATTTCATGCTCATGTTAAGATGTTATTAGGTAATTATCTTATAATAATAAATATTAAAACTAACTCAGATGATGATCGAACATTTTCTCTTGAAGGAAAAAAAAAGCTCATTATACTGTCATTACAGGATGCTAAAAGCAGTTTTGTGTTTAAACAAAATGTAAAATCAAAAACTTCATTTTCAATAGAAATGCAATTATTAATCACTAAGTCAATTTTTTTTGGTTCCTTCAAATATTTTTTTAACTCGCATATTCGTATTTCACCATTGCTTGTTCCACCTAGAAAAATAGTCTAACATTAACCAAAACTAAAAGAAAATATATACATACAGAAGGAAATACATGCTAACTACACTATATTATATATGATATAATACTAATATTCTAACAAACTTGTCAGCTCATCCCATAACATCCTCCTATTAGGATGTAGGAGCACTCTTGTGGCTCCTACATCTTCAATAGTGTTCTAGTGGAAGAAAATTTCTCAATTAGGGCAGTTCCTTTACATATTTATTTTGTGTGAAATCACTTTAGACCAATCCCTCTCCTGGAAAAGTTATATTTCCAATATATCCCGCCGTACTTTTTCTATCCTGAAGAGATTAAACTATTTCCGTCACCTATTTCCATTTGAAACTCGTAGACTCCTAGTTACCTCTTTAGTATTCCCCCACTTCGACTACTGCTGCGCTGTATATGGGGGTGTCTCTGTGGAGCTCGAGGCAAAATAAAACGTTTGATGAATTGCTTTGTACGCTTTGTCTTCAGATCCCCAGGGACGCCCCTGTCTCCCGATTTTATGAAGAGTTGAGGTGGTTGTATCCTTCCTATCGCCATAAGTATTTCCTTGCATCCTTCCTCTATCAAGTTATCCAATCCCGCCATTATATGTATGAGCTCCTCCCAATATATATATATGAGCTCCTCAAATTTAAATCCTCCATCCATTCCCGTGATACCCGTTCACACCCTTCCGATTTGTATATAGAGGCCCATCGAACCACTGCTTTTGACAGATCGTTCCTGATTAGGTCCTGTTCCATGTGGAATTCTATCTCTTTTTCCATTCGCTGTTCCAAGACCCTTCCTACCTTCAAATCCCGCTTATTTGATTACTTCCTATCCCTCCAGTTCCTCGAAGGGCATACATAAAATTATCAACAGAATATTATTTATATTGTTTATTCATTTTTTTTTTTGTGTGAAAAGTTCTTTTTAGTAATTATTTTAATTTTATTTAGGTTCTATTTCATTATCATAAGAAGTTATTTTTTTATTTATTTATTATTATTTAATCAGCTTTATAGATTGACTTATCTGCTAGTTTTTTTTTTCTTTGTACTCTAAGGCTCTAAAGCCCACAATAATGTACAATTATGTTATTCTAAAGGGACTTGTCCCAGAATAAATAAAGAATTTATTATTATTATTTCAGCTATATTTACTGGTTTTGTATGGTTCATACAGATCTTGGTCAGTTTATCATCAGGAATGCAGGAACAAGAAAGGTTCTGTTTCCGAAAAATACTTAACCATTACCTTCTACCAGATACTTTCCATGAATCACCCAAATGAAATCAACTAGCTGCATTTTCTAACTACCTTTATCTAAACTCATTCACCCACACTTAACGATGGATATATGATGCACATGAAAGTATACCTTCTGTCTTTCTTTATTCTGTGAGAAATAATAGATCTATCAAGTCAAATCTTTTTCAAGATGGTTTTAGAAGATTCCTTTCAACAGGCAACATTCTTCTTTTTTTTCTCCTTACTATAAGTTCTGTTGGTGAGTACCAGCCTTTCAATTGAGTTGATCTATGCACTGATATCCCAATGAAAGGGGTTTATTTTTCAAGCGGTAGGAACATATATTGGTTATTCTCTCAGCCCTGATGATGGCAGAAATAACAACCAGGCTCTTAATAAAAAATGTTGGCTTATTTATTTACGATTCCGCATCCCCAACCATTTTCTACATCACTCAGGATATGCACGGTCAACAATTTTCTCATTAAAGTTACTTATTTCTTATTCAGAATTGGACCATGTCCAATATGAACTAATTTTAAAGTTGATTTTAATACTAACTTGCTCCATAATGCTTAATGTTACAGACAAAATTAAGCTATAGGTGCATTTTAAATGGGCATGCAGTTAAAATATGAGGAAGTATTACTCAGAGAAGCGCATTAGGTAGGGAAGTAATAAAAAGAAGTTATAATATGATTAAAAGTCGAGGAGGCCAAGGTCCTCCATGGACCATCGCACCGTGTGATGATGATGAAGATTAAAGGACTAATGAAATGGAAATCTATAGCAATAATGTTACTCGCAAATTTATAAATGCTTAACAGATATATTTTTACTTACGGAAAATTGTCTAATGAAATTCTTACAAATATATTACCATCAGAATAGATTAAAAAAACTAAATTATAGCTTACAAAATAATATTCCATGATCAGTAGGATGAAAACATAGAGTATTAATAAAAATGTTCCTTCTGCACTTCAATTGATATTCCAAAATACAGGCATTTTCAGAATAATCAATAAGGTAGATAATCCCTTTTGCACCTCCAGTAGCCAATAGCAGCCTCTTTTCACCACCTACTGGCAATTTAGTCCATGCTAATGTAAATAAAAGCACACTGCAATCATGAGCAAACAATTTAATAAAATCTTAATTTTTTTACATTTTCATTTTAATTCATTAAAAATAAAATGTCGTTTCACAAACCTGAGATCCTTTGTGTAATATTTAGATACCACTTTTCCCAAAACACAGTCGATAAAGCAAACGCTGTTACCTCCACAGGTAGCAACTATATAAGAATCTAAAAAAGCATCATCCAATGGCTCAAAGGCACAATCCCAAACCTAAGAAAAATGTACAATTTAGTTTTTCGACCCCATTGACATTAATAAAACAAACATCAATTACTTTACACCCCTTTTACTCTACTCACATAAAAATAAACTGGTAATTAAAGGCATATCACCTAAAAGGAATGGGTGAATGACCATGAAAAATTATTAATTTAGTTTTATTGAATAAATTATATTTAAGAAATAAGTGACGAACTTGATTGATTTAAGTTTCTAGTAGCAATTAGGAAAATAATAATAAAATTAATTGTACTATTTCATAACTGAGTCAATAGCTTAAGTACATCTAAACACTAAATTACTTGAGTTTGAGAATCAGCACTGTCATTATTCTTAGAGTGACATCTTAGAAATTTCAAAGGATCGTAGTCAAAAGTATTCAAAGAGCAATCCATTGCTATCAATCCTTCAATACAAACAAAAGAAATCAATGGAAATTCTAGTTTAAATTCACAAATCTAAATTCTATTTGGCTCGTTCCCGGTATCACGCCAAAGAGATGTTATATCCTTGAATATCGATAGCAAGATCCATTAACGCTGGACGCTTGAAAAATAAAACTGACCAAATTAAAAAAATCTGGGATACTGTTGTCCCTTTGTTATGCCATGCCTAGACCTCTTTCTATAATGTTTCGTCATACTTTTCCATGGGAGGAGGTCATGACAGCATTTCGTTATGAGGTAAACTTCAATGCTCTGGGTTGAGACTACCACTCCTTCTTACGGTGCACTCAGGGTATTTGATAATAAAAGTCGATCAAAATTATTTTTATGTAAGTTTTGATGCTATTTCATAACTTTTGTATAATAGAGCTTAGAACTATAAAAAAAGAATAAAAGAAACTAAGAAAAACATTAAACACAACCTTTTTATATTACTTTTAAAAAAATATTTAAAATAGAAACATAATAATGATATGATAGTTCACAGTACAATAATTTTATTAAATAATATGAATCTGAGGAATTATCCCATCCTTCTTCATCAGAAGTTATTTAATCTTCTGTGTTGTCCTCAAATTGGATACATGGGCCCCATGGGAACAACATGTTTAGGGGTATGCAGCTCAAACATGGATCAGATGTCAATAAAGCATATTCACAACATCTGTATTGCATTGAATGCGACAAAATTTTGTGGAGTATCTTTCCCGGTATTGCTGGTAATGTTTGTTTCTTGCTTCCGCTGCCTTCTCTGACAAATTATCAATTCGTAGAAGCGCATGATCAATAATAATTGGGCCATGTATTAATATTTTATGAAGTGTAGGTGACATTGGACACCACGAGTTCCATGATGCAGTTCGATTTACCTCTTACCCGTTTCATGACATTAGGCAACGAGTTTTTTTATATCTCTTTAGAGGCCTCTAGATATCACTTCTAAAATAGTTGCAAATCTGACGATAAGGTTTCTGTCAATACCCGTTATATTTGCAGATACCTCCTGCTGGTGTTTCCATCATTACTGTTGCCAAAATTAGCTCTGGGCACATCCTCTATTAGCCTGAGTTCATACCCGAAAAGTTGCTGTATGTGTTTCTTCCTTTTCCAATCATGATATTTCTTCAAAAATACACTTTATGTTCTCTTAGCAGCCTGCCATTTTGATTTCATATCTGATTTGAGTCTTGAAAACTTTTGCTGAACCTGTTGCGTTTGTTCTTCTGGGAATGTAAGTTGTGTTATAATATTTTCCTCGACTAATTCCAATTTTTGAACAACATCTTTTCCTATACAGTCTTTAGCCATCTTATAAACAGCTTGTCGGGTCATGTTCTTTAATCCAGAGGAGCCTATAACCAGTGAAATGTTAAATAAGTAAAATAGTTAAAATAATAAATAACCACGTTTTGTTCTACAACAACTGACATTTTATTCATTTAATGTATATTTTGTCACCTAGTTTTTGATCAAACTGTGAAACAACACCCTAACGGTAAATAAAAATCAAATCCAGGAAAAGTCTGGAAGTATATCAAAATTACTAATTTATATATCTCTTATGTGAAAATATGTACAAAATCAATCAATCACCAAAAAATTGCAGAAAGAAAATCGAAAGGCATTACTTGATTTATGTTGTTATTTTCTGATTCTACATTCCTGGCTGTATAATATCCATTATAAAAATCACCACTAATTATTTGATAACACACACATTGGCGTAACTAGAGTTGACTCATGGAGGGGTTGACCCCCACCAGTCAACCACTCCAAAATATTACTCCCTTCAAAAAAGATGCCTCGTAATATAGGTATAATTCATATTATACTATAATCATGTAGCTTCAAATAAAATAAATAGATTATATAAATATTAAAAAATAAAAAGAGACATAAAGGTTAAGACCGTGGAAAAATTCCTACGAAAAGCCCTTAGTCTCCAAACTAAAACAGAAATTGAAATTATCTGTCCAATATTTCGCCCATTCAGGCATCCTCAGGGTAGATAGAGAATAAACAAAAAACAAAAGAACACAAAACAAAACATGAATAATGCACCCAAGAAGCATCCCACCACCTCCAAGGCTCAAATGCAACTAATGAATCATAAGGAAGGTTACTCGACCCCGGCTGGGTAAGGTTAGATAAAAACAGCTGATAAATACTGGAGAATTTGAAAATTCAACATACACTCCCCAAACTACAAAAAGCACAACAGGAAAAAATAAATAATTGTAAACAACACCAAAACATAGGACAAAACATCATATGAAAAAATGAAAGTAAGATTGCAATGAAAAGAAAACCAACATTATCAAGACACCAGTGGATTTATGGCTATTCCACAAAATATATAAATATTGAAAAATAAAAAGAGACCTTACATAAATGTTAAGACCGTGGAAAAATTCCAACGAAAAGCCCTTAGTCTCCAAAATAAAACAGAAATTGAAATTATCTGTCCAATATTTCGCCCATTCAGGCATCCTCAGGATAGATAGAGAAAAAACAAGACATGAATAATGCACCCAAGAAGCATCCCACCACCTCCAAGGCTCAAATGCCCTGGGCAGGTAATTTCAATTTCTGTTTTAGTTTGGAGACTAAGGGCTTTTCGTTGGAATTTTTCCACGGTCTTAATAAATAGATTATAATTTTTTATAAATGTTATTTTGGAAGTTATTTTCATTATAAATGTTATTTTTGGAAGGGCAATCAAGAAATAGCTTTTAAATGCGAGTAACCTAATTTATTGGTTACAATAACATACTATAGTTAATTGCATATGGAACTTTCTAGGCCTATCCAGACCAAGGGCGGATCCAGGATTTTTTTCTGGGGGGCACAACAGGCAGATGGGCAAAAAATCAGCAATAACTTAGAAATAACCTTGTAGTATTTATAGAAAGGTTTATTAAAATATCTAAACAGTAGTTTCACTCACCTGTGGTCTAGTGGTTAGCGTAACAAACTACTAAACCCAAGATCGCGGGTTCGTAGCCCGGCAGGTGGCCCAGGATTTTTTTAAGGGAGTAAAAAATCCTTAGTTACGCCGTCCTTCGGAAGGGACGTTAAACGGGGGTCTTGAGCCTGTACGATGTCAGGTACTCGTTAAAAATCCCTATCCTAATTAAACCTGGATAGGCAAAATTTAGAGCTCCCACTGTAGCATCGTCCGATTAGCCATAGCAGCATAAAGTGACGTTAAATGAACAAACAAACAATAGTTTCAATCATGTTATTTCTGTTATTTTAACAACTATCATCACATGATTTGTCTATAAGTATGTAGGTACTGTAATGGATTCTCATCGATACACAAAGAACCGTCTGGGGGGTAGCACGTGCCCTCGTGCCCCCCCCCTCCCCCCTGGATCTGCCTATGATCCAGATTTTACTTCTAGATTCTAATTCTAAAATTCTAGAATTGCCTAAACTTCTCACATTTTCGATCTTATTGTTGCCGCTAGATGCCACTACTGCCGCTATAATAATATAATTAATTGTAAATAAACAGTATTATGTTTTGGTTTGTCATTTTAGTGTGCCTTTTTTTCATTAAATAGCTGTGTTTGCTCTTTCTTAGTTGTGGTTTTGACATTATTGGCCCTTACTTCTGTAATCTCACAATAATAACTTTGAAAAAGTAAAATCCATCAAATTGTAACGGGCTGAGAATATTTTTTTTTGTATAGATAGTTAGTTAATGTGCATTAATTACAGCTTTTGTCCAATGCTAAAAATTTGAGCGAATTTAGATGTATGAAATGAAAGTAATGTGTGTTAACAAATTTTGAACTCTCATCTTAGTGATCAAAAAGAAGTATGTTATCCTTTGAGATCAAAGATTTATTTTTCTAGTTTTACGTATTATAGAAAATGATTAGCATTTATTTGCTTCTTCTCACTAATAGGTTTTAAAAATACTTTAGGTTGTAAGGATTTTTGTACATTAATATGTAGGTATATGTTATCCTATGCCAAATAAGATTTGCTAAGTTTATTTCTTTTTGTGACTAATTACATCCATGTTCTTTGTATAGGGTTTTGGTTAAAGGCCGTGTAGGTCCTTTACATTTAGTTTTAATAATATTTAATTAAAAGTTAATTCTTAATAGAAGGTAACGTCTGTTTGTGGAGACGCTGAGCCAAGCATGCCGACTCAGCAGGAAGTGCATCGGCGATTCTCATCGAAAAATCCACGACTCTTGGGAACTTTGAATATAATTATTAGATTCTTGGGAAAATAATGACCACCAGGGGCAGCACCTGTCAGACGAAGAAAGAAGAATGCTGACGACAGCTCGGGGAAGCTTAAGTACCCGAGGGTTTTCCTCTCGTGGCCCGGAGAAGAAGAGTACCTCTGCCGACGGCAGGTGGGGAAATTTACAGGATGGGGGCGGGACCAGAAGACGGGTACTAGCGAGAAGCCTTGGTTCCGGAGCAAGAAGCCAGATAAAGGTATTATGTTCTCTATTTACTGTAGTCTGACTAGACTTGGGGTGAGGCCAGTGGGTGGTCAGTTCAAGATAGAGCCAGTAATTATTTCGTTGACAATCTTCGCGTTTGGCCATAAGGCAAATAGGAATATTTCTTTAAGTATTAATGCACATAGAGTTGTAGTTGGAAAAAAGGGAACTGGTTTTTAAAGGGAGTTATTATGTTATTAGCAGTTATGAGATAAGGATTAGTGATGTTAGATAAATGAGTTGTAATTGGCATCGTTGTATATGGGCTTATGGGAAATGTTTTGTAGTAAAATTATGGTGTTTATTAGCGGTTATGAGGTAATGAGTACGTTATAAATATTATTAGTGCGTAGGATTATTGTTATAAATGATAGATCTAGTTTTGTTTGGAAAAGTATTAATAGTTACGAGATAATGAATACTGAGGCGAATGTTTAAGTTGTAATTAGTGCCTATGATTATTGTTATAAATGATAGATCTAGTTTTATTTGGAAATTGTTAAATGATCAATGATGGTGGATAATTGAGTTGTAACTGTCATGTAATAGGGAATTCTGGAAAATGTTTTATAATAGAATTAGGGTGTTTATTAGCGGTTATTAGGTAATGAGTACATTGTAAATATTATTAGTGCATAGGATGATTGTTATAAAGGATACTGTTATGGAGGATGGATGGAGGTTTAATTGTAAATTATTAAGGTTATTAATGGTTATAAGATAATGAGTGCTGATGGGGAATGCTGACGTTGTAATTATTAGTGGATAGAATTATTGTTATAGATAAAGGGTTTGATGATTGTTATATATGATGAAACTTGTTTTATTATTATTTTAGTGGATTTTGGGACTATGAGTATTGATGTAGAATCAGGTGTATGAGTTTCGTTCATATGTTATTATTAAGTACTATTATTGAGGGTGATTCTTATGTTAAATTAGAGTTTTATTTTCATGATACTATATGTAACTTTTATTTCAATATATTAGCGTTTGTATGTTGATAGATAAATGTATGGGGTTTATTTATTCACCCAGTTTCCCCCTGTACATGTAAATTTCCCCCTCCCTCATCCCTCCCAGCTCTTTCTAGGTTGCCATAGGGTTCCAGAGAATAGCAGCAGGTAACAAAATTTTTATTTCTTTTAAATTGTTACAATTTTTTTAAAAATTTCTTCTATGCAATGAGGGGGATTACATCCCCAATAACCCCCCCTCGTTACGCCTATGAACACACATTAAACTAATATGTAACAAACAGATATTTCTTTCATTCACTTGGTAACAGGACGTGCGACTTGCAATATCTTCATTACACGACTATTAACGCGGCAGGCATAGACATTAAGACCTAATGTTAAGACCGTGGAAAAATTCCAACGAAAAACCCTTAAGTCTCCAAACTAAAACAGAAATTGAAATTATCTGTCCAATATTTCGCCCATTCAGGCATCCTCAGGGTAGAAAGAGAATAACAGCAAAACAAAACGTGAATAATGCACCCAAGAAACATTCCACCACTTCCAAGGCTCAAATGAAACTAACTCAGTTATTCATTCATTAGTCATTTATGTAAACTCTCTGTTTACTTTTCAATATTAAGACCTAATGTTCTATACACATTTGGCTTAACATAGGTAGATGTAGGTTCCCGGAATTGTCAAAAAAAGTTTTTGTATTTTGATCGACTTTTCGAGTCCAATACCCCTCCCTGTGTGCGGTGCGGAAAATTCTGGTTCCAGACAGAAGGCACATACCTCAGAAAATTGACGATTTCTTTATATAAAACATAGCCTGAGGCTCTCAACAGCACTCCCAACACGACTGAGATCGTTTCAGGTTACCCAATATCCTGGTAGTCGAAGTGAATGTGCCCATTCGATTGGACTGATTCTCGCTCTTGAATCATTTTAATATTAGGATGGCTCTACCTTGATCTTTATTTCCCGGTTTAACTAAGTTATTTCCCATTATTTACTTTCTATGGTTCCGTTACCCTAAACAAACTAAAGCATTCATGTTTGTCGGCCAGCAGTTTTAAGCCGACTGTGATAACACAATTGTGGCCACTTTTGATTACTTATAAAGTGGCAGGGAAACGATATTTCTCTGTCTTTGTTTTCCTAATTTTATTTGCTTTCCTTATTTATATATAAAGTGGTTTTTAAATATGTAAGAGAAAATGACCCAGATGGAGATCAAAGTAAATTCTCAATTCGTAAGAAAGAAACCGTTTATTGGAAAGCACACTAATACACTAATTCCCAATACTTCGTTGAACGGCGTAATAGCTCTCCGTTCTTGGAATCTGCTTTTCATTAAAAACATTTAATTCGGGTTTGAAAGCTGACCCAGCTACGCTCAACTCCGCTTTTGATTACCGAGAATGCTTATGCTCCACCGAGAAAGCATTCTTAGCCATTCTCACAGATAAATTTCCAACAATATCCTCACGCTTCACTATTATTTTTACCGCTCTTCTATAGCTAAAGAACAACTATATCCTCACAATCTCCTCTTTTTATCCCTGGAATTTTAGCATTAACGTTTTCTATCCAGATATTTTTTATTATTATTTTAAATTAATTATCTTTTTAACCTTAAAAATGTTAAATAAATCTAATAGAAAACTGTCTATTGAGATATGACTTTGTTATGTAAAATAACAGGATAACATTTTGTTGGCATATAAAAACTGAATGAAGCTATTAAAATGTGTATATCAAAACGTGTTGAAATACGTTAGAATTGAACTACGGAACGACTAAAAACTCGTTATCCAATCTGCATGCTTAGAGATAAAATTTAAAAGATTGACAAAATGTATATAAGAGTAAATAAAACAATCGATATATTTCTCAAATGTAATCGATAGTACTAGTGACAGAGTCCACGGATTGTAAAGATGTTACTGAGTTGAAAGTGGGATTTGGAATTAGTTTTATACTTAGTATGGTTTCGTTTTAATTATATGATTTCTGTAAATATTTAAAAATGGCTTTGAAGAAAGTTAAGGGCAATTTAGAACGTATGTTCGATAAAAATTTAACGGATTTAGTTCGTGGAATAAGAAACAATAAAGACAATGAAGTATGTTATTTCTATTTCCTTGATGTATCTCGAATTACTTACTATTTTTAAGAAAAATATTTTCTTTTTAAAGCTAGTATACTTTTATATTAAAAGTTACGTATATTTAACAAGTATTTTTTATGTACTTCACCTAGGCCAAGTATATAGCACAGTGTATCGATGAGATAAAGCAAGAATTAAGGCAGGATAATTTGGCTGTTAAAGCTACAGCAATTGCTAAATTAACCTATGTATGTATATATGTTTTAAATTAATAACATCTTAAATAATTAACCAATTTAACTGCTAATTCTTACCTCTTTTAGTTACAAATGCTTGGCTATGATATGAGCTGGGCTGGTTTCAATGTTATTGAGGTAATGAGCTCTTCAAAGTTTACATATAAACGAATAGGGTATCTAGCTTCTAGTCAAAGTTTTCACGCTGATACTGAGGTAACTTTAATCATACTTATGCTTGCTTTAGTATCATTTTATTTTTATGATTTTATTTCACATGTTTTTAAAGTTGCTGATGCTGACTACCAATATGGTACGGAAGGATTTAAATAGTCAAAACCAGTATGACGCCGGACTGGCATTATCTGCTCTCTCGTGCTTTATTAGTACTGATCTTGCTAGAGATTTAGCAAATGATATCATGACTTTGGTAAATTGATCATTTGATTCACTGATATAATGTTTTTGGATATAGAAGAATTCAAAATTTTTTTTCACTTCAATGAAGTTTGTTATTGATTAAATTAAATTTTTGCCAGTTGACATCTACAAAACCCTACTTACGCAAGAAAGCAGTTTTAATGATGTATAAAGTATTTTTGAGATACCCGGAGGCTTTAAGACCAGCTTTCCCTCGGTTAAAAGAAAAATTAGAAGATCCTGATTCAGGTCAGTCAGTATTCACATCAATATGCAAGGTTATTTATTTATTTTTTAAACATATTTTAGTTATTTATTTGCCCTAAATGTTTTTTAAATGTTCAATCTCATAGTTCTATGATCTTTTGGAACTATAAATCTGTATTTATACATAACAGGAGTTCAATCAGCAGCAGTTAATGTGGTCTGCGAACTAGCTAGAAAAAATCCAAAGAACTACCTGAGCCTGGCTCCTGTATTCTTCAAACTTATGACTACTTCTACAAATAATTGGATGCTAATTAAAATTATAAAACTTGTAAGTACTAGAAGGCATTTAATCTAATTTGAGCATGCAAATTAAATAAATTGTTTTCTGTTTTATACTAAGAGTGTAATCTTACAGTGCTTTTAACAAAATGTTTTAATTGCATTTGTGTTATCCTTAAGGTTAAAAGGAGGTATTGATGATTTTAATCATAGAGATTCTTGTATTCTAGGCAGATTATATTTTTAAATCAAAATTATCATTCATGTTGTTATAGTTCTAATTACATATTTTAAAAAGTGGTTAGAAAAGGAATTTGTATGAAATTAATTTATTAGGGCGATTCGAAGTTATTTTTTCTTTTTTTGGAACCATTATCGAAGATTTGAACATTATGATTTCTTTAATATCAAAATGTTTTTCTAAAAAAACATTAATTCTAATAATTGATAATTGTGATGAGAAAACTATTTTGGAATGACATAACCGTTTTTAAACTCCTCTTCAAAAAATTCATAATGCAAAACTATATCACCATTACTGCTGTGTTATATCAAAGGAGAAAGGTTCTTGTCTTTAATAGTTATGTAATCAGTGTGGCTCAAAAAAAGTTGTTTATCTCTCAGTTTCCAGTTCCATGATAGGAGTCATTAGTATTTATTTTGTTTGATTAAATGATTTTTTTTTTCAAAATTATTTTGTATTTGGATTACAAATCATTAAATTAATTATAATTTAAAGAAAAATACTAATAAAATTTTAAACTAGTTGTTTACTTCGATATATTTTATATAATATATGAAATAATTTAAGAATATATATCTAATTTTAGAATACAAATGGACTAGCTGTGCCCTATGGTATCACTTGTCTAAATTTTGGATTGGCTCCTATAACACAAAATTACCTATTGAATAATACCTTTATGTTGTTCAGTCTCATTTGCTGCAGTAATTTCCAAGGAACAGGGTCAAACTGTCAACATTTTATAAAAGGCTCTAAATTACACGGAAGTAAATTATTTAACATTTTCAATATGTTTTTACTTTATTGTTCAATATTAATTGTTACATTTAGGCTTGGTTTCCTTATTATGGTCAGCCTCTTTCAAGAAGACGGACCTTGAGCATCTAAGATATTTCTCAATGGATTCTAAAGTTTTTTTAATATTGATTAGACCTATAAACAAAAAAAAAAATAATAAACATCTTTGTCTCCTTTAAATCCTTGTTTTGCTTTTGTGAGGGTCATAAATCAGTCCTGGATTTTATTGCAGCTCTCAATTCTGCAAATTATCTTAATAGATACTTTTTTTTTATTAGATTTCATTGCAATTTATTCAATTCTATAATTATATAGGTTTATATCCACATATATGTATTTTTTAAAATAATTTAATCAAGGAGGAGGAACAGTTTCAGCTGACTAATGAATGATTTTGGGCACCAATTTATCCATTTTTTTTTCTATAAAATTGATCATATTAAAATTACAGCATAATTATTAAAACTAAATGATGACATGATGCTAATGAAAAGTTTGTGTGTGGCGTGTCCTCCTTGGGGTGGGGTTATGTTACAGTTTGGTGCCCTCACGATGATCGAACCAAGGATCGGGCGAAAGCTCACTCATCCTCTCATTGAACTCATTTCAAGGTAACACAGCATATAAAGTTCACTGCTACTTTTCCTTTACAGTGCTCTAACTTTGTTCATTACCTGCAAGCTTATTTACCCCTTGTATATAGTTGAAAAACTGGTAAAGTGTTCCTGTATAAAAAACTGTATTGTAAGTGTTACTCATAATATTATTATTATTCATTTGATTTCTTACCATCTAAATAAAATTCTGTACTATGAAAGAATAGATGAGCAGTTTTGAACTTTTAGGAACTAGTGTATAGTATAACTGAATAATATGTCCCTCTAAAGAATTGGAGAGAGGTAGATGATGCACCTTTTATTGGGTTGTAACATATGAAATGTCATTGAAGGTGTAATTTTAAATTATTAGCAAAAAAATTATTAAATAATACTTTTATTCAAAAAACTTCTGTTGTTTCTTCTGGTTTAGAACGTGTCGGTGAATTTTCTGCCAACGTTTCGCCAGACATGCTGCTGACTTCCTCAAGGCTTAATTGAGACTGAAGATGTTCAGCTGACCCGCGGCTTTATATAGGAGCCACTCAGGTCCTTTCTTTTAGTTTATCGGATTTTTTTGTGTCCAAGGGCGGAGTCTGCTCTTCCATGACTGTGATTGGCTGGTTTTTGATTGCTTGGGCTTTTATTAATCAAAATAGGATCCTTCACTTTCAATACACTTCTCCCAATGTGAAACAAGCATTTCTATCCCCGCTCTGTAGAAATTAGGTGTCAAGGAAGAAGCAAAGCCTTGAAAGGTCTATATCAGGGCATTTTCGTTGTCATTTTTTTTTTATTTCTTAAAAAATTATCCAAACAAAGGGAAAAGTAAAAATCAGTTGGAGAAAGGTCCAGAGAATATGGTGGGTGAGGAAGGACCTCTATATTCAGCTCCTGAAAAACTAAATCGGGAGAGCTGCTGGGCCTCGGTTAATTCATGTGTTACCCATATTTCCAGCTTTTTTTTGTCTTACCAAGCTCCGTAAGGTGTCTGGAAATAGTCAGGGCACTTGCT
This sequence comes from Arma custos, assembly GCA_037127475.1. NCBI lineage: Eukaryota > Metazoa > Arthropoda > Insecta > Hemiptera > Pentatomidae > Arma > Arma custos. The sequence goes on from CM073764.1 coordinate 100,698,543, forward strand.
CAAAGTTGTGAACCTAATTCACGAGTAGTATGGGAAGGGCCCGCTTCAACCAGCTCTTTCAACTTTTCGTTGTCCAACTTAGTCTTCGGCCTACCACGTTCTTTGTTGGTAAGGTCATAATCCCCAGACCAAAATTTTTCAAACCAACGGAAGATTGTTCTTTCGATCACTGTATCTTCACCGTAAACAATATTAATGATTCGGAACGCCTCTGTGACACTATGGCCAAGTTTAAATTCGTAGAGAAAAATTATACAAATTTCTACAGAAGACATAATTTTATTCTTATTTATTTTTAAGCTTCACTTTCAAAAGGAAAAGTAAGACTGATTATGACAAAGGATTAAATGATCTTTCAAGCGGTCTACATAACATAATTGTTTGTGTACAAATAATCTAATCCCTAATGAAAAGAAAACTGTAAATAAACGGAACTGGCATTTTATCCGTTACGACCCAATGTATAATAAATTGTCTCAGAATTAAAGAAATGTATCTTTTTCATTGTTGATCCCACTAATTGCTTGATAATCTTTTAATTGTAAAAATGGTTGTCGTTTTTTGTGAAGTACAATATCCTTGATTAGACTCGTATTTCCATATAATAAATAAATTATTAGTTAGTAGTTTAGATTTTAAAATGCTAATTGTAGATTTTTCCAATTTTAATTTCATTGAAATTCTCTATGCTGTTCAATTTGTTATTTTATCATATTACAATAAAACCAACATTATAGGTTTTTTAACTACTACAGAACAGCTGACATCCCAACCCATCCAAGCACTGTCCTCACTACGTACGCTGATGACACATGTGTGTTATCAGTAAATAAGGATCCATTTGTTGCATCCCAATCTCTTCAATCCCATATCTCAAACCTTCAAGAATGGTGCCAAAATTGGAGAATTAAAATAAATTCTAACAAATCCCATCAAATTACCTTCACCCTTTGTCGTAAACCTACGAATTTCTGTCCTACTGTATCCTTTAATAATATTCCACTGATCCCTGTTGAACAGATAGGTTACCTAGGACTCCATCTGGACAAACGTCTTACCTGGAATCCTCTCACAAGACTGAAAAGACAAGAAACTGCTCGACCTTTTCACCTACTTCAACATTTACTGGACAAACGCTCTAAGCTCCCAATTAATTACAAAAGACTCATTTACATGACAGGTATCAGACCTATTTGGACGTACGGAGTTGAGCTCTGGGGCTCTACTAAACCATCCAAAATGCTAATTGTAGATTCATCTTGTATCCAATCCTTACAATCCAAAATCCTTCGTAAAATCATCAATGCTCCTTATTATGTCACAAAGAAACTCATCCATCAGGATCTTAGTATCCCATATGTTGCTGATTTGGCCCAAACTAGATACCTATCCTTCCATAACAAGCTCCATACACACTTGAATCCGCTAGTTTCTCAACTTGCTTCCCATACTATTCCTAAAAACCCTCCAAGGCATCTGAAAAGAAGATGGCCTTGAGACCTTCTACTATAGAACTTTATTGGAGTGCTACCAATGGGTAGTTTCTCCACAAGTGTTTTTTTTTTTATTTCATTTTTTCATATAGCAGATTTACTTGTAATATTATTACAGTTGTAAATATCAATAAATTAATCTAAAAAAAAAACTACTACAGAACTAACCTGTATTGATTTTTTTAAAAAAAGTTAATTTTGTTACATTTTATATAATTTTGTTATATACCATACATTTTTCGATAACCCTCTAAAGTCTGTATTACTAGATAATATTACATTAAATTGTACTAATTTCTTTGTTTAAATCTTCAGCGATCTATTTCTCTTGCAGAAATCAGTTTGAATCGCATTAATACTTATTTTAATATGTGTATTGTACTTGAGTGGCTTCAAATTGTAGTATTTAGCAGTATAAGGAACCCCCTTGTGAGTAGTAGAGGCGCCCCTTGTGAAACCTCCAGAGAGGCTCTCCGGCTACTAGAAGGCGGCTAGGTCACGATTGCACATGGACCCAACATAGGCTAGAGCTGGCTGGGCTGTAACTACCTAACCTTGTTCTATAGTCCAATTTGATCTTTGAGAAATAACCGTCTTATTCTGTCACTCTATGGTTTTATAGGGCTTAGGCATCCTGTATATTCTAGTAGAAAATTCCATCTAGCAAGTTTAATGATTTATCTTTTTTCCTTATTCTGGTCATATGCCCAGATAAACATATTTTTCTAATCTTGATGTACTCCATCACATCAGTATCCACATACAGGAAGGACATGGATCTTCAAATAGTTTTCAAGACATTCTTCTTAAAGGTATCTCAGGATATAATGGCCTGTTTCAGTACATTTTATCCTAATTGGTCAGATAACATATATTTTTTGGTTCCTGAGACATCCTTCTTGTCCCTCTGATTCGGGTTATTGTGAAGTAGTGACGTTAAGGTAGTTGTCAACAGTTTGTAAAAAGAACTAAGAGGCCTTCTTGCGAGACCAGTTTTGATAATAATTTCTGTGTGTGTATTGATGATTGTAATGTAGTATTATCTTGTTTGTGACTAGAAATTCTCACTTTATTTTTAATTTTCCATTGTAATTCAACTGTTACTTATTAAAGTTGATCTTAGAATGTATTACTTATTTGATGTACCAAACATTTTGGGATAGTTCGTTTTACATTAGCTATGCTGTACCTTGTAATTAATTTTTACTGTGCATAGGATGTTTTTATCTTAGTTTAGTTTAGTGTTTTGGGTGTATAATCTTCTGACTTAAAATTTCAATATTAAAAATTGACAAATAATTTAAATATTATACAAAAAACATTAGTTGTTTCTTCTGGTTTAGACCGTGTTGGTGAATTTTCTGCCAATGTTTCGCCAGGCATGCTGCTGACTTCCTCAAGGCTTGATTAAGGCTGAAGGTGATCAGCTGACCCGCGGCTTTATATAGGAGCCACTCGGGTCCATTCGTGATTCATCGGGTCCTTCCGTTTGTCGCTCGGGCTTTTTCGTGTCTGGGGGGGGGAATCTGCTCTTCCATGACTGTGATTGGTTGGCTTTTGATTGCTCGGGCTCTGATTGGCTGGAATTCTGCTTGATTGTTGCTGCTGGGTTGATTTTGGCTGGAATTCTGCTTGATTGTTGCTGCTGGGTTGATTTGTTGTTTCTTCTTCTGTTCTATGTTAGGGAGCCATAGTTTATTTAATTTGTACCTGTCCTCCACATCACGATGAATCACGAGTGGACCCGAGTGGCTCCTATATAAAGCCGCGCGTCAGCTGATCACCTTCAGTCTCAATCAAACCGTGAGGAAGTCAGCAGCATGCCTGGCGAAACGTTGGCAGAAAATTCACCGGCACGGTCTAAACCAGAAGAAACAACTAATGTTTTTTGTAGAAATAGTGGCCATGGAAACTTAAAAGAATATTTAATTTAAATATTTATTTAAAATCCTGAATGTTCTCACCAATTTGATTTCAATATTTGGGTGTACGTACAATGAGCCAAATTATTCCCAAAAATCAGCTCTGAAAATGTCCTTGTTAGATATTATTAAACTAATTTCATTCATTTACTTGGTTACTTTTCTTGTTTGATCAATAATACTTTAATTTTTTTTGTAAGTTCATATTATTCAGGGATCAGTTTTAATAAGCTGCTGTGAATAAAATTCTATGGTAGAACTAGGTACTTAAATTCAAAAAAGGTAAATTTGGCCTCTGAACTAACTTTTGTTCAACTCTTGGCAAACTCTTAATTCTATTTCTGTCAATTCACAGGTATTATTGTATTAACAGAGTAAAACTTTCTTGTTTTACTGTGTATAATTTAGCACAGTAATGTAATTTTATAATATTTGCTATATGTTAAATAAAATAAGCATTTTTATTTTTAAAGGTTAGTAATTTGATGATAAACATATAGTTTTTACAGCTTAGAAGTAAGGGTATTTCAATTGGTAAGGTCCTGGACATGCATGAAACTCACTGTCAGCCCAGGTTCAAGTCTTGGAAAATTTAATTTCTTCTCCTCTTAGAACTGATGGGTCAAGAGATTGTACAGTGGCACATTCTACTTTTAAGGAATCACTGCTATATTCTAAAATCATTGTTGTTTAAATAACTGGCCAATTGATTATATAAAATTGTTTAGAACTTATTTTTTTTTTTTTTTATTCTCTTCAGACCATGATTGAGTTACTAAAGTAAGCTCAGGATTTAAAGGAAATGATCACTACAATAAGCAGGTTTATTTGACTCAATAGAATAATTGATTTATAGTTCATATACTATTGTTTCCTGAAATGTTTTATTTTTTAGGTTTATTTTGATTATTTAATTTTTTAATTATTTTTTTATTGAAAACAAAAAAAAAAATTGTATTTTATTTTATTGTTTTTTTTGTATAAAAATATAAAACAAGTGTATATTATGTAGGTGTTGTTCAGAGTTAGAGCATAGTTTGGTAGCTGTGAAACGTGGGTTAGAGTAGTTGTAATGATTTTCTTTAGCTATTGGCTGAGAGGATTTGTATTTTCAGTTTGGTGCGTTGACTCCCCTCGAGCCTCGCCTTGGTAAGAAACTCATTGAGCCCCTCACCAACCTCATACACAGGTAATCAGTCCCAATAACTTCTAACATTCTTCATAATCGGTCTAACTGAAAGTTCTGTCTGCTACAAGATGAGGTTTTGATATTGGACTTCGTTTTTTGTATTTTTAAAAATTTATTTCTTTGATTAATTAACTTCATAAATAGAATATTTGTTGATTACCTTCAATGATATTATTCACACAAATAACAGAATCGAGATATTTAAGAAAGTAATTTATTGAACGAATATTTTACTGGTCTTTACTTATGTTTTTCTCATTATTTCCTTACCTTATTCTGTGGAATGCTTAGTATAAAGGTAATTAATATGTTATTGACAATGCTTATTGTTTATATTAATAATTTGTAATTGATCACAAGACAGGAATTTTCAGTAGATCCATTAAATTTTATAAATAATATCCCATACAGAAAAAAAACTAACACATACTCAAGTAATTTAGGTTTTAATATTAAGTTTAATATCTGTTAAGGGTGTTATTTCATTAATATAAAAGTCATAGTTGTGAAAGCACTCATCAGATTCATTTGCGATCTTGATTTATACACGTATTGCTATTTCTCAAACAGCAAATATAATGGGAATAAATCGTTCGCCACACAAATAAAAGGCCGATGGAGAGCACCACCAAGCTTCTGAGTAGTAATTTTATTTATTTTTTTATTTATTTTAGGCTGTAGATATGAATAATTGCTTCTGCTCAGATGCACCAAGATCATTGTTAGCTACAATTTTACTTCACTGCACGCTCAAGCATTTGAATTCAATCAAATACACGCTTAACAATGGTTTTTGTTAAATTATTGATTATATATATTACACAATTAAAATGACATATATTACTTATTTTTTGTATTAAATAGATAAGTAAATAAATTAACAATAATTATCATGCTTTTGGACTTATAAAGCTTTTAGCTTGTTACTAAATAATTTAGCTAAAATTAGAAAGATAAAGATAGCTTTAATTTTTCTTTTTGTCAGCTTGAAAATTATTATCTAATTAGTTTCCCTTTCCGTTAATAAATTATGTTTTCTTACTTTGTTTAGCACTTCTGCAATGTCTCTTCTATATGAATGCATTAATACTGTTATTGCAGGTAATGTTATTAAAATATTGATTTTTTAATATAATTTTTAATCTATAAATACTAATCAGTGAAAATTATTTTATGGTACAGTTCTCATCTCTATTTCATCAGGGATGCCTAACCACAGTGCCTCTATTCAAGTAGGTTATATTATCAACTATTGCTTAAAATAAAGTTTAATCAGTGTGTTAGTGTTATTAGAATTTTTAATTACTTAATAATTTCTGACTTTTGTTACAGCTTTGTGTGCAAAAATTGAGAATACTGATTGAAGACTCCGATCAAAATTGTTAGTGAGACCTCAGTTATAAAAAAATGTTTCTATTTTTCATAACATTGATTTATATATAATGAGGTAAATAGAATGATAAGGTCAAAAGGTTTAAGCCAAAAGAATTTTCTGAGCATCTGAGAACCTCCTTACTCTGCTTTTTTGTATGGCCTAACGAACGGTTTACTTTGATGTTTTATTAGGAAACTCCAAAAATTAGCTTGGAATTAATTAATCATGTAGTACCTAATCAGTTAAAAACATTTCAGAATTATTTTTGTTAGTCAACAGCAGATTTAGTTACATACTTATTTTATTGAATTTTCTTTGGGTTTTATTTTACCTCTTTTTATGCATATTTCTTAAAATACATTCTGATTCAGGGTTTTAATATGTTTTTGGTTTTTTAAAAATCATACCAGTCCTATTCATTGGTGTAACTATCAACAATAGACAGGTCTGAAAATTATCTGCCAAGTATGCTCATGGTTTTATTTTCTTCTGACTAACGATTCATTCTTTCAATAGAGTTTATCTACTGTACCAGTAGAACTTTTTAATAAACTATTTTATAATTATTACTTGGGTATAACGCTCTTTTTCCTTGGTTCTGGTCAAGTTTGTGGTGATTACAATGTTGATCAATATAACAATCCAATTTCTAGGTTATAATGCTTTTAATTTTCTTTTACATCGGTAACATTTTGTTTTGTATGATTTTTATTTTTAACAAATTATGATAGGAAACTATTTTTATTTGAAAAGAAAAGATATGCCCCCGGCCGGGATTCGAACCCGGGTCCTCTGTCTCTCCGTGACAGTGCTCTACCATTTGAGCTACCGGAGTCGCTTACCAGCCGGGGACAAATCTGTTCTCTTATCGGATCCCCTGTCCCCGTGTTTTCGCAATGTATAAACGAGAACGAATATTCTTTGAACATTACTTAATTTTAGGAACTTGTTGACTTACGTCATATTACTATTTATATTTTTTTATAATTTTTTGTTAGTTGTTTTAATTTTTAACTATTTTTATTTGAAGAGAAAAGATATGCTCTTCAAATAAAAATAGTTGTTTGTTCATTTAACGTCACTTTATGCTGCTATGGCTAATCGGACGATGCTACAGTGGGCACAATAAATTTTGCCTATCCAGGTTTTAATTAGGATAGGGATTTGTAACGAGTACCTGACATTGTACAAGCTCGGGACCCCCGTTTAATGTCCCTTCCGAAGGACGGCGTAACTAAGGATTTTTTACTCCCGTAAAAAAAATCCTAGGGCCACCTGGCGGGCTACGAACCTGCGATCTTGGGCTTAGTAGTTTGTTACACAACCACTAGATCATTGGTGACCGTAATAAAAGTTGTTAAAAATTAAAACAATTAACAAAAAATATGGTAGGAAACAGTTTATAAAGCCCTGAATCTTTCTGTTTTAATAATAAAATCTTAATTAGTAGTATATCAGTTCTATTGGGATTGTCAAAAGAAATTATTTATTCTTATGAATTTTTATGAGGACTTCAAAACTATTTATGGAAAGTATATAGTGGTATTCAAGTATGTAGAGGCTAGGCAAAGGTTATGAAGGTCGTGCATATGATTATTTTATACAAATGTAAAAATAGATAAAATGTTTTTTTTAATGTTCACTTGATTATTAACATTTACAGTAAAATATCTTGGCTTATTGGCTATGTCTAAGATCCTCAAAACTCATCCGAAGTCTGTACAGTCCCACAAAGATCTTGTAATGCAGTGTCTTGATGATAAAGATGAATCTATAAGATTAAGGGCCCTCGATCTCCTCTATGGGATGGTTAGTATTGGATCTGAACTAACCCTCTACTTCAAAATATATTTACTTTAGTGGTGTGGAATTTAGAATAACTTTAAATTTTAGGTTTCCAAGAAAACTCTGATGGAAATTGTTAAGAAGCTGATGATTCACATGGATAAAGCCGAAGGAACGACCTACAGGGATGAATTGCTTTCCAAGATCATTGATATTTGTTCTCAAAATAATTATCAGTATATCACTAACTTTGAATGGTAAATGCTCAAAATACATACCTAACATACAATACCAAAATCATGACCTGAGATAATGATTGTATTTGGTATTATACTGTTTGTTTCATTATCTGTCATTTTTAGGTATGTAAGCGTTCTAGTAGAGCTGACGCGAATGGAAGGTACACAGCATGGTAAATTAGTAGCTGCTCAAATGGTAGATGTTGCTGTCAGAGTTCAAGCTGTGAGAGCTTTTACTGTCAGTCAGATGGCACTTCTGCTAGAGAACAGTCACCTGTTAGCGCAACCTCCTGCTAAGATGGCGGATGTGTTGTATGCTGCAGCGTGGATATGTGGAGAATTCGCGGGGTAAGAGAATTTCTCAGTTTTAATGAAAATTCTATTCTGCTCTTGTTCAACATAATTTTAATAATTATTTCTGGTATGTTTAATGCCCATACCTTAAATATAGAAAATAAAATTGTAATATAATTATTTTAAAATGTATAATTAATCATATTCAATTTAATTATTTTCAGTGAATTGCCTAATACCAGGTCAACATTAGAAGCTTTGTTGAATGGGCGTATTAATTGTCTTCCACCTCATATTCAAGCAATATATGTTCATAATATACTGAAGGTTTTTTCCAAGATTTTGGAAGCATCAGGAACCGAGGAAGCTATAAAGGTATAACAATTTTTAAGTGCAATGAACATTGTAAAATAGTATTTTTTATGATGGATAAAAAATTAAACATGACATAAGTTGACAATGTTTTTAATCATATTTTGTATTTCAGTTTTTCCCCTAGTGGTTTTTATATTTATTTTTATTATGTACCAAAAAACTTCATTCCAAGTATTGAAGATTAAAATATTTTTTTTTTATGCTCTATCATTCAAACATCTCATGCATTCATATCTGTCATAGACTAATTACTAATGTTCTGGGCTCTTACAATTTTCTACACTTAATGGTTTTACATCTATGAAAATGTGTAAACATATCAAAATATTGATAGCAATGTTACTATTCCTGCTAGGAAATCATTCCTGGTATATAATCTATAACTGACAATTTACATTAAAAAAATATATATAATGATAAAGAGATTTTGATTGCAGTGTATCAGAGCTCAGGACAATTACATGGTTTTTATATAACATTTTGAATGAATTGAATTGTTCCAGATTTGCAGACTCGTTATGGAGAAACTTCCTTTGTTTGTTGGTTCTGGAGATCTTGAAGTGCAAGAAAGAGCATGTTCTGCACTGGAGCTTGTAAAGCTGGTCGAAGAAAGGCTTAGTTCTAATAATGAAGATGAGTCTATTATTCAAGCTGTTAGTATTTTGTTTGCTGGAGACATGAATCCTGTAGCTCCAAAAGCACAACGTAAAGTGCAGATTCCTGAAGGGTTTGTATTTTTTTTTCTTTTTTAAAGTTGTCATATTTCATTGATTAATGCTGAAAGAATATGTAAGATTTTATTGAAATTTGGCATGATTTAGAAAAGCAAAATGAAAATTTTAACATAATTTTTTTCTTTGAAACTTTAAACTTAGATAAGCTAATGGGTAAAGAAAGCCAAATTGTTTCTCTTTACCTTTATGCTCTTTGATCAAGAAAATAAATTTATCAAATGTAAAAAAGCTTGCATGGGACAAAACTTGCATCTATATTATGGTTCACTAGTCTCCTGAGCCTCTGATTAAGTTTTCCATTGTTAAATTAATATACTTTTTTTCTAAGGGTGTATAATAATACTAAAAAACCTTTAGACAGGTATATTAGTCAGTCTATTAGTTATTAGTTAGTCTATGATTCTCACACATTGTCTGGCTTCTTCTTGTTCTTCAAGTATTTTTTTCATTAGAGAAAGTCGGTAACAATATTTACATACATCTGCTCTTGAGTAGCCCGAGGTTGCCTGTTTTTATAACTTTTGGTCAATAATATATGGTTGTATGAGATAAAAATATTTTGTCACATAATGTCACTCACTTATAGGTATTTTTTTGTTTTATCTATAATTAACAAGTTTGTATTAGAACAGATTCATATTTCAATTTTTCTATACTAAGAAATTTATTTATTTTTTAGGCTTGATCTTGAAGCATGGATTAATGATCCACCATCTTCCTCTTCTGAAGAGGAATTAGATGACACTCAAAGCCAGTTACCTGATATATTCACTGTTTCTAATACAAGTGATAAAAAAGCTGCTCCTGAACCTACTCCTGAGGAATTGACTAAAGTAAGTTTTTGTTAAAATATTTTTTTAGTTATTTTTAGATTTATAAGATTGTATCATTTAATAAAATCCCACTAATTTCAGTAGAACATGTATGGAACTTAAGACTTCACCTTGACAAACGTTGAACTTGGAATCATCATACTAGACTGAAACGACAAGAAACAGCTTGCTGTTTCAGGCTTCTTTAACAATTACTTGACAAACGCTCTAAACTCCCAATTAATTACAAAAGACTCATATGTATGATTATCATAAGACCCATCTGAACTTACAGAGTTGAGATTTAGGACTCCACTAATCCATTGAATTTTCTCTCGTATTCAATTCCTCGTAAAATCCTTCTTCATAAAAATGCTCCTTATTTTGTTATGAACAAAGTAATCTATAATGACATTAATATCACGTTTCTTACTGATTTGGCCTGAATCCAATCTTTTCATGACAAACTTTATTCCACTCAAACCCACTAGTTTCAAACCTGGCAACCTCTTCAATTCCTGATAATCCTCCCAGGCATCTGAAAAGAAAATGGCCTCGTGAATTTTTAAGTTGTATTTGTTATTCCAGTACTATCATTAGGTAGTTTCTATACCTGCCTTTATCTCATGCCATTATTTATCTTTCATTACATTTAATTGATTTATTCTATTATACAGTTCTAAATTTCAATAAATAACTTTTTAAAAAAAGATATAAGAATAAATTTTATGAAAATTAAACTTTTCTTAAAAGTGTTTTTAAAACTTGTCATTTGTTAATATTTACAAAATACTTCAGAATAAAGTGCTTGGTGCCAATATTTTATAAGATAATAAGAAAGATGTTTCCATTTTCCTGTATTAGTTTCTGGTACTGATAGGTTTCTAAGTTAAAATCTGTTATTATTGAACTGTCATATCATTTTATCATTACTAATATTAAAGTTATAAATAACGGATATCAAAATAGCTATCAGTCAAAATTTGTTGAAAGTACGGTTCACTAAACTAAGGGAACACTGACCCTTGAGAACATTAGCCTTACTTGCCATATATTATTGATAGCTTATTTTTCAGTTTATTTTGAAAGCAAATTTATATCTCTACAACTACTACTATTTTTATTAAATTAATATTTTTTAGATGAGAGAAGCAAGACGGCATGAACAGGAGATGAATCCTAATTATCTTAAAAGTTCTAAAGCCAACTTGGCTAAAAATATTGAAGTTACTCCCATAGACCTCTCTGTCCCTCTCATCATACCTGGTCAGTATTTTTTAAATTTTCTTAATTATTTTTTATTCATTCATTTTTATTTTATATTTCAAATATAAACATCTGTTTTATGATTTATTGTGGCATTTCGTTAGGCCTGGCTTCCTCGGAGAAATATATTAAAAAGGGTTCAGTAAAGGAAAGGACAAAAAAGAAGAAAAAGAAGGGTAAAAAAGATAATGGGAAAAGTGATGAATCCAGTGGAGGTGAAAGGGAAGTTGAAGTATACGTAGGTCGCGGTGAAATGCCAGATGGTGCAGTGGATTCTGGTGATGAGAACCCTGGTTTGAGAGAAGCTGATGATCCTCATGCTGCTCTTGATATCAATCTGGACGAGTCAGTATTTTCATTATCTTGATGCAAATTTTATTATTTTTTCTCTAAATTCATTATGCTGCTAGACATGTTATTCAATCCTCTTATTTATATTCTTATAGAATTTATATATTATTGTAACATAGTATGTTTGCAAGGCTTCATTAGTGTTTTCTATTACTTTACTTTTTAATTAATAAGCCCTAAGACATGGACAAGAGTTAAACCAGACATGTTTATAGAAGCTCGAAATACGTTGTGAATATCAAGCAGCCCTTCCAAGAAAAGGGTATTTTGAAAAGTTGTACGTTTTTCTAAGCATACTAAAACTTTTTGAATACTTTTTGAGTGTTTCCGATTCCTGATAAAATTGTTTAACATTAAATTTAAGGGAAATTATTTATATTTAAAGATTTTTCACCAAAATCTGATTAGAGCTTCAAGTACAATAATATACCTTCCAGTTAAACAAATTTTATTTAATGTACTGTGATGTAGTAATACATAAGTCAGGTAAGCCAGATTTGAAAAGTTTTGTATATTTTTTTAAAAATATCTTTTAATGACAATGGAAAATTTGGCAGTAGGCATATAACCTTGTACCCGGTTTAGTACTGGAGTTGATAAGTTGAGAGTATATGAGACACTACCTGGAGTGTAAAAGTTAAAAACTTATTGTTTAAATAACTTTTTCATAAAAATATGCTTATAAATTTATGGATTATTTAATATTTCTTAAAAAATAATATAATATTTTGTTGAAAACTTGTGTTTAAACCTCATCAGAGACACTTTAAAACAATGTCTTCATATGCTGTATATAATGGGTTCAAGCTTTGTGCCTCCTACTCTCAAAATTCAATACTCAATTTTCGTAAAGAAATTAAACATTTGATAATTACTATAATTTGTTTTACCTCTTCTTATCTAATGTTTTTTATTTTAAAATATTTTCAGACCTTTAAGAGAAGAGGAAAGGATACCTTTGCCAGATACTAAACTCTCAACTAAAACAAATAAACACAAAAGGACTAAGAAAGATAAAGAAAAAACAAAATCAGATAATATTATCACTTTCAAAGTAAGTTAACTTGTATTTAAATAGAATAGAAAAGTAACTTTATTCTGGGACTATGTCCCTTTAGAATAACAAATAAGAACAGAAAAAGAAACATAATGTTTATCTGACCAGAAGGCTAAGTATTACAAATCATAAAGCGTGTAAAAAATGATAAAAAACAATTTAAAAAGAAATATTTAAACAAAAATAATAAGTAATGAACAGTACAAGTCTTGACAAGATATTAAGCAATTAAAGAGAATTGATAAATCCATAGCTCCATAGAAAATGCATGAGCAAGCATGCAATAAATTCTTTACATGATGTACAGCTTCTTAAAAGACAAAATTAAAAGAAATAAATAGCACAATGAATTCCTATACATTACAATCAAAGCTAATGGCTAACCTGCTTAGAGAGCATCTTTTTGGGAAGCTAGGAGATGTTGGAAAAGCAAGGATTTAAATGACGATAGTGAAGGACTATGACGGATATTGGGAGGGATTGAGTTCCACAGTGTGGTGGAGCGGGTGAGAAAGGAGTGTTCGAATGCTTTGTTTCGGTGGGAACGAATATAGAGATAAATATGAGTGGTCTTAAAAACTACATTCTATAGAACCTTTTTGTACTATTTTAAAAATACAATTTTGTGCCATCTTGGTAAAATGTAATAAATTACCAATTCCAGATAATATGTTTTCCATTTTTTTAATTAAAAATTTCAGAAACTTATTATTTTCTAGTTGGCAAAATTTGTGAGTGCTTTGTCTTATTTTTTGCAATGAACATTTTTTTTTATCAAACTTAAAAATAACTAGCAGTGATTATTTCCCTATATGGTGGTAATTTAGAAATCATAAATAAAAAGATTTAACCTTATCTAAGCCACTTTAGAATTTCAAAATTATGTGTTTTATGTGTGTTTGTATATTCACTCATTTATTTTTATTATGTTTGTATAATGCCTTTATACTTTATAGTTTTTAATGTAATCCACAAAACGTTTATATATTTTTTTAAAGGAAAATGGTGATGATCCGCATGACTATAGTGGAGTGGTATCAAGTAAAAGTGAAGATAAAAAAAAGAAAAAGAAAAAGTCACTTAGTAGCAGTAAGGTTAATAAGACTGAAGATAGAAGCCATAAGTCATCAAAGCATAATAAAAAAAGTAATCTTTCAAATCTAATCTATATTATCAAATAATTACTTTCTTTTTTCTTTTCTTTTCTTTCTCTGTTTTAAGATAGTCTTTTTTTTATTTTGAAATGAAATATTTATGACCTATTTTGAACCTTGAGGCTTCAACATATGTCATAAATCAGTACCTCCCTGAAGTAGTCCAGCTCCTATCCAGAGAACCCAAAGGTTTACCTCCACATGATAAGCGTTTTATATCAGAGATCCATGACTATTTTTGATATTTTGTGAACCAAACTAGAAATATGTGAGTAGGGAGTTTAAACTACATCACACCATGCAGTAAGCCTGGGAAGACATTCTCATTGTAGACTTTAACAGGATTTGAGAGATTAAGGGCTCTTTTTTTCTAGAGTATCATTGGAAATTAAAACACACTTTTTATCCTTTTGAGCAATTTTCACTTTCACACAGGAGGTTGATAGATTTTCTCTGTGAGGGTGATTGGCAACCTCCACTCAGTTTGTTTTATGACTTGTTTTGTCTAAGAACTAAAAAGAAATCGCTCCCAAGGCCTATTGAATTAATAGAAATGTTTTGTACTTTAGTTTTGTCGCTCCACAGAACAATGCATTGCACTGTGTTATGTTACATAGCATAAAAACAAGATTTACTGAAACAATCACTCTCAATCCCTGACATATTAGTTGCAACAAAATGGGCATGTATCAAAGCTAGGAAGCTAGTAAAAGTAAAGCACTGCAGCAAGTCGTCCTGTTTTGAAAAAAAATTGAAGGATTACTTATGGACCTTTACATGAATTCAATTATCAATCAGTTCATATTATTATTATACAAAGTTGAACTAAGAATCATAAATGACCTGCAATTACATCTACAATCCACCTTGTTGGTTGTTCTAATATTTGGCCTAATTATATTATGAAATTGGTTTCTAAATAATAATTATTATGTTACAGGTAAGAAGGCATTGGATAATGAAGGTGGTACTTTAGTTGATCTAGTGAATATTAAAGATGGTTATGAGGAAGCATTAGGCATATCTACTCCGTCCAAGGAATCTCATGTTCCTATGAATCAGCCTTCACTTACTAGGCTGGCAAATAATAAGACTATTAACCTTGTGAGCTTTTACCCAGTTTTATATACACTTATACATTTCATTTGATTTATTTACATAAATTTCCTACTTACATAAACTTCCTCATACTATTCTTCTTTTAAGGACTACCATGTGAGGCATGCAGGGGGGATGGAGAATGAAGTTGTAGCTTATTTGGTCATAACAAATAATAGCCAAGACATAGTACGAAATATTGAAATTAATGTTTCTGATTCCAATAACATTCAGTTAATAAATGAGGTAATGTATATGTTTATTTAAAGATATATATGACAATATCTTCTTCCATCTAATTTCTTATTATTATTCTTTAAAGGCACTAGTCCTTACTTAAATAAAAGTTTTCTAATATAAAATTAATTTAATAGTTCACATATGTATACAACATATCGTCGCTGTGAAAACAATACCGCTTATGTACACTTTGGGCGATTTTACAGGAGAGAAAAAAAACCGCTGACTGTAAACTTGGCAATTTTTTCAGAACTATTGAAGAGAAATATCAAAAGATCATACTCTGCCATGTTGCTGACCTTAATATGTGCCTTCCTTAGTGTGTAATTCAACCTGTAGAATGCGTTACTGTTACTAACTCATTTTCATAAAAAGCTTTAGATAGGCAGTATTGTTTTGACAGCAACGATATGTTGGTACGTATATGATTGGTTATTACTAATTTATTTGTTTTTCATTTTAAAGCTGGGTAGTATTGAAGTGAGAAGGAAATTGGGTCTTGTATTAACCCCTGGAGGCAGTGGTGAAACTGCTCTAACGCTTAGGATAAGTGAGATCGCTCCTAAGAATAGGTTACGTGCTACAGTCTCTTACCTCCAACAAGTAAGTTACTTATAATTATTTTTAAACTGAGTAATTTCTTTATATAGCAAGGCATACTTACTAGTTTTTAAATACTCAGAAAGAATTTAGAAAAATGAGGGCTGTCTGAGTCTTGACACATTGAACTTATGAATTTAATGTCACAGATATATTCTGCAGATGGTCACTTAATGTAGAAGTGACCATTCAGAAAGATGGTGAACATAGCCCCAGATTTCTTATGCTGTAGTGCCAATGATGTTGCTAACTGTATACATTAGCAAAACCCTTTTATTTCAAAATGAGAGTTAAGTAGCCATGCATAACTCTTTTAGTACCATAAGATTATAGAATGTGGTGTTATGACTTCTCCTTATTCAGTTTGTGAGAAAGCCCTGTTCACTCAGTATATAAAACAGCTTTGTGGAACAAGTATTAGACACTATCCCCCAGTAAAATAACTGAAGAGTGGAAACATATTCTCTGATAGTGGAAACAAATCTTAAAAATGACAGATAATGACTTAAGTAAAAGGACTTAACTTTTCCTCTTCATAAATGCATGCATACTCATGTTTATTATCAGACTGGACATGGATACAAAATAACTTGAAGGTTGTTCGCTCCCCCTCCTTTCTGGACCTCGATTGCCATTTATACTGTCAGAACTCATCCACGAATCAAATATTTCTTATACTTGACTATCCTTCATTAAGGTTTTCTTTAAGTAAATGACATATATGTGTTCTTTTATCAAAGTAGATTGTATATATGTGTGGTATACATTTTTCGGAAAAGTAAAGGTTTAATGCAGAATTTATTTTATGTGTTAATATTTACTAAATTATATTGTATGATTTTAAACTTCTTTTTTCTTACAGAATGGGAACGGTGAACAAATGGAGGACAAACTGGATGTTTGGCTTGAAATACCTCTCCCCATTTTTCTAACGAGTGAAACACCACCTTCAGAAATATTCACATCACAGTTGCAACACTCTGCTGCTTTAACTTTTTCTCCCATAGCACCGCCTTACACATTCCAGCAGGTCATTATTTATTGAGTTTGTTGAAGAAATTTAATATTTAATAAGATAAATTAACTTCAAATTTTCATGTAATCAGATTTCTACTTATCAACGTAATTACTGTATTTTTGTTTAAAAATTAACAATTTTGTTGAAATCCAGATTTTGGGAACTTCCTAATCATTCCAATAATACATAATCACCAAAGGGATCTTTTCATTTGTTTTGCTGAGTAATTAATTACTATGTAGATGAATTAATTAATTAAACATTAAGTAAATAAATTAATTAAAGCAATGTTTATGCTACCATTGTTTAGACTAAGATAGATCAGAAATGCTGCGAAAAAATTATATTTTAATAAAGTTATGCCATGCTTAAATCTGAAGATTCTAAAGTTTATACATATTTATGATTACCGTAATTCTAGAAAACCAAAGAACTAAATAATGAAAAGAAAAAATTAAAAGGGTGTGAGAACATGCTCAAAATAAGATAAAAAACCTAAAACCTACAAATTCAAAGATTTAAAAAAAAAATCTTTAATCTAGTATTTAAATTAATAATAAAAATAATTTATAAATCAGTTATTTACACTTTCTCTTAAGCTAGAGCTTCAGTTATTAACAGTGTTTCCTCATTAATATTTCCTAATAACAACTATAGGAACTTTCCAAAATAGTGTCCCCACTTTCCTTCTGTCAGGATTTATCACTGGTTGTGCACTGAAGTTAATTTTGTTATTCCTTCATTGGATTTCTTTGCATTAAAAATTACGATTAGGCCGAGGTCTCCCCAGGGATATGTTTCAGAGATGCTTATAGCTGCGATAGATGAACAAATGAGGCCTTTGTGACAATTTTAGGCAGGAATAATTTTCAGAAAATTACCTAGTTGACCAGGGAGTATTTCAGATACTTCTGTGCTTTTAAATTATGATAAGGATTCACACATAAGATTTCTCTATCCAGTACCCAGTACCCTAGTATACACCTAGTCCAGTTTTATTATTGATTTCTTCTAAAATCTACAATTAATCAAGATGATAAGAAAATTGGTATATGATTATTTATTAGAACTTCTGGATTGTACAAATGAAGTTGAGGATGAAATTGTGTCTACTTTTTGTTATGTTTGAATCTTATTATTTTTCCTTGCTTCTCCATTGAATAACACTTTTTAACTTTATTGAAATAATTAAACAAAAACCTAATATTTTTTTTAAAAACAGTTTACAAAAAAATATAGCAGCCGTTTATGAGATCAAGATTACCAATAGTAAATCTGCTGTTCTTAGCCTGCTGGTGGACTTATTTACTACTGCTCGCTATTGTAGAAAGGTGACAAATAGAACAACACCACAATGGGGAGTGTTTTCAGTTCATGTAATCAGTCAGATTTTCATTAATAATTCCATATTTATCAGGATACTTTAATTAAAATATTTAGTTGTAAACTTAAATATCTATAAATGCTGTAGGTATTTAACATAATTGTTTCTTTTGTTTGTTAGAGGCTGAAACAGGTTTGCCAAGAAACAGGACTAGGCATCGTAGAGACTGTTGATGACAGAGCCGCTACCCTGTGGGCTAGAACCCTAGGAAGTGGGGGCAATCAAGTTTGTGTGTTAATAAAGTCTGACACAACAAGGTTGAGCCTGGACGGCAAGTCTGACAATGCTGGGCTTCTATCAGCCACCATTGCTGCAACTTCTTCAGCTCTCTCATGATCTAATCTGAAATTCTTCTGTTTCTGGTTTTAATATAGTTAATCATTTATTCTTTTACGAACATTTATAAATGTACATACCATAATGATGTATAATTACATGAAAGGAGTGCTGTGTCTTCGATAAATTTTTTATTTTAAGTAGCTATAAGAAAGATGGTATTGCTATTTTTTGTAGTTATACAACAGTATACCATTTTCCCCTTTCTGTTTCATTAAAAAGAGAAATTTTATAGATGTGTCATTTTACATTAATGAATCAAATTTTTTTATTGATTTTTGATTCTTTTGGAAGATACCTTCCAGTATTATATAAGATTTTATTAATTATTCTAAGTGATATTTCATTATTGAATGTTTATACAGTTAAATGTAGAGGTATATATGGATATGATTTATAAATATTGTTGAATTTTTATCTATACTCATGTAAGATTAGAAAAATAGCTATTATATACTGATGTTGATGTTTCAATTATTATTTACCATTAATTCTAATAATTATTTAATGACTTGTTTCAAAATTTTGCCAATGTTGAAATATTTTTTATTAATTGATTTATTATTATTTGTGAATTATTTTTATTTTTTTAAAAACCTTATATATATAAAATGTATATTGTTTAAAAATGCCTTGTATATATTTATATATATGCTCTAGAAATAAATATATTTTAATTTTCACATTTTATTTTATTTCACTTTTTTTTACTGTTGAGTTTTATTTTTTGTGTAAAGTTATAAACTTAATTATTACAATGTTGGGTGATACGTTGTACAACTATTGTGATGTGTTTTGGGTCATGATATTGGTAAATATAATTGTCTATTGTTATATATTTAGAAAATAATTACCTTTAGTTTACTCATTATAAAAGAATGAGTGTGTGTGTGTATATATACTAAATTATTGTTCTTCAGATTAACCTTTTAAGGCTATTTAGACCTTTTTTTTATTCATGCTTAAGGAATGTAAGACTTTGAAAACTTGTGCAATTAGGTAAAACATTATTTATATTATAAAACTAAAGCATTGATATTTATTATATATGTTATTAAAAAATAAATAAGGGAATCGAGTATTACGGATTTTTTTCCTCTTCCAAAATAAATAGTCTTCTTTAGCTTTCAATTAATTATTTTAATTCTTACTTTATGATTTTTTGTAATGTCAGCGTATATTGTTAAATTACCTATTTTTTTGCCTAAGATTCAGTTAAAAAACTACATAATTTCATGACTCTCACTTGTAGAAAACGTTTTACAATCCTTGTAAAGCATTAGGGCTTAAAATAATGTTTATATATTTTATGTTTTTAAAATCAATTTCTTATCTGCAGTTCCACAAGCATGTCATCTATTGATGTCTAGTTTCGAAATAGAAGATACTGGGATGCTTCAAATGTTCGGTGATCTCTGGCAAGGCAAAGAGTTTCAAGTCCTCAAATCAACACCATATTTCACAAGTCAGAACGTAGCTGATTTATAAGTATCCACTGGAAGAAAATGATATCAATATTTCCAATTTAAAGTAGACATTAGGTTTTTCATGCAACCTGTTAGAAATTGTTTCCCTGGCGTAAAAAGTTTGATTTTCTAATCTTAATGTTTCTAGAGGATTGAAGCATTGTCTGTTGATTCTTAACAAAATATTGACATCTACAATAACCTATTGTTTACTCTTTATATACTTAAAGGGTTTGGTTTTCTCCCCAAGTATAGGCATATAGATTGTAGTTTTATTTCTAATGTTACTGGACAAATCATTTTCCAAGCGATTTTTTTTTATGATTTCTAACTTGGTTCTTCCTCTGCCCAAGCAACAAGAAATATCAATTAAATTTTTAGCAAAGAGACTTCTAATGAAGAAACTCTGATATAAGCTTGATTCCCTTATTCTGCACTGCTTAATGTGTGTTATTTAACTTAAAAATATTTCGTATTAAATGAGGTGGGTTTTGAAGTCCTACCACATCCTGATCTATCCCCTTCAGATTACTATTTTTTATATTTAACTTTAGTGAAGAAAATGTTTTTCTAAGTATAAACACTTTTTTCTTTCTTTAAAAGCACCTACCTAACAGTTATAGGTTGCAATAGAAAACTATTGAAAAAGATGCTAAACATATTTATTACACCTATTTTATTTCCTTGTCATTTTTTTTTTTTACTTTCTGTCCCTAAAGATAGAGATTGCATGCGTGGTATATTTAAAGATTATAAATAAACGATTTCTTTTGTTCCAGGAGGCCTGACCCCCTGCGGGTTGCAGTGCCATTAAAGATTTTTTTTGTTCTCATAATTATTTATTTGATTTTCACTTCTGTACTTTTATAACTTTTATTAATTAATTTAATATTTCATAACTTTAATTAAAAGAGTTAATAAAAGTTAACAGTTATGACCTAACCTCTTGAGATGTCACTTTTAAGCAGATGTCTTTAGTTCAAAATGTTGCAATAGTGCCCTTATCCTCTGATTCATCACCTGGTTACTCGTTTTGCTGGTAGTTCTGTATAGCATAATTTTCGTTCCTGCGATCCACTACTTCAAGAGCCTTATTATAGCAAAATTTACATTTATCTTCTCGTTTATTCCAGAGCAGAATGATCAGTTTACTTTTAGTAGAATTTGTTCCTATACTGACGGAGCTTCTATTTCCATTCCTTAGGGTTTTATTGAAGCTTGTCTGCCAGAAATTGTGTTGTGGATACTTTTATTTGCTATACAATAGGGAATAAAAGTTTGAACTTAGGACCAATTTCGCTGTTATTAAAACTCATTTTTTAATCTGAAAACCTGATTGTAAGAAATCGCATTACTTTCATATCTTTAGTCATTACTTATGTGGGAAATTGTATTGTGGGAAGAAGAATGCTTAATTTTTTTCCTGAAATAAGATATTATCAGGCCGAAGATAATTAGGAACTTAAACTACTTTGAGGATACTTTATAGGAACTTAAGCAGCTCTCCCCCATGGAAATGTGTGACTTGTTTCTGTCGGTATTATTTTTATTATAAATCACCTGCAAAGGCCTTGCTAAGAAATAATATATGGTAATTTTCATTGGTAGAAACACTAACATACATTTTTTAAGACAATATCTCACTTAAATACTCTTTTAGATTTCCACGGCCACTATTATTACGAAAGACTTTGTCGATTTCTTCTGGTTTAAACTGTGTTGATAAATTTTTCGCCAATCTTTCGACAGCCATGCTGCAGACCTCTTCAGGGCGGAAATGAGAATGAGGATGATCCGTGCGCTCTCGGCCTTATATCACCCCTCGGGTCCATTCGTCAATTGTCGGGTCTAGTCGTTAGTCGATCGGGTCCCTTCGTGTTCTGGGACAGAGTCTACTTTTCCATAAACACGATTGGCTGGATTCTGATTGTTCGGGCTTAGGTTGATTGGCTTTTGATTTGCTTAGCTCTTCTTGGTTAATATGTTTTTTGTTCATGTTCTCTGTTATGATGGGGAGCCAGAGCTTACTCAATTTGTAACCTTCCTCCCTGTTGAATTTATCCAGTTGTTTAATTATTTCAATGGTGCAATAGTAATATCTCATATCATTTCATCTATGAAAAAATAGTTCAAAAACAAATTTATTAAAAAAATGTTCTTTATTTACAGGTGAAATCATGTTATAAATAGCATTATTTTGTTCTCAGGTTGACTAGTTTATAAAAAGTATGTAAGGTCTACATACTTCCTCCAAGAAAAATATATATTTGTATGTGTATATAAGTTTTTTTCTCCCTCTTATTTCTGTGGATGTCAAGTTACGTATTCTGTATTTTAGCTATTATTCACCCCATTAAGGTTTTTAGATTTTTGCTTAACATCCAATGAATATTTGGAATATTCCGGGAGGTATAAATTTGGCATTATTACAAAAACTAAACATGGAAATAAAACCAAAGTACCAAAGTATACTTTATACTTCATGCTGTTTTGTGTTTCATCTGATGAATGGTAAAAAGGAGAAGGGAATAAAAACATTAAATCTTAAGTGTTTATGCTATTTAAAGTTTATAATTCTATTCTATTGAACATCTTTAAAAACATTATCAATAAAATTTTACTTTGATCATTATAATACAATTTTAAATTTAAAAAACTATTATAAAACTATCATACTATATTGTTTATACATTTTAAAAAAATTAGAAATTACTGCAGAAACCTTAACATTTTTATTCAATAGAAATGATATCTGAGCATCAATGTTATAAGGGCTTATTGTTATTTTTTTATTAATTGTTTTAATGCAATTTGCCTATTAGTACAAACATTTAAAAGCTTATATCTATAACTATTTCTTTGAGATCCAGGCATTGGAGTGAAATAATAAAAAAAAGTATTCTAAATTTTTTTGACTTTAAAATTTTGCCTAGACTCAAACATTGCAGCAGCTTTGTTCAACTAAAAAAAATGCAGAGTAATTTCTAGGTAAGGAACTAGACAATCTAAAGTCTAACACATTCAACAATACGGTCACAAGCTTTTATAACGATTTTAAAATTAACTTTGTCTATCAATCTTTAATAATATGCCATTATTGTGGCAGATATTGAAAAAAAATATATTTTTAAAAAAGTGAAATAAATAATCAGAGGCCTACATTATTAGTCTCACAATTGTAGGCCTTGTTGGAAACACTTCCTACACACCGATAATGACATAACTACAATATAGAAATATCTGTGTTATTTATATTTGAAAGTATTAATAATGGAGTATAATTATGACAAAAGTTATTTGCAATTTTTCAATTTAAAAGTAGTAAATTCGAAAATTTGATCAAATACCTTCCTAAATTGATCTAACATGTTAATGATGACTTGATTAAATTATGATTTTTTATTGAATATAATTAAAAGTTTTACTGAAAATGATGTTTTAGAATATAAAACTTTTAGTATTATAAAATTAGTCACGCATTAGTAATGAAATAAATCTTAATATGAGGATATTTTTTAAAAACTATAGTTTTAATCACTATTGATGATTCTGCCTAGTTCATCTTTAAAAATTCTTCTTTAAGTCTAAGGGGTCTAAAAATGCCTTCTCACAGATTTTCGAAGTAAATAATATATTTTAGAAAAAAAAAACTAAAACAATTGTATATAGCATGACTGATGCAATAGGTAGATTATTTAGTTAGCCAAAAAATATTTCTTGGACGTACCATTTAAAATAAATTTGTGCTAGCAATATTTATTCCATTTTATAAAACAAATAAAATGTATGTATATACACTGACAGGCAAAAAATTCCACCCACTTGATTTTTTTTTTGTTTTCATCTAAAAATATTTTTTCTTTGGATTGGTCTGTAGATTGGATGAAAGGATTGTAGATTCCAATGCTAACTTTCTATGGAATTAAAATGTTTATTCAGTGCCGTTTCTTGCAGCAAATTTCTTAGTTTCTTGCTTTTAATTTTTTAAATTTTAAGTTTAAAAATGCCTCTTCGTGCTGAGGATGTTGCGCCTGGAGTGGGACTTATTGATGATGGACGTTCCAACCGGCACCAACCAGAAGTTCGAGGTGTACAAATTTCTGAACGTACTGCTCAGAGAAGATTAAATGAGCATGGATTAATGGAACTTCCCCCAGTAAGAGGATCAGAGTTGACCAGAACTCACAGAGTTACACGGCTGGCTTTTGCTCGAGAACACAGCCATTGGACTATGGACGAATGGAGTGCTGTAATTTCTACAGATGAATCAAGATTTGCTCTTTGATCTCCAGACGGGCATGGAGGGGTGTGGAGAAGAAGAAATGAAAGATATGCAGTCTGTAGTTTTACCCAGAGCCAACCTTTTCAACGTACAAAAGCTAGCCGTTTAACTCTGTGAGTTCTGGCCAACTCTGGTCATCTTACTGGATGAAAAGCCATTAATCCATGCTCATTTAATCTTCTCTGAGCAGTGAGTTCAGGAATTTGCACTCCTCAAACTTCTTCGAGCTGATGAATCGCTTGCCATAATTGAATCATAACATTCTTAAAGTCGAAAAACGGTCATCCTGTGGTTGTGTTACCCTAGACCCTCCTGAACCAGGCTTCTATGGAGTCTCGTAAAGTTTCATAGGGAATCATCAATAAGTGCCACACCATGCGCAACCTCCTCAGCATGAAGAGGCATTTTTAAACTTAACAGTTGATCTGTAAATTTTATCTTCGAAAAAAACCAGCTTCCAGTCAATTTATTTTATTCTTTCATAAACAAGACGTTTCGGCAACTTAAATGCCATTTTCAATATTAAAATACATCAACATTCTAAACATAACTTTAAAAAAAGTTATAAGTCAAAAATTCTCAATAAAGAAATATTTAAAAATTATTTTTTTTCCTCATTTTCCTGGGGATTCACTATCCTCCCATGGTCAATTGTCCACTACTGCTTCTGTGGACTAGATAAGAATTAAAAAAAAAATTAAAATTGAAAAAATTAAAAGGTGGAAACTAAGAAATTTGCTGCAAGAACCGGCACTGAACAAATGACACTGAATAAACATTTTAATTCCATAGAAAGTGAACGTTGGAATCTACAGTCCTTTCATTGAATTAAAGATTAAGGATTATTATCCTCTATATTGACATTCCTAATTGCAAAAAAAATACATATTTATTCATTAAAAAAAAAAATAGACCAATCCAAAGCAGAAATATTTTTAGGTGAAAACATGAAAAAATCAAATCGGTGGAATTTTTCGTCTGTCAGTGTATAAATAAGGGAACCAACCCCTTCCCCAGATTTCACGACAGTATAAATAGTTATGTCACAGCCTGAATAGAACCTGGATATGGAAGATAGTAATACTGTGCCTTATTGAGCTACCCTACTCCATGAAATGTTTGTATATCAAAGGCAATTATTCAATACCCATTTTTTCCTTTTAGACCAAATTATTTAATACCTAAAATCAAGAACACTGTTTTAAATAAAAAAATCTTTTTTAGCTGTTTCTCTTAACATTGTATATATTAAAAAAAAATGTATATAAAAAAAAACTGAATTCCAGGGCTTCTTCGGTCATTTCCTTGCTTAACTTATAGGTTCTATATATTGAAAAACCTCCCAGTTGGGGCAATTACTCAATTTGCAAACCATACGCAACTAATCCTCTATAGCATTGTTTCAATCTCAAACTATTTTATATATTGGTCTTATGTAATAGCAACTAATGATATAATAATGATGATTCTAATCAATTATTTAAAAAACTATTAGTCATTATGTTTTCTTCTTAAGTTCTTTTGAAGAGTATGTATCTGATAAACCCAGCTTTTTCTCAATATTTCTTATTTACAAAAAAGATTCTTACACTCTTTTTTTTAACTTTATGTTTTATATATTCCTTACTGACTTAGGTCTGGAGATATTTTAAACTTCTTTCTGATTTTTTCGATACTTTATATATTCTTTATATCCACAACTGTTGAAAACAACGACTTGCAAATGGTGCCATAATATCAGAAAACTTCTCACAAATTTTATTATTTTTCAGTAAGAATTTATAAAATGAGGCAAGCGTTCAGAAAAGTGTTGAAGGTAGACTCTTCTTTTCAAATAATTGAGTAATTATTCCAAATTTGCAAAAAGAAGGCCAGAGAGATGATACAGTGAATAAGTTTTATTAAAATAAAAGAAGGTACAATATCATTTTGTTGGAGATTTGATAAAAAGAGCCTAATCATTTGTGGATAGGATATGTACCTGTAATTACCAGATATGTTTATAATTCTATCACTTATAATTGGTATTTTTTCCCAAAAAACAATGAAGGTAGATTATATGGGAAAAGGAAAAAAAATGATGGTGGCAACTGCAAGGACAACATATTTCTTATCACATTATTACTCTCCTCCCCCCTCCCCAAAAGAGAATTGAAAATAAATTTGCATAGCTAAAAAGAAATCTATTCAGCAGATAATAATGAACATCCTGACTCATACCCACCTGCTTATTTCCTAGTTCTCAAACCTCCTTAGGTTAATTCACACTAGGGAATTTATAATAATAATTGGGGTATCTATGGGGGAGGGGGTTATTTACTTTTTGAAGCTTCACATACTTCCTACCACAGAAATAGTAATGTAATAAGAAATAAATGTTATACTTTCAGAATTTTAGTGCCTCATTAGTTTATAATGCTGTAGTAGCGTGTCTAACGGAATTCGCGGGAACTTAGTGCCTTGTTTTCATTTTTAAAATTCATATTTGGATGAATTATTAAAACTACCATTGGTTAAATTTGATACATTAAATTTTTTTTTCCGCTCATTACGATTGCTGGTGGAACTCCTCAATGCTGCCTCAACAGTTGAAGGCGCTGCCACCAATGCTACCTAGTGAACTTTGTCATAACTAAATCTTTCTTTTCTGATTTTACAAGAACAAGATATGGACAAGAACAGTTACACCTGAATAATTATTGTTTTTAATTGTTTATTTTAACTTTGTTGAAATGTTTATGGATATATTGGGTAGACAGGATAAAATAAACTTATTTTATGATAATGCTGATATTATTTTATTTAAAATTATATGAGGCGTTGAGATGCAAAAGAGGGTAAATCCAAATTTGAAAATTTTTCAGGAAACACAAACATATGCATAACTAAATGATTATTTATTTGAGACAATTATTTTTAGAAAAATTAGATTGGATTTGGAATGTTTTGAATGGTGAACCATGTACCAACACATAGAAGACGCTAAATTTGTGAAAAAACATTAAAAATGATAAAATATGGATTTATTCCTTTTTGCATCACCATGCCTCATATAGCCAGTCCAAAACCAAGTGGCTTATATGCAAATTTAATTTTGTATTTGTATTATTGGATTTTAAGATATAGTTTTCTATTTGCTTTACAATGCCGAAAAAACTTAATACTACACCACTAATTAGAAACCCTCAGTATAATAAATGTAATTAAAAAAGTATCGAAATTATATTGGCCGAGATAATTTAAACTCAACCTTCTCAGATTCATAAACTTTCTTACAAATAACTTATTCTTTTGAATGGCCATTAGTGATTCAATAATAGTGCATCACTATTAACAAAATAAATTTGATTAAGGAAGGATACCTAAATTGTCGGAATGTCTTAATTTCTGAAGATAGTTTATAAGATCATCAAGTATATTAAGGTTTTAACATTTAAATATGTTAGTGATTATATATGTACATAAATGGAAATATACAATAACTATGAAGTGTCAAACAAATTTTTTTTTTTTAATTCACAAAAGTCACAAATTACAGTTTTCAGTTAAAGCATTTTTTTATGTGTAATGGTTTGTTGAAAAGGATTCCCTTTTTTTTTTTTTTTCAGAAAAACATTTCTGAAGGTTTGCTAGCACAAATTTAGATCATTCGAATCAATTTGTTAATTTATTTAATTTTGTTTATTTAAACTAAATTATTTATTCAAATATTTCTTTAAAATTTTATACATTTAATATGAATATCCTGGAGATAAAGTCTATAGGCTGAGAGATAATATCATCTAATTTTAATTGACAACTAAACAAAAAAACACAACAAACATCAATTTATTTTAATGTAAAATTGCAATATATTATAATTAATATAATATAATATTATATTATATTATATATGTATATTATGTAATAGCTTTGTAATTGAGTCTCTATTAACACCTTTGTAATGTAAGTGGCAGACTTATTTATCACATGCGTTTAATGGCAATTTACTTTTAAAGGCAACATGCAACAGCCTAATTTCTACACAAAACTTCTACGGTTAATATTTACTCCTCAAGACCAGCAATGACCATTATTCCTTGCATTTTCACTATAAGCTAAATTACCTAATCAATGTTTAGTCATTCACATGTCGTGAAGGTAAAACATATCTGTTCATTCAGAAAATAAAACAACTGATGTACTCTATAAATGAGGTAGCATTGTGAATAATAAAAAGGCATATATGTTACATTGGAATTTGAAATGTAAAACACAATAGCATTTTTAAAATTTGTTGTCATTAAATGCAGTATTATCATATAATATTTTAAAGGTAGCTTTCCAAAGTATTCTCCCAATTCTCAACAATTAATAAAATAATGTTTTTGTTATATCAACATTTTTTTAGTGACCGTGATCACT
Source organism: Arma custos (assembly GCA_037127475.1). Classification (NCBI taxonomy): domain Eukaryota; kingdom Metazoa; phylum Arthropoda; class Insecta; order Hemiptera; family Pentatomidae; genus Arma; species Arma custos. Next base: position 100,727,417 of record CM073764.1, read on the forward strand.
GTATAATATTTTATTTTACCTGGTGGAATAGTATAAATGGACTCTAAAAAATTGTATTAATTGGAATAAAAGAATTGAATCAATCTTTTTTTTTTTTTACTTTCAATAGATATAAATATATACAATAAAACAAATTATACAACAAGAGGAGTTCGAGTGATTTGAACAATTGTTCAATTAGAATGAGATGGTTGGTCCGTTGCTAGGCAGACACGGTGTACCCCCTTAGTTATAAATAAAAAATTTCAAATTTTAATGTTAGAAAATAGCATATCAAATAATAAAATTCAATTTTGTTAAAGCAGTTTAAATCACTCTGTGTACAAATGGATTTATATTTTTAATTTTTGAAAATAAATAAATCAATAATCATTAATTTAATGAATAGAAATGTGTGTTAGTAAGTATAGATTCAAAACGCATACATTGCATTTTAATTCTAATTTTTGTAATAAAAACAAGTTGTATGCAAGAAGGTTATTAACTTACAAATAGATTTACATGGCATTAAGACTTGGCCAAAAATGTAATCCACGTTTCTCCTTTTTGAAACTTTAGTGATTTAATTATATGTTTAAATCTTTAGTAAACTTTTCAAATAATTTATAATACAAAGTACTCAAGTATCACAATTTCAAGTACGAATAATTCAAGTATAAGTAGTCAATTTAAAATGAACAAATAAATAGAATAAGTCATTTCAATAAGTTTTATTAAATTTATCAGGATATAAGAGAACATTATAAACAGATAAAATAAATAATCGATTAATACAGGGAAAGTAAGAAATTAAAGAATACACACTAGCAAATGTTTTAATCTATTATTTGGCTTCAAGTTTTGAAAAATAAGTTTTATTTGGAACATGTTAGTAGAGTTTTATTATTCTATTTTTTAATGCACAAAAAGATTCCTTCTATTGAAAACACGTAATATTTTTTTTCCATTCAAAATTCTATATTTTATTTTAGATTGATACATTATAAATTCAAGCATTTTTTAAAAGCAGGATTTATAAAAACAACTATGGTTTCCTAATTTATTTTGTTTCATCTTTTAACCTCAATATCTTGTTATTAGTCTCAAAATATAATTGAAATATTCTGTACATTTTAAAATTTTACTATGAAATTTTGATTAACTATTGAAACTATAATATTAAACTGCCCATCATAAACATTCTTCATATTTTAAAACATTTGGAAAGTGAAGAAGGGAAGGCACATTATTTTATCTTTTATTTTTAGGATAAACTTTGTATATACAAACAACAGACAGACATGCTTTCCTTTTTATTGAATTTTTACTTTGTTTATCATTCTATCATATAAATGAATGAAGAAAAAAAAAATAACATGCATTAACATGCTGATTATTTTACATCTTTTACAAAAATTTCCATTAAATTTATGTACAAAAGGTGGATGTATACATATTGAATCTTTTTATCACTTCACAATTTAAATCATTCAGCACATCATCTTAATAGTTCATTGCATCTTGTATTTTTAGTTGTTTCAAATATTAAATTTATTAATTTATATAACTTTAAAAAATAATAAAAAAAGAAGAGAAAGCAAGTAGACAACAACTAAAATTAAGGAATATTCCAATTTAATATTCCAAACCCCTACTAGAGCTGTCATTAAGTAAAAACCCCAACAGAAAGGAATAAGGTTATAAAATGGTTGTCAGAACCAGCTCAACTCAAACCCAAGATATTTGCAAACGGTAAAAACATTCTTGTGAAATGTTGAAGGGATCACTTTCTTCCATGATTTGGAGTTTTATGATAAACCGTTCTTATTATTTTTAGCTCAATAAAATCTGATTTATGATTTTAGAAGAACCCAGAGAAAATAAATTAATAAAAATACCAAATAAAGCAGTTTTGATTTGGAGAAAATAGAAAATTATGCTTCCAGTTATTAGTTATTTATACTCTATTGATCATGAATTTGTGAAAATACACAGATGCAAAAAACTATTTATATTTAATTAAGTAGTGAAATAAATAATAACAATTTAGAATATGTTTTGTATATATGTACACTCATGCATACTCTTACATTCTCATTATGTATTCTTTTATAACAAAAATGGACATATTGACATTAATATACTAGTTTATACTTAAATACAATTATTTCTATAATAGCAACATCAGCGACATTTCATTAAAAATAAGCAATTTTATTTATTTATTTCAAACTTATGCTACACACAATAGCTTGTTTTCCATTATTTTAAAATTTAGGAGACTTAATGCTCAAAACATTTTTTAAATTATTATCATTTTTTTTTAAAATAGGCTGTAATTAATAAAGTACATTATCCTGGAATATTCACTATACATAATAATATTATTCCAAATAAAATTGAATTATATATTAAGTATATATATTTAACTGAATTTTTATCATTGGTTGATTGTCGCAATGTCATGGAAACTATTTTTCTAGGATCTAGGACACAATTGAAATGAATCTAAATGGGATAGGCAAAATGGGGATATAACATACATTGAGCTTAAACCACACCAAATTTCTAGTTAAGGCGTAATTTGCAGTTTAATAAGTATATTGATAGTAATAATATTTAATTAATGAATATTAAAACGATTTGTACATACAGATCTATGAATTTTTATATATTTCAATGATTATATGTGTGTATATATAAAAATACATACACTAACACACATATAAACATATTTTTTTAATAAGAATACTGGTGTTTTATGTCATATTCTGGTTATTGCTGAAAATTCTCATAATCAGAGGTCATGAGACTTCATTAGCAAAATAGAAAGGTTTGAGTATTATAGCCAAAGATCATACTTCTATCTATTATTTTATAATTATTCTAAATGATTAAAGTCTGTTCTGAAAAATGGTTTAAATCTACTATAAGATCTTTGACAGTTAAGTAATTAAAGTTTGAAAGACTGCATAGGATAATTTGAATCTTATATTTCTATTGTTGCTAGTAGGATCTAGCAATATTCGACGTTACATATGATTTAGGGGTTAGACAAACAATCGAAAATTCTTTTCCCTTCTTATTTTTAGAAAATATGATAATCAAATCAGAAAATAAATAAAATTTACAATAAATAATATTTTTATTTCAACTGAATCATTGGATGTAATTCATCACAAGTGGGCCAAATTAAAATTGATGTATAAAAGCATATGTATTCAAAGCTTGATGGTAATTATCAAACTGCTTTTAATATGGCTAAGCATTGATTTATACAATGTTAAAAGATTTTAATGAAATCATTTTGACCATGAACAAAAAATTTGATTTAGTTTATAAAAAGTGTTATCAGAGTGAATATAATTTTTCCTAATCTATATTTTTTCAGTAATAAAGCTATTACTGCCTAAGAGTACCACTTCCAGTAATAAGACAAAATATTTATCCTTCACCACTATAATGATACATTTCTGAATGAATAAAATAATTTTTTTTTCATGATGCGAATATGACAACATACATTTCACCCTGTAGCTGTGAAAACTGAAGTTTAGATTATTCAGAAAGGGGATATTGAATCAAAATATGAATAACAATTTTTTAAATAAATTAGAAGCCTAAATAGCCATTTTAATTCAATTTTTTAGCTTTTGAAAAAAAATGCTTAAGATTTCAAATTTTTTGTTGTTAAAGTGCCAATGTGTGAATTTTAGGCTCAAAACATCAATGCCATTAGTATTCTTCTACTTAACTGTTAGGTTTAATTAGTATATTTATTGTACAATTCAGACTTCAATACATATTTAGCTTGATATATATTTATTAGATTGGTGTAAAATATGAACAAAAAGTATAGGTAATAAAATATTTTAAAATAGATTACAATACAAAAATGACTTTGATTTTATTAAGAAAAAAATCATTTTTAAATCAAATTATTTCTGTAAGAAAAAACATTATCTTTGACAATATATGACATGTTTTTATTTGATTTAGAAACAAAGGAGAAGATGAAAATTAAGGTTTGTAAGAAAAAAAAGTACACTAAGGAAAAAAGTTATACATCTAATATAAACTATTTTTTAGTCATCATTATTGTTATAAATTTTAAATTACCAAAATCAAATTCTAAATTTAAAGTGACTTAACATCAGAAATACTAGATATCTTTATTTAGACTAAAGCTTTGGCTTGATAAACTGGTTTTTGGAAAATTAGGAAAAATAAAGTGAATGCACATGTCCTTAATAACTCTTATGTACTTAATTTTTTCTCAGTGCATTACAGAATTATTTGAATTATGGTTAGAGATTGTTATACCATCAATGAAATGTCAAAGTAGCGTATCTGCAAATTTTACTAATTTTACTACAAATTTGGAGTTACATTGTGTTTAAACATATGGTTTTCCTTTCTCTTTGCAAAAATAACTAGCAGAAAATGTGACATCACTACTTAAGGATGCAAAATATAATAAATTTAATTGATGAAGTACCTACCTTATTTCTGCAAGCATAACTCAAATCCAATAGTCTGAATTCCACAAATTTTCAGATACAACACTTTGGCATTATTGCTTAAAATGATATTTTTATCCATTGAAAATTTTAATGCTTTATAAAACAATGCATAGCTTTAAATGAACTTAGATCCTACATTCAAAGAAAAAAAAATACAAAAAATTAAAGATGGCCTACTCATAGCTGGCCAAAAACACTTCTCTGTTTAAGCTGGAGCCAAAACTTCATGAAATGGAATGTTTAGACAACATAATGTGGTTTCTTCAGATTGTCCTTTTACAAGAATTGAAAAAATAATATTGTCCTAAACTAATTTTATAAGGCAACTAATTGCATTATTATTTATAATTAACTATTAACAGAGATATTAGTATTTAGGCCTTTGAAGCTAAATCGATGATTTTGAAAATTGCTTTTAAAAATCGAAATAAATTACACCTTTTAAATTATATGTAATGCTTAGTTTATTCATAAAATTATAGTAATCCTAAAAATAAAATTCAATGTCATGAATCGTTGAAAAGTAGGTGGATTCTTTAGAATTGATAATTCATTCATCTTCCATGCCTATTAGTTCCATTTGCAGCCTCGCACGATGACGGCAGCAAAGAGTAAAACCAAGGATGCGAAGCATAAGGCGAAATTGTGGGCTCATAAGAATAAGGATGACAGCTTTCCATACTGAGTTCAGAACTCCTAACCAGAACACAAAGAAATGTATATGGGAGAAAAGATTAAGACGGTTGCCTGTTGTACCCTCATAAATACGGACCAAAATGAAAGGTGCCCACGACAGGCAGAAGACAACCACAAGTACAAAGGACATGATATGAGTAGGATTAGCCAAGTTCTCTGAGAGAGCAGTAGCATATTCTTTGTCGTGGATGGGAGCACCACTCCTAACCCGCCTCATCATCGTGAAGATATAACTGTAAGTGTAGACGATAGTGATGACAGAAGGGCCTAGCACCAGGACAGCAAGGGTGGCTGAATAGGCAGCCATGTCCTTCCAGTCCAGCAAGCAGATGAGAGCGTCTCCATCAAACCTGGGCTGGTTGAAGCCGAGCAATGGTGGGCAGCACATCATTGCCGCTGAGACCCATGTCAATGCCATCCAGCATTGGCATCGGATCTTAGTCTGCACTGTGTCATACCTGGGCATAAATATATTGTTACATTATTAGTTTTTAACTAAGAAAAACAATTTTTTAAAATTGGTACAAAAGTAATTTTGTACAATAATTTTGATTTTTGTTAATGCTAAATGTTATGATTAATTTATATTCACTATTTTATGTATAGTTGTCTTAAAAGGAGAGTACCAAAATACAAAAGAAGTGGAATTTTACAGACAAAGAGTTTCAAGTTTACCTATTTAGAGTTATTGCTGTCCCTACATTTACTTAGTTTAAAATACTAAATTGATTTTAATTTTTTTACTATTTCATCATAAATTGTAGTAATTTTCCATAAATTTTTATAATAAATTGGTATTAAAGTAGATATTGAAACTAGAAAAAACAGTAAGAAAATATAACAATTTTTGTATTGTCGTACTCTTACAAATCAGCATATGATGATATTAAGTATTTGAAGTTATAGACTCAGAAGATTTAATTTCTTTTTTATCTTGAATCAATGCAAAGCTATTGTTGGTACTTCTATTCTACTATTATTATTTATGTGTGACCCTTATTACTATGCACTTCGGCCTAAAAAGGCCCATTGTGCTTGAGTCCTAAAAATCCCTAACATAGGTCTAGACTTCTGAGAAATTTTAAATAGTCTTTAAACATCAGTTCTTGAAGTTCCTTGTATCCACCGGGGCCAAGGTCAAATGCCCTCTTTCGACTTAGTGCTATACATTCAAAGAGGACGTGCCAAGGGGTTTCGTCCTCCTCTTTGCACCATCTGCACCTAGGTTCTTGTTCAATGCCCAGACGATGCATGTGTTTCCTGAGTTTACAGTGCCCAGTGATGGTTTCAATCATACTTTTGAGGTCGGTTCTCGACAAGTGAGCAGCTTCTTTCTTGATTTTATCAGAAAGATTATCATTGGGATCCTTTATGAAAAGTTTTGTGTGCCTCTATTCTACTAACTTGTTATGAAAATAACAATTTGCATATTCAGCATGCACACTACACTAGTACATTTATTATTCATTCATTTACATGTTTAATAACATTTATGATGTTTGTGTTCAGTTTTGCGGTATATATAAAACTCATTTTATGTAATGTTAATATTTCAGTTCATTCCTTTAAGGTTTTAAAAATGATTATCTGATTTTTAAGAGTAAATTACTTTAAAAAAAAATAAGATAGCATTGGTGATATATTTTATGTTCAGCCTAAAAATGAATGATTATTCTTAACAAAGGAATTTTCCAATTTAAAAACAGTGATACAGATAATAATAACAATATTGGGTTTGATATGAGCATGGCTTACCTCAAGGGCTTTCTTACTGCTAGGTATCTGTCGACTGATATCCACATAAAGGTGTAAACTGAAACCGCCCAAAGGGTGACTTCGAGGTAGCCCACAAGGCGACATACCAAGTCCCCATAGACCCAACGTTGGACGAGAGCTGGGTAGACTGACAGAGGTACAACGAGCAGCCCACATAGTAGATCGGCCACCGCCAGCGACAGTAGATAGCAGTTGATCACCTCACCGGAACCTGCTTCAGTAAATATTCACTTTGATAACGTTAATATTATCGATATTACAATTTATTATTATAAGAAAATATTTCCTCTTTCAGCCTTCAACATTTACAAATATTTGCAGAAAATTAGAGATCAGTGGCCTATAATATATATCTACATGCTAGCTTTAGATTAATGGAATCATAAACACTAAGATTTTTACAACCAGAATTTGAATGATCTTTATCACTAATAACATTAAAGTATACTTAAAAAATGTATATACCTGTGAACAGAAAATTGAAGTTTTCAATTACCAATTTTTATAATTGAGAGTTCTAATTACCAACCTTTTTTAAACGGCTGCCACTATTTAAAAAAATGCTATCATTAATACTACATCAGTTTAATTTTTGAAGCTGATTCAGTAATGTTTATAAGAAACAAATTGAAATCCTATTAAATTATAATCATTACAAGTACCATTAATAATGATAGGAATTCATTGATTTATTCTATGAATAATAAAGTAAAACTATTATTACTATAAAATTCTGTCTTATTTTATTTCTAAATTTTTATAAAGTTTCTGTAAATAAAGTTCTTTAATCAATAATTTAAATAAAATCAATGAATGTAGGAAGGTGGTAGTCATTAGGCTCGTCCTTCAAGGCTTCTTTATATTCATGTAATAATGTACAAGTAGACCAATAACTTACTATTCCTTTGATTTACACTAATATAAAGAAAACAGTGATGAAAAATGAATAAAATTATTATTTTATAATTATAATTAGTAGTCATAAAAATTTGTAATCTTAAAAAAAATGAATATTTCCACTAGTAGAAGTATTTTTATATTGAACAAATATTCACTCACCTAATACACTAATATAGCATACTGTACTCAAATCCACTATTCTGTCTACAGACAGAGTGGAGCGATAGTACTTACTCTAGATTTATCTTCTTTAGGAATCTACCTTGGATGAGGTAATAAGTCAGATAGCTCAATGGGAGTACCTATATCCTTTGCTTGACTTGGGATATACTTAACGATTCCAAATCTTATAAGGAAAGCCTACTGGGTTAATTAGAAGTAACTAAAATTCCTCTAAATAGAACTTGAAATACGACAATGGAATGTTTTTTATTGGTATAGATTGGGAGCTTTATTATACATCATTTTCTAACATAACATGAATTAGTCAACCTTTATAATGTTGAGGAGGCAGGAATCTAAGAAATAAGATGGATGGATCAAGGATACTTTAGGAATGCCACACCATCTTTAATGCCTGCAATGATTGTATACCAGAAATTATTTTTAATTTGACTGTTTTGGAGCCAATGAGCTCTAGGATCTGCTATCTCTGAATGAAGATGAAATCGGTTGAAAAAACAGGGTGATGATAAGAATGATGTTTCCACAACAATTTAGAACAATGCTTTGACTCCTACCCATGAGCTCATGCTAAAATTATTCAGGCAATTAAGGTGAAAAGAGATTATTCAGGCTTCAAATAGACTATGTTTCTTCAGGAAAGAATCTGCCTAACAATAAAATAAGAATAATGCCTTACTCCATTAATGGTTTCACATTTAACTGAAGATAGCAAATGTCAACGAGTGGTCATAATATCATTAATTATTGGATTTGAGAGCTTATAGAGGCGACAATGTCCATTCCGATCTCTACCTCTCAATTGCCAGGGTCAGAATAAGGATCTCAAATATCAGGAATCGATGAGGAGCACAACCACCTGAGATCAATTTACAAAAAGTATTAACATTAAAAGCGAAATTTAATCATGAAGCAGACAAGATTTTCTGGTACAGTAGTGGAACTACTTTTATGCCCTCTTCAATGATATGGCAGAAAAAAAGAGATAAGAAATAGTGATTGATGAGTTAATTTGACACACAAAATACAAGCCGAAATCCAACAGAGGTTTGAAAGACAAATATCAAAAAGAATTTTTGGACCCTTAGAACCTGGAGGGTACTCACAAATGCTTAACTCTTAAGGAACCCAGATGTAATGGTTATAAAAGTGGGACATTTGTACTTTTGTAAGGGACTTATAGTCAGGAAGGACTCCAGAACAGGTTCCAAGGAGAATCCTAGATGAAAGAGTTTATATAATGAGAAGAGTAGGAATAACTCGGCTATGAATGATTGATGGAATGGCAGAGGATCTATCTTCTTGGGATCTCTTTGAAACTCTATCTTGGGAATACTCAACTGGACAGAGACAGCAACCAGTAGATAGGATTTGCAGACCAAGCCTAGGGAGGTTTTGATTCTTCAAGAGTTGTAGCCACCACAAATAATGATGATTATTTATTGAACTTTTATATGAGCTGTGGGAGTGATCTTTATGTAGGAAGAGAAATAGGAATAAATGAGTGGATTCGTTTTGCAAATATCTACAGATGAAACAGTTCAAACTTAAAAAAATAGAACAAAGATCTTTGTTAACTAATGAAAAATACTGATATATTATCATCATTCTATTAGGTATAATTCTTCAAGTTTGTATCATTTCATACATGTATTATCTGAAGATGGCCAAAATGGATTTATCATAATATTGTTGATTATTAAAAATCATTCAAGGGAAAAGATCTTATTATTTTTAACAATTTTTTATCCTTTATTTCCATTCTTTAACGAAAATGTTTTGTTCATCTTTGTCCATATTTAAATCGATTTTGTTACTTTCTTTTGTTTATATGTTTAACTCATTTATTAAAATAATTTTTTTAAATAAGTAAATTTTTGTATATATTCCATTCCACAGTAAAAGAAAAACATTTTTACAATTTTCTCAAATGTTCACATTTGAACATTGAGTAAAACTCATAGACTCGGTAAAAGGGAGATAAAATCACGCAGGGATAGCTAGGAGAGAGAAGAAGAGGAGATTGGCTGGAATCTCCTCCAGGATCTAGTTTCTTCTCAATACTAGTGTAACTTAACGCGATTCCTGGATTACTAAAGAGCAAGGTTACATATGATAAGGAGATTTATTGAAGAAAAGTATTAGCAGCTTAAGGATTGTTCTACTTAAGTCAATGCGTTTGAGAGTTTTTTTGCATGTTTATGCATTTTTTTACTGCGGGAATCTGAAATGCTATTTTAAAAGCCCACCATTTATGTGATTCAGTGTCTTCTGCAGTTTACCTTTGTTAACAGATTGGCATTGAACCCGTAGAGCATTGTTAAGTCATTCTATAATAGTATCACCTTTAATCCGTGGTTTCTTCCTAAGTTGTTGTTAACTGGTGTTAAAAGTATTGTGCTCAATAAACTCCTTCGTGGCAGTTGGTATTATTCTCATATAAATCAGATATCATTGTTTCTGATAGAATATTTGAGTAGCGGTAAGACTACCATAAAAATAACTAGCGGTAAAACTATTGAATACATTGCTATTATGAATTCAGTTTTCTGATACAAAGTTATTTGTGAGAAATTTAGTTATTTAATTAACCCTATAATAGAGTAATATCTATTCAGCATACTACCTCTTTGGCCTATTACACAGGTTTGCAAAAAAACTTTTTTTAAAAATTGATTTGATTTAGTTAACTGATCTTTATGTAGTTTTTTGCGCTGATTTCAAAAATGGCATTGGTTTTTGTCTATCACGTAAGGCTTGCCTACAAAATACAGTTGAAGTTTTTGGAAAACGTACAAAAAAACGGAAAAGTTTGGATTTGTTATTATTATTATTATTATTTAAAATGAAGTAAATGCAAAAAAAAACAACAACTATACCTAGCTAAAATGAGCATAAAAGTGTTTTGTAAAGTTATTATAAGTCTTTGTAAACACGTTTTCTTTTTCCATAAAAGCTTTTTTTGGTACTTTTTCGGCTATGTTCTTGTGAATTTTCCCTTTTTAACACCCAACAGTAGTCTCCATCATGTTGAAATTCCATCGACCTTTGTGTCTGCGCTCCATTTCTTTTATATCTTGATGGAAACGTTCTCCTTGTTCCTCAGTTACAGCCCCATGATTTTCTGGAAAGTAGTCCAGATGTGAGTGATGGAAATAAACTTTGACACTCATGTTGCAGACTAACATTTTGTAGTTTTCTTACAACTCAGCAACCAAAGATTGTAGTTTGAGTCTTTTTTGTTTCCAAGAAAGCCTGTTACAACAAGTTTAAATGAATTCCAGGCAGGGAATTGTTCACAAAGATATTTGAAGCACTCTCCTTCTTTGGGTGATGCTTTCACAAACTATTTCATTAGCCCCAATTTGATGTGAAGTGGTGGAAGTAAGATCTTTTTAGGTTCCACTAAACTTTGTCTTTCAACATTTTTAACTCCAGGAATAAAAGCCTTTCTGATTGACCACGTCTGCTCGACATAGTCTTGTTTCCTGTCTTGGCTATCCCATTCACAGAGGAAACATGGAAACTTTATGTAACCACTTTGTTGACCTAGTTGACAAATAATTTTCAAATCCCCGCAAATGGTCCATTTATGGTCAGATTAGCCGAACTTATTAAGAACAAACTCAAGATTTTCGTAGCAGTCTTTCAAATGGACTGAGTGTTCAACAGACACAGAAGCATTTCGGTTACCATTGTGAAGAAGTATAGCTTCCAAACTAATTTTTTTAAGTCTAGACCCTAAAACTTCCGCTGAATCCTTTGGGAGAACACTTTATAGGGAGCCCAAGATTTATCTAAAATGAAATTTGTGACTTATCTAAGTGTGATGAAAATTTTCCCATAGTCAGCACAGAAAAATCGCAGACCTTTGTTATCAGGGACTGGAGGACTTGATAATAGTAAGGGCGAAACAGTCGTACCTATGTTGATAGATCGCCTGCGCACCTTCAATTTTTTTTTAGCTTCCGTGCCTTCCAAGCAGGCCAGAGTATTTATTAATTTTATTTATTCTAAGGTTTAAACAACTAAAACTAATAGCGGATCCAAGCCTGTTGAAAAGGAGCAAAACGGGTAGCAACCGATGGTATAACAAAAAAGTATTTTTCATTCAGTCTCAATTTTTTCCACCTTCTTCTTTTTTAAATTTAATTTTTCTAATGTATAAATATTTATCAACGATTTCATGATTTATTTTATTTTAATATTTTCACTGTATAAGTGAATTGTTTATACCATTAACGTTTCTTATAAGTGAGATGTTTTATTCAGTAATTATAGTCAAGTCCTTCTGACTAGACCTTTCCTAAGTCTTGCACTTAGTGGTGGCGGTGATTTAAAACACTCTCAGTTGGGCAACGCCTCTGGTAAGGACGAAAGATACGGCTGCGCAGAAAAATTTGCTCTGGTCGTAAATAGAGAGAAATATATAAGCAATTTAACTCAAATTAGGTGAATAGACAAAGAATCAAGTGAACAATTTTATTTTAAAGAGGAAAATAAAAATATTTAAAATAAAAATAAAAATATGTAAAATAAAAAATAAAAATATTTAAAAATCAAAACCAGCTGGGCAATAATTATAAAAAATCAAGTGAATTGTTTTTTCTGCATTGGAGTTAGGAAATCAGCTGTGCATAATAAGTGTCCATAGAGGTTGTTTCTGAATGAGCCACTATGAGGGAAGAATCATTGCAAATCATCTATTGGTTAATCAAGCTAATTACCCCTGGAGTTGATGAAGGCTGCGATGATGATGAGGTTGGCAAGGATGATGGTGACCGCCAGCGAGGTTATAGCTGCGGCTTGCGTGATAGGCTCCAGCGTGGTAACGTTCTCTACCTCCCATCGCTACCTCGCCATGCCACCCTTCTCTTGCTGCAACAAAATTTTCAAGTTTTAATTATAATAATTCGCTAATAAATTTTTCCCTAATGTATAAACTAAATATAAATCTTATTAATTTCCTTATAACTAATATGCTGATGAACGTCAACTTGTATTAAAAATTGACAATCAGCTATGAAGAACATACTATTGAATAAAAGAGCGCTCATGTACCAATCGATAACCTAAGTTACCCCAAAAGGAGCAGGAACAGGCTTTGAATCCCGTTGTGTTTTCTAACCTCAATCCAACAGTATACCAGAGATAAGCTACCTCTCGTAATGTAAAGTTCGGAATCTTTGTACAATTTTTGTGGAATAGCTGGTTGTAATTATTTACAATTGTACCCGATAAACAGGTCCAAATCAACCAGGGAGATGTTGGTTACCATAAATAGACAAGTATATATTCTAGTCCTATAAAAATAGGCCATAATCTTTCTGCCGAGAGACAGGATTGCTATACCTTCAGTAAGTATTCCCTAGATAAATTACATTAAAAACGTATTTATTTGAATACGTGTAATGAAAGTTCCAAGATATACACGGAAATAATAACCTAAAAATCGGAAATCATAAAAATATTTCTAAGGCTTCATCGTTGTGAGCATGAATTATGCCCTTTGCCAGACTGCTTATTATTTATTGGTTTAATGACATTATTTACTTTCCATTTCTAATATGTCTTATTAGTATTCTTTTTTCCCACAACTGCTTGTTGATTCCTCTTCCATTGTAGGACTTTTATAATTCATAGAGTCGGCGTTGTCATTTTTGTTTAACAGCCAGAGTTTGTCACTGTATACTTTAGCTGTTGCATTGAATTAATTATGAAATTTATCATAATGGTACTATACATTTACTGTATTTTTAGTTTAAATAGTTTTTTATTTTTTAAATAGTTAATAGTTTACACCTGGAACAAGCATATGACAATGTGCTTAGAGAGAGGTTGTGGGTGGCACTTAAAGAAGCAGGCATTAGCGGGGTCCTGATAAAGGCTGTGAGACACCTATACAGCGACGACATGTATCAGATAAGATCCATGGACCCTTTTCATGGTACTAAGGGATTGAAGCAAAGTTGTAGCATGTCGCCCATTCTCTTTAAGATATACCTTCGCGAGGCTGTGAAACCATGGTACAGTGTGGGGATGTTGGGCCGTTTATTGATGGCGAAAAACTACTGTTCTTGTTCTTTGCTGATGACCAGTTCGTGTTTGCGAGGCCGAAGGTCTACCTTGAAATGAGGATATGCCCTTAAGATGCACTACGAAACGGTGGGCTTAAAAATTAATTAACCGAGTATACGGCAATCGGAGAAACTGACCCAGTCCAGTAGGAGGATTCTATGGATCGGTAGGTAGGAGCTCTGCTCTGACCTGACCAGGAACAACACATAAACATTAAACACGGTTGATTCACAACAACATAAAACTATAATTTCGGACTTATAGTTACTATGTTACTATAATATCTGAGTTATATACCGTTAAGACGATTGAAGTGATGTAATTGCAAAGAAGGGCGTACTGGCAAGGGTCTAAGTTAAAACTAATTCCTTCTGATTTTTAAGAAATCAAAGGGCTTTAACAACTTCCTGATGGGAGTGCGGTGAAGGTTACAAACACAACTGGGTAAAACAAAGAGGTCGTGCGAAATGGGTTTGCCACTGAATCAATAATTTCTAATACTTAATTTATAACGCATTCACAAATTAATATTTATTTTTTAGTTCATTATTTCGCTGATCTCTTTTATTTTCACCTCAGCGCAAATCCATGATAACCTCTCGACAGCTGTTGTGTCCCTGGCTGAGTGCAGGGTGGTGTTGTAAAGTTTTATTTTTTCTCTTTTTGATGGATATATAATTGTTAAATTGACCTAGACCTTGTTATTGGCAAATGTCTTCCTCTCAACAAGCTTGTAATTAATATTTTGACAGGAAACTGTTCACTTGTTCATAAGAACCTAGCACCTTTAGAACTCAAATTAGAATCACGGTTTATTAAAAAAAAAAAACAATAATGACAATAAATATAATTATAATTCGACAAGTTGAAGAACAGAAAAAGAGCGTTTTTCGTTGGATAATAGATATATCCTCAACGAATTATATATCTGTCTTATAGTCAGATCATCATAGTCGCAAGCAAAATAAGATATAGTAAAGGATAGGAGGCAGTGCGATGGTGGAGAAGAAAATGGGGTAGTAGGTTAGGGAGGTGCCTCTCAATGAACGAAACCGAAAGTGGGTCGATAACTCTACATATCTATCCGTTCTCGGCATCCATCACTGCCGCGCTCCATCTTAATGTAGCAACTGTCACCACATTATATTATTAATCCAGATTTATGAGATGACAATTTTCTTGGTTTTAAGTATATTATATATTACTTATTATCATAAAAAATGATATGATGATACTAAGAGCACGGGACTAATGCTTAAAATGCCAAAAATAATAAGTTTATGATCATATAGATACCCCAAGATAATGCAAATCTTGTTCTAAGTAATGAAGATATTGAGATAGAAGAGAAATATAAATATTTGGCCACTTCAACAAATCAAGAGAATGACAGCTCGGAAGAAATCAGAATACGAGTTGAGCAAGAAAGAGCTTCCTTTATGAAGGTGAAGAGAGGATTTTGAAGCAGAGACCTTACGTTATACTTGAACATAAGATTACTAAGATGTGTCCTCCGTACTTTTTCACGAGGTAAAATGCTGAACCATAAAGAAAACAGAGGTATAAAGACAGCATGTGTTTGAGATGTGGCAGTACATCTACAATTAATTCACAAAATAGGTTGGATAGACGGAGTTACAAACTAGACTGTTACGCAGAGGAAGAAGAAGAACAAATGAAGTGGTGATTACTATAAACAAATGCAGACTGTAATACTTGAGAGACATACTTTGTCTCTAATACGGTGGAAATTATGTCGTATAAGGTCGAAGTAATAGGATGTGTGAGCTAAAACAGAGAAGATGTGACACCGAAAATTGCCTGATGGCTATAATATAGTGTACTCCGTACTGTAAGTGCCAGAGAGTAAAGGGAAGAGAAGCAAGATGATGGACTGAGGTAGAGAGTTGAATCCTAGTAACCAATTTCATCTAAGGTCATAACAATGGATATAGAGCTGTACATGGGTAATGTCATTGTTATCCAGATATATGTCCCATTACAAGACGCAGAAGTATTTGAAAAGACGCCCTAAAGGCCAGATGGTTGTTTGAAGCCAAGTCCTGTGGGCAGAACTAGGTGTATGCATTCGGCAAATTGGAAAACTAGAAGCAGCAAGGGATGTGCCATCGCGGAAATAAAAAAAAGACTTGCAAGGGACAGAGACTGGCTGCACCTCTGCTTAACAGCACACTGGAGTTAGAGGAAGGAAAGAAAAAGAGCCATTACAACAGCATTTTCTGAATGTTCCATCCTATCTATAATTTTTCATTATCTGTCTGTATATGTTATCGTGCATTTATTTGTAGTCAGATTCATAGTCGCATCTTTGCTGAACGTCTTTATTTTCTCTATTCTTATTACATTCTCGGTTTCTTTATAAAATTTTAGATCTTCTGTGGAGAATGAGGAAGCTTCATAATATAGTATATATCCCTGCACGGTATTATTATCGTTAGGACTATATAAAATGAAACCTATAACCTACTTGACTGATGTTACTTGACAGTGCTACGTTATGGAATGGTACTTACTTCCATTCGACTCAGCTGGATAACTTCGGAAGGGTCGAGATGAGGTGGAAAAGGAAAAAGGCGGACAATGGCCTGTTATCTTATCAGGCGGGAATCTCCACCGCCAGCGCACCAAGCGGCCGTCACCTGGCGATTATCTCTGATGTATCTCCTCTTCTATTGTCTCCACTTCATCCGTCGAGAGCTGTCGCATTCATAAGTTTGTTTACAATATGGCTCCTAGGATTTTAAATATTCCTTGCGTGCTTCCTATAGTTCCAAGTAATAAGGTCAATGACGATTAGAAAAAATGGTACAGCTAAAGACAGGAAATTGTTATTTCTTGGTCCCAACATTACAAAGTACGCCTATTCGATTCCTAGATTCATTAACTATAATTTAAGTGATAACTCCGCGAATATTGAGATGGACTTGCAATGTTAGTCGGCTTAATAACGAACGAAAACCTCAAATACCAATATGCGCCGAGTAAACTGGTAAGGATGACCGAGGCTTAGGTGGGAAGGAAGCGTTAAGAGTGATCTGACGGATTTGGGTTGAGGTACTCCATGGACAAAAGTTGGTAAGCAGAGATTGGTGGAGTCGGCATCGAGCCTTCGGGTTCATTAACCCTAATAATTATCATTTCTTAGATTACCAGATCAAGTTTCATTACTTGTTTACTTTTACATCGACGGTGTAACTGAAGCCTAGCATAAAAAACGCTTATTATCTAATGTATTCAGTATGTATTTGTTAGGATCCGAAAAGCAAATGTAATAATATATTGAAAAATACTTATTTTATTCCTTAATTCTGAATAATATTGTTAAACATTGATTTGATAACTTATAGACAACTCATTGGCAATCTTAAATGAATTACTATCCTTGGATGGTTTTGAATTATCTGTAATACCATACCGCATACCTATGTTTCATTTAATCAATTATCACCGGTGAGGCTATTTTTTTAAATATGTAGGATTATTTACGATGATCTAATACTAACTAGTTGGCCTGAACAGAAAATTAATCGTGATATTTTATTTCAGGCATGATGGATGCCGGTTTTAAGGCAAATATAAATCAATCATAAATACTTTTTTTTCTCTCTGAATATAATCTGAATACTTATTCAAAACTAACTCCAAAACTGGATCAATCTGGTAAAAAGTTAAAAAAAAAACAAGTACTGGCCAGAATGGTTTATTTATAGAGCAATAAGTTGCCAGATATGCTCACACCTCCATTGAACGGGACCGTAAGATAATATTGATTCAACTTGACACCTGTTTGGAAATCTTGTTTGGGAAGAAAAGTTGGGAGGCGGTGCATGACATAACTGTGCAAATAAAGTTTTAAATCTCTACCCACGTCTAATTTTCCACATTCAAATATGTACATTTGTGTATCCCACTTAAATATAAGCAGTATTCTACCG
Source organism: Arma custos (assembly GCA_037127475.1). NCBI lineage: Eukaryota > Metazoa > Arthropoda > Insecta > Hemiptera > Pentatomidae > Arma > Arma custos. Next base: position 100,745,508 of record CM073764.1, read on the forward strand.
ATTGTCATGTTATCTTCTTTTCTTTGTTTACATCATTTTTAAAACTTTTTTTTCTTTTTAGGCAATATATTTCAAAATATGTTACGATGAATTTACAAGTTTAAGTTATATATTATAATTATATAAGTGTATAAATAATTTTTCTTTTCTACTTGCTACCTTTATGTTCATATTCGAAAAATATGACATTGCACGTTTTTTCGTTACTCTGTATAGTAAATAGAAAGCGTAAATGCTGAAATAAAGACTCTCAACAATTATTTAAAAAAAAATTGAATTGTGATCAACGTTTGACATTTTTAATGTTAGTCGCTGTACTTGAATCGAATATCATTGGAAATGAAGATAAAACTCTTAATTCGCAATCCTAGGCACAATACACTAATTATAAAGTCATATAATGAGAAAAATTGCCAAAGGTAAAATGGTATAGAGCAAGGATTATACAATAATTAGTACTTATTTTAAGTTCAGTTTTTCTTTTAAGAAATAAAAGTCATGATTTTTATAAGATATTTATAAAAAATTCAAGTACTCGATGTGAAGACGCACCGCAATTATTCTCTTGAAGTTTTTTATATTATTTTTCTCTTTGTCTTCTTTGACTAAAAAAAGGCTCTGAAGACTCTCATCGAACTGTTATGTAAAATTAAATCATGCTTAATATCAGACATTATGCATCCTCATTGAAATGGTCTGACAGGTCTAAAATGTTGACTTTTCAAAATTTCTTCCTCTATAGTATCATTAATGTTTTTATAAAAATGATTCACCGTTGTAAGTTAGCGAACAGAGAAAATAGGGAGAATATATTCTCAGGTTGAAAACAAGTTTCCGAAAACAAGGGCTGTAATATTGATATTACATTACCGATACATATAGATGTATTGTAATAAAATATACAATACGTAAAGAGATGTATAAAACGTTGATTTTAAAAGCATTAATATCTGATGTAAGCTAAAGGGTTTTTTTCATAGAGTGTGATGGAGTAATCATAAATTTAAGTGATCATTGTAATTATATTATACTTGATGTAAAATAAATAATTCTAAATAGGATGCCATTGGACAAATCCCCGTAACAAAGAATACTTGGAAAAAACCATTAGTCAACTTTTGGCCCAAGCAGGCACCATCAGGACACACGTAAACATCATGGAAGTATGGAAGAACGGAGTGTGTTTGTTCTGTTAAAGTGAGATCTACTGCACCTTGTCTTCTTTCGTGTGATTTTCTTATGGTGTGGATCCTGAGGAAACGTTGTCTGATTGGTTTTTTGAGTATTTTAGGGATTGAGGCTTTGTTTTGGGGATTTTCCTATTCCACCCTATTTAGAATTATTTGATTCCCATCAAATTAAATGTTAGGAATATATATCACTGCGCACTTAATCGTTATAGGGTATCGCGTAAAAAGTGTGAGTACTGCAATAAACACCATCAACTCTTATTTTTTTTAAAATATTAAAAATTAACGTTTGATATTTTTAATACTTGTCGTTGTACTTGAATCAAATATCACTGAATGGGATGACAAAACTCTTTATTCGCAATTTTAGTTAACAAGGGTTTGTTTTGGGGGTTTTTCCATTGCATCCTATTTATAATTTCTGCCTATTTTGAATTTTTGATCAGTTTTATTGATTAAATACTTCTATGGAAAAGAAATATAAAAATGTTTGTTGCGCACACCAGGATTTTTTCAATAATTTTTTAATATACAAGTAAATATGATAGAAGTGGAAATATAATTGAAAGCAAAAATAAATAAAAAAGAAGTAGTATAAGATGTATACCACTTGAAGATATAACATAAGAGTACTCGATCAAAAGCGCCCCTCTTGTCTGCCTTTTAGATTTGTTTTTTATTAATATAAAAATTGTAGATAATATGTTTTAAAAGGATAGTAATTTTTTATTTATTGTAAAATAAACAAAGGCACGATGTAAGGGAGTGTGTATATAGGGGTGGTGGGGAGTAGAGGGGAGGAAGCCACCCCTCGTTGGTGGGAGCCAGCTCTATTGATTCCCCACCCGATGAATGATACAAAAGCTAATCCAACCTATTGTCTACTCATCGTCATCATCATCATCATCATCGTCTTCTTTTATCTCCCTTTAATGTTTAATCCGAGGCAGTTCACGGTCCTCTGCGCCAATTACTTTCCTCAAGAATATCTGTTTTGTGTGTTAGATTGCTACAATTTTCTTAAGTGTGAAGTATGGCTAAAATTTCTGATAAAATTAAAAACATAAATTCTTCTTTATTTATTGTTTTGCTATTACTTCTATTTCTGTAGTAACAGAAATAAAAAAATAAAGTCAGAAGTATTATATTTTACAGAACTTTTTCCTGCTATGCTGATGACATTGGCAATTATTGAGGGAGGCCATAGAGAAGTACCCAATGGATTGGATGGGATTTGCAGAAAATATGGCTTAAAAATTGTGTAGTTTTGAGAAAGTGATTTCTCAGTCCTATTGATTACACAGGCCAACGATGAAAAAACTTTTTTAATGAAAATACCTTATTCTTATGTTGTTTAGGTTGCTGAATCCAAATATGATGCTTAAAAAGTTGTATCACCCACCATTTATTCACATTTTATAGTTAAATTCATGAAATAAAGAAATATTTTTAGAATTTAACAGCTTTTTCATAGTTAAGATAACATGAAAAAATAGGTCTAATGAACAAAGATGATGTTGGCAGCACTGCTGAAACACATGCTAAACAGCTGATGTTTTGTTTATTTTCAACATAACCTCACTTTTACGTTTCCTGTACATGTGCTCAGTGCAATGTCTCATCGCGGCTGTAAAAACTCTGCTGACAGTTTTTGTTATATTTGTGGTGAGTTTGTTATTAAAAAGCACCAAAGAAACATTACAGACTTTGTGAAAAAGGTTTATCTAGCATACTTTGGAACCAAACTTGGAGACCAGGATAAACCTTGGGCACCGCATAAGGTATGTTATGTATGTGTTGAAGACCTCAGGAAATGGTCAAAAAAAGAGAAAAAACACTTTAAATTTGCTGTTCCCATGATATGGAGGGAACCAAAAAATCATTCCGATGACTGTTACTTTTGCAGTGTAGATATTACTGGTCATAACTCTAAGAACAAGAAGGTAATAAGCTACCCTAACCTTCCGTCCGCCATCCGACCAGTAGGGCACGGTGTAGATTTGCCAATCCCGGAACCACCAGAGGACTTAAATTCTATTGAAACAGAAGTATTTTCTGATGTACAGTCGGAGTTAGATGAACACGATGAAGAATTCCAATGTGTTACAGAAAATGTAGAGCCTAAATTGTTCACTCAGGTCGAGCTTAATGACTTAGTTAGGGATCTGGGCTTAACAAAAGAAAAAGCTGAACTGCTTGGCTCTAGGCTAAAAGAAAAGAACTTGCTGGCGGCTGGAACCAGCATTCATGTGTATAGGAAGAGAGAACAACAATTTTCGAAGTATTTTGAACAAGAGGGTGATTTGGTGTACTGCTCAGACATTCATGGTTTAATGAATGAGTTTGGAATTGAATACAAAACAGAAGATTGGAGGTTGTTTATTGATTCATCCAAAAATAGTTTGAAGGCAGTTTTAGCACACAACGGTAACATGTATGCCTCTGTACCTGTCGGTCATTCTGTACATATGAAAGAGAGTTACGAAAATCTAGAAATAGTGTTAAATAAAATAGGTTATTCTGCACACGGTTGGATGATATGTGGTGATTTGAAAGTTACGTGCATGCTCCTTGGTCAGCAAGGGGGTTTTACCAAATTTCCATGTTTCTTGTGTGAATGGGACAGTAGAGCTCGGAATCAACATTGGTGCAGAAAGAACTGGCCTGCTAGGGAGTCTTTAAAGCCTGGCGAGAAGAACATTTTACGCAAAAACCTTGTAGATCCAAAAAACGTGCTCCTACCACCACTACATATTAAGTTAGGTCTCATGAAACAGTTTGTAAAGGCTTTGCCTAAAGATGGGCTTTGTTTCAAATATCTCTGTCAGAAGTTTCCACACCTTTCAGAAGCTAAACTGAAAGAAGGCGTCTTTACCGGGCCTGATATTAGAAAAATGATGTTTGACGTTAACTTTGAATCCACAATGACCTCAAATGAAAAGGAAGCATGGGTTTCATTCAAGCAAGTTGTCACCAAGTTTTTGGGAAATGAAAAAGACCCAGAATATAAGGCTATTGTTGCTAACATGTTAAAAAAATTTGAACAGTTAGGATGTTTGATGAGCCTGAAAGTTCACTTTTTGAGCAGCCACCTCGATTACTTCCCGGAAAATTTAGGAGATGTTAGTGAGGAGCAAGGTGAGCGTTTTCACCAGGACGTTAAAGTGATGGAAAAACGTTACCAGGGCCGCTGGAATACCAACATGATGGGGGATTACTGTTGGTCACTTCACCGGGAAGTTCAGCAAGCTATTCATCGCAGGAAAAGCTACACAAGAAGCTTCAAGGAAAAAAGGGAAAGAAAATATAAACCAATTCCAGTTGACAAGTGAACCTTGTATCATCACATAAAATTACTATTCCAAGTATTTTACTGTAAATACAAACCATTTTTACGATTCTACAGTGTTTCATTGATTTCCCTATATACTGTAAATGGGTATTAGACTATATAATAAAATACATTTTGCTTGGAAACTAAGGGTGATACATAAAAACTACGAGCAGATTTGGATTCAGCACATAAAAATCTATCAAGATCAGCTATTAAAATTAAAAAAGTTTTCAAAAAGGTTTTTTTTGTTGGCCTGTGTTATGTGTGACTTGAAAAGTTTATAGTCTTAAGGAAGTGAATTTCAATTCATTAATAAACATTTTCAGAAGCAGTACATTAAAAGATAACGATGATTAAATTTGTAGTATTTTTACCAAATGCACATTCGCAAAGACAGTGCTCTTCTTTTATATACAATATCTGGTGATCGTGAAAATGGCCCTTTAATTTTCAAAATCGAGTGAAAAATCCTTGGTTATGTTGTCCTCTGGAAGGGAAGTACAAATGGGGTCCTCTGCCTGTCTTGTGTCAGCTACTTGTTAAAGATCCCCATCCTAATTATACGTGGATAGGCAAAATTTATGTCATTCACTGTAGGATCGTCCGATTAGCATCATCGTCCGTGACGCTGAATGAATAGACACACGATTAAAAAATATTATTTAGTCCAAATTACGTGATAGTGGAAGAAGAAACGCTCCAAACGGGAAAATGGTGGTGATTATTATTGAAGATTCTGATGCTAAAACAGTATCAAGGATGAAAATAACAAACATTTCTTAAAAAAGTATTCTGGGAAAAAAGAAAGGGAAGGTGATAGAACAGGATTTACCCAAACTGAGTGGGAGTTATAGCAGTTAATAAACAGTTGTAAGATTTTAGTCATAACTAAAATTAAACTGACCAGAGATTTAATTCATGAGACCCTCTACCATAAATCTGGAATTTTGTGGAATGTAGCATATGTTAAAGTAAGAAGTAAAGAAGTAATTCTTCTTCTGTGTATCATCTATATTGTATTATAGACAGACAACACTGTAGTGACAGTTGAGATCATGTTGGCTGTGCATTATGGCATCTTGGTAACAACATTGTGTTGAGTCTCTCAGTTAGCGTCGGTTTGTTGTGAGGACTGCATCTGCCATTTTGTGTGAAATGTCTTGTCTGTCTATATATGAATATATATAAGTTACAAGTGTAACCAGGACAGTATTATTGTTAATACCATAATTGTAAATATAAACAATGTAAAACATATAAAAGCAGGATTATGAGACAGAATAAATCAGTTTTGTTTCAGAAGCCTAACAGTGTGTGTTATTTCGTTCCTTTTATCTTTTTTTTATTACTATCCGTGTCACGACGCTTAAGTGGTGCCGAAACCCGGGAACTTGTGAAAAGAAAACCAGGTTAAAGAATTTTTTTTTTTTCTTCTTCTCTTGATCTCTGTTCAGCACCTTTATTGTGATCACGAGTGAGGTAATAAAGCCTGAAGGAAACAATATCCTGAGACCAGCCGTGCTCACGATGGACGCACAACCTCAGCCACAACCACAACCTCAACCACAACCCGCAACACAACCTCCTCTAGAAGCACAGGAATCAGTTTTAGATATAAACCCTAATTTCCCGTTGTTGCCGTCAACTACGCTGTCATTAGTGCGTGCAGACATAGCTGCAAGAGAAGCGAATGAGTTAGAGCTCATGAAGCTTAGGAAGAACAACGCGCGGGCTCCCGAGGAAGACATGCTCCAGATGTTCAGAGAGTATCGGAAACCTGGACAAACACAGGGGCAATATGCAGCAGTACTGCTAGCGCGATACAATAAAATAACGGAGAAACTACGTGAAGTGATGGAAACGGAGCAGGTAGAGGCCAGAATGGATTTTCTGTCCAGAATCCTGAAGGTCCAGCTTGCTAGAGATACTGGCAGAAAAGAAGGGTTACCGCCTGAAGGAAACAATATCCTGAGACCAGCCGTGCTCACGATGGACGCACAACCTCAGCCACAACCACAACCTCAACCACAACCCGCAACACAACCTCCTCTAGAAGCACAGGAATCAGATTTAGATATAAACCCTAATTTCCCGTTGTTGCCGTCAACTACGCTGTCATTAGCGCGTGCAGACATAGCTGCAAGAGAAGCGAATGAGTTAGAGCTCATGAAGCTTAGGAAGAACAACGCGCGGGATCTGAGGAGAGAGATAAGCGAGCTCGAGAGGTTTGATGGTGAAGTCGGGGAGCTTAATCATTTCCTGAAAGGAGACCGCATCATGTATTACATCCACATTCAGACCGAGGCAAAGGACATAGAGGAATTGGATGCCACTAGACTAAGGGCAGCTCTGGTATGTCGTGTCAGGAGGAGCATACTCAACCTAATCCAGGCCGATAAGGAAACGCCATGGCACGTAGTTAAGGAAAGGTTAAAGAAAGCATTCGGTGGAGGACGATGGGCTCCCGAGGAAGACATGCTCCAGATGTTCAGGGAGTATCGGAAACCTGGACAAACACAGGGGCAATATGCAGCAGTACTGCTAGCGCGATACAATAAAATAACGGAGAAACTACGTGAAGTGATGGAAACGGAGCAGGTAGAGGCCAGAATGGATTTTCTGTCCAGAATCCTGAAGGTCCAGCTTGCTAGAGATACTGGCAGAAAAGAAGGGTTACCGCGAGACAAATCATTTCTGGAATGCGCCCAGGAGATGGTTGACTCAAGTGCAAGATAAGAGAAAGCCAGACACAGCGAAGAGGTAGAAGCAGGATGGAGTAGGGTTACGTATCGTAGACCCGAGATACATCGAAATCGGCCAAGATTAGAAGCTGGGAGAAGGATAGAACCCGAGAAGTATAGGAAGGAGAGGTCGTTCGCGAGAGACAGACGACCGATAAAAGGAGTGGAAGAAGGGAAGATAGAAGGTGCCACGAGTGTGGCAAGACGGGTCATTTGGTGGCCCAATGCCCTCGCACAAGGTGCTTTGAGTGCAACAGCGAGGGGCACATGACACGACAATGCCCCTATATAAAGCGAAGAGAAGTAGACCGGGGTGAACCGATGGAGGTGAACATGCAGAGGTTGCGGAGGGACACCGGCAGGAGCCGTAGAGTTGGATCAGCGGATGAGACAACAGAGTCATCGGGTGTATCGGAAACGGAGGAGGAAGAACCAGGTAGCAGTGGACGAGAGCAGCGGAAGGAACAGCGACTAGTAGGGGCGAGGAGCAGGAAGCACGCAGCAATCTGAGGAGGATGTCTGCGGAGAGGCGACCGCGCTGAGACCTGCAATAACATTAGAGGTGAGTCTTGCTGGTTGCCAATTATTAAGATAAGAGGGGGAGTGCAGTGTTTGGTGAATACGGGGAGTTCCACCACTATTGTGACAAAAGGGGCGTTGGAAAAGTTGTACGGGAACGAGAGGGTACTCCAGGTACGCGAGTGTAGATGCCAATTAATTACTCTGGGCGGGCCATGTAAAGTGGAGGGAGAAATAAACATTGAGATTAATCGGTGGGCAGGGAAACAGGGAGATTTGAAAGTCCATGTAGTGGGAGAAATGACTCGGCAATACCAGATGATTATAGGGTGCGACCTGTTGGATCAGGTAGGATCGAGAGTAAGGATCCATCATGGGAAATGGGACATTAGGATCGGGACGCGCTCGTACAGCGGTAGAGGGATTGAACGAGGTAGGGAAACGCAAATCGGGGCTGTAACCAAAATCGATGACTGGAGGGGGGACATTCGGAGAGAGTTTCGGGACATTTTTTTTCACGAGGGGGATGTTTTGGGGGTCACGGGCCGAACGGTGCACGAGGTTCCCCTGCAACAGGACAGGATCACATATGTTAAGGAACGGAGATATCCTCAGGCACTTCGGTCCCATATACGTGAAGAACCCAATTCGCTCAAGGAACAGGGGATCATCGTCGACAGTACGTCGCCATATAATAGTCCTCTATGGGCGGTTAAGAAGAAGAGTTTACCGGGGGATGGGAAAGACCGGTACAGAGTGGTGGTAGACTATCGGAAGCTTAACGATAACACTGTTGACGAGAGATATCCGATACCGCGGTTCGAGGATATTCTCGATAGGCTGAGCGGGGCGACCATTTTCAGTGCACTCGACCGTAAAGCGGGATACCATCAGATTAAGATGCACCAGCGCGATCAACATAAAACCGCCTTTAGCTTCGAGAGGGGACATTACGAATTCACGCGCATGCCGTTCGGCCTAAAGAATGCCCCAATCACCTTCCAGCGCTTGATGGACGAGTTCCTCAGAGGCATAGGAGAGTCCTTCTGTCAGGTCTACATGGACGACCTCCTTATCTTCAGTAAGACGGAGACAGAACACGTGGAACATTTGCGCAGGGTTTTCGCGAAGATCAGAGAGTTTGGCCTCAAGCTGTCCCAAGAGAAGTCGATAATGGGGCAAGAACAAATCACTTTCTTAGGCCATACTATTTCCAGGGAAGGGATCAAGTCGGACGCAACTAAAGTAGAGGCGATTCGCAAGATGGTGGTGCCACATGATGTTAAGGGTATTCGTCGCCTGTTGGGACCCCTCAACTATTACAGACGATTCATACTGGACATGGCAGCATATCTCGTCCCTCTGAACAAGCTGCTCAGAAAAGGATCGAGGATAGTAGTCACGCCGATCACGGAGAACAACATTCGGAAATGCATGGAGAGGCTGCAAGAAAAACCTGTGCTAGCGTTTCCGGATTTTCAGAGACCCTTCGCGTTAACGACGGATGCGAGTGAATATGCATTGGGGGCAGTGTTGTCGCAAGGTGAGGCTGATGGCGAACGTCCGATAGCTTATGCAAGTAGACGACTGACAGACGCAGAGACGAGATATAGCGCTTTAGAGAGAGAGTTACTTGCTATTGTATGGGCAGTAGAGCATTTCCGGCCGTACATCTTCGGAAGGAAGTTCCGAGTACACACCGATCATAGGCCACTCCAATGGATCGGAAGACTGAAAGAGACATCGGCGAGAGTAGCCAGGTGGAAGGAGTTCCTGGCTCAATACAACATGGACGTGGTCTACAAACCAGGAAAGGAGAACATTGTAGCGGACTGGCTGTCTCGGGCTATTACAACGAACGCGGTGGAAGAAGCTGGTGAATTATCACGAGACGTACGACAGTTCCTGAGTGAATGGACACCAGAGAGAGAAGGAGGTGAGGCAACGGGAGGTCAAGAGCTACCGTCCGAGGATAGTTCCACAGACGACAGACCGGATAGTATGGAGGAAATAGATGACATCATTAATGACAAGAGGCGTTAAGTAATTTGGAAAACCCGGACATCCGGTCTACTGAAGATCGATTTTGCAAAGTATGGGACGAGCAGCGTCATTACAGTATGGTCCCAGCCTGGGATTGGGGATGACCAAATCTGCAGAGTCCTAAAAGATGTATCGAAGCAGGGGAAGGTGCACCACATCTACGTGGGAAACGCTTCTGTCTGGGACAAAATTCAGAGGGTATGGAGATCAGAACGCATTGGGCTAGACCACAGCTTCATTCGCTGTAAACGTATGGTGGAGACCATCAGAGACGAGGAGCGGCAGAAAGAAGTGACCATAGCTCATCACCAAGGGAAAACTAATCACCGGGGGATTTCAGAGACTCTGATGGCATTGCGGCGGAGGTATTTTTGGACCATCATGAAGAAGACGGTGAGTGACATCATTGGAACTTGTGAAGTATGTCTCCGCACGAAATACGATCGCCATCCGCCGAAGGTCACACAAGACGAGACAGCCACAGCGGAGGCGCCGCTCATGGATATCCAAATCGACACATTCACCTGGAAAGGATATAAGTGGGTGACGATGGTGGATCTATTTAGTAAGGTAGCCATGGCCTATCCAGTACAGGAACGATCGGCGGATGCGGTGTTAGCGGCATTAGGTTGTTGGTTTCAGTTTTACGGGGTTCCAGAACAGATCGCATCAGATAGCGGTCGCGAGTTTGACAACGCAGCAATTCGGGAGGAGATGCGCGTTTTAGACGTTAAATGGCACCTCAACACGCCGGGACATCCTAAAAGCAGGGGATGTATTGAGCGGCTTCACGGCACCCTCAGTGAGCATCTGCTGGTATATCAAGGTGAGAAAGGGTTGGAACCAGACGTTGCCATGAGCAAAGCCATTGTTGCGTACAACCATTCTATCCATGCGGTCACGGGGTTCTCGCCGTTTGAGATACTTTTCGGCTTGAGGGAACGTCGGAGGGATTTTAGAGGAGCCACGGAAGACGAGCTACAGATGGTAAATAACCGCCTGGAAATGAGAAACTTATGGAACAAGACTTATCGTAAGATTCGAGCCGAGAAAGCAAAGAGGGTGGCGCGAGAGAATTTGGCCGTGCGGGACGCGACAGGGAGAGTGGCGATTGGGACGATTGTGTACCGGAAACTAGGGTCCAATAGAGGAAAAGACCGTCGCGTTACGAGGGACCATTCAGGGTGACAGTGATCCGGGAACACAATGTGGTTACCATCGAGAGCCTGAATGTTCCACATCGGAGACGGACATGGTCCATATCGAATAATTGAAGATCCCAGCACGGGAACCGTCGGTTGGGTAGTTACTGGAGTATCCTCCCGTTCATACAGATACAGAGACATGTATGAGCTGTATCTCAGTTTGTAATTCTGTTAATAGTAGAGTTAAGATTTTTTTTTTCTGACTATTTTGTATTGCACTGATTGCGTTCTACATGTGTAAAAGATTTTCTTTCTTTATTGTATTCTCTTTTATTATAGGTAGACTGGTGAGGTGTACAGTTCTCGTATGTCATTTTCTGTTGTTGTGTTAACTTATAAGATTCTATTTTTTTTTGTCATTTTTTTTGTTTTGTTTGTTGTTTGTAAGAGTTTCCGAGGACTGTTCGGAAACTGGCAGGGGGGAGTTACAAGTGTAACCAGGACAGTATTATTGTTAATACCATAATTGTAAATATAAACAATGTAAAACATATAAAAGCAGGATTATGAGACAGAATAAATCAGTATTGTTTCAGAAGCCTAACAGTGTGTGTTATTTCGTTCCTTTTAATCTTTTTTTTATTACTATCCGTGTCACGACGCTTAAGTTATACAAGTGTTTATATCATAATAAATTCTGTGCTCTTATCGTAATAACTTGTACCGGTTGTTTCCCTGCACTCTAACACCTTTTCACTCTCTACGTTAATAGTATATATGGTATATTCACAATCCACTAAGACGCTACACAAAACGAACTTTGGTGTTTTGGTACAAGGCGAATCCATGACTAACCATTATACGGAAAAACATGATCAGAGTCTACGGGCGAATATTCACGAAGTAGGTATTAGGTAGGTAGGTATTCCATATGTCTCGATTAGCCTGCAACAACAGATTTTTTGACAGCACCAAATATCCACCAGTTAGTGAGATACTTTGTGCCTTATAGTCGTTCCTAAAATTATAGTTATAGTTATAGTTGTACCTAAAATTATAGTTATAATTATAGTTGTACCTAAAATTATTCCTCTTTGCCTTCATCTTGTGTTATTCCAGGCGTCAAGAAGACTCGATAAATTGCCCCGATTCCTCTCGGTCCCTGCATATCTGCTGCATCTGCTGGAGGCATTCATATGTAAGGGTTGGGAGATAAACAAATTTATATTTGTGCCTTCTAGTCTCCATACCTATTTCTCAGTTGTCGATTATAATATTGCATCTTGTAATATTGCCAATCTGGTAATAAACTTGATTGGCTTTAGACCTATATCACCTAACATTCCTTTTATATACAGAATCAATATCGCTCCCCACGGGTATGTTCGGAGGAGAGAAATAAAGTATGAAGTAGCGCAATAAAGAAGAGAGTATTGCAGTTTTTTCCTTTTTTTGGAAAGTATTGAAAGAAAAATATCTAGGAGTTCTGCTTTTCCAGTATAAAAGTACGATACTAATATTTCTGAGTGCTTTTATTTACCTCTGAACCCCCTCTCCGATTTGTGTACTACAGCAGTCCACTAAGCCCAAAGAGATATTCTGAGGCATGCTCAAAGAACAAGAAACCTCTTCTATCGCAATCATTGTACACATTTCGAGCTATTAGAACTAAAAGAGGAAAACACAAATAATTATGAGTTAATTACTTTAATTCATAATTAAAAAAAAATTGTGTGCGGGAAATTTATAATTTTATTACTTGAACATTAAAAAAAAAATACAATAAATGACATCATTGAGAACAGCAATGCACTTTTCTTTCAAATCCATCGAATCACTTAACACTTTCTCCCACTTATGCCTCGTTCTTTCCCTCATTCTTTAACGTTTGCTTGGCACTTATTAACATTTAATGATATCGTTCCTTGTTATGTCCAACTATTATACAAGCCCATTTCAACCTTCAACCATCACTTAATATTAATAATATTAACCGGGTGCATGCTATGCGATTTGTGTATTCTTCTATATTCTCCAGTGGATTCGTCATTATTGGACCAAATATTTTACATAATATTTTTTAACAGTTTAGGAGCTCCATTTTTCTCACATCTCAAAGGGGATTCGCAATGCCATCTTAAGAATACAATACAAAATGATAAGAAGATCAATATCAAAGGAGAAAATAGATCAACGTTAAGACCGTGGTAAAATTCCATCGAAAAGCCCTTAAGTCTCCAAACTAAAACAGAAAATGAAATCATCTGTCCGATATTTCGCCTATTCAGGCATCCTCAGGATAGAAAGAGAATAACAACAAAACAAAAACAAGGAGTTGCATTTGAGCCTTGGAGGTGGTGGGATGTTTCTTGGGTGCATTATTCATTTTTTGTTTTGTTGTTATTCTCTTTCTACCCTGAGGATGCCTGAATAGGCGAAATATTGGACAGATAATTTCATTTCCTGTTTTAGTTTGGAGACTTAAGGACATTTCGTTGGAATTTTTCCACGGTCTTAACATTTATGTGAGATCTCTTTTTACTTTTCAATATTAAAATAGATCAACCTTTTGAGTTTTTGGATCATCTTACGGTTTCGGAGTTTAAATCAATCCATATTTAGTACGTTGACTTACTGAATTCCAGCATAAATTCATAATCAAGAAATATCGGTGGCATCAGCCATGGTGTGCTTGTATATATGCTGGGGAACCTTAAAGCCCAAACTGTGTGATTAAAACGAATACAAGGTAAATAATAGTTTCTTTATCTGTTATTGAGATTTTTATTAGTTATAGATTATATAAGATATTCTTATAATAAATGTGCACATCAGAAAAAGACAAAATAAAGTATGTTTCAGCGCTAACTGCAATGCATAAACAATTTGTTGTCAGTTTAATTTGTTATTAAGATGGCCTCGAGACCTTCTACTATAGAACTTAATTGGAGTGCTACCGATGGGTAGTTTGTCCACAAGTGTTTTTTTTTTCATTTCACTTGTTCATATGAGCAATTAATCTATATCTACTCATATCTATTAATTAATCTACATATAATAAATTAATCTAAAAAAAATGTTATTAAAAGTTGTTATTAAAGGATTGTTTCCGAACCTGAATCCGCATCTCCATTAGTTTACATTATTACATGTTTACATTGTTTGCGTTAAATTGGTTGCCATATTGGAAGCGTGTAGTGATTCATGTGCTCTTAGAGAATATTACAGGACTCCTATAGGGCAATCTCGACCTGCCGTCCCGTTAACCATGGCGTATGCAGTGTGGAGATAGGCCGAAGTTGGGCGATAGAGCGCTAATCGAATTAGTGACCCTCTGATGGGCTGCTCTCCTGAGACTGTTTAGGCACCTTATTAATGTGGTCTCTTCGATGACTCACTCTTTATGGACAGTTAAGGACAGCTTCAGTCTGAAGGGAACACATATTAGTTATTTAGTAATGACGACCTATTACTTATAGTAAACGGCTCAAATACTCTAACAAGTTTCAAAAGAGAAATTATTGAAATTTTATACAGGGCTGTATATTATTACATGTATTGAATATTATTAAATACTTTTATTTGAAGTATTGTAAATTTGACTTCTTAACTTTTTCATAATACTTTACCTCGATAAATATTCCAACAGCAATGCCGATATGTAAGCAAAATCGTACTATGGCCTCCCCATGCTGGGGAGTCAAATACATACAAAAGTTTTTTCAAGTTTTTTTAGAGATTCGGTCAACAAATTAATAATTATGCTATCCAAGTAAATAAGTAGTGAGGTCGAAATTTGTCGAAACTGAGTTAATAGTACTGAGGGAACCGGTATCGTGCCATTCTCGTAGTACATATTAGGTCGGCTGAAAAGGGACAGGTAATTGGTGTTACTAAAATTAAATTTATATGATTTTTAATTGTTTATAATTTTTAGTCAATTATTTTGATTTTTAGTTAGTAATAACCTTCTAATAATTATAAATATCCGTAAATTCAAGTTGATCGAGATAGCTGAGACTATGAAGATATAATGCATCAATATTTTGACATGCTAAAGCTCTGTGCAATGTGGCTGCCGCACGAGCTCACAATCGTGCAAAAGTTTTAACTTATCGTTGTTAACTCGGAGCAATGTTCAGCGATATTCTACCGTAATAAAAAAAATATTTTTCCGTCGATATGTGACAACGGATTCATCACTACACTCCAGAGTCCAATCGAAAGTCGCCCGAGTGGATTGCCCGTGATAAACCGAATTTAATGCGTGGAAACATGCAGTGGTAAAGATGCGACTGGCAAAGTATTCATGGCATCAGTATTCTGGGATATGCAGGGTATAATATTCATTGATTACCTTGAAAAGTCTCACACCATCAACAACAGCCTGTTGTTTTTTCAATGTAAGTGCCTGAGTATGGTAAAAATAACAATTAAATCTCGAAACGACGCTAAAATATGGTTAGAGATTTAAGGATTGAATCTCGAGAACCTAAAGAACAAATAAACATTGGTCTAATGTAGATACCAACATATATAGATACTGTATAAACATATAAATATGCTTATGTATATATTATTTATATAGTTTATTTATTTTGTATTAATATTTTCTGTTCACTTGATATGCTTTCTATTGTTAGTCAATATTTTTAAATATTATTTTAATGATTATATCTCATACAATACTGAAAATACAAGAAACTGCACGACGTTCTCGCCTACTTCAACATTTACTGGAGAAACGCTCTAAGCTCCCAATTAATTACAAAAGACTCATTTGCATGACAGTTATCAGACCTATTTGGACATACGGAGTTGAGCTTTGGGGCTCTACTAAACCATCCAATTCATCTCGTATCTAATCCTTACAGTACAAAATCCTTCGTAAAATCCTCAATGCTCCTTATTATGTCACAATCAAACTCATCCATCATGATCTTAATATCCCATATGTTGCTGATTTGGCCCAAACTAGATACCTATCCTTCCACGACAAGCTCCATACGCACTTGAATCCGCTAGTCTCTCAACTTTCAGGAATTCCTGAGAAGAAGATGGCCTCGATAATATTGGAGTGCTACTGATGGGTAGTTTCTCCACAAGTGTTTATTGTTTTCATGTCATTTGTTCATATCAGCAAATTTACTTGACGTAATATTATTACAGTTGTAAATATCAATAAATTAATCTAAAAAAAAAAAAAATGATTATATCACGGCCGATACAAAAAGTAAAGAAAAGAAAAAAATAAACTTATCTTGAAAGTTCAACTTGATTTTAGTTTCTTTTACCATGTGCTATAGTTATAGATTTGAATTATAATTCTTTATACATTTTTTTTTTTTTTGGACTTTCCATCGAAAAAAATGAAACATAATTTGACAAAATAGGGACAGAAAAAGAGATTACATATTTTAGCAACTGCTTTTATCGTTATAAAAAAAACAATGTCGATTACTCCGAACTATCCTAAAGACCATTAAAAGATTAAGGGAGCTAAGTATTTAGCCGGTGCCTGCTAGAGGCTTTACCTCCTACTTAATGAGCACTCTGAACAAGTTTAGATTAAGACGATAAGCCACCATCAATCAGGGGAACTTTTGAAAACATTTTTACTTAATGAATTGGATTACTCAAGTAGGGCAATACTTTTCAAATAAGGTTAAATTAATTATATCCTCAAGTGTATGCTTCAAGTTTTAAATAAACTAATTCTTTCGGCCATTTCATTCATTATCAGGTTTTGATGTTCTATTTATTTATTTTATCATTCATTAATTTTTTTTTTCATGGCCTTCTTTATAGTGTTTCGGCAGGATTATGATGTAGGAATATCATATGATTTTACCAATATATTAATATCCATATTCTTTGTTTAAACTGAGGATTAATTGGTTAAAAATCTATAAAAATAACTTTTAATTGATTTAATTTTTTAGTTAATTATTACATTTCATTACAAGTGTTTACATTTCATTACATCAGTTTACTTACAAGTAAAAGAGTTTAAAAAAAGTAAACTGATCTAAACTGTAATGTTTGATGGATCAATTAATTAATTAGTTTTGTATCAATGTGTTCATATTCAATTATAGAGCATGTACATGTTATGTATTCAAGCGTACACCATTAGAAAAAAGTTTAAATACTCGTTCTCTGTTGTGAGCTTGTGAAACATGGGATTTAGTTTACTATGTAATGTCCCTATAAAGTTATCAAAAGTTGAAAAATGATATTTTCAGATTGACATTTTGAAGAAGGTCGTGGTGATCAACAATAAGTGAAATTTCTCGAATTTTGACCCCTGAAAGAGTCAACGTAGGAATTCTTGATTTCATCACTTTATCGACTTGGCAGTGTCTAAGTGACCATTATGAGTCGCGGTCATTATATACGACAGTTTGGCATTATAAGGATAAATCGCTTTATTTAAATACCAACAATATCATTATGGATATTTTTGAAGCATTAAATATTACCGTATTTAATTATTTTTTAATTCATACTTTAAATTTAAAAAAAAGTGAAAGTACTTTGAGCAATTCAATGTAATTATTTCATGGTTAAAAATAGTCAACTATAATCAGCATTAAGCTCATTACACGTCTATAATTTGGGTACCCAAAATAGGGGGAAAATTGAGCGTGATCTCGGACAAATCACCTCCCTACACAACCGTTATCCAAGTTACAGTGCAGTCTCTTCTATGTACTGAACCCAAGACGCTTCCTAGGTTGTAGTGGTATACAGGTTACAGGACAAAGAAACTAGGATCCATGAAAGAATTTTTCCTATTAATTTATTATTATCATCAAGTTGTTCTTTTACTTAACTATGTCATTAAGTAGTCTGATATATTTCAATTAACAACAAGCTGATCTGCTAAACGTATACCTGCCTCTCCTCTGATTCGCTAAACTATTAATAAAAAATCTATAAAACGCTATCCACAAGACACAAGGGTGACTAGATCCTTTGTTGACAGCGATTTAGCGACCGTAAAACTTCACGAGTCATTACCTTTTATCGGCCCACCTGAGAAAAATATAGCGCTGGCTTGTTACCCTCCTACATCCCTCCCTACTATATCCCTCCCCACTATATCTCTCCCACATATCCCTTTCTCTCTCTGCTATATCCCTCCTCCCTATCCCTCGAACGAAGTTAGTAGGGAATCGCGCCGATCAGCCGATAAAATATCTGCTTCAAAGGGTTTTATGTCCCGTTTGGTCCGGGAGTTGTTCCTCTAACGGCTTTGTCTATTGTCGTTTCCTTCGTCGCCATGGATTTCCATTTTCTATCGGAAGAATGTCTTTTTACCAGTTTCTGAACCACAAAGGGGCTGTAAAATAGTTCCATTGAAATTCCGATACATTGAATGGTAGCTTCACGATTTATTGTTAACAATAGAATATAATGATTGTGCGATATCGTCTGTAAAAATGCAAAGTATCGAAGATAAAGAAAAACACATACAAAATTCATAAGGTCGTCTATAAGGTATATATAGAAACATTTCAGTTTAGAAAAATGGTGTTTTTCACTTTCGATACTTAACATTTGTAACGACGATATAAGTAGTTTATCGACATTTCGAGATTTTACTTTAATTAAACCCCCATGATTAATTAAACTTTAATTATAGACCCAATGATATCTGAAGATCCCCTCCTGGGTCTCGCTCAGCTTCTGCATGTAAGTGAGCACCCCCAACTATACGTTGTTTCTGATCCCATCCAAATCACCTCTCTGAACTACTGATGGTTTAAAATAGTAATTTCCCTACTGTGCACTATATCCGATACTCTTCACGGGTGGTAGTGGTACAAAATTATTTCTGAAATTGGGGTCATAAATCAATAAGTTAAAAATTCATTAAATATAGTTTAATATAATATAATATAATATATTATAAAGCTTCGTGTCCAGCAGTCAAAATTGACAATGACGAAGTACCTTCCAAAAACTATGTACGTTATCTCTTATTTACTTGGACAAAAGACTTACATGGAACGTACATACAAAATTTAAAAGACAAGAACTGACTAGACGCTACAAACAACTATCACATCTTCTGGACTACAGATTTTCACTTGACTTGAGGAACAAACGACTTATCTATAACAGTATACTAAAACCTATTTGGACATATGGAGCAGAAATTCGGGGTTAAGCAAAACAAGTCCACAACAAACATACACAGTCCAAAATTCTCAGAAAAATTGTTAATGCACCATGGCATATTTCGAATCACACTATACACAGCGACATGAACATTCCCACTATAAAATCATATATTCATAACATTCCACTCATCGACACAATATCACTCAAATCAACTCGTTCTTCCGCTTTCCTACTCCCTGTTAACTGGACTTGATAATAAAAGATTAAAAAGACATTGGCCAAAAGACCTACTCAGCTATTGATATTTTTATTCCAAGACTCGATGATCCTGTAGAAAATCAAAGAGAAAAACACTCGGATCAAATTTGCTGGATGCTCAATTGCGCAGGTTCAAATGAAAATTAAATAATAAACAATAAATATAGATTGATATATTACTACAAATGTTCGGTTATTTGCTTTTAGTATTAATCAAATTTTTCAAAAAAGAAAAACGATAAAAAAATCAATTTCATTAAAGTAGTACAAACTAACCGCGAATGGATTATCTTATAGAAATTGATAAATGATTGTTGTGATTACAATTTATGCAAACATAAAATAACTTTATATCAAAATGTTCTGGACTTAAATGGCTTCACAATTTATTCTTAAATCCTTAATTGTTGTTTAGAACAATATATCATGAATTATTATTTCTGATACCTATTATTTCCTTCGAGGATTATTATTCCTATTTCTAAGATGTTAATAGGCGCTGTACCGACTGGGGAGCGTCTGAGGAGTAGACCGAGGCGTAGGTGGGAGGATTGCGTCAGGAGTGATCTGGCGGGTTTGGGTTTGGGTGGTGCCGCGTGGACGGAGGTTTGTAAGCGGAGATTGGTCGTATCGACATCGAGCCTTCGTGTTCGCTATGCCTTTATTTATTCAATCAGGAATTATAATTGAAGCATTTAAACATAAACCAAATAACAAGAAAAACAAGATGTCCGATAAACATTGTGTAGTTCATTTTACAATTTTTTAAATTATAATACCTTGAAAAGACAGAAACCAGTAAATAAATAAACAGAAAATCCATATCAGTGCTTTTCCTAACAAAAACTTTCCTATTCCAAGAAGAGAACAAGAACCGTTTATCAAGAAACGAAGAAAGACAACTTCCAAGAAGCCTTTCATTCGTTGAAACGTAACTGAAGAAAGCGTATTGTTTCTCAGGGAGAGTATTTTGAAGGGGAGATATCAAATTACCTCAGGAAATGTAAAATCATTCCTTTTTCCCTACATACAAACCTTTGGGACGCCACATAAAGATAAAGGCTAATGATTTAGTTGTCGAGATTTCTAAACTTTTTATTTTTTTGTAAGGATAGAGGTAGTTGGGGGTGCAGTCAATTAAAACACCATAATAAGTGCATACATATTTATATGTATGTATACATATTTATATGTGTGCCGACGTTTCAACCTACATTGTAGGTCATCTTCAGGGCAAATATACCGAGCGGCTGCGAGGAAGGGCAACTGGCAACTAACAATTTTATTTTTTTTTATTTCTTAACCTCTTGGCTTTTATTAATTTTTGAACATAACCTATTAATATTAATAATGATGCATGGTATCTCTTTTACTGTACCAGGTGCATTTTAAGAGAGGATTGTACAATGAATTTTCTTTAAGATTAATTAGATGGAAGGAGTGGGGGATCTAGTGATGGGGCACACTTTTCTTTTCTTTCTTTTCTTTCTGATTGGAGTTTTTTAGTAGTTTACTCATTCCATGTTGAGTGTCTGTACATGTGTTTGTCAGCGCTGAGGTCGGCCTGTCGGTGTAAGTGCGTTGAATAGTGGATCCGTGCAGTGTTGGAGGCTATCAAAGAATTTGATATGCCTCTGTGTGATGATGTCCGTTACCGTTAACTTTTTACTGCAATTCTTTTTTCATTTATGAATATCATTCGCCTTTATTATTGGGAGAGAATATGATATAGAGAATGCCTTTGTGCCTTTATAATTAATTTTGTTTTCTTAACTATTAGTTTAGTTGTTTTAAAGAAAAAAGTTTATTGAGTATAGGACCATCCAAAGGCGAATTAATGAGTCAAACACTCATAATGTTTAAGAATAATTGGAATTAAAAATAATAGACACTTTATAAATTTACAGGTTTTCCTACATTAACAACTAAAACTTTTTGTAAATCTTAATGTGTTTATAGAATTATACTGATAGGATGTCATCGATAAGATGGAATCACAGTATTTTATTGCCATACATCAATGTGAAAATAATTTAAAAAATATATTACTAATTAAAATGTATATGTTAATTTGCTTTTAATTATTCTATAACTGGGAGTGCAGTGGCTCAGTGGTAGAACACTGAGTCGCCATGCCGGAAATCCTGGATCAAATCCCGCCGTAGGCCATAACATTTATTTATTCTGTTTGCAGCGGGAGATGGATCATATAGGATCTAGTAATACCCTCCTTGGTTCTCAGCCTCTATAAAGTATTACAAAAATAGGGTGCCCAAAAATAAGGGGGGGGGGGAATCTGGCGGTTGAGCGTGCCCTAGGAAAAGTCACCTCCTTGCAGAACCGTTGTCCATGAAACAGTACTGTCTTTACCATGTACAGAACCCCAGACCCGTTCACGGGTTGTAGTGGTACAGTTTTTTTTTTTAAACTGATTTACTTAACATGGTCGAAATTAGATCATAATGGTTATTAAATAATTTTGTGTATATTTACAAATTTCTATAAAACATTAGGTGTAAAAGTTAGTAGGATATCTACTTATAATTATTATTATTTATTCTTTTCATCTTTATTCCATGTCCTGCCCATAGCATATTGTCTTATTTTGAAGTAAATTGAAGAAAGAACTTAAACAAAACAATGTTAAGAAATAGAGACATCCTGAAAATATAGTTCATCCCAATAATAAATAACCTGGCGGTAGAAATTTTTTTTAAATTTTTAGACTTTTAATAAAAATTCATAGAATTTTGGCCACTATATATTGGCTGTATTTAATACTAACCTACAGTTTTTATCCATAGTACTCCAATATATGCCCAATGCTACCCTACGATTGGCAAAAAGGTTGTCCCTAATATTGAATAACTAAAATAAATTACGGTATAAGAAGAAACCATAAATTACCCTGAACCTAAATTCAAATTTATGTTCATCTGCGACTATTGAAACTCAATCAAGAAAGATTATCATCGGTTTTAAAATATCAGTTAAAAAAATTATTCACTTATTTCCGGCATATCAACAATGTTCATTGATTGATCAAAATCCGATTTCGCAACTTGATCAGCTTTTTTAGCCAAAAATTGCCCTCATAAAATCAAACATGACCAACTTTTTGATATTTATGCGGTAAATATTACTACTATATCAGTGGGACTGCAATTTCTTTGTTTTCCGTCAAGAATATAGCAATTATTTCAGGTTTATTGAGCAATCTAAAGAAATTACCATATTTGTTTCTGATCTTCTAGGAATCTAATGAATTTGGAAAAAAAAGAAGTTCTAGAGAAATAGAAGCGACACTATTTAGATCACACAACTTATATCCAAATCTTTGAGGATGCTAAGGGAGCGCTGCCTGGTAAGGTAAACATGGTGAAAACAGATAAGTGATTTTAAGGTTGCTTATTCGGATTAAGCAGGAATAAAAATGTATAGGTAGAATACATGAATCAAAAGCACCCTAAATGTCAATTGATAAACATGTTTGGTTCGGATTGACTTATCCTTACCAAGTCAGAAAAACAGCTGATTGTTTTCGTTGATCCTGCGTTACCGCTACCTCGGATAGGTTTTACGAAGAGAAAGTGAAGAAGAAGAGGAAGGGAAAATAAGTAAATAAATAGGTCAACTTTCAGAGGCGACCATTGCGCCTAAAAGCTTGTCTCGTAGTAGGAAATTCGAGAGGCAAATACAAACAGAGATAAAATTCCAAAGGAAATATTCAGAAATATTAATACAATGTTTGTCCAAAGAAGGAACGATACATTCGAGCCTGAATAAGTGGAATACCTCTATAACTGGTACAAAACTTGTTGTCCCATGATTTTCTTTCCGTGAACTCTTTAATTGGACTGTTTTCACCTCTATAAGTGGAATCGATTGATGTGGAAATTGCCTCTATAAATCGGACAATTATTGTTTTTACCTCTATAAGTGGAGTTTCCATTACTACATACTAAGAAGATGTGAAGGGACAGATGGGTTTCTTTTGTTTTGATTGGTAGGTAAAGTGTAAACATTAAGCACGTGTTTACACTTCAAAACACGGCTGATGATGATGCCACGGGATTGGGGCAAAAAAGTGTTGGGAGATACCTATAAGAAGTTCTAGCATTTAAAAAGTATGTTCACATGGCTTACAAAAATATATCAGGAGAAGAACTGAATAATGAAGAAATCCTAGAAAAAATAAAACGCCAGGTGAGAATGAAAATTGGGACAATTCCATCCAAGAGGAAGAAGAACCCAAGAAAATGCAGAAGAGTCACAGAGGCTATCAATCACCAAAAATGACGCACTAAATTGTATTGAGAAGTTGCCTTATATATATATATATATATATATATATATATATATATATATATATATATATATATATATATATATATAATACAATAAATAGTACATGTATGTGTAACCCAAATTGTTCTATTTTCATATTACAAAATTATTTAATAATTGTGGTGATTGTTTAAACCTTTTATGTAAGTATGGTTTTTTGTATGTACTACATACACAGATGATAAATTTTTACATTTATATAAATTACCAGTTGTTTGAGAATCTCTTTTAGTGGTACATACAACCATAGTGACCTGGATAGGTGAAACCTTGTTTAAGTGGGATACCTATATCAGTGGAATTGAACTCCTGTCACCAATAGATTTCACTTATCCAGGTTCGACTGTCTACATATCTAAGATCTTTTTCAACTTGATTTATTCAGTAAAAGTTAGGAATTAAATTACATGTAAATTCTACTCTATGTTGTTTGTTCATTTAACGTCACTTTATGCTGTTATGCTCAATCGGACGATACTACAGTGGGAGGTCTAAATTTTTCTTATCCAGGTTTAATTAGGATAGGGATTTTTGACATCGTACAGGCTCGGGACCCCCATTTAACGTCCCTTCCGATGACGGCGTAACTAAGGATTTTTACTCTTAAAAAAATCCTAGGGCCACCTGCCGGGCTACGAACCCGCGATCTTTGATTTAGTAGTTTGTTACGCTCACCACTAGACCACGGGTAAATAAATTCAACTCTAAGTTATGACCAACACTCGTACATAACCAATGAAACCTCTAAGAAGTTTTCTAAGTTAAAATGATAAACACAGAAGATTGACAGATAAATAACACAGATAAACACAAACAAAAGATAAAAACAAATTATTGAAGGTTGCTCAAGTAGCCTTACATATATTAAATATGAATAGATAGCGTAGGGGGATGCTGAATGGATATAGTTTCTAAACGGTAGGGAAATGTATCGGAATGTGGGTGCCGTCAATAATAAATGATGCTCTACTCCTAGATATTCACCTTTCTCGGGGTCGCCCTGACATTTAATATCTTTACCTCAGGATGCGAAATAAATGTCAACCTTACACGCTCATCTAATGGCATTACTTCGGGCTCAATTTGATGTTGTTCCTACCTAAGACCTCGCTGCGCTAATATCTGCCCCAGTATTGGAGTATTAACATGGAGCGGCCAATATTAACTAGACCACAAGCCTTATGATCCAGTCATAAGATGTTTTTAATGAAAAACATCTTAATAATTCAATATATAATGGACTACTTTTGAAAAAATACCAATCATGATTTTAGCTATCACAACAAGTCGTAGGTTTCATCGATCTTATTTAATTTAGTATGTTTAAAATAAATAGAGGTTTTATAAAGCTATGGGATGGTTGATGACTTAAGGATTTGTTTATAATGATGGGTTAGTGACCCGCAGGAAGGGTTGCGACATTATTTCCTTGACCTCTCCTCTTTAATATTTATATATTCGACCTCTAAAATAGAAGAAGATAGAGTGAAAGGGATCAGAGACTAGATCATGGATAATTAAGTGTTTAGGTAGAAAGCAATCACTCTGTTAGTTCCTAATTTATAATGTTAGTCCGTAGTTAATAGTCAATCTAGTTAGTCTGCATTATAAGTTCTTCTTTGTATATCCATACAGACAATGCAGATTCTTACAAGTCAAGTCTCTGTTTAGTATAATCTGTTTATCTCATAAGGATATGTAGAAAGTGTTTGAAGAGTAGAGGCTATACCTTGGGTACAGGTGAATGAATTTTAAATGGAAGATAATATATGAAAAAAATACAAGTATAATCTAAAAGACAATAATATAAAACTATAATATAAAAGGCAATTATAGTCCCGGGTATGTAGGATGTATTACAATTTAGGGTAATATAGTTAACGATTCGAATAAGGAACTCTTGCTTGAAAATGTTTCGACTTTTCATTCGCTTTCCTCCTTTATCTCCAATCACAGATTGGAATGGATAAACTTGTAGCCTTTTGGAACGACATTGTTTACAATCTCTATCCGTTACACCAGTCATCTGTATCCCTATGGAATGAAAGAGTCCGAAGATTAAAATAACGATAAACCGAGTACCTTCGAAAATTGTAGGAGGGGGGAGGTAATTCGATTAGGAAAAACCAAACCTTGCGGCTTTAATTATTTAGCTTTACTAATTACCTAATACTGATATAATAACCGTGTAATTGGAGTAACGGTAGTGATTGAAGTATCGGGCTCTATTTAATTCTTACTTGATGCATTAAATTTATAACTAATAGTTGCTAAATATTTCGTGATTAAAATGCCAATAATTTATATATATTAGTTACAGTTTTTAAATGTCTCAACAATTAAGAAATATCATATGAAAAAAATATCATTATTAAAGAATTTTTAAAAAATGGATCAAAGTACAAATATTACTATATTTGTATATAAAGAATATATACATATATATATATGGTATGTAATAAAATCCTATCCCAAAGATTGAGGTCACTCTTTCCCTAAAGCCTGGACAATACTTGTCATTTCCCATCACGTATTTCAGATCAAAATCTTATCGACGAGGATCAGTCTGGTTAGATAGTTGTCAAGAAAAACGTCCAACATTATTCGAAACGATTTGGAAATTTATGGCTATTTCGAGTAAAGAATATGAAAGTACATAACGGGGCAACCCATTTGGTCCACACATTCAACCTTTAGGAAAGTATGCTTTTATAGGGAAACAAGAGAAAACTTATCAGATTTTCAGTTAAAGATAAATAAAAATAAGCGAATTATATACTATATTACAAGCTACTTTTTAAAAAAATTCCTATTGTTTTGTTGTGGATAAATTATCATCGTCAGCTCGACAGATTTAAGTTAGTTGTTGTTAAAGGTTTTGATTAGATTAAAAGTTAGTTTATTAGAAACTAGAGTCAATAACAAAAATTATTTGTCTTGTTTTTCATTATTATTCAGTCTGTAAGTTTTAAGTTACGGAAGCCAATCATGTGTGCTTTTAATATAATTTGGGAAAGTAGATATCTATCG
Organism: Arma custos; assembly: GCA_037127475.1. NCBI lineage: Eukaryota > Metazoa > Arthropoda > Insecta > Hemiptera > Pentatomidae > Arma > Arma custos. The sequence continues at coordinate 100,772,245 of CM073764.1, forward strand.
TTACCTTGGATTTTTGAGGTAGTGTATCTAACAAGCATTTTTCATGCACTGGATAGCTACAATTTGGCACCAAAACTATAGTTCATGTAACTTCAAAAGTGACTTTAATTGCAGTATGGTCAAAGTTACATATTTCAACGCAGCTTAAGCTGAAAATAGCACGGATAAAAAAATACAGCAACGTATCCTCAAATCACATTTTTTTTCTCTCCCAAACCACACTGAGGGCTGACGCAATAACAGAGGCCTGGAAGGAAATATTATTTACATTTATTTAATATATTCTTTATATTTATTATTTCTGAACAGTACTTTTATCCTTTCCAAAATTGCATTCTGCAATCACCACATGGGACTCGGTATGTATTTATGCCCATTTTATGTATGCCCATTCTTAGCTGAAATATTACAACCAATTAAGCAGTAGATATCTGTTATTAATGACATCTTGATAGGTAGAATACATAGCAAAAACGAATTGTACAATTCTTTCGAATCGCTTACTAATCAGCATGTACTATAGCAGAGGAAGAGGAACAGTAATGTTTAAGATCTCCGTGACCAGGGACCAGTGCACTTCTCTTGTAAACCGCTGATATTAGAACTATATTGGTTTAAACTTAAAATTTCAATAGTGTCATTTTATTATTATAGGTCACTTTTATGTTCTCCTCCTACAATATCTAGGACAATAAGCTATTCCTCATTATTATCAAAATACGTTTCAAATAGGGTATTGGAGTTCAACAAGGTTTTATCTGGCATGAATTCTGGTATGATATACTAATAAATAGATGGATGGAGATTTTTTTTTTAATAAAGGCATTTTTTGACATATGTGAAATTTTGCACTTACTTTATTTAAAAAAAATTGAATAAGGCTTCAGCCAAGAAATTCTTTCTGCTTTTACGAGAATATGTAATCAAGCGTTAAAATGTGAATGAATATTGTTTAAGGATATATAGAAGTTTATTTTTTTCTGGAAATCGTCTTCTGGAAACATATACTACCATCCACCTCCTGGAAGATAGAGATATCCCTGAGAATGGACATATCGATCAAAAGGGTGGCTAATAAAGGACGAAACCAGGAGAGACAGGGAGAGGAGGAGGATTAGGAGTGGAGGGGTATCGATCCTCGGCTAATATCGAAGCTAGGAAGTCTACTATAGCGCCATCTGCCAGTCTTCTTTAAATTAGTCTTCCAGCTAAGCCCGCTGCCTCTTTGTGTAATGGAGGCTTGAGCCTTCCGAATCAGGGCAGTCTCTCCAGTCCCTCTTCTCCAAGGAGCTATTTACTTTATTTCAAAAATACTCTCTTACGGGAAGCTTTTTAGGTCAATATACTTCTCAACCTCTTTAAGCAATCAGATAAGGATTATTTAATGTTGAGCAAGATAAAATTTATATCTCTATTAAAATCACCCTTTAAATCCAGAATATTTTAATAGATTTCGGTTTTGATAAAAATATATTGTTTCTCATGCTGGAATGCTTAAATTCTTTCATTAACGAATCTTATCCTTGCCAAAGAATCTCTAATTGTGGCAAAACCCGGTGAATTTGTAATTATAACTTGTACCATTGTCGCTCTGTAGTCCAATCCTAGTGTCCCAAACCCAAATCCAATGGTTTGACCCTAGCGATGGGTTTATTACTACAAACAAATCCATGAGTAATTATTGGTAGTAAGAATAGTACATCTAGGGCATTCAAACAGTAACAGTGGTGGCATCATAAAGACTGTCCAGCAATCATGAAGGACGCCTTCATTATTGATCCGCGAATCTATTAGCCGGGAAGAACTTAACGGGACGAAACCATACGTGAATATTAAGGCATTTTCTCGGGGAAGTACCATATACATGAGTTGTTACAGGTTTTGGCACTGCGGTATGTAGAAACACGTCTTTCCGTTATTATGAAGCCAAAATCACACTCTTTATCCCAAAGAGATAATCTTGGGATAGGCAGACTAATGGTCGAAAATGTTGCACCGAAAAGTATAGATCCGTAGATAATTTAGCATCGGTACTTCGCTTAGTCGTTAAAAGTTACATGATTGAGAAAGAAAAGTTAAAAGAAATCGTTATCACTGCAAGGCGTCCTTCGCATGCAGTTCTGCCGAAGTAGGCCCCATAACAACGGAGATCGGTTTTAAAACCGCCGAAGTGCAAAAACAGCAATATAAAAGTCTATGTAATGTTCGTGCCTAGTTAATCTGGAGTCGACATTATTGTGAAACGTTTATTAAAAGTTTGCATATTAAGGACTACTCCGTGCCGTACTATCAGGATCTTGCACGAAGAGGTCTCGGGGAGCACGCTGATCGTGGGGCAGGTCACGAGATACACACATATCGGAGCGAGCTAATTCTGGGAGTGGAGTGGCAGCCAGTAACCATTAGGATATCTCAGGTCCGTAGCGTGTCCGGCCCAGCAAGGAATGTCCGCACGCCAGGCCAAATTGTAAATCAACACTTATTATTCTAATGCTTCTTCAACTCAGCGCATCCACGGCCTTTCAGATTTTTACTACGCTAATTATCATATTACACTGCTTTCAAACATGCAAAAGAAATCTCCCCTCTTTTATTACCTTGTACGAGTTAAGGATGCTTTGTGATCGCAATGTTTTTTTCCATCTTCACAGTACAAAGTGAATTTCTCTTCTCGGTAATTTCGATGAAACTAAAATCACGTTCTTATAACGCAAAAACTGTTTGCCCCAGAAAGTGGAAATTTTGTATGTGGGTTTGGAGCAACATCTAGTGCCACTTTCTTTTTGGACACTACTTTGTCACCAGAAGTAAGGCTTACTTGAGGGTCTTAAAAGATTTGTCAAAAAGTCTTTCTTTTAAAAAAATCTTCTTTCTCTTTTAAAGGATTCTTTATAAAGTTGATGTTTAATGAACAGCAACTATTTACTCTTTTCTCTACTATATCTATTTATCATTTATAATGCCTTTAAGTTCATCACCTAATTTACACTCCACAATACCAGAGCGGGAACTTATCATTACCCAAAAAAAGGGAAGGTTTTTTCCCACAGGTTTTTTCACATTTATGATTTTTATGTAAACGCAGCAAGACAGCAATGCAGACCGATGTTAAGAGGAACGAATGATGTTCGAGAACTATTTCAAACTATTCGAGTAAGAATGTTAACGTACTTAGGGCATCCATAAGAGGGTACTTTAAAATTATTCAGCATATAAAGAAAGGTAAAATTTAAGGGAACAGTGGAATTGAATGGAAGTAGGTTTCATGGATGAAGAACATTCGTGAATGGACTGGAATCCGCATTGCCGTAAACCTATTTAGATCAGCCGAAAACCGCAAACAACTCGCCAATGTAATTTCCAAGGTTAGGGAATCTGGTGTAGCACCCTCCAACCCAATGCGATATAACATTTTAGAAATGATTGATTATCTGGAAGTGATACTTCATTTGAAAATCAAAACCGCGTCTTGTCGCTTACAAAAGGTAAAGCACGGTTTTTTATTTCCTTGAATACAGTAAAAGAAGTATATCAAACTCGAACATGTTGGAATTTCAGATTTAAAGGAGTCCTTTGATAGTCTTTGAATCTATTTTCTCTTGGTGGTTTTAGTATATTTTAGTAGAGGAGCAAGATGCAGGTTACTACTCTCACTTATGTCGGAGAAACCTTACAGTCGCATAAATGTAGCAGAAATTAAGTTCCTGCGTAGATCATTGAGGAAAAATAGGAAAAATCGCAGTAGAAACAATAGTATAAAAGAACACCTGGAAGTACCTGAACTAAAAACTACTTTGGTGAATAGACAGTTCAAGTGTTTTGGAGAAGTTCGTTGCATGAACGAGAGCATGGACCCTATACAGCTACTTGAAGCGCGACCCACTGGGAAGAAACCGCTATGGATTACCAGAGTTTTACATCAGGAGTCCATAGAGAGGATTGAAGAGAAAAATTCCTCAACCAAATGAAACAGTTAATTAGAGACCGGAAGGAGTGCCTCGCTGGGTAGAGGCTCCTCAACGCTGGACAAGGCATGTGAGAAAGATAAAGAAGAAGAAGGTTTCAGTATTCCTAACCGATATCTTTTATCCCATCCTTATATTTTTCAGTATTACTTATCAGAAATATTTGATAAAAAGTAGGCTTCAATCCGATACCCGTACAACTATTTTTGGCGATAGAAGCAACAAACTTATTCGGTAAGTACGCACACTGCCAAACCAATAACCGCAGAAAAATAAATGTTTATTAGAAGAATAGTTAACTATCTTCCATTTCTTAGTGATGGAAACAAGTGACACATTGGAATGAAGAGTTTAGAAGGCCCCGTGACGTTGGTTTAGAGAGGAAGGACATGGCGTGCCTCAGGGTAAAGCGATCATCGACTTCTTTTTGTATAAAACTTTTGCCGGAGCAGGACGAGGGACGACTTGGGACCGACACCAAGTTGTGCGGTTCTACTTTCGCAAAGTTTGAAATTGCCTTTGGTTTATTGAGCTCTTTCCTTGTCGAAGGTCGATAGTAAATCACGACTTAGCAGAGCACATTATAACTTTCTGTATGTTCCGTCCATGTGTTAGGTCATGGTCATGAAATATAGAACAAACTCCATGATTGGATATGGTCCATAAATCTGGAAACTAGTGAACGAGCTTGCGATGGTGCAATCTATATTATTCTCTTTTTATTGGAAAGGAAACTTTATAGTTTGTGAACTACTAGGGTTTAGGATAGTTCTTTACTTCCACTATCTATTATACAATTTACATCTTATGCACGCCCCAATTTAGAATGTACAACAGATTAATTTAAAAAAATTTAGATTCTGAAATTCTTGAGTCTATTCGTTAACTGTGCTAATCGTTCGGCTAACTTTTAATCGGTAATAATGTATTTTATCTGACTCTGTAAGGTGTTGTGGGCTCTTTAGTGAATACTCTATTCCTTTGAGAAAATATTATTTGCCCAATGCTACATATATATTATTATATGCAAATAGTTATCGAATAACTTATTGATTAATGTCTAAAAATTTAAAATTTAAAGATTTTATAAGTTGTGTGGTAGTTAATTATATATATATATATATATATATATATATATATATATATATATATATATATATATATATATATATATATATAGATATCTACTTTATTTTACTGTTAATAAATAAGTTATGCATTCACTTCTTCAGTTTCAGGCTATTCCTTAAACTTCCGATGCAACGAAATTTCGATCCTATATTGTTCTCATAATAATGCCTTAAAAGTGAAGAAATAGTGTTCTAGTGAATTATATTAAATGATATACTAGTCCTACTAATATTATAAATGCGAAAGTTTCTATGTTTGTCTCTCTTTCACGCAAAAACTACTGAAAGGATTGTTGTTTGTTCATTTAACGTCAATTTATGCTGCTATGGCTAATCGGACGATGCTACAGTGGGAGCTCTAAATTTTGCCTACCCAGGTTTAATTAAGATAGGGATTATTAACGAGTACCTGACATAGTACAGGCTCGGGACCCCCGTTTAACGTCCCTTCCGAAGGACGGCGTAACTAAGGATTTTTTACTTACTGAAAGGATTTGGATGAAACTTTACAGTAATATAGGTTATACATCAGAATAACACATAGGCTACAGCAAGAGCGGATTTTTGGGAGGGCACGGGGACACGTGCCCCCCGACAGCTTTTTAGGTACTGTGGAGAATCCATTATAGAATATAATTAAAGGCAAATCACATGATAATAGTGGTTAAAATAACAGAAAGAACATGAGTGAAACTATTGTTTTGATATCCTACTAATATTATAAATGCGAATGTTTGTTACTCATTCACGCAAAAACTACTGAACGGATTTGGATGAAACTTCTTGAATAAAAAAGGTTATACATCATAGGCTACAGTAAGGGCATATTTATGTGGTTGCAGGGGGGCATGTGCCCCCCCTTTATAGTACATAATTAAAGGCAAATTAGGAACTTAGCATCTTGAAATTTGTAGATATGTTCTTTGTATAGTTTAAGAAAGAAATTTCGATAGTTCCACCCCAAGGGTTTCCCCTTTAATATAATAGGAGTTCAAAGGTTGTTAAGAATCCGTCAGTTTTGAAGTTAAAAATCTGAAATTTTGGATGTACGAGTAACTTATATTTAAAAAAAATAATTTATTTATTTATTTAAAATGATCTTTCACGAAACTTTATGTGGCAGACCAAATTCCACGCGAGCGAAGCCGCGGGCATAAGCTAGTCTAAATATAAAATTGACAATTCTAAGATGTTCATACATGAATTGTGTAGCACATTGCTGTCGCCAAAGTGAGCCTATCACAATATCTATATTACGTTTAATGATATTAAAATAATTCTATATAATAAATAACGATTCTATAATTCTTTTATATCTTTAATTTTTTTAGCTGGAAACAAAATGAAATTCAACTTAACAAATAACCTACTTGAATTCTTTTAAGTCGTTTAGAATCCTGTTCACCGGAGCTGGAAGATGACATTACGAGTTTTGCCATCACCATTCCTTTCCTTCTTTCTTTGTTTTTGTTTTTTTGTATTATGGGTCATTTAAGGCTTTCAAACTAAATATTAAATATCCTTAACGAACAATGCAAAAAAAGTCTCAAAAAACAAAATTCTAAGATGTATTTGCAATAAAGCTGAAGTATTTAAAAAAAATCTCTAGCTAGTATGTGATAAATCTAAATTTAACATGTTATATTCAAGTATTATAAAAATATATTCGAAGAAGAATACGAGGCTGTAAAATGATGTTGAACCGACATGAGAGTATGCCCCAAAAAGATACCTGCCACTTAAAGTTTTACTACATTTATACACTATATTTGGAAGAAATATATATTTCTTAAAAATATATTCTCCTGACTCAAAATTTAAAATCATTCGATAATCTTTCAATTAGAAACTAAAAGTTAGCCTAAAATAAAGATATGTTTTTTTTTAATACCCAGCTCGTACCTGGTATGAGTTGGCATACATACAGTTTCTGAAATATTTTTTCCTTTTAGGTTCTATGAAAGAAATTTCTTATCTTTTTTTCAGTTCTTCCTTCTTGCTAAGTGAGAGTAAATCATTCATTGAAGTGAGTAAAAGTTGTTAAGTCATTTTCAATTTTCTTCTCATTAATATATTCTTATTACTTATAAGTCCGTTACTATTTGAATAATTTTACTATTAAATCTTTACATTACCAACCTTTAATAGTTGTTAATTAAGTATTTAACGGACTAGTTAAATTAAATAGTTAATTAACGGACTTATAAGTAATAAGAATATATTAATGAGAAGAAAATTGAAAATGACTTAACAAGTTTTACTCATTTTAATAAATGATTTACAAATATGTACTCCAGTAACATCCACATGAAAATTAAAAAGCTAAGTGAAAGTTTGATATTGATATTTACAAAGAATTACTTGTTCACTTTATTGATATTCACTTTATTTCATGGAAGTTTGGATATTAGGCGTTCATGATAAAAAGCGGATTTCTCCGAAACTTCATAAATTGACTTTTTCACATTCTGCCATAAAGCATTGCTGGACTAAACTAGCGAAACATGTGAAAAGAAAATTTTTGAAATTTCGGAGTTATCCAAAACGCCTCATATAGTCTTCGTAATAGTTTTTATTTTTATGTTGTGTGAAAGAAAGATCTCAACTTTCTTTAATTTTTTTATTATTGCTGGGTGAAGGCCGGAGCTATATTGCAATCTAAGAGATATTACTTCATGTCACATAAGTTTGGATACGTTATACATAACGTTATATCATTTAACAATTCACAACCATTATAAAAAAAACAGGGTGATTGGCAGGAATGTAGTATTGGCTTCAAGGAAGGTCGGGTGATTCTATAAGGAGAAGAGAAGAATGAAAGAATGATGAAGAACTCACTTTTGTTAGGTTTGACTAATGATTCGGGAACCTTGCCCTTATACATCGAATGCTTTCTAAGGAACTCTTTCTCACGAGTCGGATCTGTCCCCGGGTCTCAAAACGCTTCCATCTCCAACAAAAAGTGTCATTAGAATCTCCTCTACATCTGGCTCAGTGCCTTTTCTTCCAGGCTCCAGGAAGGCATTAGGTCTTCAACTATTGTTCGAAAAGTCTTTATAGTCTCGTGGAAGGTCGTTGGTGAAAGAATCGCTCAAGCCAATACCAAGAAGTTCGAGGGGGATGAAAAATCTTTTTATCACTTCATTCTTATAACTTGGCGTATAACAGAATAAAAAGTATTTATTAGGTGAAGGTGCCAATAAAAATCAAGTATTTTTAATAGCCTTGAAGATTTATGTACCAAATCATTCAGTAGCTCTAAAGCAACAGATATCTTTTTTATTTATGGTTACGAAAAGCTTTTTCAGATATTATTGGATACTCATTTTTATCTTAATGATAAAGACTATATTAGCAGTGATTTATTATAGACGTTAATAAATTTATTATGTGCTAATAATATTTAATAGAACGATTATTCAATATAATTACAGTGTTCAACATAAATATTTTTAGATTTCTCTCTATTTGCGGTTTATCTTTTCTATTGCGAAGTATAGAAAAAATATAATAAAATTGCTCAAGCCAATACCAACATTATACAAACATAACATAATAATAATAACAACAGCAACTATAATATAATAAAAATAAATAGCATTGTTAAATTTATTTTATGTTAATTACTTTAAACTTATCTCGTATCAATAAGTTATACCTGAATCTAATTAATTTGATCTTCCTACTTTTAATCATCACATATTACGAATCTAATCGATTGTTAGACGCCTTATTGATTTTTCCCATAAGGTGGTAATGCATTTTCCATCCTTAACTATTAAACCCTTTAATAATTAAAAGTTCAGGGTAGTTTAGTGGTAGAGTGCTAAGTTGTCATGCTGAAGATTCCTGGTTCAAATCCGACTGTGGTGGATAATTTATTTTATCTGTTTACAGCCGGTGGTCCCTTCATGAGTTGTAGCGGTACAGGTTTTTTATTTATTTTATAATTAATTTTTTTAATTAATTACGCAATGTATTGAGACAGTTCCTTACAAATCAAAGTCTCTTATCCAGCATATTCTGCTATTAACATAATGTTCCATTTCATTTAAAAAAATTAAAATCGGTGTTACAAGGTACACGTATTGTCGATACAGATGCAAAGTATCGTGAAAAAAAATGTTTTTGTTTTCGATCTAAAGCGATTGCTTTTAGCATTAATAATTGATATTAAATTCATATAGAGTCATCTACAAGGCACTAAACTGTTTATAATGAAATAGGTAAACTATGTTTTTGAATAAACCTTGAAACATGTTTTCACTCTCCTGAAAATTGGTATTTATCACTTTGCATTCGTATAGACGATGCTATCCCCGAAAACCTACCACAACGATCAATTTCTCCCAGGAATTGAAAGTATCCTAGTATAATTGTAGTTAGTCTGACCAATTGTATTTTTTATAGCAACTTGAAATTCATATTAAACAAAAAATATAAAGTTGTAATATTACATTACAACTAAACATACATTTAAACTTCAATTATTGACTGGGTGCTCGATTCATCTTCCTTTGCTCGCAAACGAAAACTTGTTTTTGTTATTGGACACAAAATGGCTCGATGGGATATAACTTTCTGGGAAAGCTCACTTTGGGGAGTAAATAGATGAGTGGAAATGGATGTTTGTAACTTTGTGAGGGATTACACTGAGGGTTGTTTGGGGTAAGAGCGAACGGAGTGGATGGCCAAACTTGAATAAAATATGCAGATATTCATTGTAATAATATAAATTTTAATTATTAAACGCAATATTTAAATATTACATTACTAGTAACCAATCAATCTCCACCAATCAGCTCTAGATTTCACCAGATGTTATTTTATAATCTATATCAAAGTGAAATTGACCATAATAATGGTGAAAATGACCATGATACCATAGTAGTAGTCCTATCAGAAGTTTTCTACTCGTTGGAAACGAAGACGTATTATAACCATACAAAAATAGGATAAACTGAAAATCAGGGAAGAAAAATACTCAGGAAAATTTTTGGAGCAGCCTTTTTGGATGAAGAAGTCGTCATTAGAAATCTAAACTAAAGGACACTATAAGAAGAAATAAGGGTAAGAACGCGCTAACAAGGTAAATTTTGAAATAGCGAATTATAGTATATTCCGCAGGGACTAGTCTATATGCCAGGCCAGAGGGGATTAACGAAACCCCGGACTCCCGAGTTCAGTAAACGACTACACACACTAAACAACAGTAAACTTGACAATTATTCTGACATAAGGTCACGTACAGTACACACCTCAGGGCCACCTTCCCTGAGAAGATCCAAGTTTGGAGAGTACGACCAAACAACCAGTTCTCCCGAAGATACGGGGCCTTTCTTGCCGGGCTAATCACCTGCAAGAAAGTACATTTGATTCAAAGAAACTCAGCGAATAGCCTCGAAATGGCTAAACGCTCCCCTACGCTGAGAGGCACAAAAGGGTGTTGCGAAGGAAGAAGAAGAATTATAGTATAATGATAAGTCAAAATGGATCAATGCAACAGAAGGAGATATTAAAGAAGTGGGAATTACGAGAGATAACATAAACAATAGAGGACAGTACAGAAAAGTCATTATATATGTAAATATACATTTCTACGATATTGAAATAAAGTGTTTTATTATAAGGACATCCAGGGGTACATATTAATTAAACAAATACACGAAATATTTATCAATTAACTAAGATTAAGGCCACTTAATTTTATTGTCAATATTAATGTCGAATCGGAGAAAACAGACAAACAAAACCTCAAGTATCTGAAATTCTTGAAAACACTGCCAGTCAACGTTTCGCCAAATCAGGCATCATCTGTATATAGACCAAAATAAAATTCACAAGGATGAATATCAAATGCAACACACCTCACATCAATAGCCAAATAGACAATCAGAGTGAGCAACCTCACTCCAAGACGTTCATCTAACAACTCAAGTTTTAATAATTAAGATATTAAAGAATATGTTTTTTATTGATATTTTTCGTCATGTGTATCTATAAATATTTAAGCTAATATTCGTAATGAAATTTAAATTCCAGGTATTCCTTTAACTTCGTATCAACCATGTTCTTAGAACTTGAAGCCTACCTCGTCACCTCCTTCCTGAGAACTGCCTTACTAATTTACCAAGTTTTATAGATCTAGATCTGGATCTGGAAAGTTTATGAAAGTTTGAAACTTTTCGATTCATCTCCAAATGACAATTAGCACTAACCAACTCATTAACTACACCTCTCATGCGAAACTCAATCTGCCACGCTTCAAGCTAGTTTAAAACTTTTCTCCTTTCCATTGTAAAATTCAAAATTTATTTTACATGCTTACGAAATAATTCGAAACAGCCAAAGTAGGCCTGGTTTGATGCAATAAACTGTTAGCCGTACGAGGCACACTATGTTATTATGCGTGTGTGAATATGATGATGATATTAATTTGAAAATATTTTATTACTGTAGCTTTAATGTTGAATCTACGAAAATTAAAACTAAACGTAATGTCTAGAAATATCAACATGGTTTGAATTAATTAATTAATATAATAATATAGTTTTAAAGTTAAGAAAGTTTACACACATGTAAAGTCCAACAATTTTCAAAACGAAGTTTTTCGAAATCGGATGCGCAGATGAAGAGCTGTGGTGTGGCGTTTCGATTGGTTGCTAAAGTTATAATGTATTATCGTTTATCCAGATTACATTCCTGCATCAAGAAGTGGGGTGCCAATACTCTTCTCATCGGTGGGAAATTAATTCATATTTAATTATAGACTTATAACTTTTAGCCGTACAATATTATAGTGTATTATAATATAATTATAGCAAAGATATAGAAACAAAGGTGTAAGGTCAGTGAAGCGAGCTAGGTAGAGGGCGGTGTTTCTCTAGGCGCGGCTGGCCCGAGGTGGCTTCCGCGCAGGTCATTTTCTAAAAAAAATATCATTATGTGATCAGTGATTATGTGATATCATTAAAAAATCAGTCTGGCCAGTGACACCGTCCTGTACACATCGTATTATCTCCTAATTTCTTCTGCTCTTTGTTCCGTGTTTTTGTAGTGTTGTGTTTAGTTTTGTCTCTTTTCTTCTCTCTATATATTTATCGGTTATTATTTATTATTTATTATACTATAAACTTATTCAAAAAAAGCAGAGAGAAGATTTTCATTCGATAAATTAAGCTAAGTTCGACGACCTTGAAGACGGTGAAGCTTTCGGTCCTAATACCAACAGCATTAGGCATTATCCCGAAATTACAAACAATTGTGAGTTATTTATTTACTTACGTAATTATTTTTTCTCTTCTTATTCATTATGGTTCACTGCACTATTTGCAACGGCGTTATCACCCGAGATGACAAAATCAACATAAGTTGTTCTAAATGCAATCTCATATTTCACGGGCGATGCATTAACCTCACTGATAAAGATTTAGAGGCCCTTAAATCTGTCAAAAAAAATCTGTGGTTATGCTCTCAGTGTGACCAGGCGAAAAAGAATACGGCGACGGGAGAAAAACTTAAAGCTGAACTCTCTTTATCAGATGTTCTAACGGCAGTAAAACAAATTGACACCAGTATTAAAGATGAGATTAAAAATATCAAAACAGCCATTGATAAACAAGGGGACCTCACCTTTGAGTTTAGTGATAAACTAACCACAATAGAAAAACATCTAGAGGGCCAATCAAGATTCATAGAAGAGATATTAGCGGAAAATAAAGCTTTAAAGGCCCGGGTAGCAGATCTCGAAGTGCGGGTAAACAAAAGTGAGCAGGGCATGTTATCTAACTCCCTGGAGATCCGGGGGATCCCAGTCCGAGCCGGTGAGACCCCTTCCGGCCTATTAACTAGTATCGGTGCGGGCCTAGGCATAAAGTTAAATCTAGAGGATCTGGACACAGTGCAACGACGGAGAGCAAGAAATGATGACCCGCGACCCCCACCTATCATAGCACGCTTCGTGAGGAAATCAGTGAGGGATGACTTGTTACATAAAAGAAAAGTCAAAAGAGATTTCTCTACGCGAGATTTAGGTTGGCAGGAAAATGACTGCCACCGTATCTATCTGAGCGAGGAGATGACAAAAGGTAACAAGCACCTCTACTGGTTAGCCCGTCAGAGGAAGGCAGCGGGAAAGATAAAGTATGTGTGGTTCTCCGGGGGCAGAGTGCGCTGTAGAAAAGAAGATGGTCACCAGGTGGTCTTCATAGATCAGGCCCAAGATCTAGACGTCTTCGGGTGACTACTAAAGTTTTGTTTCCCCGCTAGCTCTATGACAACCTATGGCGCTCACCACGGAATTTTGGATTTTGCCCACGCCCTCTCTATACAGTTAATTTCTTTTTATTGGTCCATATTTTTAGTTCTTAGGATCTTTTGTTCTATATTTTTAAGTTTGTTCATGTTCAAGCAGCTATATATATTCTATTACTTTGCTTCTCTCATTATTAATTCATTATTTTCTCTTTTTACATATTTTAACAGTATTATCATTTCTATACTATTAATATTCTTATATGTTTTTTGTTTTATCTTGCATGTCTTCAACTATCTGGAACATTTCATAGCTTTTTACCTAATCTACCTGCTAAAATTATTTGCACACAGCATCTTCTCCTCTTATACGGGGATCTTCTCTCCTACCTCACCATCATGTCCAGTATCCTGACATCCTGTCACGTCAACACCCAATCCTTATCTGCCCATTATGACGAATTCCTTCAATATTTTACCCAAAACTTTTATCATACCATTGGAATTTCCGAAACATGGCTAAAACCCCACATCCCCTCCTCTGCAATATCCTTACCAGACTATTCATTCCTTCGCCACGACCGGGTAGACCGGACTGGTGGAGGAGTAGGTCTTTACGTGCACAACTCCCTAAAATCACGTATCCTTGATTCCTCACCCGCAACTGGTTATCCTCACACAGAATTCCTTCTGGTTGAAATCTCTTTTAACCCAAACCCTCTCCTTTATGTCGTAGTATATCGCCCTCCTTTGGCCCCTCTTGATTCAATTTTTGAATCTACCCTTTACGACTACATTCCTCTCTATAACCATATCATTATCTCCGGTGATTTTAATGCCAATCTCCTTGTCCAATCCTACGATCAACTATACCTGGAAAATCTCTTTTACTCTCTACACCTTTCCATTGTCCCATTTTCTCCCACCCATCACACCTTTCAATCCGACACATGGTTAGACCTGTTTGTCATTGATTCACGGCAGAACCTCCTTTCTTCCTCTCAATTACCCGTTCCATTTCTGTCCTCTCATGATCTCATCCATATTTCATACAATATCCAAACTCCTGTTATACTACCTAAAACCGTAACCTTTCGCAACTTAGATGCTCTCACCCCAGAGAACATCTCACCCTCTCTTGAAGCCTTGGATTGGAGAGTGATTTATTCTTGTGCCTCTATTGATTCGATGGTTGAAATACTTACTTCCAATCTCAAATATATCCTTGACACCCATGCCCCACTGAAAACCTCAACCTTCCGTCACCAGCCTGCTCCCTGGTTGTGTCAAAAAATTAAAGATCTTCAAAGGAAGCGTGATGCGGCCCGAAGACGCTTTAGACGGACAAGGTTAACTGACGACTATCAAGCGTTTAGGGCCCTCCGCAATCTGACACAGTCGGCAATCAGGCAGGCAAAAACCAAATACTTCCACGAAGCCCTTTCATCTGCTCCCGATTCTAAATCCAAATGGCATCTCCTTCGAAAGCTTTCTCTTCTTAATTCATCTTGTTCTAGGCCCTTTCCAGCCTCTCCCAATGAAATAAACTCATATTTTTTGTCCACCTCAGTTAATACTTCTAAATCATCCTCTCCCGTATTTTCCCTACCACCATCTTTCAACCCTGACAACTTTTACTTCGCTGACATTTCACCCAACGACATTATTTCCTCTGTTCTGAAATCCCACTCCATCTCCACAGGCTTCGATGGGATTCCTGTCAAACTGCTAAAATCCTGCCTTATCGATATTATACCTGTCCTACTCTTTATATACAATTTTTCACTGCAAAACGGAGTATTCCCAGCCTCCTGGAAAAAAGCCATAGTCCATCCTATTAATAAATCCTCTAACCCTGTCTCACTCAAAGACTACCGCCCAATCTCAATCCTCTCAAACCTTTCCAAGCCTCTAGAAAGAATAGTCCAGTCACAAATGTCAAATTTCCTCGAACAGTCCAACCTCCTTGACCCACTTCAATCTGGTTTCCGTCCCGGTTTCTCCACACAATCGGCACTTACCAAAATCACCAATGACATACATACCGCTATGGACGACAAAAAACTAACTGTGCTTATCCTTCTTGATTTTACTAAAGCTTTTGATTCCTTGGACCATTCTATCCTTTTTAGCAAACTCAAATCAATGTCCTTTTCTAACAGTTCCATCCGATGGTTCCAATCCTTCCTCTCTGATAGATCTCAAGCAGTTTCTATACCTAACCATCCCCTTTCCTCTTTCCTCACTCTTTCCTCAGGCGTGGCACAGGGCTCAAGTATCTCTCCTCTTCTTTTCAACTGCTATATCAATGATCTCCCTAAATCTGTTCACCACTGTTCCCATCATCTATATGCTGACGATTTCCAAATATATCTGTCCTTTCCCCCTTCCGAGCTATTTTTTGCGTTCGCTAGTATTCAGGAAGACCTGGATAGGATCTGTGCCTGGGCAAAGCTGAACAAACTGGAATTGAACGCATTAAAAACTCAGGCCATTGTTTTAGGTTCCAATTCCCTCCTTACATCCATCCACACCCTCCCAATATTACTCCTAAACGATAATCCTATCACGTTTACCTCCTCGGTGAAAAACCTAGGCATCACCATCGACCAAAACCTTTCCTGGAAATCCCACATCGCCCAAATATCCCGACGGACAATTAGTTCCCTGAAGTTGTTCCATCGTTCTCGTCATCTCCTTACACAATCTTCCCGTAAGCTTCTCGTATCCTCTCTCATCTTCCCCCACTTTGACTATTGTAGCGTGGTATATGGAGGCCTCTCTAAAATGCTTGAAGACAGATTAAAGAGAATAATGAATTGCTCTCTAAGATTTGTGCTTGGTACTCCGAAGCGATCGCGCGTCTCCCACCTCTATGATGGGTTAAAGTGGCTCTTCCCTCCCTTCCGAAGACAATATTTCCTCTGTTCATTCTTATACCAATCCATTCACTCTCAACACCCTTCATATATCTACAGTCTCCTCCAATTCAAATCATCAGTGCAACACCATAAAACAAGATCCCGCCTTTCTGATCTCTATATACGTTCACACAGAACTAAAGCATTCGAACGTTCCTTTCTCGCCCGCTCCACCACAATGTGGAACTCAATCCCTCCTAATATCCGTCATACTCCCTCTCTATCATTATTCAAATCCTGGCTGTTTCAACATCTATTAGCTTCCCAGAAGGATAGTCTCTAGGTAGGTTAGTCATTTGCTTAGAATACAATGTATATAATAACAAACTGTGTTATCTAGTTCTTTTAATTCTGCTCTTTGAAAAGCTGTACATCATGTAAACAAATTATTGAATGCTAGCTCATGCATTCAATTCCAAAAGCTTTGGATTTATCTATTCTCTGTAATTGCTTAATATACTGTCAAGATCTGTACTATTTATTTACTTACTATTATTTTTGTTTATATATTTCTTTTTAAATTGTTTTCTGTCATGTTTTCACGCTTTATGATTTGTAACATTTAGCCTTCTGGCCAGATAAATATTATGTTTTTATTCCTGTTCATATCTGTTATTCTAAAGGGACTTTGTCCCAGAATAAAGTTACTTTTCTATCTATCTATCTATCTATCTAAAAAAATAATTTCCACCTATCATCACGAAAGATCAAATACCGATCTTTTCACATTCCAGAATACATTTTATAGAAAATATGGCTAGATACTAGATAAACGACAATTTATGCCATAGTTACATCTGATATTCAGAGGTTTGTAACGGTTCTGATCTACGATTATATTAAAATGTTATTCACATCTCATATCAAAAAGATCATATCAATAGGCTTGTAAAGCAACTTATTTGTTTTGTGTTCTTCTAATGGTCTCGCTTATATAATTAGCAATGATATATATTAATTATATGGTAGCAAGATAAATATCCAAGTAGCCTTCTGAAGGCCTTACATATGCATTTATAAAAAAAATATACGTTCTTGATTATATGCCAAGTATTTTATGATAAAACTGTATATGTAATGAAAGTAGTGTTTTTTTAATTGCCTGTGAACAACTTTAAATCCCTACAAAACAGAGGAATTTAGAAGACGAATGGATAACGGTGTTTTTTTTCGAGAATATACTTATTTCATCATTTATTTATTGTGATCTTTGGCAAAAAAAGTAGTTTATTAGTCCAGAATTATACTTTATTATGATTGGTATGTTTTGTTAAATTAACTGTATGTAAACCAGAATACTAAAAATTTTAATTATTGTCGGATCGATGAAAAGAAGCATTTTAGGTCCAGTTCTGTAATCAGCATTTATTCGGTTCGACATCCCACAGACAAACATATTAGTTGTGGGTATCGTTTTTAGACTTCATTCAACTGATATTAGTCCTACCAAATCTTCTATTATCTTACAGAATCAACTTTAAAATTTTCTAGTCTTACAAAAATCAACACTTGTTGGTTCAGACTGCACTCCACTTTCTTCAATATATGTTACAGTTTCTATTATTATCTCTAAAAATATGTTTTTTAATTATCTAAATGTTCATTATTTGTTCAAATGTTTTATTATTATCTAAATCCCTTTTCACTCTATATTTTTGTTTCACAAGAATTGTTTTCCTTTTGTATTTACCTGATTTTATTACTTTTTTATCTTTTTTTATTACTTTTATATATTATTTTAATATGAATTTTTCTGGCTAGAAAAAATTGTTTTTTATTGTAATACAATGTCGTTATTCTTTTTATATGAGAAAAAGAAGTACTTTAGTTTTTTGATCCGTCATTGCTAATAAAAAAGAATGAATAGCGTTTCCTTCCTATGGTAACATGATACGACAATCAAGATGATTTCTGTCGACAAAAGGATGCATAAAGCTTTTTTTAAACAACAGTCCACTGAGAAGGCTACTACGTCATGATTCATCGCTCGCTATAAACTGTAAGGCTAGAGCTTGACTTTCTTAAACATGAAAAACTTTGAGCTTGGCACGGAACCATAAATAAGAAAGCAAAGAAATCTCTCGAATAAAATACCCTATTTGTTCTTTTTCATTTTCCCCCAACAGGACTCTGAATAAATACTTTATTAAAATAAATAATAATATAGTAGTACATTATTATGATATAAATTTATTTATAAGAAATTTATGTCAAGCAGCTACTTTGGGTACTACTCAATGAACTACTGATTATGATGGGAAAAATACTTTAATTGTATCTATTAAACTAGTTTTAGATTAAATAATATATTAATATAATCAAAAATCTAAGTTAAGTATGATTTTTAACTCGACTACCAGCTAAACTAATTACACTATTTTATCTCGAAATTCTTCTTTTTGGAAAATCATTTTCTTATTTCTTAAACACGAATCACAACACGCTCAGAACGATGTTATTATCTAAATAAGTGGGTCTAATGTCGTTAGACACTCACGTATTGGCCTGAGATAAGCCAATACGTGATCGTTTGAATTATTTGACATATCTCATAGTTGATGTATCAATTTCATTCAACTACCTTCAGCAACTATACTAGGAATGTGGTTACTCTATAGTTGGAATAGTTTATGCAGTATACTAGGCTATTGTCAAGGTACATTGATCGTAAAAGGAGAAAAAAAATCTAAACTGAAGTTGTTGACAGCTCAACCTATCTACGTTCATTCAGTGTGTCTCTTACCTTGTGTTAGAAAGAGTTAGACTTTTCTCACTATCTTTTTCCATATGGCTTGAAGTCATACCTGAAAAATAATATAAATAAGTTAGATTCCACAGGATTGTAAATACAATCAATTATTATAAGATAAACCTTAGTAGTAGTATTACTACATTTATTTCAAAATAGTTATAATTCATTATATTATATTCATTATAAAATATTATAAATACCATTAGACTAATTTAGAAGAATTGGAATTCGTTGAAAGTGGAAACGTTTAGTAAGCATGTTTTTTTAACAAATGTCTTAGTGTTGTTCATTCATACTTTTACACAGACAATTTTGATTAATTGTGTTTATGAAGTAAGATACACGTTATCAATGTTTAATTTGATTCTGACAGATTCTTTGAGAAAAAATTTGATGGAAGCAAGGGAGGATCGAGGGGGGAGGCACGGGAGCACGTGCCCCCTAGTCAGTTGTTTGTGTGTTGTGGAGAATCCATTATAGTACAAAATTATAGGTAAATAACCTGATAATAGTTGTTAAAATAACAGATTGAACACGATTGAAACTATTGTTTTGATAATTTAATAAACAATTGAAATCTTTCTATAGATACTACAAGTTAATTTTTTATAATTATTGGTCAATTTTTTTATTTTTAAAGAGAAAAGATAGGCCCCCGGCCAGGATTCGAACCCGGATCCTCTGTCTTTCCGTGACAGAGGGACCTATATTTTCTCTTTAACAATAAAAATATTTAAAAATAAAAAAATTGACCAATAATTATAAAAAATTCTAAATAGTAGTATGACGTAAGTCAATAAGATCCTAAGATTAAAATTAATGTTCAAAGAACATTCGTTCTAGTGTCCTCTGTCGGCAGGCGGCCTTGGTGGCTCAAATGGTAGGGCACTGTCACGGAAGGACCCGGGTTCGAATCCCGGCCGAGGGCCTATCTTTTCTCTTTAAAAATAAAAATACAAGTTAATTTGTAATTTATTGTTGCTTTTTTTCCCTTCTGCCCGTTCTGCCCTCCAGGAAAAAATCCTGGATCCGCCATTGGATGGAAAAACAGCTGATACAAAAAATAAAAGAATAAAATGATATATACACTTTTAGATCAAATTTCAGTTGAATATAAAATAAGAAACAAATATGCAAATATTATTTAAAGTTAGATTATTAGGGTATGCATTTTAAGAATAATAAAGATGATTATGGGCTAATATTTAAAGAATTTTCTTAGAAATTAGAATGAATAGCAAATATGCGTAGTCCCTTCTCATCGATCTCGATATTTACAACAAATCGGATGATGCAAGTGCAAACCATCAGCTATCATCCCTTTTACTATACTAAAACATTTTTTACTCCCTTATTTGTGTATTTAATTTTATATTTAATGGGTAAGAAAATGGTCAGAGTGGATGCAAAAGAATTAATTCGTGTTAAAAATAGTTTGCAAAAATTATAACTCGACGTTTCGACACACAGCTCTTTTTAAGAGCTTGTAATGTAGCTCACAAGTTATCGTTATAATTTGTAATTCATTTTATTGTTTGCTTTTTTACAACTAATAAACATACCTGACACTGACCACGATGTTTTATTGAACCAAGAAATAAACAATGTTTGATTTTTAAACAACGCTTTGGCTGATTTTCTTACCGTTGTATGAGAAATTAAAAAGAAAAAAAAGAATTATAAGTAAAATTCTTCATGAATGTGATTTGGCTTAAAGAAATTATTAATAATGTGCGCTGATTATATAAACATAGTAAAAAACAAAAAAATAGTTGGATGGAGTTAAGGATAATAAAGTGTTGAGTTTTTATCTGGAAGAAGGTCTCTGAGGGACCCTCCAGTAAAGGGATTGGAGAGGCGTCACATTATGGGCTAATTGCTCATTAGCTGCCCTTCCCTGTCTCTATCTCCCACCATTCTCTCTTAACCATAGTATAGTGTCCCACGTTCCTTCTTAACTATAGTGTAGTGTCCCACGTTCCTTCTTAACTATAGTATAGTGTCCCACGTTCTTTGCTAAATCTGAGCATCTTATCGCTCTAGTGTAGAACCCAACTAACTGAATGATCTAAAAAATAAGAAAATATAACCTTATCTAAAAGTTAGACGTTATAAGTTATTTGAGTAAAACAGCAGCGGCACAGGCTGTAAGGTCTTAGTAACTTTATGAGGAAATGTGACCGGTTATCGCCTCACTCTCATGAGGTTATTTCTTCATAAAAAAATATTACCAAATGAGATATTGTAAAATCTTAAATTCCTATTACTTTTTATTTTTACGGCTCCTGTGGTAAAACCTAACTAAAGTAGTACTACTACCTAGTTATTTTCTCAAGGTAACATTAATATGGCTCACATATGGTAACCATGTATATTTACTCGTATAATATAACTTGACCTATATCACTACAACCAATGAACGGGTTTCAAGACATGGTAGAGACTGTATTGTTTAATGGACAGCGGTTCTGCAAGAAGGTGACGTCCTAGATCAGGCTCCACCGCCATTTGATTGGTTATCTTATTTTTACAATATTTTATAGAGGCTTGGTGAGCCCCAGGAGGATTCTAAATCTCATATAATCCATCTCCGGCTGCAAAGAGACTAACTAAAGTTTTGCCTGCCAGGATTTTCGGCACAGCAACTCAGAGCTCTACCACTGAGCCACTCCATGCCCTTGTATACTCGAATAATTAATTATAGAAAAAGAAAATCGAATAATATTAATGAAATATTTTGGGGTTTATTCTTATTTATTTATTCTTATATTTCTATTATATTAAAAACAAGTTTTCGACTTCTTAAGACTAGAGTACGGTGGTGTGCGAGTAGTTTATTACAAAGCCCCGTTAGAGAAAAGGAATATTGTACTCAGATAAATTACCGAAATATTGGGCCAAAAATAACCATTAAGAATACTATACCAAAGAAAACAGTGTTAAGTAAAAATGTTTAGTATATAAATTTAAGTAAACAAAAAAAACTCTCAAAACTGTGTACGAAAAAATTGAACAATGTTGTGTAGTAAACACTTTAATTTGACTGAAGAAGAACAACGCCAATAACGCGTTTTGAGAAAAGAAAGAAAATTTGCAATGACAATAATTAACAATTATAGAACAATGGAAGTGCAATTGATACAAAAGGGGTTGGTCAGCCGCAAGTTATTACTAATGAATAATATTATAAATAATATAGTATATATCTAGAGGAAATATTAATTTATGCTAAATAATTTTATATATTCAACTGACTTATAACTTATTTATTTATAATAGTTTATGAATGATTGAAACCAACTAAAATGATATTTTTTGTTTTATTACAATTCGTAGTTGATATATTTTTCATTATTGTATCTTATACAATGATTCAGAGGTTTTTAAATAACAATAATTTAGAAATAAATTATTCTTGCATAATGGCGTTAATTTTATGACACTCGTTATAAACTCTAATTAAGTACTAAGTACATAACAACTACTTTCCCGAGTTCTTGGAAGTATTGAATATTTCTAGAATGATATTATAGTTCCTTCAAGTTATTATTTTTTCAAATAATTATAAATCGTATCCCACCTTTAACAAATATCTGATATCACAACAAATAACTGTGAAACATGTATATATTTTATAATTGCACTCTTCACATCAAAGTCTCTTTGAAATGCATACTTATTTTTTAATAATATGAATGATGTATTTTCATACAAATAAAAAACAAATAGTAAAAATATGTGTAAACTGGCAGTGCCAATAAGTTACTATATACCCATATGATGAATTATGAAAATTCTTGACTTCCAAATCATTCGCCTCATTTCTTTTCTTTGTGTATCAGAACAGTATGACGAATATACTTTGTAATACATTAGAAAAACTATTATTTGTATCCAACTGTTTAATTTAGGGCTTTCTGATATCATAAAATTTTGCGTAAACTAGATATAAGGTTTGGAATTAAGACTTGAGATTGCTAGTGAAGAACAGTACTTAAATACTAAAAGGTAAGGGCACTATATTTATGTAAAAAAAGAAGGTAGTATAGTTACTGAATTTAGGAAAAGGAACCAGCCAACCAGGAACTAATAAGCCTAATTTCTTGAGATTATGAGCCTCGTGTATTTATTAAAATTGTTTTTTCAGCATCTATAGCTCGAAGGGATTAAATATTCTCATGGCAAAATAATATTGTATATTACCTGGTATAACAATATTATCAATAAGATTCAATCAATTAGAATCAAGAGGCCGTTTTTAATTCACATTAAAATCACTTCTGAAATGTTTTTTCACAGCACAATTGTGTTTTTTTATATTGTTCACTACTCGGGTATCTGAATTGTCTAGCCAATTTACGCCCCCACCTAATCACGCATGTCTAAGGATTTTTTACTCCTTTTAAGAAATATGATGCCTACCAATAGCCGAAACTCCTGGTATGAGAGATGGCGGCTAGTGCGCACTTGCTGTATCTCCCCTGGCTTCAACACAAGCAACAAGATCCTAGGGTTAGAATTACTTAGATCTAAGCTTGAGTGTTACCTAACCAGCTCCACGTGGAGGGCTCAGCTTGCTAAATAATTAGCACCTTATTTTAAACTGGAAGTGGCTATGCTGAAGGTCCCGGATTCAAATCTGACTGTGGCAGATAAATAATTTATTCTTACAAGTTATAGATGGACCCTGTGGGATCTACAGATCCTCCTGCGGCTATGCTCCGGAAAAACCTGCAGGTTGAGTGTGATCTCGAATAAATCACCTTCCTCTCCGACCGTTGTCCTACAAACAACGCCAGATTCTAACATCTTCTAAACCTAAGAATCTTCATGGGCTATACAGGTTCTTTTTTTACTTGAAACTGTAAATTACGCAAGGAACCGTATTAAAATCATTTTTAATTTTTTTCTATGTAGTAAAGGTAGTATAGCTATTGTTAAAATGTTCGATTTTCATGTTTCTAAGTAATTTTGACCATCTCCGAATGGATTATGACGATTCGGTTTCATATACGAAGGTATAACGGTCTTACTATATGTGTAGTTGTTAGTTTATTTATTTTACGTCAGTTTATGCTGATTGGCCAATCGCACGGATCTACAATGGGAGTAATAAAGTTTGAATATCGAAGTATGATTAAGGCAGAGTTCTTTACTTACTTATTTGGTACATCGTTATAATACAGTTGTAAATTTCAATAAATAAATTCAGAAAAAAGTTTGACTGGTTTGATTCTCCTTGTTAAATAATTTTTACTTTTATTGAAAGTATAAAGTAGTGTAAAAACATAAAGTAACAGTACTCAAAATCACCTGATGAAAATCTGCAATGTGGGAATACAAGTTGGTTTCCGTTAAATAGTTGCTCGGTATTTAACAATTTATCTTTAACCTCCATACGGACCATTTTATCCTTCGTGATATCTATACGGGTGACTAAAAATTATTCAAGAAAATGTAAAATAATTTTTTATAACTTTTTGTTAATTGTTTTAATTTTTATATATTTTTATTTTGAAGAGAAAAGTAAAATAATTTGCTCATTCATGTTTGTGAATGTGCTAATGACGAACTAAAACTTGTCTCAAATTTATTCTGGATTTATATATGTATGTACTTAAATATATAATATATTTGCAGGAAGGACAGGGCCTGTACTGGACGTGGTAGTGCCATATATATCATCCTGGCTATGATATACAGCGCGGTCCTTGCCGGTTTCCCAATGGCCCACTACAAATATTGTAACAGCTTCCCTTCTGTTCTCGGTTCAGTGCCTTAGTATTAAACATTTTGTTTGAACTTTAGCGTTCAAAAGCGAATCTCTAAAGAAAAACATATTTATAAAAAAAAAAATATCTCGAGGCAAATATTTATTTTAAGATTTTAGAGGGCTGATATTAAATATATTTATTCTATAATTACAACGTTAACGTAATATAAGATTGTAATTGATTTTGTTGATGACCTAAGATGATATGACTAAACTATTATTTATAAATGTGACTATTTATTTATAAATATGACTATTATTTAAATAATGTCACTGTAGTTTCTAAATTATAACGTTTGTCCACAGTTATTAAGTCTAACTAGTTAGTTCATACAAAGAAGTCTCTTTGTATATCTATTATAAATCGTTCTACATCAAAGTAAATATATGCATTTATATCTTTCAAGTCGATTATAGATAACAAACATAAGTTCACAAATATGTAAGTATCGAATAGATTTATTTTTTTTTTTTAGTAAATAGAAGTTATTTAATTTGAGTACTAGTAATAAAATATAAAACGAAGTAGAAATAATACATAAAATGACCGTATTCAACAGCTGCATAATCCCTGTCCTGAGCTATGGTTGTCAGACATGGTTACTCACTAAAGACTTAGAGAGGAAGATGACTACCTGTCAACGCAAGATGGAAAGAATAATGCTGGTAATTTAATTGAGGAAAAAAATAAATTCACGCCGAATAAGAAAGAATGGTTACCGACGCAATCATCTACGCCAGAAAAATGAAATGGAACTTCGCGATCAGCGCGAGACAGGGATCTATGGAAGAGTATATGCCAGCAACTTCACCTGTAAGGTTCGGCTAGTCTCCGTCCAAAGACTCAAATCCCCCTAAAGGAAAGGTATCATATGTAGTCATATGTAAATACATAATGTTGTAAAAATATTGTAAATAATGAGGAAGTTAATTCTGTATATAAATATAAATAAAGACTATTATTATTATTATTTGAGTACTATTGTATCATCCCAAATTAATATTTGGGTTGGTGTATTTTTGGTAGAGGAAAGGAGGAAATTATAGCAAAAAGAGTAAAAAGTTTTTTTATTGTATAAATAAATGTTTTTTTAGGTTCCGGAAATATGTATGAAAGATTTATAGTTCAGATAATCTTACTAATATTATAAATGTGAAAGTTTGTATGTTTGTCTCTCTTTCACGCAAAAACTACTGAACGGATTTGGATGAAACTTTACAGTAATATAGTTTATACATCAGAATAACACATAGGCTATAGCAAGCGCGGATTTAAGGGGGGGGCGCACGGGGGCACGTGTCCCCCCGATTGTTTTTTTTTGGATATTATGGAGAATCCATTATAGTACATAATTATAGGCAAACCTCATGATCATGGTTGTTAAAATAACAGAAAGAACATGAGTGAAACTATTTGTTTTGATATCCTACTAATCTTACCAATATTATAAATGTGAGTTTGTATGTTTGTCTCTCTTTCACGCAAAAACTACTTAACGGATTTGGATGAAACTTTACAGTAATATATGTTATACACCAGAATAACACATAGGCTATAGCAAGCGTGGATTTATGGGGAGGGCACGTGCCTCCCCTGACAGTTTTTTTTACTATTGTGGAGAATCCATGATAGTACATAATTAAAGGCAAATCAGGAACTTAGCATCTTGAAATTTGCAGATAGGTTCTTTGTATAATTTAAGAAAGAAATTGGGCTAATCCCACCCCATTGATATAATAGGGGTTCAACGATTGTATAGAATCCGTCAGTTTTGAAGTTAGACGTCTGAAATTTTGGATGTACGGGTAACTTATAGTTAAAAAAAAATTAAATTATTTATTTAAAATGTTCTGTCACGAAACTTTACGTGGCAGACCCAATTCCACGCGAGCGAAGTCGCGGGCAAAAGCTATATAAAATATGTTTTTCATTATTATATACTTATAATAATACACTTCTTATAATTTAAAAACTAATCGAAAAGGAGGAATAATTTTAGCATGTTTGCTCGTCAATAAAGGCTCAAACATTAAATAACAAAACATTTTACAAAACCAAAATTAAACATATTTTAATCTTTTAGAGACTATTACAATATTTCGACGATTTTATCACAGCTTAGTTTCGACTGTTTTTCCTTGACCAACATAATTCTAGTACTGGTATTGCTGAGGAAAATTAGTCCATCATACTAGCCTTGTGGTCGTTTCTATCTACAAGAATGTGAATCTTCTATAACTCGGTAAAAACATAAAATGAAAAACCCACAATATTCCTAACTTCAATTCTCGGTTGTTATGTTGTCATGAAACAATGCAGACTTTAATAATGGGAATAGCACAATTGATAGTTGGAAAGTAACTGATTGAGTTGTATTTACAAACATTTTCAAAAATTTATAATATAATATTTCCACAAATCATAAAAATAGTGCATTTTGGTGAATTGTGCATCGTTTCGAATCCACACACATACGAGTTTATCGGAGATCTGCAGTCAGACATAAAAAAGATATAGATTTATTGATTGTGAGAATTTTTAAAAAATATAGATTGATAATGAAATGATTTCAAAATTTTAACTGAAAATAAGTTGTAGGAATGAAAATAGAGATATAAAGAAAGAGACGGCTGCAATAATTATGGGCCTAGAATATGAAAACATCACGAAGAAACCTAAACACATGGCAGGAGTCTCCGTTGTTGCTGGGCTAAAGGCAATATTTATTAATGATATTTATGGATCGATAACCTTCCATAATTCAACCAGCAGTCCTGCCATCCTTCTCCATGTATTTTTAAAATTTGTAAATTATGATTCTCAATCGATTCAGTCCCTGAATAATGAATTCCGAGCACTCAAAAATTTAAAATACGCCCAGATAAATAAAAAAGGTTTAACATTTGTAGAATTAAGAATAACAAATGTGTAAAATGATAATACGATATACATCCATGAGGCTATATAAAAAGAATCATTTAGTATTTACATAAATACTTAAAAATATACATATTATAATAAAAATAAAAATATTTATTTGAGATATCATACAAATGCCATTTGGCACATATTGTATTTTTGGTGTTCTTGGGAACACCTCCCCTAAGGGATTCTCTTGAAAGGGTGTATGGAGAAACCTCCCTTCCATTGAAGGCACATTTTCAATGGGCGTGTTTCATCTCACACCTGCTCCAGAGAAGTTTCAGTCTCCTTGTCGGATAATGAGGTAATCTGTCTGTCAGTAATGATGGTACCAGTAAGTTTGGATGCCCAGCAAGTGAGTCATGAAATTTAATAATAAATGTATACTAAAATGTATGTTAAAGTCAAGAACAACAAAAAGATAAAATAACAGAAACTAAGCGACAAACAAATAAAATAAAAGCACATAAAATATAATACTGTATTCAGGGTGTCCCATTTCAAGTGGAGCAAACGTTTTTAACTTTTTACTGAACAAAATTCAGAAAAATGATTCAGATAAAAGTTGTAGTTATTCAGGCCTAGTTTGAAGAAAAACATTTTTTGTTTTTCACTTGAAATGGTCAATATAGACCTTCAAAAAAATGTAGTATCCTCTTGACCCCCATTTATTTATATTTTTCTGAAATGTACGATCCAAAACATGTAGAAAAGGTATGTAGCATTTTTTTTTTTCTATCTTTCTAATTATTTTATAACTGGGAGCGGAGTGGCTCAATGGTAGAGCACTGAGTTGCCATGCCGGAAATCCTGGTTCAAATCCCGCTGTAGGCCATGCCTTTTATTTAGTCTGTTTGCTGCGGGAGATGGATCATATGGGATCTAGGATCCTCCTGGGGCCCGCCCAGCCTTTATGAAATATTATAATAATAGGGTACCCAAAATAAGGGGGAAAAAATCTGGCGGTTGAGCGTGACCTAGGACAAGTCACCTCCTTGCAGAACCGTTGTCCATGAAACAGTACAGCCTCTACCATGTACTGAACCCCAGACCCTTCATGGGTAGTAGTGGTACAGGTTTTTTTAAAAGTTAAAAACGTTTGATCCATTTGAAATGGGACACCCTGTATAATATAATAATAAATGGAGAAAATCGGCAGTAAGTGATTAGTTACTTCCAATTTAAAAGAGCTAATAATTACAACTGATCAAGGAGCATCTATACGGGAATTAAGAAGGTGTAAGAAAAGCCTGGGCTCAATTATTGGTAAGAAGCATGGTAGATATTAGATGTGATTGAGTTCTATAATGCGTTGGAGCGGGCGAGGAAGGAACGGTGGAATGTTTTGGTTATGTTGGGGCCATTGTAATGATCGGGAATGCGAGATATGTTGCTTTAGGATTAGATAAAGGATTTATATTGTAAGATATGTAAGTGAGGGAGGTTGAAAGTTGATATTTTGGTATAAGAATGAACATAAGAAATATTGTCTACAGATCAATGGTAGAGCCACTTTAACTCGTCATAGAGGCGGGGCACATAATATAGTATATCAATATTATAATTTAATATTATTCGATAACTATAAATTACATAAAATAATTTCAGAGCATTGTATAATACTCAAGTAATACTTTTCAAGAAGCTCTTATCTTATTGTGTACGTTCACAGAAATGTTACCATTAAATACATAGTTCGATGCGAATTTATTAATATTCATAAGAGACATTATCTGTATATTCCTATTCTTCCACAACAAATAGAATGAGCTGAAATGACTATAAGCCGCGAAAGGACATATGTGCCTAATCACATTTTATGATTAAGCTTGGCTGAATTCTGGCCAAAATTAATTTATATCGCTTATAGAGCTTCTAAGGTACGCTATTGATTCGAATTCAGTTGAAGCTATTAATATAACGGTTTGAGGAAAATACAAACTTACTGTAGTACAAGTTCGTATTAATTGGAAGCTGACACAAGTAATCTCAGTGGAGCGGAGTTTGAGATTGTTCCTGTATTGAGTGGGCTGGCAAACTCAGCCCTTCAATTAGTCCAAAACGCTATCCCCACAGGAGTTTATGCGTTCCAACATGACTTGTGGATTCTATTAATGGTATTCATACGAGAGAGAAGGTACACAGTGTTATAATCTATCCCTGTTTAATATTTAATGTTCTAATTCTAATTCTAAATAGTTGAATGTATATTTTTTAAATATAAAGATAAAATAAAATATTTAATTATACACAAGTATAATTATAATTTATTAATCACATATATATATAGAAGACAAATAAAACGATTTTTGTCCGTTATATTAGTTTTAAAAATGTTATACATATATTCGAAGGGTTACCACCTTACACCAATGCTTTGGAATCGAATTTTTGAATTCGGTACAAATTTAAAACAATCTGCTACTCTTAACGACAATAATTACAAATAGTAGAGATCCAAAACCTATATAACGTACGTCACTGTGTATCCTAGAAAAACTATTTGTAGGAATTTTTATTTAATTTTTTTTATATCGATATCTGCCTTAGCATGGATCTTTAAGCTTTTTTATTGAAATATATATTGCCAATTGAATTAAATAAATTTAAATATAGTAAGAAATAAACAAACTATAAAAACAAAATAATACATATAATACAGAAAGAATTTATTCTGCATGTTAGACAACAAATGAAAACTATATAAAAAATAACAAAATAGAAATACGCTTTCTGTAAAGCAGACCTGAAATAAATACTGTAAAAAAAAAAATTATACCCTGTACAGTATAACAAAAATAAATACTGTAGGGGAACAAATACACAATAAAAGCTTCATGTTCAGCAGAACAAAACTAAAAACAATAATAAAATAAAAAACAGCAGATTTCTCTACAGTAAACCAAAACTAAGTATTGTAGAAAAAAATATATATAAAGTAAAAACTTTCTGTACAGTCGACTAAAAATAAATGCTATAGATAAAAGTGGGTACCCTATGGGGTCGTAGTGGTACAGTTTTTTTAATAATAAAGTGAAAATCAACCCTTTTCTGCACAATAGACCAAAAATAAATACTGTAGAAAAAAAATGATATTCGTTCTTAAATTCTTCTAAAGCTTTGAAATTAAAATTGTCTTGGGAATAAAATGCAGAAATTTCCCTTCTAGATTTTGTTGCAGTATATCCTTTGATGAGGATATCATAGAAATAATTCCTCAGGATTTTATTGATTTAGTAGTAACTATAATTAATGAAAAAAATAATGCATGACTTCTGTTCCTTACGAATTATATTAAGGTTTCGTATTTTTATGAAAGAGGAAAAAAATTGTAAAATATAAAAAATAACAAGAACTCCTCAAACATTTTATTTTGTACCGCTGGCTCTAATTTGTTTATAGAGTTTGAGGGTTTATGACGGTTCGTGCAGTTTATAGAGTCGTAACTCACTCCTAAGTCTCGTGCGAATCGCCCGGGTCGTGTGCAAGTTATTGCAGTTTTCGTTTCACCCTAAAATAATGCTCTACCCCCGTTTTTTGGTCGCACAATATTTTCCCATCATGGATCGAAAAATCCTGCGTGTTATTCCAAGTTGCGACCCCTATTGTGATTTTATTTTATTAAATTATAGTTTGCATCTATTTGCAAATTATTCGATAATTTTATGAATTATAATAAAATCATATTTTAT
Source organism: Arma custos (assembly GCA_037127475.1). Lineage (NCBI taxonomy): Eukaryota > Metazoa > Arthropoda > Insecta > Hemiptera > Pentatomidae > Arma > Arma custos. The sequence goes on from CM073764.1 coordinate 100,803,657, forward strand.
AGAAAATAAAATCTATTTCTTCATCGTCATGTTTTGATTACTTAACCTATACATGTTTATTAATTTTTTTTAAATTGTTCTGACTTCTTTTTTCCTAAAATGTTTATCTCTGCCCTAGTTTAATTAAATCATATTTTAAATTTTTATAAGGCTAAAGGCATGTTATTAACTACTAAGCTCAAGATCGCGGGATAGTGGCCCTAGGATTTTTTAAAGGGAGTAAAAAATCCTTAGTTACGCCGTCCTCCGGAAGGGACGTTAAACGGGGGTCCCGAGCCTGTACGATGTCAGGTATTCGTTAAAAATCCCTATCCTAACTAAGCCTGGATAGGAAAAATTTAGATCTCGCAATGTAGCATCGTCCGATTAGCCATAGCAGCAAAAAGTGACGTTAAATGAACAGACAACAACAACAAGACACGTTAGAAATTCTCATTTTTACAAAAAATAAATGTACACAAATACATATATATTATTACACAACCTATGAAGAAGACAAGCTAAATCCTCGACTGAATAGAGTGTGGACAGATGATCAGAGACGAGCAGTTAAGAAGTACAAGACAATTAAAAAGTACTGGGAGAGAAGAAGAAAATGGTGTTTCTTGAGTTATATGCAGTCCATAGATGGTCAAATTCCATAGATAAAAATAAATAAATAAATATATATATATATATACGTTCTGGTTCTTGAGCTCCATTCAGTACTTAAATTTCTTTTGGCGACTTTTCGAGACTAGACTAGTCTCATACTCATGCACTAACAGTGAAAAAATGAGCTTTTAGCAGAATATACAGCTGTAAATTTTAATAAATACATTTAAAAAAATATTTATATTTATTTTAGCGTACCATTTAATGTTTTTACTAAAACCTCATATTTTCAGTGTTAGGGTATGAATATGAGACTAACCTAGTCTCTAAACGTCGCCAAAGAAACTTAAGAACTCAAGAACCAGAACATATAATTTCCATAACAGTCAAGATCAATAGAAACCAATATGTATATATACAGGGTGTTCCATTTCAAGTGGATCAAACGTTTTTAACTTTTAAACAAAACAAAATTCAGAAAAACGATTCAGGTAAAAGTCGTAGTTATTCAGGCCTAGTTTGAAGAAATAGAAAAAAACATTTTTTGGTTTTTCACTTTAAGTGGTCAATATCGACCTTCAAAAAATGTAGTTTCCTCTTGACTCCCATTTATTTTTATTTTTCTGAAATGTACAATACAAAACATGAAAAAAAATGTATGTAACATTTTTTTATCTAGATCATAGATCAAGTAGAAGAAGTATCTGAAGCTCACTACTTCAGTCTGCTGTCTTCACAGAAGGTTTTTAAATGTCCAGAAATTTTCTGAAAGATTCGAAATACCTTGATTAGTATTTCGACTAAAAATTCTTAAATAAAATAACTTAATGCTACATTACGTTTCCTCGTAAAGGAGGAATACTAAAGTAATCAACTTTGAATGCTTTTTCTACTTAAACTATGAAAGATAGAAAAAAATGTTATATACATGTTTTCCATGTTTTGGATTGTACATTTCAGAAAAATAAAAATAAATGGGGGTCAAGAGAAAACTACATTTTTTTGAAGGTCGATATTGACCATTTGAAGTGAAAAACAATTTTAGTTTTGTGTAGTTTTATTTCTTCAAACTAGGCCTGACTAACTACTTTTACCCGAATCGTTTTTCTGAATTTTGTTTCGTTTAAAAGTTAAAAACATTTGATCCACTTGAAATGGGACACTCTGTATATAAGTTAGACATAATTGCTCTGTTAATTAGTTAAAACATTACCGTTAAGTAGTAGGAGACTGCATATTAAATGAAATAATCTGTTTCTTCTTGAATTTCTCAGTGAATATTGAAAATATAAAAATACACTGTTTTCAAGTAGGTTGTCTATAAATAACAATTGAGCCTATTACGTCTTTTCTGGCGTCTTATTACGTCAAAGAAAGCATCTTTGTCATGTTAAATCTTACATCGCTTTAAATCCTTTCTCTTGTATTGAAGGGTTTTTGTCAGAAAATTACTATTTCAATAGCTTAATTTGTATAAAAAGTGTGATAAGCTGTGAACCATATTAACAAACCTTTCGCACATAAAAGAGTTGGAACATAGAGAGATTTTGTTTGAAGAGTAAAATGGTGGATGAAGAAAGAAATAAAGAGATAGGTAAGAGAATATTTGTGCATACCAAACATTATAAATTGAGAGAGACAGATTCATCATAGTGAAATAACGTATAACAAATTTTTTTTTTTCCCATCCTCCAAAATTTTATTTACAATATAATACCAATTTACAACAAATGCCTGAAAATGCATCTGTATAAATCAAAATCCTTCCGTTACCTTTCGGTATTTTAAGGCGTTTCAATGGGCTGAGCCCACTGAAGGTGGTTTAATAACAAAAATAATATAGCAATAAGTTATAAATAAATAATCCCACAGGTTGTCGCTTCGAGTTGAGTCACAACAAGTTTTAACTTTTTATTCGTTTTCCTTTTAATATTTTCCGAAAATACAAGTTATCGTGAGCTTAATATATAGAGAATGTAATTATTGGAAATGTGTAATCTTCAGTTACCATTTCATCTAGAAATGAACGTTTCCACTAACTAACTAACCACTAACATATATCATCTCTACTAGAAATGTTCGTTGAAACATATATTTCTTGATGAAATGATTACCGAAATTTACATATTATCCATAATTATTCTCTTTTTCATATCAAAGCTCATGATAACATGCATTTTTGGAAAATATTAAACATGAAACGAGTAATCGATTAAAACTTGTGGCTCAACTCGAAGTGACAACCTGCGGATCAGATACCAATAAATAAGTAAATAAAAAAACAAAACAAGATCCTATATAGTATAGTAGACATAGTCTTAGTAAAATAAATCTGGACTCAGTATTTACTGATAGAAAAGTGATAACGTTTTGCAAGATCTTTTGTGTGGAAAATATTTTAATGATTGCCTATCAGAGTGCTTAATAAAACTTAGGCCAGAAAAAAAATATCAATTTCCCAGATTTTTCTTTACTGTTTTTCAGGCTTAATATAGTACACGTTATCCCATCTGAGCAAATCTATTCGTGCTTCATCGAAATTTCAACTCAGAAAATTGGAGCTATGAACAAGGATGCAGCACAAACCGTGACTTATGTCCATTATAAGCTCATTTCATTTGACCTCCTTCGCAAAGTATTTTCTTTATCTACATTGAGTACATCGATCGAATAATACAGCCAATATTTCGGCTACTACCTTAGGATCTCCTGCCATCTTTCTGAGTTTAGGGTGTCGATACCAGAAAACTGCCTATGTCTTGTCTTGCTTTGTAAGTTTTTTCATAGTTAATTAGCGTTAATAGAATTAAATGAAAGTTTGAATCAGATATCAGGCAAAGTCGATTATCATGATCAATTTCAGCGAAGAGTTATTTTATGAATACATTCGCCGTTGTCCATGTTGATGTTGATGTATATTGATGCCGGCAAAAAAAAAAAAAAAAGCATTCTTTACTTGTTATTATTCTTTCTCGAAAAAAAAAAAAAACGCTACCGCAGGGTACCGTTAAATGTCGAATCCATTAAAATTCCATTGTAGAATGTTCAAACTGGAAATAAGATGTCTCTTTGGACGCAATCTAAAAGTCAATTACAAAAAAGGGTTTAGTTGCTTTGAATAAAATTAAACAAATTATACAACAATTTTAGCGCTATTAACAAAAATTGGAAGATTAAGTTTCGTTCTAGTGTGTACAGTAATGATTTTTTTTTTTTACATATTATCTTTTATTTTCTAATTTCTAAATTTAATGAACACGGTGTGTGTTGCAATAACTGCTGGCACATCTCAGTGTCAATTCGCAACAACTTCAAAATTCCTTTGTATCGTATAACAAAATTTTATTTGTAATTAAACTGACATTTTAATCTCTCTCTCTCTCTCTCTCTCTCTCTCTCTCTCTCTATATATATATATATATATATATATATATATATATGTATATATATATAAAAGAGAGTGGCGTTAGTTACTGACCTAATAACTCAAGAACGCCTGGACCGATTTCGATGATTCTCACCAATTAGGAATGATTTCCGGCTAAGAAAGAAGAATACCCAAGAAAAATTGAAATCGGTTCAGGTGTTCTTGAGTTATACTCGTAGTAATTTTTTTTTTTTAGTTTGCCCTAAGGAGGGAAGGCTTAGTTACCTGGATAATATTAAATTATTATCAAATTTTACAGTAGTCAAATTTGATAATAATTTAACACAAGAAATGCAGTTCAAGTTTAAGCACACAAAATTGTTTGTAACCTTCACAGCTTCTCTATTAATTTTATATCAACATATGATCTATGAATTTCTGATCACAACTTTTAAATATTATTTATATAACAAAACCCATTTTCGAAAAATTCGCACTTAATTTATTTGTGAACTAAGGCATCGATATGTCCATTGTTAGAAATTATTAACAAAAGAAAAATAATTTGTTGAGATCCCTTTATTAAGTAGAATATTTTGAATTCTTATGCCTATCTTAGAAAGGTGATATCTTATGTCCAGGTCAATATACCAATACCACTATACCATATTCAATACCAAGATCAACTATGTTTCATGTTAATTAGATATTTTTATGAACTAGAAGTAAAGAAATACGTGTTTTTTTATTTTTTTAAAATCGACACTAAAAAAAATGTAAAATACGGGAAATCGTATCAAGTTAAGTTAGAGATGTAAATTTAGTAAGCAGGCTTGACATTTTAACATAATAATAATTGTATTCATGATTTTGCAAAATAATTCCCTTAAATCGAAAACTTATCGATAGTAATTATGTAATTTAATATTTGATAGGACAGTTTATTAAAATCTCTTAACAAAGGGACAAGCATTGGTAGGCTGGCTGAATTCACAAATGCTCTAAGTCATTGTTTATAATATGGTGTTCATTTATGGAATTCAAAATTCACTCTCCGTTTAAACTCAACATAGATTTCTATTTAAAATCAACCCAGACGAAGTCGCGGGCAAAAGCTAGTTTATTTATTAAATGAGAGAGTGAGATGACAAGTAGTAAACGTGATTTTATGAATTATTTTTCTGTAATGCGGTTAATTCATGAGAATTAATAATAATATTGCCCAAAACTTAGATTGTAAATTAATATAAGAGTGAAGAATTAGTGAATCTTAATTATATTTAAGAAATGAGAATTTATCAATAATTCTGTGACATAAAATTTCTTAGTTCAACAGATTGAATGTTACAAAACTGAGGAATAATGGAAAATCTATATTTCATAAATTATAAAAACGCTCCACCATACTCCCTGGGACACGCCACTAATATTTTACTTTGGAACAATGCAATACATTATAAAGGCATTGAATCCCAAGCCTCATTGTTCAAGATCCACCTCCATAACCTATTTACGTCACCTGCAGGATCAGGGGCACAAGCCTGCCATGGATAACGACACCATATATCTCTCCATTATTGTTTTTCTATTTTCCTTCAGAATCCTATATGCTCTCTTATTGAATAAAGTCATTCATTTATTCTCTTTTATCTGTGGATTTCCATAAAATAAATCCACTGAAATATTTCTCTCTTTGTCTTTCCAAGCTCTCGGTTAAATTGTTTTTGCTCATATATATTTCCAGGCTTAAGATGCAAGCACTTCAATAAGTAACTAGATACAGAAATATTTATGAAGTTTTTCCACAATCTTTTATTTTTGGTATTTTGAACTCTACCAAGATATTAGAAAAATCCAGTCATTTTTCCTTACTAATTATATTTTGTCTTTAGTGTAACTTTTTTCACAAAACCATTAAGGAGTATGGGCATACATATATTTTTTTTATTATTTTTTTAGTCACACTTCGATATGGAATTTTTTTCACTTTCGATACCATGAATCGATGATATATTAGCCTTATCTTAGTGTATTACTATATAAGTTCACGTATTGTTGCGATAGGCAGTGCTGTAATTTATGTTTTGACATTACTAATGCTTGTTGTAGAAACCTTGTGGTTGAATACGGAGCTATAGATGAATGGTAAAGGCAGAGAGACCTTTGGTCCCGGTTGCGGCGATTAGATAGGGAGTACATAAAGAGGAGTGGAGTGGAGTGGAGTGGAGAGGAGGCAAACGTCAAGTGCAGTGGATTGGAGGGCCCTTATCGCTCCTGTTCCTCCACAGGATCCTCCTGTCATTAGTGAGTGCCTCGCCCGTTCAATCCACCGTCGTTATTTTCATTCTCCTCCATCGAGTGCTCTTTTCCAAAGGATTTAGGGTCATCTCTCCTCATTGTTATCTCTCCACTTACTGTCCCCAAGCGCTGTCTCATCCTCTCTGTCTCGCCATTTAGGAAAAATGTCCATTGTTTATTGCCTAACCTACCCATCAACAGCAATTACAGCGAGTATAAACGTCAGAAAAAAAATATATATGGCCAATGGTATTAGGGATAGAAAATAAATAATTCTATAAGGAACGATTGCTAATCCATTCCTGACTACAACGATTAAATAATTGCCTTAAAAATATGCAAGCTGTAGTCAAGCCATGCAGATATTTTTATGCCATATCCACTAAATAACAACTGCAGTGTTATATTTGACATGGTTCGGAACAGTGGTTCCCAATTACTTTTGTGCCACGCCCCTCCCCCCTGTTCAAATGAGAACCTTCCACGCCCCCTTGTTCAAATGAAAACCTTCAATAAATAAAAAACAATAAATTTTATTGGCATATGAAAAAGTATTACAAGTATTACATTGAAAACAAAAAAAAAATTTTACTGCTATGGGATACAACATTTTAAGTTTCCATTTAAGTTAAAGAAGTACTTTTTATAGAAAAATAACTGAAATTAATTGAGAATTTTTTTAATTATCAACTGGTCTCGTGCCCCACCCTTTGTCTTGACTTGTCTTCATGCACCTGAGGGGGCGAGCCACCCACCAGGTTCAGAACCACTGATATTGATTGGTATGAATATTTAAATTAACCTCTAAAGCGTTACATTAACAGGTATACATAACCCTCAGAAGCTATGGCAGGCTCTGTAACTGGATGAGGGGAGACAAAACAGTTTTAGGCACGACGGGAGAAAGTCAAGAATCCGGGAACCTCATGAGGTAAGAACTAAAAGATAACGAAAAGGCTTTTGTAAGTAGATATATATTTTTATAACCATTATCACCACTTTAGTTATAGTAAAGTTATTTTATCTCGTGTAAAATAATAAATTGTTTTTTATTTACTATAAAACTCCCAGTCCTTCAACCACGTCCACCTTTGGAGAAGAGAGGAATATTTTTTTTAATCAATAGTGATATAGTGATTCTGTACTTCAGTTGTAATAATTTCATGGTGGGATCCCATATTATTATTTTATAACGGATCAGATCAAAGGATTTAAATTCTCCTGAGATCATTGTTTGATCGAGGGAGGACAGCATAGCAACTCCTTACTAAATTCATTGCATTATTAATTCCTGCTGAGTTCATTTCCTCGCCTAGGAAACACCCAACAAAATAAAAATAATTCTGAATCTTCAGAGAAATATGGTACGAAATAAGTAACAGTTGAGAACTTTGTAAACTATTTTTAAAGGACATAAATTATGTACTTGACGTTACCCACATTAATTAGCTTAATTAATTAATTGCTCGTAAGACCAAGTGAACCGAGAAGATAGCGCAGACCTCGCTCGTAACAAGAGCAATAGAGGCGCTGCAGTGTCGTAATAAGAGATAGTGTAGTGTCCTATCTCCAGCAAATCCAGCTCCAGTCTTGTTTAGTTTTTATTATCCTAGCCATCTGGCTCTCTTCCCATCTAGTACGTTGCTCTGATTTTTGTATCACGGCCAAATGTCCCGACGGAATTCTCGCCTAGCAACAGGAAAATGTATTAATGCGGTAAGGAAACACCACACTAGTTGTTTAAAATACTATAATGCAGAGATATATATTTTTTAGTATGCAGCAATACAATAGAAAGATCATGGATCTGTTTGAGAACTACCTTTTTAGTGAATTAGCCGATATAGTACTACCAAATTATAAGAACTGTAAAGATTAAGTTTACTGCGTTTTTGAAATAAATATAGACATGGATACCGTATAATAATCTAATGATTACATCAGACCTATTTGCGAATCGATTACTATAAAAATGATTAAGAATTATAAGCGAACGCCCAAAAATCAAGGAAATAGAACTACAAAGGTTATATATAATTTTCTAAAATGCTTAAGCAATCTCCGCTTTACTACCTCAACTGGATTTATCCTGTAGTCAATTAACGATTTCCGTTTTTGAAGGCTTCATTAATTCTCTAATTATGGAAACATCGTGACTATTAACACTCATCATTATTTTCTAAGATTGCTTTCGCGATCTCAACCGCCGTCATAGTTAATTAAAGTGTTGGAGATCTCAATTTCGCAAGATCTTTTCCCGATAACTCTGCTGGAGAATCCAATTAACAGCACTGATGAAACATAAAAAGAGAAAACTCTTTTAACAGTCATCTAATAGCGCAGAACATGAGAAAGGATCCGAAGATATTACCGTTTTGATGACTTACTTCTTCTTTATTACAAACGAGAGAGAGAGAGAGAGAGAGAGAGAGAGAGAGAGAGAGAGAGAGAGAGAAGGAGCGAGGAAGAAGAAAGAAGCGAAGGAGAAGAGTAAATGAAAGGAGCAGAGGAATCAATTTAGAGAGCTCTTTGGGAGACTCGGGGCGGAGCTGACTGGGGCTTAAAGGTGCATCGATCGCAACTTAAGTGTCTGTCAAAACAAATAACCTCCAACTTGGTTAACTTGTCATCTTTAATGAAATTGGGATGACATTAGTTCCACTTGTTAATAACCAGCCGGCATCAGAGCATGATAATTGAATAAAAGATCGGTATACTCCCATGATAGAACTTCCCCAGGCGGAAAGAACTGGCTCTGGATAGTGTGCAGTAGCTGTCATTCCATATCGTTTCCAGTGACACTCTGTTCCTATGAATGCTGGATCAATTTAATACTTAGATATTGCACACAAAACACACTTTAGGAACTTTTTTAAATGTATATAATTAGAATCAAAAGTGGAGTGAACACATAACAGCAATAATGTACGCTTGGTAACAACACAACAACAACAGTAAAAAACTATAATCTTCTATAGAGGTGATCACAATATAACATTAAATGTGCTTCAAATAATTGGTAAAAACATGAAAAGAGAATAATAAATATCATTTTTACAATAATAATCATACATTATATACAAAATAGTTTTAAGTCCATAGAGGCTATAAATGATCAGTGGAACAGCCACAACTCTACATCAAAGTATAATCTTTACTCATGTAATTCTACATTACTTATTTGCTTACACTACATTTCGAATAGATCTATCCGATAATAAAAATCTCCTGAATTTTTATAAAACCCTTGCTTCCTTCAACAATTGTGAACCAATTCTATTTCCAGGTTGCTTTCTATCTTGTATCTCTTAAAGCTCTGCTTCGTACACCTGCTTTGCCCTCACATTCTTTCAGAATTACTCCCATGCACTGCCCTCGAGATCTGTGTCAATCATTCAAATACCCCTCCTCATTATCATTATCCCCCCTCCCCTCTTTCCAAGCCGTTTCTCGTTTAATTTTCACGAGGTAGGTCCATATTTCTAATAAACTCCAGAAACATTTCCTTATTATTTATTCTTTGCTGTAGAAAAGTATCTTATGCGCTGTTGTTTCATCACAACTGGACAGTATGATTCGAGTCCATAATTGAGCCTATATAAGATCTCACCTCAATCGCAATGCTACAGTGTCTGATTGGAACGAAGATATGATCAATGTGGGCTAATATTTTAATCTGGGCTAATGTTCATGACTATTACGACTGAATTGGATTTTGCGGCTATAGCCAGTCTTTTTCAGTTATTGCTAACTCATAACATCTTGTATTCTGTGGAAATTCTGATTCACTGCATAACTCATGATGTGATCGAGTACTGTAGACTCGTGATTGGAGGTAAGCCTTCCTCTAATTCTCCGTATGAATGGGTGCAGAGGTAATGCAGTAATTGTTAAGCTATCCCTTGGCTCTTGTCAGAAATCCATAACAGTTTTTGTTAACTTATTCCTTACTGTAGTTGCTGTACCAAATTAATACTTGTCCTCATCACCACCAAACGTTAGAGTATAAACTTTTTTTTTGTGCTCATCTGTCCCCGCCATCTAATCTCCTGCAGTGTCGTCTTGTCATTATTTCTGGACTTCCATCAATTTTTCCTGAAAGATTCCTGGTCTGTGGAGTGATCTTATATTCCGCATCGGAAATTGTAAATTATTATTTGAAGCCAATTTGTTGCAGTTAATAAGGCTCTCAGGTGTTGTGTTGATTCCTTATTTTTGTAGAGCTTCCTGGCCTTGGACACTAAGAAATCATAAGTTTAATGTGTGTGTCAGTTAACATGTTCCACCAATCAAAAGGGCTATGTTCAATAATTATAAAATTATAATTTAAATAACCTTAATAATAAGCTCTGTGTTGTTTTGTTTTAATAGTTTACTAAAAAACCTGAAATACTAGAAGTTACAGGAGATCAGAATAGACTGGAACCGACAGAGATTGAGAAGACTAGAGGGATTGGCTTGAAGGATCTAGGGCTCCTAGAAAAACGGAGTAATGAGGGATCAGGAGGAAGACGGGAGTGATAAAAGGTTCACTTGTTGCCGGGAATCTGTAATCAGTGAGCCATTGAGGACTTGACAGGGGATTATTGATAAGGCTCCGATAGGGCAGCATTATATGCCATTCCTGCACAGTGTTATCAATCGCTTAGCTCCCTCCCAACTGCCCTCTTTGTCTCCTTTATCTCCTCCTAATTATTTATCTTTATCGCCTCTGCGGGCCTGTCGCAATGAAAGGCGCTATCGTCAGCCAGTCTGGGTCTCTGCCCCTTTATCTCCTGCCGTGATAATACTCTACATAGGTTATAAGGAACATAACCTCCCTTCCTATACCTAGGCAAAACCACCCTTATTCTTTTTTCATTTGTATGTTGAATTCACAATTTATTTATAAAATTTCAGTGTTTAACTATATATATATATATATATATATATATATATATATATATATATATATATATATATATATATATATACATACATATATACATAGTATTATTATTATCTATTTATTACGAATAGACCAAAGAGAATCAAGCAAACATTCCTTCATCTTTTTTCCATGTATTCTTTTTTTTTTTTTTGTTCACATTGTCCCTAATTTCTTCAATACTTCCGTCTCCGACTTCACTATCCACTATTCTTGTTTTCAAACATTTTTTTATCTCACACCATTCATAGTGGCTTGTAATCTAGTTGGTCTAGTGTGTCCAATGGGTGTTTAGAACCAGGCATTGTTAGTTCCTGAACAAGCCGCACACTATGTGAACAGAAGCTGGCCAGGATGCCAATGGTTTTTATTGATATACACTCACTGATATCTAAATGATCTGAAGTTCCTATATGCTTAAATATATACAAATGGTATGAAGATTATCAGTTAAATCGTAGGAATATTTAAATTTAAAAAAAAAATTGATTTTTTCTACCGTTCCGACATTTTAATTTCGTCCTTAGAACTTTTAGTACAAAGTTCATTTACACATCCATGATAATATTGTGTTAAATGTGTACTCATTAAATCGCCTTAATCGCATTCATGATAAGTCTTTGAATTCACTAAAGATAGGAAGAAATTAAATTAAATTAATTTTTAATTTCATCTTACTATGTATACGCTTCAGAATCCCCTATCAAAGGTAATATCCATCTTTTGGAAGACTTTTTTAAGAATCAAGCTATTGAAACGTTTCCAATATATAAACTTCTTCTTAATGAGTGTGTCAGAGAACCGAAGAGTGCAAAGATTTGGAAATACATTAAATACATACATTCATTTTAATGGTAGACCAAAATAATAGTTAAATCCATCCAGACTGAAATGTATTTTTTTTTTATAAATATAACTTAACTTTATGCATTATAGAGGTGCGGAAATCCTCAAAACGCGTGAAAGTTTGTCAAAGCCTTAATTCGTGTATAAGCGGTGATTCAAAAAAACGAACATACCTTGTATTCCAATAGATTAAATTAAATGAAATTTTATAAGCATGACTGCTGGATAAGCCTATATGTATTTACTTAAAGTATCTTCTAATATTACTGAAAATAGTGATTATGTATATTTTACTAAATAGGGAGTTGAGCGGTATTGTACTAACATTTTTCGAAGGAATTTAATTTTTGTATTTTATTTTATTTATTAAATATTAATTTTTTCAAAAATAAGTAAATACATTATTATTTATATTTTCAATGTAAAATCACTTTGTGGTAGTTCTAACTAATCCTTCTCATTATGTGAAGCCCAGAGTTTGCGAATGGAATTAATGATAATTGATACATGTTCTTTTTTGCTTCACTTGCAAAACGAACTACCTTATCTCCTTTATGCAAATAGAAAATTAACATTTAAATGAAATAAGAGCAATTATTCAAAATTTCCCTTAAAGGTCGGTGGAAATTGTAATTTACAAGTCACGATATGCAAAACATTCTCACCAAGTTCTGGATTAAAAATTAGATCCTCTTATTTCAAGAATTCAATTTTAAAGTTAATCTTTACGACTTGAGATATTTCAGATGAGGAAATTATAAAAAAATGTAGAAGCGCGCCCACACATATATGTTTCTATTTATGATTATTTCACAGTCAAAACATCCTTTTCAGGTTACAAACACTGTTTTCCTACCCCTAGATATAAGAATAGTATTAAAATAAATATAATACCCTAAGATTTGGCCAACTAACTCTTTTTTTCGTAAAATATTTCCGTCAGACAATGTCCCTTAATCTTATAAATAGGGTTTCAATCTAACACTCACGTGAAACATAAAGAAAGAAAGACATGAAGATTAAAAGAATTTTTCAACTAAGTATTTGGTAAAATTTCTTAACTGTACAAGAACAATTTAATTAATTTTAGTTTACACTATTTACATTATTTGAAAAAATTATCCTTTGAAGATGATGTTTTTAATAACTGAAATGAAAAGAAATGTATTGTTTTTCTCCATTAAGTATTTTTTATTCCATTTTAAAAATTCACGTGATTTTACTTTCATGACAATATTATTGTTTGGTACATATAAAAAATATATTACATTTTTCACTGAAGTCGCTGATTTAAATACTCCATATTCTATTAAAAGATTTTTCGTATTGTGAAAAGGATATTAATGAAAAATAAAGTTATTTCCACCTCCTCCCAAATAAATTTCCAATTTAATCAAATTAGGTGTACTTCAAGATGTTTTTATTAAGAGTATTAAAAAAATTAATAAATAAAAAACTGTCGTAAATAAAATAAACATAAGCTGAAAATGCAGGGTGCGGCTAGAGTTACTATATGATGTAAAAAAATTGTACCTTCTTTGCTTGTGAATATTTCCTTTTTTTTTATATATATATTTCAGGAATTAAATTTGGGAGAATATATAAAAATGGAACGCTATACAATTGCACAAAGAACTAAGATTGTTTTTCCATTCCTTGGAAATTTTAGTTCGATAGTTAATACTCAACGTGCATACAGAAGATTTTATGGTGTAAGAACTGCTCCAACGGGTCCAACCATTCGTTCGTTGGTGGATAATTTTGCTGAATTTGGGACTGTCGGAGATTCAAGACGTATGGGCAGACCTCGAACTGCCAGATCGGTCGAAAATATTGATGCTGTGAGACAGAGCGGTGCAGAAAATCCGGAAACATCAACTTTATTATTATCAATATTGAAAAGTAAAAGACAGATAATTTCAATTTCTGTTTTAGTTTGGAGATTTAAGAGCTTTTCGCTAGAATTTTTCCACGGTCTTAACATTTATGTTAGGTCTCTTTTTACTTTTCAATATTAATATATTTTGTGGAATAGCTATAAGTCCACTGGTTTCTTGATAAAAAAACAGTGACAGATAATTTCAATTTCTGTTATAGTTTGGAGACTTAAGGGCTTTTCGTTTGAATTTTTCCTCGGTTTTAACATTTATTTAAGGTCTCTTTTTACTTTTTAATATTAATATATATTTGTGGAATAGCTATAAGTCCACTGGTTTCTTGATAAAAAAACAGTGACAGATAATTTCAATTTCTGTTATAGTTTGGAGACTTAAGGGCTTTTCGTTTGAATTTTTCCACGGTTTTAACATTTATTTAAGGTCTCTTTTTACTTTTCAATATTAATATATATTTGTGGAATAGCTATAAGTCCACTGGTTTCTTGATGAAAAAACAATGACAGATAATTTCAATTTCTGTTATAGTTTGGAGATTTAAGAGCTTTTCGCTAAAATTTTTCCACGGTCTTAACATTTATGTTAGGTCTCTTTTTACTTTTCAATATTAATATATTTTGTGGAATAGCTATAAGTCCACTGGTTTCTTGATGAGAAAAAACTGACAGATAATTTCAATTTCTGTTATAGTTTGGAGACTTAAGGGCTTTTCGTTTGAATTTTTCCACGGTTTTAACATTTATTTAAGGTCTCTTTTTACTTTTCAATATTAATATATTTTGTGGAATAGCTATAAGTCCACTGGTTTCATGATAAAAAAAACAGTGACAGATAATTTCAATTTCGGTTATATTTTGGAGATTTAAGGGCTTTTCGCTTGAATTTTTCCACGGTCTTAACATTTATGTAAGGTCTCTTTTTACTTTTCAATATTAATATATTTTGTGGAATAGCCATAAGTCCACTGGTTTCTTGATAAAAAAAACAGTGACAGATAATTTCAATTTCTGTTATTTTTAGGAGACTTAAAAAAACATAATATCTTAGGCATAAGTAAGAAAATTAATTTAAAACAAAGCAAGTAATTCGCTTCGTTAATGTCATATGAATATGTTTTAAGATTTTAATAACCTTCATTCACCTTATTCCTTTTCAAACACTTCATCAAATAAGAATAATTAAAAAAGCTATCTATTATATATGTTTTGAAATTTCTTTTATTGTATTGAAAGTAAAAGTGAAAGAAGCCCCATATGTAAATCCTTTGTCTGTAGGTGAGTCAATATACATTCTTTTCGGACTCCCCAGTATTCTTGAGCAATTGACTTATTTATTTGAAATTTAAACTATTCATTTTTTTATACACATTTCATTTTTTTAGGCATACTTAATGCCTGCCATTGTATATTGCAATTGCCATTGCACTTGAAAATTATTAACTCATCACTTTGAATAGCTAAATAAATATATTTAGTTAAGATTCAGCCTGTTTGTTTATAAATTATATATTTTCATTTGACCTCTATTCCACAAATTTAAATAAAAAAGAATAATTGTACGTATAAATGAATAATAATAAAAAACACATGAATAATTTTGCAGTCCCAGTGAATAAGTGGGTAAGTTGAATATCGTCCAGAATGAGTTAATTGTATTGAGGGAAGCGGAATCGGGTCATTCTGTTATTTATTTATCTTGGGCTTGAAATGGAGTTTTAATATAAACAATAATTCCATTTTAAGCCAATTCCTAACTTATCCCCCTACTCATAACGAAGATAACACGATTCAGCTTCTCTAGAAAGAAGAACCTTATTTTAGAGGAAATTCGACTTGAACACTTATTAACCGGTGATGTAGAATTATAGCAATAAAAATGATTAAATTTAGAATAAGGTTCATTGAACATAATAATTATAATCTAATTGCCGGATAATTGAACAGACTAATACAATTATGCCTGTATAATGTAAATAACGCAATAACATAAAATACATTACTTTGTTGCGGCAATAACTTAAATAAAATGAGGCAAAATTGTGTTCCACAATAAATAACAAATTTGAGTCCATCCCTTCATTATATCAATCTAATTTCCCAATAATAAGGAAAATTAATCAAAAGTCTTGTCTTGAGTTCTAAAAAAATTCATTTAAAAATACAGATAATTTTTATCAAATAAATCAACTGGGGACATCAGTCTCAAAATTTGATAGATTTAAATAACAGAATAAATGAGATAACTCCGCTCCTATCTTGTTCTGTAAAATGAGATCTTGGCATGCAACTTGATCGCGTTATCACAAAAGGTGAAATCTGTCAATAAATTGTACAAATAAGGGCGGAGCATGTCAACCTTATCTAGCCCTAGGCACGAAAGGCCCTTTGCTCCATGAATCCTTCATTTTAATTGCAACGAATTCCACGAATTTGCATATTACTACACGCATATATGTTTACACACATACACGTATATACGTATACCAGTATAGGCTTAGCTAGATAGTTCTAAAAAAAAAATAATAAAAAAAAACCTGTACCACTAAAATTCGTGGACGGGTCTGGGGTTTAGTACATGGTAGAGACTGTACTGTTTCATGGACAACGGTTCTGCAAGGAGGTGACTTGTCCTTGTTCACGCTCAAGCGCCACATTTTTTCCCCTTATTTTGAGTACCCTATTTTATAATATTAAAAAGAGGCTGGGTGAGCCCCAGGATGGTCCTACATCCTATATGATCCATCTCCGGTTGCAAACTGACTAAATTAAAGTCTTGCCCGTAGCGGGATTTGAACCAGGATTTCCAGCATGTCAACTCACTGCTCTAGTAGTGGCTCTACCACTGAGCCACTCCCCTAGTTTTAAACGAAAAATGAAAACTGATGATAATATTTCCTATCATGAATTGAAATATTTACATTGAATACGTGTGTGTGTACGTGTATATATGTATAGGTATATTTAGATTTATGAAAAATTAATTAATTTAGATTCATAAACCATAGTAAAATCCAACATCAAAACTTGTATTTAATATATTCTTGTAGATCATTTTAATATATAAATATTTAATTAAGTTTTTTATTTAGACCCGACCTGAAAATATTATGAGTGAATGGCATAACAATATTAAAAGAACTGACAATATTTTTTTTTTTTATTGGAGAGGAAAATGTTCTGAGTGTGAATCAAAATAATTTCGTAAATAGGAATAGAATATTTATTAGAAACCTAATTACAAATCTTTATTATGGCTTAATTGTCACAAGTGTGGGAGAGTGGGAGGAAATGTCTGTACAGAAATTTACATCATAATTATAATAAATCAAATTATTAAAGTATACGTCAAAGGATCGAGAAAGATTATTTATAATTAATACTTCCCTCAACATAAAGGAAAAATCTTTGGCGCAGAACACTCTTGATTTCCCTACGGATATGACGATATTTAAATTGCATACTATGTAAGGTCAAAACTATTTAAACTTGGAATATTTTTCCTTACCGGATTAGGAATAATATTATAGTAATTGGATAATGGGCACATCATTGCATTTGTTATCTATTAAATAACTAGTTGTACATGCTCTCCAATTTCCAACTAAAGAGGAAAAGTGAGAATAATCTTGAGATTAGAATGAAATAAAGATATATCAATTTACAATATTTGGCTCTTAGGAAGGACCGCTATTAATAAAACCATAAGTTTGTTTACGCATAAACTCCTACTGTATATTTTTCATTTATAAATATCACCATGTATTTTCATTTCGAAAATATGGTTAAATATATGAGGTGTTCAGAATCAGAAGCAGAAAACTCCGTAATTTCAATATTTGAAATTTACAATTTTTTCGCTAGTGTTGTCTACCATTTTGTCTGCAATTCATGGTTTGCGCCTTATCTCTATCCCAGTCCAGCTCTGAACTCCCAAAGGAAAATATTTTATTAGAAACTATGGGAAAGGGTTGCATAAAATGTAGAAAATATTTTTTTCTAGACGCTATTGCATTTTTTCCCTATACAACACATATCTAAAACATAGTTTATATTACATTTTATGTTTCGTTAATGTTATAATAATATTTTCCTAATCACTGGTTGAAAAATCATACTATATTTACTACGTACTACCCAATAATAAAAAAATAATCATCTGATTTTTAGCGTTGTAATATACGTTTTCTTTTGAAAATACTGCGTTTAGATAATATTTTTTAAAGATATAAGTTGTTTGACTTAATTTCATTACTAGCTTATTCCCTAATTAAGTAGTCCATTAATTATAATTAATTATAATTATGTAATTAAAGTATTCTCATAGTCATGAAGCCACCGAATATATATTTTTTCTCAATTAATTAGATCAGTTATCAACGAAGTTTAGCTTTTATTTAATTTGTGTTTCATTAATTTAATTTTTTTCAATCTAAAAGTACATCGTCAAGGTAATGAAACCTTTCAGGATATATGTCATGAACGGTTTAAATACATTTTCACGGAGTTTGCATGTTTTAAAAGTGCCTTGGAAGCCGTATGATAGCTTCATGTAGGTAGAAATGTTCAGCAAAGTAGTCTAAGCTCTATAAAAAACAAACAAGCACATATTAAAGGGACTTATACTTGATAGCGTTCTCAATAAATAGAGGTTATTTACGGAACAGTTAGATAAATATATTCAATTATATATAGGTAAATTTAATATTAAATTAGTTATTGGTTTGTTGATTAATGGAGCTATTTATTGGTTTAGAAATAATAAAAAAATATCATTTTTATAATTTATATCTTTTTTTTATTTTTAGATGGTATATTTTTTTAAATATTTTATTTGAAAAGAAAAGATTTCACCAGGACCGGGACTCGAACCCGCGTATCCCGCTTATCCGTCGTTGTACTTATAGGACCAGTGAAAAGAAAAGATATGTCTGACCAAGAAGCGAACCAGGAAGGCTGAGGTGGCTAAATACCACGACGGATACGAGGGAGACCCGGGTTCGAATCCCGGTCCTTGTCATATCTTTTATTTTCAAACGAAATATTTAAAAATATCATTTTTAATTTAGGTATGATAATGGTTCAAAAAAGGAATAAAAAGAAATGAGCTTTAAATATTAAAATGAGTTTAGAGACATTACTAAAGAATCATATCAATATTGCATTTAATCAGAGCTTTTTTTTTAGATTATATTTATTTATTGATATTTACAAATATAATAATATTACAACAAGTAAATGTGCTAATATGAACAAATGACATGAAAACAAAAAACACTTGTGGAGAAACTACCCATCGGTAGCACTCCAATAAAGTTCTATAGTAGAAGGTCTCGAGGCCATCTTCTTTTGAGACGCCTCGGAGGGTTATCAGGAATAGTATGGGAAGCAAGTTGAGAGACTAGCGGATTCAAGTGTGTATGGTGCTTGTCATGGAGGGATAGGTATCTAGTTTGGGCCAAATCAGTAACATATGGGATATTAAGATCATGATGGATGAGACTGTTTGTGACATAGTAAGGAGCATTGAGGATTTTACGAAGGATTTTGGATTGTAAGGATTGGATACGAGATGAATTGGATGGTTTAGTAGAGCCCCAAATCTCAACTCCATATGTCCAAAAAGGTCTGATAACTGTCATGTAAATGAGTATTTTGTAATTAATTGGGAGCTTAGAGCGTTTGTCCACTAAATGTTGAAGTAGGTGAAAACGTCGAGCAGTTTCTTGTCTTTTCAGTCTTCTATGAATCAGAGCTTGAAAAGATATTTTAAATTTTGTTGTAATAATAGTTGATAAGGAAAACAAGAAATAAAAAGGAAGATAAAATCAGTCGACGTATTGAGCGATTTGATATAACAATTATCATATTTTACTGTAAAATTTTAAATGGTAAGGAAAAGAAAGAAGGCTCGGTTTGGTTCGTGCGGTTTCAAAAATGTTTCATATAACGCTGTCATATTACATTATGCTAAACTCGACTCAAAGTTTTACTTATCATAGAAAAAAAAATGAATAAACAAAACTGGTCTCTTTAGGGAAATACAGTAGTCACTGAACTAAAGCTATAATACGGTTATATGTACTTACAACATATAGTTGCACACTATGCAGTGAAAACAATACTAATTCATGGACACTCAAAAATTAAAGGAATAGAAAATAAGTGCTAAAATCCTCAAAATATTGAACAAGTGAATTAAGAGGGAGCGGAATAGCTCAGTGGTAGAGCCGAAAATGCTGGTTCTAATCACGCCGCAGGCAAGACTTTTATTTAGTCTGTTATCAGCCGGAGATGGGTCATAGAGGATCTAGGACCATCCTGGGGCTCGTCCAGCCTCTTTAATGTGGGTACCCAAAATGAGGGGAAAAATCTGGAGATCACAACAAATCACCTTCCTGCACAACCGTTGTCCATAAAAAAGTACTGATCCCCTGATTCTTCACGGGTTGTAGTGGTACAGGTCAGGAATTAAGAGAGAGTGCGGATTAACTATCATCAGAAAACCAAAAAAAAAAAAAAAGAATAGAAACTATGAAAAGATCATAGGAGCTGTGCTTAGAAAGAGAAATAAGAACATAGGAAAGTTAATAAAACAAATGGAGAGGATTTGGCACGAACGTAGAAAGAAGACTGGCTTATCATGAATACAGTTTAAGTTCACCCGCTCTCTTAAATAGGCAATATACAATAATACTAATTTAAAAAATATTAATTATTGCCTTTCCAGTTCTTATAATCACATTTATAGCTTATTTAATTTATTCCACTTTTTATTTTTCACAGGTTTAGACATTCAAATATTTATCTGTTTTTTTTTATAAACAATCGTAAAGATATAAAACTTGTAAGCGGTTTAGGATAAGACTACAAGCCACAACAAAACAAAAAAAAATTTATTTCCCTCCTTAATATGTTCGACTTCTTCATTTATTTCCCTTTATACATATATTAATTCAATAGCGTATGAAATTCTTGAAACATCTTCCCTATTAGACACATTTTCGATTTCTTTTAGTGGGATGCAGTCTTTTTCTTTCTTATTTCCGCTTGTAGCTCATAATCATTACCGCTTTTTTTTATTTTTGTGTTCATCTTCCTAGTCTTAGCCGAAGCCGTCTCTTGGCATTGAGCAAAAAATAACTACACTATATATTTACATAGTTTCGGCAAGTGAAACCGATGGCTCAAAAAAAAAAATGTTAGAAAATACTATTACATTTTATGTATTCATCCAACAGTTCTTTTTTTGCTTCTATGAAGTCACCGATCTTCTAAATATTACCGTAAATCCGTTATAATTCATATGAGAGCGCTATAGGTATTTTAAGAAAATTCGGTATGGCCTTGTTCAAAATTACAATATTTAAATTTAATTCCATTTTATACTTTTTCTACTAAAGAAAGAAGCGATAATTTAAGGATATTTTTAATTCACAGAGGTATAAATTTTTCCAGGTATAGATTTTGCCAAAAAGATACGTGCTACCCCAAACGCCGCATATATTTGAGCCCAGATGCTACGAGGGGAAATGAGTGTTCCTGGAAAAGACTACATTCCAACACACGAGAAATGTCTGCAGCATTCCAGGAACGTGACTATCATGGCGATCATTTTATTTTCCTTTTTTTTTTTTTGGTTATTCTTAGTAAGGATCGGTTGTTGAAACTTTTCCATCTACATTCCCTTCTACTAAAATTTTCAGTTTAGTACTCTGAACATTCAAGTTGTAGGTTTCAGCTTACAAATTAGTAAATTGAAATAACTCTATTTTTTTAATAGAAAATGTTTTATAAACTATAGATAGTCGGATAAAATAATTTTATGTTCATTATTGTGGACCACGCGTCTCAGAAAATATAGGTTTCACGCTTTAATATTTTTCTATAAACTTCATGTTTTTTAAGAAACCGTGAGTAAAGAATTCTTATATTCTGTTTGAATATGATGATTCAATGAATGTGATTATTCATCTATTCGATTGAAAACTAGTTTTAAACCAATCTCTATATAAAAAAAAAATTGTACCACTACTACCCATGAAGAGTCTTTGGTTCAGTACGTGATAGAGACTGAATGTTGTATTGTTGTCTACAATCATGCTCAACCACCAGGTTTTCCCTCCTATCAAGTTTACCCACTTTATAGAGACTGGGTGAGTCCCAGGAGGGTCTAGATGCCATAGAATCCATCTCCACCCGCTAACAAATTAAATAAAAGTCTGCCAGCGAACAGGATTTGAGCACAGGACCTTCGACATGGCAAATCAGTGCACCACATGCATATAATTATTAATAATTTTTAATATTGAATTCCTTTTTGAATATTTTGGTCTTTAGCATGCCTACATCAGTGTATGAAGGCACAAATCTAAGAGTTATTTTGTGAAGATGGGGATGAAAAAAAATTAAATGGAGGGCTAAAAAAGAGAGATCTTCAGTGACGTAACTGAATAAAACTCGATAAAGGATGTTCAAAAGCGCATTAATTCCTCATAACCAATTTGATGGTTCACCAGTGAAAAATGCTTACTTTGACAGTTGTGAATAAGTATATTAAAAGAAAATGTTATTTTTAAAATGTAAAGCTAATGTTATTTTGGTGTGAACACTTTAATTAAATAAATTTATATTTTTATGAATTTGAGATCTAAAGCTATATCACACTTTTTCAAATAAGAATTCTTAAGCTGTTTATTTTTACGGATTAATGATAAGTGTACCCTAAAACTATGTCTGGTGTATTCAATAATCAGGATCTTGGGGGAATAAAAGAAAAATTTCTTGGTTGCCTACCATCTTTTCTCTCTCATGATTTTATAATTTTTAAAAAATATCAAATTGAACTCTAGGAATAGAGCTATTTTGGGATTTTTGGAAGAAAATGTTGATGGAACTCTTGTTATTGCATTTTCGCAATTTATAGGAATTATCATTATTTTTTTAGGACAATTTTATTGAAATGGGCAACGGAAGAAAGCCATTACGAAACTGGGTTTTCAAAAATAAAAGGTCCTATAGTTAAATATAGAAAAATATTGTGTTTTTTATTTCTTATTTTATTTTACTTTCCAAGCGTTATGGAATGTTTATAAATGTTTCCGAAAAAATAATAGTAATAATAATAATTCAATAATGTTAAGAAACAAATAGAGTGATGAACAAAAAATATTATTTTATCTTAAAAAATTGTGGGTGATTTTAAGTTATTATCATAATGACTCCAAATTAACCAATATCAGTCAATAAAAAATTTACGATTAACATAATTTTTTACGATAGAATGAATATTTTTTGTACGCAACTCTATATTTATGTTCAACTTTTTGAATATTATTTTCTACGTTTAGTTTGGTTTAATAACAAATATAAATAAATAAATATTAAAGCGTGTTTTTTTGTTTTGTTTTTGCGAAAAACACGAAACTCCTCAGTTGATCCTACCAGTAGTCCTATGCTTGTCTCAAAGATTAAGCCATATGTATGCCTTAGTACTTGGCACATGACACTGCCGTACCTTCGGATATGAAAACTCGCTAATCTTAAAGTTCCTGTGAAGGTTAAATGTATTTTCATCGGTGCTTGAGAAGTGTGCAAAGTTCATATAGATGTTTTGAATTGGCCCAAAATCGAGTCCAAAGATTCCGTTACATACGACGAAGCTATTAAAAGCGCGAGAAAAAAATATCATACCTCAAACTTAAAAAGACTTGTCAAAACGTTTATGTAACCAAAACTGAACCACCCTTTATAAATCTTAATATAAAAAATAACTGCCTGGGCGTACTAGTTGGCCCTACAAACACCCATTAAATCCCCATTGTAGCCTATTAAATCCTATGAACCTAGAAAGGGCTCTACTACTGCAGAGAGCGCACTACTACTAGCTACTAAAGCTCTACCCCCTAGCCTCCATAAACTGACCAGGGATGAAAGGGGACTGCAGATAATGGCTGCCCTAAACCGCTTACATACACCGCACTAATTAGCTACTTATCGCCCGTCTCCTCGGATTGGTCGCCCTGCAATTAGCAAACAACGATTTGCATGTTAGCAAAATTTATGCAGAACAGCCAGTTTGGCCCACTTTGTTAAATCTACTAAACCATAGAATTATCATAAGCACAGGCTCTAGATGTTCATCTTTGGGTAGACATTAATTTTGATATTTTTTTTGGTTTACTATTATTACGAAAATGATACCTACATAATAATATATAGTGCGATGAAAGAGAAACAGACTCTTAAAAAATACATCGTACAACTAATCTTTTCGAAATTGAAAGTGATAAATATTAAAAAAATAGTAGGGATTATATTATTAATATTTATATTTTCTATTATTATATATTTTCAATTAAAATAAACCCTACAAAATCGAGCCACTTTTGCTTCTCCGTACGTATAGCTTCGTATTCGGTAGTAAAAATTGACATCGAATATGTATTTTCTAAAAACTATGTACTTTATTTCGGAGTATACTTGGACAAAAGATGCATAGAATATACATACAAAATTAAAAATAAAAGAAATGACAAGACGCTATACAAAAACTTTCAAAGTTAAAAACTTTCTTCTGGACTACAGATCTTCACTGGCCTTACGAAACTAACGACTAATCTACTACACTGTGCTAAAACCTATTTATTTGGACATGGAATCGAACTTAGTAGTTCAGCAATAAACGTACATATACACAAAATACACAATACAAAATTCTAAGAAAAAATGTGAAAGCACATTGGTTCATTAGCAAATACAGAATATTCCACTGTCTTGAGCCTACGGTTATGCAGGCAGGTGATTTGCTCGAACTCACGCTCAATCACTTCTTAATTATAAAGACAAATTTGTAAATGCTGGGTGAACCCGGGATACTCCGCTAAGTACCTCAAATTGTGCATATGTACTGTTATAAGAAACATTAAAATAAAAAATAATATTTGGCATAATCCAGTTTGAAAACTTCTATTTTGTAATAAATTATTTCTGAACAGTAGCCAGACTTTAATAGCTATTGAATAAAACATCAGTTGAATAATAGTTTAATGTTAAGAGCAGGCACCCAGCCCTTTGAAGAAATTACATAGAAAATAAAATAAAGTAACAAAACATAGAAGGAATACGTTTTATATATCCTGCTAATATAAGCATCATATATTTTCTCATTAAAATTTATTGCAGTTAATTCGAAACAGATGTTGATAAATAAATGCTCTTTGAGAAACTTAAAGAATGTTCTTAAGCCATTGCGATCTTACAGAAGAATTACAGATTGGGCACAATATTTACATTTTTATAAACTATGAACTCATTCATTTTAATTAAATTAAAAAATTGTTTTTAATGATTTTTAAGAATTAAGTTATTTTTTTCTTTAATCTAGGGTTTAATAATCATTTATTTGCTATACTATATCAATGAAATATTGTTCCTGAATAATAACAAGTCCCATAAATTCTAAACATAACCTGAAAAAGTATAAATATAGTAATAAAAAGTATAAATATAATTAACTATAAATAGAATAAATAAAGCATTATTAGTTTTATGACATTGAAAGAAAGAAATAACATAGGCACAACACTGTTTTGCAAATTCAGCTTACTTTACGCCGTTCATATAAATAGCTACCGTACCCACACGACGACCAGGTATTGCTAAACTTTAGCCCCTTAAAAATAATAATACTTCTGCAGGGATTCTGTAATAACATCAGAATATTTCTGTACTTCAGAGATACACTACTGCAAGTAGCATTTTCAAAGTTTTTAAGGAGAATAAAAAGAAGTTTCGCTTTGTAATTTTAATTAATATTTAATTAATTAATGTGTTAAGATGCTATCGTTTGAAATTAATTACCTGCTGACATATGAAGAACTACATAGCTATTAAATTATCTAAATAGTAATTTTATATTCCATAAAAAAATGGTACAGATTTTAATTATGTTATATGACGGTTGATAAATTTATATGCGACTTTATTGGAATTATTGGACCAGGTAAAATTTATATAACCAAGTTCTAAGAAATGGTCAACCTCAGGTTACCGACACAGCTTGTAAAGACCTTGACAGAAATATCATTGCTGAAAAGTCGACTTGTTTGAATCATTAGAAGTATCACTTTGGAAACATTAATTGAAGAGATTTTGGCAAGATGATTAAACCATCGGTGATTGATGAGCTGTCAAACGCTTTATAGAAGCTTAAAAATCGCCTATCGCATAATAGACAACCTATATGCGAAGCTTCTCAAGAACTATAGTCAGTTGGAAATTGATGGAAACTAGACTTGATTATTCTCAACATTCAACAAACTTTTTAAGTATAAACCCCTAATTCATATGGCTCCCTATATGGGGTAAAAATGTCGACAATTACAAAGGTATTCATACGTACTAAACTCTACTATTTTTTTTAAAAGAAAGATGGTCAGAAAATATATGGAGCCATGTTCATTAGACGGAGTACAGTTAATAACTTCCTCAGTGAACCCAATATTTCGAAGGTAAATAAACGAACCCAACTGACCAAGGTGAATAAAGATATGGATAAGAGAGGAAGCGAATGCTGACGTAGGACAGAAGAATATGTGATGAAGAAGAAAACCTGGACAGGTCTACGTCTTGCACCGCTGAATTCGCGATGATGATGACTATGAAAGTTCTGAGGTTAAGTAAAATTGACCAATATGACTTGATTAAAAATATATATTAAATAATTATTTAGGGCATGGCACTATCAGTGTAAAAGGATAGAAGTAGGAAAAACTTGATAGACAAAAAAATAACTGATTCCGGATGATGGAAAGAACTCGTTTACTCGACACAACTTTTTCAATTTAAAGCTTTTTCTGTCGCATCGCGTGTTGTATTTTTTTATCTTAGCGATAGCTTTTACTATCAGCAGCTATAAAATGAAATGTTTTTATTGGCTTAGGGAGTTAGAAGTGTAGAAACAACAATGAATATAAAGTTTTAGTCTCACTTTTTTTTTATATTTCAATTATAAACATGCTTCACTTTATAATTTTGTATAATTATTGGTCAGCTGTTATGATTTTTAAATATTTTTATTTTATATGGTTCACTTTATTTCCTGTTTATTAAAAAAATATTAATTCTAACATAATTACAGAAATATTAAATTGCATACATATTTTTATTTTTTCAAACTGTGAAAAAAATGGTTATCTTAGTTGAATTGAAAAGAAGAAATTTAGAAACGACATAATACGATGATGTAGTATCTTGTACGCACAAGTTGTTAGTTCGAATATTCCAGCAGGCTAATGGCAACTCACATTGACAGAGGATCAATGTGGTGTACTGTTTCTAAGACAACGTTTCAGCAGGGAGGCGATTTGTCCGAGATCCCGTTCAACTACCGGGTTCTTTTATTCCCAAGAGTACCAACTTTATAGAGGCTGGGTGAGCCCCCCGTGGCTGTGAACAGATTAAATTCGATACAGGGTCTTCAGCACTGCAATACAGCGCTCCACTGAGCTACTCAGTCCCCCGTCCCCAACGAACACTGAGTGTTCAGGGGCTTTGGTTTGAAATGATAAAAAAACTCATTTCAATCTGATTTGGTTTATGTGGCTCAAGTATAAAATCTAATTCAATTTACTGACAAAGACTAAAATCATCTATAAAATTAAAAATCTTTCATATTGTGTTAATATAACTATTTGTGTATATATGCCTACTAGTTAGTGTGCCAATTTAGTTCGACCTGTCCTGCACATTCGTTATCTGTTAACACCGTTGAACTAGTTTCATAACTGATTCACGATTTTCTTTCGTAGCATATACAAGAAGAAGGTCTCCATATCTTCTAACAAATAATTTGATTGAATCGCTAACTCATTTCATTACAAAAATAAACCCTGCACCGCTACAACTCTTGATGGCTATGGGGTTCAGAACATAGTAGAGAATGTACTACCGTTGTTTCTTGGACCACCAGATTCCCCCCTTATTTTCCCCCACTTAAAATAGGCTGGGTGAGCCTCAGGAAGATCTTTTTATTGGACCGATCTCCGGCCACTAACAGGTTAAATAAAAGTTTGTCAGCGAGCGAGATTTGAACCTAGGACCTTCGGTTGCGGTTAGCAACTCAGCGCTCTATCGTTGAGCCACTCCATTCTCTTTAGTTAATAAAATAGACAATAAGGCTATAAAATATTTGGTATGCCACTAAATTTGTATCATTCCTTTTTCTTTCCTAAGTTTAACTCTTCACTCGCAGTTGATTGTGAAAATAATTATCAACATATTCCATGGCAACAGGAAAGTGACAGAAAGGCATGAATAATTAACAATGAGATCTCTCATTCGTCTGTTCGTTGATTATTAGTCTGTTGAAAACGTTAGTTTTTGTTTGAATATCGGTACGTTCTTTAAGTCAAAATAATAGAGATACAGATGATGTAAGTCGATGGTTGTCAGTATCCCTACATAAAGTTCTGCAGTATACAATTATTTATTAAAAAATATTGATACTCCTGAATTTACAAACCTAATATTAAATAATTTATACATCGACGAAGGAGACCTAAAAAAGGTTTGCGTGTAGAGCGAAGAAGATATTATAAAATAATTAAAATGATTGGCGTGCCGTGGAGAACCCTAGCACCTTTATCTGGCCCCTACAAATAAAATATTGAAGAGTCTCGTTCCAGAGGGGACCTCTAAACAAATATAATCGCTGTCCTATTCAGATTTCTATGTCCAGTTAGAAGGTTGAATTTTGAATTAAATCTATAAAATTCATGAAGGCAGGAACTTCTTTGTTCTTAGATGAAACTGTTGTTTCGTTATCGATAAAATTGTAGTTGTTTTCGTAAACATTTTGAACACTGTCTCTATTTGAAGTTACGATCTGACCAATACTGTTCCTATTCATATAATGCAATGAGATTAATTAATTAGGCAATAAAGATGTGTTCAACATTTACAGACTCCAGCAACATTTCATTGTGAATCTTTACGCACTTTGCATAACACTTTAAACTTCGTTTTCATTCATTCTTAAAAGTACTTTCCATCAAACATTATACCGTAATAAGCACCAGTTATACTGTGAACAGTATCCAGTTTCTAATAGATTATTTATACAGATTTATAAGCATGCTGTAATGTAAAATTTTCAATAGATTTCCTTAAGTAAGCTCATCTATCGAACGAATTCGTGTCAAATGTCACCTGTGGTATAGTGGCCGTAGGAATTTTCAAAGGGAGTAAAAATTCCTTAGTTATGCCGTCCTTCGGAAGGGACGTAGAATAAGAGCCCCGAGCCTATACTTTGTCAGATACATGTTTAGGATCGCTATCCTAATTAAAACTGAATAGGCAAAATTTAGGATTCCCATTGTAGCATTGTCTAATTAACCATAGTAGTATAAAGTGATGTTAAATGAATAAACAAGCAAACCGAGCAATTCCAAACATTTTTAACTTTACGGAAAATTTGGGATATGTAATCACATTTTCTTAGCCTCATATTTTTAGGATAATGTAACATTCAATCCGACTGACAGATGAAAAATTAATTAAGGTGAATTAAGAAAAAAAAGATACTTTTGGTTTTTCGTATTCTGACGACTTCTAGTGGTGCATGTAGAGTGTAAGGAAATGTAAACAGCAAAATTGAGTTTAAAAAAATACAAGCATACACATTTAGAAGTTAGAAAAAATAATAATAATGCATAGTAAAACACTAGGCCAGATATGTGTTAACGATGAATGAAAGGGGAAAAGATTTATAAACGTGTAAAAAGGGTATATAGATAACTAGTAGGAATTGGGAAGGAAAATTAGAGTACTTTGTAGCATATTATAACACTAATAATTTCAAAAATGTCCGTATAACATATTTATGAAAACTTGGGTAACATTGCGTCGGGAAAATTGCTGATCCAAGAACAAACCATAAAAACATCCGAGAGGGAAAAAATATGGAAGTATTTTATAGTGGTTATGCAAGCAGCTTCAAATATTTCAGCCGAACGTAAAACTATGTCCCTGGCCCCAACCCTCTTCTAAAACTATCATAAATTTATTTTCCAACCGCTGCTTCGGCTAATCAATAAAGTTTCTACCGACTGTTTAACTCGTCACCTCGATCAATTTTTAATTAGGAACAGGCTCATTAAATATGGCGTAATGGTTGTCTTGCTTAAACTTTTTTAAATAATAAAAATAGCAACATTAGATCCTAATTTTATTTCTTTAGAATTCTGATGAGTTAATTTTTTTTTTAATCACGTGTAGTTCATTATTCATTCATGGCCGGTATTACTTCATATTCTTGTTTGTAAATGTATTCTTTGAAAGCTAAAAGAAAAATAGTACCAGAAATATTCCTTATTTTTTTAATTATCGATGATTTACTCCTAATAAAAGTATTGATCCGTGTATTTTTCCCCCTAAAACTACAATAGAACAAACAAAAATTAGTTTATATGTTATAGTTTATACTAAGGGTTTGAATTTTTGGGTGACATTCTCGCATCACTATGCAATGTATCAGCCGTCTTAGTTCAATAAGCTTATATTATTTTATAAAAAAAAAAAACTACTACCACTTTTTAAAATTAAAATATCCAAATGAGGAGTTTCCTGTCTTTATGACATTAATTATATATATTTTTTTTATGAAAAAGTTCATAACTTTGAGTACCTCAATGTACATTTTAGTTTATTCAACCCTTTTGTTTTATTTAATCTAATTTATTGAGCATATTACAAACTTTCCATTATTTTTTTTTGTACTCGAATACGTTCGCAAAAGCGCCTAAAAAAGTGTAAAGTATATATATGACTGGTAACTTTTCTGACATTTACAAGAATAAAGATATTTATTTTTATTTTTTAAAGAGAAAAGATAGGCCCTCGACCGGGATTTGAACCCGGTCGAGGGCCTATCTTTTCTCTTTAAAAAATAAAAATATTTATAACTCATAAAAAATGACCAATAATTATAAAAAATTATAAAGATATTTATTGTTTAGAACACTAAAGGGGCAACGGAAGACAGTTTTTCAATACTTAAACGTCGTGCGGGTTTAGTAGCTTCGTAGTTTGACGGGGCTGGTCAGGACAATTGGTGTGATCACGGAATAGGCTAGATTTAATAATAATAATAAAGTCTTTATTTATTCTGGGACCAGTTCGTTAAGAATAATAATGCAAAATTTTTACTGAATCATTCAAAATAATTTGATAAAATCTTATTTACAAATTAATAATGTATTTCACAATGAAGATATATGATTAAAAATTTCAAAATCATAAAAAATATCAGGATAAACTTTATTGCTTTATAAACTGGTACTTTCAAAGGAATTAAAACGAATTAATGAAATGTACTAATAATTTAGCATTTAGTTATTCAAATTGCAAAATAGGTAATAAAATTTATTTAAATTTAGTTATTTCTTCCCTTTTTCTAACAAATGATTAGGAAAATATTACAATTACATTTTAAAACGATTTCTAAATCAAATTTTATAAATTCATCAATAACAGTTTAAGTCAATAATAACTTTCTATTACATTGTGACAATTATGTTTTTTTTTTGTTTATTGTTTATGTGAAGTTTGAGTCTTCATTAACATATTTCACAGAATGACGACTTCGACAAATTAATTGTAATATTTATTTGACGATTAAAATAGAAGAGAAGATAAATGATATTTAATAAAAACATAATAAAAGAAGAGATGGTGGTATAAAGGTAAATATAGTAAAAGAGGCGATTTTAGTATGAAAGATAATGTTTTTCATATTTTTTATTGAAGTAATAAAGTACATAGAAACATGGTGTGGAATTATATTTATTATTCATGTCTCGTGAAGAAAGCTGTATAATCTGTATTTTTAAAAAGGGGAAAAAATGTCTGCAGTAAATCAAGAGTGTTATTTCACCGATCTAGATGAGAAATGTATGTAATGAAATAACTCGGATAAGAGGAATAGCATTTCTTTTTTCCGACATTGATCTAAAACATTCTGAAAAACCGGTATTTCTCATTAAGCTCTCTAGAAGATAGGTCAAAGAACTAAAAAAAAAAGTTTGTAAAATATAAAAGCTTTAATTATTTTTATTTTGAAGAGAAAAAATTTGCCCTGGCCAATGGGAATTCGAACCCGGGTCGTCCGGTTTAGAGCACTGCGACGGAGTAGCAGACGACCCGGATTCTAATCCTGGGAAGGGCAAACATTTTTTCTTCAAAACAAAAATATTTAAAAATAATCACTATCAAAATAATAATTAATACAAATAAAAGCTTTAATATTATTCTATATTGTTATATATTTTTTGCAATTGAAATTATTTAATTACTAGCAAAAAATACATACTTTACTATCCTGTTAATTTAAATTAAAATAGTCTATATGCGAAGGCATTACTAATAGATCACATATCGACTCAAATCACTGTTTAATATGAAATGTGCCGAAATTACAAAATAGCTAACTGTGTTGTTGATTCCTAATGTCAATTTATTTAGGGATTAGTAAGTAGAGATAAATAATTTAAACAAGAAAGTAAATATTGCTTTTAGTAACAAAATTTCGAGTAACTTATTCAGTGGACGTCCTTGGTTTAAACTAAATAGGCTTAGAGGAGCGCTTAAATTAGAATTTGAATTCTGCCTACATTAACTCTTCAACGGGTACATATATTTCCCAGTGTTCTATCCTAAATTAATAGACGCGTATTATACGCATAAAGTTACATCTTATTAAGTTTACATTGTATTTTTTAATTTGATATTAAAAATATAAGTTAATTCGATAGTTAATTATGAATCCAAAAATATAAAAGTAGAAATTAAAGAAACGAAATAAAAGTTGATTTTAGTAAGTCCTTAAACAATATATTAATATACATCTAGTTCCTATCTTTGTGTTCAAGTTATTTTTAAAATTTTCCTATTATTTTATTTATTTTTCCGAATGAAAATTTATCAAGTAAGAGAATCGTAAAAATTATTAATTAAAATTTTCTATTCTTTTCACGCTAAAAACAATATCTTCAATAATTTAGTTTAATGTACTAGTTGGTATTTACTATTCGTGTTCAGAGAACCATTTAATAAAATCTCTTGCTGAGTATTCTCGGTGTTTTACTTGAAATATTCTTTATTATGTTCTGGAAAGCCGTTACTAAGATAAATAAATAAGTAAATATACATATATAACAAAACAATAAAAGAATATCCTTAATAATTTAACCTTTGATTTATTTGTATATATTATTTATTTATTTATCTTAGTAACGGCTTTCCAGAACGTAATAAAGAATATTTCTATAATACTGTAGAAAAATAAAAAGACCGAGAACATTTAGGAGTTACTGGAGATTTTATTAAATGGCTCTCAAAACACGAATAATAAATACCAACATGTACATTTAATATACTTCTCTTTATAAATTCCTATAAATATATATATATATATATATATATATATATATATATATATATATATATATATATATATATAAACATTCTAAAAATGCATTGAAAGTTATAAATTGTGTTTATTTTAGTAATATTACTTTTTCTTTGATTCTTTACGGTCACTAATATTGGTCACTTATAATAAAGGAAGAACAATACCTCGGTGTATTAAAATAAAGATGTGGATTAGTGGTTTATACAACATAAATGTAATTGAAGCACTAGTATAACGGGTGTATAGGGTTGTGTAATACAGAGAACGTAACAGTGAAAACCAATCAGCACGGAAATAGAGAACAAACGGCTAAAGGTTAAACTGAAACGTAGATGGGATGATTGTGTAAGATCCTACCTTAAGGATATATGGAAGGGTGAGATACAGTAGCGTGAGGGATATAGGCAGCGGTAGTTGATATTGGAAACGAACCTTTGGTTTCAGAAAGTGTTTTTGTTGTTATTATTATATTATCAACATTATTATTATAAATAAAATTATTCGCAGAAACATGAATTGATGTCGATTGTTATTAGTTTTTTTTTAAAATAATATTTCATTTATGCCTATCTTGGTTAAGTAATTAAATAAAAAAATCCTAGGTCACTGACAGATTTCGCGTGATCTTGGCCACTTATCTGAATGAGAATAATTTGATTTATCCGAGCTCTTTTTTCACCGGATTATAACAGAATGAAAAATGATTCCGACTTCTTTTTCTGGATGTTAGACATTATTAAATGGAGCGGAATGGGCAGGGATTGATGTTTTCGTGAATAACAGTTAATGGAGTCATTAGAGTTATTTACCCCATAATATGGTTGACGTCTTAATATTAGTTTCAGTTGATATTCGTAAACAAGTAATTTTTTTTCTTTTTTTAGCTTAATTACGTTTACTTGAATAAAATGAGGGGTATATAGTGTACATGACATGACCTCGAACGCAGCTTCTCGTT
Organism: Arma custos; assembly: GCA_037127475.1. Lineage (NCBI taxonomy): Eukaryota > Metazoa > Arthropoda > Insecta > Hemiptera > Pentatomidae > Arma > Arma custos. Next base: position 100,838,009 of record CM073764.1, read on the forward strand.
GCTAAACGATTCGACCTTCTTCTCCATCGGATCGCGCATTCTTCTAATCAGTTTGTTTACTATCTGGCAGGATACGGGATTGCGTCGATAACTGCATATTTTCACACTGTAGCTGTAATATACGACTTGAAAATCTACCTAAGAAGTAAATATTCTTAATAAATAGTTGATAAAATTGAGGAGAGATGTACCTGTGCGTACTTGCTCGCTACGAGCCGACCCCAGCGCCTCAGGGCTTCAGCAATACTGGTCGATTCAGGCTCCCCGGCCAACAGGTACCCCCTCCACTTTTATCCCCACTACATTCTCCAATGGATCCCTCTCTGTTAATAAAAAATATACTTATATCTCAATTACCAATGTAACGTCTAAGAATAGGCGTTACTTCTTATTCTGCCAAGGACACTTCTCGAACTAATCCATGCGGAAAAAAAACTGCAAAACTGTAAACGCTTATATACACAAAATCCAGTGTTCTTGCTATATTGCTAGCTTTTATTTTTCACAAAGTTTGCAAAATTGAAACTAAAACTTACATATAAAAAAAAACTGTACCACTAAAGCCCATGAAGAGTCTTGAGCTCAATACTCGCTAAAAACAAATGCGTGTTTAACCTGTCCCACAACAAACATTAAAGGGTCTTGACCTTAATACATCGAAGAGACTGTACAATTACTAAGACATCAGTTGTACAGAGAAGTGACTAGTCCTAGATCACGCTAATACCATGTTAACTCCCCTGTTTTGGGTGCCCACATTGTAGAGGCCGGGTGAGCACCAGGAAGCTCTTCAGGTCCTATAGGGTTCATCTGAGGCAATAAACAGATTAAATAAAATCTGTCAGAGACCGATTTGAGACCGGGACCTTCGCCACAGTAACTCAGTGCTCTACCACTGAGCCACTCAGATTCAAGATACACCTGATACATCTGCAGACGCTTTATCCACTAAATAACAAGGACAGTAGCTTGCACTTTGTATTTGATTATGATCCAGTTATTGAAAATCCCCCAAAGAAACGGTTTGCTGTAAAGAAACGGTAATATATAATAATAAACAAATACATCGGTTTGCTACATTCCCAAGAGTCTTGGGCTCAGTACACGAAAGAGACTGTACTTTTTCTAAGCCAACGGTTTTGCAGGGTTTGGCTAAGGTCATACTCAAGCACCAGGTTTTTCTATTTTGTTCAGGTTGATTTCCCAATCAACTGATAGCAAAATAAATAAATAAAAGTAGAATCAAACATGATGATGAATAATTTGATCATAGTTAAAAAAAAGAAAGTAAAAATGTATACATTAATCTAAATATTATCAAACTTTAAATTAAATATTTCATATTGAATAATTATTGATTGACCGTATAAATTATTATCAGGAGAAGATAAATTCTCAAACAGTAATAAATCGTTTAATAGAAATCAAATTAAAGAAATTCATCTCTAAACTAAAATTCATTTAATGGTTTTCGGTTTCCATAAATTAACAGTCATGTTAATTTCTATAAGTAATAAGAGCATGTTTGCATTATTGTTTTTTTTACGGTTATTTTAATTATTTTTTTAACTTTAGATAATTCTACGTTAGCAAAAATGCACAGCGGCATCAATCAAATAACAAATAATAATAATACAAAATAGTAATTATTAATTTACAAATACAAATATATTGATGTATTAAAATATATTAATTACATATTCTAAAAACGGATCAATTATTTATTTATATCATACCATATTTTAGTTTACACTCTGACTCATCATCCTACGGAATTCAAGGAATAAAATTATCTTTCGGTCCAATTAGACAGTTTTTATTATTTAAAAGTTCTAAGCTCCTTTAAAAATGAATCTGGAACTGTCAGACTTTTGCGTGGAGGATTCCATTACCCTCACCAAATGATATCAATCATCCAGATTAAAACATTCAGCGCTTTGCATGAGCAGTTTGTAATATTCAAAAAATGTAGCAGGGTTTAATAATTTAAATTAGGAGTCGTTGAAATGGGCACAAAAGTTACTTCATCTATAACGCGATTACTGCTTTTCTACATTCGAAAAGGGATGGGTCGAAATCGATAGAAACTTTTTCTAACGATTTGTGATAGATTAAAGTTATTGTAGAATTGTTATGAGCGGTTTATTATTGTTATTAGCGGTAGGGTATATGAAATATTCAGACCATGGCGATATAAAATTATATAAACTATAACCCTTACTTGGTTTTAGTACCATTTTAGTATGAAGTAGACCCATTAAAATCTCAGTATCTGGCCATTAGCTTATTTAAGAAATAAAATAAAATGTTACTATGAAAACCATAAACAGTCTGTACGAAAGTTAGTTGGTATGAAAATTATACTTTTTTGTGCATTCTTGTCCTGCTATTATTGACAATATACGGTTGGTAATATGTAGGCTAAACCGCTCCTATCAGTCTATACATAAATATATCAGTAAGCAATGTAATATGTACATAAGAATATAAAGAAGTAAAATTAATGAAAGATAGGCCAAAAAAAATTAATCATTTATTGGTTCAAGATTACCTTGATTCTGGAGGCTTGACAGATAGCGAAGACCTGTCAACTCAAGACTTATCAACGTAGTACTTAAATAAGTTGTACATAAAGATGCAAACTAATAATTACAGAGCCCGGACGATCGGCATTGTCTCATATAACTAAATAGTAAATAAACTTGTAACACAAGTATTAGTACAAATTTGAGTTCGATATTTTAATGAACATTGCAATATTAATGGATAACTGTTTACTCTTAGAACTCTTAATATATATCCATTTTAAGATTTTAATTACGATTCTACTCGTGTACACGCAGCGGGTAAGTGAGGATAATATTGGGAAATTTTATCCCGCATCTCCCAACCGGAAGAGCTGATAAACACTGTACGAACAAACTGGGTTTCCTCATAAAAGACAGGTAATTTAAAAAAAATAATAAAAACCTTTATTATTCCTCATAGGCGTCTTGGTGTTAATAAGATTAGGAATATTAGCTCTCAATTAATTACAAAATACTCATATACATAACTGTTTTGTTTTTTTTACTTTATAAACACTTTATTTAGACATTACAATCTGCCACCTGTGGGCAATAAGTAATGGTGCTATGTATCTACAATCATTCCATAACAAAACAAAAAAGTGGTATAAACAAATTAAAATAAGTGAATGTAATAAATATATACATACGCAACATATATAAAATAAAAGGAAATTAAAGCAAAAATGATAATAAAATAAAGTCTAAATAAAAATAATAAAAATAAATAGAATAATGTACACATTCAAACCTTATTTACAATTTGCCTGGGTCCCCGAACAAAGCTTCTTCCCCAGGAATGAGGGCAAAGCAGAAGCTCAGAAGGCCCTTGCTCCCTTTTCCAGCCGCGTCACTGGAATAAACTCCAATGGAAGCTGGAATACATAAGTGTAATAAGATTTATTTGGACTTAAGGAATAGAGCTTTAAAGCTCTACTAAGTCATCGAATTCCTCTCATATTCAATCCTTGCAATCCAAAATCTTTCGTAAAATCATCAATTTTACTCTTTACTTTGTTACGAATAAAGTCATCCACAATGACAGCCCCAGTTGGCCCGAACACGATATCTGTTCTTTCATGGCACACTTTATTACCACTCATGCCCACTAGTTTCAAACCTCTTCGATTTCCAGACTCCGAGGGGTCTGAAAAGAAGATGACCTCATGACCTTCTAAATTCAATTTGTTATCTGAGTACTACCAGTGAGTAGTTTCACTACTTGCCTTTATTCCATGTCACATTATATCATCCATTCTATTTACTGATATTATTATAATACAGCTATAAATTTCAATTAATAAATTTAATATAATTTTTGATAAATTCAATTATTTAAAAAAATCGACTTTTAGGAATTGATTTCGATTTAAAGATAATTTATTCCAAGTATATGTTCTGCATTTTCGTACTATTGATTCATGAAAATTGTACTTTGGTTTATTTATTTATTTTCCCTTTTTTGATTTTTTTAAGCTTGTATTAAATATATTGCTTGTTAATAGAAGACTATTGACTAGCGTTTGTGGAGTTAAAAGAGCATTATCTTTATGTTATTTAAAAAAATATATTTTCCAACTTGTTATAAAATTATAAATATTCAAGTTGGGATAAAATTCATTTTTATTTTATTATTGATCATAAAAATTTGAAGTTAGCAAAAGAATAAAACCAAGAACGCGTTTTTTGTAAGAAAATAAGGAATTATGATGGTAGGTCTAACGCTAGGCTGATCCCCTGATCACTACCTCCCTAGTAATAATAAAAAATAATGTTAATGTCAATAAATTATTGACTTATTTTTTTTACTAGGATAATTATTAGATCACATTTATAAATTATATATTCGAGTCGATTGTCTATCTCAAATGGACTAAGAGAAAGTAAGGATATAGAATCCAACGGATTATTAGCATATCATTGGGTATAAAGCGTCGCTTCGATGTAGATCCCGTTCAATGATTGGATATTCCGGAAAGTCCATTAGTAACCAAGAATTACTGCTGCTTTCGGAGAAATCTCTGTTATCTATTGTAATTTATGGGCTCAGACCGAAAGTTATTTTCAGGATCTTCGTAGAACCTAAATTTATTCCAACAAATGCCAGGGGTCATCTGCGAATCATGGCGATAGCTATAATTTTCATATGTTAGTATATATTTTCTAGACGTGTTAGTCGAAAATAAAGTTCCGTTTATCTCTTTCAATCGCTTAGATATAATCAGGTCATTAGCATGGGGAAATCGAATAAATGATAGATTATATTTACTATCAACCGTTACAATCTAATGAATGATTATTAATGTATCTCCGTTTCAGATACATTTCTTTACGATATTGTATCTATTACATCAACACATTACAGTTCTTTATTAACTACGCTCAAATAATAATGATCACTATTGATACTTATGCATAATAGTTGTAGATTGGAACAATTACTTATGAGAAGTTTGTGCTGAAGTATTAGCGGATCGTAAGCCAAAAAAAAAACCTGAAAAAAATAGTTGAGATAGACGAGAGCTTACATTTCATGATTCTGATCGCATGTTGCATTCTTTGCCAATATAACTTTCTCTTGAAAACAACAGGCTGCATCTTTTTCAGTTCTAGTTAAATTGCAAGTTTTCATCTTTTTTATACAAAAATTAAGACTGAAGAAAAAAATTAAAACTTGGTTTGTTTGAATTTATTCAGAGAAGAGACACATGGCCTCAAGCATTTGCGCCCTACTAACGGAAAAGTATTCCCAAGTCCCTCCTGGGGCTCGCCCAGCTTCTATAAATTGGTTACCATTAATTGTAAGAAAAACCAATCGGTTGAGCCTGATCTCTGACAAACCGCCTCCCTGCACAATCGTTGTCCTAAAAACAGTAATGAAACCACCAACTGGTATTATTGTAGTCATAAATATTTAAAAATATATATATTAAAATTGTTTTTTCTAAAATGATGACAGTCTAATGTGAGCCCCTAAAAGTATTAAAACTATTGATAATCAACAAGTGGCAAGTATAATTACTATGTTTTAAGTATTTACTATTTGCTATGTCCTCTTAGTAAAATTACTCTCAATACATGTTTATCGCCTCTGAAGAAACTTTAAGATGTGCCCCAGAAAGGAAATACCTCTTTTTCTATTTTTTGGGGAACAAAGAAAAACTTGAACTAAAAACACAAAAGAAGACTCTCAAGATTGTGTGCGGTTGTGGAGAGCCTTTACTTTTAAATGTGGGCTTAGCCCTTACTTTAACCATTCCTTACCATTTTTCTCTCACCAATCTTCTACAATAATGTTTAAGTTGATATTAAACTACCAGTATACTGTCCATTTAAAATAAATATATCATCTTCTTACTTCTTAATATTTGATTTCTAAATAACATTGTGAAAAAGTTATATTTTTTATATTTTAATAGCCCCTTATTCTTAATTATATATATATATATATATATATATTCCTGTTATATATTATATATAATATTCCTGGTTAAAAATGGGCCTTTACTTCCTTTTAATACAATTACAAATTTGTATTTTTAGTTTACAAATACAAATAATTCTATACGCCAATAATACCATGATTAATTATTATTTTTTCAAAGTCTTAGCCAATAGTTTTGTTTTATTGATTCATAAAAGTTTAATTTGCTTTTTATTAAACTTATTCAATTATCATCAGGTTTCTTGTGGTCTCTGTACAATTTTTATTCGATTAAAATAGATATCTTAATTATCTCGCTTCTCATAATAACTTATTTAATATTATCAATAAAAAACCAAAAGCATATAATTTAGGAAATTGAATAGTTATTAGCATTTATACATAGTTAATAATTTTGTAATCTATATAGAAATAAATACCAGTTGTATGTTTATATTAATCGTATGAATCAGACAATTTATGACATATATAGATTATTCATTTAACGTCACTGCTATGGCTAATCGGGCGATGCTCTAGGGGAAGCCCTAAATTTTGACTAGGCGTTTATAATAAGATAGGGAACTTTGACGCGTAATGCACGGACTCGGGATCGACATTTTACGTATCTCCCGAAGGACGGTATAACTAATGAGTTTTTACTTCCATACTTTTTATCCTAAGGCCACCTGCCGGGCTGCGAACCCGCGAAATTGGGCATAGAAGGTTGTTATGCTAACTATTACACCACAGGTGATCCTGACAAAAACTATTATTAATAGAACTCTGATCATTACGCTAAAACAGAAAATGATATAAAAAAATGAATCGTCATTTGTAAAATGATAACCATTTAAAAAATATATAATTATATGAGATTAAGCATTTAATTATATGAGGCCCCTTTTTCATAAAAAAAGAAAAGTATTCAGTAAATGTGTATCAGATAAAAACGAAATAAAATAGATTATTCTGATGAAACTCTACAGCCGTGGCCATAGAAATTTCATCACTCAAAAATGATGGAGGATCTCCTTAAACCAATGTTTTTCTTACCTTTTGATGATTTTAAAATGTTTTGCCAAGGAAAATAGTATGTTATAAAAACCCAAACAAAAAGTAAATAATATCCATAAAATGATAAATAAAATGTTTAGTGTTAACGAGGAATTTAAGAAAAAAATTGTTTTTTACGTACTCAAATGAATTTATTTGGAAAATTGTATAAAAACATTAAAAATATATTTATTGAAATATTAATATGAACTAGTATTCCGTCGAACCACCATTAGCCTTGATAACTGAGCCGATCCGGTTTGGCATCAATTTTTTTATGATTTCGTCACTTATCTCATTCCACACCTTTTCGATTGCCTGTTTTAGCTCATCTTTATTCTTAGGCTTTGCAATATTAATTTGTTTTTTCATTATCATCCACAAGTTTTCACAAGTTGTTTCAGTTGTTTCAGTTCCACAAGTTATAGGATTTAAATCAGTGCTATTGCCTGGCCATGGCAGCGTGGAGACCTCGTTTTCTGTTACAAACTGCTTAACCTAACTAAAAACACAACGGAAAAAGGCAATAAAAAATGATATATCTTACAGCTAATACATTTTTTTAAATTAATAAATAATTAACTTGCCGATTTGGGTCTATGGTATGGAGCAGAATCATCTTGAAAAATGAAGTCTCCGCAGTGTGTAAGATGGGAATTCATTGAGGGAATCAAACTCAATTTTTTCTGCATTAACCGTCACATCTATGGAGTTTATTTTGCCAATTCCAAAGTAGGAAAAACATCCCCAGACCATCACACTTGTCGGATGTTTCACTGTGTTTATAGTACAGGATTCGTCAAATCTTTCATTTGGCCGAAGTTTTAATTATGGAACACCATCAGAACTGAAGATACTGAATTTATTCTCATCTCAAAACATTACTTTACTCCAGTCGTCAGATGTCCAATCTTTAAAATTCTGCGCCCAATTTAGGCTAGATTGTTTCATTTTTTGTTAAGAAATGGCTTTTTGGATGGTTTTCTTGCCCGTAAACCTTTTTCTCATAATCTTCTGCCAACCGTTTCTCGACTTGCTTCTGCTAAATTGCTATCTGCTAGATCATTACATATTTCTTAAGCAGTTTAGAAGATATGTTTAAAGTATAATCTCATCATCATGCGATGATGCGATCTAAACGCTCATCTGTCTTCATTTTCCTTCCAGTCCCTTTCTTTGGCTCGGTAGATCCCTGGGAAAGATTTTTGTTTATATTCTTACCAAAGTGGATTGGTTGCACCTCAACCTCCTTGCTTTGCTGGAGTAGAGCTTTGTGGCTCCTTTAATCCAGCGAATTCCTCTCTTATGCAATCCTTACAATCCAAAATCCATAATGCTCCTTACTTTGTTACGAATGACCAAAATTCATTTTATCCTAAAGCGTGAAGCTATCCTAAGAAGCGTGGGCTACTTGTTGTTAATTGTTCTAAATATCTTATTGATTAATATTGCTAAAAGTTGAGTCAATATAAAAATATCTTAAAACGTAAATGAATTTTTTTTGTTTATCACACAATTCTTAGTTTAAACTTACTGAATATTATTTTCTACTTTTTAGTTCTGTGCCCTATTAAAGTGTGCTTTCTATTTATTTATACAATTGTTTTTCCTTTTAACTTATTTCCTCCTATGGTTTACCATATAATATCTTGGTTCTTCCATATAATCTCCTTGACCAGATACAACGTCCTATCACAAAAATGTAGTCTGGATGCTGAAAATGAATCTGCTTGATGTTAATCTCAATCACTCCATGCTAGATACATTCTATACCAGAAAACCATGTGCATTTTAGCTCTATTACGGAAACAGCAGCTGTTGTTTTTAACAATATATGATGGATATGTATATATTCAAATATAACCAAAAGCCTTTAAAATTCTGGAAAAACAAACCAGTCAATTTTTCACCAATTCAGGCATCATAAGAGAACACACCAAAAGAAAAATCACATCTAAGACGACAAGGTACTGCACATTTCATATCAACAGCTCTAACAGACTCATCAAATCCAACAGACAGAGACTTGCTCAAACACATTCCACAAATACCTTTATTATGGTTTGAAAAGTGAGTTGTTTGTTGAGTGTCCTGGAGCAAGGTTGCTGTCTCTATTTGATGAATCTGTTTATGTGAAATTTACTGTTCTTTGTTTTGTTTGATGCGATTTTTGGTTTTCCAGTATTTTAGAGACTTGAGACTTTGCTTTTTGGAATTTTTCCTACTCTTTCTCACTCTTAGATTTGGAATGGAAAAATCTTTAAATATTTACCTAATCTGGTTACCATTTATTCTCAAGAGGTACATTCTTATAAAAAATTTTTTATTAAACTGGACTTCACTCTTTATTATTAGGGTAAGAGAAAAAAAAAACATTTTTCAGTCAATGTAAATTCCCGATTCTCAAATTATTCAAGACCTTTCGATATTATGGTGTAATTTTCAATCTTTTTCTCTCTGCATCCTTAAAAAACTCCTTTACCGTCATAAATCTAAAAATTCTTGAAAGTCATATTTGTTTTCCTAAAAATTGTGGGGATCATTTATCCTCCATGGTCAAAACAATATAACAACATTACTCAAGAGGCTTTGATCTAACTGGATTTTTTTAAATTTATCAAAAACAATTATAATCAAAGGGAAATATTGATTGATATGAATAAGAATTATTAGTTATCCAAGTTATTTTTGTTTGTTTTTAGTGAAAAAAGAAATTCATAACAAAACCTCTTAATAGACATGAGTTTAAATGAAAAAACATGATTATTAATGGTAACCATTAATAAATATCCACTTGGTGATTTTCATCATCTTAGAAGTTGTTCTTTAAATTTAAATAATTGGAAAACCACTAATTCAAAATGTTAACGATTACTGCTTTAAGTTCTGCTAAAGCGAAAATTCATTTGTTAAAGAAAATATAGTTATTAAAATTAAAAACTATTTTATTGTTTGTAATTGCCATTGGGGATCTTAACAATATATATATATATATATATATATATATATATATATATATATATATATATATATATATATATATATATATATATATATATATATTTAACTTATATCTTGAATATTATAAATATTCATACTTTGGATTTGGTTTAGAAAGAAAGAAAAAACCGATATGACAGAATGATCAATGGGCAGTTTATTAAAAAATTGTTCTGTTATATATTGTTTATAACTATCCCTATATTATTTAATCAGCTTTATAGATTTCTTTTCTTCTTTTTTTTTCTTTGGCTCTAAGGCTCTAAAGCCCACAGTAATGTACAGTTATGTTGTTCTAAAGGGACTTGTTCCAGAATAAATAAATAATTTATTATTCTTATAAAAGAGAAAATCAGTGATAAATCTGTGGTTCAAGGTAGTATCCTTGGTCCAATCCTTTATACAGTTTATACAGCTGACATCCCGACTCATCCTAATACTATCCTTACAGCTTATGCTGATGATACATGTGTATTATCAGTCAACACCAATCCAGTTATTGCATCCCAAAGCCTCCAATCCCATATCACTTATCTTGAAGAATGGTGTCAAAACTGGAGGATTAAAATAAATTCTCAAAAATCGCATCAAATCACTTTTACCTTACGTCGTAAACCAATGACTTCCTGCCCTTCAGTATCCTTTAATAATATCCCACTGGTGCCTATAGAACAGATCCGATACTTAGGGTTGCACCTTGACAAACGATTGACCTGGAATCCTCATATAAGACTGAAAAGACAAGAAACCGCTCGACGTTTCAGGTTACTTCAACACTTACTAGACAAACGCTCTAAGCTCCCAATTAACTACAAAAGACTCATCAACATGACCATCATACGACCTATTTGGACTTACGGAGTAGAGCTTTGGGGCTCCACTAAGCCATCGAATTCCTCTCGTATCCAATCCTTACAATCCAAAATCCTTCGTAAAATCCTCAATGCTCCTTATTTTGTTAAGAATAAAGTCATCCATAACGACCTTAATGTCCCTTTTGTTGCTGATTTGGCCCGAACCCGGTATCTATCCTTTCATAACAAACTTCATTACCACTCAAACCCTCTAGCTTCAAACATAGCTTCCTCTTCCATTCCTGATAATCCTCCGAGGCGTCTGAAAAGAAGATGGCCACGTGACCTTCTTAGTTGAACTTTGATTTGAGTACTACTAGTGGGTAATTTCTCTACTTGTCATTATCATGTCAATATGTAGCACTTAGCCTATTTACTTGTTGTATTATTGTAATACAGTTAGTTGTAAATATCAATAAATAAATTTATAAAGAAAAAAAAAATCTGTGGCACCTGTGCATAGTGGGCTAAGTCGAATTTTGTGAATTTCAAGCTATCTACTTAGAATCGTAATTTTTCTAAACTTATTTTAAGTTCAAGATTGGAGTATCAGCCCACGATTCACAAAGGAATATCCTTCATTGCAATGGACGGAACACTTAGGTGTAAGTGCAATGGTAGGCACTTTCCATTGAATTTAATCGAATGGATTCTATTGAACTGAATTCCAGAATCATTGAATAATGGTAAATTGGTGGTCATATAACTTATGGAACATTGTTCTCTTACAGATTGCATCCAACAAAATTAAACATTTATTTTAATCTTACTTATTTTAAAACAAATGATACATTTGGGCCATATAAATTAATAAAATGCAGAATTTATGGAATTAATAATATAATAAGGAAAATGACACAGCTTTAATGACTGCACAGAAATATTTTGAAATATTAATCAATATTCAGAAAAAGCAATTGGTAATATGAGGATCAGACCTAATTTTTGTAAGTATCTTTACAATAAATAGCATTGCTATCATTCAATGTTTTATTTAATTTACCATCTTTGTAAATATTGATAAGACAAAAAAGTAAAATAAACCCTTTAAATTTTAACAAAAATATTCTCAACCATTTCAAAATTAAAATTTATCATTAACCCATTATATCCCGAAATAGTTTTTTTTTTTTCCTTCATACTTAGTATAATTGGAGGAAATTACTTACTTTTCACGGCAAATTTAAAGTTTCACGATTTTTTGAAGCGTATGATTTTTCATATGCTGGGCACTTAGAGGGTGAAATAAATGGCTTAGGAAATAAACAGAGTTATACTTGAAAATGTTATTTTATTTATTGAGAAATGGTTCAGTACAGAAATAAAAATTTAAACAAAAAGTATTTATTTATAAAACATAAGAAAATTAGACTATTGTAGGTGGTAAGCAGAAACAATTTTTTTGGATGCAGAGCAAAATTTCATGCAACGAAATTTGGCACGTTTGCCACATGTTATTTGTGAATCAATGGCATCTACTAGGTGATCTATTCAGTCATATCTCGTTTTGTCTGTCACTTGTGTTAATTGCTTAGGTCTTACACCTCTTGGTCTCTCAATACTGAGAGAGTGAACTATTGCCAGGACTATTCTTTCTTCCAGGAAATTCTAAAAGTGGGCTTTGATTCAACTTTTTGTACAAAATCCATAAATTTACAATTCCACCGCTTAGACAGAAACAAATTTATTTCTAATCATGGCATTGGTGACTGCGGCATTATTTGTGTCAGCTCTTGACTTCCAGTATTGACGGCGATGCATTACTTTCGCATAACCTGAAAGCAGGAGTATAACTGATAGATATCCTGCTATCAATCATATTATGTATTATAAACCCCTTTTGAGCCACTTATTTTGAACTTTCTCGACACATAATGGTGGTAACTTCATCAGGAAAAACTAATCTGAAAATATCTGTGGGAGCCAGATTATTTGTGCCCATATTTTCTAATATTGTAGGGGTCCGCACTGGTTTACTATCAAATTTTTCATTAGGATCTAGTTCCGTAATATTCCATTTTCTTTGTATATTTTTCTTCACAATAGTTGCAGAGCTCTTACTGGTGTCAGCAATCACTCTATCTACATGTAAATCTTTGGTTTCGCAAATATCTTCATTGATTTTTCTGATTACCCTCACTTCCTAATTATTCTTAAGAATGCCTCTTCCAAGATGGAAAACCTCATGAGGGTCCCATTCAGCGTCGCTCCCAGCATCATCCATGTCCCCGTCGTTTCCATCGTTTGGTGGTATATGAACTAATTCTACTTCTTCGGATTCCTGCAATTCAGAGGAAACTTCATCATCGAATTCCTCACTTAAAATCAGTTTCACAGCTGCCTCCAAGTCTTTCTCATCCAATAAGTTGAACTAAAATCAATGAAAAAAATAATGTGGAATATACCCCCATATGCCCAGGGTGTGATATTTCATACATAAAATTCAAATTAGGATTTGAAGGTAAAAAAAAAATATTATTTAAATAAGTATACCAATAAAACCTCTATTTTATGTAGTTTAACAAAAAAGATATATATTTGAAAAAAGTAAAAGCCTAAGTAAATAAGGGGAAAAAAATGACATCTTGTGCCCAGCCATGGTAGCAGAAAGACTAGTACTGAAGTATAAAAGGTCTGTTCTCAAGACAAGTTATGTGAATCCCAGAGATGATGCGGTTATGTGAAGTAGAGACATCCAACTGCCAATCCCAGTTTAAAAAAAAATGGGATTCGCTGTCCCTTCTTATAAAACACATTTAAAAAAAAAAAAATTGCGTATGATATTTCATACCACCGTCATACCTAATCCCAACGGATATAATGGGTTAAATGAGTTACAGAATTGATTTGGTAACTTAACAACAAAATTGCATAAAATACTTCTATATATTTTTCTAGAGCAGCATAAAATAAAATTGCACACATTACTACTTATGTTAGTATATTGATGATAAAACGTCATTAGAGCATATATATCAAACTAATATCCATAATAAAATCTATAAACTAAAAAATTGATAACATAAAATGGATCCCTTTTATAAAGTTATAACATTAAAGAATTAACAACAATTAAGTAATATTTTCTATTTAAACAAGAATGATAAATCTGACATCTCATTATTAATCAAGTTAAAAAATTCACAAGAAAAGCATAACAGTAAACTTGCTTCTACAAAAATTAGTTAAAATTCACAATTATAATTAATAACAATTAACATAATAGTTACAGTTTATAATAATCCAGTAGTAATTAACAGACATGGGCATTATGTTTGATGCAGTTAAACGATTTTTTTTTCAAAATTTATTTTTTTGAAAAAATATATATATTGTTTATTAATCATTTATGCAATCACCTCCCAATCATTGGATATATTTATAAGTAATTAAATTACTTAGATAAAGTTAATTTATGAGAAAAATTAATACTGTAGAATCTAATTAACAAGTTTTTGATCCCATGCCAAGTCTAATTGATTATTTGAACCAAATATAAAATATAAAAGCTTATGAGCATCTCCCGAAAAACTTGCATTCAATACTATACCTCAAATCATAATGAATCTAAACAAAAAGCAACTTAAAAAAATTTGTACTGAAATACATACGCCTCTAGGCATAATTATTATCAACTATAATAAGCTTACCTACACTGTATCACCTAACGATTACTAAGAACAAAGAATATAAAGGGTTAATTGGAATAGACTATAAAAGCAAAAACCTGCAGGCTATTCTCCCCCTACAGCTCACTACTAAGTGAGAAAATGATGGGAATAACAGTGAATAAGTAGAAACTTTTCATTGTTGTGTCATTAAAAATTGATTTTAGTCAATAAATGTACAGTTGAAAATGGCATGTATAACTAAAGTGAAAAAATAAAATCAACTTCATATAGAAAAAACAAATCAAATTAAAGTCAATACTAAATGGTATGGAGCTATTTATGACATAAAACCAATTTAATCAGTAAATTTGTGTGTAAATAATGTTATTTTTTTAACCTTTAGAACAGCAACTAAACTAGAATAATAATTTAGCAAATACATGCACTTGTCGCTAATCGACAATATGATTAAATAAACTAATCATTATTATCATGTTAACATTTCTTCATAATAAGACTATAATAGCTAAAGTCTTCAATTCTGGTTTTATCGAACTTCCTTCCACAAAAGCGGGTATTATGTATTTCAACATACTGAAGCTTGCTTCATGTTTAGGTATATCATTATAAATGATTTAATAGTGGCAATAATACAGTTAGCACTGCATTTAACTTACAGCCACGTATTGTCAAATCCATTAAACCAAACCATCATAATATAAAACTATGATCAACAGTTTAACCTGCCTATTCAAAATTTCTTAGCAGCTTATGATTCATAAGATAACATATTCATTCATATATAAATTTTAAAATATAATAATTTTATTAGTAAATAACAATATCTAGCATAAATTATGATTATTGAACCAGGTTGATTAAAAATCTACCTACAAAAAATATTACAATTAAATTATAAAATTTGTTTTATTAGGTTATAATGAAAATAACTATAAATAAAATATTTCAAGAGCAGTGTTACTAACTACATAATTAATTATTAATGATATGTAAAACACCTCAAAATTAATTTCTACCTCCTTCCCTTCATTATGATCACAACAAGCATCACTATCATCATTACACAAACCATTGCTAATTATATTTGATTATTTCTATTGTAACGAGAAAACTACAACAAATAACACTAATAAAATAAGCTAGTAAAATCTAAGCTTTTTAGTAATCAATACTTAAGTGTTAAAGCATAAACTTTTTAATGAATGTAAGTGTACGAAAGAATAAAACATATAATTCGTATTAACCCTTTCAATAATAAACCTTTTCGATCACATGAAAAATTTGCTCTGGATTAATATATTAAAAAATCCAAGCTATTAGATTTTGTATATCATTATCCATTCATTGCCATACTAATTAAATATAATTGACCTAAATGCTAATAAAAAAATAAAATAAACAAAACCTCTGAATAATTAAAATTATAACACACGAGAGCTAATGTATCAATAATGTAACCCTTCCCTAGCTAGAAATATCAATGCCAACTATCACCTAATCAATACAAAGCTCAAGACAGCACAGCACTACCTAGTTAGTAAAATAATTCTATATTAGTCAATGTGGAATGAAAATATTTTTCAATTTTGAAACAAGCAAAAAATTGTATTACATAAATGAATTAAAAACTATCATATAACAACCTTTACATTAAATTTAAACAAATATATATAAAGAACATGATTTCTTTTAGTTATTAGTTATGTTAGTAGCCTCAGACTGTTTCAATAATACTTGATATTTCTCTTGTCCATCTGAAACAAAAAAAAACTTTCAAAAATGATTTAAATGCAGTGAACCTTCAATAAAGCAAAACATATTTATATATGTACCAATAGTAAAAAAATAGTTATCAATTGAGGGTGGTAATAATTAAGAATCACTGAAGTCGAAATATAATAAGAAGGGTGAGAAGGAAAAAGGAAAAATATTTCACAATAAGGAAAATAAGTTATCACTAGAAAATAAAATAATATAAATGTAAAAAGATACGAGGAAAATGAACTTAGAAGTTTCTTTTGAATTAAAAAAACAAAATAGGCTGTCCTCTTTCTCAATATAATGATGAATTTTCAAATGACCACTATAATAAAGAGATACCTTATTGGGTCGTTTCAGATGAAATGTCAGTTTTTATTCTTTCTAAAATGCAAATTGGAATTTTGTGGACTTGATGGTTTACTGTGTTTGTCTTTACATAGTAATCTCCTCTATCCTTTCTGTTTTGATAATATTTACAATCCCTTCCATGGAACGAACATTGTTTAGTATGCCATCAAATATGATCAAGGAAAAAGGTCATTTTCGTAACCATCGCATCCACATTTCAGTAACATTGATACAATGCAACAAAGACTTATCAAAAAACAGCCTGCATGGGTTAATCAAAAGGGACCTATACTCTTACCTGAGCTGGGCTAGAATGATCTACCACACCCACCTTATTTGCCTGAACAGATTTCTATCTGTTCAGAAAGTTAGACATCTTCTTGTTAAAGGGTAAAATTTTTTATTAGTATTTTCATATACATAAAATTATACCTATATACGATCATATGTATACATATTAGAAATGTTTTTGTTACAATAATTACTGTTAATTTTAAAATAAAAATGAAATACTTGTTCAAAAACTTGCTCGTATAATTTAAAAGTTATAAACAACACTATTTCTTTACTTTCTTTAAATACATGTGTTTTAAATTGATTTTATAGATCTTTTTTATTCACAAAACTATTTCATAAAAAGTCTATAGAAGATTTATTAACCGTATAAGCATTAAATCATTAATATTACAAAATATATTTATTTAAAGCATATTTTATTTGTTGGGGTGACTAATCACCCCATGTTACCAACGACCAATGCACAATTCATGTTACAAACGGAAGGTCAATAGTGTGTTTTCTTACCTGATATTAAAGTAACACTGTAGGCAGTATTGTCAGGCAGGTGAGAAACCATTTCTTCAGTCGGCAAAATCTTGATGTCTCCTGGACCTAGGAGATATATCTGAGTGACCTGGTTCACAGGAAGACCAACGGCATAACAAACTTTCCTCAAAAGCTCTCCAGGTTTCAAAGTGGACAAATACACCACATTATAAACTCTATCACGGGGGTCCACACAGACATAAATAGTCAATTTGGGAGCAACAGCTCTGAAAAAAAAATGATAACTACATTTATTAAACTTATAATTGATAATATATACACTAATCACAAAACGATGAAAAAACGCTTAATATGTAATTTAAAGATTGCAAACTAAAGTAGTTTCCACGAGTCTATACATAAGTAACTATAAAGTTTTTAAGTTGTTATGGAGAGATTTTGAACACTTATTTCTAATATAACCAAAATTTTAGGCCTCTAAAAGTTTTAATTGGCAATTTTCTAGATATTATGAATTCATTGACTGCACCTAAACTGAAAAGAATTTCTCGAGAAGAGAGATATAAATACAGTAAATGTTTTTAAAGCACTTGGCTGTGTTACAGCCACAGTGATCACAATAGCTTTGCTCTCTGAATTTAAAATATTTTTTTATGGATATGGACTGCAGTATATATATATATTTTTAACATCAATGGACAGTATAGTAATCACATCATAGGATTAGCGGTCGAAAATTGTTTGAACTTCTTATGGTATTTAAGTCTAATTTTTATTATATGAAATACATTAATGTATTTTTTCTTATTTTACAATGCTTACAATAGTAACAAAGTAAAAGAAAAAAAGAAAGGAATACAATATGCAAGTGGTCACTATGCCATTAAATTCTTCTATATTACTACAACTGGCTTTCAAAGACACATCATTCTGAATAACAACATCAGCCCAATCAAATAATAATGTTTTTTTATAATTGATTGCTTATCTTAGAGAAATTGTCATGTTCTGTCTATGGTTGATTTGTCTTTTTTTGGCTAATGATATAAGGTGTACTGTATTTGATCTCCATCTCCATTGTGATTTTTTTTTAAATATTATTGGCCTGATGCTGCCTGAATTGAAAAAAAAAAAGTATATTTCATAGACGAGAGTGGGTTTATGAAAACATAAAACTAAATACAAATTTTTTCAAGCAATGCTTTATACTCCGGAAACTTCATGTTCAGAACCGAATTCAAACCATGAAAGTTTCAAGTTTGAAAAGCATCGTGTTAGACAAAATTGCTTGACTAAACTAAAATTATTGAAATTTTGAAGTTATCTGCTTTTGATCCTGAACACCTCATATATACTCAAACCCATCTAAAGAAGTAAGGAATGGTCATCGAACGATTCATTGCTAACAAACTAATTACCTGACATGAAGTGCATTAAATAGACGAATTCCATCAGAAAGACCACACAATTGGATCAGATCTTCTCGTGAAAGACGAAGAAGATCAGCTCCAGAATAAGAAGCTAGACTATTATGATGACCGTTATATCTGTTAGCCTGGAGCCAAAGGGATGTTTCAGCAGGGCCCCAATCAGCACGTGGGCTGCAATTAGTTTCAGCCTGTAAAATAAATTTTAATTAATTCAATGTAAAACTAAACAATTAATCTTAAAAAACACATTAACAGCCAATAAACAATCATATTTTAGTTTTTTAAGTAAATCTGCTTTTCTTATTACTATAAAGAATGGATTTTAATTGACTGATTTAAATAAAAAAAGTAACCCACAAAATTATTGAATTGGTCTTTTTAAATGGGATTAGTTTCCTGTTTAAAGAAAAACAACTTGGTTTAGACATCTTCAATAAAAATTTAAGCTGAGAAAATATAGGGGAAAAAATATGCTGCTATTTCGTGAAGAAGAACTTAACTGCTTATTTTTTTCAGCCCAAAAAATAACTTAAAATATAAATGTACTTATAATTGTAAAATAAAAATCAGGTTTGAGAGAACAAAAGGAAATAAACACGTGTAACGAGAGCTGGTTCTTTAATGAAGTCTATTTAAAATTTTTATTATTTTTTAAAGGGAGTATTGAGAAGTACAAAATTACAATAAAGAAAAATATAGTAAATCATACTTTGTGTAATCGCAACTCATTTAAAACATAAAAGTGTAAATATGTTCCTTACATTTTAACATTTTAGTGTAATCAGTACCTCTCTTAAAATTATTCCCCTTTATATTATCATTCCTCATAGTCTGATCAGTTACTACAAAAATGTATGAAATCAGGAACATCTAATTATATCTTTCAGGCACAATGTTTTCAAACATTTCTGAAAACTAGGAAAAGGAAATCTTATTATATATTATTTTTATTAATTTATCTCTATCTAAAAATGTCCTATTATTCTTAATTGTAAATTAAATATATATGAATAGACTTGAGGTAGATAAATTTGTTTAAAATGAACAAAGCCATGTGCATATGTAATGTTAATACTATAAGGGAGTATGGTAGCTCAGAGTCAACTAATCTAATGAGGATTCGATACCAGCAGTGGCAGATTAAATAAAGCTTATTAGCCTTTAAAAATTGGGTGCCCTTAATTATCAAGCATAAATTACAGTTCATACCTTTCCTCCTAATCTGCTGGTGATAATTCCTTCTGTAAATTAACCAAAAAATCCTACAATATTATCCTTTTGCCCACCTTACCTGGAGGGAAAAAGGTGCCTGTTTCTCGTCAGATAAGATTAGGGCAGAAGAAATATTTAAACAACTATCAAAAACATTAACTCTTCATCCTGAAAAATTACCCCACCCGTACAGCTTAAGTTATGGGATTTTCTCTACATCAATCCCTCTTTCTCTGATGTGAAGACAATGATTGCAATAGAAAAAAAACCCTACGAGATAGGGAAAAAATCAATTTTTATAATTTGTAACTATCGGCTTCGGATCCTCGATTGTTATCTAGCAGTGATGCAACAATTGGAGGATTAAGGTCAAAGAGTTGATAAGTAAGCATGTCACATTCATCCTTGGATGCAGATTCTGTCCTTCAAGTCCATTTCTACTCTATACCACTTCCCTTTTCAACAAAATAACAAACTTTTAATGTACAAGACCAAAGTGAAATCTAATCTGGACATACAGAACTTGAGCTGTGGGAGCAGCATAACTTCAAACATCAAATATATCTAACGCCTTCAGTCTATAGCCCCTCAAACAACATCAAATGCTCTATATTATGTTACTAAAAATGCCTTACGCCATGGCCTCACATCCTTCCTATTTGTTCTTAATCTGGTTTCATCCCAATTCTGAAACATTCACCAAGCCTTTCCTCATCATCCTAATCCCGTAACATAACACCCTACTTTGAACCAGCCTTATAGCCCTTCTTATAGGAAACAACAGTGGTCTCGATGCCTTTACAGATTATACTATTGGAGTTCTGGCAATGATCAAATTCTTCGCCCATGTTTCTGCGGCCATATCTTATACCCTCACCCTGATCCCACTGACTTTAAGCTTAAAATTTATTAGCTCTGTTCATTATACCTAATTACTTGATCTTAACTATCTAACCATTCTTTTAGAATTCACTGAGTCACATAATTACTCAATTGTTATCTAACAGTGATGCTAGGATTGGCACATTAACGTCAAAGAGTTGAAAAGTAAGATATTATTACTTTTTTTAAATGATCTATTTGTTGTTTGTCATATATATATGAAATGAATATATTACCATAGCCCAAGTACTTGCAGATTTTCTTTCTCAAAATCTGCAAGCAGAGGACAACACGGATGGTTGTGGGAGAGTGGAGCATGAGTACAATCCTAGCGCAAGTAATGGTTTTCGCAGATGATATTGTTCTCATTGCCGATTCCAAGAAAAATCTATAGCAGGTAGTTACGGAGTGGGAGGCGGAGCTGAAAGGAAGGGCATGACATTAAATGTTGGAAAAAGCAAGGTGATGCACACACAGCAAGAAGAGGAGGTTTTGATTCACTGCAGAGGCGAAAAACTTGGAGACAGCGCAGGAGAATACCTACCTAGGAGCAGTGCTCAGCAGAAATGGGAAAATGCACCAAGAGCTCTCAAACAGGATTAAGAAAGCTAATAGCATATACTATCAGCTATGCAACTAAGTGGTGGTGAAAAGGGAATTGGAAAATAGTGTAATAAATAATACTATATTATTTTATTTATTTATTGTTAACAGGCTTAACTTCACATTTTACTTCGAAAGTGTACCAGTTTGGTTACTATATGCTTCTTTCTTTTATGATTCTTTTTGATATTCCAATTTTAATCTTCCCATTTTTTCTGATAGCTGTATCAAGGTATGTATATGATATTCTTCTACCACCTCAGGGAATTTGCTCAAATGAGCTAGGAGTGCTATCGTCCCAACAGAGAGGAGTTTGTGCAACTCTTAATAGAATTGTTCACTTTACATTTGTTATTGCAAGTAAAATAATTATTTATTTCCTATTCTTACATGAAACAGGATAAGAAACATTAATATCATAAAAATATAACATTAGATGATTTAAGAAACCCCTCAATGACAGTGTACTGCTGTAACGTATACAGATGGGCAGATCGACCTTAGAACCACCAAGTATGGTAGAGTGTTTATAGTGTCTTTTCTAGCCACCGAGTTGAGTAAGACCAATTTGTCTAAATCTAGTGCTGAACATAATCAACTGTCCAAACCTTTTTCATTCAAGGTTATTCATTTAGTAATCAACTTTTGAATCATACTATTACAGAATTAGGAATTTTCATTAGGTTTTTCCTGAATTTTTAAAAATATATGTTGGCTTAAATTTTACAATTTTTAATTATTAAAATTAAATATGAGTTAAAAATTTTAATTGGCTTGGTTGCCAATTTCCTGTTTTTTGTCTGATAGGAATACAACATTTACATGACTTTAGACCAGTAATGAAAAAAAAAAATTCTCAAAATTTCTGGTTTTTAAACATTTCAAGATTTCCTTTTAGTTATTGTTATATTGTAACCATCATAACCTGACACTAATAAGGCCTAGGTTCTTGTTCAAATTTAGGGGAACTTATTGTAAACATTAGAAATTTATTACATTAAATTTATATTACATTTTGTTTAAAGAATTTAAAAAAATTAATGAAATAATAAAAATAAAAACTTTTAATTAAAGTGTTTGTTATAAAAATTTGCTGCTAGGGATTAGAGAACTTCTCACTGTGGTCGCTTGAGATATAAAAACTCCCAAGAGATCTTTTCATTTGGTTACTGTAATTTCATTAATGTAATAACTGTCATTTCATTAATGTAATTTAAATTTATGTAATGGAAATGCCATGTCCAATTTCGGGAAGTTCTTCGACATAATATTAGGGTATAAATAAAAATCTCAAAAGTTTTGAGAAAATCAAATAAATTATTTAAAATAAACCATAGTTAACAGACAAATAATTAATACTTTACATACAACATTCATAACCAAAACATAAGTGATATGAAAGCAATGATGTAGGTTTCAGAAACATTATCAAACACCCAAATTATTTGTATAGAACAATGAATAGCAAAGAAACAAAAATACAACATTGAAATAATACAGTAATAAACAAAAGTTTCTCATCCTATATTTAAATCCTCAACATTTGATAACAAAAACAGTTCTAAAAAATGTTATCCTTGAATTGTTAAGCAAATAAATCAATGATATTTGTGTTAATAATAAAATAAAAAATACAATTTTTTTTAATCCTCTCCATTAAAAATAAGTGTATATTAAGCTAAAATAATGTTCTTTATTCCTATAAGTACCCTCCAATTCAAAGTTTTAAAATTACTTTGATTCAAAAGAATTATTAAACTTTAAAAATTACCTGAGCTGGACTATCAGGAGGAGAAATTATTTCCTGTTGAGGCGAAGGTTCTTCTTTAGGCACATTCGTAGAAGAAACTATAGGTCTGCATATATTCCTACAAAAAGCACACTGATAAACCATGAATATCATGCATTTTCTATGCAATAATCAAATCATTCAAGGCATAATATAAGATGACCTTGGATTAAAGTGGTTGTGACAGCTACTACTTAAAACAAAGCGTTCAATTGAGTATTCTGGCAGTGTGTAGTAATTTTCACCTGATTAAATTCTTTAAGGAATAATGGTAGGCTCAGACCTACGCACAACACTGTCCTCATGCCAGAAAACTCGAACATATAATTTCAAATAAATACTAACTCTTTCGATAAGTTTCTCGACAGCACTGATCTGTGATTGTCATTAGGAAGTTGCTTCAACTTAATAGCTCTAATCCTATGCTTTAAATGGGGTGAAAAATTAGCACAATAATTGAACTGGTCTCTCATACACATATTTTTGTTAAGTCTCTTAACAGCAAACTGTTTTCCTAGCAACCGCATCCGAAGGCGATTGTTCGAAGGTTGAACCAAACTATGATAAAAATCAGCACAAAGTTCTAAGTCACCAACAGTCATTGTAACAGTGTAAACTATCACATACATTTCTCAAAACAAATGTATGTGGGACAACAGCACATAGGGGATGAGCAATTCCTGATCTATGCACAGACACAAAATTCAGTTAATGACTAGTTCAAATCACTGTCAAATCAGATAAACTCTATGAAGGACCAGACGCATATCTCCTCTTGGGCCAGATATAAACAACGGGGTCATAGTTACGTTTGAACAAACTAAGTCCACAGGGCCCACTTCTCTTTACGACCAAGGTGTTCAGCTGCAATAAAAACCTGTCGTCAGCTAATGTGGTTGTAGTGTGGAATTGTTTCGGTGCAGCTCGCAATGCAAAAGGATTCCATTTTGTATTTGTATTGTAGAAGCATTGCCTGGATGACGATAATAACAGTTTAATAAGTGTTGGATGACGACGGACGAAAACACTCATTCGTTAGTTCGACTACGAGGTGCCGGAAAACGCTACTATGTGCTATTTGCTCTGTATCGGGAGGGGGAGGATGATACAGAAAGAACAGGGAAGAGGGCAGTAAGCAGGCAGGGGCTAAGGCGACGGCAAGCGACCGATACGTGTAACTAACTGGCTAAATCCAGTAGAGACTGGCTCTGAACTGGTAACTCTCCCGCCACCATCTTGCTTCCCCCACTCCTCCCCGCCTCGAAATCTATCTTTCCTATTTTGTTTTTTATTTTCCATTCCTTTTTTAATAAAATATAAATATAGAATTACTGTAGCTAAAAAGATTACAATTGCCGTTAAGGAATGGAAATTCTAATCAGGATTATGAAAGGCTAGCGTATCTCATTACATTTTGTTTCCAAGGTTGTTTATATTGTTTCCAACATTAACACTTCGTTATTATTGAGTAGACATTCTATATTTTAACAATATTGCAAATCATTATCCAATGGCTCACAAAATTATTTAGTTGGATCGTTTTTTCAATGTTTCTTTTCTGATATAGAACCATATATTGTAAATCTTATTTATAATATTTCAAATAAAATTATGGATATATTCACTGTATATAAGCGCCGTATCCTAAGATAATAATATTTACATTACATTATAAATTCTGTTGATATTTATGGTATTCACATTATAAACATCATCGCCGTGCATGTAAACAGTCTTAATTCCTACGTATAATGTCAATAATAATCAGAATGACCTTTATTGGAGATTTAAAAAAAAAAAACCTCTTTTATTAGCCTGTTTCAAAAATAAGACCACTTTCAAATTTTTCTGTGCCTTAAATAATTTTTCTAATAATAATTTGACGGCACTCTGAAAAAGGAAATCAACCCTCGTTTCATAAGCTTTAAGTAAACTCCATTCAAAGCTAAATGGTCTTGGAAAAAGTTTATTGGCCCTTTAGTTGCAAACCGAACTTCATTCTATATCAACAACACATTGCAATAGGTTCCAATGAAATTATTAAGCGTCAGATAAATTTGAATGAAATAAAAACCATAGCATTAAATTTCCAATATATTATTTTTTATAATTAATTTAATTCTTTTGATTTTCCATTTCAGGCTCGTACTTTTATTATATCTAAATAATAAGCACTGATGGTCCGAACTATCTTTAACTGATTTGTGCATATTTTTTTATTAATTTTCTTATGGTTCCTTTCTGGTTAATACCTTCCAATTAATCTTAATAATTTAAATTTATAATTTAATTAAATAATTTAATAATAAATTTAAAAATCTGTAAGAAGTTATTTAGGTTAGAGTTAAAGGTTTTATTGTGTAAAAAAAAATAATTAGTTAGCAGAAAAAGGAAACATCTTAAATCTGAAATTACATGAAAAGAACAGGCCCTAATAATATATGCAAAAATGCTTAACCAACAACAATGAACCAATAAACAACAAAAATGAAAATGATTAAGTAACTTTTGAATTCTAGAAGTTATTGGATATTTCGATTAAACAAAAATATTTCTAACTGATAACAATTAACTAATCAATGAATTAGAAGAATCAGAGATGTATATAAATAACTTCCGCATATCCAATCAATTAATCAATTGTTAGAAGAAACCGGATAACGTATCCGGTTTTGTTATGTTTAAAAAATGCGTGACGAACAAAAGTTCTCTTTCCATCGATTCAGTTAACAGCTCCTAAACAATCGAATATAAATCAGAGGCGAATATTATAACAATACAATTTGTATTAAACCTGGCTCATTTAGATAATTTAGAGTGGTCCTCTGCAGCACTTCTCCATGTTCTCACTCCTAGAAGCTGTAGTTCAGCCTGGACATCTTCCAGCCACCGTAGTTCTCTACCTCTTCCTGTTTTAATATCTGTGCGTCCCTCCCTCCATTATCTTCCTTGGTAGTTTTTACTGACCCAATTGTATGTACATATCATACCATCTTATTCATTTCTTTTTGATACATTAAACTAAACCTAGATTTAGTCTCTATACAAGTCTCCAAGTTCTATCTAAGTTTTTATTTTATACGTGCTTTCGACTTTATTTGGGTTATTTCTTCAGGATTTTCAATTATTGGCTTGACGTCCTCTTCTTCTTCTTTGTCTCTTCTTCTTCCTGCACCATTTCTTGGTCGCTCCCCTTTTTTATTTATAGTTCTCTACTATGTGCCTGGTTCTCCTATGTATCATTTTTGTATAAGCCTTTTTTTTTTTAATCTCAAGAGATTTGGTATTCCTGACCAAACCAGGGACATTACCTAACATTCCTAACTTCTCCTATTGTTTTCCTGCATCCTTTATGACAGCAATCTTGATTCGATCCTATCTAATTTGTACAGCTTCTTCCTCACATTATCTGCATCTTAAATATTTCTCTACTTTCTTTTTATAATCATTTTGGATCTACATATCGCCGCTGTCAAAACAATATTGCCTATCTATAACTTTGGTGAAAATGAGTCAGTAACGGTAACGGGCATATTAAGGTCAGCAACATGGGAGTGTATGATTGTTTGCTATTTTTCTCTTCAATCTTTTTAGTAATATATCCAAAATTGTATTGGTAAAAAATAGATTATAAATTGACAAGTCTACTTTTCTTCTCTTTTGTAAAGTCGCCCTTATAACGTGTACTTAGGCGGTATTGTTTAGACAGCGACGATATACAATACAAAACAATTCGTAGGCCCAAGAAGTTCAAGTCTATGGCACTGCAAGCCAAAGGTCATTTTCGATTACAACGTCATCAGCAAAAGCAAGGAGGCACGCAAGCCTGGGAGGAGTAGGAAGAAAAAGTTCCTGAGGCGCTAGCTTCCAGTGGAAAGAGGTCGATAAGAGATAAAGTAATCTAAATCAACACCAACATTCTGTAAGTATGATATATTTTTATGTCTTGTTTATTTTAATTTCAAATATTCATTGAACAATAAGTTTAACTAGCATGTTTTCCTTTTGGTGATATTGCGTATTAAAAATTAGGTACAATTTGTGGCTGATTTAGCTCGAACCCGTTACCAGTCTTTTCATGACAAACTAAATTCCCACTAGTTTCAAACCTAGCTACCACTTCAATCCCTGATAATCCTCTGAGGCGTCTGAAAAGAAAATGGCTACGTGACCTAAATTGCCTTTGTTAGTTTCTCTACTCGCCTTTATTTTATGACATTAAATATCATTCATTCAATTTACTTGCAGCATTATTATAATACAATAGTAAATGTCAATGAAATAGATTGTTTTTTAGATTTTGTATTATGTTCCTCCATTAGGTTTAGTTGTAGGCTAACACTACTACACTTTCTAGCTCTATCCCTTTCTGACGTTCTGTTATTTGTTATCAAATGACTTCTTAATGAAATGTACATAGAGCAACTTAAATTTAATAGGTTTATTGAATTTTAGTGGCCGTGAACATGATCACGTCAATGGCCAATCACGTCAATCAATGGACGTTCCTTGAATGGTAACGGTATGCTCTCCTCCGAGAACATAAACAAATCACGCCAGTAGTTAGAAATACACATCAAGGTTAAGAGCAATCTATGCATAACAACAACAGTAACAAAATTTCATAATCGTATTTATTGTACAACATTAAAATTACAACGCTGCATTCTTTGCTCAAGTTGATTTCAGTAATAAAATTTTTCAGACATAAATAATTCCCGTTTTATTGAAAAACCCATAATGTTCCAAAGGGGGTTAGCTTTTATTGAGAAGCCTTTACATAAAAATAGCAATGGCAGCCCAATAATTTCTTTATAACCCATTAAAACTTACATGGTTAAAGTGGAACATCACAATTCAATGATTTAACGCCTCTCATTAATTTCTTATTAATCGTAATATAATAAATCAATAATGTTCGTCAGCCAGATCTAGAACAAACAGAATTTAATGGGGACACGATCGATTATGGATGCCCGCAATCTAACGTGATCACGAAATGTTTAATTTTCAACGTCCATATATTAATGATAGGGCAATACACACACAAACTAAAATTTATAAAAAATATATTTATAATCTTTACTATCAGTTGGATGCTCCACAGAAGTGGATTTTTTGGGGAATAATTACGAAAACAAAGTAATCTACTATATAAAAATAAGTCGGGTTTTCCTTCCTGACGCTATAACTCCAGAACGCACAAACCGATTACCACGGTTTTGCATTCGTTGGAAAGGTCTCGGGCTCCGTGAGGTTTATAGAAAAAAAAATTGCAAATTCAGGAAAGCGGGAAAATCTTTTTTCACATACAGCGCCATCTCTGATACATAGCATGTACTACAAACCAATATTTTAAGTAGATGGCGCGGAAAGTGGACGGAAATTGAACGTGAGTTGGAAACGGGCCAAAAACCGCAAGATCGCCATGACATAATCGCCAGAGTATTTCAGCAAAAACTCAAGGTTATGATGGATGTGCTTACTAAGTATCGAGTTTTTGGTGACACACGTTGTTATATATACTCGGTGGAATGGCAGAAGCGTGGACTACCGCATGCTCATATCCTAATTTGGTTGCTGAACAAATTACATTCAAATGAAGTGGATGACATCATATCAGCTGAAATTCCTGAACCAGTCACTGATCCCCATCTACACGACATTGTGACGACACAGACGGTGCATGGACCGTGCGGTGCATTAAATCCATTATCGCCTTGCATGGCTGATGAAAAGTGCACAAAACGATATCCGCGACCGTTAGTTGCTAAAACAGTCACAGGGAACGATGGATATCCAGTTTATTGTCGGCGTTCAAAAGAAGATAATGGTCGAACTATCAAAGTTAAAGTTCAAAATCAAGAGATTGAGATCGGAAATGAATTCATTGTACCATATTGCCCGCTGCTATCACGAATTTTCGAAACACATGCAAACGTTGAGAGTTGTCATTCGGCCAAATCAATCAAATATTTGTGCAAGTACGTCACAAAAGGCAGCGACATGGCTGTGTTTGGTATTGCGTCGGAAAATGTGAATGACGAAATCAGCAACTTCCAAATGGGCAGATACGTCAGTACTAATGAAGCACTGGCGATTATTGTCATTTCAAATTCATGAAAGATATCCCACAGTTATACATTTAGCAGTGCATTTGGAAAATGGCCAAAGAGTTTACTTCACTTAGTCTAATGCGGCACAACGAGCTGAGAGACCACCATCGACAACATTGACTAGCTTCTTTGCAATGTGTGAAGCAGATCCATTCGCAGCTACTCTGATGTACGTTGAAATACCCAAGTATTACACTTGGAATCAATCAACAAAGAAATTCCAACGTCGCAAACAAGGAACCCCAGTTCCAGATTGGCCACAGGTGTTTTCCACTGATGCACTAGGTCGCATGTATACTGTTCATCCTAGAAATGATGAATGTTTTTATTTGCGACTGCTGTTGGTAAATGTACGTGGACCAAAATCATTTGCGCATTTGAAAACTGTGAATGGCCACCAATGCCAAACATATCGAGAAGCATGTCAACTATTGGGTTTGCTGGAGAACGATTCTCATTGGGATTTAACACTTGCGGATTCAGTTGTTTCATCAAATGCGTACCAAATACGAACGCTGTTCGCAATTATCATCACCACATGTTTTCCTTCACAACCAATTCAGTTATGGATCAAATACAAAGACGACATATGTGAAGATATCTTGCATCGCTTGCGCATTCAAACGAATAATCCTGACATCCAAATAACCGATGAAATCTACAATGAAGGATTGATTCTGATTGAGGATCAATGCTTGACTATTGCAAACAAGCTACTGATTGAAGTAGGAATGATTGCGCCAAATCGATCGATGCACGATGCATTCAACCAAGAATTAAATCGAGAGCTGCAATACAATGTTGATACATTGCAGGAATTCGTTCGAAATAATGTGCCGTTGCTGAATGAACAGCAAAAACAAGTATACAAAACATTAATGCAAGCGGTGGACAATAATACTGGTGGTCTATTCTTCCTGGACGCACCTGGAGGAACAGGGAAAACATTTGTCATTTCATTGATTTTGGCCACTATTCGATCAAGATGTGACATAGCTTTGGCGTTAGCATCGTCTAGAATTGCGGCGACTCTTCTAGATGGCGGTCGTACTGCACATTCTGCGCTTAAGTTGCCACTCAATTTAAACACAATTGATACTCCAACATGCAATATTTCCCGATCCAGTGCAATGGGAAAATTGTTGATGCAATGCAAGCTCATTGTTTGGGATGAGTGCACAATGGCACATAAGAAATCACTTGAAGCACTTCACAACTTCACACTGAAGGATCTTCGGCGAAATAAAACCATCTTGGGCGGCTTGATGATATTGCTGGCGGGCGATTTTAGGCAGACGTTGCCAGTAATTCCCCGTGGAACGCCTGCAGATGAATTGAATGCTTGCCTGAAGGCATCGCCTTTATGGAATAACGTAAAAACATTATCGCTAACCACTAATATGAGAGTTCAACTTCAAAATGATCAAAGTGCTGCACAATTTTCCAAACAATTGTTAGCTGTTGGAAATGGAAAAGTCCCAGTTGATGCGACATCTGGATTAATTACTCTTACCAACGACTTTTGCCGATTTGCAGACTCTCAATTAGCTCTTATTGAAAATGTTTTCCCAAACATTAGTGAGAATTATCAGAATTATGCTTGGTTAAGTCAAAGAGCAATTCTTGCCGCAAAGAATAATGATGTACACGCACTGAATTTCACCATTCAATCAAAAATTGCTGGCGATTTGGTGACATACAAATCCGTTGATTCCATAACAAATCCCGATGATGTAGTAAATTATCCAACGGAGTTTTTGAACTCTCTGGAGTTACCAGGATTTCCACCACATAACTTGCAACTCAAAGTTGGTACCGTTATTATGATATTGCGTAATTTGAATCCACCGCGACTTTGCAACGGTACTCGAATTTCGGTAAAAACACTTATGCCGAATTTTATTGAGGCAACCATTATTAACGGCAAGTACGCAGGTGAAAATGTATGTATTCCTCGAATACCAATGATTCCGACTGGTCTTCCGTTTGACTTCAAACGATTGCAATTTCCAGTTCGCCTTGCGTTCGCAATGACAATTAATAAGTCGCAAGGCCAATCGCTTAGTGTTTGCGGGATAAATTTAGAAAATCATTGTTTTTCACATGGGCAGTTATACGTTGCGTGTTCACGAGTTGGGAAACCATCCACTTAGTTTGTGTTAACGAAAGACCAAAAAACAAAAAATGTGGTATACCAAAGAGCACTTCAATGAAACGGATAATTTGCGGACACGTATAACTCTTCGATTCAGTATTTACTTTGGATTCAATTTCATTTACTTAGAGAAGTTCAACTAAATAACACTTCATTTTTGTAATGGAAATGAATTCATTACTGTTGTGCAATGAAATAAAATTTTTCCTTTTCAAATATAAAAAAAAATAATTTTTTTCTTCATCTTTTAATCACCAAACGAAATGTTACATAAAACGAAGCCATCTGGTGGCGAAACGGAGTTCGCCGGGTTTGCTAGTATGCATATAAGTGGAGGTTTTAAGATAGAGGTATTAGCAATATTTCCAACTATAATTAAAAATTAATGTAAATGGTAAATGAAACATACTTAACAGTAATAAACTGGGTTCGATAATACATTGATTTATAGAAGTTATATAAAATAACCTAGACAGAGTTCAGTAATCATTTTAAAAAACACTTTTTTTTAATCAATTTAATGACATTCCTTTGCCCTAATCCGGCTCATTGCAATACCTTTGTCTCTTAGACAAGGAACCCATACACAAGACTTATAGACCCATACAAAAGACAAGAACTCAACATAAGATTCAGCCGACTATGCATAGCAACAGGACAAAACAATTTAAAGAGACTATCCTTAAACCTATTTATACGTATGCACATGAACTGTGGGGGACCGCAATACGTTTGAACATCAAACGCATCCAATCCTTTCAATCCAAAGAACCGTAGTTGTACCTAGAAACGTGTGCTCCCTGTCCCCTTCTAATAAAACTCCACACCATGGCTTTCAGATCCATTCGTACGTGACATTATATCAACCAAATTATTCAAATTCCATATGAACTTATCCAATCATCCAAATCCTCTAGTTCAATCCTCATCCAACGCCACTCATCCTTATAATCCAAGCGGCAATGACCAAGAGACCTTTCTTTTGTAAACACGCCATCGAGTTCTGGCAATGGCCAGCTTCTCCAATCATGTCCTATACTGTTCATTCAAATGAATTTCCGTAACAATTTACTTTTGAATCCAGATTTATATAGAGATTTAAATTTATCCTTAAAATGAGAATCAGCTTTCGAAGAATCAGTTTTCGAGTTATCAAATAGTTAGGCCTAGTTGCACCGGTTTCCATAATGATTTAAAAAACAAATGCACTCAGTGCATTAAAGAAATTGACAGCAAAATAATAGCGGATGATAGAATTAAATCTGAAACTTGTCAAGTTTCTGTAGTAGTGAAAAGGAAATTAAATAAAAATTATATAAATCCCCTTTAAAACTACGTATCCTCAACTACTATTACTACAACTAGTTCCATTGAGAAAAAGAAGAAGATGAAGAAGCCGATGGAAGTGGAGAAGGGATTCAAGGAAGCTTGGCGTTGAGAAATAGGCGATCTCGATTGAAAACGCAACAGGCCAAGGAGAGCGGAAGCGACAGTAAGTAAATTGTAAAAACACATTGTTGTATATCTCAGCGATCACGGGTACAATTCAAAAGTGTTTTTTTGTTTATGTAATAGAAACTAAATATATAGTCTATTCATCATAAAAATGGAATTTATGAGTCTCGAAATTATTTTTTTTAAATTTATTTATGTATTGATAATTACAACTGTATTACAATAATACAACAAGTAAATAGGATAAGTGATACATAATGACAAGTAGTGAAACTACCCACTGGTAGCACTCAAATCACAAGTTCAATTAAGAAGGTCACGTCATCTCCTTTTCAAACGCCTCGGAGGATTAATGGGAATTTAAGAGGAAGCTAGGTTTGAAACTAGAGTGTTTGAGTGAGAATGAAGTTTGTTATGAAAGGATAGATACCGGATTCGGGCCAAATCAGCAACAAATGGGACATAAAGGTCGTTATGGATGACTTTATTCTTAACAAAATAAGGAGCATTGAGGATTTTACGAAGCTTTTTGGATTGTAGGGAGGATTTTGAAAAATCTCGAGGATAAGAGAGGACTTCGATGGCTGAGTGCAGACCCAAAACTCTACTCCGTAAATCCAAATAGGTCGTATGATAGTCATGTAGATGAGTCTTTTGTAGAAAATTGGGAGCTTAGAGCGTTTGTCTAGTAAATATTGAAGTAGCCTGAAACATCGAGCGGTTTCATGTCTTTTCAGTCTTGTATGAGGATTCCAGGTTAATCGTTTGTAGAGGTGCATCCCTAAGTATCGGATCTGTTCTACAGGCTCCAGTGGGATATTATTAAACGATACTGAAGGGCAGGAAGTCATTGGCAGGAAGATCAGTGATATGGGATATCTTGAAAAATAAAATCTAAAATAATGAAGGTGTTTACAGTTTTTTTCCTTGGTCGATTAAACAGGTTCATTATACTGGATTATATACCATATTACTGGATTATATACCATTAGATTCCTTGTGTTCTACTGATATTAAGTATTGAAGTAGGACTAATGATGACTAACAAGCGTGAAGTTTTGGGCTTGAAACAAAAAATTTAATGAACTGCAACTTTAGTTATTTAATTCCAATAAACCGTATTTTAATTACAGATATGTCATAGTGAGGATCACATACTTTTCAATCAAAATGGTACGATTTGCCTTCTTTGACTACCTATTCCGACCAAACTGCTAAATCAAGTTAATTATTAAAGAAATACATTCGACGCATAATTCAATTACTTTTAACTTCATGTTATATGACCTTTTAAAATTTATAAGACAAAAAGTGAAACAAAAATCGGGAGGTTTTCACTCTATGCATACACTTCGCTATAATTATTATCAGCCGAAGTTTAATTTTAATATTAAACTGATATAAAATCTAGGCATGCGATCGATAGGTAAATTTTGAGGACAATTTACTAATTTAAATTTAAATATTTAGAACGTCATCACAATTTTTAGCCTGTCGCGCAGTTCAGTGGATAGTCGGCACTTGCCTATTTTTTCTGAGGTATATTGCTGTTTTCACTTTTTTACTTGTTTTTTTTCATACTTACATCCTTGAGTGCAGGTGAATGAATATACAAAAATGGTCCATTGCCTATGAACCCTGAAAAATTTTATGATTTACTACAGTCGTTAAATATTTTTATATGCATCTTTCAAAATTAATACTTTGTCCATTAAACAATAGTAAAAATAGCCAGGGCGTAGTTCAAAAATCTTAAAAAATATCAACGATGAACGATGAAGATAAGATATTCTTTCGCTTCCCTACAAACATTTTCAATTTTACATACGATTTTCAAGCGTATGTAATAAATTTCCGTAAAAGGTAGCAGAGTTGAGCGAGACCGAGAAAGTAGGCTCTGCGGACAATGCCCCGTATTTTAATAAAAGGGTTACCATCTTTATGTAACACAATACAAATATTCTAATTAAAGGTTTTCTTTGCATGCACTGTTCAGATAGCAGTGTCTAAACCGTAATTATTCAAAATTATTTTATTTCATGATTTTTTTATGACTTGAGAAAATAGGAGAGGCTCGTTCAATAATAAAACGGGAGCAATATCACCTTCAATCTACACCGCAGATTGCATTTTTCAGTCTAATGAAAAATGAAATCTCATAATGTTATTAAAGTAATCAGTCACTTTTCTCCCTGCGTATCTGATTCTCAGTAGTTACCACAACCATATTTAGCAAGTATAGACATGTGCTATACGCAAAAATATATGTACTTAGATCTAATATTAACCACAAGATCTAATATTAATCATTCGCCGTTTCAAGCTACTTCAACATTTACTAGACAAACGCTCTAACCTCTCGATTAACTATAAAAGACTCATATACATAACAATCATTAAACCCATCTGGACATACGGAATAAAGCTTTGGTGCTCCATGGTAAGCCATCGAATTCCCTTCGTATTCAATCCTTACAATTCAAAATCCTTCGTATAATCCTCAATGCTCCTTACTTTTTTAAGAACATAATAACGACCTTAATGTCCCGTTTATCGCTGATTTGGCTGTCGAATCCGATATCAATGTTTTCATGACAAACTTCATTCCCACTCCAAACCCACTAGTTTCAAACCTCGCAACCTCTTCAATTCCTGATAATCTTCCGAGGTGTCTGAAAGGAAGATGGCCTAGTGACCTAAGTTGAACTATTCATTTGAGTATTACCACCGGGTAGTTTCTCTACTTGCCATTATGTCGGGACATGATTTATCTTTCATTATATTTACTGGATGTATTCTGTATACAGTTGTAAATTTCAATAAATATATTTTTTTTTTAAATTAATAAAAAAAACCCAGTGAAAATGTCAATGTTTTCAACTTAATGTTATGAACAATTTCTTTTAATTGTTTATATATTTCCTCTGAATATAGATCAAATGGTAACACACATTTCACAACCTTCGCAGAAATAAAAACGTTAAATCTAGCAGCAAGAACATTACTTAAATAGTAACATTTTTAACCCTGAACTTGGCAATGTTTCACAAGTGAAGGTTATTTAATGAACTGGTTTTCTCGATAAGGTTCTATTTCTCTCACAGTTTCAAGAATAAAATGTATTTGAAAAATATTTTTTTAACAAAATATAAAATGTTTAAAAAATTTATGTGAATAAAACATTACTTATTTGAAAAGTATAACTCGGTGGCTGAAAAATTGATCCTGTAACGAATTTAAAATAAAATATGAAGTTTACCGCATCAATATTTACTAAATTGGCCTTTTTTTCCCAAAATACTGCAGCTTATTTGATAAATATTAGGAACAATTACTAAAAAGAAATTTAGATAGCTTATTTTTAACAAAATCCCTTCACTTTCCTTACCATGTGACTAGAATTTGAAAATTTCCAAGTTTTAAATAAAGTATTGTTACGGGCTACTGGGTATTAAAATGAATTAAACAATTCCTTAATCAAAGAAACTAATATTTATTAACAAAATGATAAAAAGGATACAATTAAACTATTAACAATTAAGTTATTGAACCAAGATAAATTTATAATGACAATATTCTAAATATTATAATCTAGGCCTAACTCCTATTTAATTATTACAATAATATAAAATATTACTAATTCTAGA
The DNA here is from genome assembly GCA_037127475.1 of Arma custos. Lineage (NCBI taxonomy): Eukaryota > Metazoa > Arthropoda > Insecta > Hemiptera > Pentatomidae > Arma > Arma custos. The sequence continues at coordinate 100,874,726 of CM073764.1, forward strand.
TATCTTAACTAGTTACAATAGTTTCTATGAATATTATAAAATTACACTACAATTTATAACTAATAATTAACACTTACAGTTCACTAGTCCACCGACCGTAAGATTCTCCAAGTATCACAAACTGACACACAGTAACAAACAGAAACAGTTTATTACACTCGCGAGACTGTTACAGTTCACTGATACACTTATTACACTTGCCGGTTCAACACTGACTAGTTTATCACACTGACACTCACTTATTACACTTATCACAGATCTTCACTGGTCTACTCTCAGGCTAAGACTGACTGACTCGAGGTGACGGAAGTCTTTTTATAGGCAAAGCCGAACATTCTAGAACTCGAAGGGGCCAGATAATTCTGGAATATTCTTAATCCTTTGCCGACAAAAGAAGACGATCTAGAACCGTCCTAATCCTATTTAAACGTCTCCCGCTGACGGAGTTAAGCCGCTAATCCCCCGCTTCCGCCTTCCTGCCGGCGCCCGTAACACTGCCCCCTCCTTAAAAGTGCTCTGCCCCAGAGCAAGTCCGGAGAAATCGGGCATTTATGAGCTTCTACTGATGGAGACGCACCTTCTTTCCAGGGGTTGAACGTGCACACCAATATGGCAATTCCAGAGTTGGCGAATGTCTGTTCGATCATGTCCCTGACAATCTTCCACTCCAAGCCGTCGTATCCACAGCCCAACTTCGGAATAGCGAGCTTAGTGACACGCAGTCTCAGAAGCTTACTCCGAAGGTCGTCGAGGCTTCGCCGCAGTGCGTCATATGTCGGCTTCTGATCAGAGGCACGCTTGGTAACCAAGTAAAACAGGTGTCGTCCTTCGTGCGGCTGGTGGAGTGCCTTCCCGACACTTGGTCCTTGGCGTTCCAGCTCCTCAGTTCCGCCGAACTTCTTCCTGAAGACCGTTGCAATCCCTCGAGAAGTCCTCAGATCTTCGGCAACGCAATGGGCCAGAGAATACTCCACTGGTAACGAGAAGATATCCCTGTAGATTACCTGAGTTACTTCACGAAACCCTGGTACCTTAGTATTTGCAACTGGATCATTATTTGTCTCCACGTTGTTAAGGTACCTAACCTGCTGGTCTTCTGCCGGGCCATGGTCTCCTTTGTACGGCGCCAGTCTATTGAAATGGACTACCTTGGGTTTTCCTTTAGGCTGCTTCCTGATCCTATATACGACGTCGTTGATCCTCTTGACGATCTCAAACGGGCCGTCCCAGGAGTTCTGCAGTTTAGGTGAGTAGCCTCGCCTTCTTCGAGGATCATGTAGCCAGACCAAGTCTCCAGGTTGGTAGCCACCTTTCTCAGCCCTGATGTCGTAGCGCTCCTTCATTCTGTCACTTGCCCCCTGGATGTTTGTGCGAACCTTCTCGTGGATATTATCCATTCGCTTCCGTAGATCCGAGACGTACTCCTCTCCGGCAATTTCCACATCAGGCTTGAAACCGAATTTCAGATCACAAGGCAACCGAAGTTCTCTGCCGAATACCACATTTGCGGGAGTCTGCCCCGTTGCCTCACTGACTGAACTGCGGTACGCCAGCAGGAACAGGTGAAGATACTGGTCCCAGTCTCGCTGATGGTCGGAGACCACTTTCGACAAATATCGACCCATAGTCCTGTTCATGCGCTCCACCATGTCATCGGATTGAGGGTGAAGAGATGTCGTCCTGGTCTTCCGTATTCCCAGTGCTTCGCACATCCCGGAGAAGACTGCAGACTCGAAGTTTCGTCCCTGGTCAGAGTGAAGTTCCATGGGCACCCCAAACCTACTGACGAGCTGCTTCACCAGTACGTCCGCAACCGTGACTGCCTCCTGATTCGGAAGGGCGTAAGCTTCCACCCACTTGGAAAAGTAGTCCATGGCCACGAGAATATACCGGTTACCTTCATCCGTCACAGGGAAAGGGCCAGCGATGTCAATTGCTATTCTCTCAAACGGTGCTCCCACGTTGTACTTCCTCATTGGGGCCTTCTTTCTTCTTATGGGTCCGTTAGAAGCCGCACAAGTCGCACAACGCCTGCACCAGTCCAACACATCGTCCTTAAGGTTTGCCCAGTAAAAGCGTTCACGTACCTTTTCCAATGTACGGTGAACTCCAAGGTGGCCGCCAGATACTCCGTCATGAAGTTCCCTGAGTACTTCGGGCACTTTACTCTTTGGAACGATGAGCTGAAGTCTGCGCTGATCTCCTTCCGTGTTCTCCAATGCCCGTTTCAGCAGCCCGTTGTCCACTAGAATGGAGACCCATTGGGCCCAGTAAGTCTTTACATTCTTCGACATTGGAGCAACATCCTGCCAGGTTGGTCTTCCTTGCCCTGATAGTTTCCACTGCTTCATTTGTTTCAAGTCCGGGTCCTTGTCCTGCTCTTTTGACACCTCTGCATCCTGCCAACTGTCCATGACCACCGTTGTCCTCAATACTGATGCCTGCTTCTCTTCTTGTCGAGAACAATGTCCGCAGTCTTCGCCACAAGGCCTCCTTGAGAGCGCATCCGCATTTCTGTGACTCGTTCCAGCACGATGAGCAGATTCAAAGTCATATTCTTGAAGGCGCTCGATCCACCTCGCCACTTGTCCCTCTGGTGACTTGAATCGCAGCAGCCACATTAGAGCCGCGTGGTCCGTTCTCAGGAGGAATCTTCTGCCGTATAGATATTTGTGAAAATGCTCTATAGATTTTACTACTGCCAGAAGCTCCTTCCTTGTGACACAGTAGTTGCGTTCCGGTGCTGAGAGAGCTTTACTGAAATATCCAATAACCCTTTCTTCACCATCTTGGAGTTGAGAGAGGACGCTTCCAATAGCGGTGTTGCTGGCGTCTGTGTCAAGTATGAACTTGCCCTCGGGACGTGGATAGCTCAGAATAGGAGCACTACTCAACTTGTTCTTCAACTTCTCGAAGGATGCCTGACATTCGTGATCCCAAAGGAAAGTCCGTTTTTCCTCGGTGAGCCTGGTAAGAGGCTTTGCAATGTTTGCAAATCCTTTCACGTACCTCCTGTAATAGGTGCAGAGGCCGAGAAAACTTCTTACTTGGTGCTTATCTCGAGGTACTGGCCAGTCGGTGATCGCTGCAATCTTCTCTGGGTCAACGGCCACTCCGTTGTCTGACACAACATGCCCCAGGTAGTTGACTTGCCTCCCGAAGAGATGACACTTCTTGGGGTTCAATTTAAGGTTTGCTGCACGCAGTCGTTCGAAGACCTTCTCCAGATTCTTCAGATGGTGAGCGAAGGACTTTCCCAGCACAATGATGTCATCTAGGTATACCAGGCAAATTTCCCAAGAGAGACCTCTTAACACGCTTTCCATCAGCCTCTCAAATGTTGCAGGAGCATTGCAAAGTCCGAATGGCATTACTGTAAATTGCCAGAGTCCAGTCCCAATCGAGAACGCTGTCTTCTCTTTATCTTCAGGTTTCAATCCAACCTGCCAATATCCACTGCGGAGATCCAAGGTAGAGAAAAGTTCACACCCCTCTAGGGTGTCCAGCGTATCATCAATCCTGGGGAGCGGATAGCTGTCTTTCTTGGTGACGTTGTTCAGAAGGCGGTAGTCCACGCAGAATCTCGTTGTGCCGTCCTTCTTTTTCACCAGTACAACAGGAGACATCCAGGGGCTACTCGAAGGCTCAATGACACCATCAGTCGCCATCTCCTTGATGATCTTCTCGGCGTCCTCCCGTTTGGCTAACCGCAGCCTCCGCGGGACCTGTCGGATGGGCTTAGCATCCCCGGTGTCAATCCTATGCTGGACGATATCCGTTCTACCCCGTGGCCCTGGGCTGATCTCAAAAACGTCCTGCCATCGGGTAATCATCTTCTTCACCTCCTCACTCTCTTCAGGCGAAAGGTCGCGACATGATTCGTCCACAAATCCTTTTAATTCTTCCGGCAGTCCTCGCAGCTCGGTGGGATGACGTTGCAGCTGACGAACCACTGAGGTAGCGGTTGTACATTCTCCGACCGGTGTTCCTTTGTTCAGCGTTACTGGGAAGCTGTTCAGGTTCATTAGCCGAATTGGAGTGGTACGTCCGACCTTGATGAGAGGCCTAGCCACCAGTACACCACCTCCGATATCCTGTTCTTCTTGTTTTCCAGGTTCAAGAAGCACACATTGGCCTTCAGGTAGATGTCCTTCGACCGTCCCATGTGTTATAATTTGGCTCCGAGAAGGTAAAGTGGTGTCTTCTAGTAAGCGCACTCGTGCGTAGATATCCTTTCCCTGCCGGAGGATGACTTCTTCGTCTCCCAGCGTCATCACACCTCTTGCCATATCCAGCTTGATCCCGCATGTGATCATCAAGTCCGTGCCCAATATGACATCTTCATCAATATCTGCCACGAGAGCGCGGTGCTTCAGATGTTGACCCCCGATGATAAAGTAGGCAACTGTCTCCCCGTAGACCTTGGCTGGCTCTCCTGTGGCAGTCCGTAACGTCCAAATCGTTGGCAACATCTTCTCAGCAGGAACTGTCTTTGAGCTCAAGATTGTCTTGGTTGCGCCGGTATCCAGTAGCAGACTTCGCAGCTGCCCGTTCACCTTCCCATCAACGTAGAAGCTGTTCGTCCTGCTCCCTAAAGACGCAACTCTACTGGTCTTCCTCGGGCCTCTGACGTAGCGGGCTGATAGTTGTTCCTCCCCATCAACCCTACTTCGTTCCTGTGGTTTTTCTTGCTTCTTGGATAGACACTTGCTTCTAGGGTGTCCAAGTTGGCCGCAGCTCCAACAACGTATCTCCTTCTTACGGGTCCTGAGAGCCTCCAAAACCTTTGTCAGAATGTCTTCGACTCTGAGGACCACAGTAGGCTCCGCTTCAACTGCTCGAACTCGCGCATGGCCCCGTACTGACTGCCTGACAGCCTCGAACTCCATGGCCTGAGTTAATGCGTCTCCCAATGTTTTTGGCCGGGCGAGCTTCACTGCCTGTTGCGTCTCAGGGTCCCGAAGTCCATCCAGGAAGTTGTCGACAGCCAGGCTCTCGTAGACATCATCGGTGACCGATGGGTAAGCATTCCTCACCAGCCGTGCAATGTCTGCTTCAAATTCCTGTAGCGTTTCGTTGGTCTTCTGGATCCTGCTTCTCAGCTGTGAGCGATATAGCTGGTCCATGTGGCGGTGGCCGAAACGCATCTCCGGTCTTCTAACCAGTTCCCCGTAGTTAGACCGCTCTGTCATGGGCATCCCTTGAAGTACTCCCAAGGCGTCTCCACGCAAGGCCAGGCACAACGCTGAAGCTTGGGTCTCTTTTGACCACCCGTGGATTGAAGCCGCTGTCTCGAAGAGAGTCATGTATTCCTCCCACGGCGTCTTTCCGTCGAATACTGGAATAGTGTTGTGATTTGGTGGCGTCCCAGCATTGGCGGGCATAATGGTCCTATGAAGGCTGCCCTCGGAGGAACGGTCGGTGGCGATCGTCGGTGGGTTGGTCATACGTCCCTCGAGAGCTTCTACTCTTAGCCTAAGTTCGTTTTCAATGGAATTCAATTTTTCCCCTAACCTAGATTCTACATTAGCTACTTTATTATTTACATCGGCTAACTTATTATCTACATTAGCTATCTTATCCTCAACATTTTCCATTAGCTTAGTCTCTAATGTGCCTAACTTAGACTCTAATTTATCCAATAAATCACTTTTTACAGTACCTAGTTCATTCTGTACATTGCCTAGCTCATTTTTGACAGTACCTAATTCATTCTGTACATTACCTAGCTTATTATCTACATTGCTTGAAGTTGCAGACAACTTGCTTAAATCAGTTTCAAACAGAACGTCATCTGGATTTTCCCCTAAATCTACAAAAAATTGACGCAAGTGCTCTTGCAGTACACTTTTAGTTCCGGAACAATCAAGATCACGTTCTTCTAACTCCCGTTTCAAGTCCGCAACTTTTAAATCAATTAATTTAACACTTTTAGAAGCCATTTTCCATACAGTAGCCCAATAATTACAAAATGCAAAATAACAGCAATTACACAATAATCCCACTTCTGACACTAATTTGTTACGGGCTACTGGGTATTAAAATGAATTAAACAATTCCTTAATCAAAGAAACTAATATTTATTAACAAAATGATAAAAAGGATACAATTAAACTATTAACAATTAAGTTATTGAACCAAGATAAATTTATAATGACAATATTCTAAATATTATAATCTAGGCCTAACTCCTATTTAATTATTACAATAATATAAAATATTACTAATTCTAGATATCTTAACTAGTTACAATAGTTTCTATGAATATTATAAAATTACACTACAATTTATAACTAATAATTAACACTTACAGTTCACTAGTCCACCGACCGTAAGATTCTCCAAGTATCACAAACTGACACACAGTAACAAACAGAAACAGTTTATTACACTCGCGAGACTGTTACAGTTCACTGATACACTTATTACACTTGCCGGTTCAACACTGACTAGTTTATCACACTGACACTCACTTATTACACTTATCACAGATCTTCACTGGTCTACTCTCAGGCTAAGACTGACTGACTCGAGGTGACGGAAGTCTTTTTATAGGCAAAGCCGAACATTCTAGAACTCGAAGGGGCCAGATAATTCTGGAATATTCTTAATCCTTTGCCGACAAAAGAAGACGATCTAGAACCGTCCTAATCCTATTTAAACGTCTCCCGCTGACGGAGTTAAGCCGCTAATCCCCCGCTTCCGCCTTCCTGCCGGCGCCCGTAACAGTATCACTTCACGGTTCAATTTTAAAACTATATCTATTTTTTTTTCCATTGATATAAACATGTTAAATACAAAATTTAAAAAGGATTCATTTATTGTTAACTATATTAATGAATTTTTAAAATATGTTTGGCAATTTATAATCTTATATTATATAGAATAAATGTTCAAAGTATCTTAAGATCAGTATTGGCCAACCCAAACGATCTTGCAGATCAATTCGGAAATGAATCATAACTCCACCGGCATTCTATAAATTATATATCCCAGATTATATATATATATATATATATATATATATATATGATATATCAGATTTAGACTTGTTACCGACATGTATTTATGTAGATTAAAAAATAGAAACTTATTGATTTATTTTTTTTTTTACTATTATTTGTACACGTAAACATGTATATTATAATATTAATGATACTAAACGCACATTGTAATCATTATGATGACTATATCTCATAATTTAGACAGTTAATTTTTCAATACGATCTCGTTCCTGAAAGCAAAAATGATGTTTGTTTTTTAAAACATTTGTTTTCATTACTTTCTTCATTATAACATAAATATATATTTTGTAAAAGGGAATCTCGCGGGCCCACCGTATTCAAACATTCATTTATAAAATTTCGTCAGCCCAAAGTCTCGAAAAAAACTATACAATATTTCAATTTTATCTCTTGAGTTTAAGTCTTCTTTTACACCAGTTACTATTTAAGTTTTAAATTATTATTGTAGTTGATTATGAAAATCATGCCTGTTTATTAAAACAGAATATCATTTAAACAGAAATAATCTTCAATACTATTTTACGCAGCCTATATGAATAATGTGCCGAGATAAATAATGATTCATAAATAATCAAGTATATGTATCAAACCAGTATAGAGGTAATATAACTGGATATATAACCATCTCAACTATCTCTCCAGTTTAAATTTTTACTAATATAAATGTTTATTAATGTTGTTTAATAATAATACAAAACTACCTTTTACCGGATTTTCTTATTATATTTAATTAATATGAAACCTTTGTTTATATATTATTTATTAATAATACATTTATATAAAAATAAAGTAATCAAAAATTAATGCTGTATTGAATCGAATAATTTATGGAATACCTGCTAATGAAAACTAAACATCAAGGTACTTTAAAATATAAGATGTAATATGTTACGTGATCTTAGGTTACCTTCTTTTCCTATGAAAACACTCAGCGATGCATGGGCGAATAATTGTTTGTTCCAATACCTCATCTGATTAAATATCTACCAATATATATCGTAATTTCTTTTTAAATACCAATTAATAAAACAAAATGGAGTAACCTCCTAGCACTAAGCTTCTATAACTTGCACAAATTATAATCAAGGCGAAATGTGAATCGAGCGGTCTTAAAATAGCTTCTGCACAGCGTTCAAATGAAGATCAAAATATCATCAAAGGAAATCTCTAAGGCATCGTTAGAAAGTGTTATATATGGACAAGACATGACTTACTTGTACACCAATTAATCTATTATAATTAAAGTAACATATACTTCTTGTTACTAAATAAATAGGCACAATCACTACAGAAAAAATCTAGATAGATGATTTTTACAACCTTTTTTACCACGAGCCGGCAGGTTAAAATCAGTATGTCGTTAACAGTTGTGTACCACTTCCGGTTTATCATCGATGTATAAAATTACAAATTTTACTTTTACAATATAAAACAGTCAAATAAGGAATTAAAGAATAATTCGTTTATATTTACATATATTTTAGGAGCAAATTCGTAAAGTACCATTTCTATTTTATTGCAGGTACAAAAAATTGAATATTATATTCGCATTAATATAAAATTATTAAATATCAAATATAAAAACGGTTCAATAATTTTTATTTTTTAATAAAATGTATTTAGATATTCAAGTAAAGTAAACACTTCTGGTTGGCTAATTTTTTAAACCAAAATCTACTGCTTAATTAGTAATAAAATGATAGCGATAATAATAAGGCTTAGAGAATAACGAACCCGAGGGCTCAATGCCGAAATCTCACGTTATGAGCAAAATGCTCTAGAATTATGTAGGAAATGAAAGTAGGGGCATGCGAAAGAACGAACATAGTAACAAAATTGAACTAGTCCAAATTGATTAACAGAAGGCGAAAATTTTGACGTTTAAAATACTTCATTTACTGCGTACAAAGATATAAAAACAAGAACAATACCTAGCAATCTCTGCAATCTTCTTTACAAACCTTTTAAGGCCACCAAACCTGTGTCACACTTCCTCTGCGTCGTCATTTGGAAAACGAAAATGAATAGATTGTTCACAAACTAAAAACTAACAATTGATGAAACAATCGGACAGGAGACAAGAAAAAAAATTTCTTCTTTCCGTTGGCCTTGTCACCGATTTTCCACCCACTGTTTCGGTCAACATTCCTAGACTCATAAAAATACCTTGAAATTTCAAAGCTTAGTTCGTTTTTGTATATAGTACGGAATAGGACTCAATATAATTATGATTATGGAATATAATTATATTGGTATATTCTAAAATTGATGTCTTGATTCTTTTGTCTTTAAAATCAACTTAATTTTCCCCTTGAAAATAATTAAATTTAATAATATAATAGATAAAATATTTTTCAAGTGAAAAATAATACATTATTCGTACATGGATGATCTAAGAAATTAAAAATACTTTTTTCAAGCAGAAAATATATTTCTAAAAATAGATTAATATTTAACGGATTAATTTGGAACGGTTTAGTATCCATCTTTTACTGAGCTCAATACCCTCCATGGATTGTAATAGTACACGAGGATAGACAACTGCTTAATGACCAGATTGCGTATTTTTAAAATATTCCTATCGCATGCATCACTAACTTAAATAAATAATAAATAATAAATAAAAATATTACGAATATCGAAAGGAATCTACAAAAACGTTGATAATAGGTAAACAGGTGTTACCAATACATGCTAAGTACCTATAAGTATTGAACTTGTCCTATATTTAATTGAAGTATTGTACTTATAACTGTTTTTGAGGTCCACTTTCCCTTGAACATTCGCATTGGAGATGTAGACCTATCTCGCCAGTGATTCCATCATAAAAAAAAAATAAACCTGTTTGCACTGGCAGGGCTGGCGGCTACAGCGAACCGGACGCAGCCGGCTCAAGCGCAACTAATCAAACAACCTATAGCTTTCTGGTTCGCTCGGGTGCAGCGAGCTAGTCTCCATGCCCAATTATAACACCTATTTCTATATCAAAACTTCAATAAGAATATCAAAACAGTCTTAAGTATATAATAACAATTCAAGACAGATAAATATGTAATGTAAAAAAGATGGAAAATAAAGCAACATTCTAATTTTTTTATGACATAAGCTAGTCTTAATATACACTTAAATTTATTTCCGTATTCAATGCTCAATAAAAATATTGTCACAGCAGTCTTATGTACATAATAATAAGGAATTGGTGACAGATAAATATTTAAAGTCAAATAAAAAATTGACCAACATTCCAATTTTTTTTTAAAAAGGTTGTCCTGCACGTTTAACTACAACACCTATTTCTGTATTTAATATTCAATTCGAACATCAATGGCTGGACCCTATGGAACTTCCAGACCCACATGGTGCTCACCCAGCCACTACCCTTAATTGGGGGATAGTCCTGTGTTCTGGAAACAGTCTCTACCATGAACTGAACCCAAGACCCTTCATATGGTATAGAGGTACAGTCATTTTTTTTTAACATATATTATTTATTTTGAGTTGCTGTAGTGAAACTTCATGTTTGAAAAAAAAAAGCTAATCTACTATCAGACACAAATGACCCTGCCTGCCCTCTTGGTGCTTACCCAGCTTCTATCAAGTAGCTACCCTTAAGTGGTGGAAAAACCAGGTGGTTAAGGACGTGATGTTGGACAATTTTTTTTTTAATAATAATAATAACCGATCGAGAAAATTTGTTTAATTCTTCCTCTTACTCAGTGATTTGAAATTTTACTGTTTAGCACTTTTCTTGGAAATGTATCTGGAGATATAGCACAATTTAGCGTAATGTATTTATTAATGCTCTTCGCAATGTATCCCAAAAGGTAAATGTGATTTTTTTAACTACCCTCATGAGATTTTTTAAAGTTTTTATTCTAGACATTCTTGGATCATACGGGTTAAGGGTTATATGAAAATTATTTTGATATAAAAAAAAAAATTCTGCCAAGTTAAGGGATAAGAAGAATACATGATTTTTCCTGATTCCTCTAAGACTAATAAAATAACCCAAGCTCCTTTATGGGTTGTGGTTTTACAATTTTTTTTTATTATATAATTCTAACTTTTAAAATATTAACCTGATTTTTCAACCAAAACATTAGTTACACTTCAAATAAAGTACTACTTTCGATGATTATATAGGGACGGGAGACTCTTCGAAAAAATGAGGTGTTCACTTGATACCAATTTTAAACTTGAAGTTAACTGTTTAGAGGTTTGCGGAAGACGTGCGAATACACACCAAGAGGAAACTAGTTAAAATGGATTCGATAAGATTAAAATTGACATAACCCAAGGAAAACTGCAATGGAATAGTTATCGCGATAACAATACTTCCTTTACTGCGTACAAAACAGTAAAATGAATGCCAACATTCCATCTTTCCCTAGATGGTATATTGAAGGCAACAACCAACAAAGACGCAGACGATATCGTGCTTAGTTTAAAAGTTTCAACTCACTAACCATTTGATGGTAAATAGATATAATCCATCGTTTATCGTCAATATAAACAAAGTCTCCAGTGAAGCAGCTATGTTCACAACAGTTATAGTTAAACTTAATCACTAACAAGAGTCTGGGGTAGGCATGGTGTAAGCAACAGTAGGTGCGCAGTAGGTAGTTTTCTTCACTTTGATTATAATAGGCTACTATAATATAATACGTAAATAAAAAAATCAAATAAACATTTAATGTTTACGAGATAAGGCTAGGTCCAGAATCAACAAATTCCTCTGACAAGTATGACAGCAGGGCAACCCCACTGTCTGCAGAGTGCATGAATTTAATGAGCACCAAACGAAAAAAAACATCTATAAGTAACTGTTAATGCTGGAATAAATTGGAAAACTTTAGCATAAACTTGAAAAACAAAAATAATAATACTATGGTATAATACAGACCGTCAGGTAGCCCTACGATTTTTTAAAATAGAGTAAAATAGCAGAAATCTTTGGTTATGCCCACTATCGGAAGGGGCGTAAAATACCGGTCCCAAACCTGTCTCATGACAGGTACTCATAAAAAATCCCTATCCTAATTAAACCCGGTTAGGCAAAATTCAGGACTGCCACTGTAGCATCGTCTGACAAGCCATAACAGCATAAAGTGAGGTTAAACGAATAAACAAAAATAATAATAACAAAAAATTTACATGAGCGATTATCCGATATCCGATAAACGGTTGGTAGAAGTACATTTTTTTTTTTCATTATTGGATATATCTCCATGGAACATACTAAATGTTTTGTTCAGAACGGTGACGATCTTAACATCATTCTGTTGCTCAAGGATTCGATATAAGGCTTTATCAAAGAACAGAATGAAAAGAACTGAAATCAAAATGCGCCTGATATGATTGACAATACCGATTAAAAAAGTCTGTACACTAAAATTATAGATTGATACGACAAACATATTTTTTTCAATTCCTGCATTAACAAAAGGCAAGACAAGACTTGCTTCCCAACCTTCAGTAGCAATGAAGCAAGAATTCCCAAGACGAAAGTGAAAGTGAGACGACTCTCACGCCTAGCCAACTTTTTAACAAGTTTTAGCAACCACTTATAGCATTTTGTCAAAACATTGATTGAACCGTTTAAAGTTATTAATATTCATACTATACTTATTTAAACAAATACCAATTGTACATCCTATAAAGTCTCAACAATTATAAGTTAATTCGATTTATGGTAACGTGGTACCATACTCCCGATATTGTACACCACTTCCAGTCAAACGCGAAATTCTCGAAGTACTCTACATGCACTAATGATAATAATAAATTAAAATTACATGAAATAAATGAAAAAAAATCCTATAATTAGGCAACAGATAATAAAACATTTTGATGTGAAATCATTTCTTTATTTTTTCGAGGATAAGCATTTTCTTTCCTGGTGCTTTGTCAGCATTTTTAACAGTAAATATTGTTGCCACGGACTAAAACCATCTCTAATAACATTGATTTAATGTAATTATAAAATTATTTTATTACAATTCTGTTTAAAAATATTCACTCTACGTCTTAAACAAATACTCTGCTCACCTACACAATAAGTGATCAGTTATAAACCAATTTCTTAAATTTATAATAAAAAAATATCCGATATTAATCCAACTACTTTATATTTTATCATGACATTACGATAAACAATTTTGGATAATAATGTCATCTTTGTTTTAAACGCATGATTGTGTATCAGTATAATCTGTCCTGAAAGCAAGAAACAATTTCTGCTAAGGTAATAGGTTAAAGTAGTCTTCGTCAATTTTAATTTTGTTGTTTTATAATTGCTATACAAGCAAGTAACCAAACTAGGTTATACAGAGTCATTTATTAAAATCGATTTCCCGATAAGTCGTTGACTGGGTCAGTCAGTCATTGAAAATATGATGTCAAGATCAATATCAGTTTCAACATATCCTCGTAGTACAGTGAAAGTAGTTCTGTTTCAATCAAATTGTGTCTAAGCTCCATGTTTTAATTATTTCGGGGTTTAATGATGAACGAAGTTATACCTAAACTACTAAGCCCAAGGTCGCAGGTTCGTAGCCCGACTGGTAGCCCTAGTTTTTTTAAATGTAGTCCCTTCGGAGCCTGTACGGATGTCAGGTACTAGTTAAAAATCCCTATGCTAATAAAACCTGGATAGGCAAAATTAATCGTTGCAGCAAAAAAAAAAACGTTATCAATTTGGTGGATAACCAAATATCCCTTGAAACAGGAGATGTCGGTTTTAATATTCCTGCTGATAGTGGTCCGTTACCATCAACAAGTCAACAACCCAAACTTTCTGTCTTTGACATAAACAGGAAAATCGCTGCGAATCATATACCTACTGGAACGTCAAAGTCTTTTCTAAAGCGGGAGAAATTATAAATGAAAGGAGAACACGCTTGACGTCCGAAAAAGTAAAAAAAAAAGTTGTTTTTTTTAAAAATATAATATTTAATTTGATAATCTAGAAAAAGGAATTTTCATTTCAAATTATTAAATTAAGAACAAATTTCACAGCCAACATAAAGACTAATAATAATAAAAAAAACTAAATTAAAAATAGTTAAACGATTTGTTTAATCATTATATTTTTTTTCAGTAGATTAGTCTACGTTAGCTGAGAAATTTATTATTGCTATATCCCAACAACAATCATTTTGTTAGATTCACTTTTGTTTATCTTATTTTAAAGCTAATTTATTACCAAATTATATTTGAAAACTATTTCATATCTATATATTAAGTTTCTACAGTTATAGTGAGATAATAAAATGTTCAAGCTCAAAAATTATAGACCAATTTATTTATTTAAATAAGTACAAATATATATATATATATGGTTATGTATTGACCGTCGACATCATGAATTTTGTGTTCATTTTTTTTATTCTTTCTCACTTACTAAATTACTTGTAATAACTAATTAAATGTAATTATTTTTCATTCCAAGACATACTATAATCGCTTACAATACCTGTATTGTTTTTCTAAAGGGACTTTTCCCAGATTAAATAAAGACGTTATTATTATTATTATTATTATTAAATTTCGACTGTATCTGATACTTGTACCAACTGCTTTTTAGTATCAGATACAAAGTATCAGATTGATACAACCTTACCCATCCCTAGTTCAGTACATGGTAGAGACTGTAATTTTGTTTCTAAGACAACGGTTGTGAATGGTGGTGATTTGTCTATGTTCTCTCAACCACCAGGTTTTCCCCCAATTAAGGGTACCGCTTTATAGAGACTGGGTGAATAACAGACGGGTCTGTAGATGAGAATTAAAACACTATATTCAGATTACAAAAATGGCTCCAAAAAAAAGTTCCAGAAGGCGTTTTTCAGTAGCATGTATTAACTGTTAGTATTTGACTAAAACAACATAACAAGTTACGTATTTGAATTCGGTTTTAACCAGTTTTAGTTAAGACGGAGCTTTAGTATTCCTTAGAGGATGAAAACACTCGACGAAATAATGTATATATTATTTTGAGATGAAAATTGATTTGGCCGTGTTTCGTACTTGGTAACTCAAATTAACACAAAATGATATCGATATTTGCTTGAACAAATGGCTCAATAGACAAACAAGGGAATCAAGAAGTCCAAATAATTTGTAGCTTGAGTATAATTTATATTTAAGTAATTTTTGTTCTTCAAATCAGCTAATAAACTTAGCAACAAATTTCCAAATTAAATGTAATTCATGCATTACTAAAAAATGATATAATTTAATTTTTCACTATTTTTTTCTCAATGTTTTGTTAATTTTTTTGTAAATTAATTGAGTAAGTAAAAGGACTAAGTATTCCACAATATATATATAAATATATATATATTCTTAATTACTGGTCTCCAATCTATTGATAATGAAAATATTTAACTACAAATATTAAATATCGTTAAATAAAAAAATGTAATCGACCTATAATTTTTAACAATAGATATAAACCGGTTTTCACCGATATTGCTAAAATGAACGATCTAGTAACACTATAGAGATAAGATGTCAGGAAACTAACCTCCCAGAACCGGATAAATACCGGTTTCGCGAATATACAGCATACAATGAAATATTTAAACAAATTGTTAGAAACTAAGAAAACAGTTTATAAATATACTTAATAATATAGTATGGGGAATTATAAGCATTACATCAAGACGCATCGGACTTCCAATTAAATATAGAAATTACAAGCATGCTCCGATAAGCTAAATAATGAGATCACTAAGGCCTTGTGTTCATGACTCGCTGCGGCATTTGCGTCAATACATGAGGTCGTGTACATCAAAACGAATATGTTATAACGAATTTAATAATATTTTAGCTGAATTATATTAATTTATTTATTTAACATCACTTAATGCTTATATGGCTAATCGGACGATGCTACATTTGGGAGCCCTAAATTTTGCCTATCCAGATTTAATTAGGATAGGGTATTTTAACGAGTACCCCCGTTTAACGTCCCTTCCAAAGGACGGCAAAAATAAGGATTTTACTCCCTTTAAAAAATCCTATGGCCACCTGTCGGGCTACGAACCCGCGATCTTGGGCTTAGTAGGTTGTTATGCTAACCACTAGACCACAGGTCGCCCCCTCCCCCCCCCCCAAAAAAGATAATATTTTATAAAGAATTTAATATTTTAACCAAATGATTTTTATCTATTATAATTGTCAACATTTGTAATAAAAATTAAGGTATCAGCTCCGCAGGTTGTCGCTTTCACAAGTCACAAGTTTTAACTTTTCGTTTCCTTAATATTCTCGAAAACAGAAATAATAGTGAGTTTTAGAAGGAAAAAGATATTTTAATTTGGGAAATAAGTATATTTCGGCAATCATTTCATCAAGAAATAAAGGTTTCAACAACATTTCGAAGTATAGACATGTTTGTTGAAACGTTCATTTCTTGTTAAAATGATTACCAAAATATACACATTTCTTATAAATACACTCTTTTTTTCCATACTAAAACACGATTATTTTTATTTCCGAGAATATTAAAAAGTAGACGAATGAAAAATCAAAACTTCTTGTGACTTAACCCGAAAACGACAACCTGCGGAACTAAAAACCAAAACTAATAACCTAAGAAATCGAAACCACATTTGGTGTATCATAACGACGCCGAAATCATCAGATGTCCTATTATACAAATGTTGAGTTACAAATTAATAATTAATACATAAGTATTAAAATGAGTTTTGATAATCAAAATACTTTTTATTATAGTATGAAAGGTAAAAATGATCCAACTATGCGCTCACAATATACGATAAAAAGACCTAACAAATAAAATCTGACAATATAAGCCTAGATGTAACTATTTAAAACACGCTTAATACATTGTGAACGCATACAAATATATAAAATTGTATTTTGTTGTGTATGTATGAAGGTGGGAAGGTGACATGCGTGCCAACAGACGGACGTAAATGTCAACGACAAACAATAGAAGGAGACTGCACAACAGGCCATTTAATATAACATAAAAATAGCTAAGTTCAGGGACATCGCTCGGCCAATAGGTGCGAAGATTAAGGAGAGACTTTTTAGGAACTGGATTAATCTGGTATGGCTCAATTGAAAGAATGTTCATTGCTGTGAACCTGCATCATGTAGATAATTTAAAATGATGACCCTCTCTAATGGACCAACATGCAGCCTTAAATTGACACTATACATTCAAGTTGGAAAAATTGTAAAACAGAAAAACGTATATTGCGATATAACTTTTTAGTAAACATTTAAAAACTCATAAAATATAATTTAAAAATCGCCCAAAATGTCAATCTGCTTAGATTATTTTAAGATCCATTCATTGATATCAATATGTGATTGATAAAAAAAAGTCTTTTCTTGTCTAGAAAGACTCAACCAACTTCAGAATTATTTTTTTTTTTTGTTGAAGTCTTATGTGCTGCAAAAATATGCATAAGAGAAGATTAGTTGAATTTGCGGTTAATAAAAAAACACAAAAATAGGAAAAGATTAATAGTCACAAGTTTCTACCAAAGTTGGCTCATAGCTCTGTGCTTCTTTTTTTTTTTTTTATGGTGCCCTGAAACTTAGGTTTAAACATTGGCGCATAATAATTGAGCTGTATTTGGAGCCTCTTGGAGCAATGCTGTATCTATATGATGAGTCTATTTGGAAGGTTGGTGTGAGCTGTGCTGCATTTTCTTTGAGTTGATTTTCTCTTGGTGTGTGTCCTGATGATGCCAGTGTGATTAAGCGTGGACTGGTTGGTATTTTTCCAGAATTTAGTGACTTAAGGCTTTGGTTTTGGGATTTTTTCTGTTGCATACTATTTATAATTTGTGCAAAGTAATAATAACATTTGGGTTTTATGGATAAATAAGTTGTTTGTTTTTTTAAGTTTGATTCATCATTGGCTACACCCCCAGCCAAGCTTCTACAAGATGTTTTATTGTTATCCTAATTCAAATATAGATTAAATCAATCAGTCAAACAAGATCATATAAATAGTATTTTTTTTAATTTTTAAAAACATTTTTTTAACTTAAAAAATAATGGATTCTAACTAGTACCATTAATAAAGTTCCATAAAATAAAAAGTTTTCTTTTAGCAAATTTATTAGTACTTAATAGTTTAATTTGATAATAAATAAATGACGATTCACAATGTACCAGGACTGAAGATATGCAATGATTTTTAACAGAATACTGAGAGACCAGTTCAGTGCATCTACATTGCATTTATTAACCCCAATTCTAACAACATAGCAAGATTATTCAAATAAAATCATGCATCAAGTAATAATAACAATCTTACTAAAAACAACAATTATAATAATAGGTGTCCACTTATCTTTTCAAAAAAAAATATATATAATTCCTTCAGTTAATTGTAATTAAAAAACAAATTAGTTATCTAATTAAATATTAAGAGCAGAGCAATAAAATATCTGTTATAATTTTATAAATTCTAATATCAATTAAAAACCAAAACCAGTGTACTTACAAGTCAGAGCTAGTGATCTGAGGTGGTACAGACATGGCAGGGGTATAATCAAAATCATTAGTGATGGGTACCTATAAAACAGATAACAGATATTTCTATATTTTATTTTAAATATAATGAATGAAAAATATTATTATTATATTAAGTAAGACTTCTAAGGGCTAAAATGTATTGGCCTCCAATGACTCAGGTACAGACTAAAGATCATTGGGACTATAAAATGTTCCCTGCTTTCCCACAACAATTCCGAGTTAAGAAGACTCTTCTCCTTCTACCGCAGACATTATTTTCAAGGCATATTGCTTTACCAAATAATTCATGCCCTTACTATATTTACAACTTCCTCTAATTTAAGCCATCTATTCACTCCTTACCCACAAGATCTTAGATCTTTACACAACCTAACATGTATCACTAAAACCCGTTAACGGGTCTGGGTTACAGTACATGGTAGAGACTGTACTATTTCATGGTCAACGGTTCTGACTCGTCCTAGGTCACTCTCAACCGCCGGTTTTCCCCTTATTTTTGGGTGCCCTATTTTTATAATACTTTACAGAGGCTGGGTGGGCACTAGGAGGGTTCTGGATCCTATATAATTCATCTCCCGCTGCAAACAGACTAAATAGAAGTCATGGCCTACAGCAGGATTTGAACCAGGATTTCCAGCATGGCAACTCAGTGTCTCTACAGTCTCTACCACTGAGCCACTCCGCTCCCTAGAGATCTTTGTACACCTTAAGATAAATATTCATTTTTCAAACACAGGACACATATTGGTAGTGGAAAGCATAAATAAGAATAACAGTAGTGTATCAAGATTCACCAATAACATCTCCAAAGAATTTTAGACATTTGCACAGATTTGCCAGGGATGCAGCCCACTGCTGTTTATTTTAGTCCTGGATTCAGCAATCAGAAAGTGTAAAGGGAAGTTCAAATAGTTCTTCCTAGAGAATTGAAACCTAATGCCACCAAATCTATAGTAAAGGAGACCATAATAAAGATTTTCTTTAAGTCTACTTTTCTACCGATCTTATACTCGCAGAAGTCATGAACTCTAACAACAAAGTATAAATCAGTATTTCAGGCTGCTGAAGGTGGAAGTATTGATTTATAAAGATGGAATGTTTATCGGAAGGTGGAAGGGAAAGCTGTAAGAGATAGAGTCCGTAAGAAGAAACTAAGGACATATCTCATCCTAATACCAGCCACTGAAGTAATACAACAGAACAGGCTCAGATGGTTTGAACATCATTTACATATATGGAGTTTAGCCACACAGCAAAATAGGCATACAATGCTTGATTGGAGGGCAAGAGACAGAGAGGAAGAGGAGGACTAAGACTGAATTAGGAAGACGGAATGAAGGAAGAATTCGCAAAAAGAGGAATAAATCAGAATAGAAGAAATGAGCTGTTGCAGAACAAGAACAACTGGGTCAAACTCTAAAAGCCTCCTCACACTAAACAGGGGATAAGGATAGATTATGATGATGATGATAGAGAACTGCCATTCAGCTGAAAAAGCTGTGGAAAAATATATTAACTACTAGAGGAAGATCTCTAAGAAATTTAATGAAAACATTGATATCCCCAAGAATCATTAACCTTAATTCAAGGTAAATTATAGAATAGAATAGAATAGAATAGAAAATAAACTTTATTCTGGGACCAAGTTCCTTCAGAATAACACTCATGAACAAAAAAAATAAACATAATATACAACAATTTTTAATTAAAAATGGTACCTACTTTGTTACAAGGTCCTAACTCCTAATTAAATAGTGATTTTTATAAAGATATATCTGAATAAATGTGTCTGCTAAAAGATATTTTGATTTTTATACTTCGAAAAAACAATGAGAGTATATATAACACAAAAATAT
This sequence comes from Arma custos, assembly GCA_037127475.1. Lineage (NCBI taxonomy): Eukaryota > Metazoa > Arthropoda > Insecta > Hemiptera > Pentatomidae > Arma > Arma custos. The sequence continues at coordinate 100,895,133 of CM073764.1, forward strand.
ATTATAAATACACTTATATATTTTAAACAAAAACAAGGCCACCAAAGAGATTGTCAATTGAAGATGTAAAGTTGACAGAATAGCCATTGTCATATAGTGGCACATTTTTATACCTAATTCTTTCCATAATTACAGCCTACAAATCAGTCATGAGTTTCCCTCATATTTTAAGTAGTGGTCAAAGTCCAAAGTGAATTATTCTGGAAAGCATCATTGGAAACCACAAATAATCAGTGAATTTGTTTGTTTACACTTTCATTGGTAAGAATTAATACATTTTTGTAAGTTAATTTATTTGGCAGACAGCAAAAAACTTCTTTGCCTTTTTTTACAATTTTTAGTACTTTTTCTCAACAGCATTTATATGTTGTAAAAACTTACCATTTATCCAACAAGATTAATACTCTAGAACTATTACAGTATTCTGCACTGTTCGAATGATAATGGTTAATTTTATCAGTGTCAAGTTCTGAAAATATAAAAATAGGAGTATGTACTCACATCAGTTAAAATGGTGACCTCATATGAGCACTGGTATTTTTCCTGCTCAATAATGGGGCGTTTCAAAATCTTTTCTCTGTCCTGTTTATGTTTGCGATCAGCACCTTTCAACTAGAATATAATTGTTCATTTATTGGCTCTGATGTTGGACTATTAATTTCAAAACCAAAACAATAATAAACAATTTCTATACCTTAAAAACTTTGACTTGGCACGATGCTGCGTGTAATCTTCTAATTATATTATCATCATGCAAGTATGTTTCAACTTGAATTCGAAAGGGGACACCTTTTTCACCACCATGTTTCTTTGGTGTGAACTCTGTACTAATACAATTAACCTAAGACAAAATATAAAACAGTTAAGCACAATATATGGAAATTTATATAAGCATTTGTAGTTAATTTAAATGGGATGTTATCATGTTGAAATGTAACAGTGACCTCTGTCTGTGGTGTCAATTAAAAAAAAAATAACCCATTAGTTTTAGAGATAAGTTATTCCTAAAGAAGAGGAAGAATTAAAAAAAAATTTGATTGATTAAAATATTCATTATCAGGCGGGAGCCTCTCTCACTCCTTGTGGAATGTTCAAGCTATAGTGCCCAACTCACTGCTTGTAACACCCCAGTCCTCCTTATCCCTATCAACGCCTACTGTCACCTCCTAGTGGTGCCCCCTGGGGAGACCAAATGACTAATCTAGATGTGTGGAATCGCGAACGACAGAGGCGGGGTCCTTGGAGAACCTTTAAACACCCAAGCCAAGTGTAGGGAGCTCAAGCTGTGGCTGGATGACAGGGGGTGTATAAATATACACTGTCTTAAATCGACCCACTTGGAGCACCTGGCGCAGCACCCCATTGTATTTAGCCCGCTGCAGGGAGAGGGGGTAGTACCTGCAGTGTATTTAGATCCCCCATACTCGTGGGAACAAAATGAACCAAGATCTTTTTTCAATTATCACTACACCTTTATCCGAGGAAGAGCAATCTTCCTTAGACACTTCGTTGCTACCGAATACAGCAATGGATTCGATAGACGACTCCTCCGTCAGAGCCCAGTTGCAGGCACTGACTATGGAGTCTCATGGTTTGAGAGTCATCACGGAGTCGGGAGAGGCTGTCGTAGCACATACTGGAGTTGCGGCGGCCCCGTCCGGATTCCCAGGGGTGGATCTCTATAATATAGGTTTGACTAACCTACAGGCCCCTGGAGGCCTTGTGGGTGCGGAAGGTGCACCATGTCCTTTCTTTAGCGACACGCAGAAGAGGAACAGGCGTAGATCCGCTAAAAGGACCAAGGACCTCTAGACAGAGACACGGCTAGCGCCTCGACTGCGGAGCCGTTTCATGAGATTGCCGACGAAACTGCAAGGTTCCCTGAGGAACCGGAAAGTACCCAACTCGGAAAGGGGTTCCAAAGTTGGGAGGGCGTGTCGTGGCTGAAGTACACCGGAGGGCGGCACCTAGCAGGGAGGCAGGGTTTCCTATGAAACCGGGTGACAGGTCGGGTGCACGTGCTGGTGGGTCACAGAGGCACATTGAGGCGGGCTCTGGGTCTGTGCCTGTTCCAAGGAGCACTGCTGGTGGGTCGGGTTTCTCAACAAAGTCGACCACTAGTACAGGAGCACTGCATGCACGGGCCGGGGAGAAGACCGCCATGGCCGAGAAGAGGCCCAGGACATCAAATGGCAACACGGCTCCTGTAGCCAAGAAGCCAAAGGATACTGGGACCATCACTAAGTCATATTCGGGGGCAGCCAGGGATTTGCTGGTCACAGTGGCCCAGTAAATATCCGGAGGATAGGCTGACCCCGGATGACTGTGATGTTATTAAGGCCAGGATCCTGGATCATTTGAATGAGATTGAGGTGGGCAGTGTGGTGCGGCCACAATTCGTGCGGCGTGAGCTATAGAATGGGGGGGCTGTGTCGTTGCCTGCGCCAATCAACCAACGCAGGAGTGGCTTGCGGGGGTCATTTCTGGTGTTGTTTTGGAGAGGGGTTTATCCCTTTGTGTGGGTGACATCAGTATACTGACCCAGCAGGTGAAGGTGGGGGCCTTCTTCCCTTCTGATCGGGTGATCTCTAAAGAGGTCATCCTGAGGAAGTTGAAGGTGCAAAATGCCGACGACATCGATGGCGTGCTCAGCTGGCAGTTACATCATGTTAGGGCCCTGGACAATGGCTTTTATGCCATATTCAGGATCCCTGAGACAAGTCTCGGCAGCCTCAAGAGGTGCGGAATGCAAGTTCATTTCAGCCTGCATCGAGTAACACTGAGGGTGCTGAAGAATAAGCCGGCTGAGCTTAGAGGTGTGCAGAGGACTGAAGGCAGGATTGTTAGGTATTTTGGGGTTCCTCCAGGTGGAGATGAGGAGGACCAGCCGCAGTAGGACAGTACCAGTGGCTCAGCCATGGAACCCCTTGTGCAGATTCTAGAAGCTGAAGTCGCTCTTGATGAGGTCGAGGAGCTCGCATTGTTGGCGGGCTCATTGGGCTCGGAACACGACCAAGCATGAAGCTGCTGCAGATAATCTATATCACTGCGTAGCGGCTTGTTATGTGCTACAGCAGTATGTCAGAGGTAAGGATATTGATATTATTTTAATACAAGAACCTTATCTTTTAAATGGTAGGATTGCGGGGCTTGGTTGGCCTGGCTACGGCTTGATTGCGGGGTCAGACCGGCCAAGGGCCTACATCCTACACAAAAACAAATTTAAAATGCTGCCCCTCTGGCAATGTTGTTCTAGAGATCTTGCAGCAGCTGTGCTATCCCCCACTGGGGAGGTGATGAGGGCAGACATCACTATTATAGCCGCATATCTGCCCTATGAGGAAGTCAACCCCTTGCAGCATGTGGAGAGGATGCTGGATGAAGGGGTCACTAATATACTGGCGGCCCTGGACGCCAATGCGCACCGGTTCTTCTGCAGCGGACTAGAGGAGAACCTTAAAAGTTGTCCTAAGGGCATTAAAAACACATGGCAGCTGGAATCCCTTAATGATGCTTTGGCAAAAGCCATTATGGATGCCTACACCAGCAGCAATCGTGTGTGCAGTATCAGTTCCAACAGGAAAACTTCCTGGTGGAGTGATAATTTAAATAAGCTAAGGCTGCTAAATTTAAATAAGCTAAATAATTCAATGCTGCTAAAAGAACGGGTAAGTGGGAGACCTATAGAGTGTCTCTCACGGAATACCACAAACAGGTAAGGAAGGCCAAAAGACAGGCATGGAGGAAGTACTGCAGTGATGTGGACAATATTCCTGCTGCCCATCGCATCAAAAAGATAATGTCAAGGGATGTGGGACACACAGTCTTGGGTACGCTCAGGACAAGGAGCGGATACACGCAGAATGAGGAGGAAATCCTGAGGGAGTTGGCTGATAGTCACTTTCCGGGGTGTGAATCCCATTTGGCGTGTGAGGTAGCTCCGGAGGAACACATCTTAGGAACGGATGGTGTATATTTGGCGAAGGCTAGGGAGATTATAAATATGAGCTCCCTCAAATGGGCTATTGACTCATTCAAGCCCTACAAATCGGGGGTCCTGATGGTGTCTTGCCAGTCCTGCTGAAACAGGGATTTCCGGCGATCAGGACCTACCTGCTTGAACTTTTGAGAGGAAGCCAGCATTTGGATATATTCCTCAGAAGTGGAGAACGTCCAGGCTATGTTACCTCTCAAAACCTGGCAAGGAGCCTTATGATGGCCCCAAAGTATTCAGACCAATAAGTCTGTCATCATTCTTGATGAAGATACTAGAAAAGATCTTAGATAGATACATTAGGGAAGGTGCTTTGGTAACAAATCCAATACACTCGCTTCAATTCGCATACCAAGCAGGGAAATTCTGTGAGGTTGCTCTCTTTAACCTGGTTACAAGATTGGAGAGATCCATGAAACAGGGCGAAACCACAGTAGGCATCTTTGTGGATATAGAAGGTGCCTTTGACAGAACACCTTACAGCACCATAAGTAGGGCGTTGAAGAGCAAAGAGATTGAGCCTGTTGTCTGCAGGTGGATTAATTCCATGCTGGAGCAGAGAGCTCTTTTATCTGAACTTGGTGGCACCAAACTGTGGATCAAGCCCAGAGGAGGCTGCCCGCAGGGAGGTGTACTTTCACCCCTGTTCTGGTGTTTGGTGGCGGACTCACTTCTGTCAGTAATCAACGGAGCAGGCTTCTATGCACAGGGGTATGCGGATGATGTAGCTATTCTTGTGGGAGGCAGACATCACTGTGTAATCTCCGATCTGCTTAAGACAGTAACAAATATTCTGTCGCGCTGGTGCTTGGATAATGGTCTGAGTATCAACCCGCGTAAGATAAACGTTCTGGCTTTTACGAGAAAGCGGAAGGTGGTCATAAGACTGCCAATGCTCAATGGAATCCAGTTATGTTGGAACAGCGCGGTCAAATATCTTGGGTTGACACTGGACGATAAACTGAGATGGAGACAACACGTGGATAACACGACTAACAAAGCTATTAGATGCCTGTGGGCTTGCAGAAGGGCAGTGGGGAAGTCATGGGGCTTGAAGCCGAAAATGATCTATTGGCTGTATGTCACGGCCATTAGACCCATTGTAACCTATGCAGGCCTGGTGTGGTGGCAAGGCGCATGTAAAAGTGGATCCAGACTTAAGATGGACAAGCTACATTGATTGGCCTGTCTAATGATGACGGGTGCGATGAGGACGACTCCTACTGCTACAATGGAGATGGTGGGGTCAGGCCATTGGCACTGGAACTTGAGTACCAAGCCTTGGTCTCCATGTACAGGCTGCTTAAACAGACATAATCCCTGGAGTATCTGATCTGTGTAGCTCGAGGGAATTGTTCACTAAAATTGAGGCAGATCACATCTTAGCAATGCGGTCTGATCTTCAGGTTAGCGTCGTGATGCTACCTAATTATATGGTCAAAATTGACACAATGAAAAGGCACAGGCCCTGCAACGGCATCAATTGCTACACGGATGGATCGCTCACGGCTACTGGAGCGGGAGCAAGGTTCTGGAGGAGGGACAAACCTAGGGAAGGAACTTGGATCTCCCTGGGGAGGTACTCCTCAGTATTTCAATCTGAAGTACTGGCCATTAATTACTGTGCGCAGACACTGCTGGATGAGCGGATGTCACTTAGAAGGATTACTTTCTTCACTGACAGCCAAGCTGCCATAGGTGCACTAAGTGTACACAGCACCAACTCATGGATTGAGTGGGACTGCTATGCAGTTCTGAGATGTTCTGAGATGGAGTTCTATGCAGTGGCTGAGAGCAACAGGGTTAGCATCGAGTGGGTCCCTGGCAATGAAGAGGCTGATAGGCTGGCCAGACTAGGGTCGGATAGAGTTCCGTGTAGTCCTGAACCGGTATGCGGCATTGGTCTCAGCTATGCTAAGCGCAGAATAAAGGACATCTACCTCTGGAAAATGAACCAACATTGGTGCAGACTAAGTGGCTTAAAACACTCCAAATTATTCCTTGACAGCTTCAATGAGAAGTTGAGTAAAGCCGCTCTGGAGCTGGGCAGAGAAGCATTAAAAACAATTATAGCGGCGATTACGGGACATAGCAGGCTCAACGCCAACATGTTCAGGCTGGGACTGGCGGATGTCCCCACTTGCCGCTTTTGTCATGCAGCTGACGAATCACCCTACCACATTGTCTGCCTATGTGATAGGTTTGCCGACCTAAGATTTGAAACCTTCGGTCTGGATAGAGTCACCGAGGCAGCACAAAGTAATTAACCCAGCAAGCATACTAAAATTTGTGGGTTCGACTAACCTAAGATTGTAATAAATCGCACATAGATGGGGCGCACAATAGATCAGTTATGGTCGCAGTGCAAGTAATACCCACTATAAAAAAAAAAAAAAAAAAAAATAGATTGCAACATCTCAATCGAATTTAACAATACATCTGGTATTTACATGTGCAATGTTTTTAACTAAATATCTTAACTGAACTGAAAATAATTTTCAAATTCTAATCTAATAAACATGTAAATGTTAAATAAGCATAAAAACTGATTTGATGTGGTGATTCAGAAATTAATATAATGTAAAATAAAACAAAAGTTCTTGCCTTTATATAAACTCCACCTTCTTTGGTTGGATCCCAAAGGAATTCAACAGCGTTAAGATGATTTTGGTCTTGATGAATGTCAAAAATTCCGTACGAAAGAGGAAGATCAACTTCTAAGATGCTATCGCCAGGATGGCTTGCTTCCCAAGCGGCCATTTGCTCTCGTTCCATATATTGTAAACGTCTTTCATGAAAACTAAGGCGTATAACACTCTATATGAAAACAAAAGTTAAAAATGAGTCAGTTACCAAGTTCATGATTGAAATTTATTATATATATAAATCTAGAAAAGTTCAGCTAATTAAACCATGGCTTTGAAAGTTATTTAACAAACAAAGCATTATAATTTATTTACAACTAAAAACTTAGCACACTAAATAATTATTGGTTGTCGGTATAAATTATTTACAGGATAAAATGATCCGGGTGTAGGTGAAAATAATTTCTCCTATAGTAAGAAAGCATAAAATTTAAGGAAAAATGTCTTTAAATGATGAATATTTTTAAGCATATTTTATAAACATAAAATATGTTTTCTTATCAAGGAAAGCTATAGGCTCTATAGCTATGTTGTTCAGGCATGATAGTCTTTAGTATTAAAAAAACTGATTCTGTCCTGAAAAGAATGTGTTTGCCGGAGGCAGCGGGCTAAGGGTAAATTTGAGATTAAAAAAAAAGGCATTATTGTGAATAAGGTACAATTTAATTTTTGTATATCGCATAATAGGCTGGGCATCACTCCTGGTGTCTGTCTTTCTTATATCCGTGATACTTGGTGCCGACGGATGCGTCCTCCAGGAGGAGAATGAACACCGTTGCTTGGTGCGGGAATGCTTCCTCCTGGAGAATAAATAACACCGCTGCTTGGTGCTGGAATGCTTCCTCATGGAGGATAAATAACACCGTTGCTTGGTGTTATGGGATTGCCCCAAAAATTGAAGAAAAGACAGACAACTGGAAATGGTGCCCGACAATATAGTTGATAAATTTAGAGATTATATTGCATCAGAATAATAACAGATATAGTGATATAAGTACAGACCAGTGGAGACTATTGTGGAGACAGGGCTAGTGAAGTATGTGTCCTCTTCTCGCCCTGATGTGCCCTCGGTATCGTACGGAGGTGTTTGGAAGGAAAGTAGCATGCAGCTAAAGTGAGCCGAGAAGAGGACCCACCCTTCACCAGTTCTCATACCCGACTGGCTTTGGGCGGCCTGGTCACGTGACATATGCGATAACGAGTTCCCAGGCCGACCATTTACGTACATAACATTTTTATACAATATAAAATGAAATGACTAAAAAATGGCCATAAGTTAAAAGAGAAGATGTACATAAAAATATTAAAATGAAATTACTTTTAAAGTAATATTGTTGCTTTAACATACACCCCCCCCAAAATTCCACCTGGAATTTTCAAGTCTCTATGCCTTCTGATGAAGTTACATGAGAGAACGCTCTAAGATGTGCATGATACATGATATGTAATTGATGCATGATACATAATATGTAGATGATGCAGGATACAAATATAAATAAATGAAGATTGCATTTATATCTTCCTCATTAAATAACATTGACAAGGAATATAAAGATCCTGAAAGAATGTAAAATTAAAATATTTTAAATATTTTGTAGAGTAAACTTTGTTTTAACAAGAAAAATAGAAGATCATCAATAGATTCCAAGAGCATGATAAAAAATATATATAAGTGAGCAAAAATACATAACAATAGTAATGTTAAGGTACATATACATTAATCGGCTGACCAGGTTCAATTTTGCCAATGATTTCAATGAAAATGGAGGATAGAATATAAATCAGTCAGAAAATTATCAAAGGATGTTACTCTTGACAATGAGAAACATAAGTCTATCTAAAGGATTGAGCTAAGAGGGGTCTTGCGGAATAAGGGTTTCAATAGCCTTCATCGGAACGAAGATCTAGCCTTCAAATTAGCAAAGCCTTTTTCTTTTAGTGTTGTCGATTAAAGTTTGAAATAAGATTCAAGACAAAAAGACAACCCACTCTAATGTATTTCTGTTTTGATAAATTATTAATTTAAAAAAAAAATAGTATTTTATTTATTAAGTGGTACATATAACAATTATAATTATACATATATAAATATAAAACTGTCCAGGGAGGCTTTTTGATAGCTATCGGTGATGTTAGAAAGCCTAACTTATACCAGTTTTAAAGCTAAATAGCTTAAATATCGGCATGAGTATAAAATCAATTTCCACCAATTTTTTACCTAAAGAGCTATCAATTAAGAAGCTATCCTTTTGTGAACGATAAATTATGGCCAAAAAGCAGGTTATGAGATCATTGGCAATTTTACCTTAAAGTTACAGTTACCTTGAAAACTGTTTTCAATAGAAACCTAATAAAAAAAAAATAAACTTACTTTTAAGATTTTACCCCTGTATTCAGATAAATCTCCCAATTTTTTTAGTTTGATCTCATAGGGTTGTCCTTGATTTAAATAAGTTAAAGTTTCATCTCCAACTTTAGTAGCAATGGACGTAGGTGCAGCAAGGACATACTGAAATCTGAAAAAAAATTAATCAAATAAGACTAAATTAGTTAATTAGTAAAAGAAAAAAAAATCAGGAATAACCAAGTAAAATACTTTATAATAGTTTTTATGTTTTCATTAGTCAGCAACTGTTCAGTCAAAGGATGTCAGTGAGTTTAACAAGATTAGCTATCAAAACTTTTGAAATTCTCATTGAAAAATTACATTTATTGTGCTATTTAAAAACATTAATCAAGCACGGATTCGGGTCAGTCAATTTATATCACATCATCTAGGGCAGTGGTTCCCAATCTGGGGGGCGTGAAGACAAGTCGGGGGGTGCAAGACCAATTGAAATTAAAAACATTCTCAATGGCTTTTGTTTATTTTTCTCTTACAAGTACTTCTTTATCTAAAACTAGCTTTTGCCCACGGCTTTGCTCGCGTGGAATTTGGTCTGCCACATGAAGTTTCGTGACAGATCATTTTATAAATAATTTAATATTCTTTTTAACTACAAGTTACTCGTACATCCAAAATTTCAGATGTCTAACTTCAAAACTGACAGATTCCATACAATCTTTGAACCCCTATTATAGTAAGGGGGGAAACCCTTGTGGGTGGAATTATAGAAATTTCTTTCTTAAATTATACAAAGTACCTATCTACAAATTTAAAGATGCTAAGCTAAGTTCCTGATTTGCCTTTAATCATGTAGGTACTCTAATGGATTCTCCACAGTACCTTAAAAACTGTCAGGGGAGCACGTGCCCCAGACCTCCCTAAATCCGCCCTTACTGTAGCCAATGTGTTATTCTGATGTATAACCTATATTATTGTAAAGTTTCATCCAAATCCGTTCAGTAGTTTTTGCGTGACAAACATACAAACTTTCGCATTTATAATATTAGTAGGATTTTCACATTTTCGCCACCCACCGCGACCAAACTCCCTTTCTACCACCTGGAGACCAAGGGGTATTTACCACCCCAAAGGGAAGTTGATGGGGGTTGGTGGTGATAGAGAAAACTGTGTATTTACATACGAAAAAAAGCATTTTGTAATATATATTAGATTAGATTGAAACTTACAATGTTGTATCTTGTGATAGTAAAACTAAATGTTTGTTTTCAATGTAATAATTGTTTTTTTCATATGCACACAAACATTTTGTGCAAGGGGGCATAGTATGAAAAAGATTGGGAATCACTGACCTAGGGCATAAAACTCAAGGTAACAGATTTTAACGATTATTATGATTAATATTATATATATATATATATATATATATATATATATATACATATATATTTTTTTTTTTATTGCTCTATACTATCCTTAAACTGTTAGCCGGGCAGGCCGTATAAATACTTCAAACAATTTTGTATATTTCATATTCTTTTCATTTATTTTAAGCATATATAATAAAAAATAATAACATGAAAGAGAGAGAGAGAGAGAGAGAGAGAGCACAAAGGAAAATACAAAATTACGTTTGACGTATTTATATGTCCCGCCCAGTTAACGGGTTAATAGCCATGAAAAAGTTTATTATATTTCTTAATACTTTTCATATTTATTAACATACAAAAAAAATACTTCTCAAAATGTTAATTTTAAACATGTATGAAAAATGATGCTTTTGCAATAATGGTAACGGTGATACTGTATGTGATAAATGCTATGATATTATTTAGAAAAAATATGAAATAAAAAACTTTACTCAGTATTAATGGCTGAAGATTCAGGAGTAAAGGGTCCCCTGGATTCCTCAGGAGACACCTTAACAGTAGAAGTAGCGGGAGCTGAAGTAACAACATTCTTATCAACAGAAGTCAGATTTTTCTCAATAATCGGTGCTGGAGGACTGCTCTGAGTATTATAATCAATATTTCTTCCTGTAAAAAACAAATACATACATATATATATATATATATATATATATATATATATATATATATATATATATATATATATATATATATCGCATGTCGTTACCTTAGTTTTACAAGGTTGTATGTTACAAAATTGTAAAAGCAGAGATTATGATACCAAATAGTTCTGTGGGTCGAAAACTATACATAAATCTTCAAAACATCAAAAAATTATGACTGGGTATCATCCAGTAAAAAAAAAAACCTGTACCACTACAACCCGTGATCAGGTCTGGGGTTCAGTACATGGTAGAGACTGTACTGTTTCACAGACAATGGTTCTGCAAGAAAGTGACGTCCTAGATCACGCTCAACCGCCAGATTTTTCCCCCTTATTATGGGTACCCTATTTTTATAATATTTTATAGAGGCTGCATGAGCCCCAGGAGAGTCCTAGATCATATATGATCCATCTTCGGCTGCAAACAGACTAAATAAAAGTCTTGCCCGCAGCAGGATTGGAACTAGGATTCCCGGCATGGCAACTCAGTGCTCTACCACTGAGCCACTCTGCTCCCCCGGGTATCATCCAAAGACCAAAAATACTAAGGTGTATCACTACCTTAGTATTACAAGATTTTATGTTACAAAATTGAAAAATTAGATATTTTGATACCAAATGGTTCTGTGGGTCGAAAACTATACATAGATCTTCAAAACCTCAAAAAATCATGACCCGGTATCATCCAAAGACCAAAAATAAAAAGATACTCAGAACCTTTGATATAGTTTTTCTCATTTTCATGCATAATGTAAATACTAAGGTAGCAACTTTGAATTACTAAGGTAGCGAACTCTCTATTAATATAGCAAAAGCGTTTTAGTAATAATTGTTCAATGTTTTATTTTAAGGAGTTATAATAATAATGGATCTTAAAAAATTGTATTCATGTGAATAAAGATAAGAATTAATTTTTTTTTAAAATTTCAATAGACAGAAAAATAAACAATAAACAACAATTCAAGTGATAAGAACAATTATACAAATGGAAAAACGGGGTTGGTCTGACACTAGTCTGAAAGGAAGTATCACTTAGTAATTAGAATTTAAAATAATCTACACATTTATCAAGAAAAATCTTTATTTACTAAAAGTAAACTTCTCGAATTAATGTAAGTACCATATTATGACATTATTGCTTTATCAAAAAGATCTTTTGAAAGAAAGTGAGTTTTAACATCTTACAGACTGTTTATATTAAACTATTACACAACATTAATATATAAGTTAGGCATAATTTTGAAGTAGAAACATCTTACTTCACTTCTGTTGTGAAATTTAAAAATTTTCACTAAGTATTCTAAATTTCTTAAAATTTAATTACTTACCAGTAGTAAAGGTTGGCTTGGGTTTGCATCTTGGAGGAGATGTCTGATCTCCAGTGTCTGTATTGCTAAAAAGAAAAATGTATACTTTAGTTATTTAAAAAACACTAAACAAACCTGTTAAAAAACAAATTAGATAAATAATCTAAACATTTCAATATAGTTCAGTTTTACTGAACAAGTAAAGAACAATCAAATGATCTAATGCATGAAGTATGTTTGAATAAAAGGGCCAAGATAGAGAGAGACATGTCTATGTCATGGATTTTGATTCCGGAATTATGGTTTAGTATGTAAAATTACAAATGGTGGAAAATATAAGGGCAACCGGATATTTATGGCTACCATAGGCCACTAGTTAGGATATTTGACAAAAAAAAAGAAAGGATTTCCTAAGGCAATACAATAGATTAAAGGGTCAATATAATACCAAAAGTTATATGCTTATCCAGAGAAAACCTTCAGAAGTTGAACAAAGCTCACAAAATCTTAGGTAATTGTTTAATCATGCATCAAGAGCAGATGGGCCAAATGAAGGGATCTATCTATTGAATAGGGAGTAATAGGAGGAAGAATAATTTTTCTTTACTGAACACTTTGTGACCAGGTTGTGGGGTTTTCGGTCCAAGGTCCAAATTGATTAAATAAAAAAAGTCCAAAACAATAGGTTGCGTTCATAGTAAAGTTCGTAACATAATCATTACATCAAGCGGTAACACCAACTACATAACCATAACACCAACGCTGAGCCGCAAATAAAAGATAAGGTAAAGAGTAAAATTTGGCAATTACTTGGCCATATAAACACTGAATGCATTTGTACGTAACGACAGCCCACAGTAGAGTGAGCTCACATATGTAGAGACACATGACGGACGAACTTAGCAACAATAAAAAAAAAAACTCGTTACAACTTCATCAAAATCTTTAAGAGACATCTCGCTTGCATAAAAAAAAAAAAAAGTTAAGTACACAATTTTCTCTTACAAAACTTTCCTCCTAATCTCAAGCTTTTTCAAAAGATGACTTTTGAAATTCTTGATGAAATGCTCAATGGAAGGAGATTGCCATAATTTTTTGTATTGCTTGGAGTATGACTTAAAAAGTTCGACTAAAAAGAAGACCTGGGAAATAAAGGTGACGGGTATAAAATCTCAGGAATTCAGACCAGATGAAGAGATGTGAGCAAAAAGGTCTGCCTGAACAATAGGGAGAAGAGGACATCACATACCCTAAAGATGTTAAACCATCTTGAACAAAAGTATGTCAAATGTAGTATCGATGATACTTTAATGTAAAATATATATTAATATAAAATTTATATTTATTAATTATTAGAAATTCAAAAGATGTAAGTGAATTTATGTTGGATTTATATAATTAACCAAAATATTAAAATTTTAATTTCAATCGTTTGCCATTCCGAATTCTATACTTGTGACAGGATGCAGGGAAAAAGATGAAGAAAAGAGAACAAAACTTTTAGGGAACATGGTAAGATTCAGCTTTAACAATTTTAATAACGAACAGTTAAGTGTAGGCGTGTATATTCACGATTCAACAGACTATGTTTACCCAGAGACTTTAATGGGGTAAGGATACACTATCCATAGACAAGAATTTCAGAAAAATTTACTTTTAGCATTTATCGGTCTTAACACTTTAAATAGACAGATAATCGTCTATTTAAAGTCCATGCAGATGAAGTTACTAAAGTTTAATATTAATTTCATTTCAAATAGCTTTTAAAAGGTCATCTCTTGCAGAAAAGGAAAGTGTTAATCGTATAAACAAACAACTAATGCATAACAGCCATAGATTGAATTTCAAAAGCAATCCATAATCTTCAGTGATAACATGTTACAACTTAAATAAATAAATATCACCAGTAATTAAAATATAAATATCAAAAACAAGGAAAATCATGTGTTAGATAGATCAAATTTTATTCTTTGATCTCATCAGTAAATCAACTTTTCAAATAAATAAGTTAAATATCAAAGCAAAAACAAAACAAAACAAGATATGTATAAATATTAAGATAGAGAGTACATACGTTTCAGTATTGTTAAAAGGCGAAAGGAGCTCCTGTTTAAAGGCTGACAGTGATGGTAAAGCAAGCAGAGCATCACTGGAAACATTTTAAAAATAAATTAAATTAAAGATGTGATTCAAAGAAAAAGAATCAAAAATCTTGGATATGCAAAATGAATACCTTAAATATCACAATTTTGAATTACTAGCAATTGAAGAATACGGGAGGAAATGCAGGTAACTTGATTTTTTTCACAAAAATTGGTGTCATTAGTTTCTCATAGATTTCCCAATGGTGAAAACAATGGTGTGAACAACACAGAATTAGAATGAGTTCAAACAGCTTAAAATGGCTGAGGAAATGTCTCCGTAAAGGAAAAAATTAGTTGACTGGACAGTGCTGGAAACCAAGATAATGCAGCTTTCCCAAGTTTGGCTTTGAGCCCTTTAAACACCCTCTTCATTGTCAGATTGACTGGACCAGCAATTTGCATGAACTAACAAAAATAATGATGATAATGATGGTGATAGATTCCAAGGTTAAGTTTGCTCTCCTCAACATTTAGGAAAATGTAAGTTACCTCGTTTTCTCCAGAAAACTTTAATTACTAAAAAGTGATGAAAAATCAATACTACCAATGGGATAATCTACTCAGGTGTTTTTAGTTTTTTTTTTTGTTTTTTTATAATAAATCTACAAACCATTTCTACTTTAATATAATACAATTCACAATATAATACAATTTAACGATAATAATGAGCATTAAATTTTATAAAAATCTGATAAATCTAGCACATGACATTCATATTTGTCTTAAATTTAAATATATTTATTCGTATTACAAAACAAAATCAAATAAAAATTAGAATAAATAATATTTTGTTGCATAGTTTAGAAGTTTTATTTATTTTTTGTTTAGTTAATTTTTATTTTACGAAATTTTTATGTGATCTTTATTATTCTCCAAAAGTATTTTTTTGTTACATATTGACATGATATATTTCCTTCAATAATTGATTAAAACTAATTATTGACCCCTCAATTTAAAAATTACATTCACTTAATGAAAAAAAATACTTATACAATCCTTTGTGCAATAAACTAAATTTTTTTTCACAATTAAAAAAGTGCAAATTTTTGATTGATGAAAATGGAAGTCTCTCAGAGGACTTTAAAGTGAATAGAGGCTTTAGACAGGGAAACCAAAACAGAACTAAACAAAGAAAAGACCAAGTACATGAAGATCTCAAGAGATGGAGTTTTCCAAAGAGGAGCTGTCCGATTTGGAGGCAATAGCTTCTCACGATACAATTCCTTCAAATACGTAGAAGGAATGATAATGAGTAATGACATGATAATAATCAATATCAAGTAATGACATGATAATGAGTAATGACATTACCATCAAGTCACTTACTGCAGCAAACCTGGGTCCTTACAAAGTTACTAGAAGATGCTCTAGGGTTTGGGAGAGAAAAGTTCTATGGAAAGTTTCTGGATCAGTCAATGATGGCAAACACATAAGAATGAGGACAAATGTCGAGCTAACGGAGTTGTTTAAAGAGCCTGAAATTATTGCCTTCATTAAGAAGAGAAGGTTTGCTTGGCTTGGTCATGTAGGAAGAATGAATCGGTTTAGACTCCCCAAGCAATTCTGAGTGGCCATCCAGGTGTAGTGAGAAAACGAGGGAAGTCACCCTTAAGATGGCTGGATGATATGGGGGACGACCTGCGAAGAATTGGTGTATGGCGATGGAGACAGAAGACTACAGACAGGGAAAATTGGACTAAGGCGTTGGAGCAGTCCCTGCAAGGACTGTAGCACCCGTCAAACAGTGTAATAACTGACTGCTGTAACTCTAACAGTAAATTAAAATCACCTTATAAAAAAAAATATATATAAAAAACAATTGTAATTGAAAGTGCCACAGAAATTTAGGTTTTTTAAAATATCTTATTTGATTGAAAAAAAAAATTATAATTACTCACCTGTTTGAAAATGTAGAAGAGCTGAGGTCGACATTAAGACCTGAAAGACTGCATGTACTATCCAAGTCGACAGTCAATTCTTCTACTTGGTCCCATGGGTTAACTGAAACTCCTAAAAGCAAAGATATGTGTTACATATAAAATGAAAATAAAATTGTAATATTGTTAAATTCTTTCAACAACATTATACCCCAAAAAAGGCTGATGTTTTAGTTTGTTTTTCAGATGTTGAATAAAATGACTAAGAATAACTAAGACTCCATATTTTTCAGTGTTTTAAGCAGAGCTAATACAAAGTATATGTTTAAAATAAAGTAATATAAAAAAAAAATTATATAAAGTAAAAGAAATAATCTATATTTGAGCAACCTCGAAATAGTTAATGGACCTTTCGATGAGAGCCTCGAAATATGTTAGGGAAATAACACTGATTCAATTACCAGATCGCATGTCTTTTTAATAGAACCTTTTATTAGACTAAAATTAAAACTCATTATATAAAATAAATTAGCAAAACAACTTTGATATTAATACTAATAATGATGATAGAAAAAGAAATAGAGATTTACAATTACTACTGATATAAAAGAACTAGAGCACAATTTAAATGAGTAAATGTTTGTAAAATATAGCTACTATTAAATGTCTATTGATTATCATAAATCTGGCTAGCCAGTCGAAGTAGTATAAATAAAGGAATAAAAACTGTCTTATCTGTCGTCAACGGCGGGGCGCACAGTGGAACGAGAGTTAGGGAGGACTGGACATTCATTAATATCTCCGCTTCTGGTTCTCCTAGAATAAGGCTATTGGTATGGTTTTAAAGCTTTTTGAATGGACTATTTAATTATATAATAAACAGGATCAGATCTTTTAGAGGAAACATGTAAAAATTCTTGATTTGATATTTCGATTTTAGATAATTTATTATCTATCATTGTACCATTTATTATATCTACATACTATGAGAATAGGTACAATACAGTATTCTATGGAAAGACATACATAGGTATTAAATAAAATTATACAAAGGAAAAAGTAACAAACCAAAACATTTAATCATTGAACAAAATTAATATAATAATTGATAATTACTTTTGTTAGTCAATATACTAGGTATAATTGATGCATCAAAATTATAATAAATGTAGGTGCCTATATAAAATTGTTTTATTTAAATAATGATCACAATTAAACCAAAATTAACAACTTCATTTTAATTAGGATTTGTTTTTCTTTATTATAAATAACAATAAGTGATTGTGCTTCTGGTAATAAATCACGTTTAATGTTTATTATTTTCGGTCTAAGAGTCAAAATTAAAGGATCCGATTTGTCATCAGATTTGAATCTTTTTTTTTCATTACAAAAGCGAACATATCCTCTGAACATTTTCTAAAACTTTCCGTATGCCCCCATCTTTGTCAATCGGATAATTGTTTGAATGACTGAGAACGAGATGATATACTTGCGGCAGTTGATGATGACGATGAAGGTAGGTCCTGGTTAACATCTTCAGGAACAATGAAATCCAAATTCAACCAGTTTTCATGCTTCCTCAGAAAATAATTGATATTCCTGTGAGATGAAATCC
The DNA here is from genome assembly GCA_037127475.1 of Arma custos. NCBI lineage: Eukaryota > Metazoa > Arthropoda > Insecta > Hemiptera > Pentatomidae > Arma > Arma custos. The sequence continues at coordinate 100,913,132 of CM073764.1, forward strand.
AGCGAGAGTACAAGCTACCACTGAACTTCCTTAATTTCTCCCGTAAGCAGAACTTTGCGGTATTTGAAATTTGTTCGTATGTCGTTCAAACTATTGCAACTATGTCGTTCAGATACCACATACAAACTGAGTTTCATTGTTAATATTATTATGTTAGATAAGGATTATTCGGATAAGTGAGTGTAAACAAACATTGGTAAACAAAAGAAAAATTGGGTAAAATAGACGCCAATATCAACAGAAATTATTTTAAATTAATTCTCAAAGCCCAGAAAAAAAAGAAAAAATCATTTTCTCGGGAAATAGCATCTAGTAGCAGAATCCGACTAATGGAAAAAAAACTTCAAACATTCTAGTTATTTACTGTGAAGGTAGTTTTTTGGGCGATTTTAAGCGATTGTCGCAATTAATTTTTTTAGTTTTATCCCCCAATTTTCACCGAAAAATCCCAGACGTTTGAAATAATCCCAAGTTTTGTTTGCCTAAAATATCTTATTATGGGTGAGTTGTTTTCCAGTAGGTGCACGATTAATTTAAGACATTACTTCAAACAGTGGATTGCTTTAAAAATATGAGACTTTTTAGTAAAATTTATATTTCAATTCAGATTTTTTCATTTGATTTGATTTCATAATTAATTTATCTATAGATTTTGTTGAGAAGAAGTATAAAGTATAATTTAAGATGGAAATAAAGGACAAATTTAGTTATTAGAGAATTGGTCCAATGCCCAACAAATGCGTTGACTCGTTCCACTGTGGGGCGTGCGAATCCTCGAAGTAATTTTTTCTCCGCAGGGCAAGAGATAAAAGTCCATCAAATTCCTCACTCCAACAGGACAAGCGAGGGTCAAAATATCGGGTCGGTTCGAAGAGGTCGAACCGACTGACACACCAATACTGTCCTGTGGTTGAACTTGAACTGCAGTGGGGCAGCGAATTAGACTACTTGAAGTCCACCAAAACAACTACACTATTGTTTATAATATGCACTCCGGCCAACACTGTCTGGATTACATCGACGTAAACAATAGCCGATCGAAACCACCGTCGGCATGTGTCTTTTTTTTCTTATAAATAAATGATATTAATTATTTAAACAATAATAAAAAACATAATAATAAACAAATAATAAAATATGAAAATAAACATTTATATTACTATATTTACAAAATATGAAAATTAAAATAAAAGGAAAAAAGTTCTTTTCTTTTACAAGATATTTGTTTTGTTTATGATTAAAAATAAAAATACTCTTTTAGTCAACCAAATAAACTATTTGGCCTTAACAATCTATAATGCAAAATGATACTTCTAATCTATGAAAGACTATTGTTAAGTTAAAGATAAGAGATCCTGGTGGGAAGACTACTTTTCCAAAGCATTAAGAAAACAGCACATCCAAAAATCAATATTCAGATATTCAATTGAAAAGAATGAGCAAAATACAAATGTTTTTACTTAACTTTGTTGGCCCATTGAACACATAGCATTAATAGAAATAGGATTGATAAGACAAAGATGAAAGTGTAAATTCAACTTATGATTTTGATTAAGATTTAATCACACAATTAAATTTATCAATTATTCTTTTATACTTTTTAATTAATAAATCATGCAGTTCATAGTTATTTTATATTTTTAACAGCTTCTTCCAAACTTTAGTATTTTATTACGATCTAAAAAAAAAAAATGTAAACATTTCACTGTGCCAATCTTATTTGCATTAAGAATGAATAATAAACTTTCCTTAAAAACAATAACATGAGTTCATGAATACAAAAAAATATATAAATTTGCCGAACAAAGGATACAAGTGACTGGATTAATTCCCTAGGTTTTGTCACCCCTTGAAATGAAGAAATTTAAAAACATGATGCATTAGTTCAAGATTGGTATAATATTTCAAACAAGAAAAAAAAGATTTAAAAAAAGGAATTTTAAAAAAGGAAAAAAGATTTAAATGCTAGGATTTTTGTCTACAGATGGTTAAAGTTTCTGATACAGATAGTGCTCAGTTTCTCCTTAGTCCCTGATATAGTCTGTTGCACTTCCAATAACAAAAACACAAGAAACTTGATGTATAACGCAAGATTAAATACTAGCTACAATGTCATATGAAACAGATTAAAAAAATAAAAATTGTTAAGATCATATAGAACTTTATCAGTCAGGGTAGTCAACATAATTTCCATTAACAATCAATAATTATATCACTTTGGACAACTGATAAGCTTAAGTATCACAATAATTAACCTAAGAAAGTAATTTTTATTTAAAGTTTACATGCTTTTTGGCAGATAAAACATGTAATTTCTATAAACATTAATCAACATAGTTTGCAATATAACACAAAAACATAACAATTTGTTATAGGTGTTAGGTAAGGAAAATGATTTAGCCCACAATTTTTAAATATTTGATGATGCAAAAATCATATTTTTAAAAATGGAAGGTTGCATTGTTTTCCTCAACACGCTCTATATGCCAATTAAAAATTAAAAATATAAATATATTTACCATTCAATTTTTTAACTTTATTGTTGCTGCAACCATCTTGAGGCCATGGCTTCCTTTTAGCACCCATTCTGTCGATTGGATTCCAAGCATCAATACTTCCTTCATCAGAGACTAACAGCATATCCATAATTATAAATTATCATATCCCCCCAAACCACATCTGTTGGGGAAAATAACTTGCAGGTTATCTTTTTTTTTTAAATTGTTTTCTTTATTTGAAGAAATAAAATTTGTTTTAAAATATTAATTAATATACTAATTTTTAATAAGATAATGTCCTGAGGGCAACAAACAATTTTCAACCGGTAATTTAATACCAACAAGGCGGGTCTTTACTATTCTTCTCAGGAAGTGCAGAATGAGGTATTTGAAGAAAAGCCATTTCGTAGTACTGTGGTTCCTCAATTATTAATATCCGAGCATTTCGACGTCCACGAAACACTTTAGTCCGTCCACCAAGTCTGTGCATGTCACGCACACTAGAACATTCGGGAAAATACACGGTGGAGATGATGATGAAAGCTATGAGAACAAAATAATCACTTTAACCACTTCGTAATCCAGTTTTATATTCGATCTTCAGCAATTTTTCACAGTCTGAAACAGAAATAAAATGATAATTAAAATAACTGCAGACAAAATTATTACTTACTGTGCATATAAAAACTTATACTAATATATCAACATACTTTGTTTTTCTTTGACAATATCCCTACCATATTGCTACAGGAATAACAACTACAGCTACAATTTTATTTCATACCTTTAATGATATAAAAATCTTTTTAAAAAGTTAAAATTTGAATGATAGCCTCATTTTATCTATTCCCTCTGTTAAAATTAATTTCTTTAGCATTTAAGATTGTTCAGAGACAGTGGTGAAACAGAGGATGACTACACCTAAATGGGATTATTTTCCCAGTCTGTCTGCAAAACTTTTCAGATTCCCAACTAATCGTACGGAAGACTCAATTACACTCACTAAAATCAATAGTTCTTTTAAAAGCTATTCCTTTCTTTTATTTAGTTGAAATTTTTTAAATATACATCTTTTTAAGCACTGCCCCTAGGGAATCTCTATGAGAAAATAAGGGAAAAGGAGTGTCATTCACTCCAAGAATTTTGAAATAAAAAATTTTTATCTGAACATATTTAACCCTCCTAATACCGGGTGAAAAAACTTACAGGCAATACCAGGTGGGGTCGCTGGAGGACCCCATCTTTTTCTGCCATCTGCTACAATGATATCATCCATCTAAGAGTCATTGCTTATAATTCTAATAAAATGGGACTGTATAAAAGTAATAGCAATCATTTTTGAACTAGCAAAATGTATAATTTTATTTATTTTGAAAATAACTCATTTTAATGAACAACAAACATGTTCCAAGAGAACCTATATTACCTACTTACAATGAATGCATGAATATGCTGTGGTTCTGTGCTCTTTACAAATATATTTATTGCAAACAAGGTTTACTTTAGTGTCATTTTTTCTTGAGCATAAGTAATACCTTTCCCTGTTTTCAAGTAACCTTTTCTGAATCATGGGTACAGTGAAGTTTTTCCCAAGTTCAAGTAAAAAAAATCATTGTTGTCTTTTTCTATTCCATATGTAGATCAATCCAAAGAAGAATACATTTAATCCAACAATATCAATCAGATTCATAAAAAGTGCGAAAGGCCACCTTTTAGTTTGCCACTGACAGGCATACTCCACTTATCATTCTGTCAAGATTTTCCACTCCTCATTTCGTGTCATTGTAACAGGCTTTTTCTCGATATCATTTTCGCGGATGTTTCCTCTATGATAGTAGGTAAATGACAGAAATTCTGCAAGTAAAGTTGTGAAAAATCAAGCTTCCCCCTTTCTCTCTTTAATTTAGTAGGTACCTAAATCATCTGAAAAATATCAAGGAACTGCCACACAGAAGAATCAAAGAACTCATAGCTTCTGAACAAAGGATGCAAAAGAGAAAGAATGTGAGAGAATTCCAACAAAAGAACTCTGAAGCTTGAACGACATCCAGAAAATATTTACTTAACTATAATAATACATATTTACGGTGGTAATTGGAACCCACACCGGCAAACTGACACAGTAAATGCAAATATTCTTCTAGGAAATTATATAAACAGCCTGAAAAGGCACATTCTGTGATTTGAAATAAGGCTAACAGTAACTACCCAGGTGGGGTCGTTCCGGGACCTCATACTCATTTTTTGGAAAAAAATTAATCCACAGTGATTTATTTTGAGCATGAAATTCGTTAGAGCTCTACTCTTCGTGTTACATATAGTCTAAGAATAAATTTCCTAGACCCTCATGAGCATAACTTTGTTTTTAACTTAAGGAGTCAAAAATATGAGCTTGGGGTCATTAGCGACCCCACCCGGTATTAGGAGGGTTAAACCATTGTTCAGAGCATTACAATTATGTATAAGAACTTTTATGAATTCTTAAAAATAATAAATTTTGAACTATCCCATTCAAGTATGGTCAAATATAATAACAATCGGGTGTGTATATATAACATAATATCCACTTATTACCTTAATGAAAATACAATTGGGAGGCTTATGAGAATTAGCTATGTTATATGGCGTTTTGTATAGAGTCCATAGAAATGTTGTTTCTACCGAATTGAATAAAAGTAGAAATTATAATTTTTTTTTTCTAAAATCACTAGCTCCTGGTTAATACTCATATTTCTGGATTTTTTTTTCAATCTAGAAAAAATTATCCTTGAGAAATGTATTCATAACTTGAATATGTCCACTTTTTATTACAAGAAGTAATGAAAGATGGTTAGAATGTGTTTCAATGTTCTCTGATAAGAACAAAATTTTACAAAATGGTCAGTGTACATCGTAAGTTTAATAGAATAAATATTTTCCCAGAATTAAGAGTAGAATTAATGATATAAAACTAACCCTTGGACAGTTAAAGATTTTATTTAAAAAATACGTAACTTACAAAGCTATAAAAGGTAATGTAGATTGACAAAAGCCTGTATACACTTAAGTCACTTTTGTAATTAATGATTCTTTTTGTTAAATTAGTTAATTGCCCAAAAAATTAAATAGAATTTTTTAATAAATCAATTAGTAAGGTTAGTGTATTTAGTGTGATGCATACACTATACTAGATTTGTATACTATTTGGTAGTAATTGAATAATTTATCATAGTAATAAATAATAAAGATAAATAAAAAAGTTCAAGTCAATCAAGTAAAAAAATACCATTAAGCACATCCATAAAATTTTTCCAAAACCAGCAGCTGTCATGGAAAAAAGTCCATAAAGCTAATAATTTATATATTATTAAATTCCATAGGAATTCAGCTAAGGCGAATTTAAAATTTAACTGAATTATTTTTACAGTATTTTTTCATTGACAGTTTTCCCAACTTGTTAGTTTTACCTGACAGGATAATATTCACAGAATTAATTTCATATTCTATTTGAGTAATATTTATATTTACATTAATTTCCATATTTACTTTGTATGTAACCCAAGATTGGATAATAGACATTATAATAATTGTTTTTAGAATTTTCTTTGCATGGGTTTACAGTTTGAAGCATGAGAGGAAAACAATCTTGTGGTAAAGAAATTTTATATATTTTAAATTATCATGTATGTGCTTAATAAACAAGAAACAATATAGTTCCAGGATTCAATAGAATATCCAAGATTACATCTATAAATAAAAAGATAGCTCCCAGAGTGAATAGAAGATTATGATAAAGGATTGTAGAGAATATCTGATGAATAGCAAATGTAGAAGGAAGGAAGCCATTAAAGAAAGAAATAGATTGATAAATTGCGCAGGGTTTACACCACTTGCATGTTGCCCATGACCCTGATTATTTTCAATTGGCCAATTGAGACTGGCCACTGACAAAGGCTTCTGTCGTTTTAAAGAACACATTCAAAGAAGAATAATGTTTCAGGATGAGGCGTGGGGAATAGGCCAAGCTTTCAGAGCTGTTTTCAAATAGCATTAAATCTTTTAAAATAATTAAAAATAAAGAAAATTCAAAATTCCCCATTGCATTGGTAAACCCTGAGCATAATTTAAAAAATAAGTCAAGAATACCGAACATTTAAGTTAAAAATTGTAATTTTTGGAAAGTTTCTTCGTCTTCAGGAGCTTAATTTTTATTGAATAATCTAATTGGCTTTTTTATACACATAACAAAGTTTCAGAACTCGATTCATATATATAATTTATAAGGGAATTTACATTATGATTTAATATTGATGTTAGCATGGAAAATTCCTATTGTTTTGTGCACTGAATATGAAAAATATTAATTAGATAAAATAATTTTAAAAAGTATAATGAGTCTAGGGTGCAGTAAATGGTAGAGACTGAACTGTTTCAAGGACTATGGTTGTGCAGGGAGGTGATTTGCCAGAGACTATGCTCAACCGCAAAGTTTTCCCCCACATTTTGGGTACCTTATTATTGGAGGCTGGGTGAGCCCCAGGATCCTTATGGATCAATCCCCGACTGTTAACAGATTCTGCCACAGCCGGATTTCAACCTGGAACATTCGGGACGGTAACTGAGCACTCTAACACAGAGTCCACTCACCCTGATAAAATAATAATGCTATTTGAATATCACGGACCTAAGGAACTAGATTTGAGTTCTTAAATTTGTTACTTTGAACTCAATGGAAGAGGAAAAATTGGTTTCAAGCAGTATTAAGGTTGGTTGCTATGATTCACTAATCTCTTTTTTCTCCTGATGAAAATTTGTAACACCAAAAGTCTTGGCCATTTCTTACAATATTTTTAGAGTAATATTGACTACAGATATGAATATATACATTTTTTTTTTCATGAAGGGTTTCCTTCAACCAAAAATTTCATTCAATTCTTCTTTCCATTTTGTTTTATCTTGTATATCTTCCTCCCTCAGACATTGGCCGTGCATACTTTTCTCAATTTCTTCTATCTATCTTTTTCATGGTCTCCCTTGCCGTTTCCTCCTTTCAGCACTCCAATTGAAAATAAGTTAGACAATCTTTCTTCCTTCTTCTGAAATGACCATGCCATTTTTATATTTTTTTCTCAGTATTTTGGAGGAGAATATATACATCTTCTATGATGGATATATAAATATTAAGTGCTTTGTTGAAGTTTCATGTTTTTATATAACCGCCAGCTATAAGAAATCCAGGTATCTTATAAATATATGTGTCAGACTAAACGAGACGTACCTACTAGATAAATGCAATAAGAGTGATTTAAGAAGAAAAAACCTTGACAGCTGAGGAACAATCCGAAATGTATGTATGAGATGAACGTCGGCACATAATATAAGTACTTCACTTATTCGGTGTTCTTATTGACTGCACCCCCCAACCATCTCCTTTACACACAATCCGAAATGTAGTTTGAACAAAAGATAGGAAGCAATGGTGAACAAGAGTGTTAAGGTATTACATTAGCAATATTGCGTCTGATGCGGGACCTGCTCGAATCCAGCCTCAGGGGATTGAATATTATTTTGTGCCAGACCTACAGAATAAATCTTAATTTTTTTATCTGGCTAGAATATGCTAATACACTGTAGGATAACCTATCCATTCTGCCTTGATTGGAGTACATAAAAAAAATAAAGAGGAAATATAAGAAAATTTATTGAAAAAAAGAAAATGAAAATTGTGATTTTATTAAATATACATAATAGAATCAAAATAAATTTGTACAAAAAATTGGATAATTTTATAGCCAAATGTAATAATTTATAGATAAATTAAAAACAGGTCTTCATTTTTATTGCTCAACAATTTTCATTTATTTATTAAATAAAGAAATTTCCAATTATTAAAAAAAATGCAGACAACCCGGGTTCGAATCCCAGCCAGGACAAATCTTTTCTCTTCAAAATAAAAATATTTAAATACAAAAAAGAAAGTTAGGATAATATTCTAATAAGCATCATATTGCAGCCATCTACTTAATATGCAGAAAAAAAAAATATATAGGTTAAAAAAAATTGTTAAACAATAGGACTGTGTGTAAAGAGATTCAAATATAAAACCAAACTTATAAGGAACTTAAATTCATTCTAGTATCTCATCCAGATAAAGATAATATTCTTAACCACACAAGATGAAATACAGATCCAGATATTAACAACCAGTTTTAATAGTATTTATTTGCTTAGTAACAAAATAATAAAACATAGCCAACTGCCGACTATCCTCAAGAATAATTACATCTAGCCAAGCCTCTCAATCTCTAATTAAGCTGACAATTGAGACAATCATCTCAACAAGAAGTGTCACAGGCTGGGTCAAGCTATGTTAATATCTTCGCGTCACATTCGACAAAACCCTAATTGACAAAATATAATTGAGTATTTAATTTCACCAAACATTGAAATGCATATACCAACAAAATAAAACTAAGAAGAACTGTTATATATATTTTTTTAAATCTTGATATATGCTAGGCTATTGATTAAAAAAAAAAATATTTTAATCATATTGCTAGATTATAATCTTATGAATATAAATAGTAATTCCTAATTAGTTTCTAATCTTATATGAATTGTATTATAGAGGTTAGAAGTTGTACTAAATCACAGAAAGAAAATGTTCCAACATAAAATATTTTATGATAAAGGTGAATTAATTAAATAATAAATACACTTATGCCTTACACGACATGATAAATCAGTTGATATAATAATTCCATGGGCATCATTTTTAGTAAAATAATAAAATGGTGACAGACAGCCTCAATAAGATATATTTCAATGTTTAGGAACTATAAAATTCAATTTCAAATAATACAGAATGAAACAGCCTAATATCTATGAAATTAAATAACCAATGTTTTTATCACTAAAAGTTGATATATTAGAACGGAAGAAAAAAGAAAACGGAAACAAAAGTTATAAATTATTATTAGAACTCTGAAGAGCTAGTGAGGATATCATCAACGACAAAAGAATAGAACCACAAAACTGCCAAATCCCAGCTTTTTAAAGGACAACAATGTTTAAAAAAAATATCTTTCATCTAGAGAGTTTTTTCTCTCTTACTTTAAAGAGAATGCAAGTGTATCACTGGTAATTGGAATACTATTGAGGGAAAAATTAACAATTAATTGCTATAGATTAAATTTACACAAAAACAAAATGATCCTAAACACAGGATTATACTTGAATATTAATGAGGATTATACCTGTTTACTAGATTTTTTTTTTCTTTTTAATAAACTATAATATAATGTTAAAAGAGAAAATATAATTGCTCTAAGCAAAGAAATCAGTAAATTTTAAAGCTTTGAATCTAGACTTATTAACCAGAAATTAGACCCAAGTATAGTAGCAATTTATTAGGCAATGTAGATTAATGGAAAATTAATAATTCAATTCCTGGCCTCAACTTCAAAATATAGTTTATTATAATATAATAATTACTTTCCTTATTTAAATATATAATACACACATACATACACTATATAAAATATAATCATTTTATTTTTTTATAACATACATAAAATGTGGCATTTCGTTTAAATATTTCAATCACTTTAAAATAAATTAATTTATAGAAAAACATTCAGTCATAAAACTAAGACAAACACTCTTATAATCACCATATAGGTAAGCAAAAAGTGCCAGTCCAGACAGAGAAAATTAAAAAGAAATACAGATTTAAGCTAAAAAATAATCATTTATCAATTCAAATTTTAACATTAAATCATGGATTTTACAACATAACGTACACATTTCTAATTAAACTAAAAATACTTTTTTTTTAATTAACAAATATTGATAATACCAATCAAATATTTACAACAGTAAAATATTATCTTATAAAAATAAAATACCCAGTTACATAAAAAATAAGAAAATTAGTGCCACAGGTATTGGAAATTTATAAGAGATTAACTTCTTCTTTAAGAAGACCTTTAAAAACTTCATAATGATGGTTCAAACTTTTTACAGAATGAATTTTTAACAAAGTTCCAAGCGCTCCATTTGATGAAGGAATTCCATAAAACACTCTCCTCGCTCGGCTATGGATTAGAGCCATTGAGCACATTATGCACGGCTCATGTGTTGTGTATACATAATAACCAGTACATAAATAAGGTGCATCATCTTTGCTTTTAAAATTTTGAACATTCTTGTCATAAAAATCTGCGGAGTGAGTGACCCATGCACCTCCTCCCTGCGCATGAGCAACTAAATCAATAGCGACCATTACAGAATGTTTAATTGGATGTTCATCTCTTGCATCACTTCCAACTGCTATTACTAAATTATTAGTAGGATCAACAATAGCAGTCCCACATTTGCTTTTCGACTTCTTTGCAGCTTCTATAGCTGTTCGCATCCATTTTTCATGGACCTTAATTTCTTGACTCGAAAAAAGAATGTTTGCTAGTAAACTTTCAATATATTTGTCTTCATGAAAATTTGTGGGCCAATAGTTATTGCCCTTTAAAAATTGAGCTCGAGTTTTTGGAGCATACTTTAATACTTGATGAATTTCTAACTTTGGGGCAAATAAACAAGTATTGAACCCAAGATTTTCCAGAGAAGAAAAGACATCTTCTTCCTTATTATCCTCAAACAAACAAATAAGCACCTTGTTTTTATTTACTCTTTTTAAGTGCTGCAATTCTAACACGGGAAGTAAACGGTTCAGATCTAATATCACATCTTTAATTGATTTTTTATCAGTTATAGATCCAACAAAAACTTTAACGAGAGGAATTTCTTCAGTAAGCTCATCATTTAGTACACATTTAATTTCAGAAAATATATTTTCTGATAAGCATGTTTTTTCAAGTTTGAGTTTCTTTGTTTCTTGTTTCATTATCTGAAACGACAAAATTATATTAAGGGCACTGACCACAGCAATAAATTTTAGAAAAAAATATTTTAATTGAAATACAATAATTTGCATACTTACTTTGAAAGAAATCTTCTTAAGTTCAATTTGAAAAAAAAAATAAGCCAGTAGAAATTTTAAAAACTAAAAAAAATTAATGAAGATAAATCATATTAATTAACGAAACTAATACAGGCTATAATTTTTTTTATAAATATTTTAGTTATAAACAATGTATGTCTTTTGGAAACATACATATGCACAAACACACACATCAATCTTTGTGTGTGCACGAATTATCTGACTTTCAATTAATATCACCAGGATAGAACTATATGCTATTTACTGTATATTAGAATAAAAATTAATCATATTACTTAATCATAAACCGAAAACATGAAGCAAGTACAGTGAGAGATGAGATCTTAATGTTTATCTCAAATAAGATAGTGTTATCTCAGTTACAGAAACAAAAAAAATATATTAACAGTAACCAACTCATCATACAAAACTAAAAAGTAACTAATCAATATGACTAAACTAAACAAATTGAATGAATATAAATTCATACAAGACATCATCTGGGTCTGTAAAGGAGGCTGGCCATGTTGCACTGATGGCACTACAAAGATGTTCCCACCACTGTTACAGAGCTATCACTGGACCAGATATGTGGTCATCACTTTTAATTAATGAGACTAGTAGATAAATCGCACAGCAGAGTGAACCACTATACAATGCCAAATCAAACCCGGGAAAATCATAAACAACACAAAATATTAAAACTGCAATAATTAATTGAAAATGCATTAAAATTCTACGAAATTGGGATGTAGCAAAATAGGAAACAAACAGTCAAAACAGTTCAGTAGAATATCATTAGAATTTACGTCTATAAATCGAATGACCTTAAAATGTGATATTATTTACCCTTTCAATATAAATTAGCAAACCGAAAAAATTTAGGCTGTTTTTATATTGTATAAATATAAAAGAAATATATTCTATAAACAATTTAAGAGCAATGACAGAATAGTTAAAGAGGTCAACTCAGATCAATTGATTAACTTCACTGATCAAATTAACAAAATGAAAAACACCATTGTAAACAAATTCACTTGATTCACATAGTCTAATATGCTTTAAAATTATATCAGTTCCCCTTCTTCCGATATTATTTAACTAAACCTATAGTACAATGCAACAAAATAATAATAAAATTAATAAACTCACAAATTAAAAACAGATGTAACTGAAAAACTTGAGCTGAAAAGAAAAATACGGAAGCAGTATTTAGTAACGTCAAAACTAACAAAGCAAAACATTAAAATTATGCATTTGTTCAATATATAAAAGGTATAAATAAATACCTATAATTCAATTACAGCTAATATTACAATTATCGAAAAGTAAACTCTAACTTTACAGATGTACTATGAGAATGAATATTATTGTTTATTCAATCAGAAGAAAACATTTCAAAAAGCTGACTATTCAAAAAAAGAAAACTTCCTCAAAGTTAAAGAGAAATTAATTTATGAATGTAATGAGTGTAAAAGTAAATAAAAGCTCATTGGAAAATTAATAACTTCTCTCTCACGACTATTTACACAACTCTTGAACTGTAAAGTGATTTTTAGGGTTACATAAATTTTTGTCTTTGGTTTACAGAAATTTTAATTGATATCAGAACATTCACAACTGTAAACTAACATTTAACGAAAATCAACCCAAGCTCTAAATTATTTTAAATAAAAACAGAATACCCAAAGCTACAAATGAGAGATTAAATTTCTTTAATATGAAAAATATAAATGCACTGATAGCAAATATATGTAAATGGTAGGCAATCAGGTATACTGTAAGTGCTTTACCATGGCCAGTTTACTGATATTAGGTAACAAACTATAACACAGTGCAAACAAAAACTTGTTTAAATATGGATATTTTAATTATGCAATAAACTTACAAGATATATCAAATGCTGATTAATTGGTGTGAGTTAAACAGAAAACATTTTTGTAAAAAAAATTTACAGAGCGATGACGTCACGACGTTGAAGACTGTACCTTCAACAATTGGTTACAAGGAGCAGGTTAAACATTCACTCCTCGACGTAAACACAAGTAGTGCGTTGACCATCCGCTATCGTATACTCTGAACCTTAATTCCATTGATAATAAATTTAAAGAGTTTCATCAGAAAAAGTTAATTACTTTAATAGTGAGGTTTCTATAAAATCATCAAGCAAGGGTTTCTTAAAACGGGTGTTATCTCAAAGCTAATAGAGCTATGTAATTCAAAAAATATTGCTGATAACAAACCTGATAGTGACACTTATTTAATTTATGTGTTGACCTCCAAATCATTTATTTATGCACTGCTCCAACTCGGACATCACAACACAGAAACAGGAAGCTCAAAGGAAATAGCTCAACTGAAGAAAATATTAATTTGTGGATTAAAATAGAAATCACGTGATTTTAAGCTGTCATTCAATTTAATGAGAAGATAAATGAGCATTTTCTAAGTAAACTTCCTATTGAACTACCGGATCAATCACAAAGATTGGAGAGATTATTTTTTTGTTTATTTTGTTAACATATTTGGTAATTATGATTTATTTTGTGTGAAGTTGTCTTCTAGAACATTTGAATTAGTACAATAGTTATTTAAGTTTTAAAGAGTTGATAGCATGGAAGAAAAACTCGAATTCGGAGCCAATAGGCTTGTTCATTTAGACCTTAAAAGAGCACCATTAAAAGTAGATTTTTTGGAGAAGGTAATAATTTTTCAGTTTTCTTTATTGACATTAACATTTAAAAAAAAGTTACCATTTTTATATTTAATTTTAGGTGTTCCCTTTTTTTCGGGAATGGGGCGCAACTGGTCTACTTATAGAATGGGAAGATACTTTTCCATATTCTGATGATTTAGAATGCATCGGATCTCTTAATGTTGAGTCAAAGGCATATTCTGTTGCTGATATTGAACGAATCCTCAAATTGGCTGAAAATTCAAACCTCTCTGTAATTCCATTAGTCCAAACATTTGGTCATTTAGAGGTAAACCCATTTGAAGGTGGTATATACTGATTAATAAGTATATATATGTATATTTTTGTATGTGTAGACAATCTACTACGAATCTTCTTCAACCTCTCCCTTATAATAGTTTGTGCTAAGGCATGAAGAATGGAAACAACTTAGAGAAGTTTGGAAGTATACAAATGCGTTATGCCCAAGTAATCCAAAATCACTTTCATTGGTCACCAGTATGATTGACCAAGTTATTTTGAAAATGCCTAAAGATTTGCAGTATTTCCACATTGGTGCTGATGAGGTTTGCATAATTTCAAATTATTTCATTTCTATTTATTGTTAGGTGCTCAACATACTATCTCCTTGTTATATTTTAAACAATTGTAGGTATGGCAGTTAGGCTCCTGTAGTTTCTGTTCAAGTCAAGACAAACATGTCGTTTTACTTGAGCATTTAGTATCTGTCTTAAAGCATTTTAAGGAGAATTATCCTCATATCAGGCCAATTATGTGGGATGATATGATTAGAGGAGTACCTGCTTCTATGATCCAAGGTTTTTTATTTATCTATTTTTTAATTTGGGTTTATTATTTACATTTTTGTATTAATTTTCATTTTTTGTTCACAGCACACTCCTTAAGTGAGTTAGTTGATATAATGGTTTGGTTTTATGAGCCTGCTCCATTCTTTAATATACCCAATGGTATGTAGTCATTAGACCTATTGTTTATTCTCAAGTTTATCTAGGATATTAATTAAAATTTCATTACTGTTTATTAAAAATACATATAATTTTTGGAGTCAATTTCAGAAAGTGATTTTATGATAATGTTTTTCAGAATTATTTTTTCATATTCAAATATTCGTGTCATATTTCATATTTTCTTAAAAAAATTGTATTTGTTTTTGCCAAATTTCTCCAAAAACAGATGGCTAAAATTTTAAAGATTATTTTATCCAATCATTAAATTACCAAATTGAAGTATTACATGTTTGTTTTTGTTTCAGAATTATGGACCAAATATGCTACCATTTTCAAGAAGGTTTGGGTTGCTTCAGCCTTCAAGGGAGCAACTGGAGCTTGCCAAATATTGCCAGTAATTCAACATCACATCAGTAACCATGAGCAATGGCTTGCATTCATAAAATCTTCAAGGGCTGAAATTAAAGGAATTGCCATTACAGGATGGTCTAGGTGAACTGTTGGATTATTGTGTATATGTTGTCTTATGACTGATTTATTATATTTTTAATAGAAAACATTTTAAATAATTTTTTTCATGATGTTTAATAAAAATATTTGGTTTGCAAAACTTTTAAAAATATCTAAGCTTTTGTTTCACTTTTTTATTATTACACTGGTAATTAGGCCCTTCAAACGTCCGACCTGAGAACTAAGCATGTACCACTTGTTAAAACCAGATATCCAGTTGACCTGTATATTGACCAGGTATTTGTCACATAACTACCAATTAGTGATTCGGAAACTTCACATTTTTTTTAAACGAGATAGAGCATTTCAGCAGTTGGTGAAAATTATCTTTACCCTACTGGCTGGAAGCTATGGTTTAGCCTGATCATTTGTATGTGTGTAATAATTTAGGGAGCAAATGATTCAATCAATGTTCAAATTGCTTGTGATCTTTTCTATGTTTTGTAATATTTTTAGCTTGAAAATGAATATTGTATTAAAATTGTTTCTGTTAGGAGATGTAAAGATTATTTTTTAGATTTTTCAAATCTCTTATTACCCAGAGAACCCTTTAAATGTTTTGAGACATTGTGAACATAGCAAATTGTTATATTTTTTGTAATGTCATGATCGTATAAAAATAAAGTAAAATGGCCAACATTTGAAAAATTAAAAATGTTAAAATAAAATTTAATTTAATAAATATCCTGACTATAGATATTACAATACAGTTCAACCTTATATATGGAACACCCTTGCTTATCTATTAAATAGCTTGGTGAAGTTGTGTATCGAACCTTGGGATCATGCTCTGATTCTGTCCGTACACAATAGTTTGTAAATACATGTTTTACTTAATTTATTAATTTTATTGCTATAAGGTTATATTTGTAGATGGAAGAAGCTGTTTTACGTTTACATGCACATGAGATGCAGAATGTACTTGTAAAATAGATGTAAGACTAAGATGCAATATTCTTAATCTCTAACTCTCAAACCATATGGTCATATAATAATAAATCTCAACAAAAATTCAAAATTTAATTGAAATATTTTTCAGTGTTTTGAGCCCACAAGCTTAAATAAATCAACAGAAAGGCCCCTTATATATTTTTTTATGTAATTACTTTTTTTAAATAAAAAATTATCTCGTTCAAGTTTGTTTGAATTACTTTATGATGCTAAATATTTCAATGTTGACCTATTCCAGGAATTTTTTCAGTTTGATGTAGTAAACTGGTAATGTTGATGCTAGTAAACTTACAGCTGTTTTATGAGATTGTTATATTTTCCACAAGGTCATAAAAATAAATAAATAATATCCAATTGTTTTCTATACTTTCTTGTATTTAAAAATAAAATTGTTTTGTTTTCTAATGCAGATATGACCATTTTGCTACATTATGTGAACTGCTTCCTACAGCCCTACCTTGTTTAGCCATTTGCTTAAGCATTTGCAAAGAAAATGGATATACTCAAGAAATTTATAAAAAAGTTTCAAATTCCTTAGGACACGATCAAGTTCCTTTACTCACTAATCCTTATCCGAGGTACGTAGACATTGGAGTTGTGGAATTTTATTTATATTTTTTAAAATAAATTAATAAATAATCCTAAGCATTATATATTTAGGCCGCAGGCAGTTGCCCCAGAATTGAATTATCCTGGATGGAAGATAACTACTGGTGTTGAATGGCTTGCTAATCTAAAAGGCAAACATCTAGCAATTATAAGTTCTGACCAGTGAGTAATTTTATTTATTAGAAATCAGATAGATTACATTATTCTCACGGTTCTGATAGAATGGCTTCCTTCTAGATTAGTGCTGTATGAAAAGCCTTCTCCGACTTACTATAGGTCTACTGAAATTTTCCATGATCTGAGCTAGTACATTAACCACTCATGCTGTTTGCCACTTACTATGTACAGATGCTAAACATAATAAAATTAGGCATCAATCTGAAATGGATCTCATAATCCCCAAAGGTCAGGTGAAGGGGTCCCTTACTTTCCTGCTGGTGATACTGTACTGCGAGTACTGCCTGTTTTTATGATCTTGTAATCCGTTAACAAATGAAAGTTATTGGGGATGGTAACAGTGACCACTTTGTAAAAAGTTATCTTCTATAGGAATTTTCTATGAACTTCATTTTAATTACCAGTTCATCGGAAAATAGAAATTTCTTCTAGCGTAGGAAGCCAATGTATTTTCCTTTGGCGAGAGCAGCTGTCATCTACTCTTTAGAGAAACTAGAGTTCGTCCAAGCCTCTGCAAAGGGAATATTTGAAAGATTATCCAGTTCCAGATCTTTTATTTGTTGGTGTCTAAAGGCATAAAACCCTTAGGTCATCAGTGCCTGTAAGATCTTTGGAATTCTGGAACTTTTCCACATCCAGGCACTTTACTTTGTCCTGGAACATTTTATCACAATACCGAAGAGCTTGGAAGCGACAAGCTTAAGGTTTTCAGTTAAGTCATAACTATTTAGTAAATAGGTCCATTTATCTCTTCTCAAAACTTCACTCTGTTTTATTGTTTTTCTCCTAGATTTCTTATTCTTCTGTTTTAGAGCACCATCTTTCTTTTTCTTGTTACCATAATCTCCTAGTATGGATTTAAGCCAGGGCAGTGGTCTTTTTACTCTACCAGCACAATGCTAATCACTAATTTCTTTTAGAATCCTTTGTTATTGATTCATAGTCATAGCCAATAATAAACTTAATGTTCTTTTCAATTGATATTTTACTATTACTAACATTTACCATTTACTTAAGTTAAATGATTGGTAATAATTTTGACCTTTGTATAGTTTCCTGTAAATTGATTGAATTTCTCTGAAAACTTTTGTAATTTATTTCCTGTAGTGGGAAATATGGCAGCTGTTTGATGTGGACATCCCACTGATTTTTTTTTTAATATATATATATATATATATATATATATATATATATATATATATAGGTATATATATAAATAAGTAGTTATATTTAGGGGTTTGTGCAAATGTGCAGTAGGGCTGCAGTAGTTCAATCTCCCACTAGGGCGAGAGGGGGGCGTCCTTGAGGTGTTGGAGCTGTGAGACTGCCCCATTTGGCAACGTCGCAAGGAATGTTGTAGATTTGGCAACATTGCATTGTTTACATTTGATCGATTTGTTTAGATTTGAGCAGTAGTAGAGGTGTATATGACCTTGTGACGTCAGAGTGTTTGCTGGTTTTCTCGTCATTGTTTACGTTTGATATGTTTGTTTACATTTGAGCAGTAGTAGGACACCCCTACTACTTGGGCATTGACCTTGTCAGAGTCATTCCGGGGCCATCTTTGTTTATATTTGAGCTGTAGATCGTAAAAATGACATTGTGACAGGGGGGTTGACCTTGTAACGTCAGATTCATCGCGGGGCCATCTTCGAGCTTACATTCGATCGCTTTGTTTACATTTGAGCTGCATTAGGGGGTCATTGACCTTGTGACGTCAGAGTGTTCGCCATCTCTTACTTGCTCAGCTCAGCGGGGTCATCTTCGAGTTTACATTTGATTGCTTTGTTTACAATTGAGCTGCATTAGGGGGTCATTGACCTTGTGAAGTCAGAGCAGTTCGCGGGGCATCTGCTCAGAGTCATCGCGGGGAAATATTGCTTTGTTGTTTGTTTATATTTGATTGCTTTGTTTACATTCTAGCTGCATTAGGAGTGTGACCTTGTAACGTCACGGGGACATTGACCTTGTGACGTCAGAGTGTTCGCGGGGCACCTCCTTCTGAGCCTTCTACATTTGTTGGATGGCCTTCACCAGTGAGTGCCGTTAAGCTTGCATCAGCAGGATTTTATTATTTGAAAAAATCAGACCGAACAAGGTGTCCTTTTTGAGGAGTAATATTACACGAATGGATGGTACATGATGACCCTTTTGTAGATCACAAGAAATGGTCTAAATATTGTCCGTTTATCGAGTACTTGGAACAACTAGAGAAGCTACCATTAATAATAATAGATAAAGTTGACAATAAAAAAGAACAGGAAAACAGCTGTGGATGCTGCTAACATGCGTAAGAGGTTTAAACGTTTCAACGTTCAACAACTTTTTCATTTAAAAAACCAAATAGTTTTATATGAAATAAAAAGAAACTAAATAAATCAACTAGTAAAAAGAATAGAAAAACTTCATCTATCCCCGCCTCTCTGTTAAATCTTATAATCTCTACGTTGAAGCCTTGCAAGATGGAGGGACCACGATGATTGGAACTAGTGACAGATAACCCCATGACTAATAGCAAACTAGTCCGAGTCGGTCTTTGTGATTTTGTCCCCACTGTCGCTGTCATCGATAAGAAAAATACAGTGTATATGGATACAAAAGAATGGAAATTCATCGTCGACCAAGTTCCAAGGATGTTGTCTCTTTTGCAAAGGAGGCCCATGAAAGTGGAGGTTGAAGACTGAGTAGGATGTAAAAATGTATATTGCATATTTTCCAAGAGAGGGAGGAACAAAGTAATGAAAATAGAACAGGTTGTTCTTTGTTTCGCAATGTTTAACCAGAGTCCATCAACCCTTCAGCTGAATACACCTTCGGCATGTTTTAACAAAAATGATGTGACAAAGCTTTGTAGAGACATTAGGAAAACCAACGACTCTCTGGACTTTGTAACCAAGTTGGCTGAACTCTATAAGAATGTCAACTCATCGAACCTGTGGATTGTGTTCCGATTGATTTTGGCATCAATACTAATACCCTCTTTTATAACCTTAAAGAACTCAATGATATATGTAATAATAATTAAAAAAACAGTTGTTATTTTTCTGATATATAAAAATATATAATTGTTTTCTATATTTTGTTGCATTTAATTTTATCCCAACACCATCTCTATAATTAAAATAAAATAAAAAAAGGAATAATATTTTTTTTAAATATGCATTGTTTTATTTTTAACAATAAAATAATGTAAAAATAACAAAACAAATTTCAAAAATACATATAGTACAATTAATTATAAGTAGAGTCTTCATCAATGTAGGAAAGTCTTCGTTTCTGAATAAATTCCTCATCGTTTTGCCATTCCTTAGATAAGTTGTCCCAGATATAATCCAATGTACAGTCCAAAACGTACATTGAGGTAAAAAGCCAACGAGCGAGCTAAAATTCACAATTCTTCATACATTTGTAAATATTATCTCTCCTCCTCATAATCTGCTCTCATTCGCCAGATTTGTAAGAGGAGTAAAAGATACGGTCAAATGCGTATATTGTGGACTGTTATATGAAAAACAATCGCTCATCAATCCACTCAAGTACCATAAAACGAATAGTCCTGAATGTTTATGGTTTAAGGAAGAAGAGTACTTTTGAAACTACTGGGAAACATGTGGTATCAGGATGGAGTCAGTTATACAACGTTTAGGAGAGGAAGGCATTGAAACCTCTGACCACTGAAGAATTGAGTATTTCACCTCGGTCTTTGCTTTTGTACCTTATTGACTACGCATTAGACTATATCTGGAACAATTTACCTGAAAAAATGGGTGGCAAGAGGACGAGGAATTTATCCAGAAACGAAGACTTTGCTACTCCATGAATAAATTAATTATTAATTATATTATTATGCTTGAAATTTTTTCCAATCTTTTTTTTAAATAAACTACACATATTTTATGAGAGGAAAATAGTTGACTGGATGATAAAATTGAGAACGGAGATAGTTGGGGGGTGGAGTAAAAAAAAAACACTAAATAAGTCTAGTACTTATTTAGTGTTTTTTTTACTGCACCCCCCAACTATCTCCGTTCTCCACTATACATATTTTACATCTTGTTGTTTTTTTTTTCCTCCTTCTTTTTATTTAGGGAAAGGCTCATTAAATAAAATTCACATGTTGTTTTTTGTTTTCTCCTTCTTTTTATTTAGAGAAAGGCTCATTAAATAAAATTCACAGACATAAAATATAAAAAGTATTTATTGAATATAGTTCAAATTACAAGTTACATGGTTATTATTACATATTGTTGAGTTCATTTAAATTGTTAAACAGAGTATAAGTATTAATATTGAACTCTAACGGTACACATTCCACAGGTTGTGTGAGGTGATTTTCTTTTTCTTTCTTGTAAATGTCAACCATCTTGGTTAGCAAGTCCAGAGAGTCGTTGATTTTTTCAATACTAGAACAAAGCTTCACCATTTAATTACTGTTGAAACATGTCGATGGAGATTTAATCTCAAGGGTTTGCGGCAATGGTTAAACATTGAAAAACAATGAAAAACCTGTTCTATTTTCATTACTCTGTACTCTGTAGTACGGGCGTAAAAACGACATTGTGACGTCAGAGTGTTTGCGGGGGCCGCTCACGGATCATAAGGTTGATATTGAACTATATCAGACGACAGGACAAAATAAGAAAAGTGAGATTGTCTTATGGATGCAATATAAACGGCAATAATCACCCTTGTCTGTGAGTCACATTCGCATAGTTGCATTCTCGGTTCTTTATATTTCCATTCGTGGGTCACAGTAGCCAATCGTTAGCAATGGAGGATTTCCAAACTCCTACTGGGTCATCTTTGAAACAATCTTAACTTCATTTACCATTTAAAAAACGAACACATTCGAACATACCATCTTCCCAACTCGAAACTCCCAATTTTATTCCCGTTATTTTTTTGCATAACTTTCAGGGTTATATACTTTATATATATATATATATATATATATACTTTATTGTTCCTTTTTTAGCCGACCATGAAGGAGATGTTACCGTAATTCCAAGTAACACAGAAAAATACATAAGTTTCACTAAAACATTTAAAAATTGTAAAACTAAAATAAGGTTCGTAGACAGTTATAAATTTTTAGTAGCTAGCCTAGATACCCTTGTACAAAACATGAAGAAAGGTTCTGTGAATCATTCAATCACATTCCCTCATTTGTACCAGTTATTTTCTGAAGAAACCGAAGTTGAATTGCTAACAAAAAAAGGAATTTACCCTTATTCTTACATAAATTCATTTGCGCGGTTGGAAGAAACTCAGTTACGTGCAATAGAGAAATTTTACAAAAATTTAACTTCAGAAAATATTCCTAATTCTGATTATCAACTTGCTCAAGCCATTTGGAAAACCTTCAATATAAAGAACTTAAAAGAGTATACCGAAATGTATACAAAAACAGATATAATTTTATTATGTGAAGTCTTTGAAAAATTTCGTAAACTCTGTATAGATATATATTGCCTAGATTCAGTCTGTTTTATGTCTCTTCCGGGCCTTAGCTATGAAGCAATGTTAAAAACTACAAATATTGAATTGGACATTATTAAAGGCATGGATATGGTATTATTTATCGAAAAAGGCATTCGAGGAGGCATTACACAAGTTGTCAAGCGTTATGCCAAAGCAAATAATTGTTACGTAGATGATTATGATCCAAATCTGCCCATTAGCTACCTAATGTATGCTGATGTAAATAATTTTTATGGTTGTGCAATGAACTGTTTCCTTCCATATAGTGAGTTTAAATGGTATAATGAAGATTTAGATGTGTTAAACGTTCCCGATGATTCAGAAGTTAGATACATACTTGGTGTAGACATTGATTACCCTGAAGCCATACACGATTTGCACTGTCAACTAACTTTATTACCCGAAAGGTTAAAACCCCTGGCAATAGAACTACAGAAAAGTTACTAACGACACTCACACCAAAAACCCGTTATATTGTGCATTATGTCAACTTGAAACAAGCTATAAATCTTGGGATTAAATTGAAAAAATACATAGAGTTTTAAAATTTAACCAAAAGAATTGGTTGGCTCCATACATTAATTTAAATAGCAAATATAGAGCTAAGTCTACCAATCCTTTTGAGTCAGATTTTTCAAACTCATGAACAACTCCTGTTTTGGGAAAATTTAAGGAAAACGTTAGAAAACGAATAGACCTTAAAATCGTAACAAATAAAAGATCGTTAAACAAACTAGTTAAAAAGCCAAATTTGAAAGAGAGAATAATTTTCACTGAAAATGTATTATCCGTCCAGTTAGAGAAGGAAAAAATTGTATTTGATAAGCCCCTTTATGTTGGTATCAGCATATTGGAACTTTCAAAGGTTTTAATGTACAAATTACATTATGACCTATTCTTAAAAGCTTATGGTCCGCAAAATATAAACCTGTGTTATATAGACACCGATTCATTTCTATACCTTATTAATACAGGAGATATATACGATGACATAAGTAACAATTTAAAAGACTATTTCGATACTAGTAATTATCCGACAGAGCATCGTTCTTATTCTGACAAAAACAAAAAAATTGTAGGAATTCTTAAAGATGAAACAGCTGGAGATTCAATTGTTGGATATGTTGGCTTGAGACCAAAAATGTATTCATTTATAACTAAACATGGTTTACTTATAAAACGATCCAAAGGGATTAAAAAATGCGCAGTTCGTGAATTCACATTTCAAGATTATTTAGATACTATAAGATTATTTAGATACTATATGAGTCGATGTACAGTCAATTTCAAATTATACAATCAAAACGACATACAGTGCAAACAGTATTAATAAATAAAAAGTCTCTTTCCCCATATGATGATAAACACCATACAGCAATTAACAATATAGATACGCTACCTTACGGCCATTATTCATTGCATTAGTTATATAATTGTTAATTTTTATATGTAATTGTAGCTATAAGTATATATTGTAGTAATTGTATATATTAGTTGTAATAAATTAATTCTAAAATATTAATAAATGATTAATTAAATTGTTATAGATTATAGATAAATTATAGAAGTGTAAGTTAAAAAAATAAATAAATAAATAAGAACAGTAATTATCAATCAGTAGATTTATTTTACATGTAATAGCAGCAACAAGTCAATAAAAAAATCATATTTTATATTTTAGGAATATTTTCAATAAAAGTTTTGTTGTAAAAAATAAATAAATAAATGTCTAATAAAAGAGTGTTTTTTTTTCTTTCACAACATTATGCAATATCCTTTCTGTCAATTCAGCTGCGCGAGAGGTGGGGATAGATGAAGTTTTTCTATTCTTTTTACTAGTTGATTTATTTCGTTTCTTTTTATTTCATATAAAACTATTTGGTTTTTTAAATGAAAAAGTTGTTGAACGTTGAAACGTTTAAACCTCTTACGCATGTTAGCAGCATCCACAGCTGTTTTCCTGTTCTTTTTTATTGTCAACTTTATCTATTATTATTAATGGTAGGTTCTCTAGTTGTTCCAAGTACTCGATAAACGGACAATATTTAGACCATTTCTTGTGATCTACAAAAGGGTCATCATGTACCATCCATTCGTGTAATATTACTCCACAAAAAGGACACCTTGTTCGGTCTGATTTTTTCAAATAATAAAATCCTGCTGATGCAAGCTTAACGGGACTCACTGGTGAAGGCCATCCAACAAATGTAGATAGACGATCATCCTCATACCTCAGGCTCCAACCTGTTCGCTTCCCCATCTTGAACGATTTGAAAGAACGAGAGTGGCGTCCTGATGATATGATTAAAAGGACAGAGACCTGCTCTGACGGAACTGACGTCACAAGGTCATTTTTACGCATTATTACAAGCGCCTTATCATCCGGGAGATAAAGTATGAAGTTATGCTTAGCACAGCATGATAACACTGAAGATGGCCCCGCGATGACTCTGACGTCACAAGGTCAATGCCCCGTGACATCACAAGGTCATTTTTATGCACTACAGCTCAAATGTAAACAAAGACGGCCCCGCGATGACTCTGACAAGGTCAATGCCCCCGTGACGTCACAAGGTCATTGGCACCCCTAGCGCAGCTAGAATGTAAACAAAGTGATCAAATGTAAACTCGAAGATGGCCCTGCTGAGTTGAGCAAGTAGAAGACGGCGAACACTCTGACGTCACAAGGTCAATGCCCCCCCCCCCCCCGTCACAAGGTCATTTTTACGATCTACAGCTCAAATATAAACAAAGATGGCCCCGGAATGACTCTGACAAGGTCAATGCCCAAGTAGTAGGGGTGTCCTACTACTGCTCAAATGTAAACAAACAGATCAAATGTAAACAATGACGAGAAAACCAGCGAACCCTCTGACGTCACAAGGTCAATGCCCCCGTCACAAGATCAATCCCTCCGTCACAAGGTCATATACACCTCTACTACTGCTCAAATGTTTACAAATCGATCATATGTAAACAATGCGATGTTGCCAAATCTACAACATTCCTTGCGACGTTGGCAAATGGGGCAGTCTCACAGCTCCAACACCTCAAGGACGCCCCTCCCCCCTCGCCCTAGTGGGAGATTGAACTACTGCAGCCCTACTGCTCATTTGCACAAACCCCTAAATATAACTACTTATATATATATATATACACACATACATACATCATGAGTTCCTTTATGGTTATTTTTTTTTAAATTTTATACATGAATCTTTGGAGTTGGAATTTTCAATTGAATTTCTAGTAGTATGTTTTGATGCTTTGGCTTAAGCCAATTATTATTATAATTTTAATTATTTCTTAATTATAGGAAGTATTTTTGTTTCTAGGGTTGGGGCTTGGATGAATTCTTGGCAGCTTTCAACTGGGTTTATTAGTCCCATGCAAATACAGGGAATTGTTAGTACACTTTTCAAGTAAGTTTACACCTTTAATAAAAAAATTATTTATTATATTGTACGTTAAAGTTGCGGTTTTGTTCTTAATTTTATAAATTATTTGTAAGGGAAAAAACTCATTTTTCCTAAAATTTACAGTACGTGTTTTCCTTAGGCTGGTAAATTAAAAAACATTAAACTGTATTATTTAAATATGTTATCTCTACTTAGTAGTATATTTAAAATCTTGAAAGCAAACCGAAATGCGTTTCTTGCTATTTTCAATTGTAAAAGAGATTTTATTAAATTTATTTAGGCCCTTTCAATTATTCATAAGTCAGATATCATTATACCCAAGGTGCTAACTTTAAATTATTTCTTTGACTAGTTTAGTTTGGAAACTTTCATAGTTGTTTCCTATAATTACTTACACTAAGAATTCGAGGTTACAGTTCCTTGTTATTTTCTTTAAACTTAATTGAGATTTTCTACTTGAGAAGTACTCTAAGTATATGACAAGTATTATTATTAGTAACATGTGAAGAAACTCTTCATTGACAAAAATGTATTTTTTATTTAAACTTTTCCAGCATTGGGGAGGAATGGGAAGCTTTAGAAACATATATGAGGGATCATCTGAGTGAAGCTTATTACCAACCACAGATTGAAGAATGGATTGCCACTCATTGTAAACAGCTCAAGGGAAAAGCGAAAGAACTTTATAAATCTGGTCACGATCTCATCTCTGCTCAATTAGGAACCGAAGCATTACAATTACAAACTCAATTTTTTCCAACTCCTAGGCCGATATGATAGGCATCTTGTATTCTTTTAAAAAATCTCTCTTTTTTTTTATTACCTTATGGTGAAAATTTAAAATGAAAAACTTGTCTAGCATAATGAGTTTATATTATAAAATGATTTGTACATAATGTTGGATATATTCTTTATTAAAATATACATACATTATGTAGTTTGAAATTGTATTTGTTTTGTTTTGTATGATCATTTTTTTTTTAGAAATATTAAACATAATTATTATTATTAATCAAAAACTGAAAAAAATTATTGTAATTTATTGCCAACTACAAATTATTGTTTTTAATGATAATATATGATTTAATAAACATCCTGTAAAAACCTAGAATAGAAAACAGGCTTTGTATTATTTCTGAAAGAATATTTAATGTTTGTAAACAGAAAATTCTCTCCTAATATATTCTTCTCGTGTTTTGGACCAATTATACTTTATGTTTGATAATCTTTTGCATTGATAGTATCTCACATTGTAGGTACACATAAAATATGTCTAATAAAATCTTAATAAATGAATTCCATGTAATTAAAACATGTACAGTTGATCCTAGGTTTCTCTATATTAAATTAAATGTAAAATGGAAATTCTCGAAAATTATTATCGACATCTTATCTCTTTTTTTGAACCCTGCGGTTCTTTTTAAATGCCATTCTATATTAGTATTTTCTCCCAATTTTTTTTAACTTATCTTCATATTTTTATTTTGCACTAAATACTGCTGCTTTTCAACAATACTCAAGTGATTTACTACTTATTTTTTTTAATATATCAACAATTTAGCTGCCAACGAACGAATAGAATCGTTTTATACTTCACATGTGATCTGAAAAAGTCACATTGTAAATGAAACTTATCATAGCTATTTGTTATTATTATCTAGTTTAAGACTTAAATAGTTCTAGAAACTTCTTTGATGTTGAATGGGCCCAAAAAAAATAATATTTAAATTTACAATAGATGGCTATACTTAAAAATTATATTCAACTTCAGTAATTTCTATTTGATATATTTATACTGTCATATTTAAAATAGATTTCTTAACATTTTGCATTAATTTGCAAAGAATATAAATATTAACAAACAAATCTTGACATATACAAATATAGATATGACATTATTAAAACAGTTTTGTGAAATTATTGCTATAACCTATTTTCAATTCCTTTGTTCTGTACTTGATATAAATTTTATCAGATTGTTTTTTATATGTAATTTATTTCTTATCCATATGTTCTCAGTTAAATTGTTTAAACTGTAATAATTATATTAAACCAGTTTGTATATTTTGAATGTTGCCAAACATTTTATGTTATTTTAGAATTGAGAAAATCTCTTTTTATTTTCTTGTACTTTCTTTGTTGAAAATCATTTAATGAGCTGAAATGTGTTGATTTTATTTATCATTGAGTAATATAACTAACAAGTACATTGAGATGCAACTTTACGTCTTATTTTTAATTGAAATATTTAAGAATGAAATCAATGTTAATTATTCTTAACCTAAACTAATTATTTTTTTATGTTAAATAAAGTTTATGCAATGCTGCGTATCAATCTATTTAGCTTACTGTATTCTAAGTAAGTTGATTGTTAATTAAATTAAAATGTTGATTGCAACCTCTGTATTTGCCTAATAAATGAATTAAAATGATTTATAATTAAAATAGCATACCAAAATGTATTCCATTATTTCTAATATATTGTCTAATTTAATTTGTATCCATTTTTTATTTGTAAAACATCTGGTCACATTCAGGTTAAGTAAGTCATTTCCAAAATGTCATGTATTGCTTTTATTAAAAATCGGTACTGGGTATTTATCAGAAACATGGATCAAGTTTAATTTTATCCATGATTTGGCATAATCATGGAAAACAAATTTAATTGTTTTTGTTTGTTTTAATGGGTCATTATTGATTTCCTTATGGCAATTTTTTGAAAAAGTGTCTTGACAAATATACAACTGATGAATTTTCATGGATGAAAATGAGCAACTGGATGAGGAATTTAGATTGGGCTTAGCTTCCATAAGGTTATATCTTCGAAACATAAATTCTGAAGGTATGATTCAAAATCTGTAAAATGTTGAAGGATCTTTCAAAATATAATCTTGTATGTTTTTTGTTAGATACCAAACTTTGTCAATTGTGGTTGAATAAACTGTATAATAGTGTTAATGAGAGAGAATTAAGAAATCAACTTCTGCAAGATCTTATAGAGCATGTCAAATCGGGATGTCTTCGGGATCCTTTTCATAAACCTCCTGACCAAAATCCGCTTTCCTTCATTGAGGTAATTATATGTTGTAGTTAAAATTTGGTAATATTATTTGAATACTACCAAAATAATGAAGTTTTCAAAATTAGTGATAATTATTAGAATACGGTTGTTTTCTGGAAGTTCACGACCTACCATTAAAAAAAAAATTACTTCTATTTTTTAAGGATGTGTACGAATCTTCAGTTTTTGGATTTCTATTTCAATTTAACAATACTTTTCCTTATTTCCTTTATATATATATATATATTAGAATACATATATATATATATATATATATATATATATATATATATATATATATATATATATATATATATATATATATATATATATATATGTAATATAACATATCCTTTATATTTCCTTCATAATATCAAGAACACGTTACTGAATATGTTACATCGTTAAATAAGGATTCAAAATACGGTAAATTTAATAAAAAAAATTAGCAATATTACTCGTAAAACCATAGTTTAAACCCTGTTTTCTCAATTCCTGTTATAAACAGATACCCTACTTTAGCTCATTGATGATATGCTACTAATCTATAAAATCAATGATTATGCTGAAATAGCCAAATGTCCTAAATTAGTTAGGGCTCTCTGACATCGGACAATGTTATTTCTTAGTGATTAAAAAATATATACTTTTTAATTACTTCCATCTTTACTAAGTCAGTGTACAATAAATAATGAAACATTATGTTTTTGCCTATTCTACTTGCAATTATTAAACATCTGGTGATTTATTTATATTCAAACTTTTGAACAACCCTATTTCTTGTAGCTACCTACTCTTTGAAATACCTATTATCATGTCTTAAGTTATTCATTTATTTGTTTAACTTTATCAAAAATAATTCAGGTATCATCAAAGGCTTGTGGAGAAGGTCCATATAATTCATCATGGAAAAGTGTAACAGTTAAGAGTCCAGGAGTTTCTTCTAGTGAAAACCTAACGGATCAGAGTATAAATATTGATGACTTCCAGGTGGTGTATTAATTTTTCTTTCAGGCTTCATGTTAACATTATTCAAGGGAAAAGTATATAATGAAAAACCCTTTAGAATTTTTTACAATTGTCATAAGAAATTTATTTAAAATTAAAGTATTATAAATATTATTATTATAAAGTATTATAGTATACCAGTGTTGCCAGTTGAGTACAATATTTTATTTCTAAAACTCCTTCAATTTCTTTCTAAATGGAACAAATTCAACTCCCAACTAATTAGTTTTTTTACTAAATCCATCAACTCTAATCTTAAACTTATCTCAACTTCAACCCTGAATGCATAATTCAGGTAACAATTGTTCAATAGATTAAGATTAGGATAAACTATTAGAAAATAGATATTTGTGATATAAGGTAATTAATCTGTACCTAAGTAGTAGACAAATATTTGACTTTGTGCAGAAGATTATATGATTTCTAAATATATATTATTAATATAACCTTGAATATGGTTTCTGAATTTATCATAACTTTGTCTGTAAGTACCTAATTTGGAATGCACTAATGAATTGAACCATATTTATATGTTGATAAATAAACCATTTTAAAATGTGTCCTCACATTGGTCTTATTACCAAATAAGGGGGAATCCCACAGATGCTGAGTGTGGGAATGGTTAGAAACTTCTTTGAATATCTATCCATTATACTTAAATTGTTGGTCCTTTGTTTTTTAAGTTAAGCTCTCCGAGTAAAAATATTTGTTTTAAATAATTAGATATACAAATTCCCAACAGTTCCTTTTGAAACAAAGTTGTGTGCTAATTGTTGAAATTTACACTTATTACTATGCTGTTAGTTGCCACAAATTATGCTTGCTGTCACTTGCATGGTGACCCTATTTTAGAGATTTGCTCTGATTTCCTTTCATTTCACTGCCGCCCATCCAAATATGTACCCATGTAAATAACATGTTTAACTTTACCTATTGCAAATTGGTACATTTACACTTGTCTCCTTGGCCCCCGCTATATAACCACAGAAAAAGTTTTTTGAAATTAATTCTATCTATATATTAAACAAAATATGGTTTTCTAAATATTATTGTTATATATATTAATTAATATATTGTAAAAATGTATTGCCTAAAAACTGCTCTTAGACTTCTGATGAATCTACAGCGGTTTTTCCTGATGGAACAAAAGGAAAAACAAGATCAGAACCATTTGCCTTGGCACACTGGAGAAATACTCTGGTATGTTTTTAATTATATAATTATTAAACTATTTAAGTATTATAAAGTTTGTTTGAATGTTGTAGTGTTAAATTCCTTTGATGTTTTTCAGAAGGACAATCAGACAGCAAATGATGGATTTCCGATTGAAGAGTACGAAAATGATGACCAATCCTTATTGAATACAATTGCTACTCTTAAGGTAATTTCATTCTTCATTTTTCTTAGTGCTACTTAGATTTGGTTTTGTAGAAGACAATTGACAATTTTCGGTTAAAAAACAATACCAACAACAGTGGCATTAATAAAAAAGTTTATATTTCATTATTATCTTCTTTGATCATTATTTCTATGTGCTTATTTTTTTTTTCATCATTCATTTGCAGTTTAACTTTTATCTCTATATTTAATTCTTTTATCATACTTGTTATTTCAGTCTATTAACTATTTTATTACTTTCTTCGGTACTGCCAATTGATATTGTTATTTGTTTTTTTCACAGCCCAATGATGGCCTTAAAAATATGCCAAAATTAGGGTCTGTGCTTAATTATAGTGGTTCTCATATTAGTGTGTAACTTGAAAGAAGCATTTTTCTTTTTTCTTTTTTTTAGGCACAGAATGAAGCATTAACCCATGAAGTAAGCCTGTACCAATTGACAGCAGAAAAAACACAAAAGGAATTGTATGCTTTAAGCCATGAAGTAGCAGCCTTACGAGCAAAGTACGAACATGTTAATTATAACTAATTTACATGAACGGAACAAAACAAAATTGATATTTCTGTCTGTACTAGACTTTCTGAATTGCAGAGGTTAAATGCAAATATGGAAAGGAAACATGTTAACGCTGCCATGGAACAAAAGCAGGCCCTGGCGGAGAACCTGTTGCAAGTCTCAGGGAGGCTGAAAAGTGTAAATAATCAGAATAATCAGCTTTTGAATAAAGTGTCATCTCTAGAGCTCAAAATAAGTCACCTCAAACGCCAAAATGAGGTCATTTTCCTTTGTTATATATACATAATTTAGTGTAAGAGTAAGGATAAGTACATAATACATAGGCTATATGACGGATACAATAAAGATGCTTGAAAAATAGTTGCTTAAGTATTACAATAATCCGTAGTTTTTTTATTCAAGGAAAAACTTAATATTTTGATTCAGTGCTCAACATCATGAAACCTGCCAATATCACAAAACATAAAATTAATACCATTTTTAATGTAGATTAAATTTTCAAAAACTTGAGCCCTAATTTTATATTTTTAGTTTCTAAGATAGTACTTTCCAATGAAGTGTTTTCCCCACATAAACAAGAAATTAATGCTTTAAAATAATTAATCTTTTTTATGACTAATTACATCATATATAAATTTATAGTTTTAGTGGGGCATTCTCATTCCTACATTGCCCCAATCTCGGCAGCCTTCCACTCCAAAAAATTGAATTTGGCTAAAACTTGCATTAATTTTTAAGTATTAAAAAAAAATTGAACACTTTTTAGTGAGAACAATTAAAGGTTTGGATGGATAAAGCTTTTACTTCTTATAAAATACCCTTTAAAAAAAAATTTAATCATTCAATTCTGTGTATAAACCTAAATACACGGACCAAATAAATGTTTTTTAATTAAAATAATTAAAGTACACCATTTTTAAAAAAATATATAAAATAATTACTTCCATGTAGGTAATACTTTAATGTTAGAAAGTACTTTTTAATATTTTAATCATTCTTAATTAAAAAAGGCTCATTAATAAAAAAAAGGATGCTGAGAAAAGACATAAATCAGAAATTTGCCAGCTCAAATCTCAGCATTCGAGGGAAAAGAAGAAGTATCAAGTCGAGATATTAACTTTCCAGAATTTATTGAAGCAAAAGGATGATCAAGTGAGTATTGATTAATTGTAATTAACTCTACTTCATGATAGAAATGCATTATAATTGATATATTTATTGGAGTAGTTGAAGAAAGTTGACTGCCATGTTAAGAAGCAGTGCAATAGAATGCAAGAAGAAGTCATTAATATCAAGAATGAAATGGATCATGTAGCAAATGAAAGTAATTCTCAGCTCAAATCTAAGGTAGGTCTTCAACGGTCATCCCTGTTTTCATTTTACCCATCTATTTTATTTTTTGTAATCAGATTAAAGTAATGAAAACATAATACAAATAATGTGCATATGTTTATTATAGAAAAAAGGAGAGACCCATGACTGTTTATGATGGTATACACACATACACACCCACATAAATGAATGCTTAGTTAAATGATGATCTAAAACTAATTAAAAGAAGAGACATGAAAATTTTGAAATAATTTATTTTCCACTTTTATATTTAAAATTTTTCCAAATTGATTTGGAATAAATCCAACATAGTTTTCCATTAGCTTCGTTTCCCATCATTCTCGCTCATATTTTGTATCTATTTATCTGTTCCATTCCTAAATAGGAAAGATTCATAGTTATTTTTTCAAAAATATATTGTATCCTTTGGGTTATGAAAAACTTATATTTAATAAATCACTAATTTAATATAACTTCAATCATATAATAACATTTTGTTTTTAAATAGATGGTCTCTAAAAATTACTTTAGCAGGTCTGTTCAAACCTGAAAGAACTGGTTCTTAAAGACCTTGTTTTTTGACATTTGGACAGAATAATCATGTCTGGAAAATCCTAGCCTCATGAATTAATGAAGGGGAGAACAAAACACTATTACTCATCACCTTTAATAACGTTGCCTGGAGAAAATTATTTTCTGTGGTGGAGGAGCAAAATATCTCAGAAAAATAATTCAAAAGTTAAATCAAAAGGGTTGCTGACTGCATGATCTTGATACTGACTGGTATGAAGCAACACTTCTTTTCAAGGAAGGAGAAGAAGGCAGTTTTGAAGCTGGGTAATGCCCTGGTGTCATTTCTGTTTAATTTGACAAAGCTTTGTGTGATTTGGATTTTCAAAAAAATGGATCAATCTTAAATAAGTCTGTCTAGATTTACATATGAACAAAATAGAGAGGAGAAATTCTTTACATCTTTCCAAGCAATAGAGCAGACAGCGAGAGGTTTGGGACTCAAATCAAAGCCTTGAAGTACTTCCAATTTCATGACGATGAGACTGGAATATCAATCAGGGAAAATTATAACAATTAACTCTTATGTTTTTAAACATTTGTTTGAATATCTTGGCCACAATGTGATCACTGACAATTATATAACAACTGAGTTAGAACAAGTATTATTAAATCAAAGACCTGCCTTTTCTTACTGAGGAAACTTCTTAGGAATAAAATGATAAATAGGTCAATCAATTATTGATACGCACAACCTGTAGTGTATTAAATATATGGATAAACATGTACTCTTATTTCATGAAAGATTCAAATATTCAAAAGCATCGATAGAAGAGAACTAGTGGTTAGTAATATAGTGAACTTTTTTGCTAAGTCCGTAGAGCTCACTAGTATCTATCCCATTAAGCATTGCTGAGGATCAATAATCTATCATATCTTCTTGCCTCCCCCTGCATGAAGATATGATAGTAATCTGTTTAAAAGAAAGAGTACTTTTAGAGTATTTTTAGTAGATGCACCAAAAATCTTTCTGTGAAAGTTGAAGATGACGAGAAAATGGAAAAACATCATGAAGGATGCAACAGAGGAGTGAAATCGAATGCTGTTGTCACTAACCTACGATTTACTTCTTTAGCTTGTGATCAAAAGGTTCTACTTTGAGAATGCTTTTCCCTAATTTCCGATAACATTTAGAAACAATGTGAATACTCTCAGATTAGTGGCTCTACTAATTTTTAAGGATCATGTAGGCTTTTATAAGTCAATATCCTTTTCAAAAGGACATCGACACTTGATGCCACAGCAACAGCGGTTCTGGGAACTGAAAAGCTCAGTATTATGAGCACCTATGAGCCAAATTACTCTGGATAAGCGGGCCCCATCTCTTCACAGAGAACGATTTCTCTTGGCTAGTGACCGACTATAACTATCTACAATACAAAGATTTTCAATTGAGGTATAAAACTGCTTTCGTCCCTGGCCATCCTTTTGAATAAAAGAGGTGTAGAAGTATCTTTATTCATATACTTAACTAAAAATTGTGGACTGTTTCAATAGCAGCAGTGAGATATTACACAAATATGCATAACATTCAACTTCTACAAGCACCTAAATTGCCCAAAAGGATGGTAGGGTAAATACAAATAAAAATTAAATTATAATATGGTTGGGATTACTCCTGTTCTAATCTAGATTTGTAGTATTTTTCATTGTTAGCCCGTGCACCAAACGGCTTCTTCTCTCTCCAAATAGCCCTGAAGATGACCTACACTGTAGGTCGAAACGTCGGCACATAAATATAAGTCTAGTACTTATTTAGTGTTTTTTATTTTTGACTGCACCCCCCAACTATCTCCTCCATTTTATTATCCATTCAAC
This sequence comes from Arma custos, assembly GCA_037127475.1. NCBI lineage: Eukaryota > Metazoa > Arthropoda > Insecta > Hemiptera > Pentatomidae > Arma > Arma custos. The sequence continues at coordinate 100,949,121 of CM073764.1, forward strand.
TATTTTCCTCTCATAGATTTGTAGTCAATCACTCACTCCTTGGGACTACGGTCCTACAAGGACCTGGGCCTCATCCACCACTGCCTCCCAATCACTTCGGTCCCTAGCAAGTCTTATTGTCAATCAAGTAATCTAATAAACTAAAATAAATTAATAAGACAAAACAGAAAATATAATAAATTGTAATTTGTAGATTGCAGTATTGAAAAAAGATATTTGGAAACTAGAAAAAACCAATAAGAAATTGATAGATGAATATGAATCGCGTTTACATTCATGTCGAAATGGAGATAAAGTGCGAGTAAGTAATTTAAGAGCATTATTTCTGTTGTGTAAACAAAAATTGTAGTAAGTTAAAATCAGTACCCTCAGTTGAGTTGTCAGGTATGTACACATGTAGGATTGCATACCCTCCCAAAACGTATTTGAGGATTATAGACACTTGTGATAGCAGAGAATATGTTGTTTGATGTTGTTTAGGGGCGAAAAACAGCTATGGTCATCAACGCCCGTTGATGAAGATAATGTTCCTTATTTAAAAACTCCTCCCGAAAAAAAAATGACAACTGGTTAAAACATTTGGCCACCAACTGTTGAATTGATTCCTGCCTCATATCTAGGAACTAATCATCATAAGTTTATATCCAAATCAAATTATTTTTACAGAAATAGTGTCTGCATTCTTCTCTATCCATTTCTCCCCACATATGATGACAACTTTTGATTTTTTTACTATATATCTAAGATATAAAAACTTTATATCTTGCTGATTATTTTATTTTGTTAGTTTTACTTAGAGAAGTTCTCTTTACATGTAATACATAATATTTTTTTTGTTCTTCATATATTTAAATTTTCTACATATCTTTTAACATATTTTTTTATTGCATGTTATATAATAATTATCAGATGTATCTTTCATATTCCTGTTATTATATTGTTTTCACAACAGTTCTTCTGTTGGTTCTAATCTTTCTGCGACATAATATTTTTTTTGTTCTTCATATATTTAAAATTTTCTACATAATTTTTTATTGCATGTTATATCATAATTATCAGATGTATCTTTCATATCCCTGTTATTATATTGTTTTCACAACAGTTCTTCTGTTGGTTCTAATCTTTCTGCAGCAGCTGCCATTTCTAATCAACTCCTATCTTTCTTCCTGGCACTATCCTCGGAATTGACCACAAGTTCAGGCATTTTCACTTTCTATATTAAATATCTTTCTTATTCAATCCACCCAAATGCTGGTATGTTTTTAATCTGTTCATTCTTACTTTGTTTTGAGTTAATAGTAGAATTTGCCATTATTTAGAAAGTCCTAACTAGTATCAGCATTAGGACAAACTTCAATAAAGTACAGTTAAGCACTAGAAAATCATTGTTATTTGTTTCAATAACCTCATAACATACTATTTTATCACATCACTTTCAGCTTCAGCTCTTTTGTTAAAAACATACGTATTACTATTGACCAAATGCTGAAATAAATGATTTTTCATTGCCTACATCCAACAGTAAATCCTTAAGTTACTCCATCATTCCAGACATCTTCCACAACTAAGTCATACCCTCATCTATTTTTCCAGTCTAAAGCTATACAGTAAACAATGGCCTCTCGACTTCTTGAAATTTTGGAGCGAACCATGGACATGCACTGCATTTTAAAATTTTTAAGTGACCTTATGTCTCTCTTCCATTTTCACAGTGAGATGAATTAGTATCACTAATCATGAAATTTAATTAATATTATATGTTTAAGTTTTAACTATAGGAATTCATTATTTTATTTATTTCCTCCTATTTTGTCATTAATTGCAATTGTTCAAGTTCTTGTTTGCAGCTTTCTCATATTTATTGTTGGTACTTATATACTAAATGTTTTCGTAATGTAGTATTTTTGGCCAAATATGTTTTCTATCCAAGAATAAAGTTTTTTCATGCTATCGATCATCATCATCATACTCTTTTATCTTTGTCTACCTCCTAAGCAGAAATGAGACCCTTTCTAGAGCTTTACCAAGCTGTCCCTGTCCCGTACCAGCACATTTCTTCTATTCCAATCCATTCCTCTTTTCCTGAAAGCCCCCTTCACTCCGTCTTCCCACTTAAGTCTTGGCCTTCCTCTCTCTCGCTTGCCCTCTACTCTTCCAGTTTATGCACATTTTGCTGTTCAGCTTTCGCTCCATACGTAACAGATGTCCAAACCATCTGAGCCAATTCCCCTCTGTTAGTTCAGTGACTGGAACTGTCTCGAGGTGTGTCCTTATTGCCTAATTACGCACTTGGTCTCTTCTTGTCTTCCATTCCACCTTCCCAAGAAACCTCATTTCGGTAGCCTGAAGCCTTGATTTAAGGTTGGTTGTTAGAGTCCATGACTCTGAGGAATATGTCAAGATCGGAATAAAGGTAGACTTGAAGAAAGCCTTCAATCAGTTGTCTTTTTTGTCACCTCGCAACGTATCAAGAAGCCTCTTCTAACGGCATTGAACATCCTGCTTGTTGCCCCAATACACTCTGTTATTTCGCTATCAATGAAGCCACTCTCCTGCAGGTGCGCTCCCAGATAATTTAAATAAGTTACTTGTTCAATTATTTCACCGTTAATTCTGATTACTCTCATAGTTATGCTTGGCTTCCTACCGATCCTCAATAATTCGTTTCATGCCATTTATATCGCTATTAATGATGAAAATATCAATTGAGTTAAGGACACTGACATACTGAGATCCAAGAAGTTTCATTTAAGGATTTGAAATTAAAGAATTGATATTTGAGTGGAAAACAGTTGACTGGATAATTCTAATGATGGATTGAATTTGTCAGGGGGTGCAGTAAATAATGATAACATAAAATAAGCTGAAGATGGCCAAAACGTCGGCACAATTAAAAATAAGATCTGCTTATTTTGAGTAATCATTGACTGCACCTCCTGACCAATTCAATCCATCATAAAGAATTGATACATTCTTTTTCTATCGAATTATTTCTAATTACTTCTTTTGGCCGATTCTTATTTATAAATATCTGCAAAGAACAAAAATTACATATTAAATTGTATGCAACTTCAACTTCAAAATTTTGGTTTTGCTTCATATAAACATTTATACAAAAAATTAAACATTATGTTAGCAGATGATGAACTTCAAGCAAAATGGTGTAGGGGATTATTCAACTGAGCTTGAGAAAACTGTAATTGATCTTGAAAGAAAATATAAGAAATTACTTTCAGATCTAGAGCAGAGGACAGCGATGCAGAGAAAACATGATTTTCAGGTTATGGTTCAATCAAATTAGAGAAAATTTAATCATTAACTGAGACCATAATTATAATTTAACAATTTTACAGAAGATTCAACAACTTGAACAAGAATTGCTGAGATATAGGAGAAAAAAGTAGCTCCCAAAACTTTATGGATGACTTAATTCCAGCTTTAACTTGTAATAAAAAAAATACAGATCAGTTTGGTATTATTCTTTTTATCTTCTAAGTATTTAGGTATAATTTTTCTATTTTTATTATCATTTAGATCTCAAAAGATAGAAACTAACTGAAGTTCTAAATTTCTAAGTTCACCTTCACCTAAGTCTCAGAAAAAGAATTATGCATCCATGATTTCACTGAATCCATGTTCCAACATAATTCAATTTAGTCACATTTGCATTTTTAAAACCACAAAATTGTAATAGAGACTGCTGAAGTCACACTAATGATAGATACCTACCTTTGTCATAAATATACAGCAATAATTCTCATCGTTCGTACGTACATTGACAGTCAGTATTATTGATTTTTAAATGGTTAAAAATTAGTTAGAGTATTTGTAAAATAAAATACATATGTGTCAACAAGGCACCATTTAGCAAACTTTTTTTATCGGAAACACAAAAAAAAACTTTTTCACATAAAAAAATATATTTTTTATCTGTATTTTTTATTTTACTGCATGGTTATTAAGATGGAAAAACTATTATGATTACAATATGTTGTTCCGACTTTTAGCACTGATTAAAAGCAAACCAACCACTGAGAATTAAAAATTTAGTCATCAATAGTCAAATTTTAGGCTGTCCAATTTTTTTCCTGAATATAATGTGAACATGAAATTAGTAGAAAGGGAGTTTACATCCCATAATAAACTAAACACCAAATTTAGATATCCTGGTGCAAAAGTGTTTTTCAAGAAATTATCTTGAGTTATACACACCTCATTGGTATGAATACCTCAAACAGCCACTACTTATTACAATAGAAACTAATTAAGAAATGAAAACTAGCAATGGAATAAAGAAGAATATAAATTACTTAAACAATGATATGCACTTTGTTATGCTGAATGCAATTTTCAATAACTTTTAAAATAATGAAAGCCAAAGCTGCATCAGATTAAACATTTCATGGTTATTTACAAATTAAATTAATTAAATATTTGTAAAATACATCTTTTAATAAATCTTATTAACGAAACAGATTTTTCAATAACCATTTATATAATGGATATAAATAGTTTTAAGAGGATTTAATTTAAAAGGATATAAAATTTAATTTAAAAGAATTTAAACGGATATAAAAGATTTTTTAACGAGATATAGTCTATTTCAACTAGTTTGTTCTTTAACAGCAATTTATGATGATTCACATGATGAAGAGGCTAGGGTAACCAACTATAAATTATTTCATTTGTATGTAAGTTCAAATTACAAGAGGCCAAAAACTGATTCCTTGTAGGTTCACCACGAAACTGTAGTCAAACTACCTGAATAAATAATCCAACATAAAACTGTAATCAAAATAGTGAAAAATTCGGCTGGTTTTGCACATAAAAATGCATTCCAAACCATGAATTAATCAATTTGTTTTTTTAGAAACAAATGCTAGGATAAGTTTTAATTAAAGAAAAGAAAGCGATTAAAATTTTTTAAAATATTGAAGGGGATCAGGGAAAAGCTACATAGGATATAACATTCATGATATAACAAAATATAATTTAATCTTTATTGGACTTATTTACAAATCACTATGGAATTATACAAATACTTGAAGAGACTATACAACTTATCGGAGCTATCTACAAACTTAAATCGTGGAATAGCTTTACAAAATTTGTTTTGTGTAGACATAACAACAAATTAGCCCATTTTATATTAAAAACAAATAATCATTCTCATAAATACAATGAAACTTTATAAGGTCTTCGAAAATCAATGATAGTTTTAAAACTAACAGGCACTTTGAGTAACAACTATACAGATAAAATTCAAATTTTGTTTAAAAAATAAATTAAAATTGTATATAAACTAGTACTCAATTACTTATTTCCAGAAATTTCTTTCATGCGGTTCAAGGCGGAACCAGCTTTAAACCAGTCAATCTGCTGTTCGTTCATTGAGTGATTGAGCATTATCTTATCAGTCTGTCCATTTGAATGTTTCAATATACATTCTACTTGCTGAAAAAAAAAGTAAGCATTAATTGCAAACAAGAATTAAAAATTAATAATAAATAGTTTAAGTAGGACATTATTTATCTTTCCTAGAGATTCACTTTCTGAATTTGAAATTCACATTATTTGACTGGAACAATTTCTAACAAAACTACTTCATTTTATAAATTAGGAGGTATGTAAGTTCTTTATATATTACCTTTCCAGGAGCTAATTTAGAAAGGCCAACCAATGAGACTTTGTCGTCAGGTTGTACTTTGTCATAGTCACTTGGGTTGGCAAATGTGAGTGGCAAGAGCCCCTGCTTTTTAAGATTTGTCTCATGGATCCTGGCAAAGGATTTGACAATGATGGCCCTGCCGCCGAGGTGCCTTGGCTCCAGAGCAGCGTGTTCCCTTGAACTGCCCTCACCATAGTTCTCATCACCGATTGCAACCCACTTGATTCCAGCAGCTTTGTAAGACCTGGCGGTGTCTGGTACGGTACCCCATTCACCGGTTTTCCTGTTTTTCACTTTGTTTAATTCACCATTTTCTGCATTTGTGGCACTAATAAAACGACAAAAACCAATGTTTGAATATTATACATTTATCGACATTACTTTATAATTTTAAGGAATTAAAGAATACGTTAAACCATCATACTAAAATAAATTTATAATTTTTTATAATTATTGGTCATTTTTTATGAGTTATAAATATTTTTATTTTTTAAAGAGAAAAGATAGGCCCTCGACCGGGATTTGAACCCGGAACCTTTGTCTCACCGTGACATCGCTCTGCCAATTGAGCTATCAAGGCCCCTCCCGGTCGAGGACTAACCTTCTCTCTTTTAGATCCTAAAGCCCCAGTGTACTCCCGCCATTTTTGCGATGAATACACTAGAACGAAGTTCTTTGAACATTAATTTTAATTTAGGATCTTATTGACTTTCGTCATATTATTATTTATAATTTTTTATAATTATTGGTCATTTTTTATGAGTTATAAATATTTTTATTTTTTAAAGAGAAAAGATAGGCCCTCGACCGGGATTTGAACCCGGAACCTTTGTCTCACGGTGACATCGCTCTGCCAATTGAGCTATCAAGGCCCCTCCCGGTCGAGGACTAACCTTCTCTCTTTTAGATCCTAAAGCCCCAGTGTACTCCCGCCATTTTTGCGATGAATACACTAGAACGAAGTTCTTTGAACATTAATTTTAATTTAGGATCTTATTGACTTTCGTCATATTATTATTTATAAGGTTAGTCCTCGACCGGGAGGGGCCTTGATAGCTCAATTGGCAGAGCGATGTCACGGTGAGACAAAGGTTCCGGGTTCAAATCCCGGTCGAGGGCCTATCTTTTCTCTTTAAAAAATAAAATAAATTTAATTTTACAAATATGATTTCAGTCTCAATATAATATTTAGTTCTTAAATGCATGCAGTCCATAAGATTGAAAATAAATAAATAATAATGATAAATTAAAAAAATAAAACCTTTTTTTAACATTGCCCTAAAAAATAATTTTAATTGGCAATTCCATTGATTTATAAGCATCAGGGGCATTAGTTATTTAATGTTATTAACTACTTGATATTTTCAAATTATTATTCTCTAATATAAAAAAGAAACATACACAAATGTTACTATTACTACTAATGCAGTCAACGTTTCTTCATAACAAAACACTAGTAATAATTAATTTTTTGGTCCCTTTTTTTTATGAATTTTAGCTATGAACTTAACAAATATATTTTGATTATATTTTATAATTTTTATAACTAGCTTATTTAGTTTTAATTCACTCATTAATATTAACTCCCAAAAAATCCTTTTCTAATGAAGTATAAGATTCTTAGATTTATAATTTAAACATTTATGTAATAGAAATAGAAATAAAAAAAATAATCCAAACCTGTTTTTAAAAAATCAGTTATTAAAAAACAAATTAAAATGGTTTGCATATAATGTTGAGAAACGAAAAATATGTTTAACACTTTCGGTGCCGAGAGCATTATATAATGATTAGTGAGTTTTAGCATCGGTCGGAGAGCATTGTTTATTGCTCCTATCTGTTTACATTCAAATTGACGTGGTGGAGGCTCCAATCGCCATATTTGCTTCAAACCTCTTGCCTGACGGTTAGTTGGGTTTTTAGAAAACTGTGGGGGATAAAGCCATTTGTATTCCCGCATTGAAAGGGTTAAAGAAAGTAAAAGAGTAGGTTACTTATGTTGTAGAAGACTCTCAAATTTATAATTTAAAAATTTATGTAATGGAAATATAAATCATAAAAGAATCCACTTGTTTATAAAAAAATCAGTTATTAAAATGCTTTGCATATAATGCTGAGAATTTAAAATTATATCCAAAGAAAGTAAAAGAGTAGGTTATAAATGTTGGTCCACTGAAAATTCCACAAGTATCAAATTAAGACTTACGTGAGGAACAAATTATTGGAGATATTGTCAAGATGCCCTCTGTATTTAAGCCATGGTCCAGCAGCTGAAATGTGATCAGTTGTGCACTTTCCTTTGACCTACAAATTAAAATATAAATATAAGTGGAAACAAAGCAAAAGGCGGGCCTAGAACAAAGTGTGAGATAATGTGGAGCATATACATATTAGGAGATGGTAGGTGGAGGAGGGTGCATGCAGGTGTTTAAAAGGCTCTGTATACTTCTTCCTCACAATGCATTAAGAGGTTGAGATATTTATGATTAATGAGTGCAAAAGTTTTTTAATTCACTAAAATATTAAGTGTTTCATTTATGTGCTATGTAATTGGAAGAATGGTAGTAACATATAATATTTAAATAATAGTTAAAGATATGTTTTTATTAAATTAAAAATAATTGGTTTTATGGCTTTTCAACGACTTAAAAGAATAATTTGAGTACAAACAAATATAAATTTTTAAAAATTCAATTCAACATTCCAACCTTAACTCCATCTATTATTATTTATAATATAATTATAAATAATAAAATAATATTATCACTGTTATGTTACAGCTGACGATCTAACCATTTTCCAGCAAATGTTTGATAAAAATCAGAGGCACAAGTTCAAGTTTAGAATTCGGTCTCATTATCAGCAACATTTAACTAATTGTTTTTATTCAAATTATCATTTTTGTGAATTACTAAAACTATTACTACTTTATTTTTTAAGTTATTAATTGAAATTTACAACTGTATAATAGAATACATCAAGTAAATATAATGAAAGATAAATAATGGCAGGAGACCAAGTAGAGAAACTACCCAATATTAATATTCGAATACTACATTGTTAGAATGATTTTTTATAAAATTATTATTGCTCCCCATGCTTGGCTAAACAATACTGATAATGTGACCACATAATAAACTTGTAGTTTATCAAGTTAGCAATACATAATAGAGCAAAGAACCTAGTGCGATCCATGAGCAGTTCTAATAATAATTTAATATTCAAGAAAAATAGAATGCTCTTTGGTAACCATAAAATATTAAAAATAAAACTGTACCTTAATGAGAATAGTCATGTCTTCGAGGTCCTTTCCGTCCCACTTGTCAAATGGTTGAAGGATTTGCAACCTTTGAGATTTGGCATCCACATCGACATTTACCTTGGAACCATCAGAAGGTGGGGATTGATAGGTATCTACACCAGGGTCAAATCCCTTAACTGGAAGCTCATCACCAAATGGATCACTAAGCTTGAAATCGCTACCTGTAGAATAATTGAGACATTTATATGAACTTATTATAAATTAAGTATTTAGTCAGTAGTACATAAGTCCTTCAAATAAAAACAAGAATGTTTTGCTGGCAGTTCAGCAAGAGATTGGAATGATCTGGGTGTTGGTTAAAACAGTTAGGAGGTTTATAGGTTTGGGGGGTGATAACTGGCACAGCCTTGTACCATAATGTATGAGAGCAGTAAAAAGATAAGTGAGAATGAAATACCAATTAAGTTTTGTATTAGGATGGACTCTTATTTTTCAGAGGATGCATGCACAAATTGGAGAAAAATATTCTTTCACAAGCAAATGTGCTTGATCAGCAAAAAATACTCTCTGAAAGAAGGGAAAATGAACACCACACTAATCTTGGTTTGACCAGTATAATATTATATCACATTCAAACAATTTAAAAAAAAAAAATCGAATGCTGCCTGCCTACTTTTTTTTTTATTGAAGGGATAAAAAATATTCTGATCGAGAGAGGAAATTTGTCATTATGATGAATGATTGATTATGTATATTTGGTTAGCCATCTACTAATAACTTTTTAAAACAAATTATTGTTTTTATTTGAATGATCCTCTTATGGATGGTTCCCTTTGGAAAAATAAAACTATGAGCGCTAATCATGCATAAAATAAAATTAATTTAAAATTGTTTACTTTTTAATATTAATATAATAGTTAGTTAAAATCTTATAATTAATCATTATAAAAATCATAATTTATCAATAAATAGAATATAATTTATACCATCAGCTGCTTTAATTTTGTCAGTCCTTGGATCGAAATCAAGAGTTCCTTTAATAGCCAAGGCAGTGACAAGCTCAGGAGATGTGACAAAAGCATGAGTAGCTGGATTAGCATCATTACGACCGGTGAAATTACGATTGTATGAATTTAGGATAGTATTTTTTTCTCCCTTTTTAACATCCTTCCTGTCCCATTGACCAATGCATGGACCGCAAGCATTAGCTAAAACAGTGCCTCCAAATTCTCGAAGAGTTTGCGCCTGAAAATATTGTATTGTGAAAATAAATATTAACTGAGGACTAAATTAATAGAATAAAATTATATTAAAGTCAAACTTACAATTCCATCCCTTTCTATTGTTGCTCTGACTTGCTCAGATCCGGGTGTAACGTTGAAGGGGATTTTTGATTTTACACCATGTTTCAGAGCCTCCTGGGCAATAGAAGCACAGCGAGCCATATCCTCGTATGAAGAGTTAGTACAGGATCCAATCAGTCCTTTAAAATAAAGAAGATTGTTAGAGCTAAATATTCGTTTTTTCTCAACGGATTTAATTTTAAAATGGGGTGGGGGCGCTGTTCACAAATGCAAAGGGACACTGTTCAGAGCTGTAGCAGATCATTTATTTATCCTGTTATTGGCCTAGGAATAACAGTGGGATCTGCAGACCCTCTTGGGCTCACTCAGAATGAAATGGGTACCCTAAATTGAAGAAAATTTTGCTATTATGATCTAGGCCTAATCACATTCCTGCATAATTGCTGAAATATGTATTTGGAAGAAAGTGGTCCGGGTAGAGGTCAATAACATATATATAATATATATATATATATATATATATATATATATATATATATATATATATATATATATATATATATTATCAAGGTAAACTATTACCATTCAAGAAGAAATATGTATTTAGCAAGACTACCTATCTAAATATGTAGTAATAGCAAAACTAAATCTTCCCGGACAATTACCGTTAGGACATTATTACAAGAAATAACAAGTGCACTTCAGTGGCTCGATTGAAAAAAAAATTAAATAAATAAAAAAAAGGAGGAGGGAATAATAATTATAATGAAGTCTATTGCTGATTTTAAAAAGAGGCTTTGATGGAGCTGAGAATTTAGTCTTTAGACAAAAAAAATTCTTCTTCTTCTTCTTCTTTCGCTACCTCTTTTGTGCCATTCAGCGTAAAGGGGCCTCAATCCAATGGAGCCATTCCTCCCGGTCCCGACAACTCCTCTTCATCTGAGCCAGGGTTTTACCTCTTTTTCCTCCTATTCTTTGGACATAATCCTCATAGAGGATTCTCGGGCGTCCACGGGGTCTTTTGCCTATCGGGCGGGCTTCCATAACCTTTCTAGGAAGCCATTCTTCGTCCATGCGACAGACATGGCCGAACCATTTGAGCTGTCTTTTTTCAATGGAGGTCTTCAGTTCTATTACTTGCAGCTGATCCCTTATGTTTGTATTCCGCACTCGGTCCCTCCTTGTTTTACCGACCATTCTGCGAAGGTACCTCATTTCAGCTCCTGTTGTCCGGCTGATAAGCTTGTCAAGCATGACCCAACTTTCACTCCCATATGTAAGTGTTGGGAGGTATATTGCTTTAAATATATGTAGTTTCGTCACCTTCCCTACATTTCGGTGGCCAACTATGCTATTACAGATCTGGTAATATATCTGATTCGCTTTATTGATTCTATTACTTACTTCTTGGTCAACTTTACCAGACCTGCTAATGATGGTTCCTAAGTAGGGAAAGTGGTCCACCACTTCGAGAACTTCACCGTTGCATTGCAAATGCACATCTTCCTGTTCCTGCCTAGATATAACAAGAACTTTGCTTTTGGCAATATTTATTGCCATTCCCTTACGTTGGAGCTCCTCTTTCCATTCCACAAGGGCTTGCTGCAGCTTCTCCTTAGAGTCCGCCAGAAGAACGATGTCATCAGCGTAGAGAAGGCTCTGGACGACGACAGGACGCATATTCCATCTACCGATTAGAGTTGGTGATGTTCTCCTCTTAAATATTTTATGGATCTCAGCCATAAAAACTATGAATAGTAGGGGGCTGAGGCTATCACCCTGCCTAACTCTTTTATCTATGTGGAATGCATCGGTCTCTCTCCCATTGATCCGAACTACCCCTTTTGCATTTTTATAAATTGCTTTTATTGCATTGATAAGATCCCCTGGGACGCTTTTATTTACCAAAGCATTCCATATCTCCTGGTGTGGAACAGAGTCGAAAGCAGCCTTCAAGTCAAGAAAGGCTAGGAAAATGTCTTTGTCTCGGTCACAAAAAAAATTCTTATATAATAAATGAAATATTATTTACAAATAATGTATACAAATTTTTATTATAAATAATAAGGAAAATTTATAAAATTTTATTGTTAAATTTTTCTCCACCATAATTTCTGTTTTTTTTTCTAAAAGAATTTACTTTTTGAAAAAACAGATATTCTGAGGCAACTGAAAATATTTTATAGAAATTTTTATGTCCTGAAATTTTATGTTTATATAAATTGGAAATTTATTTATATATAAATTAAAACACATTTATTCTTCTTTTCAAACCAAACTTTACAATGCCAATGAAACAAAAACAATTATTCCTCATAACATGAGACAAAGACAGTTATTTATCATAGGTAATTTAAAAAAAATGTTTACTGTTTTGCATCTCAATAGCCTTAACATGGCACAACAATAGATGACAAAAACAAATTATATAAGTGTCTCTGTTATTAATTTAAATGAAATTTGACATAACTGATTATACATGTAAATGTATAAATTAAAAATATTACTTTTTTTCTAACCCTAAATAATATATATATATATATATATATATATATATATATATGTATATATATATATATATATATATATATATATATATACATATATATATATATATATAATTTATTTAATAATAATTATTTGTATATGTAAAAATATAATAATTTATTTAATTATTTGTCTAAGCACTAAAAACATGGAAAACAGATTGCAGAAAAAAACTGCTATGCAAACGCACAACAGCTCAAATATAAACATTAAATTTCCGGTCATTTGGTTTTGCCACCGAGGGGGTATCAGATATTATTTCATTGGTATAAAAAGCAAACTACAATGAAAAGAATGTGACCTGTGAAAATTGCATGTTTTAGTGTTATGTTTCAGTTCCCTTAAATCTTTTTACGAAGAAAATTAACAAACTTTCACTTATTTTATTAAATGATATCTGAGTAAAATTTTAAATCCCAATACCTTCTATTCTTAATATTTATATACTCGAAACTATTTATATACATCAAGAACTCGAAAACAGGACTTGTTGTGCTTTTATTTCATTCAGTGTTTTATACTGTATTTCCATGATACAGAAAGTAAAAATGAAAAATCTAAAATGACAAGAAATTCAGCTACAGTTATTACTACATTATTGCTCATGAACAATCTTTAGATTTGAGGATGGATTTTAAACTATAAAGCATCTAGATATAAAATATTAGACCTGAGTTATCCCAAAATTTTAATTATTAAAAAATACAAGAATTTAAAAATAAATTACACACCAACTTTGATCTCCAGAGGCCATCCATTTTTCTTAGCATTTTCTCCAAGTTTGGATATAGGATGGGCAAGATCTGGAGTAAATGGACCATTAACGTGAGGTTCTAGAGTTGACAAGTTAATTTCAATTAACTAAAAAGAAAAAAAAAAGACTTTAGTAGATATGGAATATAGGAACAACTATAGTTTTAAGGTCTCATTAAGGATCAAATATTACATATTTTGTAATTTATTTTTTATTTATTGTCCTTTTGATGGTGATATTTTAAATATTTTTATTTTGAAGAGAAAAGATTTGTCTTGGCCGGGATTAGAACTCAGGCCACCCGCATTTCTAGTGCGGTGCTCTAACCACTGAGCTACCAAGGCTCGTATCCAAGCTAGACAAATCAATTCTCTTCACCGATCCTATATCCCCGTATTCTCGCAATTTTTGCGATGTATGCACAGGGAAGAATGCTCATTGAACATTACTTTATTTGGGATCTCGTTGACTTAAGTCAATTTTAATTTTTATAATTTATTTTTATTCATTGTTCTTTCGATGGTGATATTTTAAATATTTTTATTTTGAAGAGTCAATGTCAGTCAACGAGATTCCCATTAAAGTAATATTCAATGAACATTCTTTCCCGTTTATACATCGCAAAAATTGCGAGAACACAGGGATATAGGATCGGTGAAGAGAATGGATTTGTCTGGCTTGGATACGAGCCTTGGTAGCTCAGTGGTAAGAGCACCGCACTAGAGATGCGGGCGTCCCGGGTTCGAATCTCGGCCAAGACAAATCTTTTCTCTTCAAAATAAAAATTACATATTTTGATTCGTAAATATCATGGAGATTACATCAAGTATTACTTACTTGATCATAAGGAGCTCCCTCATCGGGGGTGAGTAAATCCTTGTATTTTGCAGCTTCTTTTGCGATTTCAGCCCTGTTTGTGACATTCAAGTAATCGGCCATCCTCTTGTTGAAAGGGAAGAGGGATGTTGTGGCACCGATTTCAGCTCCCATGTTACAAATTGTACCCATACCTGGATCAAGAGCAGATCATTTACAAAACATAGCCATGGAATTAAAGTACTGAGTATTGTTAGTTGACAATTCAACATAGCTGTTTAGCTGTTTAGGCCAAATGTTGAACCTGAACTAGTTCTTCATTGTCGATGAAGATATTACTTATTTAAATCTAATTTACTTTTTAATAAAACAATTTTTAAAAAATAATACATAAAATGAAAATTTTACTCACCAGTACAAGAAATGTTGTCGACACCTGGTCCGTGATACTCAATAATTGCACCAGTTCCTCCTTTCACAGTCAGGATCCCAGCCACTTTCAAAATGACATCTTTCGGTGAGGTCCAACCTTTAAGAGCACCAGTCAACTTAACACCAATTACTTTTGGGCATTTCAGTTCCCACGGAATGTTAGCCATCACATCAACAGCATCAGCACCACCGACACCAATGCAGAGGCCTCCAAGACCTCCACCGTTTGGTGTATGTGAGTCGGTACCAATCATCAGAAGGCCAGGGAATGCATAATTCTCAAGAATTATCTAAAAAAATAAAAATAAAAAAATATTTTAAAACATTCTGTATTATGATATAATGTTCTTTTAACAGAACAACAGTCCTTTTAAAAATAAATTACTTTCAAAAACCAACAAGAAACTTTTAAAAACTAATAGAAACCTAATGACAGTTATTTTTAGTTCAAAACTAAATTATTATAATCAACTTTACCTGATGTATGATCCCTGAACCTGGATGCCAGAAACCAACACCATATTTAGCACCAGCGCTCCTTAAGAAACTATAAACTTCTTCATTTAAATTTTTTGCTCTTTTCAAATCTTCGACTCCTCCCACTTGTGCTTCTATTAAATGGTCACAGTGAATCGTGGAAGGCACTGCTACTTTTGGAAGCCCTGATGAAATGAACTGAAGCATAGCCATCTGAGCTGTAGCATCTTGCATAGCAACCCTGTCAGGGCGCAACCGTAAATATGAAGTGCCTGAAAAGTTAAAAAGATATCTTATTTAATAAACTACAACTTCTAGCTATGAGCCTAAGGTGTTACAAAAAATTGTTTGGCACATTTTTCTAAGAAAAAAAAAAGGATCTTAAGATTTTAATCAAATTTGTTTTATTAATATATAATTATATCTCCTTCCATATCAATTAAGGTTTAATCCTGAATTTTCTGAATTTCTTCCTCTAAAGTACTTTAATTTTGTTCATTTGAAATTATAATCTTTAATCGATAGCAATAATGGAAATGAATACATAATTAATTCAAAAAGAATAATTTTCCTAAAGTAATACAAATATACAGAAGTGATATAGATGTTTATTCAATTTAACTATATATATTTATATATATATATAAAAAAAGATTAATTTATCCAAAATAAGGAAACAGCAACTTTCATATCAGTAACTTTGAAACGCATTGCAATAGTCTTGAATTAATCACTAATTGCATTCAAGGAGTCTTTTTCACATTCAATATTTTGACATGGTCCAGATGATATTTAGGTCTATTTATTGGTCTACTAAATATTTCTATTACAAATTGATTTATTAAAAAAAAATAATTCATAAGCCATACTTTATATTTGTACAGAGACCTTCAAGTAATCATTATTGCTTTATTTATTAATTAAAAATGTAACTGAATAATTGTACTGCATCTAAATATGTCAACTAAAATGTATGACACAGTCAAGGTTAAATTGTTATCTGGAGAAAATCATAAAATAAACAAACAACAATCATTAAGAACAGGTAGCAAAGGTCATGTATTTTTAATAAGTAAGGAATTTCGATGTGACTCTTCTCAAGGTCATTAACTGCCTATCAGTTTTACATAATAGTTCGTAATGGCAATCAATTCTGAGAATAAAAGAAAATAATCCTAATAGAATAAAGATATAGGAATGTTTTTATAAATAAAATAAAAATTATTATAATACTACATTTGCTAGTGATCATCTAATAGTCCCTTTAATAGTTGTTACAAGAGAGATTTATTTATTTAAATATTTATTCTGACCAATATAATCTCGATATAAATCAAGTAAAATAAAATAAGGAAAAAAAAATTATACCTCTTTCTAGTTCTTGCCCTTGAGGATCCTCCAAGTGCGAGTACAAAACTTTCTCGGATAAGGTCAGAGGTCGGTTTAATCTATGAAAAATAAAAATCAAATGCAAAATACATTATAAATTTAATAATTTCAATAATGGTGGTTTTTTATCAATTGTAAAATTGAACGTACCGTTTCTTTATAATGCCAAGATTTTTTCTCAGTTTATCATAAGGAAGATTAATATTGGAATCGAACTTGCTCATAGCAACAGCCAATGCTGGTGCTGATTGATGGAAGCATCTTGCTGTCTGAATACCGACCACTAAACCCTGAGACTGAAAAAAAATTACATTATAAAAACACAAAAGTAACATTTGTCAAAACTAAATGAATAGATAAAAAATATTAAGTTAATAATACTTTTGTGGTGACCACATATATTATATATTTTTGAATGATTAGTGATCCACATATACATATATTATATGTATTATTTAAAGGTATAATGATTAGGAATTATTTAATTATGTTTGATTAGTTTAATAATATGAATTGATTATTATGTATTATTTTAATGTATAGAGTTTAATTACGTATTCAATATTGTTTATATAAGTTGTATTGGATGTTCCGTTCACTTATGTACCTTAGCGAGATAAGAATGTAATTACGTATTAACGAATATGTATTCGACTGTATGAATCTTATGCCATATCAGAGTTCAATTTATCTAGTTTTAACCGCTTGAATATTTACATTTGTGGAGAGTGGGAGATGAAATGTTGAGGGTGGGGGTAGCGATAAGCGCACCTCCGTCTGGATTTTTAAGTCACTCTTTCAACACTTTTTCAAGAAGACGCTGCTTAGACTGACGTGGGTGCCCGCTTACCTCTGCCTATCTCAGATCCACTACCAGGCTTATATTAGTAATATTTGAATAATTGTATTAGATATAAGAAGTGATTGCATGTTATACTATTTTATGTATATATATATATATATATTGAGAATATAATTTTATTTGGGGTTTCCATTGTGAACTTTGTTTGTAATTGACTTTATTTTCTCCTCCTAAGGGTCCACGGACGTTATTTTAATAATTATTAAATCAATTAGGGGAAAGGGTCATTACAACTTGATTAGGCTATGATCTTGACACTACACTCAACCCATGAATTTGAGTTTTTCCCCTATTAAGGGTACCTATTACATAGAGCGTGGGTAGGCCCCATGAGGGTCTGAAGATCCCACAGGACCCATCTATGTTTGTTAAAAGGTTAAACTATAATTGATACCTACAGATTTAATTTCATTCCAAAAATCGATGTTCCTGTACAATAGCAAAGAGAAAAACACCTGGATCAAGTTTGCTGGATGCGCAATTGCGCAGGTGCAAATGAAAATGAAATAATAAAAATAATAATAATTCTACATTTTCTGCACTGTCTAGTTATTTACAAACTACCCCATACAAAAGTTCATGGTGGATTCCATTAGTAAACTATAAAAAAACATGTACTACTACAACTCACAAAGAGTCTTAGTTTCAGTACGTGAAAGAGACTGAAATGTTTTGTGGACAACGGTTGTGCATGGAGGTGATTTGCCCAAGATAATGTTCAATCGCCAGGTTTTCCACTCTATTTTCATAACCATTATATAGAGGATGGGTGAAGCTCAGGAGGATTCCAGATGCCAAAGGAACCATCCCCGCCAGTTATCAGATAAAATAAAATCTGCCACAGCCAGATTTGAGCCTGGGACCTTCGGCAAGCTGTTCTATCCCTGAACCATTCCGCTCCCTTCATTAGGAGATATTATATGAAAATTCCTTGTTCCTATTAGCAGGTAACAAAAGATCCCAAAATTTGAAAGATAATATAACTGGTCTACAAGGCTAAAAATAAAAAATTAAGCAGAATAATATCGAAGATACAGCAAGTTGAATAATATTAGTTGACCTAATATATATATGAAGAAGAAAATGGTGCAGGTGGAGGTCAAGAAAATTCTCTTACATAGGGAAAATTGTTTATTGGTAAGCCAGCGATTTGACCCATAAACGTGGGTCCAAGAGATGAACAAGGATGGGAAGTTATAAAGGACTAAACAGTGATGTACTGTTTTCCAAAAGTACAAAATGGTTTATAAAAAATATCTTCTTCTTCTTCGATCCTCCTTTAGATGACAAAAACTCGGTCGTTATCCTGAGATCCTCTAAGCTTCCACACAGCTTCCTTTCCAATGACACTAATAATAATAATAATAATAGTCTTTATTTATATGTACATACAGGATTAGCTTCCTCATTATTTACAATATTTATATACAACATTTTTCATTTACATATAGACCTTCCCTTTAGGGAGATTAGAGTCTTTGGACGGAGACTAGCCGAACCTTACAGGTGAATTGCTGGCATATACTCCTTCATAGGTCCCTGTCTCGCAAATTTAGTAGTCATCATGGAAGCCCTGTGTGGGATGTGTTTCTAACCAACGATGATGCCCTTATTAAGTGCCTTGACCTCACCAAATTGGAGTACTGGGGCAAACTGAGGCATTAGGGATCCTGCTTTCGCCAGTGTGCCCGCTTCATTGCCGACGATCCCACAGTGTTCCGGGATCCACTGGAGGACTGTTGCTCCAGCAAGGTTTGTCATCGAATTTATCGCGGAGACAAGGATTTTTAGGCTTGCAAGAGCTTTTGATCTGTCTTATATTGCTTGGAGAACAGCGTGCATCAAGTAAAATGACCACTTTTTGGAGATCACAGGAAGAAGAGGAAATTATCGTGCAGGCCTCAATTATGGCTTCCTGCTCAGCTCGGTAGTTGCTAGAGTTTTAGCTATAGACTTTTCTACAGTTGCACCACACTGAAATTCTATATAGATGCCGCCCCCACTGCCCTTGTTTTCTTCTGCAACCGAATGGTCCGTGAAGGCTTTTGTTCATTCTAGTGGTGGGTACTCCTCATTGATAAATATTAGAGTCTCATATAGGAGTACTTTTTTGCTAATTATGCCTGGTACGCATAGTCTGATATTCTTGCATTTGTAGCAACCTCCCAAGGTGGGGGAAGAGTTTCATAGTCAAGCGGCACTAGCTGTATATCTCGCCTACAGAACTCTTCTTGTAGAGATTTGATGTGGTGCACAGGACTCTTTCTCTTGATTCGGGCTGAGTATCTGTACATAAGCCTCTCTTTTAGTCGGTGCTCCGGAATGTATTCGGCTTTTGATGCCAGGTTCAAGAACTTGAGGTCTTTTCTGTAGTTTTGTCAGGGCTTCAAGTTTATTGAGAGGTGTTGACCTCATTGCCCCTGTAATCAATCTTAGGCCATGGTTTTGGTCTGTAGAAATCTTTTGGAAGTTGGTGCTTGCCGATGTGCCCCAGCTGGTTATGCCCTATTACAAGACTGGTCGAACGTAGCCCTCATGGAGATTTTGGAGAGTTTTGAGATCTGCTTCCAATGCCGACCCTGTGATCTTTCTCATGAGGCACAGTCTTTTAAGGCCCTTTGTTGTGCATAAAAAATATCTATAAAACATTTAAAGACGTGGGTCGAAACATTGGCTTACCAATAAACAGTTCTCCCTATATAAGAGAATTTTCTTAAGCTCCACCCGGGCCATTTTCTTCCTCGAAGATACAGCAAACATTTTTTTTATATTTGACTTTCAGTGGTAAGGAAAGTAGAGTCATTGGGCACCTGAGATAATTTGATCTGCAGCTATATTGATAAGCTATGTAAATCCCACATGTCTCCATGTATGTTAATCCTTACCAATTAATTTTATCATTTTTGATTTATAATCATTATTTTCCTGCATAAACTTTGATGTCCCTCAGAGAAAAAGCTGATTAAAGCTCCTTCCAAAACTAGGGACAAACAAAGAAAGAAATAGGAAAACTGGTTATGGGACCTTGGTAGTAATTAAGGTTGGAAGAAATGAAGTCAATTTACTATTTCATTAATAAAAGCGTCAATAACTGCCCTTGGCACATTACTAATTTATCAATAAAAAGGAATTTAAACTTTGAACTCTAGGATTAAAGATAACAAATAATTCAACTCCTTAATGATAACAGTCTTGAAATGATGTGTTATCTATCACTTGGGGAAACCAAATCTAAACTATGCATCAATGTCCTATATTCTGTCAAGTGATCCAATTCAATATTTGAGTAGATAACTGTGTAAGCTATACGAAACGATAAACTATTTAATCATCATTAATTAGAAATATTTTGGAAGATATAACTTATTTAGGCGAGATATTGCACGCATTTCTGGAAACTATCAACAACTGGGTGGCTAAGATGTGAAGCATTAATATACTTAGGCCGACCCAAAGGCTCGTTGTCGATTACTACAATCTCTGGTAACAAACTAACGTTCACAGAATACTACCCATATCAAAGTCGGTCAGATCATTCTTAAAGCAATGTTCCTATCTGCGCCACGGCTTACACCCTGGACGTTACCAGTGCGCACTGTTCTTAACCCTTTAAAGACCAAACTCGTTTCCCATTGAATTTTTAAATTTTTTTTTCTTAGTTTTCCATTTCTTTTTTTTATATTTAAACATTTTATTGATCACTAGTTTTTTTCTCGCGGCTTCGCTCGCGTGGAATTTGGTCTGCCACATGAAGTTTCGTGACAATCATTTTAAATAAAAAAATTTTTTTTTTTTAACTATAAGTTACTCATACATCCAAATTTTCAAATGTGTAACTTCAAAACTGACGGATTCCATACAATCTTCGAACCCCTATTATATTAAGGGGGAAACACTTCGGAGCTGGAATTATCCAAATTTCATTCTTGAATTATACAAAGAGCCTATCTGAAAAATTTCAAGATGCTATATTCCTGATTTGCCTTTAATTATGCACTATAATGGATTCTCCACAGAACACAAACAAAAATATGGCATGTGCCCCCCCCTAAATCTTTCGGATATATAATAATAGTAGGAAAAGTAGATTAGATTTGCCTTTATGTACTGTAATGGATTCTCCATAGTAACTAAAAAATTGTCTGGGGGGCATATTTGGAGGGGGGCACGTACCCCCGTGCCCCCTCCCCTATTTACGCACTTGCGGTAGCCTGATGGTTATTCTAATGTATAATCTATATTACTGTAAAGTTTTATCCAAATCCGTTTAGTAGTTTTTGCGCGAAAGAGAGACAAACATACAAACTTTCGCATTTATAATATTAGTAGGATATCGAAACAATAGTTTCACTCATGTTCTTTCTATTATTTTAAGAACTATTATCATGTGATTTGCCTTTAATTATGTACTATAATGGATTCTCCACAGTACCTAAAAAACCTGTTTGGGGGGCGTATTTAGGGAGGGAGGGCACGTGCCCCCGTGCCTCCCTAAATACGCACTTGCTGTAGCCTATGTGTTATGCTGATGTATAACCTATATTACTGTAAAGTTTCATCAAACCCGTTCAGTAGTTATTGCGTGAAAGGGAGACAAACATACAAACTTTCGCATTTATAATACTTATTTTCACATTTTCGCCACCCACCGCGACAAAACTCCCTTACTACCACCTGGAGACCAAGGGGTATTTACTATCCCAAAGGGAAGTTGATTGGGGTTGGTGGTGATAGAGAAAACAGTGTATTTACGTACAAACAGAGCATTTTACAATATATATTAGATTTAATTTTTTTTTTAACTATAAGTTACTCGTACATCCAAAATTTCAGTTGTCTAACTTCAAAACTGACGGATTCTATACAACCTTTGAACCCCTATTATATTGAAGGGGAAACCCTTGGGGTGGAATTGTCCGAATTTCTTTCTTAAACTATACAATGAACCTATCTACAAATTTCAAGATTCTAAGTTCCTGATTTGCCTTTAATTATGTACTATAACGGGGGGGGAGGAAATGCCCCCGTGCCCCAACATAAATCTGCCCTTGCTGTAGCCTATGATGTATAACGTATTTTACTCAATAAGTTTCATCCAAATCCGTTCAGTAGTTTTTGCGTGAATGAGTAACAAACATAAATACAAACATTCGCATTTATAATATTAATAGGATATCAAAACAATAGTTTCACTCATGTTCTTTCTGTTATTTAACCACTAATATCATGTGATTGGCCTTTAATTATGTACTATAATGAATTCTCCACAGTACCTAAAAAACTGTAGGGGGAGCACGTGCACCCGTGCGCCCCCCCCCCCCCATAAATCCGCATTTGCTATAGCCTATGTGTTATTCTGATGTATAAACTATATTACTGTAAAGTTTCATCCAAATCCGTTCAGTAGTTTTTGCGTGAAAGAGAGACAAACATACAAACTTTCACATTTATAATATTAGTAAGATTAGTAGGATATCAAAACAATAGTTTCACTCATGTTCTTTTTGTTATTTGAACAACTATTATCATGTGATTTGTCTTTAATTATATACTATAATAGATTCTCCACAGCACCTAAAAAACTGTCGGGGGGGCCCTTGTCCCCGTGCCCCCCCCCATAAATCCTCCCACCGCGACCAAACTCCCTTACTACCACCTGGAGGCCAAGGGGTATTTACCACCCCAAAGGGAAGTTGATTGCGGCTGGTGGTGATAGAGAAAACTGTGTCTTCACGTACGAACAAAGCATTTTATAATATATATATTAGATTACAAAAATAATTGTTTTTGTACATTTTTTTTTTAATGTTCCCAATTGGGAACAATGGCTTGTTGAGGGGTCTAATCAATATATAAGTCAATTTACGAAATCAACTTATTGTGATAAATTTAGTTTTAAATTGTTTGTGATACATTCCTAATAATATATAAAAATTAATGGATTCATAATCGTAGTTTTTAAAACTTGGCGGGAAAATGAGAAAAATTGGCCGATTGCTACAAAAAACTACGATTTCAAAAATTTGTGGAGTCGATTTCGGTCACTCTTTTTAAAAAGAAAAAATATTTTCATACAATTTAATGTTTTATTTAATTGTAAATAAATTTATAATGTATTTGGTAAAGCAGAAATATTGTTAAAAAAATCTGAAATCTATGTTCCCAAATGGGAACAATGGTCAGTAAACGGTTAATAACATTTACGGGATTCGTTCGTTATAGAGCCACACAACTTTGCCGGCCCATCTTAACCTTCGCGACGTTTTTTCAATTGTATTTATTAATCGTGTTCATAATCTGGAATTCCGTGTTGGACAATCTCTTAATTTCTCCAGTAGTCTCATCATTTGTCGGACCCAAGATGTGAAGATTAGTTAATTATTAAAATCAATCAACACAAACTTTTCTTTTGTTGAGAGCAAAATAAATAATAAGTTTCTGTGTCTACAATTTTCACGCGTATTTTTATGATGAAACAGTACCTATCAATGGTTGTAGTAGTCGTTTTAATTTTATTTATTTAGATTCGGGAAAATAATAGGATATTAAAATTACAAATAAATTTAATTGCATATTATGTAATTGCCATATGTATTTCTCAATTCAGTCATAGCATGCAATAACAAGCCTAAAAAGTATTTATCGTTATCTTATGTTTACTACTGTCACTTTTCAGGGACTCGAGATAAATATGAAAATTTTTAGAAAATATTACATCATAATTAGTCCTTTTAAATATAAAATTCTTGAATATATTTTTGACTAGCTTTTGCCCGCGGCTTCGCTCGCGTGGAATTTGGTCTGCCACATAAAGTTTCGTGAAAGAACATTTTAAATAAATAATTAAAATTTTTTTTTAACTATAATTTACTCATAAATCCAAAATTTCAGACGTCTAACTTCAAAACTGACGGATTCTATACAATCGTTGAACCCCTATTATATTAAAGGAGACTTTGGTGGTGGAATTAGCCGAATCTCTTTCTTAAATTATACAAAGAATCTATCTGCAAATTTCAAGATGCTAAGTTCCTGACTTGCCTTTAATTATGAACTATAATGGATTCTCCACAGTAGCTAAAAAACTGTCAAGGGGGGCACTTTCCTCCCCATAAATCCGCGCTTGCTATAGCCTGTGTTATTCTGGTGTGTAACCTATATTACTGTAAAGTTTCATCCAAATCCGTCTATTAGTTTTTGCGTGAAAGAGGCAAACATACAAACTTTCACATTTATAATATTAGTAGGATTAGTAAGATTTGCCGAATATCTAATTGCAATTATATAAATATTACATTATTAATATAAGAGAGCAAAAGCTCAAAACATAAAATACTTGTTAAGACATTATTGGAAAAATTTGAACCTAAAAGCCTTCAGTCCCTAAATGTATATTTCATTCTTCAAGGCTGGATCGAGAATGATTCATTCTTGAAGAAGCTAGCAGTATGTCTGGCGAAACGTTGGCGAAGAAAAATTCAACAACACGGTCTAAACCAGAAACCACTAAAGTTTTTGTATAAAAAGTGGCCGTGGAAACACTTGAAAGAGTATGTGTATATATATATATAAGTTAAGATAGGACATACACCAGTATAGACACTAATCCTAAACAGTGGATGTCAACATTGTAAATAAGATAAATAGAGGATTGTAACTTGAATAAAGCAGTGTTTAACCAGCCTTCAAGTGAGTTGTTTATTTCCCGACTTTGTCTTTTTTTTATGTTTTGCTTGGTGAAGTACATAAGTGGTGCCGAAACCCGGGAGAACGTTTTAGCAGTGCAGTAAGAATATTTTCTTTTGTTTTTTTTTCTCTCCTCTCTTTCAAGGACACTAGAAACTATTGTGATCTCATTACAGAGCTATTATTTTTTTTTTTTTACGTACTTTCATTTTTTTTTGTTCTTTAAAATTTGAAAAACTGATTGTGCCATTATGAATGGTGAAAGAGAAATCCTTAGGCCTGCAACATTAACTTTGGAGCCTTCACAGGCAGAACCAGTGAATCCCGAGTTCCCGCCGTTACCGTCGACAATCCTAGCGATGGCACGGGCTGACTTAGCTGCGCAGGAGGCAAATAGAATAGCGCAGGAAACAAACGAGCTGGAAAAAATGAAATTAAGAAAGGCAAATGCGCAGGACTTAAGAAGGGAAATATCAGACTTAGAGAAGTTTAATGGTGATGTAGGCGAATTGAATCATTTTCTCAAGGGCGGGGATGGCATTATGAACAGTATCCAGTCTCAGGTCTCAACAGGTTGTTTGGAAGAAACAGATGCCAAAAGACTACGGGTAGCCTTAGCACGACGGGTAAGAAGGAGCGTGCTAAATCTGATCCAAGCAGATGAGGATACTGCATGGCAGGTGATAAAAGAAAGGCTAAAAAAAGCGTATGGAGGGGGACGATGGGCCCCAGAAGAAGACATGCTGCAGATGTTTCGGGAGGTGAAACGTCAAAATCAGACAAATGGTCAGTATGCTGCAGGACTGCTGGTGAGACTAAATAAGATAAATGAGAAGTTACGCGAGGTAATGGATACGGGTGCGGTCGAAACGTGGATGCTGTTTATGACCACAGTCTTGAAGGTGCAGTTAGCTAGGGATACCGGAAAGAAAGACGGGTTACCCAGAGATAAGTCATTCATGGAATGCGCCCAGGAGATGGTGGATGTGAGTGCCCGCGATGAAGAGGATGGAGAAGTTTTCGAACCAGGATGGTGTAAGGTGTCATATCGCCGTAATGATATAGGAAGAAATCGACCAAGACCAGACCGAGAGAGAAGAAGGGATGGAGACTTTAGCAGGAGAGACAGAATACCCAGAGAGAAAAAGCCGTTCGGAGATAGAAGGTATGGGAGAAAGGAGGATAGAAAGTGCCACGAATGTGGGAAGACAGGGCATCTGATGGCCCAGTGCCCACGCACGCGCTGTTTTGAGTGCCACAGCGAGGGACACATGGCGAGATAATGCCCATACATAAGGCGGAGAAACCATGATCGTGGAGAGCCGATGGAGGTAAATGCGCAGAGAATATGGAGAAGAAGCAGAAGGCCATCCGATTCGTCTAGATCTTCCGAGGCTTCAGGATTCGAGACAGAGGGCAGCGAGCCTGGTGGCAGAGGGACCCCTGGAGGAAAGAGCAGACAACGGAGTGCAGGGAGGAGAATCGAGGAGGTGAGTAGAGAATGAGAATGGTGTGAGCAGAGAGGCAACCATTTTTGTGTAAATACTATCATAAAGAGGTGTGATCGGTTGCCTATCATCGAGTTTTGCAAGGGGTGGAGGTGTCTGGTGGACACAGGGAGTTCGTGTACTCTAATAGGTAGAGATAGTTTACAAACTATATTTAAAGGAAAGAGTGAACCAGAAATTAGGACGTGCTTATGTAAGTTGGTCACTTTGGGTGGTCCCTGTACGGTGGAGGGGGAAATTGACCTGGCGTTAGGTAAATGGGGGAAAAAGGGTGGAATAGCAACCCTGCATGTGGTAGAGACTATGCCGCGTGAATATGGGGGGATTTTGGGGTGTGATGTGCTCGGGAAATTAGGGGCGAAACTACGTAATGTAGAGGGTCAATGGGTGATTAAAATAGGGAGGCGGATATATAAAACGATGGAGAGCGCGAAAAGGGATGTGCGGTGCGTTGGTGCAATCGCCCAGGCCAAGGATTGGAGGACGGGCATAAAGGAGGAATATGCGGATATTTTTTTTCGCGAGGGGGATCCCCTGAGTGTGACGGGGGAAACTTTTCACGAAATTCATTTAAAGTCAGAGAATAGTACGTACGTGAAGGAGCGGAGGTATCCATAGGTGTTACGGGAACACATTAGGGCGGAGATCGCGGAACTCAAACGCCAAGGAATTATTGTCGATAGTGCGTCGCCCTTTAACAGTCCTCTATGGGCGGTCAAGAAGAAACCTGTTGACGGGGATACTAGGGAGCGCTACAGGGTGGTAGTGGATTTCCGATAACTCAACGACAACACGTTGGATGAGAAATACCCTATTCCCAGCCTAGAAGACATTTTGGACAGATTGGGCGGAGCAACGGTGTTCAGTACGTTGGATTTGAAATCAGGGTACCACCAGATTCGAATGCATCCCAGGGACCAATGTAAAACAGCGTTCACGTTTGAGAGGGGGCATTACGAATTTACCCGTATGCCGTTTGGTTTGAAAAATGCGCCAATAACTTTTCAGAGACTGATGGACGAGTTCTTGAGGGGCTTAGATGAAAATATGTGCCAGGTCTATATGGACGACCTCCTGGTTTTTAGTAAGACGGAGTTAGGTCATATCGCGGACTTGAGGCGAGTCTTTGACAGAATCCGTCAATTTGGATTGAAATTGTCGGAGGAAAAATCAATATTGGGGCAAAAACAGATCAATTTCCTAGGGCATTCGATATCGGAGGTATCTTACCTGACGGTAAGAAGGTGGCAGCCATAGGGAAAATGGCGATGCCGAACGATATCAAGGGAATCAGGAGATTACTCGGAACCCTCAATTATTATCGTAGATTTGTCCCAGAGATGGCCGAACATCTGGTTTCTCTGAATGAATTGTTAAGAAAGGGGCGCACAGTTCAGATTACCCCTGAGATCGAGGAGAACATTAGGAAATGCATGCGTTGGTTGCAAACAGAACCGGTCCTCGCGTTTCCGAATTTTTCGAAACCGTTTGCGATCACCACCGACGCTAGTGAATATGCACTGGGAGCGGTTTTGTCGCAGGAGTATGATCAGGGAGAACGGCCGGTGGCATACGCAAGCAGGAGGCTTACAGACGCAGAGACTCGGTACAGCGCGTTGGAAAGGGAGTTATTAGGGATTATATGGGCAGTCCAACACTTCCGGCCCTATATTTTCGGTAAGAGGTTCAAAGTTCATACCGATCACAGGCCATTTCTGTGGGTGGGGAATTTGAAGGAATCGTCGGCTAGGGTGACGCGTTGGAAGGAGATTCTGAGCCAGTATAATATCGAGATAACATACAAGCCGGGAAAGGATAATGTGGTGGCGGATTGGCTATCTCGTGCCCTACAGGTCAATGCGATCGATTCAGGAGAAGGGGAACCGTCCGGGGGGCTTCAGAGGTTTGTACGTGAATGGACGCCAGATGGGGAAGGAGAGCGAGAAACAGACCGCAACGGGGAGTCTCCCGAACAGGAGGATTCACAGGACGAGAGACTGACGGACATGGAGGAGGTGGATGAGGTGATCAATGACAAGACGCGACAGATAATCTGGAAGACACGGACCACAGGGTTACTGAAAATGGAATATTCCAGATATGAGAGGCATCATATTGTGACTATATGGTCTCAACCTGGAGTCAAGGAAGAACAGATATGCCAAGTTCTGAAAGACGCGTCAAAGGTAGGGGTGATCCACTATCTCTATGTAGGGAACGCGACGGTTTGGGAGAAAATCAAGAATTTGTGGCGACTAGAGAAGATAGGTCTGGATAGGTCGTTTGTTAGGTGTCGCCTTATGGTGGATACGATCCGGGATACCGATCACCAAAAAGAGGCCACGTTAGCTTACCACCAGGGGAAAACTAATCATAGGGGGGTTAATGAAACAGTAACAGCATTGAAACGGAGGTACTACTGGGTGGGGATGAGGAAAACGGTCGAAGAAATTGTGAGGGACTGTGCCATTTGCCATGTCGCGAAGTATGATCGCCATCCCCCGATAGGGTTGCAAGTGGAGACGTGTACGCCTATAGCGCCGCTAATGGATCTCCAAATTGACACCTTTACGTGGAGGGGCTTTAAGTGGGTAACTATCGTGGACATATTCAGTAACATAGCCATGGCCCATCCGGTGAAAGAGAAGTCAGCGGCCGCAGTCGGTGGCGCCCTCCGAACATGGTTCCAATGTTACGGGATGCCAGATTCGATTTCCTCGGACAGCGGTAGAGAGTTCGACAATGCCCAACTGCGAAAGGACATGAAAGATTGCGGTGTCGCTTGGCACTGGAATACACCTGGGCATCCCAAAAGTAGGGGAGGGATTGAGCGGCTCCATAGTACTCTGGGCGAACATCTTCGTGTATTCCATGCGGATAAAGGGTTGGAGGCTGATGTGGCGATGCCTCGGGCTGTTGCGGCGTACAACCACTCAATCCACATGGGTACGGGATTCTCCCCTTTCGAGGTCCTCTTTGGTTTACGGGCTCGACGTAGGGACGGGAACGGTACGGTCGTAGATGACACCATGGCGGAACACCTAGTCGCGAACAGAATAAAACTCGACCGAATATGGGAAAAAGCGCGTACAAGAATGGTCTCGGAGAAGAGTAAGAGAGTAGCAAGGGATAATTTTGGTGTGAAGGATATCCTGGGAACTCTTAGGATAGGCCATATTGTTTACAGAAAGATTGTGTCAAATCGCGCAAAGGAGGTGCTCAGGTACGAGGGGCCATTCAAAGTGATTGCGATTAGGGAGCACAATCTGGTCACCATTCAGAGTCTGGCGGAGCCCAGAAAACGTAGAACGGTACATATTCAACAGCTGAAAATTCCAGCTGGGGAAACTAGACTATAAATATGTATGATCACCATTACTTGTATTTTTTTTTAGTATTTTTATTATTTTGTATTTTTAAGTGTTTGTTAAAGTAGGTCAGTAGAGTGATAATGATCTTAAGTTAAAGTGCTAAGTGAGTTCTTGTACATAGTGTAAGTTTTCTTTTCTTTTGGTTTTTGTAAGTGATAGCTTTATTGATCTGAGGATATTGTATTTAATTTTCTTTCTGTTATTATTTTTGTATTCTTATGTTATGACTATGTTTTGTCTTGTTTTGAGTTTATGAGGGTATTCGTAAACTGGCAGGGGGGAGTTAAGATAGGACATACACCAGTATAGACACTAATCCTAAACAGTGGATGTCAACATTGTAAATAAGATAAATAGAGGATTGTAACTTGAATAAAGCAGTGTTTAACCAACCTTCAAGTGAGTTGTTTATTTCCCGACTTTGTCTTTTTTTTATGTTTTGCTTGGTGAAGTACATAAGTTATATATATATATTGACAGGTATTTAGTCCCTATTTTTAATTTAGAGACATGAGCTTAACAATTACATTGCATTTAATATATAAGTTAATATAAATAGAATCTCTAATGATAATCAAACGCAAACCACCTTGTTTCTCTCGACACTTGTATTATCCGTCTTTGTCAAATACAAAAAATTGATAATCACCGAATTGCCTGTAGGTATTATTGAAACAAAATGGCGAAAAATAAAAAGAGTAAACAATTGTTTTAATATCTTATGACAACAGATCCCTCATTCACGTTTTTTTTTTTTTTTTTTTAAGTCCCCTCATTGTGTCCTGAGGATTGTAAGTCATGGTGGTCATTTGTTATATCAATTGGTGTTAACGTAGTTTTTCTTGAAAACGTCCATAGTAAGTTACAGGTCGTGGTGCTTCAATGATAATTATTAGAATCTTTGATTGAAAAGTTTGTGGTTGTTTTCTATTTCTCATTAGTAATGCCGTGTATCTATTAGGAAAAAAACTAGTGCTTTTCTTCAAATCTCTCACCTACGTTTGGGCTAAACCCTCAGATGTTTACAAGTCGGTTCAGTGGTTATTACATTTTTAGGGATTCGTTTTTAATAGAATTATTTATATAATATATACAAATTAGTTGCGTGGGTAGTCAGTAGTATATATAGCATACTAAAATTTTCCAAAATATTTTGTTATTTAGAGTAATTTATTGATTCAATTAATTATTTCGTTATTTTTAATATAATAAGTTTTCTATCATTATTTAACTGTTTCATTTATTTATTAATCCTATGAATATTATAGAGGCACTACTTATACCCCATTAATATTCAGGAGTTACAAAGATTAGTTAAAATATGTAAAGGAGATAGTTGGGGGGTGCAGTCAATAAGAACACCGAATAGGTGAAGTACTTATATTATGTGCCGACGTTTCGACCTACAGTGTAGGTCATCTTCAGGGCTAACAGAGAAACAAACAGAACAAAAATGTAAAAACATCAAAGTTGTACAGTAACGATACTAGTGACAAATCATGTAGAAAAATACAAAGTGGCAGATATGAAAATAGAAGATAAAGAATATTAAAAAGGAGTCAGATTATAATAAAATAAAGATATAGACAGATTTAAAAATTACTGATAATGAAAAGGCATTGAACTAGTGGCAGATATAATAAAAATCAGATAAAGACAAATATAACAAAATTATTGAAATAGTGACAGATATAATTATAGAAAATGTGATAGAATATAATAAAATTAAGATAAAGACAGATATAACAAAGATATTGATAATGAAAAGAAAATGAAAATAATGGCAGATATAATAAAGTAAGACAGATTTAATAAAATTAAAGAAAATGAGCAGAAATGATAAATAATAAATAACGTATATAAAATAAAAAATAGAAAATAAATGTACAGAATGGATAGTACAGTACAATATAATAATATAAAGGAAAATCAAAAGGAGGAGTTAAACAAAAGAAACCAAAATGAGGATATTTACATATACAGAAAGGTTGGAATATGAAGAATACAGAAAAACTAGTAAAATAAAGGTGTAAAATGTATGATAATGGACTTAATGATGTTACCAAGTTACAGAAAAGTATGGAACTATATGTACAGTAACAAATGGGAATAATAGAAAAACTATTGTACAATAACACCAGTGTACAATGACTGTTTTGAAAATATAGTTGATAGGAATAGAATATGAAAAGTTAAAATAGGTGAAAACGCTAGTACAGTAACAATAGTTTACAATGTATGTATGAAAAAAATTAGATGGGATTAATGAATTAGAAAAATAAAATAGGTGTTTAAATATATGAACACATGATTACCAACATATGATGGATGCCAAAATGATAAGGGGAAAAAATAGGAAAATTAAAATTGGAGAAAGGATAAAGAGAAAAGTTTAAAATAAATAAAATATAAAGAAGAAATGAAGAGGAGACATACCGAATGTTGGGAAGCGTGGCCGTTACATATAGCGGCTAGAGCGTACTGGGCCACATTTGACCGTTGAGAACGAGGGAAGAGATGGGAGCGGTATCTAGTGGCCGGAAAGTTAACTATAGAAGGTAACTATACTGGAGTATAGGAAAAAAGGATAGAAAAAATATAAATAAAATTAAAACAATGAAAGAAATGTCGATAGAGTGATAAAAAAGAAAACATCAATGTCGGAGTAACGGGAATTTATCGGATTCCAGCAAAAGAACGTTCAGACTGGGGGAAGAGATAGGGGCGAAATCTAGTGGCCAAAAGTTAACTATAGAAGGTAACCATGCTAGAGAATAGGAAAAGATGGGGAAAGGGAGTAGATGGATAAAATTAATATGAATAAAATAAATAAAAAATTGAAACAAAGAAAGAGATGTAAACCGAGTGATAACAAAAGAAACATAAATGACGAAGTAACGGAATTTAAGGTCTTTTGAGTAAATTAAAAATTTGGGAGTAGGTAGAGGAAAGGTGATGAGAGTCAGACTTAAGATTGATAGAGGAGGAATCTAAATTTATGTGGATAGTTTCAGAGAGGATGCGTTTGTCATGGTTATGCGCTATAGCTAGGATAGACGTTTTTTCAGAATCAAAGGTGTGGTTTAAAGAAATGGCATGTTCGGAAAGTTTAGAGGAGGTAAGGTTATGGGAGGAAATGGCATATTTGTGTTGAGAAATACGGTCTTTAAGGAAGTTTTTGGTTTCACATATATAGGAAGAGTTGCAATTAGTAGAAGAACAAGGAATCCGATAAACGACATGGGAACGAAGCTTGAAGCACACCACCTTAAAATTAACGTCGAGAAGTTATACACCTCAGCAGCACAATTCACTTTAGCAGACCTACGGATCACTTTACAATGAGTCGGCCTTTTTAAATTTAGCTCAAAATAATGTAATTCCCCGTTGTTTTTTTTCAATTTCAATCAGAACTTTAGTACTCGAAGGGAATGCTTGGCAATGTGATTGGTAGGCTTTTCCATTCTTCAAATAAGAAAGGAATTAGCAAGTGTGCTCAGAAGTGACTGGCGATGTCTTTCAGGCAATGGAAAATTTTTAGAATTCCATTTATTAGTCTTGAATATTAATATTCCATGTTATATAAGAAACAATCCTCACATTACCATGTTGTATTCATGCTATCATGAAATCCATTACATCGTTCTTTATTCTCCCGTTTTAAAAGGATGCCCATTTCCTCTTAAGCGAAGCTAGGGATATGTTATATACGTATGTTAAATACTCTTTAAAGCTCCACGGCCACTATTTATACAAAAGGTTTCTTCTGGTTTCGACCGTGTATCTAAATTTCTCGCCAACGTTTTACCGGACATGCTGCTGGCTTCCTCAGGCTGACTGTCTCAATTCTAGCGCTGAGGAAGCCAGCAGCATGTCTGGTGAAACGTTGGCAAGAAATTTAGATCCACGGTCGAAACCAGAAGAAACCTTTTTTATATGTTGTTTGTGATATGTATATGATATTATTAAATAATGCTGAAAACAAAACTTTGGAAAGACGTGTGTAGAAAGGAAAGAGGAATCACGAGTTGAATATGAAAACGCATGAGTGGACCTTACATTGATTGGTCATACACTGTATGATGACAGAATCAATAATTTAAAAAATAAGGTAATTGTTCCGCAGGTTGTCGCTTCGAGTTGAGTCATAAGTTTTAACTTTTCATTTGCCCCCCTTTTAAATTTTTCATAAATATAAGTTATCAGGAGCTTTAGTAATGAAAAGAGAATGTAATTATGGGAAATGATTACCGAAATCTATTCCTTATCCATAATTACATTCTCTTTTCCATACTAAAGCTCACGATAACTTTCGGAAAATATTAAAAATGTAACGAATAAACAGTTGTAACTTGAAACTTAACTCGATGCGACAACCTTCGGAAAAGGTCCACGGAGATTTATATGAGTTTAAGTAACAAACCAAGGCTAAGGAAGTCTCAAACCTCTCCAGGAGGTTTATATAGATATAAATAATGAAGCAATAAAGAGAAAAATAATCAAATTAAATTGACAAAAGCTCCACAGCACAGACAAAATAGTTTTAATGGTAACAGTCTAAAATATGGCAGTACTAAATAAATGACACAATCACCCCAGGATGGTTTTAAACTAAGAGTTCTTTTAAGTATTCCAACTAAAATAAACAATTTTTTTTTCAAATAAATGGTCTCTAATCAAATCAAACTTATTTCTTTAAATAACCTTGGACAAAACGGAATATAAAAAAAATATAGGAATTTAAAATGTGGTAATAAATATAAATACTCAGATTTTGGTGTTATCTAACAATAGCAGGGATGGCTGGGTTAAAATATAATGAGCTGATATGCAGTCCTGAAACCATAACTTAGCATTAATTTTAATACGGGCTTAGTATTATTGTAAACCTTAAAAATAAACAAATCTTTTTATAAAATTTACTCCACAAAACATGGATTTTTGATTTTTTTTTAATATTTCGTTCGCTGGGTTTAATGGTCTTTAGAAGAAAGGACTAGTTCCTTAATTATAATCAAAGATCCTTGGTATACATGGAAATAATTGAGTATTTAAAAATGAATGTACTCTAATCAAAAATATAAGATCTTTTAGGGTTACATTGCAACATCTAAAAATTCTTTGGCTTATTTGAATGCTTAAAATTTCAGATATCAAAGATGTTACAAATCAATATATTCAAAGAAAACTGCATTATCTCAAAGAAATATCTTCATAATAATTTTCTAAAAGGGGCTACATTAACTAACCTTTGATTAAATATAGTCGCACTCCATTTTATTTTATTCTATCTAATTAATGACTTTCTAAAACATAAAAAAATATTTGAGCTAACGTGCCTGTAGTCCCATGAATATAAATACATAATATTTAGAACTTTAAAGTCAGAGTTTATAAAATTTAAAGCGTTAAATAACAAAAAAAAACTCTAAACAGATCATGTTTGATTATTCCAAACTTTAAAAATGTTTTCATTCTTTTAGAAAAGTTTTATCAGCTCATACGAAAAAGTTTAACTTTATATTGTTGTACAAAAATTCCAAAACGAAAATTTGTATTAGTGAATTTAATTTGTTAATACTGATTTTTTTTTAGAATAATTTATTGACATTTACAACAGTAATTATATTACATCAAGTAAATCTGCTGTATGAACAAAGGACATGAAAAAAAAACACTTGTGGAGAAACTACCCATTGATGGCACTCCAATAAAGTTCTATAGTAGAAGGTCTCGAGGCCATCTTCTTTTCAGACGCCTCGGAGGGTTATCAGGAATATTATGGGAAGCAAGCTGAGAGACTAGCGGATTCAAGTGTGTATGGAGCATTTCATGGAAGGATAGGTATCTAGTTTGGGCCAAATCAGCAACTTATGGGATATTAAGATCATGATGGATGAGTTTGTTTGTGACATAATAAGCAGCATTGAGGATTTTACAAAGGATTTTGGATTGTAAGGATTGGATACGAGATGAATTGGACGGTTTAGTAGAGCCCCAAAGCTCAACTCCGTATGTCTAAATAGGTCTGATAACTGTCATGTAAATGAGTCTTTTGTAATTAATTGGTAGCTTTGAACGTTTGTCCAGTAAATGTTGAAGTAGGCGAAATCGTCGAGCAGTTTCTTGTCTTTTCAGTCTTCTATGAGGAATAGTGACTTATTTTTATATACTACAAATTGTTTCAGTTCAGAAATTTCATATCAATTACTTAAAGAAATTATATCATAACGTAAATTTTTATACATTATTTCAAACTATCAATATCGTAATAATTAAAATCAATAAAATTATTATGCTCTAAATACATTTTTATACAAGTGTCTATGTTTTAACCACTTCTTATTTGTCACAACCGATCTGTTCCTTACAAGACCTTGAAATGTTAAAATTAGAAGGATAGATTAATAGATCAACTAAAGAAATTATTTTTATTAATAAAACAGAAATTTCTGAAGACGCCTCTCTAGCTTAAATTTAATGTATTAGCTAAATTTGTTTTTGATATCTATAAAAAGATTTTTGAAGATTATTTTATGAAAAACAGTTAAAAATAGTCTTTCAGTGAGGAGTAATATGCAATAACGATATTTTCTCCGACTCCAAGGTTACTTGAACAATTGAAAACAACTTCCTGCGCATGCTTTAGTCCTAACTAGGTTCGGGACGCGTCAGGGCTCTTTGTTGGAACGCATTAACTTCCAGTCCTAGGCTGGACCGGACTACCTCATTATTTGGAGTACGTTATATTATTATTAATGTAAGAATCCTCTAACTTTTTTTTTGGAATCTATCATAAAGGTTGGATTTAATCTTTTTTTTATCAATAATTAAATTAGTCTGTTAACTATTATAATTAAGTTTATGTATTTTTTAATTCCTTTCTACTCTGTTTCATATTAAGGTCTGGAATTAAATAAAACTTATAAATGGAATAATTATTTATTACAACTATCCAGAAATAATTGTTTTTTTTTTTACAATTATCTAAAAGTTGAAGTCTACAATAGAGAAGCCACATTTAGATCTCTTTTTTTTAGTCTTCCGCATCTTCAACACAGGTTGAAATACCGGAAATTTTTCATATTCTTGTGGGAGGTGATAATGAAGGTCGAATTTTACTATAAATGGTTTATTTATTACATCACCATAACCAGAGTTTTAACATTTCGAAAAAATGAGACTGCTATTAATCCCCTCCCCCCCCCCAAAAAAATACAAATAATTATGCAGTAGGTATGTATAACTACGTAAAGTATATAGAACTTTGCGGTAGATTATTGAGTAGCCATGCCGAAAATCCTGGTTGAAATCCCGCTGCAGGCAAAATTTTTATTTAGTCTGGTTGTTTATTTAGTCTCATCCATATAGATGAATCATATGGGATCTAGGGCCTTCCTAGGGCTCACCCAGCCTCTATAAAATGTTATAAAAATAGGGTACCCAAATTAAGGGGGGAAATCTGGCGATTGAGCGTGATCTAGGACAAATCATCTCTCAGCAGAACCGTTGTCAATGAAACAGTACAGTCTCTCTACCATGTACTGAACCACAGACCCGTTCACGGGTAGTAGAGGTACAGGTTTTTTAATTTTATTTTTTTTATTAATGCACTTAGCAACAGCTCTTTTGGAAAAACTGCTTAATAGTTGTACCATTTTTTTTTGTAATGAAGAAGGCTATACTTAACATAATTCGTAATAAAATGCAGATGCTAAGCTTCTTTTGACAAGTTGTTAGAATAAACGAAAAAACAAATGCACAACAATCCATCTCAAGAAGGCTTGTTCTGGGTTTAGTTTGATTATAAGTCCACGTTTTCCGTTTAATCAAGGGAACACACTTTAAAAAGGGTGGATGCGTTGTCCTAGGAGGGTCTCCAGATTCCACAGGTTCGATTCACGGCTGTTAACATAATAAATAATTTATCTCTTCATAGATATATCTCTTTGGAACTCTGTACATCGAGGATAGTAACTCAGCACCCCAAGCATATCGAGCCGCCGATCTATTTGGCAATCAGATAGAGATGTTACATTGCCTTTTTCTAATCAAATCATAACCCAATTCGAAAAAAAATCTGCGATTGGTCCAAGAATCTTTTGTTTGTATCCAAAATTTCGCGAAATACATGGATTTTTCAATGGAAAATAATTTTTGTTAAACATAAAAACATAGCTCTGTCTTCTTTGATATACTTTTATCAAAAATGATGATTGTATGATATTTTATATTGTTCCATATATTTAAATGTCCATTTAGGAAGGAAAATTGTTGGGGAATAGGATTAAATGAGTTATAATCAGCCAAGAGCCACTACAAGTACTTACACTTAACATTTACAAACAACATTCAAGTAATTTATAGTTCATAGACATTTGTGAACAGAGTTCATTCGCTGGTAGTCTGCCCTTTTAACAATGTATAACTTATTTAATAATAAAAAAAATGGACCAGTATATAACTGGAGATGCTTATATTTAATGTATTAAAATAAGGAAACGCGTTTCAAAATAATGCTTTTGGCTTATTTCAACTCTATTAAATAAAGGAGATGGTGGAAACATTAAAAAGCTAAATTCTTCGGAATACATTTTTAATAAATTATACATTTTAAGAAAATGTTTAGGTATACATAGTAATAATAATATAGAATGCTCATTATGAAATTTAATATTAAGAATCATGAAATAAATTAGCATAACTATTATTAATGAAAATCATTTTCAAAAAGCTCTGGTAGAGATAATGCTAAAGAGCATCTTGAGAACCAGAAAGTTGGCACCAACAGCTGGCATTGATAAAGGTTAAAGCTCCACTACTTATTGAAAAACAGATTGCATACATATTGATTCATTTGGTAGGTGCTATTAAGACTAATAACTTTGAAGTTTTGCTCAGCATGAAGATTTAAGTCCATCACCTATTAAATTAGGACTAACAAGTTAGTCTTTGGTACTATCAAAATGCATATTTGGCACTTTGTTGCCATACTGTAAATAGTTCAACACTAATTTACAGTATAGTTACTTTTATTTCTTTAGGATATAACTCATAAATTAAAAGCGTAACTTGAAATTTAGACAATAATTGAAGTTCACCAGTTAAACAATTTTAAAGTTTGATTAAGAATTCGAGGAAATTTAGCATGTTATGATATGAAATTTAATGGTACAATAGAACACTACACATGAGAGGCAAAAAGTGTAAACATGTGAAGTGAGTAGACATAATTATTGAGAATTATGTTTATTATTCAAAAATTATTAGAGCAAAAGCAACAGGAATAAAATAAGTTATTATTATTCATTAATTGAGAATGACAATTTGAACAAATAAAACCCTATTATATTTATAATGGAAATGCAATTAACCAAATGAGTAGTTTTAATATTAGAATGGGTCTAAAATTAGGGCTTGCATTTTGCAATGGTAACATTTGAAAAGGAAAACAATTATAGGTTAATTGAAAGGGATAAAAATAAAATTCAGATTAAAAAAATAAAAATAAACATTATAAAACAACAATTGAAGAATCTAATATCTTAGTTTAAAGAATGTTATCTAATCAAACTATTTAGGTAATAATTTAACCATTCCTTAAAATACATAATCAAATGGAATTTTTTTTAAATTGATGGTAAAATATAATATGGTTTTAGCATAATATGGCAAGTGTGCAGAGTTTTTAAAGGTGATAAATATTTATAAATGATAAACTTTTTTTTCTCAAAGAGAGAATTCCCAAGATATCTAATTATAGACAAAATCTTCATTGACAGAAAGCTTTTCACCTCATCAAAAAATAATTTAAACCCACTTCTACTGAATATAGAATAAAAGCCAAGGGGGTGGAGCTCATAACACAACATTCACAAGTTTAATAATTTTCTTGCATATCAAGAGGTCTCACTTTAATCCACTTTTAGAACTACTTAAGAAATTAAAGAAGAAGAATATTCAATAACTACTAAGGCTAGGAGATATAAATTTTCCCACTACAAAACCCTAGACAACCACCATAAAATATGGTATTCTCTTGAAAAAGATCTATTCAATAATACTTATTTTATATTTACAAATTTCATTTCTAATTTTGTAAGGGTGTTAAAAATAAATTTTTAAAAGCAGCTTTTCAAAATTGACCCTTAATAGGTCATTCAAAAACTATATTTAGTAGAAAAATTTATTAACCTAGCCAGCATTAAACAAACATGCCAGCAAACCTAAAATTATATATTAATAATAATACAATAGGTTAATCACCTGGAAAGGAATAAGCCGTAGACAACTCGCCATGGCTGAACCTTACTAAAAGAAGACTACTGAAAAACTAGTTACAGCTCAATGGAAAAAAATTATCAGATCCACTAGCGCCGTCTGGGTCCCAGTTTTTAAACAGGAGAAGGTTACAATTAAAATCATTATAACCTGCTTTTATAAACTGCCTTTTTAGTAAGGTTCTAATTCAAAGTGAAATAATAAAATTTATCTTCCATTTCATTCACATAGAATGATCTACTTAATTCCCTAACCCAATATGAGCATAGCTAAATGAAAAATTCTATATTGGTCAACAAATGAATATTTAATTATTAATTATACATTTTGATAATTAGTATTAAGTAGTAAACTTAAAAAAACTTGATTAAATCAAAGTAATATTTATAAATTTTTTATTCAAACATTGATATAATGGTGTAAGAGATAACTTGAATAGTGAAGTAAATTCACTGCTGAGAATTCTGCATCAGGATTATCTAAAAGTTTTTTATTAATGAATATAAAAACATGTATATTATAAAAATATAAATTTATAACTCTTTCCCTTATATGACAACCTCTTATTTATTAATGTGTGTTCATGCTCCAAGCCTTAAAGGTGTACCATACTACATGAACAGTTAGTTAGATGTTATAATTTATTAAGATATGACCAGGACCCGGGTTCGAGTCCCGGACCTGGTCATATCTTTTCTTTTCAAATAAAATATTTAAAAATATTAAACAAATTTTATATATCTCAGGCATTCCGTTTCCATTCTTAAAAATTATACTTGTTGGTCAGTCAAATAATTTGGCCATAAAATATAAGTTTAAAACTTCTACACATAAGCACTTTTGTACACTTGATATTTTCTATTCCCCATTGGTTTAGTCAGTTGAATGTATTTTTTATTTATAAATATCTTCTTCAGGGCATAGTTCAACTAAAAAAGTATTTTCATCATAAAATATTCCAATCGTTCATAAAATTGCTCAGAAGTATGATTGCAGCAATAAATGAAGCCAATAAGCATACTGGAGATAATTATTGAGTAATTTAACGAGAAATGGGGAACATTAAATTGATTGTTAAAGTGCTCATAAACACACATCACAAATATATTTTTAATCAGAGCATGTATGATACATTATCCTTCTTAATGAAATAAATTTTGTTGAGAATCAAATAATGATAATAAAAGGGTTAGCAAACACTAAGGCTCGATGCCGATACCATTCCCTGCTTACAAACTTCCATTCATGGACCACCACCTAAAGCCAAATTACTCTTAACACAATCCTCCCATCTATCCCTCAGACATTTATACAGCATTTTTTAACTTTTTAAGAATTCATTTGTTACTCAATCCAACTTTGCAAGCCAATGTTACTTAACCTTCATGACGCTACTACTTCAATAATATTAACTGGGTGCATACTCGGCAATGTCGCATTACCGGCAGTAATCTCTTAAATTCTCCAGTATCAATGACAAAAAATATTTTGTATTTATCAATTTCAATCTATGGTTTTTATCTTTCAAAAAATAGATTATAAATAATCTCTAATGTTCAACATAAATTTGGTATGCACCAATATCAAGAGAATTATTGGGATATCTTTTATAAGTAAGATTTACCCATAATTATGGGGTAATAGCTAAATAAAGTAACAATTAAATAATATTTTTATTCAATTTTCACTTATTAACACAATAAGAAAAGCATAATTGACAAATTTTAAATTTCACCATATCGCATTTCTTAAACTTGAAAAATAAACTTAGAAGCTAATGCTCATGGTGTATGGAATGCAATAAACAATAACATAGTAACAAACAACAATATATTGTGCATTAATATAAATAAATAATTGCATTAACGAAATAAACATTCCACAAATTTAAGTGAATAAGGCAAAAATAAGTGAACTCATAAAAACACCAAACAAAAATTTCTTATCATTAATAAATATTTATAAATAAGCTTCAAAATTTATGATTTGAACTATTTTCAAGAGAGAATAGATATAGATCGCATATATATATATATATATTCTATATTAATAAATAAATATACACTTTTAAAAAGCAAATAACAAACTAGCAACAATACATTCACATTTATTTACATACAGGTTGGTTGTTTTGCAGAAAGCTGCAAATTATATCTTTGGAACGTCTCAAGTCAAGGATCACTTTAATTTGTGTATAGCTTTTAACAGTGTTTAAGTAGTTTACCAGAGTTTTGAATCATAATTGATGTCATTATTTAAACAGTATCTTACAATATAAAAATGAAGATTAGGTTTTAGAAATAAATACTACTCTTTATTAATTTGTCACAAATTTTAGGTGGTGCTATTTTATTATATATATTTTTTTCGTTTGTTTCTTTGTATAGTAAAGAATATATTTACAATATACAATTACATAACTAACAAAGACAATTTTGTAGCCTAATTGCATTTTTTAATAACATTAGCACCACAATAGTAACACATTAGAAAATGAGCTTTAGGAATCAATGACCAAAACTTATCAAGTTACAACTATTACCATACAATTCTCATAGTAATAATTATATAGATCTATCTATCACCGTGATCTTTCCACAAGTCTA
The DNA here is from genome assembly GCA_037127475.1 of Arma custos. NCBI lineage: Eukaryota > Metazoa > Arthropoda > Insecta > Hemiptera > Pentatomidae > Arma > Arma custos. The sequence continues at coordinate 100,992,084 of CM073764.1, forward strand.
GCACCTAATAGTAGTAGTAATAATAGTAATATTAAGGCCAGATTACCAATGAAATAATTAACAAAACAGCCTATGATTAGAATATATAAGTACAATATTGGTAGTAAAGTATCATTCAGAATTCAAATGAGATCTAATAATTATGTAATGATGGTAATACTTATTCATTTAAATATTAAAGTAGGTCTAAATGTCGAGGTAGAATTATTCAAATGACTGAAGTGAAAGAGGCCTTCACTAAATAGCGCACACGGCTCACTTTCTATGATACTTTATTTACAAATAAAAATCTCATTTAACTAAGCTATTTGTACAATACATTTTAAAGCTATTCTTCAAAACAGTCAAGTGAAAACTCCACTGTAATTTGGTACTATTTGTACATTGTTTAATATAAATATATAAGTATGTGCATATATATATATATAAATTATGGTCTGATATATTGCATATATATCACACTAGCGAGCTGCTACACCTCTTTTTATATTATGTCCTGAGTCCAGAGAATTCCACAAAGGTTTATACTAACTAGTCTTAGCTTCTTGTTGCTGCTGTGAAAGTACTTGTTTGAAATATACGAGTGTTTTTCTGAGAGTCAAACAAAAGCCTTTAGATGCTGGTATGAGCGGAAATTCTGGCAGAGGGACACCTTGAAAAAAAAAATAAGGAAACATATATAAATATATTGACTAAATAAGAACAATAGCCGTGTTTAATAACAAACAAACAAAAAATCATATGCATTTCATCAAAAAAACATCATTTTTAATTTATATGTTTTAACCACAACCCTTCCAATAATAGAAAACTATTCAAAAGAAAACGACAAACATTATTTCTACATTCAGAGGACAGAAAAATTAACTATGATTATTGCTCAATATGATAATTCTCATTAAATTAGAAATAATAATCAATAAAAGACTGATTAATTAACAAATAAAATCATTACAAACCTTCATTGTGAAGCTGTTTATAAGTAGTAGGAGTGGTTGGAGATAAGGGATGGTTGCTGTTATAGTTCTCTGATATATCCAACCAGGATTCTAACCTCTCACATAATCTGAAATAAATTATTAAAACATATTAATAAGTAAGAATATAAAAACCTACAAAATTAAATAATGTGGTCTTAACCAATGCTTTAGTTATTATATAAATAATACCATGATTTGATCAGCATTTTTAATTATTTCCAGTCTACCTTAAAAAAAATATGAACGGTCTTAAACGGAAAACTGGTTATTATAGAGATGATTAAATGTTTTATGTTGTACTTAAAACTTCACAAAGATAAAACTGCTTCAGTATCTCACAGTACTTGTCTGTTTTGTTTTACTGTATTTTTCTCTGATTAAAACAAAAAAGACTGTACAACGACCCATGAAGGGTCTTTGGTTTAATATGTGGTAGAGAATGTATTGTTTTTAGAGGCTGGGTAAGCCCCAGGAGGGTCTTCGGATGTATCAGAGTCCATCCCTGGCTGTTAACTGATTAAATAAATTATCTGCCACAGCCGGATTGGGAACTTCAGCCCGGCAACTCAGCACTCCCCTATTATATTCATCTCTCTTCTACCGTTCCATTTAGATCAAATAGTTATAGTGCCGAAACAGTAAGAGAGCACGAGATGGATAAAATATAAATCATATTTATAAATTTTAAAAACTGTAACAAGCCACCAGGAGGATGAAAGCAATTTTGAAAATTGCCATAATGTGGAGTAAAAATATAATTTTAAATAATCAAGCCTAAATAAGTCAACCAACATTAACTAATACTGTTGACACTATTAGCGTACACATAAAAAATATCTCATTTTAAGAAAATTATAATAAATCCATATTATCCATCAATTTTTATTTCAAATTACTAACAGTATCTACAATATAAAAATATATAATAAATGACATAAATTAGATAGTCTATTTTACTATTTTTTTTTTAATGATGGTATCATTAAAACTAAAAGTAAAACGGACAATAATTTCTATGAAATATTTTTTATTTGTGACCATCTTATTTCTTTCAACTAACTTGTTAGCATGTTGTTCAAAGTGTTGGGCTATTTCTTCTTTGAAGACTGGAGGAGGGTTGATGATGAGCTTGGACATAGATTGGACTAATTTGAGAACAGCCATCTCATTATACATACGAGAATTCTCTTTTCCCTGCTGACTACCTTTTTGTTTTTCATATCCAGCTTCATTGAAATAAGGTTCATTCACTAATATTAAACCTACAAAAATATATATCATCATCCTCAAATACTATTAAAATAGATTAACATTACTATTAAAATAGATTAACATTTTTTAAACACTATGTAGTGAATAGAACAAAAAATTATAAGCTAAATGGTTGAGGTATAATATTCATCAGCCTAAAAATAATGATTCATAAGAGCAGTAACATGCTATAGGTAAATTATTAAAACTAAAGAATTTTATGCAAAATAAGATCTTTGACTTTTATAAGTACATAATGGCAATAATATATAGAATGTTTAAAAGTGAGATAAAAAAGAATTAAAGAAACAACAAAGTAGGCATGTTTGATAATGCTTTATAGCATGTTAAGTATAAAAAATAAATAAATGGAGATATATCTGAGTCACTTTGAAAAAATATAACAGGAGGAACAGAAAATTTTTGCATTGAAAGAAAGAAAAGCTTAGAAGCAATATTATAAAATTAATGTAATTTGGTCAAATTATAGATGCTCATTATTTAAATGAAGAAGTGTTTCAGAATCCCCTGAGATCAAAAAAGTATATTTTTGGCCATTGATCTGTCTATCTGTCTTGTAACGATTATCTCTTGAGCAGTTTAACTAGATTTTTTAATAAACTTTTTACTTCATGGAATTATCTAGACCAAATTCAAAATTGTGTTAATTTAATCCAATCATGGGAAAAATCAAGCAATATTGCATTGGCAGATCAGCTGAATGGATATATTATTTTTTAATGTAGGATTAATATTGCTTAATTTTTCTCATGATTGGATTAAATGAACACAATTTTGAGTTAGGTCTAGATAATTCCATGAAGTAAAAAGTTTATTAAAAAATCTAGTTAAACTGCTCAAGAGATAATCGTGACAATACAGAGAGACAGATCAATGGCCAAAAATATACTTTTTTGATCTCAGGGACTTCTGAAACATTTCTTCATTTAAATAACGAGCATCTATAATTTGGCCAAATTACATTTATATATATATATATATATATATATATATATATATATATATATATATATATATATATACGCACACATACATACTCAAAGTAATTTATAAACCGATAAAAATATATATATATATATATCTTTAAAAAACAAATACCTTGAATGGAAACAATGACTTGCAATAGATTTGATGTAGATGTCCAAACTTCCGTTCCTTTACCACTCCATGTTCCAAGAAGACTAATACATACCTTGCCATCCTCATACAAATTAGGATTCAATCGATCAGAACAGTAGGAGATATAATGGCAGTGAGGAGGAGCTTTCGGATAATCAGCTGACAATTGAAAATCAAAGAAGAATAAACCATCTTCATAGGGAGTTTTTTCCGGACCACGTATCATAACAGAAAACAAATCCTGCAAGAAAGGTAATAGATGTAATATGATGATTAAAACTAAAGAAAAATAAAGTATTATTACAATAAAACCACAAATATTGTAATACTTTTCTTTTCTTATATATACTTCATATATTAAAATATATTATTCAGACACCACTCACTGACAAATATTTCCGAATTTTTAATAAAAACATGTATGTCATATTGGAAAAAAAAGAAAAGAAATTGAGGCAAATTAACACCTTCACTGCGGCATCCTCCCCAGGGACCGATGCTTGTCTTTCCCGTGGAGCGGCGGGATTTTTCAAAAAATTGTACTCCAGTGCAGATGGTATATGTTTGTTAAAAAAAAATTTCTATCAAGCAAATATGTTTTAATACCTTCTTATAAATAAGAATTAATAAAAAGAACGTATCGGTCCTCTAGGACTGATACCGCACACAACTCATCTCTGAATTAGTCCAGTGCGACATCGGTCCCAAGGGACCGATTCATGCATCCTAACCGAGCATGCTGAAACCAGTCAAATCTTCGGTCTAAATCCCAGTCTTTAATCGCATTCAGCCTGGCTCAGTCGTTCTAAGTGTCTCTTGTGCTTTATTTTAATTACGAGGCGTGTTTTTTAAGTAAGTACCGTTTTGCCACAAAGAGACCGCAGCGCTGCAGTCGGCGTCCTGCGCATGCGCACTGGTACCTACATCTCTTGCCTACGCACTGACGCCATTACAGTCTGATTCTTCCTTGTTTACGTTGTTTACTGAGTGTTTAAAATGCCTCCGATAATCGCGAGTCGCGCCGACTGTGAAGTACGGGCTGTTATAAGATTTCTTAGTGCTAAAGGCCTAAAACCGATCGATATTCATCATGAGATTTGTGCAGTTTACAGACAAAACATTATGAGTGATGGAATGGTAAGAAAGTGGGTGAGAGCATTTAAAGATGGCCGCACAAATGTGCATGATGAACAACGGAGTGGGCGTGGTGGGCAGTAGTTAACAAGTCAGGCGGCAGACTTCTATGAGGAGGGTATTCATAAACTGGTACAACGTTATGACAAGTGCCTCAATAATGAAGGAAATTATGTAGAAAAGTTGATTAAGGTACAGGCTTTCATGTAAAAATAAAATTATTGAGATATCTTTGCACGTATTTTTTTAATTTCAAAACGGTACTTACTTAAAAAAAACGCCTCGCATTATCCGTCTTAGTTGCAGTAAATATGTACAAGCGTAGGAAAAAATTATTAGAACTAGCACTTGAAAAGAAAAATTGTTTGAATCCAGGCCAATCAACTAGTATCAATCATGACCATGTGTTATCTGATGAATCTCAACACCTTTCAAGTGATGATTAAATAAATGATAAGGATTACAGTCCGTCTTCATAACTTTCGAAGAATCTGAAATATCACTGGAAGAGCTTCCTTGTGAAACTGATTCAGACAATGGCGAGTGTCAAAAATTTAACTTTTTTTTGTGAGACATTATGAATATAAATATTTAGCTAACGTAATTATATAATGTTTACAGATAATTCAGAAATTAGTGTTGACAGATCTTTTTCATAAATTCATGGCACATATTTAATAAAATATCAAGAGTAAAAATGTCTATAACAGAATTCAGAGGATAGATAACTTTAAACCTAGCAACAAAGGAGGTAATACAAAAGCAGGTAAAAGGGTTACTCACACCTTTATTAAACCTACAGGCCCTGGTAAGAAGAAAAGAGAAATATGTAGAGAATGTTACAAGCAGTTGCGCTCTAAACTAAGTAGCCGTGAGGCCAACAGCAAGGTTACTAAAATGACCAGCTTTTGTCAAGGATGCCAAGGAGAACCTGGCATGTGTCTGCCATGTTTAAAAAAAAAACACAGACAATAAACAGGAACATTTTGAAGTAATTAATTTGTAAATTAATACTTTTTTTATCAAATAAATTTATCAAATGATAAGTTTTTTTGTTTTATTTACAGCACAATTTCCAATATCATTTGATGCTGGATTGGATCTAGTTGTTGTAGAGTAATGCGTTTCATGCAGTAAGTTAAAAAATATCTAAAAAACAAATTGAAATAATAAAACTCAGGTTATAGTTTGATTGGAAAATTACAGGCAGAATTGAATAGAAATAATTTATCGGTCGCTGAGGACATATACCGCACCATAGGAAAGTTCTATTATCGGTCCCTGGGGACCAATAACACACAGTAAAAGAAACCACTTTTTTTATTACCGCAGTGAAGGTGTTAAAAGCTTTAAAGAATCAATAAATAAGTATGGATCAAGAAAAGTAATCTATATTTGATTTATACAATTTTCTTGATATAGGTAACTGATTTTATGTACTTCAATTTCTTTATTTCCAATACACTATTTTTGCTTTTGATATTTACTTAATATTAATCACTTGTATGTTTTATGTATGACAATCCACTAATCTTATCTATAATTTATTTTTCAGTTATTTAAATTGATTTAAGAATTCTTAGGATTACCCTAAACTCTTAATTAAATTGAAGTATTTTTTTTTTTTAGGAATTCCCTTTAACTGAGAACTCTGCATTATTGGAAAAGAACTGTCTGGCTAAAGAGAAGTAGGCTGTGGATATATTAAAAAAAACATTTAAATCCTCTATATAAGTTTATTGATAAAAGTTTAACAAATAACAACAAAGCTAAGCAACCATAAATAATTACCATTCTATCTTCAAATGCTGCAACCCATATTCCTGCAGGAAGAGAAGTCCTTAACAATTTTATTTCCTCTCTGACTCGTTTATAAAACGTCCTGGTGTCAGTCGGTTGAAACATTGTCAACTTGTACTTGTGTGAATTGGGCGCAGTATCAAGAACAGTAAAAGCTGTGTAATAAAAGAATTCAAGATATAAACATTAAAAGAATACAGAATAAAATGCATGTTTATGAGTATTATTTATTATGATAAGAGATGGGAAATGTTTCTTCCCATAAACTGATATTTTTTATTTTTCTATGGGAGTTGATGAATAATATAGCTTTATTTAATAAATGGAGATTTGAAACAAAAAAAAAGCTTTATTTACTTTTTTTTTTGCACAAATTAAAAATAAAAACAATCAATTAATAAATGAAATAAATTAAGAAATATAAATACAAAACCATGTTTAATTTTTCCATTCCCTTTATAGCACAAGTTCTCAAAGCGAGTATGCCAAGATCTACTTATGGCCACCAGCTAATCTGAATATTAATTTAAACCATGTATTTTATAGTTTTTTATAAATTTATAGAAATGTATTTTTATAGTTAGGTTCCATCATAGTTTTCTGTCCGACTACAGATTTATAAACAAATCTGGGCATACCAATGGCATGGTGTACCAATGCCCATTCCCGAATGAAGGATTTAGAAACAAAATAATTAATTATTTTTGGCTGTACTATTTATGACAAAAGTTTAATTATTAAGAATTTATAACATTTTTTGCTTTTATTCTTTTTATGTACTTTTTTGTAGGAGATTTACTAAAATATAATAACTTTAATAGAACTTTGAGAACTTCTGAAATTTCACATTTTATGATCAAGATAATTGATAATCTTACTGCCACATTCAGGTTCTTTTGGAATTGAATCAGGAATGACACCATTGACTTCAGTCACACTGTTTGCTGGGGTTGGTAAATTAACTTCACTGGGTGTTTTTATGATTTCTGAGCTATCTAAAAACACAAACAATAGAAATTATATATTTTTATTATGAAGAGAAAAGATTTGTCCTGGCCGGGATTTGAATCCGGATAGTCCGCATCTCAAGCGCGGTACTCTACCAACTAAGCTACCAGGGCTCGTAACCAGGTCAGACAACAAATCAATTCTCTTCACCCGATCCCAAACCCCCAGCACTCGCAATTTTTGCGATGTACATAACTTTAATTGGGATCTGCTTGATGTACGTCAATTATATATTTATAATTTTTTTATTTTATTTGATTGTGATTATTTAAATATTTTTATTTTGAAGAGGAAAGATTTGCCCTGGCCGGAATTTGAACCCGGGTGTCTCCACATCTCTAATTCAGTACTCTACAACTAAGCTACCAGGCCACACAAATCAATTCTCTTAAAAATAAAAATCTGTCTGGCTTGCTTACGAGCCCAGGTAGCTTAGTTAGTTGAGTACCGCTCTAGAGATGCAGAAGACCTGGGTTCGAATCTCGGTCAGGACAAATATTTTCTCTTCAAAATAAAAATATTTAAATAATCAAATAAAAAAACTAATAATAAAAAATTATAAATAGAAATTATAGTTCATTAACATGCAAAAAGTATAATAAGAATAAATTACATAATTAATTAATAGTTCCTGATAGTCTTACCTTTTTCTTTTTTATCATTTCCTGAGTTACAGGGAGATACATTGTTAGCTTCACTCATGGCTCCAGAATTTCCGCCAAATCTATGATCAATAAATTCTGATAAAACATTTGAAAAATAATTTAAATGAGATATATCGGGTCTTTTTTGCTTTACTAGTTAAAAAGTAACTGTTTTTAATTATTTTCTAAACTTGAATTAAACTAAAATTATCACTTAGTTTTTAAATACTCGATATTCCTTTACTTATTAAAAAGCCTCAGCCACTTTTTTGGTTTTGAATTTAGGAATATAGCTACAACAAATTTATTTTGAAAAATATTATAGATCAGTATAGAGATATTATTATTAAATAATTAAAAGCAGTTAATTTTCAACCAGTATAGAATCATATTCACCAGGGTAAAATCATTAAGTACTGAAATGAATGAATTCCGACATACAAAAATAATATAATGAATTAATGAAAGAATAATCTAATAAGGAAAGTAATAAATAATAACTAACATTGAAAACATATTGTCGCTGTCGAACCAAACCGCCTAAGTATACTTTGGGCGATATTACAGGAGAGAAAAAAAATCATGCAGATTTAGATTCAGAACTATTGAAGAGAAGTATCAACAAACCATACTCTGCCATGTGCCTTCCTTAGTGTATAATTTAACCTGTAGAATGCGTTACCGTTACTAACTCATTTTCATAAAAAGTTTTAGATAGGCGGTATTGTTTTGACAGCGATGATATGTTAGTCTAAATTCAATAATCTTACCTCCGAATGACCTCAGCATGAGCTTTAACTAACTGAGCTAAAAGAAGTGAACAAAGTTTTACACAAACGTGGGCATTGCATAGACCTTCATTTGCTCCTCCCGTAGCAGCCTTTGTTACTTTTGCTTCAAGAGACGCTAAGCTGCCAGACAAAAATTCTGCAGAATTTTCTTTTTTTGATTTTTCCTCCACATTGTTTTCAAGATCTTTGGAGGGACTATTATTTACAACTGACCCGTTACCCTGTTTTTCTTCTTCACCTGGTAAAGAAAAATCAAAGTTATTATTTTATTGCAAATACTTATTTGGCAAAACATCAGAAAATCTTGACAGAAAATAATACTAATATTCACCTGCATTGTGAGTAAAAAGCCTTTGAACCTGATCAGCAACTCTTTGCGCAAGATTAGTCCTACCACGTTCTCTTACTCTTTCAAGTAATCCTTGGAAATGACTCTCATGGAAGAACATAGTACCCATTAATTTATCTAAATACCTAGAACATAAATACATAAAAATAAAATAGAAATCATTTATGCAATAAAAATGTAACATTTAATTTATGGCTAAGTTAAGTACATTCAGGAATATAAATCTGAAAATTTACATTCCAATTCAACATAGCAACTATTAATAGCAATCAATAATTAAAATACTATACATACCTGCAATCTTTGTAGACTTCTAGAAGTTTTCGCATTACATCAGTTGTTTGAAGTGACGGATTCTGGGTGAAAATTTCTTCTAAACGGGACATTGCTATTCGCGCTTTTTCAATATTTGCTACAAGTTTAGGCTTAAGGTTTTCATCACTAGTTTCTTCAACACTTTAAAAGAAAGTCATTAAATGTTAATCCAAGCAACAATAACACAATTTAAACTTATGATTTTTTTTCTTAATTAAAATAATTTTGTACAAAATCTTTTGGGTTTAAATATGTTTCTTTTTTTCCCATCATTTCTCACATGAACAAAAAATTTTTTCTTAAATTAATTATATTAACTTTTAAATACACCTGCCTATAAATTTAGAGTCCAAAGGAAGGTAAGCTTTCCATTAATAAAAGGTCATGAAAATGTGAACAACACCAAAAAGAGATTTACCAATAAAAAATAATCGCTAATTAATTGAGGTGTTGACATGGATAAGGCAATAAGTAAAAACAAATAAATGATTTTTCATGGAATTGGTAGCAATCAATAGGATAAACAGACAAGTAAGTCAAAACTGGGAGTGGTTGTGTCTAAGAACTGTTGCGGTTAAAACTTTCATTTTCAGGTTTTTGCTCCTGCTGGAAAAATTACCTTTTCATTTTTTCATGACTTATTACCTTTTCCAGGTCAACATCTCAATTTCAAAGAGGCAATAACTTACTTATCTTCAGGACAAGTACAACAGTCCTCACTCTCAGTCTGCCAAGAACCATCATCAGATGTTCCATCATCCCATAATTCCCCTTCGTCAGAATCATACTCACCAACTTTATAGAGATCTTGGGGCCAACACATAGAAATGTGACCTTCGACCCACCAAACACGGACCTTTGATAATATAAACCAATATTAATAAAATTATCTTCATTTACAAAAATACTAGGTAAATATCATCAAACAATGCTTATTTACCAAGCCTTCTGGATAATTGTCAAGAACCTGACCAGCCGTACAGACTTCATCTTCTCCTTGAAAGTTCGCAACCCTAATAACAACGGTACCAGGTCGGTACTGAAAATCAGGGTGGTCTTTGAGATCGTAAACACTAACTTCACTTTCCATAAGCAAAGCTGGTCTGTAATATAAAGATTTAATGCATTAATAACTTACAAGGATTAGAAAGTGATTTTATTTTTAACCTTCACCATAATAAAAATTAAACAAACTATGACTACTTCAATAGGTTAATTTAATTTTTACATGAATAATTTAGGAGTTTTTTAAAGTTAGGAGTGTTAGTCTATAGCAAATGGGAGTTATTCTGAAAGCTATGATAGTTTTTGTTTTACAATATATATGAAAAAAAATTATTTTATTTTTTATACTAATTTTATTAATACAGTTGATCCTGTAAATTTCAAGTACCAAGATGATATAACCACAATGTGATCTTAAAATATATGAAGCTAAGGAACCAGCAAGCACAATTATTTGTCAGAGTTAAGATCAGAACACGCAAATTATGAGGTGAAAATTTTTAACTTATAAGGCTGTCTTTTCCAAGCATTCAGCTTGAATTAAAAGTAATTGAACAGCCACAAAATATATATAAAAAAGAATTTTCAAGAACCTAAAGTAAGCGTCACTAAGCAACAGAATAAAAGTTTTCTCATTTTTTAATTTGAAAAGTAACTGAAGAAGTGCAGATATAAATACGTTTAAAATGAGAATTTTTGATAAGCAAATTTTAAGTTTTCTAGGCAACAAAAGCCGCAAATGTATTGTTGAGGTTCAAAATGGGTTACGAAATAAATAAAAAATTATCGATATTTAGTGTATCAATCAGACCACCATAAAGTTAACGTAAATTTATGAGGAATTTATAAGTAAATAAAAATAATTCTAAAACATATTAAATGCTTATTTAATAATTTAATATTTTAGTTTATTCAAATATAACACAATTTTTTTAAGTATAACAGATTTAAATATTATGAACTGAATTAAATATACAAATGGCATTGACGCCCACTATCAGCGTCTCCGCCATATTTCATCCCACTCTACGGGTGGAGGTGCCAGAGAGAGCATTGACTACTCTGCAACGGGATGTCCAGAAGACAGGACCTCCCCAGTTATTATACTGTACCAGTGGAAGCCTGTGTGAAAATATCTTCAAGTTATCAACTCTATGAATGGAAATGGTGTTCTCGAGAGGAATTAGATTATTTATTGACTCAGAAGTTTGACGATAATACATGTAAGTGTTTTATTTGGATCATTGTGCTGTAAAAATCGTGTTGATCTTAAAATTTGTTTTATTTATCCAAAAATTAAAAATAATTGTCATTGAAACCACGGAGATTAAGATTTCATGTTCAATAAAATATCTAAAGATTAATAAATTGTTATGTGTAATAATTAACTTAACATTTTTAATTAACTCTCCATACATAAATTCATAACATTTGGCGCCCAACAATTAACTAATAAGCACCGTATATAAATTCATAACAGTATATAAAAAATGAGAATTTTGGTGAAGCTAAAGAACAACATAATTAAGCAATAGAATAACATAATTAAAAAAAACATAGAAATTATACATCAAATAGATTTCTTCAAAATAAACAAAAACTTTATCTATAGAGACGCATCTAAGAAAAAGAGAAATTTTAAATATATATTAGATGATATTTCAAATCACTATAAATTGTAAAATCAATATCAAGAAATAGCATATTTTATAAAATTCAAATACAGTGAAGGACATAATCCTAAAATATTGTTATAATAAACTTGAATACCATGAGCCACTAAAATTAAAAAATAAATTAATTAAGTAACTTTTAATACAAAAAAACTTACTGAGGATTATCAGAGGAGGTGTAAGTTTTAAACCATTTCACAGTAGCAGTTCGTCCAGCATGATCGACACTTTGAATAACTCCGTAAACTCTCATACAGGTTTCTTCACGATTTTCAATTACGAAATCCCCAGGAAAGAATTCTTGATCATCCAAGTGATGAATTGGGTAAAGTTCAGTTGATGGAATACCAACTTCCACTGAACCATCCTGAATAAAATATAAGTTTTAATAAGTATAATTAAGCAGGCAGTAACTATAAACATAATAACTGAAATAAACATCAGTAAAATAAAAACATAAAAACTTTTAATGTTGATAAAATTACATAAAAATTAAAAAAGTGAAGTTATAATAATTAAGAAAGGCAAGATATAGTAGTAGTTTAGCAATATCTATTGTCTATAAATTGAAAATATCTATATTTTTAATATCTAGTAAGATATAAAGTTTTTTAAGTTGTATATATTAATTGTAATTATACAGATTTATTTATTTGTCATTCTTTTGGAATCGGATGGAATAGAAGTGATTAAATCAGCAGGATTTGAAAGAAAAGAGAGTTTTGGTGTGGTGGATAAAAAGACAGGAATTCCTCAATCGATGGGAATCGGATAATAAAAGAACTACTGAAAGCAGCTAATCAGTGAATCATTGTGTGTAAAGGTTTACATTATACGTAAAATGCATGCATATTCATTATAAGAATAATCTAATATCATATACTTAACAATAAGCTGAAGATTACCTGCCAAACAACATCTGCTACTGACATTGTGCTAACTGTTTCAACAATAACTTTACTTCCAGGAGTAAGAGAAACTGGTCTCAAAGCTTTCTTCTGATTAGCCCGCCTGAGCTTCTTTTTGTGAAGAACCTAAATTATATTAAAAGAACCTGTGGTATAAATATAAGGTAACTGAAACAAATGTCAAGAATGAAAAATAAAAAACCTTAGTAAGGGTACGAATAGGAAGAGAAGGTGTCTTCTTGGAAGATGGATTACTGACAACACTTGTAGCACTGCTACTGGCATTACTGCCTGTTTCAGATTCACAATCTGAACTATCCTTGAGAAATTCTGAAAACATTAAAAAATAAAACCCAATTGTTAATGCTGAAACATCTGTGTATAATATAGAAATCTTAGTGTGAGTCCAGGTGAAATCAGCATTCTATATTTTACTTATAGTATATATTTACTTAGAATCACTTAAAGCTGCTTAAGCTAATCGAACAATGCTTAAGTCGGAGTCCTAAATTTTGCTTATCCAAGTATAATTAGGAAAGGGATTTTAAACTAGTACCTGACACTTCACAGGCTCAGAACCTCCATTTTACATCCCCTCCAAAGGATGGCTTAACCAAGGATTTTTTACTCACTTTAAAAAATCCTAAGGCCACTTGCCGGGCTTTGAATCCATGATCTTAGGCATGGAAGCTTATGCACACCACTAAACTAGAGTATAATTATTAATATATAATTATTATTATATCATATCAAAACAAAGGTATTTGACCACCTCGAGTTAAAACTTTATCAGTACAAATTACGTCTCTAATATCCCATTCCAGGGATAAATTAAACAAAACAAAGGGATAGGGAGTATTTCACCATTCTATTTAGGATTCAGACTGTATTAAATATTTTAGAAAATGAACATTCTTGAATGATTTCTTAATTCATCACAGTGATAGTATTCAGTAATTTCCATGATACGAATAATAATCATAAAAGGAATTATTTTATGTTGGAATGATTGAGATTCCTAATAGTTGTTGGAATTTATTCTATTCTAGGCCCCTTTTTATAGAACAAGAATAAATATTCTTTTCTTTTAAATTTCTTTTTTTGTCTGTGGATGAAGAACTGTTAATAAGATGCAAATTTCAGATTCCAGAAGGTTGAAAAATTGGAAAGTTACACAGATTTTAAAATTTATGAATTAAAAACATAAATAAAATGCAGGATATCAAAACAAATAAAATCTTCAAAACTGTTAAATAAAAACTTCTGATTAAAAAAAAGCATTTCCACATTAATTTACACAAGCAGCATATTTTTTCTTTAGCTGATTTTGCTTTATACTGATTTCATTGGTAATATTAAAACTAAAATAGGTACAATTTGAGATAACAATATCTATTAATATAAACAATTCAACTTACGAATATTTTCTAAATTAGTTATTTCAACATTGTTTATCTCCTTATGGTTCTCAACTTCTTCAAAACCATTTTCATTGTCTTGTAATTTTTCTTCATCCTTCTTTTTATTGTCATCTTTTTTAGTATTAGAAGTAGAATTAACAGTAACTGAAAATGATGGAAACCAATAAAATAAATATAAAACTAATAATAAATAAGTCCGCTATACACAAAAAGTAACTGATAGAATTATAAAATATAGATAAATATAATTTGTGTATAATGAATAAAGATAATGTCCAAATACTTACCTGTCTATAATCTCGAGCCTACACAATTCAAAAGTAAAATAAGTATAAAAATTGCTGATTTATCAGTGCCTTATGAGAATGAATACTCAAATAGCACAAATTCTTTAATTTTGCCATAAAGATTCCGGATATACCCCATTCCACGATATAACATATTATATACACTATACATAATGTATATTATAAAATATAATATACACTATATAACTACTATATTCCATATAACATAATTTTTTCAGATTCCTGGGCATTACATTCTTTGAGTTACAGTAATTACTAAGTAATCCAGTTAGTGAATAGTACTTTTTAAATGAAAATCTGTGCAAGTATGATTTCTGAATTATTCATTGACTTAGATTTGTTGTGGTGGTATATAACATTATCATTCAAATAAGTATCTACAATTGAAAGTTTTCTGGGCATTTAGACATGATTTTTTTTTCAACCACTTAGAGAACAAATTTTAACAAACCCAGTCTTATCACGTATCTACAAAATAAAGTTAACTACCACAAAATAATTCAGTAAGTTGGGCAATGACTCTTTCGAGATAAAGAGGTGATTTCTTTTATAGAAACATTAAATGGGCAAGTCATTATTATTATAACGAATTGATTATTCAAATGTTTCAATAGCAATAACGGCAACTAAGCTGTGATTTGGACAATCCCAGATATTAAAGTCTAAAAAATAAATTTGTACGAAACTAAGAAAGCCTACATCTAGTTACCAGTTCTTTTCCTCTTTAGTCTTAAAGGTGTTGCGTGTTCTTTCAAAATAAGTCGTTTTTGTTCTTTCCTCCATTGCTCTTTTGTTGTAACTTCATCAGTTGGTTTCAAAATATAGACATTACGATCACCTACTTGCAAGGTACAAGGCTCAAAGACATTTAGCAATTTTAATCTGAAAAATTAAAGTTGTAACAATATACATTTTTTAAAAATCTAATACTTGTTCATTATAGGTTAATTCCTATGCTGTCAGTTTTTATGATTTTTTTTTCTCAATAATTACTGGCTGACTGCATACATTTTAGAAGGATAAAATAGTCTGGATGACAGTCAAAGAAAAAACTAATTATTGAAAATCCAAGTCTTTAAGAAAGGCTAAATGAACAAGATAACAAAAAAATTAAAATAAAATAAATAATAATAATAATAATAAAATAAAATTAATAACAATAATAAAATTAACTAAAAGACAATTTCTTGACTTTTATTTATATAGAATAAACGACAGATGTAGAACGTAATACAATTTTACTGAATATTAAGAATAAACCTACCTCTTTATATCTTCCCCTTGAATTAAGACTTTGGGCTGCTCTTTTTCAGTGCCAGCACCATCTTTAGAGTATGCTCGACATTGCCAATGTACAGCCACAGATTCGATTTCAACATCTTCGACAGTAACCTAAAATTGCGATCATCCTTATTATTTAAAAAATATTTTACCTAACAATGTAAGCATTAATAAAAAAATAAATAAATGATCAAATTCAAACTTAAGAAATAAATCTTTAAGATGCAAAATGACTAAATATTTCAAGGAAACATTAAAAAAACTTTATAAAAGACACATAGATACTGAGTTTCAATAAAACCGGCCGTGTTGTTCATAAGTGATGATGAACTAGTCTGACCAGATTAACTTTGATTTCAGTAGTATTGTTGACAAATGAGACAAGAGTCTAAACTGAGGAGTGTAAAGCTACCGATGCATTTTAACTTTTAAACAAAGCCTGTAACACTACAACCACTGAAGTATGAAGAGCCAGATTTCTCCCCTTATTTTGGGTACCCATTTCATAGAGGCTGGACGAAAACCAGGAGGGTCCTAGATCCCATAGAATCCATCCTTGGCTGCTAACAGATTAAATAAAAATCTGTCAAGCAGTAGGATTTGAACTCAGGACCTTCGGCACAGCGCTCTACCACTGAGCCACTCTGCTCTCCGCATTTGTAACATAACCTGCTTAATTAAAACATTGTGTTGATATGCAAGAATGTAAGACCATTCTACTATAAATACCTGTATAAGCTAGCAGGCAAGGTGAGATGGGAAATAAAATAAGGGGAAACCAGGAACTTTTTGAAGACTGGCATTTTCTTAAGTCAATCATGCTAAAACTATTGCTTAGCGAGAGCTAATTAAGCTGGAGGAAAATATCCCACAGACAGGTAACAGATGGTCTAGAAGTTGAAATACAGTATGAAAAACTTATGTGATTACTACATTTAAAGTGATTTTTTTTTTAGACATTTTTAGAAGTAGATGGTGACCGAACAAAAACACTCCTTTCAATTATTATAAATCAATTCTCAACAATTAAATTAATACAACTAACACTCATAAAAAAATAATTATTTCAAATATAATTTTGAGAATCACCTTGATAACTCTCTTCATCTTAGACTTCAGAGCTTTGAGATCTTTGCTGGGTTGGGTCCATTCAGCTATTTCTTCAAGAACGCTTAGCGGACCCCACAAAACTTGGCCAGGATAGTATTCACCTCTAAATTCTGAATCCTAAATAATTTGCAATAATTAATAAATTATTAACAAAATAATACAATAACTTTTGGGAGTTATTCATATTTTTATTTGAATTGAAATAAAATGCCATCAAATCCAAAGAATATATTAAAAACCATGGTGAATAAGTCAAATTTTCTCCAAAATGAGTTTCTTCTACTAAGGGAAGTGGAATCGTGTGTGTTATTTTCATATTGAATAAGGGACTGTAAGGCATTCACTTGAAAAGAAGTTGTTGCTTACATTACAACTCTACTTAAAGCCAAATACTACGAGAATGACACAATTCAGCTTCCCTCGATATAGTTATCTCTCTCAGGAGATAATTCTATTTAGCCACTAATTCACCGGGGATGTAGATATAAAATGCCAGCCAAATAAGTTTTTTTATGCAGATCATCATGGTGAAGATAAAAAATATCAATGACGATAATAATAATTTTGCCGTATTTAAGCTTTTAATGCTGGTATTTATTTCATGAATATCACAAGTTTTCAACAAATAATTATTTATTTATTTATATATATATATATATATATATATATATATATATATTTATTTATTTATATATATTATATATATATCATATATAGATAGCCATATATTGTATGACTACAGTTGAATTTTAACTAATCCTTATGGGATATTGCTGCTCAAGAGAAAAAAAAAAAGAAGGAAAATATCAATAAGCTGTCTTACTAAGGTATATTGTTTTTGAAAAAAAGAAAAAAAACATTAGCAAAAATGAAATAGATACAAAGGATAATAAAAATTATATACCTAGGTATAAATAACAAAATTATCCTATAAGGACAAATGATTCAAAATTTACTAAACATTTATATTTGTTTTGGTATTAATTTTAAAGTTTAATTATTTGAACCAGTTGAAATATCAGATAAATCAGAGACGAATACTTAATAATCAAAATGGATCTACTTCTGTCGCCATCCAGTCAACCACAAAAAAAAACTTAAATTCTATTAAATTTAAATGATTCTTATATTTAGATAAAAATGATGAAAGAAGTTGATATTATAAAAAACAAAAAAAAAACTCTAAATATAAAAACTTTTTTTCATCAATGTATATCAATAAAACACTGGTGAATTAGAATATGGACATTAACATACTTGAGATTATTGAATTTTAAACGCAAATGTTTTGATCTGCATCATTACAACTATTGGCAGGCATACTCGCCAATAATGATAATAACACAACAACAAAAAACAAAGGACAGATCTCACTAGTTTACTAAAATCTTACAGAGAACGAAAACACGACTTAAGTCATATCTTATGATCAGTGCTTCACCGGTATTATGTACGATACTATACTTGATACTAAATTGCTCGGTAGGAACCGAACGAGAATCTAACTGAACAGAGCCGAATATAATGAGTGAGCTTAACCTGGACAATGGTCTAGTCAGGTTATATCATCCAGCAATGCTGAGAAAAAAAAATTAAATAATGCTTAGCAAACCCGAAGGCTCAACGCCTATACCACCAGTCTCTGCTTACAAACTTCTGTCCACAGACCACTACCAAAACCCAAATCCGCCAGATCACTCTCAACACAACCTTCCCGCCTATGCCTCAGTCGGCAAAATACTTAGTAACTCATTAGGAATTTGTTTGTTACTAAGCCGAGCAACTTTACAATCCCAACCTTTGTGACGCTATGACTCGAATAATATTAACCGGATGCATGCTTCACAACTCCCCATTGTGTAATCTCCTAAATTCTCCAATGGTCTCATCCGTTTTTGGACCGATCATGACAATTAATGGTACTTTTTAAACTAAAAAATAATGTGATTAGGGCGTTCTAACCTACGTCATATCCCTCCAGCAAGTTTGGAGGCCCCTCCCATAGTAGTAGGTCAGCGAGTCCATCAGGCTTAGTGAGGAGAAATTTCCACCGACCATCCCCACATCTGCCACCAGTGGGAGCCAAACAGTAATGAAATTCATGCGAGAACTCACTAACAATAAGCACAAAAATTAAAGCCAACTCCATAATAAACGGAAGCACGTAAAAACAACCTCATAATCAAAATTTGAATTTTAAGCCTCATCGGAATAACTCATAAACATCAGCAAAGATCTAAAATCCAAGTTTGATGAAACAATTTTTCTTCTTATTTTTTGAGATATTAATCAAACGGACAGATGTATTTCGGAATATATTACAGCAACAGGCTTATTTTATTCCGGTGCATAGGATGCTATATACTAGCACAAAATGAATTTTTCTTTAAACACTGTGCTCTTTGATACTTCATCACAACAATAGCTTGGTTAAAAAACAGGAATATTTGCTGATCAAGAATGACAAAAATATATTTTTTGTCTTGATTAAATGTTCCAATAATACCTTTACCAATTGATGAAGTATTTTGGGGGCTATGAAATAATAAGGAATGATCATTTATTGACCAACAATTAACTATTATAAAAGAAGGCGATCCAGCCAACAATATGTGTTTGAATTATAATATATAGATAAGAGTAATTTAACAAATAATTCAAGTTTGATGACTTTTATGAAAGAATCAGTAGTCAAAATTCAATTATTCCAGAGAATCACAATAATCATTCTACGGTATTCAACACATGAAATATAGATAAAAATGCAAAATGAAGTTGAAAAACTAACTGCCTTTATTAAAGTTAAATATAATACAAAAAGTCAAAATTAAAACTAAAGAGAATATCAAGAAAACATAATAACAATTAACATTACCTCTTAAATTCTGTAGAATGTGATAAAAAGTCATTTAATAATGAAACTATTACAATATAAAGTTTATTCAGTATGTAGGTAATGTTCAGATTCATTAGGGAAGGTAATGTTTTCTCAATAAGGTTTTAAGTTTTCTAGCAAGAAATGGATATTAAATAGGATCCTATTAGTTTACAGACATATCTGGCATAAATATCAAAATGATATATGACAGGTATCAAAGAGCAAACAATGTAACAATCACAACTTATAAATGTACTATGTTACCAACATATAAATGTTAGAACTATTAAAAATGCCTTGGTTCATCAACAAAATTAGAATACAATACTATCATTAACTAGGTTATAAAATAAAAAACACTTTTTTCTAGAAAAGATAAATGTGTGCAATCAAACTTATATCTACTACTTACTAGTACATGACATGTAATAACATGCTTGGTGGATTACTTACTGGATCAATCTTTTCATAAAAGGTATCAAAATCTGTAGATTCTGGATCAGTTACAACACAACGAGAATTGTCTGGTAAACTTAAGTGAAGTTTGGAGTGCACTAATTTAATACCACCAACCCAGGAATCTAGACACACAGCAATATCTGGTGCAAGGGCCTGTAGAAAATGATTTTTTAATAGAACCAAATTAAACCATACAATAGCACTATCACAAACAGTACATTATACCTCTATGGGGATTAGATCTTTACTTTTCACATTATTTATAATATGTTTCGTTCCAACTATTTGAATAGAAGCAGAAACCTCCATATGCCTACAATAACCCCTTTGAGTATCCTTTCCTTTGATCATTCTTCGAACAACATCACCAGGCATCAAAGATCTATCAGCTAAGCCAACCTATGAAATAGGATTACCATTAAAAACCAAAAATGTTTTTCTAGTTCAGAGGATAGTTTCATTAGGCAAAAGAAGTATTTAATAGAAGTAACACAGTTGAATTCCAAGTCACCTTAATAATAATAATTGACAAACCTATTACAGTGCATAATGTCATAGACTGACAGGTCAGAGGGAAACTGATATAACATTGAACAATTACACAGCTAGAAAGGATAGTTTAAAGAATATAATTCAAAATGTTCTAACAAGTTCAAACTCAAATATGAATTACTTTTCGCTCTGAAACAACTTCTTCTGCTCCTGTAGGGTGCCAGGCAACCCTTATATGTCCCTTTTTCATTTTTCCATTTTCATCATTATCTGAATTCTCATCACTACTAACTAATTCTGAATTCTGTAGAACCATTCCAAATTCTATGTGACCTTTTTTATTAACTCTATAAACTTCATCTTCGTAAAAGTATTGGTGTTCAGCAGCCATGTTGATAATCAAACGGAAAATGTTGAATACTAGGTATCAATCCTTCAGGTTCTAGCAGTGTAGTCCCATCTGTTCTTTTTTTTACTGCATTTTTATCTGAAGCAAAGAACGAATTTGGAGAGATAAAAAAATTTAAATGTAACTGACTCTATAATTAAAAATGAGCACGGTTTCAGATGATTAAAAAGTAAGGAAAAGTGATCAAGGTTTGTCAATAACTCTTAGGGATTAAATTCTTGTTAAAATAATTACCAATTTAACCTGTAACGTCAATTTTGTTATTATAAATTTAATGTGATGTTATTTTTAATTTTGATATTTTAATCATTACAATTCTTTATATACATGTGATGAATGAAAACTAAAATGAACGAATGTATGAAAATGTCTTCATATTTCTTATTACTTTGTTTAAAATAACCTTCTGTATTCGTATTCCATAGTAGATCAGTAATTTTATGAAAGATAAGATTAGGTGTTTTGGTCAATTATTATCGAACGTTCAAATTGCAAAATTTTCAATCCGTAACACGTAAAAATACACTTTATCTCTGTTAAAAGAATGAGAATACATTGTAAAAAAAAAATAACGGTATTTATCACTAGTTAATCTTCGTACTACTATTTTATAAATTAATGGATGTTGATTTAGGTAGAATCAATTAACTATCGACGTAGTCATATTATAGATATGATACCGGACTTAAACAGTGCTTATGCCTCTTATCTACCTCCAGAACAAAACGAGGAAAACATTTTAACCGAACTGGTTGAGCCAAAAATCGTTGCTACCTGAAAATCATGGCCTGCAGACCTAGGATCTATCGGGCTCCTTTGAAAGATACTGGTACTGCCAATGCTAAAGGTGGTGAAAATGAACCTGATGAAAAAAAAAAAATGCAATCCAAATGGAAGAAAGCCAGGCCAATTAATCCCGCACAATAGGAAAAAATCTATGCTAAATGACAGAATTTTATGTCATTTAGGTGTTTTACAATTTCTCCCGAAACTCATCGTCACTGATTCTTTTCTCTACATGTGGTCCTAATTATACTCAGACCGAGGATGCAAAATGTTTATTAGGTCAAATTCCATTTCCCTAGCTTGATTCTGTATTCTTCCGACATTAGAAGTTGTTTTTCCTTAGGGTGACCGACTACCTCAAGCAGAGTCGAGCGTAGGTTATTAGGCTTCCAAACCCTTGATTCGGTTTCGGAAGCTAACTAAGCAACGCACATCTCCGCTTTTGGTGACCGATCACCCTTAAAGGCTCTCTTAGTCGGTCCGACAAGTATTGGAATATTATCCGATTCGCTTTGTTTTATGCAGAAATCATTCTATTCATAGTTACCGATAATTAAGAGTCAGATCCTATGTTTTCTTCAGCCCAAAGCTACATCGATAAATCGGGTGTAGAATTGGACCATGTGAAAATGTCTGCTTGTTGTTGTTTGTTCATTAACGTCACTTTATGCTGCTATGGCTAATCGGACGATGCTACAGTGGGAGCTCTAAATTTTGCCTATCCAGGTTTAATTAGGATAGGGATTTTTAACAAGTACCTTACTTCGTAAAGGCTCGGGACCCCCTTTTAACGTCCCTTCCAAAGGACGGCGTAACTAAGGATTTTTCACTCCCTTAAAAAATCCTATGGCCACCTGCCGGGCTACGAACCCGCGATATTGGGTTTAGTAGTTTGTTTCGCTAACCACTAGATCACAGGGGACCTTAAAATGTCTGCTTAAATTGAATTTTTCATTTCACTTTGAAATCTGTTATTTTGAATTGATTGAAGTCAATGTTTACTTTGCTTAGGGGGAACCGAATTGAAAGCCACGTTAAAACAAACAATGTTATCACAGAAGAATCCTTTGGTATTATAGTGTAACTCTGGGTGAGTTAATCTTATTACTTAGTTGAAGAATGAAGATGTTCAGACCAGGAGGCGGAAGCATCAAACAGTAGGAATGATCTGCCTAAAGACTGAAAAAGAGGAAGATTTTTTTATATCAAGCTATTTAAGCCTAACTTTTGCCTGCTATGGGATGTCAACAATTTCCATATTGCAGTGGATAGGCAGAAGCCAAGCCATGATACAGGAATTGATGGTATAAATGCGTTGAACCTAACTTAAGGTGTCCTTCTTGACCATCCATGATAAAGATACTCGATTAGAAACAGAGGTACCGATGATTCTCTGCTAAGAGTCTACAAAGATGTTCAGAAGAGAGCAAATATAACACCTTGCTTGGATTACCTGGTTGCTATGGACTAGGACAATACACACACACACACACACACACACATATATATATATATATATATATATACACAATATATATTGTCTGAATATCTTGATTCCAGCTCAGCTGGAGAATTTCAGATTTCAAAAAGTGATTGGATATTATGTGGAAGAGTATGCTTGAAAACTTGAGCTGAGTAGGTTCTTCTGGATTATTATTTTTTGTTTATTTACAGCATTACACTGCCCCTTGACATGCTGACGGTTTTGGCAGCATTATGAATGCTGTCAATTTTCTCTTACTATCTAAGCCCGAAGATTTGGATCCTTCTAATACTCAAGGACAGTATGCATTGTATCTGCAATCATCTTCTTCTGTGCCAATGTGGGCCAGGACCAACTTTAAACGTTAAATTTCAGTGTGATTGATTCCCAGCAATAGGAGCCTTAATGTCTAATAAACGGTGCAAGTAGTGACCACATGCTTTCAAGTTTCCAGAAAAATATATGCTGTCCATAGAGGGCCTACATTCATGTCGAGACTGTGAAGCTTGTTTCAAAATACTCAATGCCTTATAAGAAATTGGGAAACTCAACATTCTGAGAGGACCCAATTTACTTTTACCACCTATTAAACATATTCCTCACTTCCTTAGAGTGTGGGGTTTCAAGGTAACCACGTGCTTTCATTGGCTCCATTACTGGATTGTGCTATCAAGGATTATTAACTTTCATCTGTTAATTGTTCTTAAATAAGTTGATTTTAATCTTCACCAAAACATTTTCAGGAAGTCATGCAGAGCCTTTCCTCCAACATACTTTATCACTTGGAAAATTAATGATTATACAGGTAATATTTGTTAAATAATTCTATTCATTTAAAATTATCCTGTTTAAAAGATAGTCAGAAAATACAGTGAGATAAAAATTAAATATGTTTTCATGGAGTCAGTTATTTAATATAGAACTATTTCATGTTTGGTGGTGTTCCATTTCATGATAAGCAATATAAACTTAATTTTTTTTTTTTTTATTGCACCTTTGTATTTTGGCAACACACTTGTTATACTGAATATACTAATCAACATCGTGATTTTTTATGTATTTTGTTTGTTTAAATATTGTAAGAAGAAGGAACATTTGTTAAAACTTTAAAGAAATTTGATTAAGAAAATAAAAATATCACCTATTTGTTCATTCAGATGAAAATAAAAAACAACATTGAATATAAATTTCCCTCAGAAGCCTCAAAAGCAATACAACTCATAGTAACTTGGAATCCATATTTTGGGCTTAGGGAATCAATGAAGCAGATGTATAATTTACAAGTTAGACTGCAACAATTTATTAATAAAAGCCCCATAGAATCTATTTTGAAATTTTTGAAAAAGAAAAAAAAAGAATATACAAACATAAATATCAAAAAATATATATCAAAGGGAAGCCATATCAAACACTTTCTAAAGAGTCATCATTAGTAATATAAATAAATAATTATCCACATAATTTCAATTACATCGTAAAATATTTAAAAATGTGAGTTTATAAACATTTTCCCATAAAATGCACAACAAATTTAAATTAAATAATGAATGATTATTTTACTATTCTAGATATTTATCATTACAGAAATAATTTTTTTAATTTTTTCATTAAATGAAGAAATGAGAAAGAGAATGTAAAAATAGTAGACTAGATGACACACAACAGATGAAATTCACCAGAGAACTCTATTCTGAAGACGTTCAGTTTTGTGTAGAAACTAGTTATTAATAATAGATTTTTGTTTACTTTCTCATAATTATTGTTTATTATTTCAAACTGCAAACATCAGATTACATGATAGTTACAATAAATTCTAAATTCAAACATCTCCCCTAAAAAACCAACAGTTTATGTATATTTTAATGGCCTTTCTTGCCTTAAAAAGGAATAATTCAGGCTATGCTTAGTTCATAATTCAGCATATATAAAAAATGAAGCCAAATTGTAATCACAGAAATACATTGTGATGTGAGCTGTAAAAACATAACATTTAACAGTTTGGATATTGGAAGATAGGGATACAAAACATTAAAAAAAAAGGCAAATAGTTGTTTACAAAAATCTAATTTAACAGTAATTATTACAAACTTTACTCAAACAACTGTTTGGTTTCTATACACTTAGACATCAAAGATTGATGCAGACTTATCATTAAGAACATGTAAAACTGAAGTAATCAATAAAATAAATATCTTTGGTTACTATCTGAACAGTAAACTATAAAATCATCAACAGTGCAATCTGATTCTATAGTTGAACTACAAAAACATTGAAGACAGACAAATAACTAAACTACAAATACAAACTATTTATATTTAATTGTTATTTAAGAAACAGTTTACAATATTTTATTTATTATTGAGCTAAAAGAGATCTGCTTAATGCACTAATATTGAACATATTTTTTAATCTTGATAATTTACAATTTACTGTCAAGTAATTGTCCAGGATTTTGCAGCGCTCTTTTTCTTTGTTCAACAGCATGTAACAGTTTCCTCCTGGGACCCATCGGAAAACCTAATAAAATATTCCAATATTAATTTAAATTAAAATAAATCAAATAGATACATTTGTAATTAGAGTTATTAACTAACTGTGGGTGAAGCTCAAGGCATTACTTACGCAGCGTAATATAATTTCTACAAATTTTAGTAGGGTTATAATTATTAGTACATCACTCTAAAGACAGACCAAGGTTTAGAACTACTAACGACACTATAATTAATTATTTCCTCATTATTCTTTGGTAAGGAACCTTAAAACAACAATTTTGTTATTTTTTATTATTACACTTTAGCTTATTTTTTCTGCATTACATAAACTTATAGAAGAAAGTTTTGTGTGTTCTACATTACCTGAAGGAACTTTCTATCAAAAATGAACATTCTATTTTCACATTGATTTACAAATTTATAGTAAAAACTAATTGCACCATTATTCTGACCTCCATTTCAACACGGACAAGTAAACTTTCTCTTTAATTTTCGAAGGAAAAAAAACACATTTTATAAAATTGGAGCTTGCATTAAATGTAGCTTTAGAATACCAATCACCACTTTTTGCAATTTTCAATACCAATCACCAAAATTTGAAATTTTTTCCTCTTCATATTGAAATTTTCGTTTATTTTCAATTTTGAAAGAATGGTCTCAATTATGCATGATATATTGTAAAATTGTAGTTGTTTAAAAGTAATTCTCTTGAAATGTAAGCACCACATTTCAATGCTCCAACATGGAATCCTCAATGCTCAATGTATAAAGAAATAAAATATATAAATAATAATAATATAAAAAGTATATAAAATGTATAAATAAATGCTTAAGTAGTGTAGCTTTTAAAACAAATCTCTCAGGTTATAATGAGGGAGCTCAGTAATAGCTAAGTTTCATATGCATGAAAATTAATGAAATAATACTTATGAAACTAAATGAAATAATACTTATTTCAATTCAGCAACAGCTGAAGAATGTATAGAGAAACTATTGTAGTATGTAAATATATTTTTTAATTTAATAAAAACTATAAAATTATGCATTATACTTTCAATATGATAAAGATATTTCGATAAAAACTAATAGTTTGACTTACCAAGCTGCATGAGATCCAAATCTGTCAACATTAATACAGCCTCAAGATCAATTTTTTGGGCAAGAAGTCTTGGAGTATATTCTTCAACACCAGCCGAAACTAAAAACCTTTCCAAAGGGCTCCACTGGCCATTCGAGACAACATTTTCTTCTTAAAATAAATATAAAGCAAAATATTAATATTGCATAACAGGAATTTATTAGATCTATTAAAATTTTTATAAATAAATAGATTAAATATAAAATTAAATTGTACCCATGGATTGTGTCCATACATCTGAAATGGTATTTATTTTTGCAGTTATAAAGACCAGAGAAAATATTGTTTTGCTATTGATAATTGAGAATGAAAATTATAGTACAAATTCCAATTATAATGAGCAGAGAAAATGTTTCGTTTAACGCCACTTTATACTGCTATGACTATATGGGCGATGCTACAGTGGGAGTCCTAAATTTTTCCTATTCAAGTTCAATTAGGATATAGATTGGTTTAATTACAAATTTATTATATTAATCTCTAGTTATTTTTAATAATAATAATAAAATAATACCTTACCGTCACTTGTAGTAATATCATCATGCCAGACCGCTTGGTGCCTACTCCTGTTAGCTAGGCTGCCAGCACTTCCTATGCTAGTTTCGCTACTTGCTTCTTCATCACCCTCTTTTTCAACTATGGCATCAGGAACTCCAGATAAAGTACCAGCTAAATTTGTCCTATATAAAAAAAAAAAACAGATCATCAATGATTATATATCCAAGGGTTTTAAACAATCATGAAATACTGCAGTGGGAGTTTAAAACGTAAAAGAGGTTAAATGTAAAGATTTCACATAAATCTGGCAAAATAAATATAAGTTGGTGTAAAATATAAGAGATCTCTGTTTATCTCTGTTCGCACCATTCTCTTCTCCATACGCATACAATCTACTAATAATTATTCTGGATAAATATTTTAACATTTAAATGCATTTTCATAGTTCACCCATTGCCACTTGTACCCTCCTCACCCCTTGGCTTCTCACCAATAATGTTAATATTTTCTGTTTCGTTTACACATTTCACCAATTTGTTTTTGGATACAATCTAGAACATCTAGATGAAATTATTCTCTTAGAAATTCAAAAGCTCTACGAAATCATCATTAAAACTCATGGAGTGCTATCAATGGGTAGTTTCTCCACAAGTGTTTTTTTTTTTTCATGTCCTTTGTTCATACAGCAGATTTACTTGATGTAATATTATTAAAGTTGTAAATATCAATAAATAATTCTAAAAAAAAACCTCATGTTTTAAATTAAAAAAATTTAACTGCCCAGAAATTTGCCAGTAAAAGTTTTAATGCAGAATGAAAAAAATAAGGTTTATTGAGTAAAAGTATTCGCTATTCTTATAATAAAGATATCACTCTACTCTAATAAAGATATAATTACTGAAATGAAAGAACTTTTTTTTCCATAAGAAAAAATAAGTTTTATTTTTGATAATGTATACTCAGGTACTAAATTAGTGTCGTAATATGTTCTATTTCATATTTTTTCTATAAAGTTGTACCGTTAATTAGTTCTACGAGGATTAAAAATGCCAAGATTTTTTTGTTTTTATCAAAAATCATTGACTGCATCAGCACTTAAATTTCCAATTAATGCAGTAAAAGTTGTTTTCATTTACATGCTCAGTGAGCATTATTGACGATCTGCATCTCTTATCTTCTCCTAGATGAGTTTAAGGACTCACAGTCCATTGATGATCACATACTTAAGAAAGTAATAAATTACATAAACTACTTACTATTTTCCACCTAATGCTTCAAGCAGAATATTTTGAAGCAGACCATTGAAATGATCCAGACATGAAATGTTATCTTGATTGAGATATTTATGGCACACATTACATACCTAAACCACTTTTATGGAATGTGGTATTAAAAAGCTATTAAAAAAAAGCTCATAATTAATAAATAAACATTATCTTCAAGTTGTAAGCTAAAGAAAACATTAGAATGTTAGGTTGATTAAAATGAAATAATTAATCAATTTTGCCAAATGAAAAGGACAAATACATTCATAATATTAAATGTTTTACCGCTGCCTGAAAGCAACACTGCCAAATCCAGGTCTGTCAAATATACTTGACTGCACTTGAGATTGAATGTGATTGTGAAACACATCAGAGATCTTTCCTCTTTTACCTATAAAAAAAAAATGATATAAAAATAGATTATATACTATTAAAAATATAATGGCTATTAAAGATAATAATACCAGTACTTACCATTGTTTGTGTTTTCAAAGCTATTAACATATATAATTTGGGCATCTTTCCTTTGTCCAATCGTTGACTTCATGTTGTTATCATGCTACAAGAAAATAAGTATATGATTTAAGTAGCCTTATAACAGCTAACATACTAATACTTGAATTGTGCTGGATCTTAAAATTCAAACAATGGCTTTTTCAAAGAATAAAATGAAAGAAAACACAATTATTTTGGCCAACAAATTTATTATTTAATATTCATACTAGTACAAGTGACAGGATGGATTAAGATCAGTTAAGAAAGTGATTATATTACATGCTCTTGTCTAAAGCTTTAAATAGGAGCTGCTCTGAGATAATGACAATATTAAATAATATTGTGGCGGGATCATTATGACTTACATTAAACACATCAACACAGTTTAGCAAATCTAATTTGTCCTACCAGGGTCGAGACATTGTGTGAGTAAGTAAGAAGAAATGCAGATATTTTATTATGGAGTGTTTGAACAGATATTAAATTCTATTAGGTAAAGACAGTGGTACACACAGTTACTATTTTTAATAACTTTTCCTAATTGGCCAAATACATCCATAAATATTTTGTCAAATATAATAAACAGCTATCATTTTTAACAATTTTAAATAAAGCAGTAGCGATTGGAAATTTAGAACGGCACATTACTTTGATTCTTATTGGATCAAGCTATTGCATTTTATGTTGATATACATACTGTAAGTTAAGTCTTTAAAATAAGAGATATTTATATTTTAGGATATAGAGATATCTTTTTATGTTTTACTATTAGAACCGTACTCTTCTATGTCCTAATTTTCTTATTTTTGAAATCAAACAGTGATTAAAATTAATAACATGCAGTGCCAGCACATATATTTTAGACAAAATAAGTTTAACTTATTTTATTTGTGCCAATGTTTAGGCCACCAGTGCAGAGGTATGTAGTTTCCAACTTAAGTGCCTTTGATAATTTTGAAATCATTTTTGTATATTTTATAACACATTTCATAAATGGCATAATCTTTCTTTCCCTGTTGTTATTTTCTAAATTTTCATCAACTATTTCATTTTATATTAACAATTTTTTTCTGTATATTTCATTATTTAATCATTTTAGTCACTTTTAATTATTAACATATTTTACTGCTCTCTGAGGCCTGTCATCATGCCAGATGGCCTAATATTTATTTCTTATAGTTTTAAATCTTTTACATCTTAGTTATTTACAATGAATATAATCAGAAGTTTTGAAACCAATTTAAGCATTGGCACCTCGAAATATTGCTGGCCTATATGTTAAAGTTTTGAATAAATTTAAATTAAAGTATCATTGCTCTAATGATTTCCATTATATGGTAGTGCAAGATGGAAATAAAAAATATGGATATGCATCAAATTTAATTTACACAATGAATATAATACTATTACTTTTTCATCTGGACTCCTGAGTTTTTTTTCTAAAATCTTTTTAACACCAGAAGCAGGTTTCTTTGATATTGTGCCTCCAACTATTTCAGTAAAAGTAGGACCCTTTACTTCAACAATTGTCTTCTTAATAGTACTGAAATATAAACATTTCATGATGTAATGTGTATTAAAAATAGATAGATCATTAGAATAAAAGAACTAATTTCCATTTAAGGGCACTGTGACTATTTTCGAACAAAAAATTTATGTATTAGGTAAGTTCCAGGTTCAAGATAGGCTGTGACATAATTTCTTTTTTTTTATGAATTTATTGGAGACACGAGAATTTATACACTTGTTTATAATATATGACAGTGAACTATCAATCTGCAGTTTTAAGAACTTATAAACTAAATCCATAAAATGACATTACTAACTTGAGTGGTAATGTTGAAATTGGCATATCTGTATCAATTTTGGTTCCGATTTCTTTCTCAACTTTTTTTATCCTTTTTTCTTCTTTATCTCTTTCTTTCTTCATCTTTTCTTCATACTTTTTTCTCCTCCTTTCTGCATCCTTCAAAGCTTTTTCTTTTTTGCTTTTCACCTCTTTTCTGGAAAAATATATTATTGGATATTTAAATAATAATTTCAAAAACAATAATAATTGTATTAAACTATTCTGAAATGAAAATAAATTACTTAAAAGTTTATAAGTTTACTAATTTAGTGACTTGAATTTGATTTTGCTTATTCTTTTGTTGAAATAATTATTAAAATCACCAAAATTCTGATGTCTCTTATAATTTAAATTAATCTGAAGGAAAGAGGTCATGAATGTCAATTAAAGCTAAATATAATGCTAGCAGCAATTAGTGATTATTATGTCTATAATGGTTTAGGGAAGTAGTGACCCCAATGCTACGACCATAGGGTCACTAACAGCTCCTGATCCTCCAGGTAGTGGGTTGAAAGGAAGGGCCAGCTATCCCACCCTCAGAAAACATGTATTGCTGTGGAACATCAAGGAATTAGCTTATATAATGTTAGTTCGTTATCATTGAAAGTGATATGGGTTGAGGCAATCCAAGTATATGGTACATTACAGGGATCCAAGAGATGGTATGGACAGGATCAGGCATAATAGAGATGAGATGTCACACCATTTACTTACTACAATTGTTACAAAAATATACATATTTTTGGGAAAGTCTATGTTGTTGGTGGCAGGATGAGACAACTAGTAATTGATTTGAAAGGTGTTAACCTCCGAAACTATAACCTACAAATTAAAAGCAGATTCCGAAACTATTCCATAGTTTCATGTCATACACCAACAGAGGTGGCAGAAGACGATATAAAGGAAACTTTCTATATCAACCTTGAAAGTGCCATCAAGGAGTGTCCTCATCATGAAATAAAAATAATTTTAGAAAACCTCAATGCACAGGTCAGAAGAGATCAAATACTATGACCCTTGGTTGGTAGACATAGCTTGCAAGATATGCCTAATGATGAAAGAAATAGGTTGGTGAACTTTGCAGCGAACTTAGGATAGATTTAGTTAATTGAACATTTCATATGTTTTGTTATCAAAGATGCTAATTGTAAAACTCACCATCCATTTAAGAATCATGTGTTCATTAATCAATTTATATTTACATCTTTATTTGGTTTAGATTGGAAGAGGGGAGAGCATAGTATTTCTTTTTTCTTACTCCACCAAAACATCTGCACATACTGGTGCCTTCATAAATCTTTTGGGTTACCTAATACAGTTAATGAAGGGAAGGAAATAAGGGAGTTTAGAATTAGGAAAAAATTGGAGGTTTATAGATGGATTAGAAATTTGTCCAATGATAAGATTACAAAAGGAAATCTTAAAGAATTTGCCAAATACAGTGGCACATTTGGTGGAGATAAACTATGAAAATATTTCCTTAAAAAAATAGAAATAAACGTAGAGTGTAAAAACATAACATTGTAAGTGTTGATGTATAGATAGAAAAACGTACTTGTTAGATAGTATTTGGCTGGTAGCAGATTTGTCCAAGAAATCGATGACTTCTGGGTTCGTAGCGACCTGCAGGGGTGTATGGAGGTCATGGTCAAGCGCGAAGAGATTAGCATCGAAGCCGACCAAAAAAGATACGCAATTAAGATGGCCTCGAGCGGCAGCCAAGTGAAGAGCTGTCTGCCCGAAGTGGTAGTTAGCTTTTTCAATGTCTCCCCTGAAAAAACAAAACAAAATTAAATAAGTACGATGTAATTACCATACAGTGGAAATCACTAATGAAATAGGCTTTATTTGGTAAATAGCCACCAGAACATCAAATTTCAATGCAATCAGATGGACAAGAGAACCAAACAATTTTAGTAAGACGATAAAAGATAAGCGATAAGGTGTAAGGAAAAAATTGCGACGGTATTGGTTCATAGAAAATATGAGAAGAAAAAAAAACACTTTACCTTAAGATAATGGATAATGGCAATGGAATATTTCCAGATGAACTTTAACTAAATAAATGAAAATAATTAGCTAATTATCATATTTTCTTCCCATCACATTCACAGCTCGAAATATCCAAGATACAAATCGCTGAGGAGACCAAGTGGTTTCGAAAGATATATCACTAGCGATATGTTGAGCGATCGCGCGAATTTGAACCTTTTTTCTTGTCTCCCTTTTGATTTCATATGCGTTTCGCGTACCATATGTCGCTTGCGAGATATCGCTGGTCTTATATGATGTTAATGCAGAAGGTCGCATTGTTATATCAGTTTAATGGCCGTAGTACAAGTGTCTTCATAAATCTCCTAGGTTACTTATTAGAGGGAGGAAATAATGAATATTAGAATTAGGGGGAAATGAGGGTTTTATAGGTAGTTAAAGGATTAAGAAATGAATATATATTCTTTAAGAGGGTCCTGATTCGCAGACTTCGCCTTTGCAAATTCTAATTTACTCGCAACGAATTAGACTTTGCTGTGCATTTTCAGTTACTTTGATAGTACCGGTTATTGTAGGATTAAAATAAAATAGTTACATTATTTCTAAGGCAATAAGACGTATCTTTGTTAATAAAATAGTCCAATTTCCATTAATGTTTTGTTGTTTTTTGGTTGTATGGTACAAGGTTTTTGTTTTGTATGGAACTTAATTATTTATCAATTCAGTATACAATACTTTATTAATTAAGTCAATAATTTAAATTAATAAACTAATTTCATTACATGCATCAATAAATATACTTGTTTTTGGTGTCACATGTGGTCTAGTGGTTAGCATAACAACTAACTATTCCCATGATCGCGGATTCGTAGCTCGAAATGTGCCCTTAGGTTTTTCAAAGGGAGTAAAAAATCCTTAGTTACGTTGTCATTAGTTGTTTGTTAGTTAAGCTGTGTGTTAATGAACCATGTGTTATTTTCTTAATGTACAAAACTTTCATTAAAGGTTTGTAAAATGATCCTTTTTTTTTCTTTTTCTTGTGTTTATTAAACATTATTTAAATTTATAGAGAGCTGAAAGGTACCACTGGTTGAATATTCCACCATTAAATGGGGAAAGTCTAAGCATAGGCAAGATGAGCTAGGACGTTCTAAGGTCCTGTGAAGATGATGAGCGCAGAGTGGAAGGGAGAGCGTGAACAATCACGTGACGGTAGATGAGTGCTGTACCGTCAAAGGCGACGAAAGGGAAACCTTAGGGAACCTTCCGTCATCAACCTGATTCAGAAAGCTTAACAATACTACAATGTACTTAGCGGCAGCAATTAGCAACAGAAATAGGACCGCTGATTTACCATGCGAGGTTTAGAACACATTACTTACAATAAGCCACAACACACTTTTCAGTATCCCAAATCCCTATCCTAATTAAACCTGGATAGGCAAAATTTGGAGCTCCCATTGTAGCATCGTCCGATTAGCCATAGCAGCATAAAGTGACGCTAAATGAACAAACAAACAAACAAACTTTTCAGTATTTTTATTATCTGCCATAGCAAGGCCGTAGCCAAGGGGGGATTAGGGGGTCAAACCCCCCCTCGAAATCCCGATATTTAGTTAGTATTAAAAATTAATACTAGGTTAAAAAAATGCAAATTAAATTAAAAACAACACACAAAACAGATCCAACACATTTTACATCATTGTGCATTGCAACAAGCATACTTATATTTATGTATATTTGCTTGAAAATGTCCTCCATCAACTTTACAATAATTAACAATCTTATCGAAAATAAAGAATTGAAGTATTGTTGTTGTTGCGTATTGCATTTAAATCATTCATCATCCAATAATAGTATATGGGCAAATTTATCCAAATTAAAAAAATTATCATGAATAATGGTATTGAAATCCTCGATCCTGACCTGACCCCTCCCCCGAAATGTTTTCCTGGGTACGGACTTGTGCCATAGTATAACCAAGGCTATAGTTGCTTATGAAGCGTCTAGGAGGTTGGTGTCTCTATTTGATGAGTGTTTGGACTGTTGGTGTGAGATTTTCTGTGCTTTGTTTCATTTGTTGTGATTTTACGTGTTTCCTGATGAATTGCCTAAATTGGCGAAACATGGACTAGTTGTTTTTTCCAGTATTTTAGAGACATGAGGCTGCTTTGATTTCGGGCTTTTCCTTTGTAGACCTACTACACTATTTTCCTTACCGATCGACAGGTAAGTAAAAACTACATTATAAAAAGAAAAATATAAAAAGAATCTGGTAAAAATTCCGTCTCGTTAGGGAAATATCTTATAATTTTTAAATTCTTCACTCCCTTCTCCAGAAAAAAATGCATGTGGCTCTGCTGTTCCCTCCCAAAAAGAGAATCTTGACTTAAATTCAAATGAAAAAACAAGTTCTAATTAGTCTATTTAAAAAAATAATAGTTATGTCCCTAAATAGACAGCAGCATGATAAATCTTTCACTATAAAAAACTCTCACTCAAGCCTAGTCGGAAACCGGATTTCTCTTTCTTGGTCGTAAATCTTTATTAAGATTATGAAGTCAACCATCACGGATAAGATGTATCATTCGTTAATTTTTTTTCTTTCCTTGCAGCAACAGGTTATTCTTAAGATTTATAAATCAAAAGATCTAATCCAATTAGGTGGTTGAAAACTCGCACGTTTTAAAGCTTTTTTACTCTGAGTATCTTTACGGGATACGAATGGGAAAACTTGTTAATTTCATTTCTACGACCACTTTCTACAGAATCATCAGATTTATTAGATAAGACCTTAACGCTCAGTTCGCTAGTGACTTTCATTTTTAGCCATTCCGCTTGGCGTTGACATTGTGTCGTGATGTGAGCCTTGGAACAGGAGCAAGAAAGTGTAAAGATCAAACATATGATGGATAGGATCAGATTTCAGACAAATAATAGTTAGCAAGCTGTGTCCTCGTTCTTATCGTAGAAGTTCGTCCTGTGTAAATTTGAGTTAATATACGTCGTGTAGCTCGGATGACAAAGCATACTACTGCCTCTTACTCAAGACTATACTCTTAGATAGTTTCTACAAACTTCATGAAGGAACTTATATTTTTAGATTCATCAAAACATAGAAATTCTTGAATATAAACGTAGGTAATTATTATTTAGTTTAAAAGCTAGTAGAAAGATAAAGCATTATAAGTCAACATAACAAAATATGAAAAATATATAAGTTAAATTGATTATTATTTAAAATCAAATGCTTAGCAATTTAGATTTATTACGTATTGACATGGAGCACCGAAGAAACTCAGTACGCAGGACGTAGGGGGTGCGGGGTTACTGTTCTCCGGGTCTCGAGTTCGAAGATAAGTTAAATTTAACCAATGATAAATTATTCGTTCTGCTAACAGGCCTTGATCGACTTAGTGACTTCTAAAGACCACCCTGGGTCTGACTCATCCTCATTAAAGTTGTTGGTCTTAAAAAGTCACCAAGTCGATCAAGGGCTGTTAACAGAACGAATAATTTATCTGTCATAACTGGTCTCGAATTCTGGAACCAGAGAGCAGTAACCCAGCACCCCTACATACTACGTACTGAGCTACTTCGGAACTCCATGTCAATATGTAATAAATCTAAATTTCTAAAAATTTTATTTTAAATAATAAACAAATGGACATATATCTTTTTCATATTTTCTTATTTTAACTAGCGCTTTGTTTTTCTACTACCTATCAGGCTGGATAATAATTACTTAGGTTTATAGTGAAACATTTTGATGTTTCAAAAAATCAACAGAAGTGTGGAGGAATGAAAGAAAGGAATTTAAATTATCCATTTTCGTAAGTTGAAGCTCATAGTTCTGTATTCGTTGAAATGGAATAATTTTTCATTAATAGTTTTGTTTCTTTGGAACCCTGTGAGGAGAAAAGACAATGAACAAAAGGAAAATGAAGCAGAGGGAGTAATGTCCAGCAGTCATTCTAAGACGAAGAAATCCTGGACGCCATCATTCTTCCGGAATTTTACAGGTACCAGCGGAATCGATTAAGTGCGATAGAAACGATTCCTCGATAAAAATTCGATGCACATCTCATAATGTCGCACATCTTGATCTTGATCTTGATTTTTTTATAAATAAAAAACCTAGAATTCTAACTATAGGATTCGAACGTCCCTTTCTCGCCCGCTCCACCACAGTGTGGAACTCAATCCCTTCTAATATCCGTCATAGTCCTTCACTATCGTCATTTAAATCCTTGCTTTTCAACATATCCTAACTTCCCAAAAAGATGCTCTCAAAGCAGGTTAGTCATTTGCTTAGAATGTAGTGTATAGAACAATTCATTGCGTTATTCAGTTGTTTTAATTTGTTTTTTAAAGAAGATGTACATCATGAGAAGATGCAAAGAAATTATTGCATGCTAGCTCATGCATTTAACTGAAGCTATAGATTAATCTATTCTCTTTAATTGCTTAATATCTTGTCAAGATTCTTACTTATATTATTTTTTTGTATAAATATTTCTTTTTAAATTGTTTTCTGTCACTTTTTACACGCTTTCTGATTTGTAACATTTATCCTTCTGGCCAGATAAATATTATGTTTCTTTTTCTGTTCATATTTGTTATTCTAAAGAGACTTAGTCCCAGAATAAAGTTACTTTTCTATTCTATAGTTAATAATCCTCAAATATAAGCTTTCCAAGAAAGAACTAACCTTTATTCGCAGGAATAACTTTCTACACAGAAAAACATTAAAAAAATTACTTTTACTGAAATCTAAATGGAATAGTATAGTTATTAAATTCTAACGAGTATAGTAAAAACTAGATAATCGACGGTTG
Source organism: Arma custos (assembly GCA_037127475.1). Lineage (NCBI taxonomy): Eukaryota > Metazoa > Arthropoda > Insecta > Hemiptera > Pentatomidae > Arma > Arma custos. The sequence continues at coordinate 101,030,276 of CM073764.1, forward strand.
GCTGTTACTTTTCCATAGCTGGTACCTAATGATATACCCCATAACTGGTTATTTATGGATGATAAACGGTTAAGCCGATGGAGAAATGGGACTGGTTTCTCACTTTCGTATAATGGTGAAAGAGCTCTCTACTATTCCTCTGGCCAGAAACGTTTTAAATTGGGTAACATCTGCGGTCCAACATGACCATTTGCTTCTCGGTGAAAGTTACCTCAATATAGCTAGCAAGCACCTCACCAAAGTGCCTGCGAAAATTTGCTAAAACATATCCCAAAGAATTGTGAATAAATGGGCAAGTCGACTAAAGAAGGAAACAAGACCAGTCCGCTTTGGGACTTAAAATTCACATCACGCAGGTAGGGGTGAATCAAAACGAAAGTGGTAGGAGGAAGATATCGCTATTTGAAAACGAAAGGTTCCTATAAACTATAAAGTTTCACGTTAATTTAAATTTGAAAGGTTATAATTTTCGACATGGATAATTATTCAGAGTTATTACAGAATTATACTCTTTGAACTCCTAGTAAATAAAACCAAGCACTGTTGTTCAATTTTTTTTTCTCTTTATATTTTTATCCAGACCTGTCAAATACAAATAATTGACAATCAGCAGATTGTCTGACAGGAAAATAGTACAGAAAGGCATGAAGAAGAACAATACCCAGCGGTACCTCTCCATTGGCTTGCTTTAATTTCCTACTGTAATAGATCCCTTATCCACGTTCTTTTTAGTCTCCTCCTAGTGTTCTCAGGTATTGGAGTGGAGGCCATTTGTTGCATCAAAGGGTTTGGGTATCCGTGTAGTTATTCTTGAAAGTGTTTGTAGTACGTTCTTATGTGTTCGTCAACCGTTTATATTTTTAGTCCGTATGCAAAGTGTTGTTTAATGTAAAACTACAATTCTCCTTACTTTATCATCTCTATCTCTTTGCAACAGAAGCAGAGCATTCTATTATCCTCCTAGGCCTGCAACTAAAACAAAATGAGTAGAGAACAGGAAGTGAGATAAGCACATGTGCTCTACATATAACCAGTATTATCACAGTACTATGGTGTAGAAAACCCAAGCAGGCGCAAGCAGTGTAGGAAGCAAGCCTAGAGTTAACTACAAGAAGAATGCATCCAATACCACATGCTAACCAATTTTCCTATTATTTATCACTTTCTCAGTTGCTATCATTATAAGTGTATATTTTACATTTCAAATGACAAATTTAATATCCATAGTACCTTAGCGGGGATGTACCATATCCCATAAAAGGGCTGGTATGCTTCCACTTAGAGCATGGTCCTCCGGGTCCTAAGGTTTCAGGACTATTTGATCATTTAGTTTGAATAAAATCAATTACAGATTCATTGTCTAATAGATCTTAAGATTTGTTCCAGTATAGAGCAATTTTTCATAATTGCAATGAGTTCATAAGCTTCACTTATTACTTTTATTTGTTTCAATTCCTGCTATTTTTAACTAATCGCACAAATCATCTCCAATCATATCCTCCATTGTAATACGGTTTAGTTGTCCAATAAAATTAAGAGATGGCACATTGCTTTCCGCTAGTTTACTAAAGTAATGAGTAGACCAAACTCATCAAAGTTGGCTCAAACGAATTGAGCCCATTGGTAAAATAAAATATCCCTTGAAGTTGGTAAGATGGTATGTTTTCAATGAAGATATGCATTGAAGATGGTTGACCACAGTTGGTTGAGGTGGTTTTACTAAGTTTTTCCACGGCAATATTTGACAGGTACATTTTCCGATCTTTCAGAACTAAAACTTATTTGAACTTAGTTCAGTCATAGTTCCTCAATCCATTATTTAAATACAGCATCCTATCCCTTTAACGTAAATCCCTTCGCACAAAACATTTTTATTATTTCTGTCAAGTCCTTTTAGAATTCCTTACCCATTTCTATTCGTTAAATCTGATACCTCACTTAATTTAAAAATCAACTCCTTAATTGTTAATCTTTTAACTTATAAAAATTGTGATAGATGTATAGACATACATTAGTCTATTAGTAAAACTGTGTATTATGTATCTTATTTATCACTTTATAATTTCAATTTTTAAATGTAATGCCAAAATAAGACATTATAACAATGCCGTAAAAACAGAATGTGTCTCAATGGAGTATAGTCTCAAAAACTGAAAGCCCTAGAAAAAAGAATTGTAAGAAAAATCATGGGTGCAGTTCCTGCCAAGTAACAGAGAAATCTACCAGAAAGTGGAAAATCGAATACTATGCGGAAGAGGAGACTGACATTTCACGGACATTTATACAGAATGATCAACCATAGATTGACCAAGGAAATATTTGGAAAAGTTGAACATTAAAAAGAATCTAACATATTAAAAGGAGGTAAATTAAGAAGCAAAGTGAAAAATCTGGAAGGCTTATAGGATGAAGAAAGACCAGAGAAGGTTGAACGAAGATAGACAGAGGTTTAAAGGAAGCCTGACTATTAGCATATGAAGGAATATTGGAGATAGAGAAAACTCCAGTAGAGGAAAGGAAAATAAAGTTGGTTAGAATAAAGAGTTTACAAATTATATCGATAAACCGAATTTTAACAGAGCTCCAGCCCGGAAGTCCAAAAACTTTCAGGGCAGAAGATGGTACATCAAAAATTTGTAAATATTTATTTATTTTATTGATTATTTCAATCAAAACTTTATTAATAATATTAATATTTATATGTTTTAAAATAACCCGGCTGGAGTATTGGCACTGGGCGATTGTCTTCGTCAAAACGGGCAGTAATTGAGGATACTTTATTAAATAAAGTTTTTATCCATTCAAATTCTACATTTGTTAAAAGTATAATTGATTCATATTTATATAATAAGATCTATATAACTAGATACGATAAAGCCGCAATTGAGGAAGCATACCTTTCATCATCGAACTAATGAAAAATTCTCATTATATCAAATCATAAAACCGACTAATAAATCACTAAACATAAGTATAATTAATAAAATAATATAAATAATTTACAAACGGATTTCAAGAATTAATTTTATTCTTACAAAGATTTTGAGTAGAAATATGATTATGATAAAAAGATTAATATCAGATATAATTTACTGTAATTTAGTAATTAAACGAGGATAACTACAAATTCATTACAATATTAAGTAATTAATTATAAAGATGAATCAAGCCATTCTGGTAACTTCTCTTGACGACCCTTTGATCTTATTATTATACGTGAAAATGTGTTCATAAGATCCGACATCCATATCCCTTGTGCCACAGATCTGATAAAAATTACATTAGCACCTTTCCACCACGACAGATTCTCAAAACAGTTGTTCACAACACTCTCTATTTATACAGAATTTAAGATCGTATCTAATGAAGAATTTGGTTATAATATACTAAGTAGTGTCATGGCTTGGCAATCTGTATGAGATCAGAAATAAATCTTGTTTGTTGTTTGTAATCAATCATCATAACCAATACAACCCCTAAACATACTTGGATTCAGTAAAGGAACAAGAATTCGTGATAGAGATTGTATAGGTTTTAGGACGATTGTGCATGGAACTGATTTAACCGACATCCGGCTCAACTGCCAGGTTCCCCATTAAGGGTACCCACTTAATAGTGGTTGGGTGAAGCCCAGAGTAGTATGTAGATCCCACAGGGTCTATCCGTGACTTTTAATATATTACAATTATACTTCCACAGCTGGACATTCGGCACAGCAACTCGGCGCTTCTACCACTCAGCCACTCCACTCTCCAATCATAAAACCATAAAAGATAAAAGAACCGTAAGTCTTATACGGATTGACTTCATTAATTTTACGAAAAAGAAATGTTTTTTTGATGAATGGGATGAAGGAAATTAGATTTTGTTGTGAATTAGGATTTTTTGAAAGGAGAGAAAATTAAATATTTTTATTTTGAAGAGAAAAGATAAGCCCAGGGCCGGGATACAAACCCGGGTCTCCCATGTTTCCGTCATGGAGCTCTACCAGTTGAGCTATTCTGGTTCGTATCTGATTAATATTAAATGTTTTTAATTTGACGGTATGGTTGTGAAACAATTAGTGGCTTATTCAGAAACTATAATTTTTATAGTTTTGTATTTTTATAGTAATAGAAATAACTTTTTATTTACTAAACTTACTTGTCAGAACTTCATGATTTTTGCGGCGTCGATGGAGAAATAATGTGAATATCTTACAGGTGACCAAACCAAACTCTTGAGTAGCGTATCGTGGCCAAGTTTCTTTGAATTTCAAACAAGGCAATGGCTTAAGTTTCTCAACTGGTTATTATCTCAAACACAATCAACCACAACTATCCTAGCTAGGAAGTGCCATAGAACACAACACAATTCGTAACTGTTTAATCGCGCTGTTACGCTTTAGCAGGTATGTGAGGGAAAGTCAGACCCGGTCCGTAGCAACAATACGTTACTAGTACATAATACATCTCTATTGGACTGTTTTCAGGGCAGGAGGCAGGAGGCTGGAGCAATGTGAATGCTCGAAAGAAACACACGAATGGAGGAACGTGTGACAGTACCATCGGAATAAGTTGTCACTGTTATCAATGCATTGCAAGAATAAAAAAAGAGAAGGATTCAAGCTAATATATGTCTGCAGTTCCGGTGAATAAGTGGTTACGTCGAATATTTCCAGAGTGAAATAATTGTATTGAGGGAAGTAGAATCGTGCAATTTTCGTAGTTTTGGTTTGGAATGAGTTGAAATGGCTCTTTTTCAAGCCAATGCCTGACTTTTAAATTCCCTTTAAAACGATTCTTCCCTAAGTAAAAGAAACTCATTTTGCACAACATTAGTCTTGCTCCTTATTCACCTGGGCTATAGATCTATGATATACTCTACCATATTATAACGAGAATAGGAGAGCAGATACATTTCAAGATTTTACCTAGGATACATGAACCGTTATCGAATATGGAAATAAAAACAGGTAGTCGAACTAGAAAGCCTTGAAATGTCGTCTCAATGGGTAGTGTTATAGAAATGTATTATATAATAGGCAAATATTATACATATGAGAACTAATTTGTCTGATTATTTCTTTGAAATGAGTTTTTTCTAACAATGATTCTTTATGCGTACTTCAATAGGATCTTTTAATATATATATTTTAAATATTTGTGCAATTTTATTTTGTTTTAACTAGTTCTAAGTATGAAAAATTTTATTTAACAATTTATGAATAATTTCATCTTCGAGAAAAAAACCCTGCTTCCAGTCAATTATTTTATTCTTTATAAACAAAACGTTTCGACACTATGGGGTCATTCTCAATCATTTCCTTTTCTGCATTTTTTAAACTTTAAATAAAATAACAATAATTACAATACTATAATAATTTAACATAAATGTTCAAAGATAACATACTATAATACTTACAGTAAGTTACCTTTGGACATTTATGTTAAATTATTATAGTATTGTAATTATTGTTATTTTAATTAAAGTTTAAAAAATGCAGAAAAGGAAATGATTGAGAATGACACCATAGTGTCGAAACGTTTTGTTTATAAAGAATAAAATAATTGACTGGAAGCAGGGTTATTTTCTCGAAGATGAAATTTACAATAAATCCAGTTTAAAAAAAGAAAAAAAGGAAATTATAAAAATTTATGAATAATTTAATTATTGGTAGCAAAGCAATTAAAAACCTAAAAGTCGTTAATTTTTATTACCTAATACAATATATAACCAAACCCTTTCTTTTGCTTTCATAGAAATGCCTGTACAATTTATTAATTTTGAAAAATTATGATAATATATACAGATATTTATTTTTTAATATATGGATAAATGGTGTGTTTTAATATATTATATTTTCTTCTTCAGTATTTCTCTATAATTATTGCTTTTTATTTCTATTTTTTTATTTTTTTTAATCTATTTAAAAAAATGTATTGTTATTTTATCTAACTCGCAATTCATTTTCATTTAGTAATTAAATTGTAATAATTAAGTAATCGTAATATTCTTCTCTAAGACATTATAGTTTATTTATTATTTGTATTGCTATTTTAAAGGGACTTGTCCCAGCACAAATAAAGATTTTATTGTTATTTATTATTATTAAATAGAGGTTAATATTAATACACAAATCAATTTGGAAAAGAGAACAAAATACTAAAAAATACGAGAATACTTTTCTTCTTTCAACTAACATAGGCTTGGCCGATAAGCACTACAGACCTAGATAGTAATGTCACTAAGACTTGAACGCACGTTTTCCAAGATTTCTCTCTAATCGCGACGGATCGGGAATGATGAAGATTAGAAAGGAAGGGAACAGTTCGCTGAGGAATGAGAAATGACAGTGCTATTACAGGAACGGGTGATAAGAAACCACGGCCTATGATGTTCCACCCGTCAATTAAAAGAACAATTTTGGCGCTTAAATCCAAGGGGAAAGGTCATATCATCAACGCTGACGATCTGAATTTAAGACAAACTCCTGAAAAGTTAAACTGTGGAATTAAACAAGTAGTTTTATCTATAAGATGAAATTTAATATTTGTAAATTATACTAATAGGGATTAAGTTTAAAAGAAATTGGAGAGCATCATCTTTAAATACTAAGCAATACTTTATTATAAATGTTAAATATGAGAATGAGGAATGACATCAAAATCCATATTTGAAACAGAATCATGTTGCTTTCTCATCAAATCTGCACAAATGAACATCTAAATTAATCCTCACGTAGTTGGCAAATGAAAAGCATCCCTCTATCTATTATCACAGTTTATCTGGAAGCAATTATATTTTATATTTATAAATATAAATACTTTAAGTAGAGACGACGTTCAGGATTTTAAGTGGTCCTCTTATAATACAATTAATTCACGTAGGCGTGTTTCAAACTTCTCGGCCTTAAAGATTATGACCAAACTTCCAACATTATATATAAAAAATAAATTAGTTACATTCCAATTTTCGTACCACAGCACGCACTATTTATTCAATGTCAATTCGTAATATATATCATAAGTTCATAATCAAATATTAAAAGATTGTATACATCCCCAAAACTAGCACAAAGGAATGAGAATGATATTTGCTTCAAATACATTTAAATTTTTTTAAATTTTGTATTGAGACGCTATAGAATGCGAATTACACAAGGGAACAAATTTTTATTAATTTTTTGTTGCATGGAGTTTTAGGCCTGTTGTTTACTAATTAGAGGTTGGTGATTACAAATCTAGCCTCAGTTTTTCTCCAGCACCTTTCGTTTTTGGCAAACAGCTGATAGACATATATTTGTACTAGTCACATTCAAACTTCAATTCAACTGAGTTGTTTAGTGAAAAAGTTTGTGCTCTTGTGTTAAATAACAATGTCCAAGTTAAGAAATATCTGTAGAAACGATCCAAACTATTTCTGTAACATTTGTGGTGAATATACATTCAAAAATTGTAGGCTAAGTGTGTCAGAGTTTATAACACAGGTATATTTTGATTACTTTGGATTCGCTTTGGACATCCGTGACAAGTACTGGATCCCTTATATGGTATGTAAAACATGTGTTGAGTCTTTGAGATTATGGGCAAATAAGAAAAGACCCCATTTTAAGTATCAAACACCAATGATTTGGCGGGAACCTAATAATCATCAAGATGATTGTTATTTTGGTGTGATTGATATTAATGGAATTAATAAAAATAACCGGTCGAAATGGTCTTATCCAAACTTGTTATCTGTTACTCGACCAGTCTTGTTCTCTGGCGATGCACCAGTACCCCAAACTTCTTCATCTGTACAAAATGATCATGATATAGAAAAACAAAACTATTCTTCAAGTGATGAAAGTCGGACAAGTGATTCTTACCCTGATTTTACTTCTGAGCCCCAGCTCTTTAATCAGGAAGACCTCAATGCATTAATCAGAGATCTTGGTCTTTCTAAAAAGACATCGGAGATTCTAGCTTCTCGATTAAAGCAAAGAAATCTTTTAACCCCAGAAACAAGAATTTCATACTATCGTAACCGAGAGGCAGAATTGCTGTCATTCTTTTCTAAAGATTACGACTTTGCTTTTTGTTCAGATGTTCCTGGTTTATTGAAAGCAATGGGAGTACAGAAGTATGATCCAAATGAATGGCGTTTATTTATTGACTCCTCTAAACGTAGCCTGAAATGTGTACTTATGCATAACGGCAATAAGCTGGGTTCGATACCGATTGCACATTCAACTACAGTCAAAGAAGAATATGCTACTGTAGCTTCTGTAATGGATAGAATCAAATACAACGAACAAAAGTGGTTGATAAGTGTTGATCTAAAAATGGTGAATTTTCTTCTTGGACAACAAGGTGGATATACAAAATATCCATGTTTTATTTGTTTATGGGACAGCAGAGCTAGGTCTGAGCACTGGATTAGAAAAGATTGGCCTTCCAGGCAATCTATGGTTCCGGGACAACTGAATGTAATAAATGAGCCCCTTGTGCCCACGGATCGAATAATACTGCCACCTTTGCATATCAAACTAGGGCTCATGAAACAATTTGTCAAAGCTTTGAACAAGGGTGGTGATTGCTATAAATACATCTCTAAGAAGTTCTTTAATTTGAGCCAAGAAAAAATTAAAAATGGAATTTTTGATGGTCCCCAAATAAGAAGGTTGATAAAGGATGAAAACTTTATTAGTTACATGACTGATATTGAAAAAAATGCCTGGAATGAATTCGTTTGGACTGCTCAAAATTTTCTGGGAAACAAAAAGGAAGAAAGCTATGCGGAGCATATTGAACTAATGTTGTTACACTTCCAGCAGCTTGGTTGTAATATGAGCATCAAAGTACACTTCCTCCACAGCCATTTGGACCGTTTCCCTGAAAATCTTGGTGATCTGAGTGAAGAACAAGGGGAACGGTTCCATCAGGACATTCGAACTATGGAGGAACGTTACCAAGGTCACTGGAATGCTCACATGATGGCGGACTATTGTTGGAGCATTAAAAACAGCCCCCGTGAACCGAATCAAGCCAGAAAATCTTACAAAAGAAAATTTTTTGATATGTAGTGGTAATTTTTTTAATAGTTTTCTTAATAAAAAATATTTTCATCTTAAAAAACAGTTTATAATTATAACCCCAAAAGTAAAGCTGATACAAACAAACTGACTTCAGATCTTAAATCAGCACCTCGAGGAAGTAGAATATTAGTCAAAATATTTCATGCAACAAAAATGTTGTTCCCTTGTGTTATCAATCAATATTATTTCGTGTCTGGATCTTGTTCGTTCTAAAATTTGAGGCCCAACTTCTTTAAGAGCCATCCCAATCTTTTTGTATTAGATTTGATAAAATTCCACATATTCTTTGTCAGACATTCTTCTGTGTCCATAGCTCAACAACATTTCCTTTTTAATTGGTGATGTTATTGGTTCTATCTTTCTGTATAGTTCCTCATTGATCACAAACTACTTTTTTGTTACCCATTTGTTTCCTAAAATCTTCCTAATATCCTTGGTTCTCTTTTGACTACTTGATCAGCTAATCCCCTTCTATACATAGTCAAAGTCTACGAAACCTATAATCGTTCTGCCTTTAAAAGTTTAGAATTATGAATGTAATATAAAAAATTATGTATGTAGTTTAGTTATTGAAAAATAATACATTCAAAAAAATATTTATTACGACTCTTAACCATATTACGAAATTATTAGGCTTGTTAATAGCTATTATATGTATAAAATAACATATTATAATATTATATTATAGGCATTATGATTAGCACAGGTGTGCCCCGGACGTAAAGGACACAAAATCCACAAAAAATATAATATTTTAGATAAATTGTCATAAATAAATACTATTGTCAATACTTCCAACTGCTTATCAATGCAAAGAATTTTCTTTAAGCTTTTTCTATAAGTAACGAAGAATACTCCATAATTCAAAGTTATGGAAAATTGGCTCTACTGAACAAATACAAACATACGACATGGTATTCTTTACCGCCGCAGTACAGATATAGTAATAATAATAATTCTTAATTTCATCTGAGTTAGATTAAAACTTCTTTCTATCAAGAACATATTAATTCTGCGTATATACAAATGTATACACACACTAAGACACTAAGAAAACCACATAAACATACGCAAGCAAGCACGACTGGAAGGAAAATTATGTTCCTTAAATAATATATCGGAATTATTACATAAGGATATTATTAAAGTATTTTACATAAGGATACTATTAAAGTATCCTAGTATATTTGTGTGAGAGTATATATCATATAAATATAAATAAATAATATATATAAAGCATACATATTATTTATATATATCGTTTATACATATATATTATTACTCAACGCATCCCCTCTTCACTTAGATCCGCAAGAAAGCCGGCAATGGAGGAATACGGTATCCTAGTTAGCAGCACTGTCCCAATTACAGGTTCCGGTTGGCCGCGATAACCCACCGGCCCCTCTCTTTCCTTCTTTTCTTCTTTTTAACGAATGATTTGTAAAATATAATTGTATTAATAATTAATAAGAGCGCATGCTTGGAAATGAAAAAAAAAAATGGAAACTTAGTGGAAATACTAAGCTTTGAACAATTACACATACAATTAGGAAATACACAAAGTGGGACACCCCCTGAAATAAATACATATATGATAATAATTGTGCGAAAAGCCATGCCATGAAAACCAAACCTTTCGCACAACGGTGTGAAATCTTAATACAGTGGATTTCTTTTAGGTCAGAACTGATTATTACAGTATAATTAGTTCTAAGCTTGAGGTTAATTAGTAATAATTTAATCAACAAATTGGCAGAAAAGATCTATTGATTAAATAATTAGAATATTTAATTAGGTGAAACAAGAGTATTCGTTACACTTATGTCTGAACTTACAAGCCTAATTCAATAATCCTAAATGTAAACAAATACGTGGTAATTGATAATGGTTGAACTAAATAAATTTAAATTTGTTTTTTAGGATAATAAGGCTAATCCTACATCTTGAAAATGAGCCATACCAAAATCGATGGGGAGGAGTGTCACAGGTGCAAAGGCACCTGCTAATAAGTCAGTCATACACTTTTTACAGTCTAAGTATTAAATTGTTTTAATTTTAATTTAAAAAAGCGTTCAAAACACACTTTAAAGAGTATGTCATTTAAACAATTCGGTATTTATTCCTCGTTCCATTTCGGTGGTAGGGGTAGTTACAGTCCCGCTAAGTTAGGTCATATCTGTAGTAAATCTTATCTCCACATCATTTGTTCCCAATAAATAATTTTAAAAAGCAAACAATAATTTGGGATATTGAACCTAGCAAATATGTACTTATTTTGGTATTACAATTTGCAATAATTTCCTGCCCTTTACATAAAATGAAGGTTACATTGGCTTCTCATATAAAAGGATATTAGTTGAAACTACACATCTCGAATTACCGATTACTGGCTATATTAGTCATTCTCAAATAAGCTGCCACTTTGTTTTATTAAGGTATATTTTCAAGCCCAAAGAAATGACCTAAGTTGACGTCACTTTACGGGACTTTAACTATCCCTAGGACCAAGCTGCCTGCGGAATAAGTACAAACATTTCTAAACAATATCTCCTGACTCCACGTACTCAAGGTTCCTCACCCAAGCTTGTGCACTCTCTTATAAAGGAATCTGTACGCGCTTGTGGACAGATCTAGAACACACATCTCAGTCACGAACGCCACACATTAACAGCCGTTCAGCGCTGACCACCCTTTTCTCAAACAAAAACTGTACAATGCCGTATTAACCAAAATTAACTACTGGCTATAATGTTATTTAAGACGGTTTTGTCTCACAATTCTAATTTTATTCTTGTTGGCTTGTCGAAGATCACTATGAATAAGTAGGTAAGTCGAAAAATGGTTCTTAGTAGTTATGATTAAAGTAATTTCTCAACCTTTCTGAGAACAGTGGAAGAGAATGATAACTAAATTATATCCTTGAATCCTTAGAAATAAGAATAATTAACTTCAGTACAATGCTTCAATAACCCTATCAAGACTACAGCGAAAAAATCGGGACCCACATACATTAGATTTATATTTATTTTGTCTATCACAAATCCTGTTCGTTTCCATTTTCAGTCTCGAGGGATAATTTCAAAATATGTTTGTAGTTAGATCGCTAGGGGGAAGTCAATTCTCTTCATCCTTGTATCAACTTGTAGTAATGCCTTAGTGTTATCATTCAAGAGAAGCAATGAGTTGATAAAAGTTATATATGAGGCATTGTATGTAAGTCAAATTGGACCCTATAAGGTGAGTTCACATGCATCAAACCCAGACGAATAAAATGCAAATTAAGAACACCAGTAAGAAGCCAGTTACTTACCCATTAGCTACTATAAAAACTTTTTTCAGCTTGTAATTTCGCTTTTAAACTATACAATATTAAATAAAAACTAGCAAATAAATATATATGCACACACACACACACACACACACACATATATATATATATATATATATATATATATGGATGAAATACTAGTCCTTAAAAAGTTCTGACACGTTATGGTACACCGAGTCAAGCAAAGCAACCCTAGCATGATTGAACTCGACTTAAGACATGACTTAAGCTCGACTTAAGACATGACTTAAGCTCGACATTTATTGGAAAATCAGATTTTTAAAAATTATCACAATTTCATCAACAACAGTTGTACTCAACTTTAATTACATAACGTATTTCTTTTTCCAAACAGAAGATAATAAACAGAAACGGACAAAAATGCAAGATGTCTTAAAAAACAACAGGTTGGAAAGACATGCTGCATATTGCCAACGCCATTAGTGGAAAGCAGATGGCAGCGAAACTGTCATTTGACTGGAACCTGGAAAGCTATTCTCTTAAACGCTTCAGTTACTTTAGATCACTGGAGTGTTATTTGGACAGGCGTAGGACACTATGATATACTTTTACCTTCGTAATTTTAATTCAGTTTATGATAAAAAATAAATATTTTTTAAAAATGAAATAGTTTTATAATATTTGGATGATTCATATATCATATTACATTTGTTTTAAAATTGATTCGTATATAGATATATACGTATTTTGCACTCTTTATTACAATAAAATCCTAGTCATGATACATAAAATAAATGAATATTCAACTATAAATCAACAAAAACTTTGACTGATGGCAGTTTGAACTAATTGATATAAATTCGGAAACACGTTTTTAGTCTAACATTCAACTTGTACTTTGAAATAACATGTCCTCACACAAATAATAAAACAAAAAAAGTAAACGAACAAAAGTGAAATCATAGTATTAGGGAATATCTGTCAATCGGCAAAGTCTTGAATTATTCAGTTGGGAGAAAGTCAGTTTCAGTTTGTTTTGTTTTTTTGTTTGACATATTTATGTAAGGTGTAAACAAAATGGATCGGCTATGTAAGAGACTATAACCTATTCTAGCCAGAGTGGTAAGTTCGAAATTATTCCATTCATTTGTCACCATCAAAGATAAAAGGTACAAGAAAAACAGATATAGACACACCATATTGGTACAAACCACCATGACCGAGATTTTTGTAATAAAAGAGTTCGAAATTCTATTTTTGAAGTTTCAACATTTAAGTGTTTGACTTAATGTGAACAGCAATAGTTTCAGTATAGTATCTGATAGTGATAAGCCTCAAATTACTCAAAAACCAGATATAAATAATTAACGTTTAGTCAATTCTGGCGGTGTTCGACTAGAAGACTGTATGCTCTAATGAATAACCAATACAACTGTTTATTGTGTATCTAACGATTATTATTAAGAATGTGATTAATTGTGTTGAACTGATGTTACTGTAACATCCTTGTTGATCTGAGATATGCATCACTACTCTAAATCATAGGTAGATCCTTATCTACGATGAGAAAAGGAAAAGGGTGCAATTTACCCACCCAAAATAACCTCAGAGAAAAAATATACTAATTTAATTTTTTTTTATTATTATTATTGAGAGTTTCCCCCAAGTTGAGGTTTTCTCTAACAAAATTTTAGTAAAACACTTTGTCTAGGTCTTCCTTCAAGCGCTTTTTCAAGCATTTTCTTCATTCAGTCCATATCCTTCCATTTCTTCCTGGGCTTGGTTAATACACGAAATTCTTGGTCGGCCTCTTCTTCTTCTTCTTTCAGGGCACCGATGCATGGTCATTTTGGGGATTCTATTATTTTCCATTATCAGTAGGTGTCCAAACCACTCTAATCGCTTAATGGTGATTTTTTCGAGAATGGTATTGGAGTACCCATAATCTCTAGGACTACTGAATTTTAAATATACCTATTTTCTAATTTTAAATAAACTAAAGATTAAGAGTTATGGATAAATTAGGTAGGAGGAACAGCAATATTGGTTTACCTTGCAATAAATCGATCGTTCAAATCGCTAATTATTAACTTAAATAAAATAAGTTATTTGAACCTCTATTGTTTTATAACTTGATGAGAACTCGAAAGCTATAAATATGGTTCAGTGGAAGAATCGCTGTACACGTTTGAATGGAATCCTAATTAAGGTAAAATAATTATAATTTGAATCAAGATGTACCATTCGCCATTGGGTTACTTATTACTGACTGAGATACTGTGTCAATATCTGAGTAATCCCTCCTAAACGGGAGTAAGGCAACACATTCACATAATTCTACATGTCTCACATTCCCACATTAGTATTGGTCGATGCCTTATAAAAGATTTTAAAGATTATATAAAAGCATTAAAAAATACTTTTTAAAAAATGTTTGCCATATTCCAGGCCTGGTATTCCAAATAAAAAAATAAAAAGGGATAATCATAAATCCTATAAAATTATACAGTAAGACTTAATAGAATTAAGTAAAATTTTAATTAAACACCTGTACCACAATAACCTATGGAGGGCTTTGGGTTCAGTAATAGCTATTTGTCCAAGATCACGTCAACCACCAGGTCTTCCCCAATTAAGGGTACCCGATTCATATAGGCTCGGTAAGGGTCTACTGTCGCTGATAAAAGATTAAATAATTATACTGCCATAGCAGGATTTGAACCCGGAACTTTCAGCACATCTAGCCTCAACTCGGCACTTTACACATTTAGCCACTCCCCCCCCCCTCCCCTAGGAATTCATACAAGAAAGTTAATACATTAAAGACAAAACAAATTATTCATGACACTAATTTCTCCCGCATGAAGAGAGAACAATAGTGTGCTTGCTTCCTTATGATGGTCTCTTCACACAGTAAAAGTGAAAAGTTTAATTAGGCTCCACGCTCAAACTGGAAAGTAGGCATCAACGTCTACCAGGAACTTATGAATTGAACAGTACTACGTTCATCCTACTCATATTCATCACAACAGAAATTATCAGTTATTTTTTAATTATTTATAAATAGCCTGAAGGATTGGATGCATTGCTATGATCACTACTGGAACCTAAGCGATATTTGGCTCTTTGTTACCATTAGTAATAATTTCACCCAAAACTGCTCTTCCAACACAATTATATTATAGAGAACGGAGATAGTTGGGGGCGCAGTAAAAAAAAACATTAAATAAGTACTAGACTTATTTAGTGTTTTTTTTTTTTACTGCACCCCCAACTATCTCCGTTCTCCATTTTATCATCCAGTCAACTATTTTCCTCTCATAAATTAATATTATATATTTTTTCTTAGTATTTTACATTTCAAATTTAAGATATTCGTTGCACCCGGGATTGCTTTACAAACTCCGCCAATTCCTACCTCCTACACATCTTCTCATTATTCAATCCTATCTCACTTACAGGTCATTCAAAGTAAATCACAATAATGAATTTTCATCCCTCCTTTCACAATCTACTGGTGTTCCTCAAGGCAGTATCCTCCGCGCAATCCCCTACACAGTTTATACAGCTGACATCCCAACCAATCCTAATACTATCCTTACAACATAAGCGGGTGACACGTGTCTATTATCAGTCAATCCTGATCCAGTTATAGCATCCCACACTGTTCAATCCCGTATCACTGGCCTTGAAAAATGGTGACAAAGCTGGAGGATTCAAATAAATTCCCACAAATCCCGCCAAATCACTTTTCCGACGTAAACCAATGACCTCCTGCCCTCCTGTATCGTTTAATAACATCCAACTTATTCCTGTAGAATGGTCCGGTACTTAGGACTACACCTTGACAAAAGATTAACTTGGAATCCTCATAGTAGACTGAAACGAACAGAAACGGCACGACGTTTCTGGCTACTTCAACATTTACTAGACAAACGCTCTAAGCTCTCAATTAATTACAAAAGACTTATACAGGAAGTCCCAAATTTAAATGGCAAAACTTCAGGAACTTATAGAGGACCGAAAAACTAAGACAAAAAGACCTTTAGAGATTTGCTCGTTTTTGCTTAGTTTTAGAGAAAATAGCAAAAAAAGAAACAAAACAAGTTTCGACATTTTATACTTCTTTATTTACATTTATATTTATGTTATGCTCTTTTTAATGTAAATATTGCTCAAAATGTTGTCCTCTTGCACCAATGCAAGTCCCAATGCATTACATCTAGCACTCACTTGATAAATTGCAGCTAAACATTGTTCTGATGATATTTGGTGCACTGCATCTATGATTCGGTCTCTTAATTGCTCTCTTGAGTTGATTGACACCGAATAAACTTTCTGCTTCAAAGTTCCCC
Source organism: Arma custos (assembly GCA_037127475.1). Lineage (NCBI taxonomy): Eukaryota > Metazoa > Arthropoda > Insecta > Hemiptera > Pentatomidae > Arma > Arma custos. The sequence goes on from CM073764.1 coordinate 101,046,978, forward strand.
ATACGAAGGAATCCATGGGTGTCATATCAGGTGATCTGAGTGACCAAGGTACTACTCCTCCACGTCCAATCCATCGTTGTGGATAATTTATATCCAGCCAAGCTAGAGCAACTCTGCTATAATGAGTTGGAAATCCATTGAGTTGGAACCACATTTCAATCCGCTGTTGTAAGGGAATGTCATCTAAATAATTAGAAAAGTCGTTCTCCAAAAAATGTGTAAATGTGATACCATTCAATCTTCCAGATAAAAAATATGGTCCCACCAGTAATCCGTTCCAAATTCCAAGCCAAACGTTAATAGCAAATTCATGCTGAAACCTATTTTCTGTAATAGCTCTGGGATTTTCAAGAGCCCATACATGATAATTTCTTTGATTAACAATTCCTCCTCTTGTAAAGGTAGCTTCATCGGTCCATATAATTTTTAATGGGAATAAATTATCATCGTGAATTTTTTCAAGAAACCAGTTTCTAAAATTCAATCTCTTGACAATCTTGAGGTAATAAATTCTGAACTTTTTGAAGATGGTATGGGTAGCGATTATCACCTTTCAAAGTTCGCCATATTGCTTGCCGCGATATTGCTAATGCAGCAGATGCTCTTCGGATGCTAGTCTCAGGATTTATCGAAGTGGCGTTGGACACAATTTCTTCTCCGATAATCTGCTCTTACTGCTGCCTGGAATTAGTCGCCTTTATTACGTATTAAGAATGACGCAGTCTCTCGTAGTCTATTAAAAGTTAACGAAAAGACTCGTCGATTAGGCACTCTTCTATTTGGAAATTGGCGCGCACACTCCCGCACCGCTTCTAAAGCATTACCATTACAGAAACCATACTCAAAAATCATATCAGCGTATTCAACATTAGAATATGTATGCGGCATTGTGGCTGATGCTATTCACCCAAAAATATCTGAGTAACTGACTGAAGACTGATTTAGGAATTATAATCCTAGAAGGAAGCCAAAATGTAAACAAATAAAAGAATGTAAAGGATAACATTAAGTGTTTACATATCTCACTGCCTAGCCTGATGAACTTTGAAAGGTGATAATCGCTACCTGTAACATTTTTGTTTTGTTTCTTTTTTTTTGCATTTTCTCTATATCTAAGCAAAAACTAGCAAATCTCTAAAGGACTTTTTGTCTAAGCTTTTTGGTCCCCTATAAGTTCCTGAAGTTTTGCCATTTAAATTCGGGACACCCTGTATAATAGCGGGTAGCGCGATAGATTTCATATTAAATTATTATTATTTAAAATATTATCCCAAATATTTAGGGAGTACCTGGGGAAATTTTATTAGTTCTTATTTGTTTGTTGCATCTAACGCTGACTGTTGTTCGCCAGTTTACGTGAAATTGTCATCGTTTTTTGGACATTTTTAGTGAAAAATCTACAGTTTTCATTATGTCGTGTAAATGTGTTAATAGTACAGGCAATTTTTGCTAAAGAAATGGTACGGCAACCAATGTTAACCAAAGATGCTCAATAACTCAACGTTAAGATCTACACATTACAAAAAAAAGATTGGAATCCAAGACTAAGCCTGAATCCTGGAGAAAAGAACTCCAAGCACCTTCCTCTTGTAATTTCGCAAAAAAATCTTATACCTCCTTTAGATATTAAATTGGGACTAATGAAAAACTTTGTGAAGGGTTTCAACAAGACTGGACCAGCATTCAAATATTTGTGAGGTAAATTTCCCTGTATAAGTAATACCAAAATAAAAGAAGGAATCTTTATTGAACATGAAATAAGCGAGATTCTAAAGGACCAAAACTTTAACTCAGTTTTATAGGGCTTTTAAAAAGAATAATGGGAATCCTTTAGAGCAGATGTTCATGGTTTTTTGGGGAATAAGAAAAAATATTTTAAATAACGACAACTATTTATTTTAAATCCAACGTTTCAAATGGGGGGTGGGTGGGTCAAGGGTTGACAGTTGACTGACTATTTGAAATATTGAGCATTCTAGTATATTATGCCAAATAATATGCCTTTACGCCATTAACTTAACTTTTCATCTAAATTATTTTTATCGATGGGTAGAAATTAATCTGTATTATTACTGATTTATTTGTATTTCTACGTGAATAGGTAAGACGAAAATGAAAGCCACCTGCAAGTTAGGCTCATCTGGCCTAGACCAAGTCTGGATTCCCCATATGTTCAACAAAGCATCCGCAGACAGTAGGCAGTCCATGAGATAAATGCAGGCAATAGTCGTAGAAGTTACTGCAGGTTTGATGTATCTTAAGAACTTGGGATCCAGCACTGTGTCTTGTTGGTCATAGTGGACAGGCCTCTCCTGGTTGAGGAGGTTCATGAGTTCCTATAAGTTCCTGAAGTCTTGCCATTTAAATTCGGGACACCCAGTATACAGGACAATCATTAGACCCATCTGGACCTACGTAGTAGAGCTTTGGGGCTCCACTAAACCATCGAATTTCTCTCGTATTCAATCCTTACAATCCAAAATCCTCCGTAAAATCCTCAATGCTCCTTAATTGGTTATGAACAAAGTAATCCATAATGACCTCAATGTCCCATTTGTTGCTGATTTGGCCCTAGTCCCGATATCAATATTTACAAGACAAACTTCATTCTCACTCAAACCCATTAGTTTCAAACCTAGCAACCTCTTCAATTTCTAATAATCCTCCTCTACTTGGTAGTTTCTCTACTTGTCTTTCATGCTAATATGTACAAATCATTCTATATACTTGTTGTGTTACTATAATACAGTTATAAATTTCATTTAATCAATTATTAAAAAAAAAACTATTCGTTAATTCATTGGTGATTTTAAAGCGTCCGTGTAATACATCTAGCAGTGACATAATTTATTTAATGGTCTACTTCAATGTAAACTGAACGCAGACTAATAATTTGTTTGACATATCTTCGATATAAATGTATCGAATACGAAAAAAAACATTTCAAAGATCGTTTTCGATCTGTAATGATTGCTTTAGGATTGATGAATGTTAAAGCAAATTCTGTAATCTGTATTTAATAGGGGTGGGGGAAGAATAGCCCTGTTATAAGGTATATTATGCAACTGTCTTGATGTTCAAATGCAAAGTGACGAATAAAAAAATCGTTATTCTGCATTAGTTTTTGAGTACATTTTATTAACTAATAGTTTCATTGTCTCGAATGTACCAGATTCGCGTATTTGATCTGGTTCAAATAGTAACAAAATAAAATAACTTGCATGGCCAAGTATAGAATGTCGTGGTCGTGTGTTTGTTGTTACAATCTTTTGTAAAACCAACGAGGTTTAAAGTAGACTATCGGTTATGAAATATTCAATAGTTAGAAATTGTAATCCTTTGGAAATATATAAAATGACACAATGAAAACTAACAGGGGTCACATTCGATAGTTAGCTTTGAACATTATAAGAAAATAAACATAAATTATAGATAGTCAAACTAAAGAATGTGTTTTTTGACGCATAATGACATATGTAAAATACCTTTGACAATGCCAACTGATTCGGAATGGATCTTGAAATTGTGTTTTTCACTTTAGATACTTTTTTATCGACGACATGTTCATGAAATAGTATACATTTATGAACTATTGCGCAAAATGGAATAGGGATAGATATTGCTAATTTTGTAGTACATACTTTACTTAGCACTTATATTTTTATAAATTATATTATAATTTAAAATAATGATTAATGATTTTTGTAATAAAAATAATACTACAATGCTAGGCAAAGTAAATGCAGTAAAATTAGAGGAATTCCTATTCATTTTTGGGCAGTTTAGATAATTAAGGTGAGAATTTTAAAAAAAGATTTAAACTCTCCAAGTGTATTAAAAAATAACAACGAGCTTTACAGGCAGTTGCTACATTTTAAGTCCTCGTGAAATGAATGAAGTCCCCTTGGACCGAAGCCTCAACGCAGCCAGTCCTTAGCAGGTTTTCCGGTTCTGCTCCCCTGGCCACGAAGGTTATCAGGTTCAATGTCTGCAGGAGGTAATTGCGCAGATCTGTCGGAAGTAATTTTCACCCGTTAGATACAGACCGCCAATGAGGAGGACGGTCAGCGATCATAATAATTCGGGTGCATTTAAATATATTACGGACGTTTTAATGATATATAGTTTAATATCGACTAATAGCCTCAACTTATTGTCTAAGGACAATAAATAACGATGTAGATCCTCGCTTCTAAAGTATGCTACATTGCCTCCAACAAGAAGGATTGCGTCATAATTGAGTATTACGTCGAAATAAAGTATCAAAAAAAAATAAGCCTACCTTCTGGTATCAACACAAATGTATTCAAGGTTTGTTTCGTGTTTTTTTCAAATAGTGTATTAATCACAACATAATAGATCAAAGATTGCGATTAAGAAGATTAAATAGTACACTACAGTTGTTTAATATGCGAATAAGCTAGCGAGGTGAATTGTCTGATTGAATACAGCAGTCGATACATTTATTGCTAAAGTGATGAACCAATAAAATCTTACAGATATTCTTTGTATATCGGGTGAAGAGAGGTTATAATATAGTGAGAAATCATTTCAGGCTGGATTAAGTGGGTGTCCAGGTCAGTTAGCTGTTTCGATTAGTTCAGGTGCTCACAGAATTACAACTGTAGAAAGAACTCATTCTACGTCACAAGTCAACTTACAATGTGACATCTGTCAATGTTCATGGCTGTAGTATGTCTCAAGTAGAAGAGAAAATTAAAACTTTCTATTACAAATATTTATTTTCTATGGCAGGGCTACTTGAAGAAATGAACGAATCGACAGTTGTTGGATGCGGTTTATCCCTGCGATTAATGCCTCGGAGAATAAGTCAAATTTTCCCCAAAATGATTTTCATGAGTTAGGAATCGTGTTATTTTCGTTGTGAATAAGTCGCTAAGTCAGATAAAGTTTTAATGCTTATATTGCAACTATATTTCTAGTCAAGACTACAAGAATGACACGATTCCGCTTCCTTCAATACAATTAACTGTCTCTGTACAACATTTGACTTAACCATTTATTCACCGAGAATTATTAGGTGGACATATTAATTCAGCGAGAAGGAAATACGTAGTTGTAGATTAATGATCAAGAACCGTACAAAAATACAATAACAAATTTAAAATAAGGGTTATAATTCAGGGTCATTTCGAGTTGAGTCACAACAAGCTTTAACTTTTCATAAAGTTTCCATTTTAAAATTTTCCCAAAATACAAGTTATCACAATCTTTAGTAACGAAGCTCTTTAGAAAACAGAATATTATTATGGGAAATGTGAATACAGTAGAATGTCTTCAATCCGGCACGTTTGGGACTCGACCCTTGCCGAATTAAAGAAAATTCTGGACTATGGAGGTTATTTATAAAAATACAAACAGGAGTCGTATAAAAAATAACACAATTTGCACAAAAAACTTTTACTGTATATATTTATTATTTAAACAATATACATCAATCAATCAATATTTCAGTACAGGAGAAATATTAAAATGCATTTTTAAAGTACAGTACATGATGAAATAAATTTGAATACAGTATGAAATACAGTAAAGTACCGTACTATTCGTGGTTTTTAGCAACTGGTAGATGGCTGGAAAAAAATATCTAATATCTACTTGCTTCTTACAACTAGTTTTTTTTATTTAAAAAATTATTATATTCAAGTTCATAACTTCGGCCATTTCGTGTTGCTCACTTTACAATGTTCATTATTAAGGCAATTCTATAATTTTTGCCGTTGATATATGCCGCCGTATATAGATGCCGCTATAATATCCATTGCCGTTAATGCCGGATTATAGACAATTCCGGACCATAGAATGCCGGATTGAAGACGTTCTACTGTATTTCGGTAATTAGTTCATCTAGAAATTAATGTTTCAATAAACATACATCATCTATAATTCGAAATGTTAGTTGAAACTTTTATTTTTTGATGAAATGATTACCCAAATCTACTCATTACCCACAGTTGCATTCTCTTGTCCATACTAAAGCTCACGAAAACTTGTAGTTTTGGAAAATATTAAAAATGAAACAACTAATCAGGTAAAACTTGTAACTCAACTCGAAGCGACAACCTGCGGAACAGATACCAAAATAAGTACGAAAATTACAAAGCCAACACTTTTACTTTTCTAGTCACGACGTTAGGTTTCTTCCGTAACTAAAAAAAAAGTTTGTTTTTTTCTCACGGGAGTGGACAAAGCACATAGGCAGGGGACAAGACGAGAAAGTGAGAAAAAAAAAGAATAGTGGACCAGTGAATATGTAACCTACGTCATGGTAAACACATTCATCCGCTCTCTACTTCTATAACGTACGAAACCTGTAATATGGTACCCTTGGGATAACGTGAGTAGTACGGCTGTTTTCTTCTGAAGAGAAGAATGTCCCGTCCAAACACTGGGAGTTTACCTAACATCGGATATACAAAGAGCTTGGGGGATTTCTCCTGTGTAGCAATTATTCTTTCTTACAGAGCCTTTGGTTCAGAACTATAGGGCTAGTATTGAACAACACATATGTAACGAATAATGAAATGAAGGAACACATCTCTATCTCTGAAATAACGCCTGCTATTTTACTGTAATTGAGCATAATGACCGATGTCCCATCGATTTCTGTTGTTAACACTTCTGTAATAATATTGAGAGAAAGCAGTTAGAAAGTATAAAGTTAAATCAAAAATCTGCTTGCACAATAACTTTATGAATTGGAAAACACATATAACCGTAATTCTAAGAAAAATTGATAATTGAGTCAGTAAACTAAGTATTGAGCCAGAGCTTAGAGTTGGTATATACAAAAATCGCTAAATACGATTTCTTAAGAAAGAGCTATAAGTATTATTCTTGGCGGTTTAAATCAGAAGCTGATAATTAATTGGTGTAAAAATCGTTTTAATTATCTACCTTAGTTTTATCTTTAACGATTTTTTTCGGTTTGCCACAGACCTCAATTACTTGGATATTTATCACACTTATTCCCTCCTTCAACAGTATCACCAAAATATTTCCCTTTTTTGATATTATTTCGATACTTCATTACCTGCATTCATCAAAGTTTCTGTATTAAGTTACATAGTTTAAAACATTCCTCATACAAAGTTCCTAAAACCTCATTAATACTTACATATTTGTTTATGGAAAGATTTCGATGTTTCGCATATGTATACTATACGCACATATACAGTATACCCATATGCATATAGGACACTAAAGGCAGCTAAATTCATAGAAGAATTTTGCTGGATTGAGATCTTAACCTTCAAGAGTGTGTAGTTACTTAACTTATTGCTAATTCTATTATCAACAATCTTAACTTCATATATTTAAATATTTTATTTGAAAAGTAAAGATATGACCAGGACCGGGACTCGAACCCGGTCTCTGTCGTGATGCTTAGCCACCTCAGCCATCCTGTTTCGCTTCTCGGTCAGACATATTCTTTCTTTTCACTGATCCTATATCTCCGTGTTCTCGCAATATCTCCCGGTCCTGGTCATATTTTTTCTTTTCAAATAAAATATTTAAAAAAAGTATAACACCTAACAATAAAATAAAATAAATAAATTATAATAATATATAATGGCGTAAGTCAACAAGATCCAAAAATAAAAGCAATGTTTAATGAACATTCTCCCCGTGTATACATCGCAAATTGCGAGAACACGGAAATATAAGATCAGTGAAAAGAAAGGATATGTCTGACCGAGAAGCGAACCAGGATGGCTGAGATGGCTAAGCACCACGACGGATACGTGGGAGTTCGAGTCCAGATCCTGGTAATATCTTTTCTTTTCAAGTAAAATATTTAAAAAAATTATAATATCCAACAATAAAATAAAATAAATAAATTATATTAAATTCATATACATCTTACTCTTTGAGGATATTAGTAATTCATTCCAACAGGACCTTAATATACGTATGGTAAAAGAAAATGCCATTCCAACTAACTCTGGGTAGTTTTTCCATCAATATTTTACTTAGGGATTTGTTCTTGTGGATTTTTCCAATTCTAATACTACTTCGATGTCTCTTTTTGAGTATTTGCTCATTTTTATTCTATTTTATAAACAAATATATACTTAAGATTAATATATTTCGGTTTTATATTATAAACTATTAGTATAACTTACCCCCTTCCCACAAGCAACCTGAGAGCATCGAGGTGCCCACTGTGAGCTGCCCAGAGTGTTGGTGTCATTCCGTCTTCATCTTTCGTGTTTGTGTCTTTTTTTGTGGATTCTTTTAAGATTTCCAAAAGGCCGTCTTGAGCAGCCTTGTGGAATCGGCCAGCCATGATCTAGAGAAACGAGATAAAGTTAAAATATGGAAGTGTAAATATTTTTTTCAGAAGTAAATGTTTCTCACATTTTATTTTGTACCTAAATATTATCTTTGAAATTTTGGCGACAAGGTAAAAAATATCATAAAACAGAATATTCCAAAATAACCTTAATTATAATTAGTCACAAGAAGCGATTATTAGACTAATTTCTGCATGTTTAAATTACTCTTTAAAATCAATGATATGGTCTGGACTTGGTTCCTATGAGCTGTGACCAGAAACCTTACTATGGAAACATAAAAACGAACTAAGTATTGATCGGAAAAGAGGTGGAACGAACTGAGTATTGATCAGATCTGTGGTGGAACGAACTACCATTATTCCTACAGTATCATATCATATCAGTATCGGTGGTGCGATATTTCAAATATTGTGAAGCTAAACCATCCTTTAGTAACCTTGGAATAAACATGAAAATGTTTATGTTTAAAAAATGGCAATGTTTTTCTCGAGAATAGAAGGTGGAAATATTTTTATGGAAATTTTAAAGTATAACTTAAAAAAAAAAAGGTGAGTGACTTCATAATAAAAGCATTGCTCCCGTTTATTTACTCAAAGATTTCGTTAATCATACATATTTTAGATACGTTAATTATATATAATACGTTCGTTAATTATATATATTTAAGATTTCGTAAATTATATATATATATATATATATATATATTTGATTCAAAGTAATTCAATTTTCCTCCTTTTTTTTTTCGCGGTTCATCGCAGGATTCAGATAGATTCGCAATGATAAAATTATAATGCTTTGATTTTTACCTACTTAGGTTATGAATCTACGGCACTGCCCCTTATCTAACATTAGCCAAGTTAGATTCTACCTGTAAAACTGGATCTGGATAGCAACTGCCACTTTTAGAACCAGCCCTATCCCTAGTTTAAATGTAGAAGAAGGTTTGCCTCTTGGCTACTTCGACGATGTACCACGGTTCTCACTCCATCAGAACTCCGTATGCCTCTTAAAATAGACATAACAAGCCCTGTAGGAAGAAAGCCATCCTAGTAAATTATAAAAACAATAAGGGCATGGTCTACATCCTACAGCAGCAACCGTACAGAGGTTGCTGTGGCCAGCTTGAGACTAGGCCACACATTTCTTACTTATTCGCAAATTATTAAAAGCCTGCCACATCCTTTAAGACAATATTGAAACGCCATTCTCACAGTTAAACATATTTTTGAAGAATGTATACATTAACTTTCAATAATAAATAATACAGAACTATCCCCAAATTTATCAAAGGCACTTTGTGTCAACGAAGCTACCATCACGTTGGTACTTCAGTTTTTGAAAGCACATCTACTACTGCTTGAATTATAGCATTATATCAAATTGTATCTAAATTTTCTCTATCGTCCAGTCTGAATGTATGCATTAGTAGGTAGGTATCTGTAAGTTTAATAGTCTCCTAAATAATGTAATCAATAAATACATTATCTAGGAGTTTTTTTGGTTATGATCATTCATCTTTAGTAACATGAGATGTTAGTATTTGTGCTTGTAAAGCTAATGCTTAAAAATTACCAAGTATAAATGAAAATTCTTTATTGCATAAGGAAATAGGTAATTAGTTAAGGGACTCAATTGTTGTATAAAATTAAAATTAAACCCAGGCCTTCACACCAGCCATAGCTATGAAGGTCTCTAAAATAACTTAAACACGTCATTGAAGCGGCCAGATGTTGGATGCATTACGTTACGGTTGGTGTCAGGTGACCTCACGCGAAGAGGAAGTGAGCTTCCGCCAAACACATACATCAACATTATAGTTTTTTTAATTTTATTTTTGTATCTAAACTCTGATTTATGCTGGACTTGACATTTCCCAGCTAAACAGTCAACTATACGTCAGATATTAAATTTTAAAAAGATACAAACGAATTTAATCTGGAGCATAAATCTCAGGTTGCGTAACGAAACAAAACAGAAAGAATTCACTGTGGTCTGAGTTCATTATTAACATTATAATTACTTGTACCTGGGTAGGTCTAAAATTCCAATGCAGAAAATAGTGAGATGTGTCCACGAGGTTTTATTACATAGGTATCTAAAGAATCAATTTTAGCTTCACGACAAGCACTCTAAATAGGCCACTGAAAAGCAGAGGAATCCCTAAAGCCAACGTGGAACATCTACAAATTTTGTGATTATAGCGCAATAATAATAATCATAATGTTATAAGTATCTTAATGAGTAGTTTTCCACACCTTTCGCAATGCCATCAATATCTCTTTAAATATGCCACTAATTAAGAACAAAAAATATGACCATTTTAATAATTAAATTAATGAGAGGTTACTTCTGCAATATTACTGACACTCAGCGTTCTCAGATTAAAATATATAGAATTGAGCTAAACTGCGCGAAAATGAATAGGGATACCACTAATTTTGCTGTATTTACTTTGCCTTACATTTTAATATTATTTTTATTGTAAAAAGCTTTAATATTTATTATAAATACTAAATCAAATATTAATGTAGGTACTTAATATATAATGATATAAATGCTATGTAAAGTGTATACTATAAAATAAGCAATATCTCTATTAATTTTTGCGCTGTCTATTTATTGGATGGACGCTGTGGTGTAGTATATATATATATATATATATATATATATATATATATATATATATATATATATTTTAAATATGTTCTGTCAGCTGCGCTCATCGATCAGATTTAAATCATACGATTTATAGAAATATATAAATAAAATATATACATCCAAACAGAATATAATGTAAGAAAAATAAATTAATTAAAAATACTATACTTCTCCGGATTTAATGAAAAAACATTTATCCCTCAATTATTTCTAACAATCTAGTAATATTGAAAAAATAGTTCAATGAAAAGTGGAAATACTTTCATTTGTAGCCTGAAAGCACGATCTTTAAAAAAAAAAAAAGATTGGAATGCAGTATAGATCTTCTTTTTTCTATCATCCAATTTGGTAAGTCACGGTCTACGCCTGTTACAAACACCTGGCACATCTGTTTCACAGTTCCTTCATCAGCTAGCAGTCCGGAATCTCATTTAGTTTGGGGAAAAAAGCACTTTTTTAATTAAAAAACAAAAAATCGTCAACAAGAAAAATTTAAAAACGTTTTTAACTTAGAGGTATACAGTAATAGTAGTGTATAGTACCGGTAAAGGCTCTGAAAGACTCGGAGTCCCTGGAACATACATTCCAAACATGTGCTTTAACACGTTTTTCGTTTTTTTAGAAGAGTGATAATAGTCATAAGTTTTAGACAATCATCAGAGCAGAAGGATGAATAGTCCCAAAAAGCTTTTGTTTTTTAATATTTGTAATATAAACAAACAAAAGTAAAATGGAATTGTAACAAGTAGGCATTAAATACGAATAACAATGAAACTATTTTTTATTGAAATTTACAACTGTATAATAATAATAATAATACATCAGGTAAATAGAATAAAAGATATACAATGACATGAGATAAAGACAAGTAGAGAAACTACCTTCTAGTACTCGAATAACAAATTCAACTTAGAAGGTCACGAGACCATCTTCTTTTCAGACTCCTCGGAGGATTATCAGGGAATGAAGAGGTTGCTAGATTTGAAACTAGTGGGTTTGAGTGGGAATAAAGCTTGTCATGAAAAGATTGGTACCGGGTCCGGACCAATCAGTAACAAAAGGAACATTAAGGTCATTATGAATGTTTTTGTATGAAACTATGGGTACTTGTGTGTTAACGCCACCGCAGTTATATTTGCCTACTTTTTCGCATGCGCGAGCAGTTATATTTTGTAACAGTTATCTTTTATAGCAGTTATCTGGCATAACGTTTTTAAATCTATTTATTGGGATTAGAATTTTAGATTTTTTAAATAATCACCAACAATTACAAATCAAAATCAATTATTTAAAAATGGAATATATCATGAACAGTTAAAATAATGGATAATATATAATTAAATAATGGAATATATCATGAACAATCAAAATAATGAAATAATGAAAAATCAAAATAATTTATAGAAAAAGAAAGTAGTTAATCGGATTTCGGTGGTTACTTAGGGGTGGTTACAATAGCTTCTTCTTCTTTTTCGGCAAATCCCAAATACGCATTTTCGTAGCACTAAAAATAAGCTAAACAATAACAACAACAACAAATCTAATAATAATTAGATAAATAAATGAAATAATAACAAGAACAAATATAGAACAAATCAGCTGTTAGAAATGTAACTGCTCTTAACGCAAAAATAACTGTGGTGGCGTTAACACACAAGTACCAAACTATGTAATTAAAATTTTATTGGTATTTATAAAACGATATAAGGTATACTTTAACACATTTTTTATACTTAATTAATTAAATAAACGGGAATCAAGGACATTTCTACAACACTTTATTGGAAGGGTAAAATCTAAAATTCAATTACTACATAATTATTTTACACTTCCTGCTTTAATTCTAACTTAATAATTCAAAACTGTGCGAATTTCGAATGAAAGGTGATTTTTTAATTCTGCAAGTTTCCAGGACATTGACCTTGAAAGATTCCTGACAATCTTCCTGAACCATGACCTAAAAAGCTTGAAGTTTTTAACGCACCAGTTGGGGAAAATAGCGCTGGTGAACCTTCTATTTGTGTACAACAGTCAAAAACTCCGTCTCACTACTTAATATTGTCCTATATTAAGAACGGTAGTTGTTGGCAGAAAATATATTAAAAAATCCAAATAGATATCTTCTAACGATTTTATCACTAAAACATTGATCACTGGTTGAGATAAGTCCACGCTTATTCATACAGGTTTTTATGTTTTAAGTGTCATTACTCATACAAGACTGAAAAGACAAAAAACTGCTCGACGTTTTCGCCTACTCCAACATTTACTAGACAAATGCTCTAAGCTCCCAATTAATTACAAAAGACTCATTTACATGACAGTTATCAGACCTATTTGGACATACGGAGTTAAGCTTCGGGGCTCTAATAAACCTAAATTTATATTGGGTATGAAGCTATATTCCTTACTCCTAGATTTAGCAAAGCTTTCCATTTCAGTTCGATTGTTTTGTTTTTTTAATTATTATGTTTTCGATCTCCGTAACTACAAACTATTTTTTATTTATAACTTATTACATGCGATTGCTGGCCTGTCTCTGCCGACAAACGAAACGGAGCACATTATTTTTTTTTCTTTCTTATTCTCCACGCACTTTAGCTGGTAATGGACGAAACAATAGAGGGGGTTGGTGTTGAGGATCCTTAGCTACAGGGAACTGATAAGGGCCTAATCGCACCCGATACCTACTTCCTGCCTTTAACGTCCACACATTAATTCTACTTCTAACACTATTGGTTGAAGGTCAGAGCCAGACAAAAAAACTTCATCAAGATTGGAAAGCATCAAGGATTACTCTTGGATTCAAAACATACTCATCACTAAAGAGCTGCACAGGACGAGGAGGTAGGGAGGTCGCCGGAATATCTGTGAACTCGAAAAACCTTCAAATCCGGAAATGGACAACTAAATCAATTGGTTGGAAGAAGCATTAACTTAATATAAACAAAATGTTCTAATAAATGATAATTTGGCAGAAGGCATTTAAATTATTTTATACAAAACCAAGTCTAAATTTCGTGGCCTTATATATGTCAAACCGGGAGCGTTTCTAAATAGTGAACAATGAAACTGAGTAACAAAGTTGTAATTATTGTAAGAAATATAAAAGAATACAATTCATTCATCAAAAACTACCTGCCGAATTTAGGTGTCGTAAGAACGACAGGAAAATTCCGTATCGACATTATGTTCTTAAAATAGTGCACTTTTGAAGACGAATGCTTCAAGAAACTTGTAGATACTAAAACAAAATTCCGGTCAAAATTGGGAGACGGATTGTGTGGTAACGGCAGATAAAGTCGAAATTCGATTTTTTCATCCGACAATGAACTACAATACTACATAAGATAATAAACACTAGAATGTACATTCTAGTAGGTGCAAACAAATATATTCCTAAAACTTTCGTTAAATAAAATAAAAAATAAAAATAAAATAAAAAAAATGGCTTGGTAACAATAAATGTAAATAATGTGGGTTTGCTCAGTAGTAGAGCACTGAATTGCCGTGCGGAAGGTCCCGGGTTCAAATCCGGCTGTAGCAGACATTTTATTTAATCTTTTAACAGCTGTGGAGACCCTCCTGGGCTCTGCCAGCCTCTTTAAAGTGAGTAACAAAGGTTGGAGGGAAAATTTGGTGGATGAGCCTGATCTCAGACAAATCACATCCCTGAACATCGTTTGTTATAGAAACTCTCTTTAGTCTCTACCAAGTAATAAACCTAAGACTCTTCATGGGTTAAAGTAGAATAGTTTTCTTCTTTTTTTATAAATATATATAATATATTTAATCAAGTTCCATAGTGTTCACAGCATAAGATGGATTTTCAACAGCTAAACGTTTGTAAAACAGGTAACACACAATGTATGGAATGCTAAACCGTTGTTTGGAAATAAGAATCCTCGCGAGGAGCCAAAGAGGTCATCCGCTTGAGGCAATTTGCGGTCAGTTTGAAACAGAAGAGTACCGTTTCCATCTTCATAGCAATCCTTCCGTTATAGTTTGTTGAACGCTTCCAGCACTTCCTCATTTTCGTCCATGCCTTAGCGTTACTGTTTAGTATAATGTTATGGACCTAATAAGTATGTTTTTAAGTTGTTGTTTTTTTAATCATAAAAACGCTAAGGAAGTTCAACTTCCTTTCTACATCTTGCTAGTTTTAGAAATTACTCGTGGAAGTAAAGTAGAGCGAAATTGGGGTAAATGTGTGTTCCTTTGAAACAAAGGTGAGGATGATATAATTTTTGAAGGAGAGAATAAAAAACACTTTATTGAAGCATTACAATCTGCTACTTGTGGGCAATAAGTAATGGTGCTATGTAGCTTACAATTATTCCATAACAAATCAATGATATAAACAAAACAAAAAATGTATAAATAAATATATACAAGCGGAAAAATATATACAAAAATAAAGTAAAAAAAAAATATAATAATAATAAATAAAAAATAAAAGAAATATACTGTACACATTCATATTCTATTTACAATTTGCCTGGGGTCCCCGAACTGAGCTTCTTTCCCAGGAATGAGGGCAATAGGATGATATAATGTGTAATATTTTTTTCTTGCCATTGACGGGAATTAATCAGTAACATTATTCGTGTTTAGATATTGTACCATTGTTCTTCCAAGGTTGATATTGTATAGTCCATAAGGTAGCGAAAATTTCGAGATTTTGAGATACATATTAATATCTGTGTGTGTGTGTTTACATATATATATATATATATATATATATATATATATATATATATATATATAGAGAGAGAGAGAGAGAGAGAGAGAAAGCGATAACGCGATATATCATCCAGGAAGCACTACGCTTATTCGTTTAATACCTTATTTGGTTGGCTTCTACGAACCTTTTCTTAAATAATTTACTTCTAACCATTCCCTTTGTTGATTTCGATTTGCCGAGTTACTGTTTTAGCAGCGTTATGATGAAATAATTAAATAATAAAATAATTTTGAACTTTAATTTAATTATTGTATAACGACGATTATAAGTTAAGAACATTGCATTTTTGAATAAATAGGCGATGACAAAATTCTTTAAAATACTTATTGAATATCTATTGTTAACAAAAAAAAGTATTGGCCGATTATAGCTTTTATCAATGATATTGCTTGTAATAGACACCAATAGGGTGCCCTCTTACATTTCATTAATTATGAACATTATAACAACAAACCAACAAAAGTAGTTATTTCAAATGAGACAGAATTAATTTAAACAACAATCGAAACCTTAAACCGAAGAAAAAACATTAAAAAATAATGAAACAATAAAAACCATTATATTGCGTTTCACAATTAAGTCATGAAGAACCGGCACAAGTCATTCAATTGACGCACATCCCTTTCAACCAATCACTAATAAATGAGTAAATTTAACGCTAATAAATTGATAATAGTATTACAGAACCGCTTCGAAAAAAAGTAGGAATATGATGGCTAGCAGCTCACTATTAATGTTTACCATGAGCAATAATCGTTAATATTACAAAGATTATTGATAATTATTCACAATTCCATATATAGTTATCGTTTAGAGACTGCAATAAAAGTTAAGTAATTATTCACACTTTCAGTTTCTAATCAGCTTGACATCCCCTAAATCTGGACAGGACCTTGAAGAGGAACTAAGGGCCAAGTATGAATTTTCCCGTGCTTAAATATAAACAAAAATATTTAGTAAATATATAAAATAATTATCATATATTTATGAAATACAATGCAATGGATTTAAGCTCCTCTCACTTGGTCTAAATCTAGGCTGATAATCCCAAAGTGACAATATCGACATTCATGCCATAGAGGGTCAGTTTTGATTGAAACACAAAGTGTATTCATTCACAAAGGACGACTAGTAAGTGGAGATTTTTACTAAAACAGTAACGATTTCAACAAAAAGTTCTAAGGCTAATCAAAGCCACACGACTTAAGTGCATCACTTATTGTACTATCAACCAATGAATAAATAATTACATCCATTAATTCAACGACAAGAAAGAAGATACGCTTACGAAGTAACTGGAATAGATATATCTTAGAAAAATATTCAAATTACGTTTATTACATATATATCAATAGATAATCTCTCATCATATTTACATAACGTTAATTTACATTATACGCCTCATAACTTGGTTCTAACTGTTTTTGTGGATAGTTGTAAATTAATTGAATACATTTGTATATTTGTTTGTTAGTTATATTCTTATCACTATCATAGAAAATTTTCTGTTTTATAAGGCTTTAAGTTCGTATAAATGAGATAGAAGATTCTTCTGGAGGTGCTGAACTATTAATCGATACTCCCGGAAGTCACCGATTACACAAAGAGTTTAGAGCGGAATTAGGTTTCTCTAACAAAAAAGAGTTTACTTGAGCAACTGAAAAAGATATCTCTATTTTATTTAAAGATTTATGACAACAGAGAGTGCTGAGAAAAGTACTCGAAAATTTTATAACATTCATTTTATGTACTAAAAATAAAAATAAACGCAACTTTCATGTTTGGCCCATCTAATCCCTCTTTACAATGAATTGGACTAAGCAAAACTTAACTTTCGTAACTTAATTTTTTAAGTTAATGTGACAATTAAAAAATATAAAACTTAAAAAGTCACACATTTTCGAAGTGATTATGAATTTTTCGTTGGAGTCTACTGTAATTTACATACGATTTTACCATACTATAAATATATACTTTACCTACAAAATATGACTTTCTTTTTCATTTCTGCAACCTAGAAAAATAACTTTGAATCAACCAGAGGGAGCCCTGCGAAATTTTGAGTGGCACATCTCGATCCCAACTATAGAGGCGAATGTGAGACTAAAGTCTTACGAATGCACAATGTCGTTTATTTGGTGGATTTGAGTTAATGGTGCTGGGTCTTGTGGTTAACCAAGAAAAGTCCAAGTTCAAGGTACCAGAACAGCAACACAACAATACAACCTGTCACTGTGTTTACCTAATTATTTGAAACAGCTACTTGCATCATATGACTTGTTCGAACAAGTTTTTTTTTTTATTCTGAACAGACCTGTCTTACAACTTAGCTTAAATGATGACTCATCACATCATATCATAAGTTGGACCAAAACGTTAAATTTCATAAAAAATAAATTACACTGCACACTGATTAATCATACAATCATTAAAATTGTCTATCAATTTTTATTTGATGGTGAGAATTTAAATATTTTTTATTTTGAAGAGAAAAGATTTGTCCTGGCCGGGATTCGAACCCGGGTCTTCTGCATCTCTATTGCGGCAATCTCCCAAATGAGCTACCAGGGGTCGTAACCAGGCCAGAAAAATTCTTTCTCTTCACTGATCCTATATTCCCAGTTCTCGCAATTTTTGCGATGTATATACGGGGACGAATGTTCATTGAGCATTACTGTATTTTTTTATTATTATTATTATTTTTTTTTTAATAAGGATCTCGTTGACGTACGTCAAATTTTTATATTTATATTTGATGGCGATTATTTAAATATTTTTTAGTTTGAAGAGAAAAGCATTAAAATTAGCTTAATAATCATGATATGACACGAACTTCCTGAAATTAATTACTTGGATTGCAAAGGAGCATCAAAACAAATTTAATATTCAAAAGAAATGTTTGAAATTTGTTTAAACAAATTAGATCCTATGTAAAGTACAGCATAAACCATAGACATGAGAAGAATAAATGCAGTATCATTTTAATTTCTAATTGATACTAATAATTAATTATACCTCTTATCGCTAACTCGCAGAATTAGATCTGATAAACAAAAGTTGGATTTTATTGCAATCCTTATCACCAGCTATTTGTCTAATAAGTAAGTTGTTTACGAATTTACTATCAGATTAACATAGCTTTTGCGAGTCACGATTAGTATTGCTAAAAGCTCCGGGATCATATTTTCCTAATGCCAAGGATAAAAAAAAAAATACAATAATAAAGATTAGAGGGGCATTATAATTACTTTTTAAACATCAAATAAGTTAATAATTTTCAGGTTTACATAGTCCTTTTTAATTAAATATATTTTTTTCCGTTGCTATGCACAGATTTACAGTAACTAGACGAGTATAATTAAGTATAATGGTTCGAATTAAAAAAAAAAAAAGAAACACATTAAGAATATGATTATAATAGTTTCTTTCAAAAGAAGAAAGTTAAGACTGTCAAAACTCACACCTATCCGGTGACTTAAATTAATTACGTGCAATTTTTTTTCTTGACTCCCCTTAATGAACTAATTAGAGCTAATTAAAAGTAATGTGAGTAGATTGATGCAGGGATTTGATAATAGTAGAGATTCAAAATTTCGATTATTTTCAATGAAGTTATTTGTTGTAAGCTGAAAAATTTATGTTGCAGTAACACTATAATCATAACTCATAATACCTACCAATCATAGATTTAAATATCGAAGGTACTAAAGAAAAAAAACATTTGACTGGTTGACTTAATTAAACTCATCTTGATAAAAATCTAAAGCTTTTTTATATCATCAAGAAAATATTAAGGTAAAATGACTTACAATTAGTAGCAACAGGAATAGGAAATTAAAAAACTCTCTGAAAGCATTGAAATCTCTTATTCGCACTCTACATTGATAACAATTAATTCGTTATTTTTTACGGGTTAACACATCAATATCAAAGACTAAACAAAGCAATTTTTTGTGTCATTGATATAAAATGAAATATCTAATAATTAAATGATTGATAAAATGGACAAAACTCCAACCAATGATTTAACGTAATATAATAAGATTTGTTTGACGAAATTACATTTAAATCTAATCCCAACAAATAGTTTTTAAACTATCTCTAGAAAGACACTCCAAGTAAGATATAATTACATTCTGATGGAACTAAAAATATACCCTTAACATAAAACATTCAGCCCACTTATATAAATGACAAGGAGTATTGATGACAGTAAAGTTAAACTAATTTGTAAAGAAAAGAGCGATAGAATGTTAATACTACTTACGCATTTAAATACACAGACTGGTTTCTTATCTTGGATTACCAGAGACACTCAACATAACAGACACAAATATCGACTGTCAACAAGAATTCCAGATCCAAACTCTTCTAGCGTCACCTACAGGAAGGTCTCTCAACTTCTGTCCCCCTCCACGTGCACCTGTTTCACCACTTATCTCTTATCATTGTGTTTCAAACAATAGGAAAACATTTGTGAAGCAGGTTAAGTTTCCAATATTATTTAGACATTTGGGAATAAAGGATAAGTCTGGTGATTCTAAGTATTTGAAAAAAAATAAAAATAAATGAAAAATGTCAATCCTGTCACATAAATAAGAGCAACAACTGATACTCAAACTGTGTTAGTCAAAGGTTTGCCATAATATTTAAAAAACAAAACAAAAAAATGAGAAGTAATCATTTTTTTTTAACTCGGAACAGCAGATATTGAAAATGAAGAAATTTAATGGTTTGTGTGGAGGTATGTAGGTTCACAGATGTAAAAGTGATCATCAACTGCAGTTCTAAATTAATAATCTAATAATTATGTAATAAAAAAAGAAATCCTGAATCAGATTTCAAGACAGCTATTTGAACAGACAGATACAAGAAAAGGTATTGTTGAGTTATAAGAAATAAGTTTTAACTGTTTATTCTGTTTTTTTTCAATATTCTCCAAAGATACAAATAAACGTGAGTTATACATATTATACATATACATATTTCCCATAGCTAAATTTTTTTTGGAAAAAAAATTTAGCTATGGGAAATATGTATATTTCAATAATCATTTCATCAAAAAATGAAAGTTTCATATCATCTTCTATTATTCGAAATGTTTATTGGTTGATGAAATGATTACTAAAATATATATATATACGTTTCCCATGACTACTTATTCTCTTCATACTAAAACACGATTATTTATTTTATTTTTGAGAGTATTAAAAAGGATACAGATCAAATGTTAAAACAATCTGCGTAACTGATACTCTCCATTTCAAGCAAAAAATTAAGAGAGTCATGATTTCGCTTCTCTCAATATAATTAATGCTTTCTGGACAAAATTCACTTATTCACCAGGGCTGCTGATAAATATATATGTAATAAAAAACAGAATTACAAAATCAAAATAAAATATCTACATAGATAGTAAAATAGCATTTCATTTTTATTGTACGAATCAGGAATAATTTTATAAAATTTATGGAGCTAGGTATATAAACTCATTTAATTTGTGTATGAGACTTGGTGGTATTGAAGAAAACTCTATATTCTATATATTATTCTAAAGTACTCATTGTACACTGACTCAATTCTACACACATCACAGCCTAACAGCAAAATGTGCAGTGTAAATTTTAAACACCTGTAACTGTAACTAAAACAAAATATATGGTTTGTTAAAATCAGCACTAATGCAAGAGAACACGTGCTTTCTACTTGCACACATACTGCATAACAAATAGTTGAAGGAATTCATCAAGAGCATAATTTAACAAAATCTGTAATGTGTATTTTTTTGTATAAATCTTTAATATATTCTATAAATCTGTACTTATTTCTATAATACAGTCATGGTTACATTCTAATATAACTATTGAAATATCATATTAAAACAGTATCATAGGTTATAATCTTAGCCTATTATAAGCCTTATAATACACTTGACATTGTACAAACCAATTTATAAAACAAAGCCGATCAAAAACAAATATTTTTAAGATACACCAACAAAGAGCATAATAATTAAGTATGTCAATTGGCCTGAGATAGAACAAAATTCGTTAACTGAATTCAAAACAGAGTTATTCCACCTTATTAAAAATATATGTAATGGATATTGGTATATATGTAATGGATATGGATATTGGTGTTTTCCCTATTATGATATGATTTATTGATCAGATTTGGGCCGGGAAGATAGTTTCTTTTTGACTTTATTTTATTTTTTATTAATATGCATTAAAAATCTCTTAGGTATTACCAATGCTATGAAAAAAAGTGATGTGCAGGTATAACAATTCTCATAAAAAAAAATATTTTTTTCTTCTTTCTTCAATGAAAAAAATATTAAAGCGATTGTTCCACCATTCTCTAGTTCACTTTCATCAATCCTTGCTATATCCCCAGCCCATCGCAATAGGTTCATTGTAATAAATTTAACAAAGGAGTATATATAACAACATTATACAAGATTCTCCCTTACCTTGCCGGATGGTACATTTTTCTGAATATTTCTCTTTAAAAACCCCTGATCCACTACTCATCTCTCTTCTTCAGTACCCAGTTCTCAGAGCTGTAGGTCCATATGGGTATATTAGAAAAATATTTTTATAAATCATAAAATTTTGAAAAGCAGTAAAGGGATTGCAATTGGCACCATAGGCATAACAAGGGGGGGTATTGGGAATGTAACCCCCCCATTGCTTAGAAGAAATTAAAAAAAAATTGTAAAAATTAAAAAAAAATAAAAATTTGAAGGATTTTACTTTTTCAAAGTTATTTTGGGATTGCAGAAGTAAGGGTCAATAATGCCAGAAACACAACAAAGAAAGTGCAAACACTGTCATTTTAATGAATAAAAGGTACACTAAAATGGCAAACCAAAACGTAATACTGTTAATTTACAATTAATTATATTATTATAGCGGCAGTAGTGGCACCTAGCGGCAACAATAAGACCCCAAATGTGAGAAGAACAGTTTAGACAATTATTAAAACAATATGATATGAACCATTATGACAATATTTATTTGATAAATGTTTGAATCAGTCTAATTTACTATGATCTTTATTTTATATTTTAAACAATATTTCTCACAAAGTTGTGGCCTTAAAATACCAACATAACATGGTCCAGGGGCGACATGTGGTATAGCGGTTAGCATAAAAAACTGCTAAGCCCAAGATCACGGGTTCATAACCTGGCAGGTGGCCCTATGATTTTTTAAAGGGAATAAAAATCCTTGGTTATGTCGTCCTTCTGAAGGGAAGTTAAACGGGGGTTCCGAGCTCTTTTGATGTCAGATACTCGTTAAAAATCTCTATCCTAAATAAATCTGGATCGGCAAAATTTAGAGGTCCCAATGTAGCATCGCCCGATTAGCCATAGCAGCACAAAGTGACTTTAATTGAACAAACAACAACATAACATTCCAAGATTCAATCCAAGGGTTGGAGTCCTCAAATTTTAGCTTGCTTTCCTCAGTACAATTAACTCATTTTTGGGTATCTGTTCCTCAGGTTGTCGCTTTGAATTGAGTTTCAACTGTTAATTTCTTTCTATTTTTAAAGAGAAAAGATAGGCCCTCGGGCGGGATTCGAACCCGGAACCTCTGTCTCTCCGTGACAGTGCCCTACTATTTGAGCCACCAAGGCCACCTGCCGGCAGAGGACAAATCTTTTCTCTTATCCGATCCCATGTCCTCGTGTTCTCGCAATTTTTGCGATTAATACACTAGAACAAAAGTTCTTTGAACATTAATTTAATTTTAGGATCTTACGTCATATTACTATTTATAATTTTTTATAATTATTGGTCAATTTTTTGATTTTTAAATATTTTTATTTTTAAAGAGAAAAGATAGGGAGGGATATTTAAAAATCAAAAAATTGACCAATAATTATAAAAAAATTGTTAATTCCTTTCATTTCTTTTGATATTTTCCAAAAATACAAGTCATAGTGAGTTTTAGTATTAATTGGAAAAGAGAATGTAATTATGGGTAATGAGTAGATTTTGGTAATCATTTCATCAAGAAATAAAAAACTAGAATTTTGAAGTACAGATGATATATGTTTGTTAAAACTTTTATTTCTAGATGAAATGATTAAATAAGTACACAAATATCCTATGATTAAATTCTCTAAAGGTAGACGGGAAAAAAATCAACAATAACTTACAAATAAACTTGTAGTATCTATAGAAAAAATTCAAAGGTTTATTAAAATGTCAAAAGAATAGTTTCACTCATGTTATTTCTGTTATTTTAACAACATCATAGTTGTTATCAATGATCACATGTGATTTGCCTGTAATTATGTACTATAATGGTTTCTCCACAGTACACAAAAAAACGTCTAGGAGGGGGGGGGGCACGTGCTATGGTTGGAGTGGTTGACTGGTGAAATAAAATTTAAGTTTGTACTGATCATCAAAATAGCTCCTATTGCATTTTCCTGGAATCAGTCATCGGTCACTAAAGTACTGTTTGACTATGATAAACATTTGTTGAAAATGTTGACTGTTTTTTTATCATTTTTAAAGTAAAATAATACATGTTTTTTGTGACTAAATGATAATTAATATTGAATAAAAAAAATCTGCTGCTTTGGCATAAATCTTTTAACACTTGGTGAAATTAGCAATATTGGAATCATAAGCCACTTTGAAGTTTTATTATATGTTACTTTAAAGCATCATTATTGTTAGATAAAATGGAAGGAAGCTAAAAAAAGAATCAACAGGCAGAAATACTTTAAATATTATCAAATAATCTACTAGTTTAAATTTAAAGTAAGTATTTAAATGGTTTAGAGATGTTGCTCTTGAAATGTGGAACAAAAATAAATTATTAGGTACTGAAAAAAATATGTAAAAATCTATTTCAACATGGCTTATATTTCGAAGACACTAGTATGTCTTAGGACATAAATGACGAATCTAATGAATTAAGTTAGTTAACAATAATTCAGGCAAAGATCCCATTGTCTTCCAGGCTCTATTCTTCTTCGTGAGATTCTTAGGCAGAAATGGACCAAACCCATCAATGATTTCTATCTGTACATCAAATCTACAAAATGTTATCAGTTTCTTCGAGTACATATTAACATTTCTTGTAACTTTCCTAATATCAAATTTTATTAAACCATTATAATATTAATCATACATTTTCAAAATGTGTCTGTAGAGGAATTTTTTAACAATACACACTGGATAATTTCACTATTTAACTTATAAGTATTAATAATTTTATGAGCAATTATACAAGATAATTTTAGTATGTCAAATTCAGCCTTTAATTTGTGTGCGCAATAAAACCTTTAAGATCTAAATAAGATTAGCAGCAGGCAAGTTACATTCAAGTGAATAAAGAGATCCTGGCTAGGTTTAAAACAAACTCACTAAAGACTTTTTTGTAACCAGAGAGTATTAAGGATGTGTAAATCAATTATATTTGTTACATATAATAATTATTAATAGTGGACTGTTTTCTAAATACAAAGTTTTATCTGCCTTTTGAAAACTAAGGAATCAGAAAAAATTGTGTCATTTAATGTTATTACATAATTCTTAGATTTCATTCTAGTGTATGCAGAACAGAGAATATGGGTGTGGTGCCCCCATCTTTCTGCTGTCAGGCTGTAATCAGCCACTGGTCCTCCATGTTGAGGAAGACTTACACAGTACAGACAAAGGCCATAAACAGTACACATCATAGGGTCACCAGTCTATTCCCTGAGTGTTGGTATACTTGAAAATAAAGGTGATACGGTTCATTTTAAACCATACAATGGAAGAATAAACAATTTCAAATAAAATTGTATAGTTTAAGATTCTTGGGGACAACAACCCATGAAGATTCTTGGGTTCAATAGGTGGTAGACTGAACTATTTCTTAGGCAACAGCCTTGGAGGGAGGTTATTTCTTCCAGATCACACTCAACTGCGATGTTATACCCCCATTTAAGAGTAACCACATTATAGAGATTAGGTTAGTCCTAGCATCAGATAACTCCACAACCACAAACTGTGCTACCCCGCTGCCAAGATGAACAATCATGGATCAATTTGATATATAAATCTTAGAATGGAAAAGGTTAGTTAATATGTCAGGCAAGATGAAATAAAGGCATTGGAAAATGTGATTAATATTATTATACTGTATGAATGATAAAAACCAGAAAATTATAAAAGTTATTCTATTTGTTTTAACAATTTCAATCTACCTTAAGGTTTCTCCATCTCTGAAATCCATTTCCTTATTTCTAGTATCTGAAATAAAGCAAAAATCACCACTTTATTAAACACAAATCAAATTTAGAGACTATATCTAATAGAATATGTTATAGGCAGGTAAAATTGTTTCTAGTTAAACATGAAATGGTGGTGTCAGTAGGTTTTTAAAAATTAACAATAAACTATAGTGGAGTTAAAGGCGTCTTTAAAGTAAATTAACAGAATCAATAGATATGCAGCGTGCTAAACACGTACTTATTTTCCTAGAATTTGAAAATAAGATTAATCATTTGGCTTAATGGAATTCCCCAGCTTACTACAAGGCGGGAAAATAATTAAATCAAAACATACCATATCAAGTGCATTTAAAAGTTTTTATTTGTATTTTTGTTAATGTTCTTGTACATAAATTTTAACTATGTATTATTTTAAAGTTGAATTTAATAATTAGATTTAAAATAACATTTTGTCTTTTTAAAATAGTCATAAATTATGTAACTTCATAATTATACTACTTATTTCTCAAATTCAACCATTAAACAATTAAATCTTGCTTAAGTTATTAGTATTTTAAATTTTCACAATATAAAATTAAAGAAACATCGTGAAGATTGCTACTACTGCAATTTTTGTTTGTGTTTGTCATTTAGGAATTAGTGACTTCAGTTTCGGAAGAAAATTTCGTGTTCGGAAGTTCTAGATCTATCTTAATTACATTACTGCTATTTAAACATCGTTAAATACATAAGAAGTGGTGTTTGATTTATTAATTCAGTCATTTGCAACTGAACATTAAGATACGTATTTGTTAATTAAGATTTAACAAGATTTTTAATGTAAGTATAGTAACTAGAAATAATATTGTTGGAGAACTGCTGAAGTTAATTTTTTAACTGTAGCTGTTCTCTTAAATAATTATGGATCATTAAACTTGTGAATAATAATGTTTATATACACCCATACAAAATGATCATATCTAAATTTTCTTTAGTCTATACTATAAGTGTGCTGTAATGGCTTAGACGAAATAAGATTAGGGATAAAAAATAAAAGAAGGAGACATAAAAATTCAGGAGCCATCTTGAATTATTTCAAAAAAGAGATTTGAAATGTATGTATGTTTCTGTTTTTAAACTTGAAAAATTTAGTATAAAGATGTAGTAAATGACTATACCATACATTATATATAGTATACATCTACAGGTAAATAAGTGGTTTAATCAAAATTGTTCAAAAATGAGTAATTATTCCACAAGTTGTCGCTTTATTCACTTATTAATTTATTTAACCATTTATCCACGAGGGCTGCAGATATATAAATGCATGTTTATTTATGAATTTTAGTAAATAAGCAGGTTTAGTTGATTTAATGTTCTATTAAAATTGTATTGCTCTTTTTGCGTGTCAAGATTTATTGATTTAAATATTTTGTCCTCTGAAATACAACAAATGGTAATGACTTGGCAAGTTGTCGCTTCGAGTTGAGTCACAACAAGTTTTAAGTTTTCATTTATTTCTCTTTTAATATTTTCCATAAACATAAGTTAAAATGAGCTATAATTATAAGTTATATTATTATATATGATTTATAATTTAGTGTGGAAAAGATAATTTAATCATGGGATATGTGTATACATATTTAATCATTTCATCTAGAAATGAAGGTCTTAACAAACATATATCATCTGTACTTCAAAATTCTAGTCTTTTATTTCTTGATGAAATGACTACTAAAATCTACTCATTACCCATAATTACATTCTCTTTTCCAAGTAATACTAAAACTCACAATAACTTGTATTTTGGAAAATATTTAAAGAAATGAAATGAATTAACAGTTGAAACTCAATTCAAAGCGACAACCTGCAGAACAGATACCCAAAAATGAGTAAATTGTACCGAGGAAAGCAAGCTCAAATTTGAGGACTCCAACCCTTGTATTGAATCCTTGGAATGTTGTTGTTTGTTTATTTAAACTCACTTTGTGCAGCTATGGCCAATCGGGCGATGCTTCATTGGGACCTCTAAATTTTGCCGATCCAGGTTTAATTAGGATAGGGATTTTTAACGAGTATCTGACATCAAAAGGGCTCGGAACCCCCGTTTAACGTCCCTTCAGAAGGACGACATAACCAAGGATTTTTATTCCCTTTAAAAAATCATAGGGCCACCTACCAGGTTATGAACCTGTGATCTTAGGCTTAGCAGTTTTTATGCTATACCACATGTCGCCCCTGGAGCATGTTATGTGGTATTTTATGGCCACAACTTTGTGAGAAACATTGTTTAAAATATAAAATAAAGATCATAGTAAATAAGACTGATTCAAACATTTATCAGTTAAATATTGTCATAATGGTTCATATTATATTATTATATATATCTTTTTTTTTTAGTTTTCTATTCATGAGATGGAGGAATTCTTTTATCAAATGAGAACCTCAATGTTGAGTTCTTTGTTAGAAAGATTAATTTTGAAAAGCAAAAAGTTTGTCACCAGCATTCCACAGATCCCCAGTATTGACTCTAGACTGTTAACATATGAACTATAGGAGTTGTATTTTTTTTCAAAGGTAATTTTTATTAAAAACTCATTTTCTATACCCTCTATTATTATTTTTTTGTTTTTCCTTCTAATTTAAAAAATTTAATTTTGCTTAATGTTATTCAAATTAATGTATATATATCTAGTACATTATAAATCATTTACTATTTATCAAAATTTTATCTAACACCTTTATAAATCTATACATTTTAGATTTATATTACTTATTCCATACCTTACATCGATCAGTTAATTGTTAACAATATTTATCTATCTACCTCTGACAGCACTATGGCTGATGAAGGATCCTGGCCTCCTCAACATTTTTCCTCTTCCCGGAGAGATCCTCTGCTGTTCTTCTCCATCTTGTCACTCCCAGAAGCTGTAGGTCAGCTTCGACATCTTCCAGCCACCATAGCCTGGGTCTATCTCTTTCTCTTCTAATATTATATCTCTTCTAATATGGGCATTCCTCCATTATTTTCCTCGGTAGTCTTTCCTGATCCATTCAATGCACAATCCTAACCATCTCCCCTTTTTGATTAAACTAAATCAGAGTCTTTATACAGGTCTCTAATTTTTATGTTAGTTTTTATTTTGTTTGTATTTTCGAACAGTCTTATATATTCACTATGTCTTTGATCTCTCAGGATACATTTTGATTAAGAAAACTTTTCTTGAGTGCCCAATAACATTTAATGCCATTTTGAATCTTTAATTTAATTTTTTATTCTTTTTTATTCTTTTCCGTGACAATCGTACTGAGGGATTTAAAGTTTGTTACTTTTTTGAAGCTACATTTTCCACATATCAGGGATCCACCTGATTTAGTACTCCTCTGAAAGTGCATTTGGTGTTTTCCCTATTATGATACCGTTTCATTTAAAAGATAATTAAAATATGTATTGCAGCATCAAAGATCTACCTCTGTTGAAAACAATCCTTTGCTGTATTAATAAGTTTTGGGATTTTGCAAAAATTGTTTAAATTTAATCTATGAATTATGGGCTGTAATCTTGAAAAAAAGGCATTATTCTAAAACATTGGAAATATAATGTGTGAAGATTATTGTTATTGTTAATTAATGTAAGGAGTGCTACGTACATTTCCATTTTAATAATAGTTTATGAAGACTTCCAATATATGGAACCTTTTTATAATCAAACATTCCTTTGATGTGGATTGCCTTTAGTAATCTTATAAATAACTCAAGATGGCCAAAACCCATACTAAGGGATGTCATTACATTTTCTGTTTTCATATGTATCTATATACATTATTTTATTTATATATTTTTATTTCTTTAATTTTAAATTTTAAAAAATCTTTTTTTTATTTAACATTTGTTCATGAAGTTCTAGGATTTTATTCAATATATAAAATAAATTTACCAGAAATATGATGTAATTTCATGCTTGTGGCAAGTTTTAAACTTTTTTCTCACTGAAGCACATGACCTTCACCTGATAAATAAAATTAATGTAGTAGGATCACAGTAACAGAAATGGATGGATAATGTTCTTGTTTTTGATTAGTACAAATAAACTCTGAATCAATTGTAATACAGTCAGAAGATGTCATGGTGTATTACTACCATTTAAATTTGGGTTTAGAGGAGTCCTGTACTTGGAAAAGTTACACAGTTAGTATTATTTATTGAAAGTTAGGTTTATTTCGGTCTTATTATTTACAGTATTATTCTTGTGTTCTTCATGCTTATTTTTGAAACTCCTCTAAAGTGAATGAATGAAGAATAAAACAATTAGAGATGAAGTCCTTTAAAGATATTGACTAAGTACAGAATTTATGTTGTTTTTTTCTTAGCTGAATGCTGAGCATAACAGAGCAGTTGCTAAATTTTCTATAGAATTATTATAGAAAAATACATTTGATTTCATTGTGGTGGTTTGATTATATCTTATTACGGAAGAAGATAACGGAATAGGGACGGGTAAAGAATTTCAGAAGGAGAACTCGATTCAAAAAGGATTTTTTTTTCTGAAGGAACATTCTTTAGTTGGAAATTTATTCATCAAAGGGTTGATATCTTCTTGTATTTAAAGAATGAATAGAGCAATGTTGGTTAAGGAGATCAAGGATGTAGGTATGTTTCTATGTTTTATGACTTGAAAAGGAAATATAGCAGGAAGATATTGCTGTCAGAAATAGGAAAAAATGAAATCATTAGAGTTAACAAGTACTTCCTAACAACCAGCAAATGGGCAAACATGTATTACATTTTATTGATCCAAGTTTTTGTACACAAAATGTTTTACTTATATTTATATCTTTAATATTCTGAAATAACTTGTAATAGAACAATATTTAGTGATACCCAAATCAAATTATTATTAACTTCAAATTATTATTTTCAGGGTTGGTGATATCTAAAGTAGTAACTTGACCAGAGTGAGAAGATATCCATCTACATGATAGTGAGCAAAAATTTTAATATTAGTTTATTTGTTTATTAAACAATTTATTTATTTAATTTTCACAAATATTTTTTTGTAACTGTATTCTAATTATTTAGAAAGTTACAAATGTGACCATTATAAATTTGTCCATTTGCTAATTCAGTAAGTATTATAAATACGGTAAATTATGTTTTATACTAAAGGATTTTATTTTTTATTTATTTTATTTATAATTCAGGGATTAATAATTTATATTGGTCGAAAATCGAGTTGGTAAATGAATGAAGTTATATTAATACAAAGTATGATGTAAATATAGAAGAAACGTCTAGAAATAAAAATATAAAATTGCAGGATGAGAAAGGAGATAAAGATAATTTGATTGAAATGACAAAATAACAATTATGAGGTGGTGTTTTCACCTATAGAATTTATTATTAACTATGTTAGAGAAGAATTGGTTGACTGGAACTTCTAATGTAAGGAAGAAATAGTTGGGGGTGCAGTCAATGAAATTTTTCATTGACTGCACCCCCAACTATTTCTTCCTTATATTATTAACTATATTTTGAAAAAGCGTAGCTATATTAAAAAAAAGTAGAGGAGGATGGAAATAGTTGGGAGGGGGGTGCAGTCATAAATTAACACCAAATAAGTGGACTTATTTTTTTTTTTGCCGACATTTCGACCTACTTATTTAGTGTTAATTTATGACTGCACCCCCCTCCCCCCTCCCCAACTATTTCCATCCTCCATCAGATCTTCCAGTCAACTATTTTCCTCTCTAAAAAAAAGTAGCATTACTAATTATTAAACCAATTATTTAATAAAATTCTCCAAGAAAAAGTCTTACCGGAGAAGATGAAAATAGGTCACATTACCTCCATTTATAAGAGAGGGGATAAGTCTCAATTGACTAATTACAAGGGGGATATGTGTTAACAACACCATAATGAAGTTATAGGAAGGGGTACTGAATAAAAGAATAGGGGAACAATTTACAACTCCAGAAGAAAAATGTGGTTTTACTTTGGGAAAGTCTTGTATTGATCATATATTTACTTTGACGCAGCTTTCAGAAAAATATGAAAGCAAACAGAAACAGCTTAGCCTAGTATTTATCGATCTTATAAACATTTGTAATGTATGTATTCAAATGAAATAAATAGATTTAATGTTCTATCATATGCTTAAAGATTTAAAGTGTTTAGGGTCTATGATTACTAGAAAAATCAGATTCACAGGGGATATAAAGACGGAAAATATTTGTTATTTTTTGCTCTCCATAACCCCTATCTTGAAGTTCAAAAATTATAACTGTTAACCTTCCAAATCTTCCATAGTGTGTTAACCTTCCAAATATGGTAGTCCAATCAGGGTATTTAAAGGAAAAGAAGACCAAACCTGCCTGATAAAGAGATTAACAGGAGATAGAGATTACTTTGCGACGATGTCTTGGAAAGCAACCATCTCAGGATGAAACTAGATACCCGTGTGGGTTTTCAAGAAAAGCCAAAGCTGAAGACAGGAAAGAGATGGACAGAAGAAACAAGGGAGCAGCACAGGCGACGAATGAGAGAGTACTGGGCCAATATAAAAAAGAAAAAAAGACAGTTGAAATGAAGTTGTCCTTAGTAGGGCAATATGGAGAAAGAAAAGAAAAGGTAAATCAAAAATATAAAGCTGTAAATGTATATGAAAATAATTTAAAAAAGTGTGTGTGTCAGCTCTGACACGCGAGTTTACCCCTTTCCATTTCTAATGAATTTTAAATGTGTTCTTGCCAATTGATCGCTCTCTACTGACACTTATCATCGCATATTTTTTTTTTTTTAATTTGTAAATTATTTAAAAAATACTATTTTAAATTAATGTGGACTATTTAAATTAAAATTATAAATATATATTTTTTATTAATCTTGCCAACGTTGTAGGCCATCTTCAGGGCAAATAGTGGGTGCGATGACTTGTTACAACACTAAAACTATCAACTGAACTCACACACACACACACATATTTATATATTTAACAGTTGAGATTTAATATTGTGAATTTATTTATTTGGTTAAATTTTTCTAATGGGTCAGTCTCTAATTGGAGGTAAAAATAGAATCCAATGATACTGCCTGCGTTACTCTCAACTTCATCTGCCCATCAAAATTATGGACACCCACGTTTTCTTTTTCCGTCAACGAGCCCAAACACCAGTCTTTTCAGGGTAGAGTCGTCCTCCATTCTGGTCACATGTCCAGCCCATCTCAGTCTAGCTATTGTTATGTGCTTCACCACGTCAGGTTTCTAATACATCAGAAATAGCACTGCGCTTTTTCTGAATATAAATTGATCGCCAACTCTTACAGCTCCAAAAATCCTTCTTAATATTTTTCTTTCGAAGAGCAGTAAACTGTTGGCATCTGCCCTGGACAGAGGCCAGGTTTCCGATCCATAAGTTATAACTAGCCTGATGATTGTTTTGTACAGCATGACCTTGGTTCTTCTTGATATCAGACAGCTTCGTAAAATTTTCTTTACTCCCTGAGTCTCTTATGACATTTTCTAGTGCAAAATTAAATAACAGGCACGAGGGTTCATCCCCTTATCTCAGACCCCTAGTTGTCTTGAATTCTTCAGACAAATCATTCTGTGTGAAAGGATCTTGACCTGGCTTCTCAATTCCCTCATCAGTAATTCCACAAGACTTATTGATAATTCTATATATATTCTCTGGGGACATTGATTTTTTCCATACTTTGTACAGTTTTCCTCTGATGATACAGTCATAAGCATTGCTGAAATCCATGTTACCACGGTAGTTATCACAAAGCATTTGATCTCCTTTCTTGTGAAGAGGGAGGATAAGGCCAATGCACCAGTCATGCAGGAGAGTTTCGCTTACCCAAACACTGTGTAGCAGATCTCGGATAACCTTTATCATTTCATTTCCACCAGCCTCCAGAAGTTCAGGTGGTAAGCCATCACATCCTGGTGCTTGGTTATTTCTAAGCTTTTGAACATTTTGAACAAGGGTTTTGAACACTCCCCAGCAGACTTTTCAGAATCCCTTCTTTTTTTGTGATCAATTGCGAATCATAAGTTTTTTTTTTGGCATTGGAATTTTCCATACAGCCAAATATGATTTATTAAGTATGAGCACTATTTACTAGTATACTCTGTTTATTTATTGAACTGTTTATTCTGTGACACTGATGATTTCTCTGGCTTGTTTGATACTAGTAATTGTTTATAATGGGTTTCATTGTTGGTTAATGGTTTAAAAAAACTTCAATATTTTTCTCTTTTGTCTCTGTATGCGGGGCATTCTATAATAATATGCTGGAGAGTTTCCCTTTGCCCTCATTTATCACATTCTGAGGAATTTTTGATCCCTATGTGCTGCAGATAAACATTGCATAAACCATGATTAGCTCCAAGTCTGGCAAAATGCTCATAAGTTATCGATACATTCTAAAAATTGTGCAACTATATAAACAAATAAACTACATTTATTAGTTCTTCAGGATATAACATTATCAATGAATATTAAGAACCTGAAATAATGTCAATTAAAACATTTTAAGGACTAAACCTATTCTTAACAAGAAATATACCACACTAATACATTCTAGTAAACTGCATAGTTCAATTTTACATGAAATAACATTATCAATGAATTTAAAGAAACATGAAAGAATATGAATTAAAATATTATTACAGAAAATATTTAGACTATTTTAAGGACACGAAAAAAATACTCTTAACAAGAAAAATATAGGTCAACAATAGGTTCTAATAAGGTGATGAAAATATTTAAATGAATATAAGTACATTACTTGGTTCTACATGAAACAACATTGGAAATGGATGTCTAGAATCTGACTAACTTTCAACTGAAATATTATTAGAAAAGATTTTGAATATTTTTAAGAGCTTAAGAATTATTCTTAATAGAAATTTATACATCACTAGCTTTTGCCCACGGCTTTGCTCGAGTGGAATTTGGTCTGCCACATAAAGTTTCGTGACAGATTGTTTTAAACAAATAATTTAAATTTTATTTTAACTATAAGTTACTTGTACATCTAAAATTCCAGATGTCCAACTTCAAAACTGACGGATTCCATACAATCTTTGAACCCCTATTATATTAAGGGGGAAACCCTTGGGGGCGGAATTATCCAAATTTCTTTCTTAAATTATACAAAGAACCTATCTGCAAGTTTTAAGATGCTAAGTTCCTGATTTGCCTTTAATTATGTACTATAATAGATTCTCCACTGAACACAAAAAACTCTCTGGGGGGCACGCGCCCCCCTAAATCTTCCCTTGCTGTAGCCTATATGTTATTATGAAGTACTTATTTACTTAACCTCTTCCTCTCTAACGCTTCAAGCAGTGTGAGGAACCTGCTTATAGAGCTTGATCCATGTCTCGATCCTGAACCACCAACTTTCTCCTTCTCCAATCCAGGCCTCTCCTGTCAAAGGCTTCCTAAACCCCGTTCTCCCAGATTCTTCTAGGCCTTCACTGAGGTCTTCTACCTTCCACTTTAGTCTCCTAAGTGGCTGTAGCCAAACGATCGTCAGCCATACGGGAGACATGTCCGGGAACCATCTCATCCTATGTTCCTCAACGATATCTGCTGCTGGTCCTATGCCCAGATTGGTTCTTATCGTCCCGTTCCTCACCTTATCTCTTCTCGTTTTCCCTTCAACTATTCTTAGATACCTCATTTCCGTTGCTTGGAGTTGACTTTTATTATTATGATGGGTAACCTATATTACTGTAAAGTTTCATCCAAATCTGCTCAGTATGTTTTGCGTGAAAGAGAGACAAGATATTCATATAGATATAAATATTCATAGGTCATTAGTAAGCATTATTTCTGTTAACGTTAACGACTTATGATTGAAAAATATCTGGTCATGAACCCTGTAACCAATAATTTAAATTAAATTAAACAAATAGACATAGCTAATTCTACAGAGATATGATTTCGAAATTATATAATACCATCTGAGCTTTAAACTTTAGTTTATTATAACTTCTATAACCAATTATATAAACAGAAATCCTTTAAAATATTTGAGCTTGAACATTGCTTGGCCAATTACTTATTACCTTAGTCTGAGGTCTTATCTTTGCATCTACTTAGTTAATCATTTTTGAAATCCTAAGCTACTGCTATCTGGTCCAGAGGACCAAAAAATGTGATGACCGGTCTTTCGTAATTGAAAAGTTGTGCACCGGACTGTCAAAGAAGAATGAAATGCCTCAGTCACAACATGTGAGGTAGGATTGAATAAAGAGAATTATTTATAGTAAAATAAAATTTAGTATGTGATATTTATACAAATGAGTGACTGAAAATAATGAGATACATAAATAAAATAACATTATATTTTCCCAGCCTGTTGCAGGGAGCCAATAATTTGTCCCCTTCTGCTCCCATGCCACTTGATGCAGGGGAGCTCCTGCAGCATCACGCTACAGTGGGATTGTCCCAAATCGATAAGAGAAGAAAGCTGCGATTACCCTGAGCAATTTGGTTTGCCTATTTTTTCCCTGACTATACTCCTCTACCTCTCATGGCTGACTGGCTTTATTGGCTCTAAGCACCGATAATTTACAAGCAACACTCTATTTATTTTACTCGTGTGTGTATGTGAAAATATATAATAAACAGAAAAAAATAGAATAAAGGAAAATCAAAAATATAAAGCTATGAATGTATATGAAAAAAATAAAAATTAAATTTTGATTAAAATGCCAGCCTGGACAGGTAGTGAAACTTGGCCTCTAAATTTGAAGGAAGAACATCTTAAGGCATTAAAAAATAATCGATGTGTAAGGCAGAGGATTGCATTTAGGGTGATGCTATGGATTTGGGTCCGTGGACGAAATTCTGTAAACCAATTGTTAGAATCAAAACTAAGCATTCATATTCACTAAGACTTATTATAATATTATTATGTGTGTGTGATCATTGGCCTTCAATGATCAGTTTTGAATGGCTATTTGGAGGATCTCTTGAATTACTCCTCACTGGTTTATGTTCATTATTTTAATGTTTTAGCCGAAGGATTTTGGTCAGATTATTCACATAGGATGCCGAAAGCAGAGTATTTGCCTCTTGACTTTGTGTAAGAAAGAAATTATTATTAGCTTAGTGGGGCACTAGTCCTCAAATTCATATCTAGAAATATTCAGGATAAGGAAATGTGTTAGGAAGATAAGTAACAACAATCTTTTTCAGCAGTATGTATACTACAGCTGTAAACTGAACGAAATAGTAAATAATAATAATTTATTAAAGCAATTGTTTTGCGTCTTAAACATTATAACAAACAACCAATATAAATCATAGATTTTGGAGTTACAAGATTTTATGATTCAGAAATGATATTTTGCCCAAGTTTCAGAGATATGTAGGAGTTATGTAATCTGCAAAGGGAATGACAAAATACTGGCTTCAAAATAATGGCCTCCAAGACAATACAATAATTTTATTTTTCTGTATTAGTTTTTTTTTTGTTTTATGATGCAAAATGTAATTTATAAATATTGATTAATATGTATTAATTTATTATTATTTAGTAGTGATCTTGACTTTGAATGATTCGTATTTTTAATTCAACAATATGTTAACTATTAGGAGTTTTATTTGCTTCAATGGATTGACTAATGATCTGCAATGTTACAAGTATTATTAATGTTAGTTTAACTATATAAATCATTTATCAGAATTTTTCCATAAAATAATTTGATAACCTAATGAAGGGCGGATCCAGGATTTCTTTCTTGGGGGCACAACGGGCTGACGGGGAAAAAAAAATCAACAATAACTTACAAATAAACTGGTAGTATCTATAGAAACAATTCAAAGGTTTATTAAAATATCAAAACAGTAGTTTCACTCATGTTCTTTCTGTTATTATAACAACTATGATCATCTGATTTGCCTATAATTATGTACTATAATGGATTCTCCACAGTACACAAAAAACCGTCTGGAGGGAGGGCACATGCCCCCCTCTCCCCTCCCCGGATCCGCCTATGAACCTAATAGTGAAATGATATAGTTTCATTAAGAATATAAATAATTTGTCCATTGCCTCATCTTTATTTCATCGTTAAATGAATTAGGTTATTATTTATTTTAAAGTGTGTGGGGTAGCTCAGTGTGTACCAAATAAAATTTTACCAAATAAATCTGGTGTGAGTAATATTTCCTTTACTTGTCAATAGTTAGAATTAATAATTAGCCTTTAGTTTGATGTAAACATTTGCTGTACTTCAAGTGTCTATTTTTATTTAAATTTATATTGAGATCTCTAATTGCCGATAAATTTTTATCAGCTTAAACTTATATTTTTTTTATGTCACTTTCCTGTATATGTAATGTAAATATGTAATATGTTTTTATATTATGTAGCAATTGAAAGAAATTTTTAATTTGCGTTTAAACAGAAATGTAAGTTTTAAGGTCCTCTGAGCCCAAGTGATTGTCTTTGTGTTCTTATTTTGAGGAATTAAATTTGAATACTTATTTAAAGTAGATTTATGTTTAAAATGCTACAGTAACTTTCTTAACCTTTTTGCAAATTACAAAAATATTCTATATTTATTTAAATTTTGTTTTCTAAAAAAAGCATAGGTATTGATTTTTAAGAAATTATTTTGCTGCATTTCAATTATTAACTGCTAGAATTATTTTAAAAGAAATATAATTCAGTGTAAGGCCAATAAAATATTCTATGCAAGAAGAAGACCTTAAGATTCTGTTAGATATGGATGTCCAAAGTGTAAGGTTTGACAACAACAATTTACTAAGTAAATAATCAATATTGAGTTGATAAGGAAATGCTGGAGGTATAGAATGGAAGATACGATGAAAGGTCATTTTATCTTTTAACGTTTCAATGCAATTTTGTCAAGAGGAATCCGTATGATCATCTTTGGTAAAGAAGGAATTGGTTTTGATGAACTTAGATAAATTAAGATGCCCAGGAAGTTAAAATGTCACTTGAGCAACCTCTAGTCCGTTTCAAATCCTGCCTGGGCAGGTAGAAATTTATTAAATTTATTTTGTCTCCTGAATTTCTGAACAGAATAGATGGGTAAATTTTAAGAATATCCAGTCGTGTTTGACTTAATAGGCGCAACTGAAGACATTAAACAGGAATAAAGAAATATGCGATTGTTAATATGCCTTGGAAAATATTTTGAATCTATTTTTGTATGGATTAAAAAGATATTTGTCCCTCATGGAGCACAAGTAATGTAATTTTTATCATGCTCTCTAAAATTGAATTTTAAAATTACTCTTTATTGCCTAATAAGCTATAGAAATGATATAAGTGCTGCTATATTTTGGCTGGAGTTAGTCATTAGGCAATCTTTTCCTAATCATTCAAATATTTACTTATCCTGAATATAGAGTTTTTAGAACGAATTTTATTTCACAACCATTGCCAAAATGGTTGGGAACATAAATATAGAAAATGATGTTTACAACGTGACGATTGTAGGCTTTACAAACACGCAAAAGGTTCCAAATAATACAAAAATAACGACCAAATAGGAAACAAAAGGGAGAGCTAGGAAGAGGTAATGCAGTTGCCGATAAGGCAATGTGAGGTCATCATCATTTAGCTCTCTTCCTAAATAGAGATATATTGATTCAATGATATGTTCGTTCCCTTTTTTTTTCTTTTTAACCTTCAAAAAGTTATTATGGTTGAATTGTAGGTATATAACTAGATTTGTTAAAATAGATATAACTTTTGATATCTTCTGTAAATATAATAGTATATTTTCCTCCATAAACTGCGGTTGTAAAGCTTACAAAACATTGCGGGTGATGTTCCAAACTTGAATTCATCTTTTTTGGGCAACCAGTGGTGAAATGGTTAGCATAACAACCTACCATGTCAAAGATCACGAGTTCGTAGTGCAGCAGATGGCTATAGGATTTTTTTTTAAGGGAGTAAAATATCCTTGGTTTTGCCGTCCTTAAGAAGAGACGTAATATAGTTGTCGAGCCTGTTTTGATGTCATGTAATCGATAAAGATCCCAAATTTATTATAACTCGATAGGCAAAATTTAGGACTCACTCTGTAGCATCGTCCGATTAGTAGCATAAAGTTACGTTAAATGAATAAACAATAAACATATTTATTTGTCCCTCCGACGTCATTCAATTAGTGATACCACCCAATCACGGGTTAGTTTGCTAGATGCTACAAATAACGTTGCATTATTATAAACAACAGGTCATTGTTGCTTATTAATAATAATTTACAAAATCAGGAAAGCATGCCAATTATTAAACAATATCTTACTTGCGATAAATTAAGTAATCAAAGAAATCATATTTGGTAGGATCATTGAAGTTTTATTTCTACGTTTGAGTTTTTTAGTTCAGGCTAGTTTATTATTATTCAGAACGATTGAATATCGAATATTTTAGGCTTTTATTTTCATTTTCTTTGTTTTTCAAACCAATCTGAAACCAAAAATGTGTTCCGGGATTTCTTTCTTTTATATTAGGTACTTTAACCTGTAACTGCAATAGATCGCCCCTATGGGATCTGCGGACCCTCCCATGGCTCATAGGATCTATAAAGTGAGTACTCTTATTTGGTGGAAATATCTGGTGGTTGAGAATGTTCACGGATAAATCACCTCTCTGCACAACTGTTGTCATAATAACAGTCTTTATCATGCACTGAACCTAAGACTTCATGGGTTATGGTAGTACAAATTTTTTTTCTTTGTTTTAACCTTCTTGTACCTTTTTTTTTCAGTTTGCTCTCTAAGTGACTATTTTTGTAGAGTAATGATTCTTTCTATAAGGGAATTGATGATTACAATTTTTTTTTGTACCTTTTCAAGATCCTTATTTAATTGTCGACTTTACAAAATATTTATATGTTCTGGATTTTTGCATGATGAACAACTTGAATGAATGCCATCTAGTCAAAGCTGTAACAAATGGATATATTACTGTTTATGATGTATGGTTCAAGACGTCTTAGGTATGTTGTACCACTCGAATGTAATTTAGACATCAAACGAGCAAAATGTCTCATCCAGAAGTCATTTTGTCGGAATGATTGCTCACACAAAGGTCCACGCTGACTGATGTTCTCACTCGTTTTCTGATGAAGTTATTTCGGAGAGTGATTTTTCAAACCTCATATCTCTTGTAACAGTGACAGTCAATCTTGATTCTCATCTTAATCCAATTCATTGCTTGTAATCCGTTTGGAATGCTTTGTACGAGTTGACTAGAAGAAAACAGTACACTTGGCCATGCTAAGTTCAATCGATGGTAACATTTAAACAGGTGGATGCTTAAGATTCATTCTGTGTGTCATCCAGAAAGAAAAAAATGTTAAGGCGGGATCCGTATTAGTTACGAGTTCGGTTTAACTACATCGGACTCTTCGAACTCCCGATAAATCTAATAGCGTGTTCTAGATGTGTTATAGCGGATTTATTTATATTATATTTCTATCTTCCAACTCCCTTCCGATGCCCTTCTATACCGTATTGAATTTTTCAAATTTTGAGGGGAAAAAACTAATAATTAAATTAGTGTCGATAACTAACTCGAATGTAATGGACAAAGCTTCTAATTTGGAGAAACTAAATAAAACTGTATAAAGTTTCAAGTATGTATCGGCTTCAAGCAGTACAATACCATCCCAGATTATATTAATTAAATCTGTATAAAACTAAATCAAACAATAAAACTGTATAAAGCTTCGAGTATGTATCGGCTTCAAGCAGTACAATCCTATCCCAGATTATATCAATTAAATGTTATATGTGTCCAGAATGGTCAATTTCCTCTGAAACGTAGCTTTAGTTTTTAATTAGTTCTTAAAACAAATTAAAAAAAAGGAAAATCCTTAGTGAGAGGGAAGGGGAATATATTAAATTTGATGATTAAATCAAATGAACTTTTGATCCGTTTTCAGCTATAAACATGAAAATAATGGTTAGGATATAAATGGAAAATATTATAAAATTAAAAGTCTCAAAAGTAACAGAATCAATAAAGTAAAACAGTATACTAAAAAACAAAAAATACAGCTCATCCGAAACTCGCTGTCCAAAACGATAACAAGCATAGAGAGCATTTCACCAACAAAATCTCAATATAAATACTGGAACAAATAGAAGGTTGTAAACTTCTTCAAGGAAAACAGCTGGTTAATGTAAAAAAAAACAGCTGGTAACTAAAAAATATATAAATCAGGGATAGTAAAAATCCAAAAAGTATAATGAATAAAAAGAAAACGGCAAATAAAAAAAGGAAAATGATTTATAGTCCACAAATTATATTAATTTAAAAGAGAAAGTTTCAAAATAGGCACACAAAAACTGTTGGAACATAAAAGAAAAATAATCATTAATTCTGAAGATTAAGAGAAAAGAAGAAACATTATTGAATGTATCTTTTTATTTATCCTCATATCCTAAATCAATTTCAATCGATAGATAAATAGAAGACCAAAAAAGCCAATCAATTACATTGGTTTTATATTTTCAGCATTGTCATCTATTTATTATTAATTATTATTATGACATCAAGAATTTATTTTGTTAATGTTTTGCGACAAAAGGAATGATCTACCATTAGGGAAGCATGCGATGTTCGGAAGAAAAATATCTACAATTAATATATCTTTTGCAACAAACTATTCCTTACAAGAAATTTGTGCTGGATGAAACATTTTACAAATGTCGCTACACACATATACGAATACATCATATTAAACTATTTGAATTTATAATGCCTGTTGAACAAATCTGAAGGAAAGAAAAAAAATCCCGTTAATAGAAAAGAATATAAGAAGAAAGTTAGAAAATAGCTATAATTTAAAGTTAATAAAATAGAAACTAATTTTTATATAAATATTTATCTATTGTAATAATTTATGTATTTATTGGGAAATTAACTAGGTATATTAGAAAATAGTTAATAATAAATCTTTATAAGTTATAAACAAGAGTGAGACTGCATGCTATTATACTAATAACCATATTAATAACCCATCTAATTTTAATATGGCTCCATTTATATTGAAAGATAATGTGAATATTACGTGTATTTTATGTTTTAACAGTTAATTGTACATTAGTAAAGCAGATTTCAGAGATGAATTAGTTAATTAAAAAAATAATATGATTCATTTAATAAAAACCATATCTACACTCGTTTTTCCATTTATTTACAATTGCCAATTTGCGTTTAAAAGCCGGATTTTTAATGCAGAATTTGACTAACATTAAAAGTAATAGATGCTTCACAGAACGAACACCGAATATTCAACTTGAATTATGATAAACAGTTATCGGAAATACTTAAAACTAAGTACCTCAAAATAAATTTAAAGAAATTATGGTGCAAGTATGCCATGTTCCTCATTTGGCCTCAAAGATATGTAACTTTAAATGTAAATAAATAATGATGCGGTAAGATAAAATTTTAAAAAGAAAATTCGATAATGTTTCATAAATTTTATAACTTAAGACAGAATGATGAAACGAAGAGGAACAAGTGCCTATCGTTTGGAAAGTTTCCATTTACGAAGGAATTGGTTGATGAAGAAAGTTACTGTCACTGAGATAATTACTACTTAATTGAGTTTTTTAAATTAGTTCCTAAGTCTTCTGTCCCCTCAACTAAAATAAAAAAAAAGTTCTTTTATCTACTGATATGAATAGGAAGTCACGCCAACCTCTTGCAACCTTGGCCACTAGAAGAGTTTGAGAAAAATCGATTTAATGACAGTTAATAATTAATAGTTAATTCTGACGGAATGGGTTATTAAGAGATCAATTCTGTTTTCTCAATTTATAAATCTGTAATATCTAAGAGTAGGGTATCGAAGACATATTTTAGAAGGTTGCTGCTCTCATCTCCGTGATCAATAGCAAACCATTTTATTAAGTTACTTATCTATATGTTTATATAATTATTTCATATTTATAATCCACTTTTTTCTTTATTTATTTATTAGCCGTCACATTATCGATCAGTTAGGAATATTCTTTGTTATATCCATGTTAGCGCTTTCTTATATGCCTGATTAGGGAGCATTCAAGTATTCGTCCATTGGCACATTTTTCGATGTTCGGTTTGCACAAACACTCATTTTTTTAAATAAGTCAATCATTATTGTAAAAAAAATCTTGTTGTAAAAAAAAATCTTATACCTTTTATTAACCTTTTTTCAATATATACATTTTAAAAGTTTGGATTTCGATTTCACTGATACTTCATTGAAATTCCATCGATAATTTAACAACAAAAACATGATCTACATCATTCACTTAACTTCGTTCCATGAATTTTAACAA
Organism: Arma custos; assembly: GCA_037127475.1. Lineage (NCBI taxonomy): Eukaryota > Metazoa > Arthropoda > Insecta > Hemiptera > Pentatomidae > Arma > Arma custos. The sequence goes on from CM073764.1 coordinate 101,091,263, forward strand.
CTTGAATGTTAAAGAATATTTTTCATTATATTTACAGCTTTCCAACGGTGTGTTACACTTGTATACTATTACTTTTATTTCCGAAAAATTATTTTTAAGATGGAATAATATTTCTCTTTTTTTATTCTTTAGTTAATTATAAAAATCGTTCATAATTAATATGTACTCAGTTTCCTCTTATGCGAGCGAAATTAAAAAAGCTTGCTCAAAGAAAAAAAGACTTTTTTAAAAATTTATTATTTAATTTTCATTTGCACCTGCCCAATTGTGCATCCAGCAAATTTGATCCAAGTTTTATCATCTTTGCTTTTCTACTGGAACATCAATTTTCGAATGGATATGTCAATAGTTGAGTAGGTCTCTTAGCCAATGTCTTTTTAACCTTTTCCTATCGACTCCAGATAACAGGGAGAAGGAAAGCCGAGGAACGAGTGAAGTTAGGTGATTTTGTGTCCATGAGTGGAATGTTATGTATTTGTTATGAATATATGATTTTATATTGGGAATGTTCATGTCGCTGTGTATGGTCTGATTCGAAATAATCCATGGTGCAATAACAATTTTTCTGAGAATTTTGGACTATGCTGTTTGTATATTGCTTATGTGGTCTTGTTTTGCTGAACCCCAAAGTTCTGCTGCATATATCCAAATAGGTTTTAGTATACTGTTATAGATAAGCTGCTTGTTTCGTAAGTCAATTGAAGATCTGTAGTCCAGAAGATGTGATAGTTGTTTGTTGCGTCTTGTCAGGTCAGTTCTTGTCTTTTTAATTTTGTGCGTACGTTCCATGTAAGTCTTTTGTCCAAGTATAGTCCGAGATAACGTACATAGTTTTTGGAATGCACTTCGTCGTTGACTGCTGTATAGGAAGGATTGCGTAGAGAGAAGCTTACTTGGCTCGATTTTGAGGCGTTTATTCTGATTTGTCGCTTATAAACTTAATAAATGATTTTGAAGAGCTATAGATGCTAGGTTTGGGTCACTGTGAGAAGAAATGATGGCACCTGTACAGTGAAGGTACAGATGGTGGTGTATGGGTGCTCCGGAATATCAGAGGTGTAAATGGAATAGAAAACAGGGCTCAAAACACTGCCTTGCGGTAAACCCCTGTATTGAGGAAAGAAGGAGGAAATCAAAGAGTCAACGGAAGCACAGATGAACCTGTCTTGGAAATAAGATTGTAGAATTAAAAATTAAGGAGGAGGCAAGTGAGTTTTATTTTCCAGCGAAGACTCTTGTGCTAGACACTATTATATGTTTTTTCAATGTCAAGAAACATCGCATAGCAATATTCTTTTTTTCTCAAAAGCGATAGATATTGCATCCACGATACGATGACACTGTTGTACAGTGGAGTGATAAGAACGAAAGCCGAATTGGTTAATAGCATAAAAAATAAAAATAAAGATTAATTTATATCAGTTGTACTAATTATAGTTTTTAATTTTTAATTGGATTTCCCTGCTTATTTATGTTAGTATTTTTTAGTTGGACACTCGAAACATCTTAAATTTAGTATGTACTGTTCTTATGATGAGAACTACTCGTATATTTATTCCATGTATTCTAGTATATATTCCAATAATCTTCCAGCCTTCAAATCCCGTATATTCCATCACCCCTATAACCCTTAAAATTCCCAAAAAATCGAAAATAGTAGGGGATCAGTTTTGACTTTATGTTTTCTTTATTCGATGAATGAATGATGTTTTTTTTTTTAAGTACATTTGTGTGTGTTATTGTGTATTTATATATATGAGCGCGTGGAATTTAAACCATGTACCTGTGTATTATTAATATCATATAGATAGATATTAAAAAAGAAAAAAAAAGACAAAAAATGGATGAAATGTAAATCTCTGATAATATCGTTTAATTTTCTTCATTTTTTTTTCTTGAAATAAATTTTATATATATATATATATGTAATCATAAATTGTTTTTCTTATATAATTATTGTTAACTTATTTTCTTTTTTTTCTTTCTTTTCTTCTAATCTGTTCTTAAAATATTGTTATTTGCAGGTAATTCACATTTCCTTTTTGTTCATTTTTTTTATTCTTTCTCACTTACTAAATTACTTGTAATAATTAAGTAATTAATTATTTTACACTCTAAGACATAATAGCTTACAATACCCGTATTGTTATTCTAAAGGGACTTGTCCCAGAATAAATAAAGACATTATTATATCTTAGACGTGAGGATAAATTTCAGTAAAAAACAAAACAAAACCGTTTTCAAGATTTTAATCGCCTCCAAATTTATGTGAGTTGGAGTTTTGTATCTAAAAGCCATTTCATCGTCTCAACGTTTTCTTCCACCCCTAAGTTTTAGTATGTTAATAATTAAGAATAAATATTACTCAGGTTTTAGTTCGAAATATATTTTAATCGTCAAACTATTATTGAAATTATGTTTTATTTTTCCAACTCTCTTCAACACAAAATTAAAAATATAAAATGTAAAGAAGATAGTTGGGGGGTGCAGTCAATAAGAACACAGAATTAGTAATAAACTTATATTATGTGCCGACGTTTCGACCTACAGTGTAGGTCATCTTCAGGGCTAACAGAGAAACAAACAGAACAATAATGAGGATATTTACATATACAGAATGGTTGGAACATGAAGAATAAAGAAAAACTAGTAAAATGCAATAATAATATAATAATAATAATAATAATAATAATAATAATATAATAATAATACTTTATAAAAGGTATAAAATGTATGATAACGGACTTGAAGATGTTACATCCGTACATCGTAAATATCCTCATTTTGGTTTCTTTTGTTTAACTCCTCCTTTTTGATTTTCCTTTATATTATTATTTTTACTTTACTATCCATTCTGTACATTTATTTTCTGTATTTTATTTTATATACGTTATTTATAATTTATCATTTTTGCTCATTTTCTTTAATTTTATAAAATCGGTCTTACTTTATTATATCTGTCATTATTTTCATTTTCTTTTCATTATCAATAATTTTGTTATATCTGTCTTTATCTTAATTTTATTATATCTGTCACTATATTAATTTCTTTTCATTATCATTAATTTTTTAAATCTGTCTATATCTTAATTTTATTATATTCTGGCACTTTTTTAATATTCGTTATCTTCTATCTTCATATCTGCCACTATTTTAATTTTCTACATTACTTGTCACCATATTATTGTTACTGTACATTTTTATATTTTTTGTTCTGTTTGTTTCTCTGTTAGCCCTGAAGATGACCTACACTGTAGGTCGAAACGTCGGCACATAATATAAGTTTATTACTTATTCTGTGTTCTTATTGACTGCACCCCCCAACTATCTTCTTTACATTAGATCATCCAGTCAACTATTTTCATCTCATACATAAAAATATAAAAATTTTGCAAGATGCAAAGATGTTAAAATGACTGTCATGTTTGATCGGGGTTGACTATTCCCGCAGATATATCGTTGATCCTGGTTCAAGGAACACACTCGCCATGAAAGGAATCCTGGTGGAAATGAAGACATTAAGGGAAGGGAGGCAGAAGTGGAGAAGATGGCAGGTGGAGGAAGAAGAGAGCTCTTCATTACCCGCCACTAATGCCTCTTTAATACCTCTAATCTACCCTACTATCTACTAGCTACTACCGGCTCAATCAAATCCTCATACCATCGCAATCATCTTTCTATCTTCTACCATGTTCCATGGATTGTTATGCGTATGTATTCCAGTATAGTAGGAAATATCTATTGGGTGTTGATATAGGAACAATAAAATACAGATATATCTGTTTTTAACTTCCTATATTCTATATCGTTACGTTTTTCGGGTAAAATATGAAGCTATTGTATTTCTAAACGGACCTCTTTTTTAATAAATAATTTAAATTTATTTTTCTTCAGTTGTGTTAGATAATTGCTCAAAAAATATTGCAGAATACAGATTATTCGTATACAAAATCATCATGCAAACAACGTTTTATAAATATAACTTAATAATTTATTCGATTTTCAAATAAGAAAATGAATTAGTTTGACTGTTGGCATTAAAAAAATATCTGGCGTTTTCTGAGGCCCTAATCAAGAACCTTATATTTGTTTTTCTTATTTTTTAAGTTTCAAGTAAGTTTATGAATTCAAGATATGACGATAAAAACCGATTCTGTTACAAATGTATGAGATAAATGAGTCAGAATTTTTAGGAGATGAGCCACAACAACCTCTTCTCTTAAACATTTCTGACTCATTAATCTCATATATTTATAACAGAATCGGTTTTTATCGTTTTAACGAAATTAATGAAAAGTGGTGAATGTGTTTTGCATCTACATCCCTCATATAACAGAGTTTATATATTATAAGTAGACGTGTTTGTTAAAATTAGGTCGCCCAAGTTTTAGGTTTTTTGTTTTAAAGCAAGAAAATCATGATCCACCTCAAATTTTGATTTTTCAAGTTTAAAAAATCTAATAATAAAAAAAATATTCGCCTTACTACCACTTTGAATTTTTTAACAATGGATAACAGATAACAATGAAATAATGAATAAGTGGATTCGATTTATTAAAGTAGAATAAAATATTCAGGAGATTCGAAAATTATGTGATTTGTTAGAGCTGTTACTTATATTGGAATAATGCCTTCCTCTGAATAACTTTGTATGAGTTGTTCGTGTACATACCTATATAATCGTCACGTTCAACCATTTTTATGAACATAACACGTAATCAAATTATTTAAATTTTATTTTTATGAATTTTTGTAACAAAGGTCATAAGAAAGGAATATTGGATCTTTCATAACCCTCCGATGCTACTAAAAAGAAAATGGTCGCCTGTCTCCAATAAAAACATGGATGTGCTAACGACGGCGTTTCATTCTGCATAACTATTATTTTTTAACTTTTTTTTTATAATATCACTCTTGTTCGGAATTTATTTGATTATAATAATAAAGTTTGATCAATCTTGACGGCTACAATTTTTATTCTCCCTAACGACATCCACAATCCCGGATGATGGATTCAAGATTAATCTTCCAATTTAGTGGTTTGCTCAGAGTAAATTAATTCTAGATTTATTTTTCAAGGGGCAATTAAGTTGGAATTGGTTAGAAGATGGGAGGTGTGAGATGACTGGAAATTAAGACATAACAAGACTCGCTCCCTGCTTTTGAAAGCAACGGCCATTACCTGAGAGCGGCTCAATTGTTTATTAATAACTCTTTCTAAATATTCATGAGCAATTAACCGCCGAGAGGAACGCCTACGGCTTATTGTTTTCATAATACTAGCTCGGCCTGGACGGGCCGCCGGTTGTACCGCACCAATTTATGATCGCTCCCAATAAACAACCTTTGTGTACCACGGTACAACTATATTTTATTAGTACTATAACTTTCCAAGGGTACGTGCCGAGATTAATGATCTCACTCACAGTCTTCAATAACTATGTGACTCTTTTGTTAATATTTCGGAATGAATAAAATATTAAACGTTGGTGAAAAGTAGCGTAAGGTGTATTAATTACCTCAGTCCTCACAAGTTTGATCTAACAAGTAGATTTATTTTTATTAAAACCCTGAAATAAAATTGTATAATTTATTTTTATTTTCAGTCTCATTGTTTACATACAACCTAATATAAAAATGTAGATTTGTATGTTTTTATAATATGGCTATATATGAGCTGTTTTTTTTTTTTTTGAAAGTTTACGGAAGGAAGCCATTGAATCAATAGGTTAAGGAAACTTCTACTATTAGAAGAAACTCATTAAAAAAAATTTTTTTTGAAAGCCTATTTTTTCATATTCGCGATATAGGATAGAATAAAATAGAAAAGTAACTTTATTCTGGGACTAAGTCCCTTTAGAATAACAAACATGAACAGAAAAAGAAGCATAATATATATCTGGCCAGAAGGCTATTTAATACAAATCATAAAGTGTTTAAAAAATGACAAAAAGTAAAAAAAATAAGTAAATAAAAAGTGCGAATCCTGACAAGGTAATAACTACGTTATAACTACGTATTCATATAAGATTATTTTTTAGGAAATTGAGCATCTACGCTTCAAAAAGTTTTATCTCGACGATAGTTTTTTTTTTATTAGTATCTAATATATTTAATATTGGCTCTTCAGTGTGTATTATTTTAAACGACGACGTGGAGATTGAATAAAAGATCCACTTCCTCGTTGGTAGCCATGAAAGGTTTCTATGAAAGGCAGAAAAATTTGGATTATAAGGTTTCAATGGTATTTAATGTAATGGAGTGGTTTGATTGATGGTCCGGAACAAATAGCGAAGAAAGATAACTGCCGTTCTTTTCTCTCCATTCTCTGCTCATTTCGTGTCATGTGACTAAATCTACCGCCGGTCGATTCCCATTATCCACCGCGTTCGAATGGATGTTCACATAACTAGAAATTTATGGCTGTTACGATCTTACTATTGTCGAAAAAAAAATATATATGTGATCGTTATCTATGATTAGCAAGGCTGAATCCGTAATTTTTTCTCACTTTTAAGCTTTTTTTTTTATTGTATCTATGTATTGTGATTTCTTTATTCAAATACTGGGTCATTTCATGCGAAATGTCCGTTTTCAAAGCAATATTTATTTAGTACAACTATATCAAATCAAAACATATTTATTTAAAATATTTACCCTCATTTTTTATACACCATTCCCAACTTCTTATCAAATTTTCAATCTCAGAACTAAAACGTTCAGTGTTTTGTCATGAAACAGAGTCTAAAAATGCATTTTGACTTGAGAATCGTTTTCAAAAACTTAACCCATAAGGAAGTGGTCCAAATTTCTGAACAGATGGATTTGTTGGATATAGATCTGGCTATTGGTTGGGTGTCGGAGGCCTTCGTAACCCAGCTTGTTTAGTTTCTTCACTGTCTGCCGTGGAACGTTAGGTCTATCGTTGTTCGGTTATTGGTCCTTCTGATTAACTAACGCAGGCTATTTTTAGATAACTTTTTGTTGCCTTAAGTCTATATCCCTGTAACAAGATTAGGATGGTGTCACCTTTTGTTAGAAAGGAGAAATGAATTATTCCCACCATTGTCAATCGAATTGAAACCAATATTAACCACGCACGGCGAACGGTCCGTTCGTTACAACAAACTTCCCCGGCCACGGTGCAAGTTTAAACTTGTAACAAAAAATTGCATAGAAAAATCGCGTGTATCCATGACCATATTTGATGAGATACCGAACAATATTCGTTTAAATGTTTACTACATACATATTATTAAAAAAAAAAAAAAAAAGTGAGAGGGTTGATATCAGCTCATTACAATCTGTAAGCATAAACATATGTAAATTTTATCTTTGAAATAACGTTTCGGCACTTATATGCCATTTTCAATATTAAAACACATCCACTTCCTAAACATAAATTTAAAAAAAGTTATAAATCAAAATTCTTTAAGAAAAACAACAATCATAAATAAGTTATACGATCCAAAAACAAAAAAAACTTGTCCCAAAAACAGTTAGCAAAACCAAGCATAGATACCTAAATAAAGAATACATAGTAATATTTAAAAATTATTTTTCTCATTTTCCTGGGGATTCACCATCCTCCCGTGGTCAATTGTCTATTAATGAATAGTGAATCCCCAGGAAAATGAGAAAAATAATTTTTAAATATTACTATGGATTTTTTATTGAGGTATCTATGCTTGGTTTTGCTAACTGTTTTTGGGACAAGTTTTTTTGTTTCGTATAACTTATTTATGATTGTTGTTTTTTTTACAGAATTTTGACTTATAACTTTTTTAAAAGTTATGTTTAGGAAGTTGATGTATTTTAATGTTGAAAATGGCATTTAAGTGCCGAAACGTCTTGTTTATGAAAGAAGCTGGAAGCTGGTTTTTCAAAGATAAAATTTACATAGAAATAGAGTCCAGTATATTAGATAAGAATTAAAATGCATAAACATAATAAAAAACAGAAGTTCACTAATTAATCTTTGTATTTTAGAAATAATAAAAACGTACATTTCATATGAAACGACCCAATATTATGTACTAGCAAATTTAGTGATTTTATACCTGCTTAAGTTCATTTTCAGATTGTCAGAGGCTTAAAATAGTAAAATACCAGAATACCTCAAGTGTTATTCAAACAGGGTTCAGCACTAGATACGGACTTTACTGTTAAGCTGTAACCCATCATTTCGCACAGAATCCCTCAGATTATTGCGATCCCTCTCGAAACGCTACTAGGGGTTGGGGTGTAATAACTACACCCAAGAGGAGGGGGAATGGACCCCTAAAACTATGAATTGCTTATGTATAAGCGATTTATTTAAGTTTTCAATACCTCCGGGTCCTAGGCGGTTTCCCCCCTTTCCCACTAAGTCACCACATGCTATGAAATCAGGTCTTTCTCTTACCCGCTTTATAGGACTGAGTGAACTCTCGGATGTATTGCAGATTCCACTACTAATAACTGAATAAATATTTGATCGTCCACAGCCTATATGCTACTCTCAAACTAGAGTTTAGTAGTACATCTTCCTTCTACACTCTCTACCAAACAAGTGAAGTTTTTATTAGATGTTTCGACACAAACATTCTCCCGGATAAGTAGATCAGAGGTTCATACTGATACAAGTACATATATCAGAGAAATATTAGTAGACAAAGGAAAAAATACTCTAATAGGGACTGTTTTGTTTCTAAGCCATTCATAAATGCGAAGAATGACAGTAGGGGTGGCTTTCTCTTTACCTATGCTTATATCAAATTTCTGTCTGAACAAATCACTAATATCTTTAAAGAATAGGATGTCAAACTTGCGAACAGAACTAGCAATAAGATAAGGAAGGTTGGCATGCCCTTAAAAGCCATGGAACTAACCATGCATCAGTCTACTGCAGTATATGAAATTGTTTGTGTGCAATGTCCGAATGTGGGTGAAACTTCACAATCGCTGCATAAGATACATCAGCATCAGATACATCAGAAAAGCTTTTGGACAAGAGCCTTGCACAGCATTGGCACAACATGCAGAGACTTGTAAGCACCTATTTAATTTCGATAGGATGAGAATTATTTGCATTAGTTAAGTATTTTAATTAATCTTACTAGGTTTTGGATACTTGTTCTCTTTATTATTGGATGTTTGTTTATTGTTACTTCTGCTGTTTTTATTACTTTCCCAGCTTATCGTGTATTACCTTCCTTTGCATTAGTTGTTTGAGGAGCGTCTTGGAACAAGGTTTCTGTCTCTATTTGACGAGTCGTAGCTGTTGGTATGAGATGTGCAGACCTTTGTCGTCTTTAATGGGATTTTCTTTTGATGCGTGACCCGATGATAAATACTTAAGGCTTTGTTTTGGGAAATTTTTTGTATTGCATTTTATTTAAATATATAACCTAATGTGGGAAATAAATAAAATGGTTCAAACAAATAATAAAAATACAAATAAAGAAAAATAAAATGAAAATTCTACTAAAATAATACATATATTAGTCCAGTCTGGCCAGAGACGTCTCTGTGTAAACATCTATCTTACTGTGTTCTATTGTCAGTTTATTTTCTTTATTTCTTTTTACTTCTTTTTTGTTACTACTATATTCCAGTGATTGTGGTAATTGTTTTTTCATACATTTAACCATACTAATCAGTAAAAAAAAGAAGAGAAAGTGTCATACAGGAGAACCAATCAGTTGAAAGAGCTAAGGAACTGTTGTCGACTTCTAATCCTCACGGCATTAGACCGCTTAGCGAGCCATAGCATCTCCAATTGTTTATATCTACTCAAGTAAGTGATATTATAATATTTAAAAAAATGGTTTTGTGCTCGATCTGTAACGCCTCAGTCGTACGCGACGAGAAAAATAATATTAGCTGCTCGAAATGTCAAACGGTTTATCATGGCAAGTGCTGTAATTTCACTGATAAGGACATTGAAAACCTAAAAACGCTCAAGAAAAACTGGATTTGCACGAAATGCGACAAGAGCAAAAAAACACCTGGCAGTGAGAAACTGGAAAAAAATATAACCGCAGAGCCATCGCCTTCAGAAATATTGACAGCTGTTAATAGACTTGACAGCCACGTTAAAGACGATATCGACAACATAAAAAAATCGCTAGACAAATACGGAGAGCTCAGTTTTGAGCTCAATAATAGACTATCGAAAATCGAAAAATATCTCGAGGGTCAGCAAAAACATCTGGAGGAAATCGTATTAGAGAACAAAACCCTCAAATCAAAAGTAAGCGAATTAGAGGTTCGCCTGAATAAGGCTGAGCAAGGGCTATTGTGTAAATCGCTCGAGATCCGGGGCGTCCCTGTTAAAGCGGGCGAGACCCCCGCGGCTCTGGTGACCAGCATAGCGGCCGGCCTAGGTATGAAACTCAGCGCTGAGGACCTGGACATCGTGCAACGCCTCAGGACCAGAAAGGACGACCCACGGCCCCCACCTGTCATCGCGCGCTTCGTTAGGCAGTCAGTGAGGGATGAACTGGTACAGAAAAGAAAAATCAAAAGATAGTTCTCGACGCGAGATATAGGTTGGCAAGAGAACGACTGCCACCGTATTTATCTAAGCGAGGAGATGACCCCTGCGAACCGGCATCTATACTGGCTTGCCCGGCAAAAAAGGACAGAGGGAAAAATAAAATACGTGTGGTTCGCTGGTGGCCGAGTACGCTGCAGAAAAGAAGACGGTCACAATGTGATACTGATCGACCGAGTATCGGATCTTGACGTCTTCGTATGACTACTCAGGATCCAATCATCTATCGGCTTCAGTGGCACGTCCGGGAATTTCATCGGTATTCACCTCACATTCTTGTTTAATTCTTCAGTTTCGCCTTACAGCCTCTTTATTTTAATGTTTCTATTAATGTACATAGTTCTTTCATTAACTTTATTTTACGTCATATATCATTATTCTATATGTTTTAGTTTTATATTTCTCATTGTATGTATCATATTCTCCGGTGTTTTTCAGATCATAGTCGACTGTCTAGTGCCTCACCCAATCTCTCCAAATCTCCATCATGTCTAGCGTATTAACTACTTGTCAAGTTAATACACAATCCCTCCCAGCTCACTTTGATGAATTCCTACAATACTTCACCCAAAATTTTTATCATATCATCGCCATTTCCGAAACCTGGCTCAAACCTTACATCCCATCCTCCTCTGTCTCCCTACCTAGCTATGCCCTTCTCCGTCACGACCGGGTTTGCCGGACCAGCGGCGGTGTAGCTATGTATGTAGACAATAGTCTTAAAGCCCGAATCCTCGATTCCTCTCCCTCTTCCGATCATCCGCAAGTAGAATTCTTTATCGTCGAGATTTCCACCAATATTTCCCATCTTCTATATGTCGTTATATACCGTCCTCCTCTAGTTCCTTTTGATCCATGTTTCGAATCAAGCCTATTCAACTTTATCCCTCTCTATACCAAAACAATCATTTCCGGTGACCTGAATACCAATTTCCTTTCTGACTCAACTGACAAATCCTATCTGGAAAATCTATTCTTCTCCCTTCACCTCTATATAGTTCCTTTCTCAGCAACTCATCATACCCTCAGGTCTGACACCTGGTTAGATCTGTACATAATAGACTCCTCGCAAAACCTTCTTTCCGCCTCTCAATCGCCAGTTTCTTTCCTATCCTCTCATGACCTGATCCAAATAACATATAATATCCAAACTCCCGTGATTCAACCTAGATCCGTAACTTTTCGCCAACTAGATACTCTCACCCGTGAAAAAATCCTGCCTGATCTCGAAACCTTAGATTGGAATGAAATATATTCCTCTCCTTCCATCGATTCCATGGTTGATATTCTTACTTCTAACCTCCTTTACATCCTTGATCCCCATGCCCCTCTCAAAACTACTACCTTTCGACGCCGTCCCGCTCCCTGGATGTGTCAGGGCATCAAGGACCTACAGAAAAGGCGTGACGCTGCCCGCAGGCGCTTTCGACGAACCAGATTGGACGACGACTATCAAGCGTTTAGGGAACTCCGCAACCTGACACAGGCAAGGGTACGACGTGCTAAATCTTCCTACTTTCACGAAGCCCTCTCCTCTGCTCCTGACTCTAAATCCAAATGGCTAATCCTTCGCAAACTTTCTCTCTGTCAATCTTCCAGATCCTCTTCCTCACCGGTTTTTCCTGCCTCACCCGACGAATTAAATTCATATTTCATCTCTGCTTCCTATGCACCCGTCCCATCCTGTTTCAACTACCACACCAATGCATCCTTCAATGATAATAACTTTTACTTCCCTGACATTTCCCCAACAGACCTTATTTCCGCAGTAATGAAATCCCACACCAACTCCATTGGTCCAGATGGAATTCCTGCCAAATTATTAAAATTATGCCTCCCTGAAATTCTCCCAGTTCTCCTCTTCATTTATAACTTCTCCCTCCAGAATTCTATCTTCCCTGCCTCTTGGAAAAAAACCATTGTCATTCTCTTGAATAAAAAGACCAATCCATCCTCACCGGAAGATTTCCGCCCTATCTCTATCCTTTCCAATCTGTCAAAACCCCTAGAAAGACTCGTACAATCCCAAATTTCCAGCTTCCTTGAAGATTCCAACCAAATCGATCCCCTTCAATCTGGTTTTCGCCCTGGCTACTCCACGCAATCTGCCCTAATTAAAATCATCTCTGACATTCATACAGCCATAGATAATAAAAAGTTAACTGTCCTTATACTCCTCGACTTCTCCAAAGCCTTCGATTCCATTAATCATTACATCCTTTTTTCCAAATTAAAATCCTTATCCTTTTCCTACTCTTCAATCTCTTGGTTTCAATCTTTCCTCTCCCATCGTACCCAAGCAGTCTCCGTTCCGAATCAACCTCTATCATCATATCTCACCCTGTCCTCCGGAGTCGCTCAAGGCTCAAGCATATCTCCTCTCCTCTTCAGTGCCTATATCAATGATATCCTTCAATCAATCCATCATTGTTCTCACCATCTATATGCAGACGACTCCCAGATCTATCTATCCTTCTCTCCCTCTGAGTTATTGCTAGCATTTGCCAAGATCCAGGAAGACCTAGATGGAATCTGTGCCTGGGCTAACTCCAATGGATTAAGGTTAAATGCTGCTAAGACTCAGGCCATTGTCCTTGGCTCTAAATCCCTCCTCAACTCTAATACCCAATATCCCACATTATACCTAAATGAACACCCTATCACTTTCTACTCCTCAGTTAAAAACTTAGGTTTCATAATGGATCAAACCCTGTCCTGGAATGACCATATTTCCCATATCTCCCGAAGATCAATTGCATCCCTAAAACTGTTCCATCGCTTTCGCCATCTCCTACCCAAGCCTACACGCAGACTCCTAGTTTCCTCCCTCATCTTTCCCCACTTTGATTATGGCTGTGTGGTGTATGGTGGCCTCTCGGTCGATCTCAATAAGAGGATAAAGAAAATAATGAACTGTTTCGTTCGTTTTGTATATGGGACACCGAAGCGTCCCCATGTTTCCCACCACTACGCCGAGTTAGGGTGGCTCTTCCCCTCCTTCCGAAGACAATATTTCCTTGGAACATTCCTGTATCAAATAATCAATAGTCACCGTCCTTCCTATACCTATAATCTCCTTCAATTCAAGCCTTCCATACACTCCCTCACCACCAGATCTCGACCTTCCGACCTTTATACCCCTTTTTATAGAACTGCCTCATTCCAATACTCCTTTGTTGCCCGTTCAGCCACTTTCTGGAATTCCCTGCCTCCCAATATCCGTCATGCTCCTTCCCTCTCTTCATTTAAAACTCTACTATTTAACCTCCTCCTCACGATACAGTCAGACACTAGTTAACTTTGTATCATTCAAAAAGTTCTTATCATATTTTATTTTATTTACCTTTTTTCTTTTTTCACTTTTTATCCAGAGAATATTCTATTTTTGTTTATAATAATAATAACGCTACCTGAATTCATATATAAAATCCTGAGAACAGTTTTATCAAATGATTTAGGTCTCTTGCCTGTTACATATAGATAATATATAAATTTTAAGAAAATCTCATTTGGCAGCAGGTTTAAGTAGTTTGTAACTATTATTTTCCAAAGGATATATTTCCTTTATAGCTAACGAGGACCCTAATTTTTCTCAGCAAAGTGTTTTTTTTTTTTTGTTTTGTTTTATTCTCTTCTTATTCTTATATACTTTTCATCTACTTATTGCAGTTAATTATATAGTATCTTTTTATTTACTCATTTCATTTAATTATGTATTATATTATTTTCTTCTTGTTTTCTCTTTAATTAGACATTTAATTTAATTATGGCTAGAGAAGAAATTATTACTTTTGTAACTCTGTTCATTTATGTTATTCTTAAGGGACATAGTCCCAGAATAAAGTTTTCTTTCTATCTATCTATCTATATGCATTACCAAAAAAAAGACCTGAATTAAAGTTCATTCTCTGCAAAGGATGAGCTTCTCTTTGTCTTTTTTTTTTTTGTTCATCCCTGACAGTTGTAAGTATTAATATATTTATATATTTAGACCTCACTTTGCCCCTGTTTTTGTTTTGTTTTTTACAATTCCTCCGCTAGAAGATGTTGCGTTTACCAGTCCTTCCGTGACCACCTACTGCCTCTGATTAAGATCCATAATATTGTGAGAGTTGGGAGGTAGCCCGGTTTTTTTCTTCTTTTTTTTTCTAAGATGCGTGGACCAAGCGGTTCTTGTATAGAGCTGATGAATGGAACGAAACTACCTCGTTTAAATTCTCTCCGAGCTTCAAAGGCTGTTGCAGTAGAATTAAGACTTCCGCCATATAATTATTGTTTCAAGTAATTTAGTTTGATAAATACTTACATTTATTAGGAAGGTGGTTGCTGTGGGAATAAATATTGTAAATGGTTGATACTGTACATTTTATTTCTAGAAGTTAAGAACTTAGTAGGTTTTTAAGGAGTACACACGCTTATTATTTATAAGTGTATTTATTTATAATGTTTCAATTCTATTTTCTGAAAGTTTCTATATTTAAAATATGAAATTAGTTGGAAATCTATCACATTAGTCATATCTATAACCCTATCGGATCTACAGACCCCCTTGGGGCTCACAAAGGGTCTATAGAGTGGGACCCTTAATAAGATTAACATCTGAGGGTTGAGCGGGATCTTCCTCAGACAAAGCTCCGTGCACAACCGTTGTGCACTAGAAGCAGTACAGTACAATATAATATCTACCGCTTATGAATTCAAGATCCTTCATGGGTTGTAGTGTTGTTTTTTTTTCATCTCCAAACTCTCTAAACGCAATGAGTAACGAGTAATAATAAACTCATATTATTATCTTAATACGGGATCGGAGACCATTATGAGACTTATTTTAGGGGCCTGGAACCAGCCCGTAAGTGATGAGTTGTTATATTAATGAAGAGTTGAAGAAAATCACATCAGATAGAAAGAGGTCGTTATTAATAACAGGCAAGTTGAGCCGAGAACGGATTGAATATCCCGTGAAAATAATTGATATCTGAACAGAATAAGAAGAAGGCGTGGTAAAATTTCAACTGGCTTTGATAAATGTGGTCCTATTTATTAGAGGATTTGACTGTATGTAAATATATGCTAATATGAGAACCTCTACCTCTTTTCTATTATAGCCTTAGCTAGGACCTCTGATTGCCTCCAATATTAAATAGAGAGAAAATGTACGTGAAATTTAAACTAGTAATTAATTTATTATTTTGTTAACTTAACATTTCTATCATTTTTATTATTTATTTTTTTAGAACATTTTCTGTTGTAACATTTCAATTAATATTTTTTTGAACAATATATCTATAACTTCCTACAACTCAATCAAGTACCTCAAGGTTATTTTATTATTATTATTTACTCTTAATATTATATTTTTTGAAAAATTTTAATTATTGAATATAGAGAAAATGTACGTGAAATTTAAACTATGCTCCAACGGATGGCGCGATCAATGACGAAAATAACTCCTTCTTTGATAAATTCCAAACGGTAATAGAAGAGACACCCTCCAGAAAAATAGCCTTCTGCCTAGGTGATCTAAATAGCAGAGTTGAAAAAAAAACTAACAATTATCATGTTGAAAACTTTGGAGAGGATGTTCTTAATGATAACGGTACCCGATTGATTAAACTATCTGAAGAATTAAACTTGACAATATTGAACGGTTTCTTCCAACACAAGGAACAACATAAATTTACCTGGGAACAATCAACTAAGAAATTAAGATCCATAATTGTCTATATCATCATCGTACCCAGTGATATTACGGTGATGAGAGGGGCGGAAAGGGGCTCAGACCAGTTTTTACTGAGAAGGAAGACTATTGAAATATGGAAATAGCCAAAAGAGAAAAAAGGTTAGTGATTTGCAAGATTCTGCCGATTTAACAAGGTATAACGTAGATTCTACGTAGAGTCTGCAGCAAGAATCAACGAAATTCCTCCTTTGTGAGAGAATAAAAAAATCTTAAACAAACATAATGAAGGAGTCTTAAATAAATATGAGGTAATAAAAGCAACTTGCCACGCAGCTGTACATGAAGCCCTAAGAATGAAAAAAAAAATGAATTATTAGAAATACTGGTGGAACAATGAAATTGCACTAGCAGTGAAGCAGAAGAAATCACTTTACAAAAATGGCTCAACACACGAAATGAGGAAACCATGCAACAATACAAGGAAGCAAATAGGATGGTTAAGAGGTTGAAGCGGGAAGTCATAAACTAGACATGGGACCAGCAATGCCAGTACATAGACAGAATAATGCACGGTCAGAAATCGAAGGAAGGCTTAGGAATATTAAAAAAAAACTATGAAAGGAAAACATGCTGCCCCATCAATTTCCTTGTAAAAATGGGCAGAATATTTTTCTAGCTTGTTGAGGGAAGATAGGATTGAATATAAAGCAATTGAACAAGCAGAATCACAAAAATCACTTTATGATTCGGCAAGTATCAACTGTGGAAGTCGAGAAGGCATGAAAATCTATAAAAAATAATATTGCGCCAGGACCAGGAAATGTACCCATCGAAGTGGTTAAGGCAGGACCAACTGATCTTACGAAAACTATGGCTGACCTCTTTACGGAGTGTATGAGAAAAGAGGTACCGACAGAATGGATGACAGGAGATATTATCCCCATACATAAGAAAGGAAGCAAAAAGGATCCAACAAATTATCGGGGCATAACCGTTACAAGCAGTCTAAGCCGCCTATACGGTCGTGTATTAAAAAATAAATTGGAGGATGAGTTGAAAGAGAAAATTCCTGAGGAGCAAGCAGGATTCAGATCGGGCCGGTCCTGTATAGATCATATTTTCACTTTTTCCCAGTTATTGGAAAAACAGTTAGCATACAACTAAGAGGTACATTTAGCCTTTATTGAAGCTTGAAACAAGTTTGCTGCCTATCATCAACGCTCTTTAACCTGTTCATTGAACAAGCACTCAAGAGGTGGAAGGAAAAATATGGGTACATGGGAGTGAAGATTGGGTATGACTATCTATTCACCTTTCAATATTCTTCGGAAGCTCCTAGAGGAGTACTCTAAATGGGGACTGGTCATAAATCAGAGGAAAGCAGAGTACACGTCCTTTAATTCATCGTGCACGTCATTGTCGATTGAAGATTGGACTCAAACTCGCAGCTAGAACTTCAAGTACTTACGAACCCTTCTTATCATAAAACCACGAAACCTCACATTTTGGTGGTGGAAGGAGTTTATTTTTGTTTTTCTTGTTTGATTTTAAGATATCATATCTGAAAATATTGGATCAAGAATAATTCGCCACTTTTAAGTTTTGTGCCCGAGTCATATCATAAATTAATTTTTTACTTAATATTGTTTATTTAACTTATCCAACTTACCTCTATTTTATCAAGCAATATTAGTAGTACCCTTATGATTGTTGAACAAATTTCATTTTATTTTTATTTTATTTTTTTTTTTATAAAGAAACTACCAGAGAACTAATCGAGTTTTTTTAACACCTCAATAAAATTACTGAGGTGTGAAGAAAAATATTATATTACTAGATTCGATCTAAATTTTATAGCGATTTTTTTTAAATTATCATTATAGTTTTTGAATTATTGGTTGCATTATTTTCAATGTTTCAAAGAATATAAGTTGCTTTAATTAATGGAAAGGCTGATTTAAATTATACACTTTATAATAACATAAAATGCGTTTGTAATTAGCATGAAATGATAATGCATTTTTTCTGTTTTAATTTATTTTTATACTTTAAACAAGTCTGTTTATATCTTCCGTATTTTTTTCTTCAACGATCCAATTTATTTTCTCACAGCTGGATCATATTTTTTTCTCTCTTAGTAAACTAGCACCTTACTCTCCATGCCTTATTGGCAAATGTGTTGTTTTTTGTTCTTAAAACAAGAAAAGAAAATTAAAGAACATTTTTCAATATACATTTATTCATATAATGCTTATATTTATTCTTAGATTTTTTATAGAAACGTAGATAATTAAATCAATAAAATAGAGCCGAAAACTCAAAAAGAAACACTATTATTTATTATAATGCAATTGGAATGCAAAATTGTGGTTTTTCCCAATTACTTTATAGTAGATAATTAAAATATTTTTTTAAGTAAATTAAAAAATGTTCTTATATTTTATATAAATATATATTAAATGAGTGATGAATATAAACATTTACTTAAAATAAAATAAATGTGCTAATGCAATTGTACATTCAGTTAAAAATTTAATCATTATATAAAAATTTGTTTCGGTGTGTCTGAATAAAAATATGCAAGTATAAAAATTATAAGTAATAATATAGTATTTATTACAATGTTATGAAAGATTTGCCTTGTAGAAATATAATAGGGGATGTACAAATTGAATAGGAGAATAAAAATTGCACAATTCAAGGAAGTCAACTTTTACAATTTCAACTTTATCGACTTTTATATGATTTTTAGAGATCAGCCATAATCATGATTATACTAATAAAAGCCTTACCAAAGGCTCAATGGCGGTACCAGGAATCATTAAAAACTTCAGTTCACGAATTAGAACCCAAACCTAAATCTATGAAAACGCAACCCTTAACTTAATGAAATCCTCCTACATATATCTCGGTCTACTCTTAGAAGTTTGCTAGTTGGTTTAGTGCTAATAAACTTTCAAGTAGTTCCTTCGTTGTCAGATATAATCTTGTAATTCCAAACTACAAAAACAGTTTAGTAGTAATATAGAACATGTTTTAGTGTTGATAATACTCATTCACATGTAAGAAGACGATGGATAATATTGGCGCATGGACTAAGCCGGACTTTGGAGACTTAAGTGTCATAGCTCTGTTTTGTAATAAATGGAAATATATTATTGACATTACTTTATTATTATCATCTTATTGGTATTACATTATTATTAGTTATACATTTTCATAGTTTCTATATAATTTGAAGTGAGTTTTACTATAGCTAGATATTTTCAATTCATTAGGTATCTCCATCAAATTGGGATCCCACTGACAGGAGCTTGATAAGTGCGTGTCTTCAACATCCTCCTGACAGTGAAATCGTTGTGTGGGGAGGGAAGGGAGAAAAAATATATCGAACGGTTTGGGACAGGGAGTAAAAAGTGTTATTCCCTCGAATTCAGGTGGAATGTTTTACAGGTTAACTTATTATCAGGGCACCTGAATATTTTCTTCCACATCTTCAACACGCCATCTGGATCTATGACCATGGATTAAATATTATTTATAAACAGTTTCGTATTCCATATGTTGTATAAGGGTGCGCCGGTAATATCTTTCACTACTAATATAAAAGATATATTATTTGTAATTTGTTTGTTAAGATATCTTAGTCGTTAACTTTTATTTTTTCTTAAAAAAAGATAAATTGCCATTTTTCGGCCCAATGCCTGTTTGTGGAATCTAGAATTTATGCCCCATTAGTTAAGTTTTACTGAGTTTAATCCAGTAGTTTAGTACCGCTGGGTACTGTTTTTCATGTCATTCTGTATTATTTTCCTGTCAGCCAACCTGCTGATTGTCAATTATTTGTATTTGCCTGGTGTAGATAAAAAACCAGAAAGAGAGAAAACCCGTAATGTAAGTTTGACAATACTGTGAGCATATATTGGGATCTTATATTAGGTTAAGATTGCTGTATCATCTCTGAAAGTCGCTGTTATAATGTTAGAGCAGTGCGATATGTCGCTGGTTTATGTAATGGCGAATAGTAAGTAGAACGAGGACTGAACCTTGGAATACTCCTAATACAACATTGCTCTAACCCCGGTTTAACGGAGAAAAACATTTTGGGAAGAATGGACTGAATAAAAGAAGGTACTCCTATTGTCTTGAGGTTAAGGTGAAACAATAGGTTTCGAATTCTGTCTAATATTCCAGCTACATCCCACTATATGCCATTTGCATAGTCTTTACATGTTTTTTAGTTCATAAATAAGTTTTTTACACAATATTTTAAAACCTTTTGGAACAGATAGGAGGAATCTGATTGGTCGGCATGATGGAGACATTTTTTTTTTTTTTTTGGCGAATAATTGTAATTTATTATTGTTAATATTACATCGTGAAGTGAAATCGGAAAAATAGGGGCAGTAATCAAGTCCAGCTGTATTTTCTATTATTTTGGGCAATATTATGATTCATTCAGTTGTTTCGGTACTAGAGTATTATAGGATAAAAGCACACCCCGAAGTATTATGTAAAATTATAGCATAATTATTATATTATATGATTTATTAGTAATGATAAATGCATATAATAAAAGAAATTAACCGTAAATAAAATTAGCCGCGATTTTCAATTTTTTAGTAATATTTTGTAAATAATAAGATAAGTAATTACCATAGATGTCGCAGATCTTGGGTTCACTTCCCGCCATGTGGTCTTAGGATTTTTTGAAGAGAGAATATATCTTTGATTATGCCATTATTTGGAAGGCAGTTAAAATGTCGGTTCAGTCCCTGTGCGATGTCCGGTATATATATAAATCCCAATTCTAATTATACCGAAACAGGAAAAATTTAGTACTACTATTGTAGTTTAGACCGATTATCCATAAAAGCATAAAGTGGACAAATAAATGAATAAAAACCGTAGACATTTTTAAAAATATACTTTCCTGATTAAATCATAACCGAAATGACTTGATCCATATTACTATACTTTTCTTGACATCTTTTCTTATAATGAATCCAAGCTTTATAATATTGAGCAACCTTTACTCACAAAGGATCATAGAAGCAAAAGTGACACAATAAATTTGGTAGATATTCAAGGAATTTCCATAGTTATTTATTTATTCTTTCTTTGAATATTCTTCTTCTTTCATTTCACGCTCTTTGGAGTTCCATGAATCGCTCATTTCCCTGCTTGTTGAAATAATCTTGTAGGAATTATTAAAATTCAGAAAAGTTATAGTAAGTGTTTTCATTTAATCCCTTTTCCATTAGATGTAAACATACGCCATTGTATTTCTCCCATGGTGGAGGATTGGTACAAGGAACGTGATGGCGAAGCGAAGGAAGGTAACGAGGACGTTAATAAGTTCACACCTCAAGCGGGGGCAATAAATATCTCCTGTCAAGGCGGCAACATCTCCATTATAACTAATCTCCTCGCCCGGTCCCTATTGACTTTCCATTACCTCCATCTTCTTTCGATTCCCTCTAATCCAATTCCAGCCCCCTGTCCAAGGCCTCTACGCTTCTTTGTTATGTCTATCTTCCAACCTGCGGAGAACTCATCATATTATCTGCTTCAGTCGGTGATTTTCTATCAATAATAAGGCTGGTTGTCTGTAAACTATTATGCTATTTCAGAATTATATCAACCAGAAGGAAATTAATTGACTTACGCCACTTACGATTGGACGCGAAGATTTTTGAAGGCTGAAATTCGTTTTTGACTTGAGGATCATTTTCAAAAATTATACCATTTAATAAGTCGTCTAAATTTCTGTACAGATGGAAATCTATATAGAGGAATACTCTGAACGAGGTCTTGTCATTAATCAGGGGAAACGGAGTATATGTCCTTTAATTCTTTGTTGGACTCTATCTCGCAGCAAGGATTTCAAGTACTTAGGTGTCTATATAAATGACACTCGAAAAGGATATAGAAATGAAGATATCCCCTCTGGAATAAAGGGGTCTCGATAGAAATGAAAAAGAAAATATTTTATTATTGTTACGGTCAGAGAGAGAAAGACGGGCGGAAGGGGTTAACGTCTTTATCCCGTCGGCTGGATTAAGAAGGTTCTAGAAGATCAGATAAAGGCCTCCCCCACTCCCGTTTGTCTATAACATTCGAAGTTGATATAAATACCGCTCGCTGCCGCCTAAGTCATTCAGTAGTGAAGCAGGCAGTCATTCAGTGGTAAACCGATCAGTGTGATAAACTTGTGTGTCAGTGAACTGTGACAGTCTCGCGAGTGTAATAAACCGTTTCTGTTTATTACTGTGTGTCAGTTGTCATCTTTGGAGAATATTACGGTCAGTGGATTTTAATTAGTGAACTGTAAGTGTTAATTAGTTGTTTTAACTGTAGTGTAATTTTACTGTATTTATGCAAATTTATGTAAATAGTTAAGTTATTTTAGTAATTAAATAGGAGTTAGGCCTAGATTATAATCTTTAGAATATTGTTATTGTAAATTTATATCAGTATAATAATTTAATTGTTAGTAATTTCTTTGTATTCACTTTGTTAATAAATATTAGTATCATGTATTAAGGAGTAGTTTATAAGAGAAACTATAGGACAGGAGAAGAATATATTATATGAAATAGAGACCAGACTCAGAAGGCTGCAATGGTTTGGCTATCTGATAAGAATGAGAGACAATAGATGGTCAAAGAAACTCTTCCTGGTTGCCAAGATTATAGAAAGAGAGGAAGACATGGATGGAGGGTGTGAGAGGAGGGATGGCAGCAAGAGGGCTGCGGTAGGAAGAAGAAGAATAGGTAAAAAAATAACAACGAATAAGTCTAGCGAATAAGGTCGGTGTGGGAGGACATCGTAACCCAATTCGTTTGGTTCCTTCACTGTCTATCATGAAACATAAAGTCTTGCGTTGTCGTGTAGGTCCTATCCAATTAACCAATGCAGATTTTTTTTTTACCAGTTCTTGTTGCATGGTGTCAGTACATTGTGGATGTGATAGTTTCACCTCTGGTTTGAAAGTAGAAGTGAGTTATTCCTCACTTCCAGAAGTGAGCCATTGGCCACTAAAGAGAAACCAATAATTTTTTTGGTTGGTAAACAAAATAAAATAACGCCGAATGGTCCGATCGTTACAATACCTTTTCCCGAACGTTTCTTGCAGCTTGGCCTGCCCAGTGTTCAAGTTTAAACTCATTAAAAAAAATGCATATACGAAAATCGCCTGTTTGGTTATATTTGATGGCATGCTAAACATTTTTAGTAATATTAGTAAATATTATCAAAAAGGGGAATTAATAACGGCTCATTACAATATCTAAACATAAACATCGTAAACAACTGAAGTCCACTAATTCCACTTTGAATTTTAGAAATAATAAAAACCGGACAGTGCATATGAAACGACCCAATAATTAAAAGCTAGAAGAAATTTGAAAAAGGGCTTTAGTTCCAATTCAGTTGGGGAATTCGATCATAATTGTTGGAAAATGTGAGAGTTTCCCTCTTGGTTTCTTTAATTGTAGCAATGCGCTTTTTTTGTTTGAAAAGTTGAAAATATTATTTTTTACTAGTTCTTTTACAGCGTTTTGATAGTGATAAAATAATAAAATAAGTCTGCGTAATATTAATAAATATTTAACCACTGGATGTTTCGCCAATGTAGACGATAATCACTAAAACGCTCACTGAGACCCTACACATATATTAACGATCTAAAAAAGACTAACCAAATAAAGACTGTTCTTCTCTCTGAAACTGGTTAGCATATGCTTAAGTTTTGTTAGCATCTTCTTTTAGTTAGTTCCTCAATAGGCTGTTGAAATGGGATGTGGTATCTCAATTATGAATTAAATTGATTATATATTTTTCAGTCTAATCGATTGGTTATCCTGAAGAATTTAGGTTTGGTTTTGGAATCCTCTCTTCGTAATATTGTTGTAATACAAATATTACAACAATGACGTTAATTATTATCTTATTTCTATTATTTCATTGGGATTAACCTTTAACATGATCTCCGAGAAGTACTTGTGAAATGGTTATCCAATCCTTAAGAATGATCTACGGTTCGTCAGACGCCTTATAAAATTATCATCCGTCTTCTGCTAGATAGTTATTAGGTCGAGACACCTGGAATTGATGTAATTTAAATCACTTTTTAATATGCGGCTACCAGCAGAGTAATTTGTGCTAGATAGAAGCCGGGGAAAAGAAAGGAAGAGAGAGAGAGAGAGAGAGAGAAAGAGTGGGTGGGAAGAAGGAGAAGGATAATTCTGTCATCTCTCTCTCATCTGGTCATTTACAATCAAACTATTTAAATGGCTAACATAGTTGTCAATGTAAAAAATATGAATAAAAAATTAAATAAAATATAAATTTAGCGTGCTAAATATAATTACACGTTAATAATTATCATGTAAGAGCTGAACTGGTTTTATGAAGTTCCGAGAAGCGGTTTTAAATTGAGATCATTTTAATGGAAAGTCTTCAGTTTGATTATAACACCGATCGCGTTTATTTTTTTGACATGTACAATTAAAATTCGTGATAGTATTATTTAATTTCTCTCTCTCTCTCTCTCTCTCTCTCTCTCTCTCTCTCTCTCTCTCTCTCTCTCTCTCTCTCTCTCATACACATACAAATAAGAAATGTCAAGTGTTATTATTCCTGTTTGAATAACAATCAGGTGAACTCTCATCGGGTATGTACCAAACTCATTAAGATAAGATTCATAAAACGAGTATACGTTTGGGGTAATACCTGTTAGCTTACTAGAACCACACAACGACCAGATGTAGGAATCTGAATCTAGCCCGTGTATTTCTATCGAAAATCGAATTTATACGATTTAATATCCTCCTGGAGGTAGTATGGTCTTGATACGGCCTGCTTTTGTAAATGGAATTGTAGGCTCTCATGTACTTGTTGAAAAGGCTTAATCTGCGGCTTATTTGATTGTTTTGTCATTCACTGTCCTTAAACACAGTGTTCATTGGCGGGAAAGTCACCGCAGATGAACTGGAGTGATCTGGATATCCTTTTTTTATCGATGCATATCCTTTTCTTCCAAGTTTTCTTCATTTCTCCTGTGTTCTTGTTTGAGATAAAATGTATGCAAAAATACCGCATAAGTTTAAAGATCCTTATGATAAATTCAAGCTCTGTTAGAAATAAGCGCATTTATGTTTGCATATAATTTATCATGAAAGAGCAGTAAATAAAATGGAATATGATCAGTAAACTTTAAAATGGAAGAATGAAATGTGAAGAAGCAATTATTGGATATGTTTCATTATCCTTAGCCGTCATTCCTTAAAAAATGTTTTCTACTTACATAAAAATAATTTTGTTTTAATAATTTTTATGTTATGTATTTTTTTCATTTCAGCAATAAGTTATTTTTTCTTCCCAGATAAATAATTTGCACCGATAATTAAATAAATTCCTAGTAAATGTTACTAGTGCCCAAAGCAGAAAAAAAAACTATTTTTTTTTATATATATTTTTTTTAATATAAATAAATGGAGATTCGAAAAAAATACTAGTCCCCTTATATCATTTAAAAATGTGTCACAAAGTATTTAGATATAGAAAGATTGACAACTCACATCATCCACACGCCCCTTCTACTAATAAAAAATATTGTAAACAAGATGTGAAGAAGAGAAGAGGGGACGTAAAAAAAGGACTTTAGGCAGACGGTGACTCGTGTGAGATTTCAATCACCTTTCAGTCCTAAGATTAATGCTTCTTTTTGAGGGACACACAGAGCGAAGCAATTATTAGAGAACTAATACAAATGATGAAAGAGTTACCTGACACATTCCGAGTAGTTATATTTTGAGGTATTCTGAGGAAATCTATGCTTTTGGAAACATAGCGGATAATAAAGTGTAGTAAAGGTGCATTATTTTTTTATGTATATGGAATACTAATAAAAAAAACTGTAACACTGCAAGCCATGAATTATCTTGGGTTCAGTATGTGGTAGAGACTGTTTCTGGGACAACGTTTGTGCAGGAAGGTGATTTGTCACAAGATGAGCTCAAGGAGGTTCTGTAGATCCAAAAGGGTCCATCCCCAGCTGATAACAGGTTAAATAACTTATCTGCCACAGCCGGATCTTAGCCTGCTATTTTATCTGCAATAAAAATTAACCAAATACAAATAATAACAATAACACTAAATTATGATATTTTATAAAGTATCTTTCTTTTTTTTAACTTAGTGTATTATTCAAATGTTATTTCAATGTGTCTAACTGTAATGGTATGGCCCATTAGCAGTTGGAATGAGCTTAATTCCATTGTTGATATTATTTATCACATAATTTCCATGAACCATTCTCTTTCCACTCCTCAATTCGGTAGAATAAATCAGGATTGAGTTCTTCTCGCGTCTTTTCTCTTGGTATTTTGATTTCTCTTCTGATTTTTTTCAATTTATATATTATTCGCTTACAGTGTATAGATTAAAATGGAGTGATCGTTTTGATCTTACAGTACTGATGTTTTATATCATTCACTGCTTTCTAAGACCATCAATTTGTTTTCTGTAAATTTATACAATACAAGTAAATGCAATGAATGATTCATTACGCCTATGTGGATTATCGGGAATCGAAGTGGTAGCTTAATGGATTTGAGTGGGAATAAAATTTGTCAGAATTGGCAGACATCGGGTTCGTGTCAAATCAGCAGCTAATGTGACACTAAGATTATTATGGATGGCTTTATTCGTAACAAAGTAAGGAGCATTAAGAATTTTACGAAGGATTTTGGGTTGTAAGGATTGGACACAAGAGGAGTTTGATGTTTGATACAGCCCCTAAGCACTACTCTGCTATTCTAAATAGGTCTTTTACATAATAGATTGTATATTAGTCTTATGTAATTAATTTGGATTTTAGTACTTTTTTTATATATCAAATACTTTTAGGTTCGGGCTCAATCAGCTATAAATATGTCGTTTAGGTCATTATGGATGTTTTCAATTAGTAACAAAGTAAGGAACATCGAGGACTTCACGAAGGGTTTTGAATTGTAAGGATTGGATACGACTGGGATTCTATGGTTATTTGAGCTCCAAAGCTCTACTCTGTAAATCGCAATAGGTCTTATAATATCCGTGTATATGAGTCTTTTGTAATTAATTAGGAGCTTAGAGCGTTTGTATATAAGTGTTTAAATAGCCTTTAAACGGGGAACAGTTTCTTGTCTTTTCAGTCTTGTAAGAGGATTTCAAGTTAAAAGTTTGTCAAGATGTAGTCCTAAGTATGTTATTAAATTTAATTGTAGCAAGAGCAACATTCAATGTGATGTGAGGTAATTAGGTGTAAAATGATAATTGATTAAAGGGATTTGACAAGAGTTAAGCTGGAATATAGCGCGGGTATATTGAATCTAAAGGTGTGTTGTGTTAAACAAGCGATTATTCCAAAGGACGGAGCATGAAGCACGGGGTAGACTTAGGGCACCGTATTCAATAACTGCTTATGAATTCAGCTGTTTTGGCCGGGCTGCAGTAATGACGGGTTGCCGCCTTCCCTCCTTATGGCCAGTTGGCATGAAACTCTGAGGTCTTAATCACCGAACCTATTTTCCTCACCGCTCACATTTTTTATTAGTCGCACCTTTTTACCTGAATTGTTTTAAATTGTCATTCATTTCCATAAAAATGGAAAATGTTTAACCTTTTTATCCGGTTCACCGGTTATTTTCTTGAATAAGTCTTTTCTACTTAATTATTTTTCAGACAGTTTGTTAAAACATAGTAAAATAGTGTTACTTCGCTTGCTCATTTTTCAACTTTAGTCATGTTGTCACTTAGGAAGTCAAGATTCTAGACCTTCTTTTGAAAATTCTATTTAGTAGTAAAAAACAGAAATCTAATTCTTTGCAGCAACGCTATCTAATTCATTCCAGCGTTGTACGAATTGTTCCTCCTTTATTACCTGTTATACAAAATTGAGAGAAATACGTTTCTGTGCGAGATAATTATTTTTTTTAAATAGTGTCTAGAGTTGGACGCTGGAGATGGTTTTGAATCCAAATCGTAACCAACGCACTCCAACCAGAGCAAAATTGGGTGGGTAATCTTAAGCTCGACAGTAAATAATAAAGTTTGAATCTTTATTATAAGTTTTTAATCATTACCTAGCAATAACAGATATTATTTGTATGGACTTGCTTCTGAAGAAAAGTTCACTTAGCCCTAAACTTCCGTTCATCCATAATATTTATGAATATATTTGCTATTATCATTATGATCGGTCGGTAGTCATAAATTGGAGTGGTTCGAATAACTTTATCCAGTCGTGCCCTCACTAAAGCGTGAATAACTTTCTGGGGGTGTATTCAGAATTTGGCCTTAGGGCTTTACTTCCACTTGAGTTAAGTCGTGATTGGCTCAGAAATCAGTAATGATGTATTGTTCATCTGTGGTGATAATTATCGGTGTTAGCTATTTCATAACTTGTCTTTATATCGGAAATAGATATATAATATCGGAAATAGGTATTTATTATTTTATTGTCATGTTGTATTTATAATTCTGCTTTTATAAAATTCTGTGGATAATGGATCTGTTATCATAGGAAATTAAATCAAGCCACGGGAGTTAATATATGTTCTTCTTCATGCCTCTCATGTCATTTTGTTCTCTTCTGCTGACAGCCAATTGTCAATTGTTTGTATTTGACAGATGTTGATGGAAATATAAAAAAAAATAAATAAATAGAATTTATTTTTCCAAGTTTCATTTTGGAAAATTTGTTGACTTTCTCGGTTTTTATATAGGAAACTTTCTTCATCAACGTTTCCAGATTTTCCACTCTTCTTCCAAATTCACTTTCTTCTACCGTGTGAGATTATGTTCTGAAAAGTTCTTTTCAAAATCTTTTTTTAATTGTTTAAACCACGTTTTCCAAAATTAGTCAAACACTTGTCAAATCAACCTTCGTTTTTTGATTCTGTACAGATGTCACCCTCCTCTTCCGCATATTATCCGAAATTCTTTTTACTTTCTGGTAGAATTTTTTGTTTCTTCTTTGTTTTCATAAGACTTTAGAATGAACTGCACTCATGATTTTTCTAAGAATTCTTTTTTCCAGTACTTCCAGTTAGTTGAGACTAGAGTTCGTCGAGAGACATCCTGTTTTTACGGAAGTGTTCTGTCTTATTTTTGCATTCCAGTTTTTTAATCCTATCTCCGCCTACTCCTTTCTCTAATTCATTATCCTGAATAGGCTCTCCCAGATACCTGATATTCTTTATACTTTCATTATCTCGGTGGTTAGGAGTTAAGCCTTTTCATCTGAGATATTTGATTTTATTATAACATAGGTTCCTGAAGTTGAGGAGCTTGCTTACTCATGATTTACCTTAACTCGTTATGCGGCAACTGCTACAAGTTATCTTTTAATTACTCATGAATTTGAACGTAGAACTACTCGGGGATAAATGATGGCGTTCGAGCTAAACTATCGGCTGTAACCTAACACAAATATGTAATTACCTCATGGAAGACAATACATGGCTTGGGAACCCGGCATGTGGGTTAAATCCTTGTTGCTAGACAATGGAGGAGTCTAAGTAAGACATTAGCGATCATTATATCCACCCTTATCCGAGGGCATTATCTATTCTGTCAATGGAGCCACGGTGTGGGCGCCTACCTCAGTGACGCTCTCACGGTGCCACAACATTTACTTAGCATTATCGCATGAAATATTTATTTTCAAGGAGTCATTTAACTTTTGTAGGGGTCATTTTTGTTCTTTTTTTATAGGTATATCAATTATGGTATCGCACAATGGACGAAAAGCCCGAATTCATGGACAAAACCTTAAATGATGACCTCTGATCGGAATTAAAATTGGCATACAGAGGTTTTGAGGGTCGCTCATCACGAATCCGATTGGCTAATTATTGTAAACAAAATGGCCGATCCAATATGGTGGTCATGGATTTTTAAAAAGGTGTCAGATCTTGACAAAAATTGGTACAAGCGGGTTTTGAGGGTCGCTGATTACGAATCCGAAATCGAAATTATTGTAAACCAAATGGCTGAGTATCCTGTTAAGATGCTCAGGAAGCCCGAAACAAAGATATCAAACGATATCGAGTAGAGTAAAATGTTCCAGGGTGAAAACAATGGAAGATGTTTTCCGTCGTCTATTAGACACTTCTGACCCGTATATTTCTAGCATCCGAAAGCTACCCCAGAAAAACCTTAAGAATTTGTCGCCGAATGAAATTGAACCGGACCTTGCACCAGACACTAACTCGGAAGATGATTCCGGCTGCGACTCCGATTTTCTTTTGGGCTAAAAAAAAATTGTACTCTCACTATTTCGGGAACATTTCCCAATTTATTTTGGAAATCAAAGTATTCCTTGCATACAATGCACTGCACACGTTTATTTAATTATGATTATTATATTTTATATTATATCTCATCTATTTAACAAGATACTGAGTCATTTCGTTCACAATAATTTCGATTTCGGATTCGTAATCAGCGACCCTCAAAATCCGCATATACTAATTTTTGTCAAGATTTGACACCTTTTTAACATCCATGTCCGCCATATTGGATCGGCCATTTTGTTTACAATAATTTGGTTTTAGTATTCGTAATCACCGACCTTCAAAACCCCTATATGCCAATTTTTATTCCGATCAGAGGTCATTTGAAGTTTTGGCTACGATTTCAGGCTTTGTCTACTGGCTACCACACGATGCAAAAAAAATCATAACCGACAAAACGCACGTTTGTAGCAGCTAATTTTGTATATTTCGCAACTTTATACAAAAAAGTAATGGCCTAGACACGAAATGTCTCAAAATATAAAACTGTTTAAATGGTTGAAAATTCATCAATTTTATTAATGCTTAATGTATGCGAGTACTACATTTCAATAATGTAAAAATAAAGTTTAAACTCAACCAATGTAAAATTATTTTCTGCATACTTCCAGAAGTCGTGTATCCATGTCTCAGAATTGAAAGTAAACACTTCACTTGAAAATTATTGGAATTTACATTTATATCTCAAAAATGGGTGCATCACATACTTTTATTTACCTCACAATCTGAAATAAAGGTAAAAAAATACTTTTACTTTTTAGGGAAATATCATTTAGCTTTCAATACACATATAATACAATTATATACGTTATAAATAATAATATCACATTATAAATTATTATATACAACACTTTTGAGTGTATTTTCATTCTCCGTATTTTTATATTTTGCTCTTTTAGGTAAGTTAATAAGTTCATCTTTAGCCCGAATCAATCTATTAGTGGAACTAATTTTTTTGGACAAAAATTGAAAATTAGGGATTTAAAACTGTTTTAATAAGAATAAGAGCAAACATTCAGTGTAATCAAAATTTTTTGAGTCGTTTTCTAGAAAATTGTTAAAGAAATAAAATAAATGGACGATATAAAATGATACTTCTGATTAGTCACTTTGTCGAAACAGTTGCGTATTTTCAGACTTATAGCATTAAGTATAAATTTAACTTTACAATAACTACAGTCATTACACACATATTTTCCATTTTGTAAGTTATCTTTTGACACAACGGACTTAAATGCAAAAAAGAAAATCACACCACTACAACCCTTGAAGGGTCTATAAAGTGTTAGGAAGTGTAGTGTTGTACATGTATATATGCATGTACTGCTCTAGGACAACGGTGTGTTTTTCGCCCCAATTAAACCATTTACAAAGGCTGGGTGACCCCAGGATGGTCTGTAGATCTCACAGGGTCCATCCGTATCTGTTGTTCACAGCATAGCTATTCAGCACTCTACACACTGAGCAACCCACTCCTGTTTTCCCATTTCTTTTAAAAATTGCTTCGGTCGTTAAATAATTGCGATAAAAAATGTATGTATAATTAGTTACTTATTGTACAGAAAATATTTATTTTATGAATCATTGGTGTAATCTGGTTGTTCACAATGTTATAAGTGGTTTGAGAGAGAGATAGGATGCTCTAGCTTCGGAAATTATAGCTCCTATTAAAAGTTAACTCGGTGATATTGATTGCTGTTGGCTAACTCGAGAAGATACACCGGGCTCGGAGGGGAATTTATCGCTCGATAAAGTGTCGGGTCCGTAATAGTATAAAGTGTTTAGTTGCATGTGTAAAACATTAAAATCAATAGAGGCGGGCCATAGAGGCGTGTTGGGCGTGAAGAGCCTACGTCACTAAGTTGTTAGTATGGTTAATTAAAGACGTCGGGTTAGGCGGGAGGATCACGACTCACCGGGAGAAGGCTATTAGTTGTAAATAAAAGGACTCTTATTGTTTCGAACCCGCCGTGAAGGGCCACGCCCCCTCTATCTCCTCCTCAGCCCTGATTAATAACACAAATATTTCAATAACGGTCTACCAATCCTCTCTCTACGGCCGTGCTCCGTCTATCTCTGAACCTCTACCATTAATAGTTATTGCACCTCCGGTTCTGATAGATACCAGTAAACTTCCAACTTGTGCTATTAGGAGAACGGATTCGCTCAACCGTTATGGTCTTAACGCAGACTGATATTGGTAATAGCACGGTTCCCTGGGACCATATTACGATCAGTTCATCTGCAAGTATCTTTAAGTACATAGAAGGTCTCATACTTTATTAAAACTTTGGACTTTAAACTTTTTCGTCATTCTTCAACAACCTCTAATTTCTAAAATGAATCGCCTTTGTTTCGAAATATCTAATGCTTCTGACATGCTTTGCATTTGTTTAAGTGTTGATAATATTTAGAACGTAATTATCATTTTATATATTTATATATTGATGTGATCACATTTAACCACCAGGTAGTCCAGAGATATAGATTGAAAGATTAAATAATCTACAGATCAGAAACCCAGCGTTCACTTTCTGAACTACCCTACACCCTTCATTTGTTAAAAATTTATTTTAATATAAAAAAAGTTATCAAAGCGAAAGGAGTCTTAGGAATTCTATAGTTTGTACAACTACATTAAAGGAATCGATTGAACCAATATATTTTTTCTTGAACATGCCTGAAAAAAAATATAAGTATAGATACAAGTGTAGTTTAGATAATGAGGTGAATTGTAGAGGGTGTTGAATTATATTTTTTTTCATCTTGCGGTGGAACTATAAAAATTGGTTGTAAAAAATTGAATTAATTGGGAATATTTGAATAGACGGGAAAATTTCAGTGTACAATATAACAATTATACAACAATGGGAGTTCAAGTTATTTCAATTATATAATTAAAAAAAAATGTTGGTCTGCCGCTTAATTATTAGGAAAAACTTTGTAACTCCTATGTTCTTACAAAAAACTTCTGTTGTTTCTTCTGGTTTAAACCGTGCCGGTGAATTTTCTCTCAACGTTTCGCCAGACATGCTGCTGACTTCCTCAAGGCTTAATTGAGACCTTGATATTGAATGTTCTTGTTAAAATGGAAGCGCTCACGTGTTACTAGGTCGTAACATGATCTGAGGTGATCAAAAGTAATCTACCTTGTTTTCAGTGCTCATGGCATTTGCAAGAGATTCTCAGTATGTCTGCAGCCTCTTTGAATAGGTGGTTATTTAGAATTTTGTCAAGATTGTAGAATCGTGTCATTCTTATAGTTTTTGGCTTGGAATGGAGTTGGAATTACTCCTTTTCAAGTCGAATCCTTACTGAGCCGCCTATTCACAACGAAAATAACACCATTCCGCTTCCAAAATTATAAGAAATTCATTTTAGGGAAAATTATTCACCGGAGCAATATTTATGTGCTTACACAGTTATCTTTTTATATTTATAAAATTACATTTTTTACAACAAAGCTTATAAACGAGTCTAGTATATCCTCAAACAGAAGAGTGTGACATTTACACCATATTGGTTGGCATAAAAAAAAAATCAAGTAATTTGTTGTTATGTTTCTTATTTTAATAACTTTATTCTTTTAATGTGTTAAATTATTTTCTACTGTTTTTTAAAAGTTAAGGCAAATCAGAAATAATTAAAATTTAATCAAATGAATAATAATTAATTCATATACTTAAATAGTTGTTAGTTTCTGATTTTTTATACGAAAATTATCGTCTAAGCATGTTGTTCGATAATTCTCTGATAATCCTATAACTGAATCATGTAGACAGGTTTTAAATTATCATTTTATTACCGAGAGATTGCTGAATTGAAATATCGTGTTAACCTGGCAATGTAGATAAGTACAAATGACTTAATGAGTATATGAATGAAACGGTTCTATCAGGATAATGTAAAATGATCCGGGTGACTAATATGGGCTTGTTCTATTTCCAGCGACGTAGGTTCCAAGCATGAAAAGAATTCATTTAACAGTTTGACAAGGCTCGCGTGCTGCAAAATATCAGTTTACTCCCAAACAGATTTACATTATCCGAGAGCGGACGCTGTATTCCCTCCTCTATACCTATTTATTCTCTCCTCTAAATCAGATTTCTTTAATGGTGTATATTATTATCGTTATTAATTAAATTAATCATAATTAAGAAAACAAAATTTTGGTATTCTCGTGTATTTTTGTTAGACTAAATTGTCGCGTTGATGGTTTTAACGTTACCTTTCTCTGCAAAAAGCATCTATATCATATAATTCACCCAAATTGAATGATAATTGTTGACCTTGATAATATATGTGGAAGAAAGTGGTCCGGGTAGAGGTCACAATGACTTTCTCGTAAACGGCCAGAAGTTTCTTGTCGTTTCAGTATTGTCTGAGGATTCCAAAGTCAAACTGAGGATTCAAAGTTTGGCAAGATGCAGTCCTTAGTATCGGATTTCTTCTACAGGAGTCAGTGAGATATTATTAAAGGATTCTGGAGTACATGAATTCATGCTAATAGTTTTGAAAGCCAATAAAAAAGAAAAGCGTATTTAACGGACTGTAAATATAGATTTTGAAGCGAGATTTTTCCTCTTTTTTTAAATATTATATGCGTTTTTTTAGTGTACTATTATCAAGTAAATTTGCTGACATGAACAAATGACATGGAAAAAAAAACACTTGTGGAGAAACTACCCATCGGTAGCACTCCAATAAAGTTCTATAGTAGAAGGTCTCGAGGCCATCTTCTTTTCAGACGCCACGGAGGGGTATCAGGAATATGGGAAGCAAGTTGAGAGACTAGCGGATTCAAGTGTGTATGGAGCTTGTCATGGAAGGATAGGTATCTAGTATAATATAGTTTAGGCCAAATCAGCAACATATGGGATATTAAGATCATGATGGATGAGTTTGTTTGTGACATAATAAGGATCATTGAGGATTTTACGAAGGATTTTGGATTGTAAGGACTGGATACGAGATGAATTAGATGGTTTAGTAGAGCTCAACTCCGTATGTCCAAATAGATCTGATAACTTCCATGTAAATGAATCTTTTGTAATTAATTGGGAGCTTAGAACGTTTTTCCAGTAAATGTTGAAGTAGGCGAAAACGTCGAGCAGTTTATTATCTTTTCAGTCTTGTATGAGGATTCCACGTGAGGCGTTTGTCCAAATGGCGTCCTAGGTTATTTTGATGTTACATTTAAGCTCACGTAATAAATTAAACCTCTGGAAGTCTGCCTGATGTCTGATGAATAACTTAAAAAAGTCAGAATCAAATAAAGACTAAACTGTTTCTTAAATAGAATCACTTATGATTATGATTTATGTATATTGTGATTTCAAGGCTAACTGCTTGTATTTTTATATTAGTTAATGATGATTGGGATTTAAATTGTCTTTATAGAAGCTTAATTGTCAATCAATCAATAACAAATTAGTTACCTAATGATTGTTTAAACATCACCTCATTGTCTGAATGATTTTTAACTTATCTTGATTGACGTAAATATAATTATATATGACAACGGCTGGATTTAAAATAAAAATAATTGCTTCTAATGTGTCTGTAAAAATCATTAATCACATTCGCTCTATTACTTCACAAACTACTTAAGATTGATAAGTAAGATAAAATAATTTTTGTGATTTACCCTTTATTATGGTTACTTTGGATGCAAAAAGGGAATATAACGTTCACGTTTTTATGTTTTCTTATGCTAGTCTAAAGAGTTTCTATTATGTCTGATGCGATTTCAATAGTCAGGTACCCCCACACTGCATCATGAGTGTGTTAAGTAAATTTTTATGATATATAATTTGTTTTCGTAATTTCCTAAAATCTCAACTTAAACTACTTTTTACTCAAATCATTTCAATAGGGAAAAATCTTTACATCAAACAAAATAAAGTGTTTCTTTTATTATTTATAAAAATATCAAATCGAGGGATTTGGTAGTAATGTATTGGTCTCGTGAATTTCAGTATTTAACATGTTTAACGGTTGTTGACATTAGCAAATTATTAATGCGGTAAATAATTAAACAATTACAGCATACTCTATTTTTAAATCTGTATTAAGGAATAAAAAAATGTTCGAACTACTTCGGTTATTAGATTTATGGTTTATTTAAGAAACAAAATCTAAACACTTTCTTTATGAACATATTTTCCTTACGTTATTAAAACAAAAAAGCTGTTTTGATTATTCGCCTTCAAAAATTAAATAATGAATACTTCATCAAGTAGGACTATAGCGAGTACAAAAATTATTTTGCTTCTTAGCTATGTTCATTAACTTCATTAACAGTCAAATTGATAATTAATACTCCTTCTTGTCTGCTTTTTTTGTGTTGTGTCTATACTTTGACCAATTTTTAAATTGAATAAAACTCTAAAATGTATGAGATTAAAAAAATTATGCGGTTTTGAATATCTTATACAATGGAAATAAACATTATTATTAAATAAAATCCTGATTCGGTAAGTATTTAATCATTTTTGTTATTTACGTAGTACAGGCATTTCCAGACGTCATTGGAATTGTTAGAAAAAATAATTTTAAACAAAATGTTTTGTGTATAACATTATATTTTTATTCTGTTTTGGATTTTAACTGTGCTATGTTTAAGATTATTATTTTAAGAAATGTTTAAGAAATTATATTGTACTAGTTTCATAACGGAACTACAAAAAAAAATAAGGTACCAGAGACCTTCAGCTCAGTAACTTAGCTCTTTACTCACTGACCTATCCCTTACCCTGCTTAAAAGCACTAAAACTTTTTAGTTTAACAAATTGTTTACATTTTAAATGTAAAATTAATTTAATTTTTAATATTAAGAGCTAGTGCTTTTTTTTATTATATGTTTTTTTATGAACTAAACATATTGTCATTTTATGGTTATGAAGTAAGCCTGAAGATATAAACTATAAAAATTTCAGTGGAATTATCTTTCATTTTAAATTACCTATGAACGAAGTCTTGAAAATTCAAACATATGTATTTCACAAATGCCAATTTATTTGAAAGTTGCGTAAAGATATCATTTGGCAAGATTCATTTATCAATGTAAAGTTGTCTCGTATAATGTTCTTAACCAGTCATAGGCAATAAGTGCTAAGATATATAGTTTGTTTGTTGATCGTTTCTGTGTTAGTGGGAGACGGCACGATATGCTGATTAACATGAAATATTTTACCTGAAGAAAGTGACGTATTGACAGGTGTCATTTATGATTTATTCTCCAATGATGACATAAAACTTTAGTTGAAAAACATATTATTTTTTTGGAGTAGGAAATATTTGGAATAGTTGGGAATTGACTGCTGTAATTACATTTCGTGAACCGTATAATATTAGGTTCAGTGATCATCAAACGTTGATGGACTTAAAGTTAGTCACGATTCACAGAAAAAGAAAGGGGTAATGTCTAAGACACTGAAATAAAATATTGAAAAATGTCTAGTTTGCTATTTTTATAATTAATTTTTCATCAACATATTTCTGCGATTTTGTTAAAATGGACTATTCCTACTTGAGCAGCATTCATACGTCAAATTTAAAAACTCAGGGCATCCTTTGGTCACATTTTTTTCAATCCAGTGTATAACTTCAATTGACCAAAATTAATCAATGTTAGGTGTTGTAGTTTGATAACCTTAATCAAAGAAAATAGCTTTAATGATATTTAGGAATGATATAATGTTTATAGTTTACCTAATTTTCTATAATGAAACTCTCTTTGTTGGATCCGCTGGCATCCCCAGAACGTCAGAGGATAGTAATTTTTTAAAATATATTATTATAAAATAAAACTCCTCCAATATAACCG
This sequence comes from Arma custos, assembly GCA_037127475.1. Taxonomy (NCBI): domain Eukaryota; kingdom Metazoa; phylum Arthropoda; class Insecta; order Hemiptera; family Pentatomidae; genus Arma; species Arma custos. The sequence goes on from CM073764.1 coordinate 101,129,653, forward strand.
ATGGATGGTATCGGGTCCATTACACAGCTGGAACTATATCGTTTACATGCCCAGCGTTTTGCAATGAAGGGGTCTGTCTGAGATCTCATTCAATCGCACCGTTTTGCCCCAATTAAGGGTTTCCACTTTAGTAAGACTGGTTATACCCCAAGAGGATCTCCAGATCCTGCAGAGTTGATTGACGCTTGTTAACGGAATAAATAATTGATCTGCCACAATTAGCTAAAATTCTAAATACTGAGCCACCTCACACCCCAAAATAAAATATGATTACAAGGTTTAGTGAATATGAAGGCTCGATGTCGATACAACCAACCTCTGGTTACAAACATCTGTCCAAGGACCACTACACAAACCCAAATCCGTTAGATCACTCTTAACGCAATCCTCCCATCTACGCATCGGTATCCTCCTATCAGCGCTTATTCACGTTTTAGGAATTTGTTCTTTAATCAACTTTGCCATCTTAATCTTCACGTCGCTACCCGTTCAATTAAATTATCCGGATGCTTGTGATCTCCTTAATTCTCCTGTAGTTTAATTTTTTTCGAACCGAATATTCTACGTAGTACCTTAAGATGTTGCTCTACCTTCAGTCTTAACGCTTAACATCTGTAAACAATTGGAAGGATGATAGTTGTATAAATTCTATTTTTTTCATTTCGGGACAAAAATTGTAAACTTGGTTATGAGGACACCAACAAATAGTAAGCACTTCCTGTCTTTAAGAGTGGAACCATCATATGCCATAGCCAAATCTACAGGTGGTGTCTAAGACAATTGATGAAATATATTTAATATCTCTCATTTCCGAGGAACTTTGTGCAATGTTGTTCAACATCAACTATATGCTCTTATGAGTAGAATTAACATACCATAGATTCTTCTCTGAATCAAATTCGACCATTGGTTGCTTTCTTACCCTTAACTCTTTTTTTTTTTTTAATTTATTTATTGATATCTACAACTGTATTACAATAAGAAAACAAGTAAATAGGCTAAGTGATATATCATGACATGATAATGACAAGAGGAGAAACTACCCACTGGTAGTACTCAAATCAAAGTTCAACTAAGAAGGTAACGTGGCCATTTTCTTTTCAGACGCCTCGGAGGATTATCGGGAATTGAAGAGGAAGCTAAGTTTGAAACTAGAGGGTTTGAGTGGTAATGAAGTTTGTTATGAAAGGATAGATACCGGGTTCGGGCAAAATCAGCAACAAAAGGGACATTAAGGTCGTTATGGATGACTTTATTCTTTACAAAATAAGAAGCATTGAGGATTTTACGAAGGATTTTGGATTGTAAGGATTGGATACGAGAGGAATTCGATGGCTTAGTGGAGCCCCAAAGCTCTACTCCGTAAGTCCAAATAGGTCGTATGATGGTCATGTAGATGAGTCTTTTGTAGTTAATTTGGAGCTTAGAGCCTTTGTCTAGTAAGTGTTGAAGTAGCCTGAAACGTCGTGCGGGTTCTTGTCGTTTCAATCTTGTATGAGGATTCCAGGTTAATCGTTTGTCTAGGTGCAACCCTAAGTATGGGATCTGTTCTACAGGCACCAGAGGGATATTATTAAAGGATACTGAAGGGCAGGAAGTCATTGGTTTACGACGTAAGGTGATTTGACATTATACATTATACGAGGTGAAAAGTGATTTGATGCGATTTTTGAGAATTTATTTTAATTCTCCAGTTTTGACACCATTCTTCAAGATCAGTGATATGGGATTGGAGGCTTTGGGATGCAATAACTGGATTGGTGTTGACTGATAATACACATGTATCATCAGCATACGTGGTAAGGATAGTATTAGGATGAGTTGGGATGTCAGCTGTATAAACTGTATAAAGGATTGGACCAAGGATACTACCTTGTGACCCTTAACTCTGCGTACGAAATAAGTTATAGTTTGACTGGTAGCTCCGACCGAGACTGACAGGCGGAACCGTGAGGTTACAAATTGAGACATAGGATGAGAAAATAGCCCGATGAAGTTAGGTAGTTGGGTGTGACAGAGGGAGAGGAATCGTGATGGGGAAGGCGGCCTCCATAGTAAATCCCAGCGCCTAAACACAGGACTCCGAAGTGGAGAGACGGGGAAAAATGAAGCTCCACAAGTGTGATCGAGTTGAATCGCCCTAAGTAAAATATTAACTGGTGGTTTGGAGGCCGGTTATTAGAGTAATAAATAATGATTACTGGTAATTACAGGCGAGCTAACGTCTTAGTCTCCAGCAGTTGCCTATCCATCACGGTCTGTCTTGCCTCCTTTCAATTTTTACCAGTCCCGCCCTACCCCCTCATTTATCCCATCTCTCTTTCATACCTAGTTTTATATTCCTGTCCCTATGTTATATTTGTTCAGATTATATCCCTTAACCCAGGAATCGGATAACAAGTTCACGGTTATAACGGTGTTTTGGTTTTTCACTATAGAAAAACTGTTAGCCGAATTACATCTAGTTATAGATTTTACTAAAACAACCTAAACTCTACATTCCAAAAGGTTTTTCGACCCGCTGATCATAATAATCTAGAAGACGCTTTATGCCAGTTTACCCATGTATAAAGACAACCTATCAAAAGGTTCATGAATACTATTAAAATGTTAAAGGACAATTTATAGTTTTTATTCTAGTCTTATAGATTATGAAGGAACATGTGGTTTATTTGCATAGATAAACATTTATGAATTCTTTGAGGACAAAAAACATGAAGATCGTCTAATTTCTGAGGTAAACTATCCTTGGCTCGAAATCTAATCCCTGGGTTCTGTTCTTACATTGTAATAAGGTACATTTTAACACCCAGAATGATGAAGAATAGATCTAGATCCGTAGGTTATGGCCGATCAAGTCAATTATATACATTTTTCGATTTTTAATGTCATACCGAAAGCACTTTGTAGAATAAAATAATCATTCCCTTGTCTTGTATAGCTAGGAATGGAGACGATAATTGTCCATATATCCTAGGCAATACATCTAACATAATCTAATTTGTAATCCATTTGGTTTACAACGTTCCATATTCGACAGTTACAATACATGTCCATATTTTTGATTGGCTAATTAAATTTAAATTATAATTATAATATTGTTTAAAATGGAATCTCTTCCTATATATCTTCGTTTATTGAAATAGTCGATTTGATGAATGTCTCATATATTTTCAAAATAATTACACGTTCCGGTATCTTATACGGCTATAATTATGCTGATAATAGCTTTTTGTCGTTTTCTTTTACAGCTGGAGACAAAAAAAAGTAATCAAGCTGTAATTGGAAAATAATAAGGCGAACCTGAGACTGATGCAGCGATTTTTAACTCCAGCCTATTAAAACAATTTTAAATTCAATAATTGATCCCATTAAAACAATTTCCAGACGGAGGAGAAGGAAAATTGAAAGAATGATTTAATGTTATGTGGCTAAATTGTGGTTAAAATAAAATATAGAAGAGTGCCCGGGATACGGGCACATTAGCTGGCAACATGAGAGCTTATAATAATACCACCTCTCTTCATAAAACCTCGATTTTCTTACTTGCTACTATACAATATCAGCTCCAGGATTATTTCTTATTTAGTAGGCCCCTCTTCCTGATTACCGGTCTCCGGCAAGAATTATTAAGACGGTTAAATGCTTGCGGGTATACCTGCGTCTTTGTTACGGCGGTTAATATTGGCTCTCGCTAATTGAAAATTATGTTTTTAAAAAATACCTAGCTTATTTAATCTATTTTTGTAACTATCTATACATATTATAAAACGAAGTCCTCGGCCGCGTTTGTTCGCGGTGAACTAAATAACTATTGCACGGATTTTCATGCGGTTTTCACCAATAGAGTGATTCACCAGGAAGGTTTAGGTATATAATTTGTCAAGGTTATGTGTAAATGGGTTGGAATATCGATAGGTTTCACCGAAGCCGCTGCTTGCCTAATCTCGTGCAATCATCTAACGTACAAGATAATAAATTTGTACATAAAGAAATTTTTTTTTTTTCCTTAACTCCTTGGTTTTTATTAATTTTTGATAATAACATAATAATATTAATAATAATTCATGGTATCTCTTTTACTGCACCAGGTGCATTTTAAGAGAGGATTGTACATTGAATTTTCTTAAGATTAATTAGATGGTAGGAGTGGAGGGTCTAGTGAGGGGGCTCACTAGTTCTTTCCGATTGGAGTTAGTACCTAGTTTACTCAGTCCATGGCATTTGGCTTTGTTTTTATTTTTATAATTTCTATATACTAAAGTACATTAGCTGATGGGAAGAAAGAAAGGTCAAGACTCCCAAAGAACTCTAACCATTGATATTCGCGTGGTCCTTAGTGGCCAGTATGTGATAAAAAAAAATACATTACACAGACAAATTATGAAGTTATTTTATGCCTTATTACCCGAACAAAGCTGGGGTGATTCGCTAGTATATAATAATAGTGTTTGTTATTTCTCCTATTCACTACAATGATCTTTATTTAATTTTATTATTAATTCTTTTTTTTATTTCGAACTGATATATTTCTATTAAAAAAGAGAAGGAGTTAAAAAGAATACAGATTTCTAGAATAATAAGGAAATTATCATTATAATATACGAGTATGTGGCTTTCAGGATCAAAACGTCCAAAATTTAAAAACTAACTTATCCACATTTTTGCTAGTTTAGTAAATTGTTAGTCTAGCACTTTTTTTTTCTTTATTTCTCAGGGCTTTAGTCCGTTTCTGAACTTGAAGTTTTGCATAAAGCATTGCTTGACTAAACTAGCGAAAAAAGTGAAAAAGCCAATTTTTGAAATTTAGGGGTAATCCGCTCTTGATCATGAACGCCTCATATAATCCTAGAGCTAATTTACCGAGAATAGAACTATTTGAACAAAGTTAGTTTATTTAATTATGCCAATGAATAAGCGAGAAATTCTTTAATTGAATAATTAAGGGACATTAAATTGTGCATTACATTACTCACAACCATTATTTTTTTCATGAACATGCGCAATACTGGCAGTCTCAAGAGCTAACAATTATAACAAACTTTGAGGTTAAATTTGATTGATACTGAATATTTAGTAGTTTAAAACTTATTTTTTCTCGATGGTATTTATTCTCGAATTCGATGGTAGTTATTCTAAGGGAATTTTTTTAACATAATTGTGTTTACAACCATACAACAACAATTTCTACCAAAACCATTCCTATTTTTAGGGCATGGCTTAATAGAAAATAACTAATATATGACTATAAGTAATATGACTAAAGACTAAAATATTTGGATGTTATTGGTTTACTCCTTACTGAGTTATTTCTCCCAACAACAATTTATGATTGCATTTTTTTAGAAGCTATGTTACCATTTTCTTCCTTAGAAATTAAAATCTATCCTTGTTCCAACAACTTTTGAAAATAGAAGAAAAAACTGTTGTTTTTTTCCTATAATTTTTCAGGCTACCTGACAGAAACTGTCTTTTTAATTTTGTATTCCATATTGCCTAGTGTAGCATCCGGTTTCTTTAGCCGGGTGTAGAAATACCTATTAGTATCACACTGGCATACAACATGTGACGAAATCATTTTAATCTTCTAATTGTTTTTGTCTGCCTTGTACTTTCTATTCAGGCTGTAACCTGTAATTAATTAAATACGTGATGAATCAGTTATGGCCTTTGATGGTTTATGTGCCTGGATATTTAATGGGTGTTGCCTATTGTTAGTAATTCTTAGTTTTTTAATTATATTTACTTTAGTTTAGACTTATAATAAGAAATTTAAAAATAAATCCTGGCCAATTCTATAAAACAGCAGTTGTACAACAGAGCATGATGTAAATATTTTATTGACTGATATTAGTAAGAGTAGGTTCATTATCAAAATATCTTAAAAAGCATCCCCCGTTTTTAAAAAATAAATTTAATTTCTTAAAATCATCAGTAATTCTTATTTTAAACGTCTCTACTTATTACTTTTGTGTCGATTAAAGCGTGGTTTTTAGTTTTTTGAACTATAATTTCTTTTCTACATTTTAGTTCTACTGACTACATTATGTTAGCTCAGTGTTAATTGTTGTAAACATTTTATTCATTGATATTCGTTATAGTAGAGTAATTCTGAAAATATCTTAAAAACCACACTGCGCTGTTTTACGATAAAATGAATTTTTTTGTACATCACTCTATTATTTTAAACTTATTGAAAACCATATTTCTTCTTGGTATTTTTGTATACAATTAAAACGTGATTTTTATTTTTTTTTTAACTGTTATTTATTTGTATTACATTGTGTTAATTGTTGTAAATATTTTATTGACTGATATTGATAAAAGTAAGATAATTCTGAAAATATCTTAAAAAGCACCTCACGCTTTGTTTCGATGAAATGATTTTTTTTTTGGAATTAGTTCTGCAGGATGACGCTTCGAGTTTAATCATAACACGTTTTAACTTTTATTAATTCATTTCCTTTTTTAAATATGCTTGAAAATAAAAATAATCGTGAGAAAAAATTGGGCAAGTATGGGAAGCGTGTATATTTCGGTAATAATTTCATCAATAAATGAACTTTCAACAAACATTTCGAAGTATAACTGAAGATATATTTGATAAACGTTTATTACATATTGAAATTATTATCGAAATGTACACATTTCTCATAATCACAGAATTTTTTCTATATTAAAACTCACGATTTTTTTCCCCCACAAATCGGCCAGCAAGGACCACGCGAATATCACAAATCTTCTTCACACTCTCCGCCTTCCTTCTACTCCAAAACTCTCTCATCTTCCTTGGCTGTTCCTCTCGCTCCTCCTCAGTCCATTTTCTCCTTCGTCTCTCCTTCCTTCCTGCAAGAGCCCCGACCTCTTCACGATTATTATTATTATTTATTCATTAATTCTCATTTGCACGTGCGCATCCAGCAATTTTTTTCAGATGTTTTCCTCTTTGCTTTGCTACTGTAACATCAAGTTTTGTAAATGACATCAATAGTTGAGCAGGTCTCTTGGCCATTGGATTTTCAATCTTATCCTATCTCTGGTAGTAAGAAAGTGTAAGAACAAGTGGATTTCGCTAATTGTGTGTTGATGAGAGGAATGTTATGTATTTGTTGTGAATATATGATTATTCACGATTATTTGTATATATTCAAGAATATTTAAAAGAAAAAAAAATTAAAAAAGTTAACCGTGTTTGTGTCCTGAATCGATGCAACAACACCTGGAACCGATATCATTTTTTTCGTTCATCACTCCAGTCTTATTTCCTATTTTTAGGTCATGTTTTTAAATTATTATTTCTCTGCCCCAGAAATAAAGGTCACAAAAATGTCCACGAATTAGGTAATATTTTAGATAAATAGATAAGCATTACAGGCAATACTTTCAATTACTTATCAAAACCAATAACAATGTGAAGAATTTTCTTTAAGCTGTTTTTATAAGGAAGAAAAAAAATTAATAGTTCCGAGTTATGGAAAACTGGCTGTTCTGAACAAATACAAAAATGTGACATTGTGTACTTTTCCTACGGTGTGCAGATTTTGATTTAAGTATTAGGACGGAATGGTGTGTTCCCCGAAATTCCTTGCGATGGAGAGCCTTAGAGGCAGAGGAGAGTGGGAATGGTAACCGCACGAGGAGAGGTGTAAATAGAGAGGGAGGTTTGGAGCTAAGAAGACGTGGATTTATATCGTGGGAGTGTCCGGGCACGACGAGGTCCCGGCCGGCAGTTTAATAGATTTACACTAAACCGTGACTCAGCTCTAATCAGTTCACACAACATCTAAACACCGCGCCTGCGTAATTATTTCAACCGCGCTCCTCCCATCCGTGTTATTAGTACCCTAACAGTCTTTATTGTTTCAACTCAAGTCCTATTAAAACACCGGGGCTCGTCCTCTTCCAAGATCGTATATGTTAGATTCAAAACTCATCAATTGTTTTTAAGTGAAGACAAATAACCGGGAAAACAGTGCAGTTTAGGACTTAAAAAACGTAGCTCAGATATGTCTCATCACCGAAAATAAAATAGGAAAGTTAAGTAAAGATAATCAGTTTGTTAGTCAGAAAAAAATTAGGAGATAGGCAGAGCTATCCGTGATATTTATTATAAGTAATCAAAGTTATCAATTGAAGGTGACCGAACACTGGATTATTCACAAGGGCAGGGGGTGTTGAACCTACTACTACCTCCATATATATCCATCCAGCATCGTATAGCAGTTTTCCAAGATGTCAATAGTATTCTTAAGGTTTGGTAATACTTTAGATCACTCGTTCCTAACATAATCCTTGGATCTTGACCGATTTTCCCTGTTATTGCTCCTCAATGAAAAAGACTGGTTGTGGAAATATAACGATATAACAGGAATAACGTACCGGCTTTCCGATATGAACTAACTAGATTGACTATAGACTAACATTATAACTTACCAACTAACATAGTGACTACTCTCTTATCTATACTTTTAACTATCCATACTCTATCATACTGTTACGGCAGGAGGACGGAAGCAAGGGGATTAGCGGCTTAAATCCGTCGGCGGGAGAAGTTAGGATTAGTATCGTTCTAGATCGTCTCCTTTTGTCGGAAAAGGATTAAGAAGATACCAGAATTGTCTGGCCCCTCCGTGTTCTAGAATGTTCGGCCTTGCCTATGTAAATACTTCCCTCGCCTCGAGCGAGTCAGTCTTAGTCTGAGAGTAGACCAGGAGGCACTGTGATGATCTCGTAATAAGTGCGTGTCAGTGTAATAAGTGAGCGTCAGTGTGATAAACTAGTCAGTGTTGAACCGGCCAGTGTAATAAGTGTATCAGTGAACTGTGATAGTCTCGCGGGTGTAATAAACTGTTTCTGTTTGTTACTGTGTGTCAGTTTGTCATATTTGGAGAATCTTACGGTCGGTGGACTAGTGAACTGTAAGTGTTAATTATTAGTTATAAATTGGAGTGTAATATATTCATAGAAACTATTGTAACTAGTTAAGCTATCTAGAATTAGTAATATCTTATATTATTGTAATAATTAAATAGGAGTTAGGCCTAGATAATAAATATTTAGAATATTGTTATTATAAATTTATATTAGTTTAATAATTTAATTGTTAATAGTTTAATTGTATCCTTTTTATCATTTTGTTAATAAATATTAGTATCTTTAATTAAGGAATTGTTTAATTCATTTTAATACCCAGTAGCCCGTAACAATACCATATTCTTTCTGCTCTCTTTCTTTTCCCCGGATTCTCGTTCTCTTCTCTATCTATCTTCTGATCCCTAGCTCTCCATCTATTCTCTATTATATCTAACAATATTTTAGAGGTGGTATATATATTTTAATCTAGGAGAATATTTATTCTTGAGTTCGGATGGTAACGCTTTATGAATCACGAAACGCCGCCAAAATATATTTTTTCTAATTTTTTTAATAATCATTGGTCAGCTGTTGGTACTGAATTTTAAATATTTTTATTTTAAAGAGAAAAGATATGCCCCCGGCTGGGATTCGAACCCGGAACCTCTGTCTCTCCGTGACAGAGCTCCGACCAATTGAGCCACCAGGGTTGCCGGCAGGCATATATTTTCTCTTTAAAATAAATATATTTTTTATAATTGTTGAATGTTAAGGTTTAATCGCGGAAAAGAGAAAACTCTTTGCGAAGGTTTCTCATTCGACCTCAAACTTTAAGAGAGTTGTACCAGGTGTATTACAATATTACTCCTATTATTAGTTGTAAATATTTATGTAATACTCTAAAAAACTATCCGAAGAACCCTGACAGACAGACAGAGGTACCGGGTAGGTGACAGCTGCCGGCAATCAGGACCCTAATAACCGACTATCGTGAGGTCGCTGCCATTACCTGGCGGCCTCCTCGGAATTATAGGTGTTACCTTCGGCTAATGTCTTAATACACGGCAACCCTCGGGCGACATGTCTTCATCTTCTCTCTCGTCGTCTCTCAGGCGCATGGTGCAAGCTGCGGGTAATTGAATCCGTTGTATTGGAAGGGGTGTACTTATAATTGTCTATGTCATAAGTGTTAATGATATAAGAAGCAACATGCAATAGCATTGAGAAAATTATTTCATATACATCTTATTAGGAAGCGGGGTAGCTCAGGTTGAGAGCTGAGTTGCCGTGCCGAAGGCCTAAGTTCCAAATCCGGCTGTAGGGAATAGGATCACATAGGGGGAAAGCCTGGCGAATGAGCGTGATCTCGGAAAAATCACCTTCTGAGGCACAACCGTTATCCAAGAACCTGTACAGTTTCTACCATGTACTGAACTCCAGACCCGTTCCCCGGATTTAGTGGTAGAGGTTTTTTTTTGTATATCCGATTATTTAAGGTTTGTTTGTTTATGATTGTGTATGTAAATTTTTATCATTAACTTTGTTTCAGTTTCTTCCTCCGTTGGAGCCTTCTGGGAACCAAGTCAATTTTAATATTTCAATGTTTACTTATTTTTTATTATTCCCTGAATTAATTATTTATATTTGTTTTTTCATTGGTTTTAATTGTAATTTTTATTATACTGAAAATTACTTTTTTAGTAGATATATAATTTAAGTAAGTATAGGACTGAACAAAAGGGTTAATAAAAGAATCAAAATAAATATTTCTATAAATATTTGCCACTGGTCCTCCATGGGTTAAATGGGCTAAAGGCGGCGAAAGATCAACAAAGTCTTTACAGCAAACCGAAAAAAAATCTTTAAAAAATCTGAGTAGGTCATGGGGGGAATGAAAGGGATCTATGGGTGATATAGACATATAAAAAAGATATTAATGAACTTTACTCGATAAATATCCGAATTAGTGAAGTAGGCACTCAATTAAGTAATTATTTTCCGTGAGCGTTATTACATCACGGATAACAAATTCATTTTTCTAATCACATTTATTATATTTTTCCTTACTATTTATAATAATTTCATTTTTTAATTTTAATTCTAATAATGCAGTAGGTAAGAAAGCCTAAATAAGATACACTCTTTAAGGAAAGGCGAGTTAGTGGGAGTGATAAATCGGTGTTTACCGAGGAGAATATTCAGATTATTGGGGAGCGCGGGTAATTGAGGCGAATATTGATGTCTTTATCTAGGGCCGGGAGACAAGGGCTATCGATTCTAGATCTATGTAATTATGGTAATATTCAGGGGCAGGTGCTCTCTGGTGTGGAGTCTCTCTCTCTCACTCTCTCTCTCTCTCTCTCTCTCTCTCTCTCTCTCTCTCTCTCTCTCTCTCTCTCTCTCTCTCTCTCTCTCTCTCTCTCAATCTCTCTCACTCACACACACACACACATTCAAATCTCCTCTCGATTTATATAGTTTAATTAGGGTACTTAAGTAAGACATTATCCCATTTCTTAAAAGTCGTTAAGGGTTCCCTGAATAACCTAAATTAAAAGGCATGAGTAGCAAAGAACAAAAAAATTTCCAAAGCTAATAAAAATAAAATATGCTCAAAATGATTTACAAATATATAATAATAATTCAAATGGATACATTTAATATTCGGAATGATGATAATATTTTGTCTATAATGAATTAGTATCTCTAATGTGTTTGAGTTTAATAAAAAAGGGTCTTGGGTTCAGTACGTGATAGAGACTGTAGCTTCTAGGACAACGGTTGTGCTGTCGTATGGATTTTTTTCTACATCACCCCAAGTCTTCCCCATTTAGGAGTAATCACTTTATATAATCTGAGTGAGGTAGGTTCTCCAGATCCCACAGGATTCTTCTCCGGCTGTTAACAGATTAAATAAATTATCTGCCACAGCCGGATTTGAACCCTAGACCTTCGGCATGGCGTTATTTGATTTTTGTCTGAGAAAAATCAAAATATGATTTAAATTTCTAAAAAACCATCCGACAATGAACTCATAACTTCGCAAATTAGCGTTACATCATAATAATTTTAATTATTACATAAGTTATATGAATGAAAAAAAAAATTATAAATAATTGATTAGAGCATGATTTCACATTTCGTGGATTTTTTTTAAAACATCGTTGTTGTTTTTTTAGAGGCTGAAGGTTACACCATTGTTTATGTTTGAAAGTATTAAAATATAGATTTATAAAAAATTATAATTTTTATAAAATATTATTTTTGAAAAAAAAAATTATATTAATAGTTCAAATATTAAAGTTCATCTTCGAATATTCTACTGATACCTTTTTTCAAGACTAAAAAACTTGTAATTTTTTTTTTATAATTATTGGTCATTTTTTATGAGTTATAAATATTTTTATTTTAATTAAATTAAATTGAATTAAATTAAATTAAATAATTTAAATTAAATAAATTAAATTAATTAAATAAAAATAAATTAAATTAAATATTATTAAATAAAAATATTTATAACTCATAAAAAATGACCAATAATTATAAAAAAATTATAAATAATAATATGACGTAAGTCAATAAGATCCTAAATTAAAATTAATGTTCAAAGAACTTCGTTCTAGTGTATTCATCGCAAAAATGGCGGGAGCACACTGGGGCTTTAGGATCTAAAAGAGAAAAGGTTTGTCCTCGACCGGCATGGGCCTTGGATAGCTCAATTGGCAGAGCGATGTCACGGTGAGACAAAGGTTCTGGGTTCAAATCCCGGTCGAGGGCCTATCTTTTCTCTTTAAAAAACTAAAAAACTTATGTTTAACTGGAAATCTATTTTTGACCCTCTTTCTTTAAACTTAAAAAAAAAATTGAATCTGTTGATGTTATCCAAACCCTATCGGGATTTAAAAAGGACAAACTTTTTAAATTTTGAGAATAATTTAATATTTATTTAATATTAAATTTTTATTTAATATTAAATTTAAATATTATCTCCTCCTTTCTCAACTGTATGGCATTATTCATAATTTAAAAATAGATAATATTACATCTCACTTTTATTTTTATACCTCTACTTAAATATTCTTTAGGGCTTAAGTCATGGCTAAAACGTAGTCACTCAGACGAACGTTCACTTGACCTTATTTAATCTGGTTCTATAATGTCTTTATTCACGTTCACAAATTCCATAGCACTAGCTATTAAACGAAAAGGACCAAATTTCCATGCATAAATAAAGGTTTATTTTCTTCTTGTCAAGACAATTGAAGACAAGTGAGCAAAACAATCACAACCTACGACCATACATCCGTCTACTCTACAATGCTTTATGACTATATGCACATTCTAAAATACATTCTGTAGAATTGGACAATTGATAAAACAGGAGTTGTTAGATGAGAGCAGTTTGCCGCTAGTAACCCAACTTAAGATGACATAGAGAAACATTTTTAGATTATCAACAGGTTGATATGCAAATACAGCTGTTCTAAAATTAGACTTGGTAAACTAAATTAGCTTAAGTGAATAACTATCCCTTCTCTGAAATTATATTCTAATAATCAAGAACTATCTTAGTTTTAGAAAAGTGCATTAAAATTTAATGTAAAAGTACATTAAAATTTAATGTAAAAAATATATATAAAAATGAGGATATTTTAAAACAATAGACTTATCAGTTCAAAATTTCAACAAATTAGTAAAACTAAGCTCCCAATTAATTAGAAAAAACTCATATAAATGATTTTATAAGACCTGTTTGGACATATGGAGTAGAGCTTTAGGATTTCACTAAACCATCGAATTCCTCTCGTATCCAATAAAAAAACTTTCGTAAAATCCTTAATGCTCCTTACTTTGTTTCGAATAAAGTCATTCATACTGGCCTCAATGTCTCATTTGTTGCTGACTTGGCCCGAACCCGATACCAATCTTTTCATAACAATCTTAATTCCCATTCAAACCCACTAGTTTCAAACCTAGCTACTTCTTCAATTCGCGATAATCCTCCGAGGCGCTTGAAAAAAACTTAAGCCATCCTAAGTGACCCTCTATGTTGAATTTATTATTTGAGCACTACCACTGGGTAGGTTCTCTACTTGCCTTTATCCATGCCATTTTATATCATTCCTGCCATTATATTTACTATTCGTATTGTTAGAATACAGATTTAAATTTCAATGAATAAGTAATTTAAACCAGAGATTATCAAAATGACGTTTTGTATTTTTAGAAGAAAGATAATTGTTAAATTTAATCACAGCAAGTGGCCAAAGGTTTTTTAGATTATCTTAACTAGCACAGATCATTATCTGTGAAATGTTAATGGGATTCCATAAATTAGGTACATGTTTGTGAACGCTATCTGCTACCTCCTCTTCGGTGATCTTCAGGAGGAACAGAAGTACAGTCCGGTGACGGAGCGGTGACCGTTATAGTCATCACCTGGCTGTACCTCTAATCACTCTATTACATCGATAGGAGCCTCGGTTCCAAAGGCAGACCATACTTTACCCCTTAGACCACTCATTAAATATTTATAGGAAGATTTATTATCTAAAACTATAAGGCGAAAGGCCTCTTAACAGAATAGATATTTTTATAAATTACTGTGAAAGATTCTCGGTTTATTTCCTTTTTGTTATTATTATTTGATTTGTCTTTTTTGCTGGACAAGATGGTAGGATTAATAATGATCTGTTTTGTAATTTGGAGTCAGCGATTGAATCTTTACTAAGGGTTTTTTCTCGTGATCCTCTATTGAGTCTTGAGTTTAATTTGTTTTCATTTATTTGTGTGAAAAAGAGCTTTTATGAGATCTATTATAGTATTATTATTTTAAGCAATATACACTGTATAATTATGTTCATGACAATAAATAAACATTTTATTAATGTTGGACGAAGCAAAAACCTGCTTATATACTGAGAATTAGTATAAAATAAAGATAGTATCGTCAGAAATGTTTTTGTATTTCTTTCACTTCTGTTTCCCATTCGGCATTTTAACCATTATCATATCGGTTGGCCACAGAAGAGGAGTTAGGGCTCTTTAAACTCTCCTAATGAACATGAATTCCAAAAAAAGTTGAGATTCGTTATCTTAACTCAAATCAAAAATTGTGGTAAAAACCTATAATCTTACTATACTATGGTAATTACTAATGCTTAAACTGTTTACTAAAAATAATTAAACTTTAGTGAAACAATGCTATTTTTGAATAGAAAAAAACGAACACATTATTTGCAGTTAATTGTCAGCATTCACGAGAGATAAGAGAAAAGTTCAAATCCAAATTAGTTGGCAATAAGGATCTTATGTGTAAAGTCAGGGCAAAATTGATGAGAAATTTTATGACTTGTAATATTGCCACTATTCACATCCATGACCATTAGGATGTTGTTCGAAAAAAGCTTATGGTATCAAGTTATTTGGTCTTCTGCTTTCGATTGTTCTTGGCTAATACATATAATAGGAAATAGAGAAAGCAGTCAATTAAGAACTCTGAAACTTTCCAGGAAAAAGTTTGAGCGGCTGTTTAATTTGGAAATAAAAATAAGTATGAAAATATCAAGAATTGTTTGCATTTTACCTATTTTATCTGGGCCTGAGTGTCTGTGTCCTTAATTGTGGTATGGGGTTGAGCATAATATATTCCTATGAATAAACATATAATTTTTAAGATAAAAAAGGCATCGCGTTGAATATTCTATCCAAGACTGGGCGAATGTTTTGGGGAATAATAGGTTACACAAGACAGGATTGCGTTATACTATCAAATAATACTATCCCGACTATTGATATGTGTTTATGTTGGGTTTGGTAACGAACGTATCCCAAAGTAGTAAATAAATGCTGACTGGTGTTTTTAAGAACAGTGGCAATAAACAAAATATCCAACATATCTCATCTTTTTTGTTCATGTTAGGGCCATATGACTAGTTTGTTGGACTAATATTTACATTATTAAATTAACATAAATACTTTTAGTTCTAATGAATAAATCCGGGAATGTTGAATCGCTGATTTTCCTTTCAGATCCTCTCTTCTAAACGGTTTGACACCGTATTTCACCAACAGATGGACTAAATTTGATGCCAATTGTCTCCTTTTCTACTATAGGCCATTATAGAATGTTTCTCTATAAACATTTTTCTTGGTCTTCCATCTCCTGGAGCTCTAGTTTTGTAAGTAAGCCAAATTTCCATTCTCGTTTCTCTACATTGAATACAGTTGACATGTTCTCATGTTAATATAAGTTGATAGGTTATTTGTTCTCTTTATGGAATGATAAAAACTTTTTTTATAATATTGCTATAGTGATGAAGTTGGTTTAGTTAATTTTTTATCGAAGATGTATCAATAGTCGGTAATCCTCCGCCTGTTGCTTTGATAATATAATTAAGAAGGTTGGGAGCCTTGTCTGAGGACAAAGGACTATCCTGAGTCATGGGACAGCAATCACTCATCCCTTATTTTTTGCTTTATGTTATGTTTCAATTAATTTGTCTAAATCTACTATGGCTAAGAGAAGGGGAGGGAGTAGGAAGATAGAGATGATAACGTGAGCAGGCCACGTAACTGGTAAGGCAGAGGATGAAACGACTAGGAAATCAGGCAGATTCTTAAATTAATGGGATGATAACGGCGTAAGAGATATTTGGGTATGTGCGAATGTGCCGAACCGAAGGTTCCGAGTTCAAAGTTCAAAGTTCCGAGTTCAGCTAGACTGTTAACAGATTAATTTATTTAATCTGTTAACAGTAGAAGGTAGATGCTATGGGATCTGGAAACCCTCATGGGGCTCACTCAGCCTCCATAAATTTGGTACCTTTTGACTGAGCGTGATTTCGGATAGTTCACCTCCTGGCCGACCGTTGTCATAGAAACGTTACTATCTCTACCACGTACTGAACCAAATACCTTTTATCAAGTGATACAGTTTTTTTTTTCATCTAAGAGATAGAAAGAAATGTAGGATTGTATTAAGGTGGATCTTGTGGATTTGGATTTTGACAGTGGCATGTAAACTGTTGTTGATAGAATAAGCAAAGAGCTTTAGGTTCTCTGAACACTTTTTATTATAAAAATTTTAATATTCTAAGTAAATTAAATTAAGAGTAACCATAAGATATCAGGTTAGAAATTAATTTGAGCGATACTCTTGGTAGATTGATTTTAAGTTGAGATGGGGCGGCTCGTTTCTTATAATTATAGACTCAGCTTTAAAAATGACAATTCACTATTAACATTTAGAAACTCTAAAGAAGTGATTTAGTGAAAGAGAAGATTGGTGATCATCATTCACTTAACGGAACTACCTTTCTCTGTGAACATAAAATGATGATTGGCGGTAATTCATCGTCATTCGCTAAAAACAAGCCGCCCCTTTTTTCCCTAGAACACTGATCACTACTCAGAAAAAATAGTTAGTCTTTGATTCCGCCAATGACGAAGACGCCATCTCTAAATTAAAGACTAAATAATCTCTCACCAGCAGACCCAGCAAATGTCTTGGCTGCTACTAAATAAGATCTCGGGCCTTCTCCCGAGTATGTTTTTATATATTTAGTATTATTATTTATGTGATATAATCATACCCCAATTGAAATCAAATTAAATTTCACTGGTCCATTGAATCTCTTTTACCTTGAGTCTTGCAATCAAGCCACGTGGTGACTCTGTTTAGTAGCCATGCTTTTATATATTTCTTTTTATGCAATGTCTTTTAAACAATACGAAATTTGTATGTATGTGATTTTATTTAAATAAAATTCTCAACGTATGAACGAAATATTATAAAAAGCGACGTCTGAGAAAATACAGCGAAGATGGGATAAGAAAATTTGATTAGATGGATATTTTTTAAAAATGTTTTGGTATAATGGTTCTATAATGCTTATTATTTGTACCTATTCTTCGTAATTGATCGAGATACTGGCTGGGCTGATCATTGGCCGCCATTTTGAATCTAAAGCCCATTTGGTAATGCCAATTTCTTAGGGCCAACCTGACTTATGACATATCCTAACATATCCTCTAAATTAATAAAGCAGGATTGTTGTTTAATACAGCTTATCATTGAACAGTACTATGGTAGCCATCTTGGGATTAATCCAGTATCATCAGCGTCATATTTATAAATATTCTCAGAAATACGACGAAGCGTATGGTAGATAAAGTAAATCATATCCTATTATAAATACAAGTTTTTATTCCACGAAGCGATTTAGAAACACTGTGACATATTTTTAAATAATTGAATTTTTATAATTTAAACTGTATTATATTTATTTGGTTCCTACATTCAATGGGATAATGAAATACTTTTCACGCCGAATTGTAATTATTGTAAATAAAATTATGAAATAATGACTTGGATATGTTAGGGAAAAAAAAGTGACCATTAAAGGTAAGTAGTAAGCAAATGTGGTTAATTCATATTCATATTCTTGATTGTTGTTTCTTAATATATTCTCGATTGCCTTTGATGGGTTGGTTATCAGAACAATCGATCAAATGAAAAAATAACCAAAGTGGCGTTAGCTTATTGCTAGCTTATTACTGTTATCCATCCATTTCATTTATTGCTTGTTTTCCGCAAATTTGTATTTGTCTTTTATCTTATCTCGTTAAATGGGTTTTACATATTTGTTTCTGTCAAGTAATTTTATCAGATATTGGAAACGCAAAGCTAATCGAAACCAATATGACTTTTTATTTATTACTTATTCTCTTAAAAAGTGATTTATTTTATGTTACATTGTTAATTAGTGTTATTTCATCATTTTATTAGATAGGTATTAGCTAACCCGGCCACGCGTTGTTGTGGCTGTTGTAATAGTTTTGGATGCAGTTCTATTTCAGCGATTCCAACATCCAGTAGTAGTTTTGAAGATATTTGTGCTGATGGATCATTTTTTAACTGTATTCACATGTTTATGTTCAATCGAAGTGTTTCGACATTTCGCCACAAAAACGATTGATTTAAACATACGTAAATCTCATCGACAAAAGTAGAATGAGGAATGACTGGCTGACTGTCGGAAATCACCAGATAGTAATAGAACATCACCACCGAATAGCTTTTCATTGTTGTTCAAATTTATCTTAGTGCGTTTTTCAGCCACTAAAAGTATTCCCATCCGTTTTTTCGGTTGCTAACTTGGATTTACACTGCTCAGACATGCCCTTAGAACACATAAAAAACGCATAATCAATAATAATGGCCGACCCATATCACTTAGGGGTATGAAAAAAAGTTACTTCCTATTCTGAGACCTACTGAATATACACACAAAATTTCATAAGAATCGGTCTAGTCGATTCAGAGTTTCTTTACTAACACTGTGACACGACAATTTGATATATTAGATCAATGGGCATTACGTCGAAGATAATATAAAAACCGAGCTAAAATGTCTATGGAACTTACACGAATATGGTTTCTGTTTCTTTTTTCCTAAAAATTTTTCTTTGGACTTTTCTTCGCTGCCACAGCAAACTCGACGAAATCCATAGCTTCTAACCATCTCGTAATCTCAGCAACTTCCTCATTTCTTTTTAGAAGTCAATAGGAACCCATTTAGTATTTCCTTATGGATCTTTCGAGATCTTTCTTTGATATCTATAGAGGTTATTATGACGCTAATTAGATCAAATCTTTTGTGGATTCCATGACTTTTCGTCTCAGTGTTCGAGCTTTCAGGATGTAGTGGTTCACCTAATGTTTCATCCTCTTCTGCTATACGTGGGTTTATTACTTTTAAAGATCTTTAATCCTTTCATAGAAGAATATTAGATTAACATAGGTAAACTGTTTTTCATGAAACATGAATGTTTTTTTTTCTTTTTCTATTCCGTCGGGTACTACCCATATTGTCTCTAGTAATCTTTTAGAGTTTGCTTGAAGTTGACTTTTAAATTTTCTTATTAGCCAGAGAGAAAATCTTTATCGATTATTAAATTCTAATTTTTTTAATAATCTAATCCCTATACTCTCTCAAACGTTTTCTGAATTATGTTCTTATTTTTCGTTTGGTTAAAAATCTAGTTGCTTCTTGCATTGTCTGTTTTTAACCATTTGAAGTATTGGTTTTGGTTCGTTATTGTATAGACAACATTATAAAAAAAATAGTGTTATCTTATTACTTTACAATATAAGTGAGCCCATTTTTATCATTCTTATATGCAATAGTTGATTGGCTATCATGTTAAATCCTGAGTTACTTTACAGTTATTTTTAGACTAAAGATGTATTGTTATACGCATGTTTGTCATATTCATTAGATAACTCAGAACATTTAAAAAAAAAAAAAAACATAATGTGTCGAAATTTGAAAGGAAATAATGAAATGTTAACCAAAATTATGGCATTACGCTTTAGTTGTCCGCTTAGTTTATTCTTTCAAATCATATTTACATATCTACAGCCTCGGTGAATAAGTGGTCAACTTTCTTGAGTTTATTTTATTTAAAGAAGCGGATCGTGTTATTTTCGTAGTAAATGAGGTGCTAAGTCAGGCATTGACTTGAGGAGGAGCTTACATTTCTCCTCCGGTTCAAGATAAAAACTAAGAGAATGATTTTATGATGATTTTAATATTTTGATTTACGTTTATTTTATTTATTTTTTAATCACATCCGTCTGACATCAATTTTAATCGTAATTATTACTTAGAAAACTAAAATCAAATATATAACAGACGCATATATGCACTCCTAGTCCCCACCGACTGCTTTCGTCGGACGCATTAAGGACACTTTATTTAACGAGTTAAAGATCGCTCTATAGAAAAATTGTTATGTTAGTAGAAGTTCAAAACTGAATAAACTGAAGGATTATATTTGGAAAGATGGTTTAAACTTTGAAGTTGTTAAGTGAAGAAAGCAGGAAGAGGACGCAGGACAGTGCAAGGCTAAGGGTGTTATCCGGGAATGGATTGATGATATTGGTTTGGGATATTTATTTTTTACCTTTTCTGTTTACAGTCAAGTAGCTACGCTGGTTACCCTCATTATTTTTCGGGATCATAAGTTCCCTCTGCATGTTATAATCACTCCCACTGATTGATTCTAAATGGAGCCCCAAATCCGTAATTAGGTAGTGCAACTTAAAGGGAGAAAAAATAAAGTGGTTTAGACCGAAGGGAATAAAAAAAAGGAGGCCTCTGGGGGTAATGAAATATTAAAAATAATTTTTTGAGAGCGGAGCGGCTCGGTAGATATGTGTAATTACCTGAAGGGAAGGCAGGGAGAGTGGTTATTATGGCTGAAGCAACTGTCAACCCCAACTATCTATTACCTGGCTCTGAGATGTTTCAATTATAGCCGGCTCAGGTAAGGCGGGCTCTACCTCTCCAAGTCTCCCTTCAGGCGGCCTCTTCAAAAGTATATTCTCATTCCTCGGCATTTCTGGCTCCCGAAGATCGCCCTGCTTCATAATATCTGGTTCTTCCTACAGTGTATCCTTCGTATCCTCACAAAACCTTCTGACTGTTTCGTTGCTATTGGATCGTTGCTAAGAAAGAATAACGCTTTAGAGAATTCGAAAATATGTTTTTCCTACTTTTATTGGTTTATACTTCTCAATTCTGCATTTTAGCTGCAAACTCCTTAATTCTTTAGATAATACGTCTTTCTTCTGACCAAATATTCTTCTTACTTTTACGTGGCTCTAGTAGTGAAGGCAGACTAACATTTAGAGTATTCAAACATCAACGCTTATAACAACGCTTTAGAGTATTCGAAAATATGATTCTCCTTCTTTTATTGGTTACTTCTTCACAATTCCGCATTGTAGTTGCAGCATCCTTAATTCTGTGGATAATTCGTCATTCTTCTGACCAATTATTCTTCTTACTTTTGCGTGGCTCTCGCAGTGAAGGAGGAGTAACGCTTTAGAGTATTCGAAAATATGTTTTTCCTTCTTTTATTGGTTTATACTTCTCAATTCTGCATTTTAGCTGCAAAATCCTTAATACTTTAGATAATACGTCTTTCTTCTGACCAAATATTCTTCTTACTTTTACGTGGCTCTAGTAGTGAAGGCAGACTAACGCTTTAGAGTATTCGAAAATATGATTCTCCTTCTTTTATTGGTTACTTCTTCACAATTCCGCATTGTAGTTGCAGCATCCTTAATTCTGTGGATAATTCGTCATTCTTCTGACCAAATATTCTTCTTACTTTTGCGTGGTTCTAGCAGTGAAGGAAGAATAACGCTTTAGAGTATTCGAAAATATTATTCTCCTTCTTTTATTGGTTACTTCTTCACAATTCCGCATTGTAGTTGCAGCATCCTTAATTCTGTGGATAATTCGTCATTCTTCTGACCAATTATTCTTCTTACTTTTGCGTGGCTCTCGCAGTGAAGGAGGAGTAACGCTTTAGAGTATTCGAAAATATGTTTTTCCTTCTTTTATTGGTTTATACTTCTCAATTCTGCATTTTAGCTGCAAAATCCTTAATTCTTTAGATAATACGTCTTTCTTCTGACCAAATATTCTTCTTACTTTTACGTGGCTCTAGTAGTGAAGGCAGACTAACATTTAGAGTATTCAAACATCAACGCTTATAACAACGCTTTAGAGTATTCGAAAATATGATTCTCCTTCTTTTATTGGTTTCTTCTTCACAATTCCGCATTGTAGTTGCAGCATCCTTAATTCTGTGGATAATTCGTCATTCTTCTGACCAAATATTCTTCTTACTTTTGCGTGGCTCTCGCAGTGAAGGAGGAGTAACGCTTTAGAGTATTCGAAAATATGTTTTTCCTTCTTTTATTGGTTTATACTTCTCAATTCTGCATTTTAGCTGCAAAATCCTTAATACTTTAGATAATACGTCTTTCTTCTGACCAAATATTCTTCTTACTTTTACGTGGCTCTAGTAGTGAAGGCAGACTAACGTTTAGAGTATTCAAACATCAACGCTTATAACAACGCTTTAGAGTATTCAAAAATATGTTTTTCCTTCTTTTATTGGTTTCTTCTTCACAATTCCGCATTGTAGTTGCAGCATCCTTAATTCTGTGGATAATTCGTCATTCTTCTGACCAAATATTCTTCTTACTTTTGCGTGGTTCTAGCAGTGAAGGAAGAATAACGCTTTAGAGTATTCGAAAATATGATTCTCCTTCTTTTATTGGTTACTTCTTCACAATTCCGCATTGTAGTTGCAGCATCCTTAATTCTGTGGATAATTCGTCATTCTTCTGACCAATTATTCTTCTTACTTTTGCGTGGCTCTCGCAGTGAAGGAGGAGTAACGCTTTAGAGTATTCGAAAATATGTTTTTCCTTCTTTTATTGGTTTATACTTCTCAATTCTGCATTTTAGCTGCAAAATCCTTAATTCTTTAGATAATACGTCTTTCTTCTGACCAAATATTCTTCTTACTTTTACGTGGCTCTAGTAGTGAAGGTAGACTAACGTTTAGAGTATTCAAACATCAACGCTTATAACAACGCTTTAGAGTATTCAAAAATATGTTTTTCCTTCTTTTATTGGTTTCTTCTTCACAATTCCGCATTGTAGTTGCAGCATCCTTAATTCTGTGGATAATTCGTCATTCTTCTGACCAAATATTCTTCTTACTTTTGCGTGGCTCTCGCAGTGAAGGAGGAGTAACGCTTTAGAGTATTCGAAAATATTGAATGACAATTGTTGACCTTGATAATATATGTGGAAGAAATTGGTCCGGGTAGAGGTTCGAGGTTAGAGGTAGAGCAAAAACGTGAAACACAGTTTCATAGCCAATGAGGACCTACCCCCAACCCCCCCCCCCTCACAGCTCTGAAGGAGACCTACAACGTAGGCCGAAACGTTGGCTATCAATAAAGTTTTTCTCAAATTACACGAGAAATTCATTCAGTGACCTCTACCCGGACCAATTTCTTCCACATATTCGAAAATATGTTTCTCCTTCTTTTATTGGTTTCTTCTTCACAATTCCGCATTGTAGTTACAGCATCCTTAATTCTTTAGATAATTCGTCATTCTTCAGACCAAAAATTCTTCTTACTGTTCCGTGGCTCTTCCATTGGAGAAAGAATAACGGTTTAGAGAATTATAAAAAACGTTTCTACTTCCTTTTTTGGTTTATACTTCTCAATTCCGCATTTTAGTTGTAGCATCCTAGAAGATAATTAGTAATTTTTCAGACCAAATATTTTTCTTTACACTAGATGAATATTTGGTCTGAAGAAAGAGGATACAATTAAGGAATGCTAAATGTGGGATTGCAAAGTATAAACCTATAAAATGAGGAGAAACTTTATTTATTGTGTAAACTCCGAGAGAAAATTATTTGACTATTGAGCTACAGAATAGGAGTTCAATGGATTTGAAGAAGTTATAGATGTAAAGTTTGTTGGTTTATTTATTCATTTAAAGGTTCCTTATGCTACTGTAGCTAGTTTGACGATGCTATAGTAGAGATACTAAATCCAAATACCTATCCAAGTATAATTAGGACGGGTCTTTAATGAGTACCTGACGCCGCTAGTCTAGAGATCCCATTTTATGTTCCTTCCGAAGGACAGCATGACTAAGGATTATTTACTTCTATATAGGGCCACCTAACGGGCTGCGAAATCATGTTTTTGGGCAAAGTAGATTGTTATGCTAACTACTACACCACGGGCCACTCCTGCTCTCTCTCTCTCTCTCTCTCTCTCTCTCTCTCTCTCTCTCTCTCTCTCTCTCTCTCTCTCTCTCTCTCTCTCTCTCTCTCTCTCTCTCTCACTCACTCACTCACTCACTCATTTATTTCTCAATGTTGAAATTATCAAAGGAAGGGGTGATTAAAAATGTATACATTTGGAATAAATATATATGTATATTGTTTACATTAAGGTTAGATATTTATACACATATGAGCTTTACAGTTTCATTTGATAATAATAAAGAACCAAATCATATATATAGGTACTATCTCAATTCTCAGATTTAAATACAAATCCAAAACGTTCAGTTATATACATAAATCATAATAAAATCAAAGGGGCTTAAGCTATATATTGACAAATACTGATTCTTATGGCAATATTATCATATAAATACATGTATACAATGCAAATAGAGGAACTTCAAATTAATAAATAGGCAATAAAAACAATCAAGCAACTACGAAGATATCACGCGCTAATTTCATCTAGGAAAATGTATCTTAACTCATTCTCCATCCCCCTAAGGAACTATTCACTACTGTACTTCATTATTTTATAACAGCTAGTCAATAGATACATATTAGGTAGTTATTTTAGGGATTGTACTCGATTAATCTTATATATTATTTCAATATACACATTTTTTCATCCTCTCTTTAACATTTCATTATATATATTTATATTTATATATTCATTATATATAGAGATTCATTTATACTAATGATAGTTAAGCTTCAAAGATAAAACTCTAAAATCAAACAAAAAATAAAATATGTCATTACATACAAGGGAAGAGGGGGACTAATTTACAATTAAAATCACAAAAAATTCCAATCCTAAAACTACTCGATAACAATAACAATTTCAATGTACAAGCGCCTTTTTTCACTAAGACGTAACAATACATACTGATAAGTGTAGTCTCTTCCACACTGATATGTAGTGAAGGTAGGAATGTACAGTGCGTTTCACTACCACAAGTTCGACTCGGTGGGCTGAGGGACGGATATGTGACATTCTTATAACTCAAAAGCCTCAGGGTAAGAAGGAGCTGGCTGTATAAAATGAAAATATTGTTAGGCCTATTCAGGGTACTCACTTTTCCTTGTCACTTGATTTGTGGAACTTGGAAATTGCTATGACACTGAGTCAACCTACTGCCACTATTCTCATAAATAGTTGTATAAGAAAACAACGCACGTATTAGTTATTTCCACCGCGTGGCCACTACATTACGTTACAGCGTTCATTGTCTCAGACATCGCGCAGCCATACTCTGCACGCAGTCTTTACCACGGAAGGGTCAGCCGTACACTACTGTGTATAGAAGGATCTGAAGTAGACGAAGGATCGACGGAGATGACCCGCGGCCGCCCCCTATGGGCCCGCCCTTGAGAGGAGGGACTCGATGCTGAAGGGGTTGGGCCGCCTGCTGAGGTCTAGGGAGGTCGCTGGAGGGCTCCCGTCTCCCACCACGTCAATCTCCACGTCTCGCGTCGCCCCGCTGGAGGCCACGCTGCAGCACGAGGAGCTGTCCTGCAACCCGATGTCTGCGTTGCTCTTACCTGAATCAACAGAGAGGATAAGTTCATTCAAAAGATCTTACAATATGGTAATGTTGGGTTGTCCAAAAAATAATGCAGGATGTTATGCTTTATTTAAGATACCCTGTCAAGTACTAAATTTTTACTGTAATGCTGTTATTTTTACGAGTTCAAAACTCGGCCGAAGCAGGGCCCAAACGGCCAGAAATACCAACCAAGTCTGGGGTGAAGCCAGTATAATTCAGTCTACTGTGCAATGGTGGTTCCTTATATTTCAATAGGAAAGGAATCACCGTGAAGACAAGGAAGGCAGTGGAAAAAGTTCTACCAACTTTCAAGCTTGTTCTTGAATCGACCATGGGATGGTTATCAACAATTGAGTTTGCGGACTTCGAGTTTCGTCCCAGTTCTCGATTAGCTGTTCTGGAATTTGCTTCCTTAAATCTCAAAGAACATCGTCATCAAGGGCAGAACTTCTTTAAACAGCGTTCTTTGCCTTCAAGGCGTTGAACAGTGGACTGACTTGCGTTTCATTCGCACCAGACTTCAGAAGCAGATGTAAAGAAGCATTTCTGTTTGAAAGAGGATTAATAAGTGTTGGCATTTATAAATGTAAAAAATCCAACGAACATAAACAGTTTACTATTTGGTGGAGTATTTTAAAGAAAACATATAATCCTGCATTAGTTTTATCCGGGCAATTCAATAATTATTTGAGAAAGCAATTTGACAGTTACTGGACTCACCAGGCTGAGGATGCTGGGCCTCCCACTCCCTACGAAGGGTGTCCAAGTCCACGGTTACTCCTTTGGCTGCAAGTTTCCTCTGCTGCCTCTCCAAAGATTTGAGGAGTTTCTTTTGGCGACGCTCCCTCTCTTTACGTCGAAGCTCTTCTTCGGGGATGGGTTCGCCTGAGCAGGTCACTGGATGAGCATTGTGTGCTGGCCTTCCAGGTCCTTTTTTGGTGTGTTCCTTTTTCCTCCACTTTGCTCGTCGGTTTTGAAACCAAACCTGACAACATTAAGGACCAATTAATATAAATTATCTTAAAATCCACTCCTTTGTATTGATGCAGAAATGGTTCACTGGATATATCTTTAGAAATGTTTATAATGTTTGGGGTGCAGATAATAAATTTAAACGCAATTAGTATAACTTATTGTATCTGTTCTAACATCATCATCATTATGATCGGTCTGGGTCTTCACTTTAGTGGTTTCAAAATTAGTTAATTTAAGAGGAGTAGATAATCAGACCACTGCCTTTTGTGCGAAGGCTTCGGCCTAATTAAAGGTCATCATCAAGGCTAATAATAAAAAAACAACAGAATAATAATATAAACTGTGCAGTTCCAAAAAAAATTTAACAGGTAATACTAGCAGGAATTCCTTTTACGTTTTAATTTTGCTATTTTTCTCATCCCAAGTCGTGCTTTATGTTGAAATTACTTAAATTAATTATTATTATAGTTTTTACTTATTTCTCACAAGGCAAAGTAAAACATAGTAAAAATACATAAGTTCTATTCTATGGTAGAGATAACACATTTGTCGTAAACAGCCTAATATTTAGAGATAAGTATACCATACATTTTAAACAATCATTCCCGAATTGAATATCATTTTTAAAAAAGTTAAAAACTCGTGATGTTAATATTATCTGCTAATCATGTCCCAATTATAAATCAATGCCTATTGGAACATAAATGTAATAATATGATGGGCTAATTGAAATATCGAAACATTAATTGTCTCTAAAGTTCTGAGTTGTAATTTTTATTATCAATGAGAAATGAAAGAATGGGGATTAAATATTTCACCCCTTTTTTTGGTCTAGTTAATATTACATTATAAAAAATAAAATATTTAAAAAAAAAAAATATGTCGCATCAACGTATCGCTTCCAAAATTTGACACCTTATTTACATTTTTTTTTCGCTTAGCCCCTTATTAGTCAATTTTCCCTTGGCTTTTATTAATTTTGACAATAACATAGTAATAAGATACATCGCATCTCTTTTGCTGCACCTTATTTACAAGGTGTCTTATTTATTTTTTATATTTACTATCCATTTTCATTCTATGAGAGGATCTAATAAGGTTGTTATGCATTTTATAAACAAAAAAAATAAATTATTTTTCATAAAATATTACTTGTTATTTATTAATTATTTCTTCCGTGTCTGTTATACATAAATACATAGTGAATAATACTTCATTAAAATAATCTTCCTATACATTGTTTTAATATTTTGTGATATTTTATTCATCATCGGTAAATCTAGATTATAACAGTAAATACTTAATTTGTTTATAATCAATTATGTTAGCATATTAATAAATATGCTTTAACATAATTTAGTTAATACTTTATATCTACCTAATATCTACGGGCTGACATTATACCATGAATATATTAATCCATTACAGACATATTTAATATTGTTTTTTTATTAGCCTTAAATAAATTAATTATTAAATTGTATTACAATATTTGTTAGTTGGGGGTGCAGTCAATTAAAACACCATAATAAGTGCATACTTATTTATTGTGTGCCGACGTTTCGACCCACATTGTAGGTCATCTTCAGGGCAAATGTATAGAGCGGCGACGAGGAAGGCCAACTGTAAACTATGTAAATAAATTCACAATATTAAATCTCAACTGTTAAATGTGTGTGTGTGAGTTCAGTTGACAGTTTTAATGTTGTAACAAGTCACCGCACCCACCATTTGCCCTGAAGATATTTATAATTTTAATTAAAATAGTTCGCATTAATTTAAATGGTATTTTTCAATAATTTACTAATTAAAAAAAGAAGAATATGCGATGATATCAGTAGAGAGCGATTAATTGGCACGAACCCATTTAAAATTAATTAGAAATGGAAAGGGGTAAACTCCAGTCGCGTATCGGAGCTGACACACACACTTGTCTATTCAGGATACAACCGAATCTTGACAAGTACAAAATAAATCCAAAAGGATTGAGGAAGGTTTAAATAAATAAATAATAAAAATATCTTATTGATAATAGCCCAATAAGTCGTGAAATCGTATAGGGATGTAAATATATGCTATTTTTTTAACTGACAAAAAAATATTCTATTCGGATTAATAAAAAAGAAATCGTGTGAATGTAAGGTAAACATATTAAAGTACTATTGTAGTAAAAACCAATATTAAATGAATTATTAACCAATTTACAAACTCGGTTAGTTGGTTGTTTTAAAGTTGAGTTGTAGAGACTAGCGGATTCGAGTGTGTATGGAGCTTGTCATGGAAGAATAGGTATCTAGATTGGGCCAAATCAGCAACATATGGGATATTAAGATCATGATGGATGAGTTTGTTTGTGACATAAGAAGGAGCATTGAGGATTTTACGAAGGATTTTGGATTGTAAGGATTGGATACGAGATGAATTAGATGGTTTAGTAGAGCCCCAAAGCTCAACTTCTTATGTCCAAATAGGTCTGATAACTGTCATATAAATGAGTATTTTGTAATTAATTGGGAGCTTAGAACGTTTGTCCAATAAATGTTGAAGTAAGCGAAAACGTCGAGGAGTTTCTTGCCTTTTCAGTCCCTCTAATAGTAAAATAGCTTTTTCATCAAAAAATTTTATAGACCAACAAATTTTTATAGATTAGAATTAAAAATTCTTGTAGGTATTAACTTTTTTTTTCCCAACTAATGTTTTTGTCACTACTATTCATGTATATCATATTTTTTTCTATTTTTTAAATAATAATTTTGTCAAACTCAGTTTATTCCGCACTTGTGAAAAGGATGAGGGTTTAATTTCTAATAATTAGTTATTTACAATTTAAGATTTTATTTTGACCTCCACCTGGGCCTTTTTCTCCATATGTTTCTGATTTTCCTTTCTTGCCAACTATGCTTAGTATATTTACTATGATTTATCCATCGTCTTACGGGAATTAAGTAAAAATGATAAAATAATAGGTATAATCCTATGAAGAAGTGTATAATTTGTTTTCGAACACCTATCCATTATTAATAAGACCCGTTAAATTGGAAAGCGGACTCTGCCCTAAGTGGGCTCAATGGCTGTGTCGAATCCCCTCACGAGCTGAAGACAGGAATTGTCTACTCCGGACATAACAGCTGGTCGCTGCGAGAAAGTGTTGAGCGGAAACGGGCAAAAAAGGCGCTCATTGTGAAGCAAGGTGTTGTCCTGAAAGGAGAGCAACACGAGGAGGCGTGGCCGAGGTATCTATGGCAACCGTGCCAGCAAACCAATCAGAAACACATTACACTTCCTCCCCTCTCTCTTAGCGGCACCTTTCACGTCCAGCTCTACTTAGCGCGGCTCTAAAGGGAAGCTATTTTTCTCACAGAAATTATAGCTCTGCCAAATTATTTGAACAATTAAATTGCATTATTCTATATCCTCTTGTTTATTAACGATTAATATAGATTTCCTACTAATATAAATCATGTACAAATTTTGAACATTATTATGCCCTTAATATGTGCCAAATTGTAGAGTATTATTTCTGTCAGTAAATATTTATTACTCAATAAAATAATATATATTATTATCGATTAATATGAAAGTGTTATCTACAGTAAAATGAATAACATTTAACTGTATTCCAAAGTACCCACACATCGCTCCTTAATAAGAACAATGATATAAGCCTTCAGTAGCAATTGTATTGGTCGATGATTTTTATTTCAGGAACGTTATATCTGATATTCCATTTCCAACATGTTTTTTAATAAAGTGATAGTTTTAGTTTTATTATGTTTCAACTTGAGGATTTTGAGAATAGACACAAGTTAAAATAAAAAAGGTTCATAATGTTTTATAAAAGAATATCATTACCATCATTATGATAGGAATGAATGCTTTCCATAATCAATACCCAAATTTGTTTGTATTTATTTGTTTAAGAATCGTCTCGTTAATATATTAATATAAAAAATACTCTATGTCATTCTAATTAGGTGTATGTAATTAAAACAACGAATTCAACACGAAACAATACAGTGATTAGAGAGTTAACATTTGTTCTTTCTTAATCCATTTAAACTCATTTTATTAATATATGAGTTCTATTTTTCCCTTCATTTATAACAGTAGTGAAATGAAGGGATAGTAGAATAATAAATTATTAATCATTTAATAAAAAATAACATCCCTTAGCATCAGATTTTATTGTCTACCTTAAATAAAATACTGCTGGTCGGTACTGCTGATGTCTTATGCTTTTTATCTTTTGGTCACATTGTTCAACTTTCCTACATGTTTGAAATTTATTAAATGATTAAGCATACTTTTATAACGAGGTCTATAAAAACTTAACTTAACTTAAGTATATATGAAATGCTTAAAAGTCTAACTAAGCAATTAAATACATTTTTTCCTAAGAAAAACAATATGGTAATAAAATCTTAAACTCTTTCGTTTGATATTGTTTTTTTTTAAGCAAAAATATCGTGCTAGTTTTTAAGCATAACAAATACACAAAGAAAGAAAATAATTATTACTTACTACGTTTAAAATGAATATAAAATATACAAAGTAAAATTATATATTTATAAATATAACAAATCTAAACGCACCAATGTTCTTAGATAAGTCCACACCGCAACAACTAAATTGAGGACGATTTTGTATTGTTTGATGAACTGGTGAAATCAACAAATTTAATTGGATCTAACCGTAAACTACCATACAATATTATTGAGAATTTTTATGTTTCTTGGACTGAAATATGTTAAATAAGTAAATTAAATTTCAAAATGAAAGTAAGAATCTGGCATGCGTGCCATGTGTCACGTAATCGGGCGTTTCTTTTTTAATGTATATTTGTATTTATAATTTATTTATAAATGATTTAGATTGATTTGTTTAACGAAAGGAAGTCTGTACAGTCCTGTGACTCGCAGACTAAATAGAAATTTCCAAAACGATTCAATGTAATCTTGGAAAATAGAATATTACTGTCCACACGCGATCTGATGACATTTAATTTATGAGTTGTTCTAAGGCAGTTTCAGTTGGTTCAAACAATTTTATGATTATTATTCTGCACCATTCCCCCATTGTACATATAATTCAGAATTCATCATAAAAAATCAAAAACATAAAAATCAATTCTTACTGTTGGTACGTGAATTCTTAACTTTAGCCTGCCAAATTATTTTAAATATTATTTTAAAATTAGTATCAGAAATATTCTGAGAGATATATAGAAATTTATTCATATTTTTTTCAAATTACTACCGAATGGCTATGAAATACCCAACAAATCAAAAATTGATCTCTTAAGACTTGAGACCATAAGTAATATTCTCAACCAGCCAACACACAGAATCAATAATGCCGAATTAAGAGGATAAAACACATAGAAATGGGGCTGTTGTGCCAAATTTAAAGAGTATCAGTTTATTCCTATCATAAAGAAATATATAGTGGCAGATAGAGGGTGGATGTATTTTTATTTCGTTATTGATAGTATTTTTACTTGTAAAATTTTAAGTTGTGTCATTTTAATTAAATTCATTATGCAGAAAAATGTTTATATTACTATCTATTTTACGGCAGTTGGCTAAACCTAGTATAAATTACATGGCCATTTGGCTACCCCAGCATAGCGTGAGAGGGTTCATTCAGGCTTTAATTATAATATTTAATTGTTACCAACAACCGCCGCTAATTATAGTGATCAAATTTTAGCAAAAACTTTTAATTTTTATCCCTTGGACACCGGGATCTCCCGCTGATATGACTGAAAGGTGGTTAGGTATCAATGAGCCCGTGGAGGCAACGATTGTTGAAACAAGGGATATTAATGAGGCGCTAACAAGGTAAAGAGAGACTGGAGTGTGCTGAGATAAAGAGATCGGGGTGTGCTCAGATAAAGAGCGAGAGAAAAGTCTTAATAAGATCCCCATTGATAGTTTATCTGAGAGATCGCGATAAGTGAAATAATTAATTATTATCTCCTCTCGAAAAGACAATGGACAAAAGGCGGTCACACTCTTTAGGTTCAAGTCCGAGGCCGAGCAATAACCCTCCCCGGTCCTTACTTCTTTGTTTCCTCATCCTGGTAGATAATAGTCCCGATTTTACGATTAATTAAACAATTAGCTCGCTAATTTAATAAAACAAAATTAAAAACTTGTACCACTACATACTGTCAACGGGTCTGGGGTTCAGTACATGGTAGAGACTGTACTGTTGCACGGACAACAGTTCTGCAGGAAGATGATTTGTCCTAGATCACGCTCAACTCCCAGATTTCCCCCCCTATTTTTATAACATTTTTATAGAGGATGGGTGAGCCCCGTGAGGACCCTAGATCCCATATAATCCATTTCCGGCTGCAAACAGACTAAATAAAAGTCATACCCGCTGTGGGATTTGAACCAGGATTTACGACATGGCAACTCAGTCCTCTACCACTACTGTGCTACTCCGCTCCTATAGTGTAATTTATTGTTATATCTACAGCTCCGGTTAATAAGTGGTGTAGGCGATTTTCTCTAAACTGTGTTCCTTGCACTTAAGGAAGAGGAGTCGTGCTATTTTCGTAGTTTGTTTATTCATTTAACGTCACTTTATGCTACTATGGTTAATTGGACTATGCCACAGTGGGTGTCCTAAATTTTGCCTAGGGATATATTAATAGATAAGATCCTAATTAGGATAGGGATTTTTAACGAGTTCCTGACATCTTACATGCTCGGTACTTCCATATTACGCCACTTCCGAAGAACGGCATAAGTAAGGATGTTTTACTCCCTTTAAAAAATCCTAGGACCAACTGCTGACCTGTATTTTCTACATATCTCCGATGCATAAATTTTCTCCAAAGTGAGTTTGGACTAAGATAAGCGGAATCGTGTTCATTTCGTAGTAATTAATAGGCTGTCAGGCATTGGTTTGAAAGGGAGTTATTGCTTATATTACAACTCCATTTCACCCCAAAAACTAGGAGCATTACCACTATATTACACGCCTCCGCTTCCCTCAATTCAATTAACTCATATAAATGAACATTCAACTTAACCACTTTTTCACCGGATCTGCATATATTTCCTGCAGATATGAGATCAGTTTTTAATGCTTTAATATTAAAATATGATTTAATATTTTAATAATAAACATAGCCATTAACAAAGAAGAATGAACAACGCCTTAAGGCATTCGCAAATAAGGCGTTGTGATGAATATTCAGTCCGAAAAAGGATGTGACCGCTCTAGAATTTAGGAAATAGTACATCGCGGGATCGCGGAGCATGTATCCGGTTAATATTAAAGAAGTGAATATTAAGAAACCCCGAGTAGTAGGCTGAGTAGCGAAAAAATGCCTAAAAAGTTAATAAACAACGGGTCGACTGGTAAACGTCTAAGAGGTTGACCGAAGCGTAGGTGGGAGGATTGTGTTAAGTATGATGAGGCGGATTTGGGTTTGGGTTTGTAAGCAGAGATTGGTGGTTATCTGCATCGAGCTTTCGGGTTCGCTAAGCCTTATTGTATATTAGGTTAGGAGAAAAATCCTTTAAATTTTCATATCTATTTTTACTAGGTTTTTTTTAATGTTCACCCCTAATCCAAATCAGGCCAACAGGAAGGGTTATTCCTACAGTTTGTACTTATTCTTACCAAAAACAGAAAATCAAGATTCGTGGCTGCTACACAAAATAAATTTCTACTCGCTCATACTGGATTCTAACCGGGGCCGTAGCAGATTCGATATTGCTAAGAACCTCTGTCAATCCTGCCTTGTATACAGTTTGTTCTGACAATCATAATTATCTTTCTCTTCTGGCTATATCACTATCCTCATGATTTCTTCACCCCCATGGATGGACGTACCACAAGACATGTAAATGGCAGATCTGATGTAGGAGGTTATACAGCCCAGATGGCGAAGGGATGAGGAGCGATCAGAGGTTAAGCAGATTGGACGGAGCGAGGAGGCAGTTCCCCAGGGACCCCACCCTCGCCCTCTCAACGGAAGGGTCTTCTTGTAATGTGGCGTTGGCATGGCCCTTTACCTTTCTACGAGCCCTTTTGGGTGGCAGGAATGAGGCTTCCTTTCCTTTATGCTGGGTTAAGTATTACATTTATTGGGTCGTTTCATACGAAAAGCATGCTTTTTCTAATAAAATGTTATTTATAATTTTTTATAATTATTGGTCAGCTGTTTTGATTTTTAAATATTTTATTTTAAAGAGAAAAGATATGCCCTCGGCCTGGATTCGAACCCGGAACCTTTGTCTCTCCGTGACAGCGCTCCAACCCATTGAGCTCAAATGTTTGGAGCGCTGTCAAGGAGAGACAGAGGTTTCGGGTTCGAATCCCGGCCGGGGGCATATCTTTTCTCTTTAAAATAAAAATATTTCGAATTGTTATTTAGTATGAAATAAAAAAAAAAAAAATTATAAAAGATATTTTCCCTCATTTATTCTAACGTGTTATCAAAATTTAAATCTCAGAACTGAAAAATTCAAGTTTCTGTGATGAATAAAGTCAAAGCATTTTTTAATCGAGAATGATTTTCAAAAAATTTACTCTTAAAGAAGTGGTTTAAATTACAGAACAGATAGATATCTATTGGAAATTAGTCTGATGAATAAGATGGATGTGGGAGGACTCCGTTATCCAATTCGTAATTTTCTTCACTGTATGTTGTGAACATGAGATCTGGCGTTGTCTCGTGAGATTATAGTTCTCTTCCGATTAACCAAAGCAGGCTATTTTTTAATAAGTTTTTGTTTCATTGTGTCAATGTCCCCATCAGTACGATGTGGATAGAAAGGAAAAAAGAATTATCTCGCCATTTCGGTTTTGGCATTTGTGCCAGTGTTTTGCGTTACAACACCCTTCCCCGAACGTTGTGGTAATGTTTCTAGCAGCTTGGGCTGCCAGTTGGGTATAATAAAAGGGCTGTCAAGTTTAAACTCATTAAAAAAAAAAATACACGAAAATCGCGCCTTTGCCCTGATCATATTTGATGGCAAACGAAGCAGTATTCTTACAATTGTAGGAACAGTAAATATTCAATAAAAAAAGAAAGGATTGATAACAGATCATTACAATATTTAAGGATAAAGATAGTAAGCAACAGTAGTCCACTGATTCTATTTTGAATTTTAGAAATAATAAAAACGGGCATTTCCTATGAAACGGCCCAATAGTATAATGAAATATTAAAATAGCCATTCGACTCTGAATAAATATAAATGTTAATAAATTCTGGATTAACAAGAATGGTTTTTTCTTTAATCACTTTATACCAAAATTCATAGAGCCAATATTTCAATTATAATATAGAGTACATTGATAATGGTTGATTTTTCTAATGATTACACACGTTTAAGGATGGTATTACGATTTAAATTCGAAAATTAAGATGTTGTGTGCTAGAATGGAAATCTCATTATCTCTGGTTGCCAGTATTAACTGATTTCTAATTATACATTTGTATTGTATCATTGATTATAATCTTGATTAAGTGATCATCCTCTATTCTTCGAACCGTAGAAACATTCAGGATAATTATTGCTTGTAAAACGATTGCGGTGGAATTCTATTTTCACCAAACTCTGATCGAATATCGAGGGAAACTTTTTGTTTTTTTTAGTTGTTACTAGTTATTTTTCATTATGGCCTACAATTCCGGTGGGACACGTACCCTTGGAGTATCGACTCGCTGAGAGAAGACCACTCACCCTTAAGGTGCTGACCGTGCAAGTGAGTGTTGCTGAGCTTAGCAGTTGGCCATCCCCCTGTTTTCTGAAGGAAAAGCCCATCCACGATTTTTGGTCAGTTCACGTTTATTTAGCTCTAAGGATTGTCAAATACAACAGTAATGATCAGGATCTTGCCCATCCTTTTAAAATCCATCACCGATAACTGAAATTAAGGTTGGAGGAATTCCACATGGCTGAGCATCTTGCCCATCAAGCTCCTGATACAATCATGGCGGCAATCGATTAGCAAGTTCTCGACTCTGCTAGGGCTCGTTGAATCTTGTTTTTATTTGTTGGGGGTGGTTATTGTGAATTAGGTGTGTTATCATTGTAATTGTATTATAGGTTGTAGCAGGTTTATGTTTTAAAGTGTCCCTTTTCGGCAATAATGTGGTTTCGGTACTTGTTAAGGTTGATTGTTTTTTCGTTAACCCTTTAGTTGTCGGACCCAGGTGTTTTTGTTTTTAATAGTAAGGGTTGAATATTTAAATAGTTTCTATATTAAACTACACTCTTCCTAATTTGACTATAATTTAGCGAATTTTCTTTTTTCTCTAAATTGTTTTTCTTACTTTTGCCAGAAGTCTTTTTTTGTTTTATGTGAACAAATCAATGTACATAAATATTCTTATTTCTATTTATTTTTTATTATTTGCCTTAAACATTTTTTATTTTATAAAATATTGATTTCATGGTCCTTGTTTTTTGTATTTGTGTCGGCTATTTCCTTAGGTTAATATTTTTATTAACATTTTCATTAACCCTTTAATGGTCATAGCCAGTTTCGATGTGAAACAGTTTTCTTATTTTTTAGTGTTTTGTTTTTAATAGTAAGGCTTGAATATTTTAAATACGTTCTGTATCCAGCTAGACTGCTATGAGTTAATGACATTTTTCCCCCTAAATTGTTCTTCATGATTTCGTCTGGAGTACATTTATTTTTTTCTTTATGTGAACTTCCAAATAATGTCCATAAATATTCTTATTTTTTTTATTTGGCTTAAACAATTTTATGCATACCTGCTATTTTATGATTGTAGATTTGAAATTTTGTTATTAAAAATTTTGAAAAATCTAGATTTCATGGTCACAATTTTTTGTTTGTGTGTTGGGTACTTGTTAAGGTTGATTTTTTCATTAACCTATTATTTTTCCCACCCTTGTTCAAAGAGCAAATCTTACATTGAATGTTTTGTTTTTAATACTGAGGGTTTAATATTATAAACATATTCTATATCAGTATCTAATGCTGATTTCATCAACGACTTTTCTAATTTTTTCATTTTATTTTTCTTCATGATTTCATCAGAGAAAGGTTTTATATTTTGCATTCTGTGAGCCTCCAAGTACATAAATATTCTTCTTTTACTATCAGTTCCGCACAAGTTGATTCACAAAATGTTTTAACTTTTTATTGGTTTTCTTTTTAATATTCTCCGAGATAAAAAATAATCGTGAGTTATAGTTTGAAAAAAAGTGTGTCATCTAATATTTTGAAATATAGATGAACTATGTTCGTTGAAATGTTCATTTGTTAATGAAGTGCTTACCGAAGTATACACATTTCCCATAATTACACTCTTACTTTTTTTCATATTACATTAAAAAGGAATGAGCCAATAAAATTATATATTATTATTGTTTCTATAACATTTTAAACTTATTATTAATATTTTGACAATTTGCCTATATTTATATATTAAGAATACTTTTATATTTTTTAAATTTATTTATAGTTTCAAAATTTTTCTTTTGTTATTAAGTCAATACTTCATAACTTAATATTCCTTATTTTATTAAACATATTATTTGTGTGTTGAAAATAAATGTTTATATATTGTAAAAATATTCCTATAAAGTCTCATATTAAGTTAGATTTGAAACTGCCGTTTTGAGGAGTTATACTTCAGACTACCAAACGCATTCGCAACACTTTATTTTCACAATTTTTAATTAAAAAAACCATTACTGAAAGTTTTAAGATAAAAGAAGATAACAAGAAAAAACAGAGATAACGATAAATAATCTAAATTATCACAATTATCAAACTGAAACCTAATCAGACATTTGTTGGCGGCCATATTGACACATCAGCCAATGTCCATCCCCGACGCCTCTAAACTCTTGAATACCTGACTATTAACTAAATTCCGTAATGAGAGAGTTCCATTATTTATGGTACCATTATCGAAAAACTGGTTTATTACTACTACTTACTACCATAATAAATTCGGCGTTTATCGTCTACTTATTTTGGGCTTGGCTACTGATTTACATACCTCCATCTCTAATTTTATGATATATTGCACATAAATTTACATAAAAATGTAGTGCTGTCTTGGAATAATGATTTTATTGATATCTGTCGGTGTCAATCTGGCTTAATTGTTTTTAAAAAACGATTAGCATAATTATATAGTTCAATAGATCATTTTTAAATTCTTATTACTTGTTATTTAATATAGATGATCACCATATTAATGGCCATTTAGTTAGTTTTAATGTTCTTTCGATATATTTTACCTAAAAGCTATTGTATATACTTTCATTTTTTTTCTTAGCCTTCCGATTTTATTTAATCATCTCACAGGCTACAATATGCATGAAGCATTTATTTATTCTTGCAGAATAAATACAATAATGGCTGTCCTTGGGCATTTTAAGGTTATATTTTAACTAATTAACTACCCACCAGCTGGATGATTGCACTCATATGCCATGGGCAAGAGAGTGTAAATTATAATTTTTTATTACGGAAGTATAATGAAATTTAAAATTATGATATAAAAACAAGGAGAAATGTAAAACAAAAAAAATAATGCTGATATCTACAGCCCCGGTGAATAGATGATTGTCAAGTCGGATTTTGCTCAGATTGAGTTAATTGCTTCAAGATAACTGGGATCGTATCATTCTCTTAGTTTTTGGTTTTAAATGGAGTTGTAATATGTATAAGTAATAACTCCTTTTCAAGCCATTGCCTCAGCTCCTCATTCGCTACGAAAATAACTCGATTCCGCTTACTTAAGTACAAAAAACTCGTTTTGGAGAAAATTTGATTAACCCTGTACTTATTCACCGGGGTAGTAGATATATAAGTTATAAACAATAATATTATGATTTACGGATCCTAAAATTAAGTTTTGCAACGGCTTCTGCCCCTTCTAATTATTGCGAGACTAATTGAGGATAACTGTTAAGACAATGCAACTGTTGTTAAAATTTAATTTGAATTAGATTTACAACTTCCTCGCACTTTGACAGCTGGCTAGTGTAGGGAAGGATATTGGAAGGTAAGAAAGAAATGAACCTTGACGGTTTACGGACTATCTCTTTTTAACTGCTTAGGAATATAGGTGCTAAAATATTTTGCAGAAACTAAATCTCAAGGTGAAAATTTTCTCATTTTTCTGCGTAATATTTGGAATATTGTGATGTAGCAGATATTTCATGGTATTAGATTGAGTGCAGCAAATTGATAG
Organism: Arma custos; assembly: GCA_037127475.1. Taxonomy (NCBI): domain Eukaryota; kingdom Metazoa; phylum Arthropoda; class Insecta; order Hemiptera; family Pentatomidae; genus Arma; species Arma custos. The sequence goes on from CM073764.1 coordinate 101,169,931, forward strand.
TAAATTGAAACTTAACAAAATGTTCAAAAACTTAAATTAAAATTAAACAAAATGTTAACAACCACTTTGTTGACTTAAATTTAATTGTCTTCAAGATAACACGGAATATTACGTGGTATGCAAAAAAGATCATGTATTTGTGTAGGAATTTGTTCAGAAAACTTTTTTGTTTAAACTAATCATAGGTAGGAAGTTCAGAACGCAGTATCTTTTTTGTTTAGTTGAGAATTTGTATAAATTTCAAAGTTATGAAGACTTCAAATGAAATATCGCTATGAAGCGTAGTCCATTTTGGTGGTATTTTTTGCAGATGGAACCATACATGGTTGTTCCGATTCCATTAATTTGAACGAAATTCAAATAATAGCAATGAATCTGAATGTTTATTAGATATTTAGTCAATCTGGATGGTTAAATAATTTCTTGTCTATTTAATATTATAGATGTCATATTACATACATCTGTCAGACTATTCTTTTAATTGCCAATTTAAATTTTAATTGGTTTTATTTCACAAATAAAGTCTATGAAGATTAGGTTTGCAATAATGCTTGTTTCCAATGAATGAGTCCAAGATCGCGCGTTCGGAGCCTTTGCTTTGCTTTGCTTTGAGCAATTGGCTTTGTATTTTTTAAAGTAAAAAATCCGTAGCTATGCCTTCGTTCGGAGATGAGGTAAAATAATGGTGTCAGGTACTTGCTAAAGATCCTACCAGCTGTTGCTTGAAATGATGTAAATGAATAAATGAACGAACATATTTGAGTTTTATTCCCTTTTTTATTACAATTTTAACGTCTGGTTTCAATGCATAGTGAGTAAAATTCTGTTTATAAGCACTCGACAATTTTACACGTCTGAAAGGTAATGATTTAATTACTTCATGACCGGAATGTTTCTGAAAGCGATTTAAGCTTTAAGATTATTCTGAGGTAGATGTCAATGCAATGCTCGATGTTCCGCCTGTTCAGAAACTGTCAATAACACTTCTAGGGGAAGGATATTTTTACCGTTTTAATGAGACTTAAAATAGCCGAAACATTACCCGTGAAGAAATTCTCATAAATTAGAAGCCGGTGAATGGCAATTACCTTGTGAATCACATTATCCGATGGACCAGTTTGTTAAATTGCTCTCGCAACTTCTACACCTTAGTTTAATTCTTAACAGAGAATAATTACAGGCAATTTTCAAACTATCTGTTATTATTCTAAATATTATTCTAATTGCGACTCGTTATGTTTAATAAAGAGAAGATGCCCTGAGGCCATTTTCTTATTAATTAACTGCAAATAGTTCCTTATTAGGCAATTAACGAGCCTTTGATTGCCAGCTGCAACACCTCCGCTTCTCATTAGTATATAATTTTGATAGATTAATTTTAATATGTTTTTGAATTGATATTTAATTTCTTCCCTCGCACATAACATATTTTTTAATCTCTCTATTGTATAAAAGTGATGTAATATTTTATCTGCGTTATTTTCAAACGATGATCTACTTTGTATTATTAAGTTTATATTGACGTGGAAATGGTTGACGGAATATATCTTTGAAAAGTTCGAAATGTGCGAAGAGCGCAGTCAATAAATTTTACCAAAAATAAATTTAATTTTTAAATAGTTTTGTTTTGAAGATAAAAGATTTGCCACGGCTGGGCTTCGAACACGGCTTCTCCGTAGTAGTGGTCTAAACCATTGAGCTACCATGGGTCGTATCCCAGTAAGACAAATCCGTTCTCTTCACCGATCCTATATCCCCGTGTTCTCGCAATTTTTGCGATGTATTCACGGATACATATAATAATAATAATAATGTCTTTATTTATTCTGGGACGAGTCCCTATAGAATAACAATACAGGCATTGTAAGATATTAAATCTTAGAGTGTTAAATAATTACTTTTAATTAATTATTACAATTAATTTAATTAGTGAGAACGAATAAAAAAATGAACAAATAAAAAAATGTGAATTACCTACAATAACAGTATTTCAAAAACATATTAGAAGAAAAGAAAGAAAAAAAATTAAAATAAGTTTACAATAATTATATAAGAGAAACAAATTTATGGTCACATATATCAAATTTATGCCAAGAAAAAAAACAAAAAAGAAAGATTAAACAATATTATCCGAGATTTACCTTTCATCTCTTTTTGTCCTTCTTAATATCTATCTATATGACATTAATAATACATATGTACGTGGTTTAAATTCCACACACTCAAATATATGAATACAAAATAACACACACAAATGTACATCTAAAAACATCATTCATTCATCGAATAAAGAGAGCAATTAAGTCGGTACTGATCCCCTACTATTTTCGATTTTTTGGGAATTGTAGGGATAATAGGTGCTGGAATATACGGGATTTGAAGGTTGGAAGATTATTGGAACGACGAATGGAAGAAGGTATAGAGTTCCAAAGGGAGGAGGATCGGATCAGGAAAGCTCTGTCAAAAGCTGCAGTTCGGTGGGATGCTGTATATAAATCAGAGAGCCGAGAACGGGCGGGAGAGGACTGTGGTGTTGAATTGAAGGAGATCGAAAATGTAAGATGGTCGACGGGATTGGATAACTTGGTAAAGGAAAGATGCTAGGACGTACTTACGGCGGTAAGAAGGGTAGAGCCATTTCAATTCTTCGTAATATCGGGTCAACGATGCATCTCTAGGGATCCCAAAGATGAATCTAACGAAGCAATTAAGCAACCGCTTTAATTTTGCTTCGAGATCCCCAGAGATACCCCCATACACCGAACAACAATAGTCAAAATGGGGGAAAATTAAGGAAGAAACTAGGAGTTTACGGATTTCAAAAGGGGACAGGTGACGAAGGTAATTGAGACGCTTTAAGGTGGAGAAGGTACGACGAGAAATTTCAGAGATATGGTTTTTCCAGGAAAGGGTCTGGTCAAAAGTAATTCCAAGGTTTTTGACAGTTGGGTAGAATTTGATAGGATTATTGTTTAGAAGGAGGATTGGATTATGGGGAATAGTTTTTAGGAAGTAGTTTGACCCTATTATTATAATAGGTACATACTTAATATACATAATATAGAATACATATAATAGGTAGTTTTGTTTTGAAGAGAAAGTATAATATAGGATCGGTGAAGAGAACGGATTGGTCTGATTGGGATACGACCCAGGGCAGCTCAGTGGTTAAGAGTACTGCTAGGGAGAAGCAGAGAATCCGAGTTCGAATCCCGGCCGGGGCAAATCTTTTCTCTTTAAAACAAAACTATTTAAAAATAATAACAATTAATAAAAAAATAAAATGAAAATTATAAATTGTATTTTATTTGTGCCAACGTTTCGGCCTAGTTTTTGGGCCATTGTCAGGTTTGAGAATAAAAAAAACCCAGAAGTGGCCATAAACAGGTAATAAATAAAATATAATTTGTTACCATTAACGTAACACTCATTATATTTTGTTTTAAAATCATTTCTCATGTAATTTGACTATGTTTTATTATCTTCTAGATTTCTTTTCATCCTTGTTATTTCTCATCAATTATTTTGTAATTTAAAATTTGTTCGGCATATTTGTATCTTGTCCTTCTTATCGTTTCTGTTTATATTAATTTTTCTTTGATATTGCATCCAGCCCTGATGAGAATAAAATAATATACCAAAAATAATAAAACGATATAAACGGTCTAATAATAATAAATGTTGACACGAATAAAATAACGTAATAAACTTATTTTATGTTTAGTTTTTTTACTTCACTCCCGAATAATTCAAACTTTTATAGTTTAGTCTTTTATCGTGTTCGATCTGTTAAATTATAAATATTCTTAAAAATTGGCAAATCGCTATGTCAACTTACCTAAGTAATTTAAGCAGTTACACAAAATATTCTCTGTTTTAGATGTCTCAAAAAAAATTATTTAAAAAAAAAACTTTTTAGCAATAATCGATGTATTGAATTTACTTCCCTTCAATTTTTTTAAAAATTTATTTTAATGGAATTTATTACTATTGTTAACTACCTATCTACTTGTTAAATGATAGATATAACTTACCGCTACCCTGGATTCCTTGAGGTCTAGCCTCAGGGCTAACGCCTCCCTCATGAAGACGTCGGGGTAGTGGCTCGCTAGGAAGGCCCTTTCAAGTTCTTCTAGCTGCCAGGAGTTGAAGTTCGTCCGTGATCTTCGTCGTTTACTGGATAGATCCTCTTGACTACCGGTTAAATCTCCATCTGTAACCAGAAAAAAAGAAAAATTAAAAGACTGTTAATAAATAATTGTATTAATTGTTTAATCGTTAACATTGAAGATTAAAAACCACTCAATTATGATAGATGCCAAAGTTTGATTTGACGAATTTTTTATTTGATAAATATTTGAACTGTATTTAATTTAGTGGTTATATGGTATTTATTTATAGACATTGCAGCACAGCCATCCATTAACACCTTGAAATCATAAAAAAACCGTAATTTCTTTTATTTACAGAGAATTGATAATTTTCTACACATCGCTTAATGCTTCCAATATATTTTTAAGGTTCCTTAAAAAAACAAGCCTATGCTTAGTTTTTGCCAAACTGGAATTCGTCAAACTTCCAGATCAATCATTATCATAATTGAGAAAACACTGATTGTAGTCGGTATAGTTTTGTGCTGTCCAAGCGTGATAAACTATGCTGTGTGGCTGATTGGTTTTAGGATGAGATGTGCTCTATCATGTCTTTATTGAAATACTGGCTCAGTGTTGATGTTTGAATTGATGATACTTCAGCTTTTCGAGAACTTAATTGCAGTTCGAAAACTTAAGGCTAATAAGACAAGCTTAATCTTGGTTTCGTTTATTTTTCATTTCATATAAAACTGTATAGTTTTATTTCCTATTATTTTTATATGAACCGTTCAGGTTCAAAAGAAGAAAACTCCTAATTTCAAAGATTGACTTTTTCACGTATTTTCGCTAGTTTTTTATAGCAATGCTTAATGCTCCGGAAATATTCACGCTTAAAGATTCAGAGCCCGATTAAAACCATGTATCGTGTTAGGCCGAAATGGTTGACTAGACCGGCGAAAAAGACCAATTTTTAAATTTTGGAGTTGTCAGCTTTGATCATGGACGATTCCTACATTGTATATTTATGCATAACTAAGCAGATACGCGTTTATTTTGTCTTATATAAGAATATTTCCTGCTACACATGTCACTAGAACATTTTTTTGTAATTGTGGATTACATCATACTGGAGAAAGCCTAGTAAGGCCAATTTTGTACAGTAGAATAACAATAAGAATAAGTAAGGATTGTCTGACACCGTATTGGCCATCATTTTACGTCCCTTACGGAGGACGACATAAAAAATGGTTTTATACTTCCTTTAATAAACTCTAAGGCTACGAACACGCGATCTTGGACATATGAGGTTGTTATGCTAACCATTACACCATAGGAGTTCCTAGAAATCTAATAAATGAATATGCGATAGCAATCGTTGTTTCAAATAAGCTTTTATAGTGTCATTATAAAAAAAAAGAATTATTACATTATGTCAAAAATAAAAATATCTACAATATAATTTGGGATATGTTCGAAATCACGATTCCCAACCAATTTCCTTAAAAACCGTTCAACATTATTTTATTAGGAAAAAAGGGAGACAATAAAACCGTGAGAAAAGAGTTTGAGGGAATTGTAGTAGTTAAATGGACGGCGTTGACAAAAACACGCCCCCTCCCCGTGTAATGTGATTTACCAGAGAACGATCTCACACAAAAGCCGCTTCGTTTACATAACACCCTCCCTCCATGGATTGCCTCTTTACACAACCCGCTTTCCCTAGTCTCGAAATAATGCTCTCCAAACTGGCTTCGAATACATTATACTCCCTCCGTATTATTGTTATTATCCTATCAGGTACTTCTCGCATCTTAGAAAGTCAATTATCTCTGACAGGATCTACAATAACAGCATCCACCTTTCAACATTGCTCCATTGATTCTCCATCATTCCCACGGGTGGCGTTTCTTTTTTACGAAAAAACGCGGGCTACTTTACCATTGTGTTTAGACAGGATGGCTAATAAATGGCTAATAAGGGAAATATTATGTTAACGAGGTTTTTCTTATTCTATTCTTGTTTAATATTTACTAACGGAAAGTGGATAATTCGGTAAGATGGCGCGGTTAGCCTCCACTGTTAAGATTACCCTGTGAAATGATTTTGTAATGAACCAATTAGGTTTTGGAAAACTGGAGAAAGGAAGGAAAATTATTGGAAAGCTATTCGGAAATTAGCATTTCTTTAACATAAAATAACAAGATTTACATCAACTGAAGCTAAAGATCGAAAATTTGTAAATAATATCAAACAAAAAATAAACGTTTGTTTATTCATTTAATGAAACTTCATGGTGCTATGGCTAATCGAACGATATTACTGTGGGAATCTTAAATTTTGCCTAGACGGACATAATTAGTCCCTTCCGAAGGACGGCATAACTAAAGAATTTTTTACTCCCTTTAAAAAATCATATGGCCCAGCTGTGGAGCTGCGATCCCGAATATATTGGGTTTTTTGTTATGCTCACCATTAGACCATGGTCACCCCTATAGTACTACAATACTATAATAGTAGTAAGTTCAAATGAATTTCTAACTTCATCAATGCATTTTTGGTAGAAATAATTAAGGTGGAAGCTGCTTGTTTGGGATTTTTAATTTGAAATTTATTATACAAATTATTAGCCTAAGAAGGCTTGGATAAATAATTACACAAGGGAACAACATTTTTGTTGCATGAAATATTTTGACTAATATTCTACTTCCTCGAGGTGCTGATTTAAGATCTGAAGTCAGTTTGTTTGTATCAGCTTTACTTTTGGGGTTATAATTATAAACTGTTTTTTAAGATGAAAATATTTTTTATTAAGAAAACTATTAAAAAAATTACCACTACATATCAAAAAATTTTCTTTTGTAAGATTTTCTGGCTTGATTCGGTTCACGGGGGCTGTTTTTAATGCTCCAACAATAGTCCGCCATCATGTGAGCATTCCAGTGACCTTGGTAACGTTCCTCCATAGTTCGAATGTCCTGATGGAACCGTTCCCCTTGTTCTTCACTCAGATCACCAAGATTTTCAGGGAAACGGTCCAAATGGCTGTGGAGGAAGTGTACTTTGATGCTCATATTACAACCAAGCTGCTGGAAGTGTAACAACATTAGTTCAATATGCTCCGCATAGCTTTCTTCCTTTTTGTTTCCCAGAAAATTTTGAGCAGTCCAAACGAATTCATTCCAGGCATTTTTTTCAATATCAGTCATGTAACTAATAAAGTTTTCATCCTTTATCAACCTTCTTATTTGGGGACCATCAAAAATTCCATTTTTAATTTTTTCTTGGCTCAAATTAAAGAACTTCTTAGAGATGTATTTATAGCAATCATCACCCTTGTTCAAAGCTTTGACAAATTGTTTCATGAGCCCTAGTTTGATATGCAAAGGTGGCAGTATTATTCGATCCGTGGGCACAAGGGGCTCATTTATTACATTCAGTTGTCCCTGAACCATAGATTGCCTGGAAGGCCAATCTTTTCTAATCCAGTGCTCAGACCTAGCTCTGCTGTCCCATAAACAAATAAAACATGGATATTTTGTATATCCACCTTGTTGTCCAAGAAGAAAATTCACCATTTTTAGATCAACACTTATCAACCACTTTTGTTCGTTGTATTTGATTCTATCCATTACAGAAGCTACAGTAGCATATTCTTCTTTGACTGTAGTTGAATGTGCAATCGGTATCGAACCCAGCTTATTGCCGTTATGCATAAGTACACATTTCAGGCTACGTTTAGAGGAGTCAATAAATAAACGCCATTCATTTGGATCATACTTCTGTACTCCCATTGCTTTCAATAAACCAGGAACATCTGAACAAAAAGCAAAGTCGTCATCTTTAGAAAAGAATGACAGCAATTCTGCCTCTCGGTTACGATAGTATGAAATTCTTGTTTCTGGGGTTAAAAGATTTCTTTGCTTTAATCGAGAAGCTAGAATCTCCGATGTCTTTTTAGAAAGACCAAGATCTCTGATTAATGCATTGAGGTCTTCCTGATTAAAGAGCTGGGGCTCAGAAGTAAAATCAGGGTAAGAATCACTTGTCCGACTTTCATCACTTGAAGAATAGTTTTATTTTTCTATATCATGATCATTTTGTACAGATGAAGAAGCTTGGGGTACTGGTGCATCGCCAGAGAACAAGACTGGTCGAGTAACAGATAACAAGTTTGGATAAGACCATTTCGACCGGTTATTTTTATTAATTCCATTAATATCAATCACACAAAAATAACAATCATCTTGATGATTATTAGGTTCCCGCCAAATCATTGGTGTTTGATACTTAAAATGGGGTCTTTTCTTATTTGCCCATAATCTCAAAGACTCAACACATGTTTTACATACCATATGAGGGATCCAGTACTTGTCACGGATGTCCAAAGCGAATCCAAAGTAATCAAAATATACCTGTGTTATAAACTCTGACACACTTAGCCTACAATTTTTGAATGTATATTCACCACAAATGTTACAGAAATAGTTTGGATCGTTTCTACAGATATTTCTTAACTTGGACATTGTTATTTAACACAAGAGCACAAACTTTTTCACTAAACAACTCAGTTGAATTGAAGTTTGAATGTGACTAGTACAAATATATGTCTATCAGCTGTTTGCCAAAAACAAAAGGTGCTGGAGAAAAACTGAGGCTAGATTTGTAATCACCAACCTCTAATTAGTAAACAACAGGCCTAAAACTCCATGCAACAAAAAATTAATAAAAATTTGTTCCCTTGTGTTATTGTTTGGCATTGCTTAGCTATATCTTGATTTGATTGGGATTGAACTCAAACGAAAGTTTCGTGTAAATTACTGCTCTTATTAAACGTGTTAAAATAGATTAAATACGTTCAAAATATAATTAGTTCACCTCCTTAAATAATAGTCTTCGTACTAAAAAATAAAATGACAGGAATAATACTCCGAAATGTGTAATCTTCTGCATCCATAATTTTTACCTGTAGTAGTAATTTCTATCAGCATAAGAATAATAAAAATATGAATACAATGCTCAATGCACTGTATCTTATCTATTAATATCCGATTTCAATGGTTTTATGATAACATTTTTCCTTTAATTAACTTAAAAAAGGGTCACCTGTGGTCTAGTGGTTAGCGTAACAAATTACGAAGCCCAAGATCGAGGTTTCAAAGCCCGGCAGGTGGCCCTAGGTTTTTTTTTAAGTGAGTAAAAATCCTTAGTTACGCCGTCCTTCGGAAGGGACGTTAAACGGGGGTCCCGAGCCTGTACGATGTCAGGTACTCGTTAAAAATCCCTATCCTAATTAAACCTGGATAGGCCAAATTTAGAGCTCTCACTGCAGCATCGTCCGATCCATAGCAGCATAAAGTGACGTTAAATGAACAAACAACTGAACAAACATTCTGTAATAGTTAAGTATCAAGCGGCGTATTGTTATTATTAAGAAAATTCGCGTTAATAATACTAATCAATAAACAAATATATGGTATATTACAATATAGTGTAAAACAAAGCCTGTTTAATTACGTATTTAGCTCTTACATTTGTAATTAGGATTCAAACGAAATTAAATGAGGAATAGTTTTACAATTTATGATGAACGACATGTTACCGGTGAAAGTCAAAATGAGTCTGCGATTAGTTACTATTAAAGTGTATATGTAGTTATTATAGAACTTTATACTTACTTAACAATTCAAAATATTATAATGTTTTATAATCTTACGTATAGAAAAAAAAGGATAAAGATACAAAAAATGAAGGAGTAAAATATATATTTTTTTAATGTTTTAAGTTAGCATAAAACTTTAATGTAATGTAATAAGGTATCTCTTATTATAGACTCTTAATTTTAGTATAAGTTTGTTGTTAGAATTTAAGTATCAGTTACTAGGCCGCCTAGACAATCCACCGAAGGACGATGTACACTTCATATTATTCATTCAATGATCTTCGAGAGTTCAGAGTCGAAGAAAATAAAGAAGTAAAATCCAAAAGGGAGTGATTACTCAGTTAGCCACACTTTCGTGTAGTCAGTTACGACCAGACTCACGCACACTGGGATCGTATTAGGCAGCTAGTTAGGTGTTCCAACCCACAATTTGTGTTTGGAAATCGCCCCAATAATGGAGGCTTCTATGGTAATGACATAAAATATGTTTGATACGGTTATATTGAATCACGATTTGTACCGCTATGACAAGATAAATAGGACATAGCATGTTTACATAATATTACATGTTTATATATAGCATAATTTAGTTTACTGTGATTATTTAATAGTCATTTCATAACCAAAATAAACTTTATTATTAGTTCCGCAAGTTGTCGCTTCTATGTTCAAATCACAATTATAACTTTTCATTCTTTTCCTTTTTAATATTCTCGAAAATGATAATAATCTTGAGTTTTAGTATGAAAAAAAAACAGTGTAATTTCGGAAATGTGTATATTTCAATAATAATATCATCGAAAAATAAACGTTTGTGGTTACTACGTTTTACTGCAAATCATAATTTTTTTAAATTACTATTCTGATAAATACTTTTTAACAACTTTTTACTTTATAAGTAATATGACCTTTAATTCTTAGAGATAAGAAGATTTAGATAATGCTAACTGATTTATGTTGATACCAATACTGATATAATTTACACTCATCTTAAAGTAAAAACAATGAGAATAAGGCTACTGATAATAATAATTGTTATAAAAATTATACAAGAAAAAAATGTTTTGATGAAAAAATAGGTTTAACATCCTTTATAATATCTATGATTAGAATTATATAAATACAAATTTGACAAAATTAAGAATAGTTTATTACATACATATACGGGTAAACTAAACTGGCATTTATCCAGGCCCGGTGGACCATATTTACGGTAGATCAGATGCTTCCCTTGGTAATGTTATAAGGGATATGGCACCTTCCCTCTCTGATGTGAGTGGACTTTATATTATTTAAATGGGTAATTAATGAAAAGCGTAATAATAATAAGAAATACAATTGTAGTTACTAATTGTGTACAATTAAATGGCATCTTTCTTGTTGGGTGCTTGTAGTTCCTACCTACCCTCCTGGGGTTTCTACTCCATGCTGTTATGTATGTTTCATGCATGTTCTTCTAACTTCTTCTCATCTAATTGTCAACAGTACTTTACTGGTAGTTTGGTAGATGGCCATTTTGTGCCTAGTTGTAGTCTAGGATGTGATAGAGGGCACTTAGGTACCTCTGCTACAAGGAGGTAGAGCGGGTAAAATAGGAAGAGGAGCTGGTTTAGATTGAACAGTTTGAACTATCATTTCGAAGTAATGTGATGTATAATGTTTGTTCAAACATTTATTTCTACTGGTTACCGTTATATACACACTTCTCATTATTATATTCTTTTAATTCAAAATATAACTCACGATTATTTTTATTTTCAAGAATATTAAAAAAATAAAATACGAATGAAAGGTTAAAACTTGTTTGCTGTAAAATAACTGATACCATATTTCGCTGTAAAAATCGTCATTATAATATTATTGTGGTATGATTTAAACAATCGATTTAATTCAAATTCTGATTAATTTAACATTTCAAAACGATAATAATTCAATTATATGAACAATAAGTGAATTATAAGCTCAAAAAAACAAGGCAATACATATTTCTAAAAGTAATTCACGGAGATTTTATCCCTCGATGTCATCTTATTAGGATACTTTCAGTAAAATAGAAATATTTCTTAAAACATGTAAGAGTTAGTATGTTAACAACAAACCGTTGGACCCTGTGGGATGTATAGATCCCATTGGAATTCACCAAGCCTCTTTAAGTGAGTACCAGCTCTGCAAGTTTAAAATGTCGTTTATTTCTTAAAATATAATTTAATTTAAAAAAAAAAGTATAATATATTTTATTCAAAGTACTGGCCCTCGCTTTCTACACATTTTGTCCATCTCTCGGGCAATTTATGGATACCATTCCAAAAGAATGCTTCATCTTTATTTGAAATCCATTCATCGAGTCATTTTCTTACATCCTCCAAATTGTTAAAGTGTTGCTCAGCCAATGAGTGTCCCATCGATGAGAATAGGTGATAATCAGAAGGCGCCAGGTCAGGTGAATACGGCGGGTGGGGTAGGAGTTCCCAACCAAGCGAAGAAATCGTTTCCTTAGTCAATCTGGCTGAATGTGCAGGAGCGTTATCATGCTGAAGAATGACTTCGGCGTGCCTGTGAGCCCATTCTGGGCGTTTTTCGATCAATGCGTGACTCAAATTGATCATTTGTTGTCGGTAGCGGTCGGTATTGACTGTTTCGCCGGGTTTGAGAAGCTCGTAGTAGACTACTCCCTTCTGATCCCACCACACACACAGCATTGTCTTCTTCCCAAAACGATCCGGTCTTGCACTCGATGTGGATGGTTGTCCTGGCGTTACCCATGATTTTATTCGTTTGGGATTCTGAAAATAAATCCATTTTTCATCGCCAGTTACAACTCGATGCAAAAAACCCTTTCTTTCGTGGCGTAAAAGCAGCATTTCGCACACAATTTTTCGTTTTTCCATCTGTCGTTCGTCCAATTCATGTGGAACCCATTTTCCAACCTTTTGAATTTTTCCCATAGCTCTCAGGCGATCGGAAATGGCTTGTCTAGTGACATTCAACTGTTCTGCCATCATTTGTTGGGTTTGGGTATTGTCTTCGTCTAATAAAGATTGCAATTCGACGTCCTCAAACTTTTTTGGTCGATTTTCTCGTTTTTTATCAGTAACATCAAAATCACCACGTTTGAAACTTTGAAACCAACGTTCACATGTCTTGACGGTTGGAGCAAGATCGCCATAAGTCTCAACAAGAATTCGATGACATTCAGATGCCTTTTTCTTTTGATTGAATAAGAAAATCATGACATGCCGTAAATGCTCTTTATTTGGCTTAAAATTAGACATTTTTAACACCAAAGAAAGGTATGATACGTCCACGTAAACGACTTAAAAACAACTGACTTTTGTAAACAAATGACTAACAAACAAAATAGCGTTTAGAGATAAGCAAATCCTTCAATAGGCTAAGAGCGCATTCTATTGGAATTAAAACGACATTTTAAACTTGCAGACCTGGTAATCTTTATCTTTTGGGGGGGACATGGCGATTGATCGCGATCTTGAACAAATCACCTCCCTAACCAGCCGTATTCATAGACCTGTCGAGTCCCTATCATATACTAAATCTAAGAACCTTTATGGATTGTAGTACAGTTTTTGGAATAATTGTTATTCTATTTAATTCTCCTCAATGTACAACCGTTGTCTTAAGGACAGTACAGTTACTTCCATGTATTGAGTATTCCATGTATTTACAAGCCAAGAACCTTCAAGGGTGGTTGTGGTAAAGGTTTATTAACAGTTTTTTGAGATAATAAACAGCAAACACTACCCCTTATCATTTCTGTGTATATCTATCATATCTATGTACCAGATTTTTTTTACATATCGTTTCCGTTATTTTCCGGAATATGAGCCCATAAAATATTTATGGAGTCGCCATTAACATTAAAAGAAGGGACATCTTAGGATAATCTTTGAACCATTATGCCAAATCTGTAAACAACCAGTCGAGAAGTCTGGGGAAAACTCGTGGATGGTAGACGGACGGATTTTTCTTATTTGATCAAATCTGAAATTTAAATTCCAATTTCTAGTGGAAGGGTGATGAAATATTTCTCTTGTTGGGATAACATTATTTTATTATTTAATATAATAAACCAAAAATGTTATGATTGTATAGTACTTTTATAGGCAATAATAGGCCTAATAAGATGGAGCAGGGATGGAAGAAGAGACCTTCGCGATAGGGCGACAATAGAGGAGATAGAGATAAGGAGGCAATAGAGGCTGTCATAGGCTGATTCATAGCCTTCTGCCTTCCTTCGATAGTAAGCTACAAGTTGCTAGAGAGTTCATCTCAACTTCTTCAAGTATACTCCTAACTTCCATTTTCCTCGAGCATCTCAACTATAACTCCTCAGATTTCCGCTGCTTGAATACATTCGTTTTTTAAAAACAATATTCATTTTATAATTAGTCATATCGACGATTCGTCAATTTCCAATAGTATTATCTTGTATATATACGTAACTATATACTACTATATAACTGTATTTTCCCTTGTTTAATTATTCTTTGAATGTGAGATGTATTACATTATTTTCAATCGCTACTATAATCGATGAGAATTCAAAGTTGTTTTTTTTTATAAATAACAAAGATTTGTTTTAACTATAAGTTACTCGTACATCCGAAATTTCAGATGTCTAACTTCAAAACTGACGGATTCCATACAATCTTTGAACCCTTTTGGGAGGAATTGTCCAAATTCCATTCTTGGTGCTCATTTAAGCTATGCAAAGAACCTATCTGCGAATTTCAAGATGCTAAGCTCAGTGGTTTCTGCTGTGAGTTGACCGCTGGATGTGTTAGTCAATCAGGTTACAGTTTTATATTAATAACCTGTGTGGTGTGTTGATAAAAAGTAGCCTATATCCTTCCCCGGGCTTGAGATTATCCATATCATATTTCATCACAGCCGTGTACAGCCGTGAAACATACATTGACACTGATTATCAAATCGGAAGTTTACTGTTGTTAGTGTCAGTCATGTTGTTGTGTAGTATGTAATGTTATTGAATTTATTGAAAAGGATTCACTTGTCGTACTTAATTTAAATAACGGTTTCACTTGTCTTACGGCAGTAGCGAGAAACTAAAACTGAAAGGATTAGAATAGTGTACATGTGTAGGTAATTTATCGATGTGATTTAGTTTTGGCGGTCCTACACCTACACCTACTGCAATATATTCCTGTAAACTATGTTACTTGATTTGTTTTGTTCAGCGAAAATATGTGAGCGAGTAAGAAACACGTGAGCAAGTATACAAATTTTGCCTCCCGTTTTCACCCCCTTAGGGGTAGAATTTCGGAAAATCCTTTCTCGTCGGATGCCTACGTCATACAAAGAACACACCCTCAAAGTTTCAGGTCTCTACGATCAGCGGTTTAGGCTGTGCGTTGATCCCTCAGTCAGTCATTCAGGACAAAGCATTTTGATGTATAGATACGTTAGATTCTTTCTTATGAAAAAATACTGTACTATTGAACACTTTATAGATCTATAGAAGCGGGATAGCTCAGTGTATAGAGCGCTGAGTTGCTATGCTAAAGGTGCCTGGCTCAAATCAAGCTGAGGCCGATAAATTATTTATAACAGCCACGGGATATCCAGAACATAAACTTCGTATGCTCAAAATAAAGAAAAAAAAACTAATATAAGGAAAAATTCAAAGAAAAAAAAATAGGCGTTTATATTTATTTTAGTAAATGCTATACTATATCCTGATATTATATGTAGTATGAATGTGTTCATAGATTACAAACACTTATTACCACCAATGTGGCCGATTATTCATTGCTTTCAAATAAAATACACATTGACTGACACCACGCTGTACTGGCAAATTTTCCCAGTTTAGTTTAATTTTCCAAGTATCTCAGCGCATTGCGAGATATTCCGTTTCACAAAATTTCATGATGTTCTTATAAATGAAGAAATTTCTTTTTAATTTATTCAACTTTATTCACAGACAAGACTCAATGAGGGAGAATAAAGTTCTTGTTTATCATCTACTACTTATTCATTAATATTTATTTATTCATTAAACTAATCCAGTAAGTGAGAGAAAAAAAGACGGTATCTAGTTAATGAATTCGGTGTATAATTTATATAGATGTTTGGGAATTTAATAACAGATAACTTATTTAGGGCCTATAGATTAGAGTTATAAGGTTAAAATCCATAAGAGTTATTTGTAGAAACATGTTATCTAAAATTATTTTTTATTTGTAAAGCTTCCTAGGATTCTAGACCAAGGAAGATCTATGTATCGAATAGGAAGAAGTTATCGATTGAGAAAGATGTTATTCACAGATGCGGCTGCAATATAGAAGGGACACTATAAATCTCTAGAAATTGTTTTGATGTTCCCGCTCCAATCAGATATGTGTGCAATATCAGCCTTGTAATTTATCCTCGCCACAACTCAGGGGGAGATGTACCAGCTCGTACCAGGGGAGATATGGAATTATAATTTGCCTATGTTTCCGATAGCCCTTATCCTCCCATCTTTATGACTTTCTTATTTTTATGCTAATTACTTGGCTACAATAAACAATCCATATCTCCCCCATCACCGCTTCCATTTCTGTTGAATCCATTGATTCCTCAGGCCTCCCTGTCGACCGCTCACGTGCCTGAGGACTATCAGTTGAAGCAAATTGTTAATTTACTCGTTATCTGCCTCAAGTTCTGGTAATCTCAATCTCATTAGGTGGTGTTTTGTCATAGTTTTGTGTTCCTTAATAACGAGCTGTTGTCTAAGGAGATTTCAAATCTGAAGTAATGACAGTAATTTATAAAATTAAGTTACAAATATGCCTCAAAACGATATTGATTGAACATTTATATAATGTTAACAAAAATTTCCCTTTTTATATTTTCCCTACAAATGTAAATACAAAAAAAAAGTACGAAGAGATTAATGACTATATCACGAGTACGGGGTAAACATTTTTTAATTTTCATTGAAGAACAGAGCATCTTCACCCTTTAGCATAAAAGCAAGTATTGATAAAGTATTATTATTATTTAATAAGCACAGTAATTAAAAAAAAACCAGTAACCACTACGACCCGTGAACGAGTCTGGGGTTCAGTATATATTAGAGACTATACTGTTTTATGGACAACGGATCTGCAAGAAGGTGACGTCCTGAGTCACGCTCAACCGTCAGGTTTTTCTCCTTATTTTGGGTACCCTATTTTTATAATATGTTATAGAGGCTGGATGAGCCCCAGGAGGGTTCTAGATCCTATATGATCCATTTCCTGTCACAAACAGGCTAAATAAAAGTAAGTGCCTGCAGCGGGATTACAGAAATTAAGATTCTTATTTAATTAACGCATTCTATTCTTTATTTTTTCCATTCTCTATTTATTTATTCATTAATTTATATTTTATGACATTTTTTAAGCATCTCATATTTATTTTGTGTATCATTCTTCATAAATTTTACTACTATATCCATCTTTTTAATTACCATTATCACTTATTTTATCTACAATTATTAAACTAATTACATTGGTTATAATTTATTTCCCCAATTTCAGTTTGTATCTAAAACTCTTGTACCTCTCTTTTCCTTTAAATTCTCAGCACAACCAAATTTATTAGCAGTCAATTTTTTTTAGTAATAAAATAATTATTGATTTCCCGACTTTATATTCAATATACTCGTATTATTACAAAAAAATACTTGATCTTCAGCGATTGGTAATTGGAAGTTATGCTTTGCCCATCTA
Source organism: Arma custos (assembly GCA_037127475.1). NCBI lineage: Eukaryota > Metazoa > Arthropoda > Insecta > Hemiptera > Pentatomidae > Arma > Arma custos. The sequence goes on from CM073764.1 coordinate 101,187,420, forward strand.
TTCATGAAGTATTAGAATAAGAATAAGAATAGGCTTATTACAGAAAAATGAGCTAACCGATACGCCAATGGGATAATATGAATATGGTTTATAAGACCGATTAAATAAATTTTAATATTGATTGAGTTCAATTTAGGAAAGGCATTATTATTTAGTGGTATCGTTTTCCAACATCAGTGGGGATATAATTGTTACTTCTTTTTTTTTATTTCCTCCGTAGGTAGTTATCTATTTTAAACATTTTTACAATATCTTTGATTGAGTAGTACACCTTAGAATAGTAAATTGAAAATCTATTAACCCATTATTAGATCCTTCTGAAGCAGTAAGATAGTTTAGTCGGCTAGTTAATAGATTCATTTAACTGTCTGGAGTCAGGATGATGGTTTATAGGAAGGACCAAAGGCTAATAAAGACGTGAAGGTAACAAAAACAGCGATTAGGACTATTTAATTATGAAGGAGCACCTGCGCACTACCTGGAACCAGCCCTTACATCTGTTAGCACCCTTAGCGTTCCTATCTACATAACGTCTTCCTCTATCGCTTCTTGATCGTCTGTCTCGTCTTTAAGCGCAATAACACTAATTGCTTGTCTCGGGTCTGCTATCTTGTGAATGCTGACAATGAAACAGGTGTCCTGAAAACTTTAAACTAATAAACATTTTCATATTTATGTCGTAATGGTGGACTGAATATATCTTTAGAAATGCTTGGAATGATCGAGAGGTCAACAAGTTTTAGAAAAAATAAGTTTAACTTATTCTAATTATACCAACGTTTCGGCCTAGTTGTTTTTAAACATTATCAAGACTGAGAATAAAACAAAACAGAACAACAATATAAACAGAGCCGTACCAAAGGAAATATAACTTTTACATTTTCTTTATTACTATTATTATTAATATTTTCTTTTCATCGAAATAACTGTTATACTTTAGTTATACGTCAGTTATGCTGTGATACCCTGCTGTTCAATAAAATCTTTACACTATTTTAGAAAAAGTCGGTGTATCATTTCTTTATCAATGATATCTCGAAAAATGGTCCATTCTACTAAGTAAGGGTTTAAAGGAGGAAATAAATAAATAGAAACAGAGAAAATTAATTTTTAATTAATTATTTTATTACTGAAAAAAAGTTCAATAACAACGCATTTACTAGAATATGAATTATGAATCAAATGCAAATGATCATCATCTTTGAGGTTATAAAAATCTTGAAAAATATCAAATGTCATTCTTATGGAATTAACTATGATAAGTTTCCACCGCGATATTACATAATGTCGATTTTGTCGTTATTTCATGATTATCATCGTGGAGAAGGGATTATACGGTGTTTTGGTGTCAATTCGTTATTAGTTGTATAGAGATGCTTATGCTAAAGAGACACACGGTCCTTCCTAGTCATCGATAACCCTAATGTAGATGCTTGAATAAAACTGTATACTTTAGCTGGCGTAAACTCCTTATTAAGTGCCAGCTCTCACTTCCCTATTAAAGTGAGGAAGGTGTGAGGTTGGGCATCGGAGTGGGGCAGATTTCCATTATATCCGTGCGTAATCCTGGCTGGGAACAGTATGCAAATCGGGGAAGATCGCTATGATTTACGATCTGTCAATTCAATCTTTTAGCACATTCTTAACGATCTTCCATTCCGTATTTCCTTGATTAAAACATAAATTATGTTGTAAAGACAGTTCTTTTAGTTTTCTTCACCTAATAGGTTTCTGCCAAACATTCATAAATTTGTAATAATTAAAAAAAAATGTACCACTACTGAATGAAGATCTTGGGTTCAGTAAAGGGTAGAGACCATATTTCTGAGACAACGGTAGTGTGGGGAGGTGATTTCAAGCTCAAAAACCAAGCTTTTCCTCCAATACCTACTTTATAGAGGCTGTTAACAGATGAGATTATAAATCTGCCACAGCCGGATTTGATCTTCAGCATAGCAACTCAGCGCTCTACATCCTGAGCTACCCCGCTCCCCTTGTACCTGATAATTTCTGAATTAATTAATAAGATTAGTGTAATAAACTTGTTAGATTTATTTCTTTCTATATTTAGGCTCATATGCAATGAAAACATAAGATAAATATGAAATGTAATGAAGTAATTATACAATAAGTCCAACAAAACTCTGGTACGATAAATATTTAGAAATAGATAAGATAGATGAGGCATAATTTAATTAAATTATGTTACGAAAACAGCATAGAACAACTATTAAACTACCTGCATCGCTACAACCCATGAACGGTATTTGGTAAGGACTGTATCAAAAGGGGTTTATAAGCCCATAGAGGCCGAATCCCCAGAGGCTCTAAAAATACTATAGCCCGGGACATTAGATTAGTAGGCATTGCTCTTACTCATTCAACTGACCCATTCTATTTTTCTATAAATAATTAATTAATTTTTAAGAGCGACTTTGATTTTCGATACTTTATGTATTAAAAAGAGACTGTGACATGAACATTAGATTAAACGCAGGATGTGGATTAACAAAATACAACGCAGTTGCATAAATCTGCGGCTCTCAAAACCGACCATGAAAGTTGCAAATACAGTACACTGGAAGTTGCAGAATACACCATTTTGCGAAGGTAACAAACCGTAACTGTAATGATTTCGTGAACCGTTAACTAGAAATGGATTTTTTTTTAAATTCTATTATGTTGTATAGGATTGTAACAAGGTGTGATTGGAACATGTCGTAATAGTTATCATTGACGCTAAAATATATTATATCATATTTAAAAAATGAGATATTTTAAAAGAAGGTTGGATTGAATGTATATCAGCTTATGTACGGAAGATACAGTCGACCAATTCTTCTCTAACGTACATCAGCTTAGTACAGATTGGTCAATTCTCCCGATTTTTTATGTTAAATTTATCGATTTTACAATTCCTTTTGAGCGTATATTGCAGTAACTTAATCTTTACATTAATGATAATCTTTATATTCCAAACCTTGCGTTTAGCAGTTTTCGATTCTTCCATATCTACCATTGGGTGACATGTTGTTCCCCGATTCTTATGACAGTATTTCATGTGTTATGTGATACATATATGAAATCCTACATTCATAAAGCCCTTAATGAGTGAGTTCCTAGACATGTGAAAGAAGACATGTCGACTATTCCTCGGGGTTGGGAATAGGGAATATACCTGGGTCAAGACATGTGATTGATCCTCCGGTCTGCCCTCTACCAGGAGGTGATTATCATGACTGATGGTAAGGCACTGATCTATAGCCCGAACAGCGCCTCTTTATTGACTCCTTCGCCATTATAAATAGTTTCCACCGGGTTCAGATTTATTGTGTTTTTTAACAATATTAATGGCATGTAGCCCAGGGCGAGTCCAATGGGGTGCCGGAGGTGATGAGTTAGTCTCTTCTTGTTAAGGCCAACTCAATTGATTTTCCTTTTAATTAATTACTTGCGATGTTGGGAAGCCTCGTGGTGTGGAGGTTGCGCCTCTGAATATAAAACTTCATAACAGCTAGCTTCTCCAACCGTTACATCAACTTTGTTTCGGCTAGCTGATATTATATGTTCGGTATGTATTAAAATTCAATTTAACAACTATATTATAGTAATACAATAACTAAATAAAATGAATGAATGATACGTGATGGCATGCTGTAAGGGCAAGTAGGGAAACTACCTAATGGTAGTATTTAAATATCAAATTCAACTTAAAAAGTTACGAGACCATCTTTTCAGATCCCTCGTCCTGTCCCAAATCTCTACCACATAAGTCTAAATAGGTCTTATAATAGTCCTGTATATTAGTCTTTTGTAATTGATTGGGAGCATGGAGCGTTTGTCTAGTAAGAGTTGAAATAGCTTGAAAGAAGTAATAAAGAAGTAATTAAATATTAATATCAATTTATGTGTGCATTGAATTAAAAATGAGCTGTCTCTATAACGTAATCTCTAGGGATCATGGTCGACAAGGTTGACACCCATGATTCGAAACCGCCAGTAAATCAAGGGTCACGTTCTCAACTAAAGAATATAACTTCTATTTCTTAAGGTAAGCAATTTTTATATTATATTAAAAGTAATACAGAATCTAAAACTGCTAATGCTTTCTCCGAAATTTTGATATTACCAGTACGTTTGCGTTAGTCAGCACTCTGACAAATACAAGTTTGATTCTAATTTAATATGTATTTATTTTTAGCAATAACTTGATAAAAGTTATCTATCGTCAACTAGAAATATTCATATAAGCTGGAAATATGCGCAGAAAAGTATTAACAAGATATCTCGAGACATGTCGCCATAGTGTAATTGTTAATTAACTGACAGATAATAACGTTAGCTTCTATGAAACTGTTCTCATATTTCTTGACATTTACGAAGGATTGTGATTGTTGAAGAGATGTTTATTCTCTTGGGGTATAAATATATTACATTCAACTGTTATATTTTAATCATTTAAATAATTTTTATTAATCTTGGGATTGGGGTAGACATCAGAATTGCTTTGCTGAAGTCCCGGATTCAAATCTGGCCGGGAAAGATAAATTTTTGGTATCAGTTCCACAGGTTGTGGCTTCGTGTTGAGTCATAACAAGTTATAACTTTTTAGTCGTTTCTTTTTTAATATTTTCGAAAATAAAAAATATAAAAAAATAATCGTCATTTATTTATGGTATTGTGTAATAACAGAGTAATTATGGGAAATGTATATTTTTGAGTTATCATTTCATCAAGAAACAAACATTTCGATTTGTAAGTGAAGATGTATTTGTTAAAACGTTTATTTTTTGATGAAATGACACTTCTCATAATATGAAATCACAATCTGTTTCCCATACAAAAACCCACGATTATTTTTATTTTCGATAATTTAAAAAAGAAACCTAATGAAAATTTAAAAAGTGTTGTGACTTAATCTGTTCACTGGGGCTCAACCAGCCTCTATATATTGGGCACCGTTAATCGGGAGGGGGGAATCTCTACTAAATCTTCCTCACATCTGCAGCCTAGGTGAATAATTGGTTAAGTCGAATTTCGATCACAGTGAGTTTTTTATTTATTACAAAAACTCTATTGAGGGAAGTCGAATCGTGGCATTCTCGTAGTTTTTGCCTTAAAATGGAGTTATAATTTAATCAGTAACTCCTTTTCAAGCCAATGTCTGACTACGATATGTATATGTACGATTCCTTTTCGCTAAGCACTAGAAACTCATCTTGGAGAAAATTCGACTTAAATACTTATTCTTCGGGGCTGTAGATATAATGTCAACTAACATTGTTTTTGATTAAAGAAGTTATGAGGGTTTTTCTTCTCATAATTTTTCTTTCCGATTTAAATTTTCCCTCAGCAATAAGCCCATACGTCTTGGTTGTAAAAAGGCTGGTGTGAGAAAGGAAGAAGGAGATGTTGCGAATGACAAATAGTTTCAATTTGGGGAAGACTGGGTGGAGGAGGTGTAAAAGCATTAGTTGGCCGGGGGAGAAGTTGGTTAGTAGATTTATCCTTCCCTTATCTCACGGGAATTGTATCCGCCCTTTGTTATCCCCGCCTCTTGTAAATAGAAATGGAACAATTTATTTTATATTTAACGAGCAGAGGAGAGTGTCTTCGTTAGTGTGAATAGTGATGTAATCAACGAACCTCTCAACTGTGTTTTAATGTTGATAATTAAAATTACTTAGTATGATTCCGTGAATACAAAGAAACAATGTAAGTTTAAAATCTCGATTATTTTATAACCGATCACAGATTTTGATCTGCAGATAGAGTAAAAAATATAACAGATATATCCGCAATCTAGGTGACTATGTGATAATGACGAATTTTGTTCTAATGAGGTAAATGGAATAGTGACACTCTCGTAGAGCATAAGTGATTAAGTCTAGACTTTTTTTTTTTAATTTATTGACATTTACAACTATAATAATATTACAATAAGTAAATCTACTTATATGTACAATATGACATGAAAAACACTTGTGGAGAAACCACCCATCGGTAGCACTCCAATAAAGTTCTATAGTAGATGGTCTCGAGCCCATCTTCTTTTGAGACGCCTCGGAGGGTTATCAGGAATAGTATGGGAAGCAAGTTGAGAGACTAGCGGATTCAAGTGTGTATGAAGCTTGTCATGGAAGGTTAGTTATCTAGTTTGGGCCAAATCAGTAACATATGGGATATTAAGATCATGATGGATGAGTTTGTTTGTGACGTAATAAGGAGCATTGAGGATTTTACGAAGGATTTTGGATTGCAAGGATTGGATACGAGATGAATTGGATAGTTTAGTAGAGCCCCAAAGCTCAACTCCGTATATCCAAATAGGCCTGATAACTGTCATGTAAGTGAGTCTTTTGTAATTAATTGGGAGCTTAGAGCGTTTGTCCAGTAAATGTTGAAGTAGGAGAAAAAGACGACCAGTTTCTTGTCTGATCTAGACTTAATATTACTTATTATTATATCAATATTAATTATTATTACTTATTCAGTGTTTTTTTTTTTACTGCACCCCCCAACTATCTCCATTACATTAGACTTAATATGGATTTATTGTATATAATATAACTCAATCCAAATACAATATGACACGTTTCCGCTTCCCTCAATAAAATTAATGATTTCTGGGCAAAATTCGACTTAACCACTTGTTCACCGGGGCTGCAGATATACTCATAGATAGCTATTCCTAAGTTTAAAAATGAAATTGTACTATGGACTGAGTAAAATGAGCAGCGTGGTAAATCTTATCAAAATTTATCTGAAGGCCATTCTCACACAAGCTGTTTTAATAATATTATTTTGATAACAACCCCCCCCCCCAAAAAAAATATATTAATAATATCTAAAATATGTTGATCTTTTCTATTTCTTTTTCTTCTGTATAAGATTACAGTTACCACTGGCGGATCTAGGAGAATTTTTAGGGGAAGCCATGGGTCAATGTGAATTTGTTATCAATGTATACGATCCATATATGAATGAAGATACATAAAATATCAATTTTTAATTTAAGACAACTGAGGCCAGAAAACAATAACATGGATAAAATAAACTCCTTGATCAAAGCGGTAGCTATCTACATGTGAATGAAAAACCTAAAAGGGTTCGGAATCGCCGATTTTGGATGCACCCATTGAGAAAACATTCGATACTGAATAATTTTGGTGTGTGAAACGTGTTGTCTTGTTGAAAACCAACTAAAATTCAGGTCAATATCAACTAATGAGAACTCTTGGGGGGGGGGGGCATGGCCCTCATGGCCCACTCTCAAATCTGCCAATGATAGTTACAATAAATTACAATTAAAAAAAATATTAATACAGGCTTATTTCGCTTTATAATTTGTAATAACGTTTTATTTTTTAAATCTGTCCAGACCATAGACAATTTCAGACCACATTTTTGTCATTTGCTGTACTTTCCAAATTTATTTATGAATGAATGAATGACTTAAGCCTTTATTATAAAGAGAATTATAATAAAAAGTTGAAAGATGAATTAATTAATGTAATAATATAATAGCTCTTTATAGGCCTTCCCTTATGGGAGTAGGGTCTAACTTGAGTGGAGTGACCAGCTCTATTGGGAAGTGAAGTTCGACATTAATTTCTGCCACTTAACATTATCTTGAGCAATCTTGTCCTATTTTATCTTCTTCTGTCGAATCAGCAATTGGCACGTGGACTTGAACAATGCTTAGGATTTTCTTCTTAAAAATTAGTCTGACTAGAGCTATTCTGTGGTTAATTTCTTAAAATTCTTAAATACTTCCTTTTAGTGTTTTTTATATAAAAAATCCTGAATTTGAATTTTTTGTTCCCTTCTTTTCTTGCAAGGTATCTTGTCAAATACCAAATTTGTTTATAGTAGTATAAATCTTATAAATTATTTATTTATTACTAATACTAGATTACGATTATCATTTTAAATATACTTTTTTGTTATGAATATTTATTTGTTATGAATATTTATTTGTTTAAACTTTAATGATCTATACTTGCTAATACGTTTGCATACTTGAACTTTATATTAATACCTATATGACTTAATATTAACGTAATACAATTACTTCACAGCAGAGTTAGGCAAAAAGTAGTTAACTACAAATTAACTAACTAAAACTACAACTTCATTAGTTCGAAAGTAGTTGGAACTATAACTACTCTTGTAGTTAGTAGTTGGCTTACCACAACTACTATTGGCCAACTATTGTAGAAGTAGTTGGAGCTCACAACTACAAATACTGTAGTTAGAAAAAGTAGTTGCATTGCCAACAACTAACTAATAGTTGTAACAGTAGTTACAGAATTACAACTACAGCTATTGATGATGAAAAGTTGGAATCAGCATAAAGGGGTATTTTATTTTATAAAGGGATTGGCTGAAATAAACTAACTGATTGTTGTAAATAAATAAATACAAATTTTAAAGAGATTAGCTTTTTTCCAATATTTTATTCGACTTTTGTATTACTAATTTAAAACAAATTGTATCTACTATTCAAAATAAATTGCAACGTAACCAATATATAAAACATAAAGAATCTTTGAAAATCATAGATTAACAAAATAATTGGCGATATGAAATGTACATTTATTTAGTTTTCGTATAACATGGAAGTGTTACTATTGACAAATATTTATAAACTCATTGAGACGCAGGGTAACAACATTTAGCATGAACTTTGATCATTTTGATAGGCAAGTGTTAGAATTAGGGAGACATTTCATTCGAATTATCTGCCTTCCTATTGGTTTAGTTCTATCTTAGATATGTGGAAGTTTCATTGCTGTGTTAGGTTTGTGTATCTCTTTGGAGGAAGGTTATGTCTTCCTTTAGTCATATGAAAGTATGTGTTTACATCTTTAAAAATATTTAAAGGTCCATTGACTATCTGAGATAGTTATATACTTATATGTATTCAGGGTTTTAGACTTAATGGAGATATTCTATCTATCTATATATGGAGATAGAATATCTCCATTAAGTATATAACCCTGAATTGGAAAAAAAATAATTTCAAAATATATGTTTAGTTACATTTCACATTCTGCAATCTGAGAAACAAAAAAAAAAAAAAATAAAAACCCAATTAATTCAAAAATTGTCTCCCTTGCTTTCTAGCCGCGAACCATATCGTACTCTGAAATAAATAATATTTGAATAAAACAATTTTTCATTGAACTTCCATTTATTTTTACAATAAATAATATTTTTTGGCTTCTTTGGCAAAATAACGGGTGCGATAAAACTAAAATATATTAAATTGATTATTTAAACGATATTATGTAACTATTTACAAACAAAGGCTAAAAGTTTGCAAAAACGTGCAGTTTGAATTATTCGTTGAAGTGTAACTGTAGTTGTAGCTCCGTAATTACAACTACAACTACTAGTTGGTATTCGCCATCATAACTACTTTTTCCAACTACTGCAGTTGTAGTTCAAAACTGCAACTACATAACTGATAGTTGACAAATAGTAGTTGCGCGCTGCCAACTACCAATTACTGAAAGTAGCTGTAGTTGCAACTACTGAAAGTTATTTTCTTAAGTAGTTGTCTGTGTAGTTAATTGCAAATGTAGTTAACTACTTCCCAACTCTGCTTCACAGTATCATATATTGTTTTATATTATTAGTTTTTAATTTGTTAATTAAGGTATTATCAAACGGTTATCAGATCCTATTCCCGTTTACATTAATTTTATAAATTATTTTCTTTATTGTAAATAATAGTAATTAGTTTTTACATTCGCATACTGAATCGGTTGCGGTAAAATGTGAATGGACTCGTGATCCCTAAAATCAGTTAGTTACATGCGATTAGGCGGGGAGCAGATGTGCGAGCTCCCGGCACAGCGCCTCCATAAAATAGCCGTGTTTACTTTGTCATTGTAGCCATTGTTAGCCTAACTGCTTTGTAATTAATCCAGTTACGCCCATAAGTAAATATTTATGTGGGAACTGCATCTGGATACTCTTCATTATTACCTAATAAGAATTAACTTCATATGCAATAAAAAAAAATCTACAACACATTCTACAACTTCTAAATTTGCTCAATTATGTAACTTAAGTACATTTGTATATGATATATGAAGTTTTACTATTACAGTTTAATATATTATGTGAAAAAAAAGCAATCAATGTTAATTTGGTAGTAATGGTTTCAAAAATTCCTCTTTCAAAAAGACAATATATAAATTTAATTTACTGGTATTTTAATTATTGTTTCTTCAAACTATCTTTGAACATTTATAAGTCAAAATTTTGTATGGTTTTAACTTTCTCGTACTAAAATGAGATGCAATTTTTTTCATTATTCTGGAGCACTCAGTTCCCTAACTAAGAACAAATACGAATAACATAAACGTTATTAGTCGACAATAATTTAAATTATAAAAAAAGAGACAAATTGTAATAAAAATTGAAAATGTATGCGTATAAATTCCGAATACATAGTCATTATTATCTCGTATCATCAGGGGAGATTGGTTAAAAGGATGTTTAAACAGGTGGAGTTAGGTAGAAATTTCACATAAAATTACACGAATAACAAAGAATTTTTTTAAAGAAGGAAATCTATGAGAAAGAATACACAATCTGGTATTCAATTCAAGATCTTAAGAAAACATTTATTACACTTGAGGTTTGTACCAAGAATGGTCTAAGAAAGCATTGTCGGAAAATAAGATTCATCATATTTGTTCTTAATACCATTGAAAGATTCTAGAAGAGTTTCTAGGAACACTAAAGTTCATAACATCTATATGAATCAGAAAATTAAACTTTTAAGCCCCATCTTCTGTTTATCATATAGCCCTCCATAACTAAGCATCCGTTTTTCTTGTTATCATAGCCTGGATAACATTTTATTTAACTTTTTTTTTATTTAACGATTTCCGAACTAATAACATATTTATATTTGTATACTTATAGACACCCTTAAAACTTCTGCAATAGGATGCTAAATCAGATGCTATTCGGCAAGAGAGACTGATTCGCCCCTGGCGCGACATACAAAGGCAGAGCACGCGCCCTGATTAACCCCGCCCCTAATTATCGCCCCTAAGTAAATATTTATGTGGGAACTGTCCCGCCGTTTTATTTTCAGCGGTCACGTGACCCTGAACGATTAGCGCCCTTCCCTTTAGTGCCGCGATTATTCACCTTCTAAAGCTGTTTACATCAACCATGTCCCCCATATGGTCAATGTATCCCACCATTTTCTTAGTCTCCACTGACTTATTTCCATATGAATGACATTTAAAAATTGGATGTTATTTTAATGTAGGAAAAGTATAGGTTACTTTGTAAAAGGCATTACTTATTTTTTATCTCCATTTTAAACAATGTTTGGTTATGCAATCACTCTTTCTTTTTTCTAACATTTTTTTTCTTCTTTCATACCATCTAGCGAACACGCTTGCACAATTTGGACTTTTTCTTCTCTAAATATTTTCATTCTTTCTTTGTTGCTGTATTCTTTCTTTTTTCCATTTACTCCCCGGATCGTAATTTTTTTCTCCAAAACTTCTATTTAAGTTTTTTTTTTTTTTAATTTGTCTTTATTATCCTTTATTATATCTTTTGTGATTCATAAATTTTACATTACTAAGGAAATAGAAATATTTTTGATCTACAATTAAAAAAATAATTGATAATAAAATAATATATTTTTCCTAACCGTCAGAACATACTTCCTACATTGATTTAAGAATATTTATGCTGAAATTGTCTGCAGTTTGTTCGCAACTCCAGCTCTAAGCTACACAGACCGTAATATAAATATATGATATTTTTCCATCTTTTTGGAAAAATTATAGGTAAAAAGTTTTATATTTTCTGGTGAGTAATACTATCTGCCTCGTTTAAGAGCTGTTATTTAATTCTATAGCTATGTTTGAATTAAATCTGAAAGATATAGAAAATAAATGTAGGAGAAAATATTTTTTTAAATTTATGAGCGATTGGTTTTCTTCTTAAAGGCGCTTAATATTAAAGAAATATCAGTTCAAATATCGATATAATTTTAAGTTAGTTATCTTTAAATAGCGATTCTTTTAGTGATCTCAATAGTACCTGGATAAATACACGAACCATTGCCTATTCTAGTTCTGTTCCGCTGTTCCGATTCCCTGCTTCCATCGACATCCAATGAAGATGAAGCAGCAGCCAGCTTGCAGTCCGAGTCAAAAAGGGATTAGGCCGCGATAAATCAGTGCACAGTTCAGAGGCGACCTAGCGGAAACCTGAACACCTGTTAGCCGCCTGCATTGTCTGCTTCGAGGGCCCTTCGCCGGGTCCTATTCAGCTCAGAGGGATTGCAATCTAAACTGTCTTCGCAAGTGCTGTCACCGGGCTCGAACTGTTAGGGGTATTTTGACTTTGTAAACAGTGTGTCAGTCCTAGTTGGTCTTTGGTAAAAGTCTTGTTTTATATCGCTATTGTAAATATAAAATGTTTTTAGAAACATAAAATATTGTTTATTTGTGTAAATATCCAGACAAAATAAAAGTGGAGAGAATGGGAATCAGAGAGGAGGACGGCTAGGATAAAAGATTCCAGAATATGGTGAGAAACTAAGAGGTCCTTGTGGTGGGTAGGAGATTAAGAAATGAACTTAGGAGCGGATAAAGAAGATGGGAGACAGTAAGATAGAGATATTGAAGGGCGGAAAGAAAAGAGGCCTAGAAATGATATATGCGAGGTCTGTTACGCATATATATATATATACTAGCTGACCCGGCCACGCGTTAGTGTGGCTTTTGTAATAGTTTTAAAAATATATTGCGTTAAAATTTGAATTTTAAAAGAAACGATGGATGAATGGAAAAAAATGAATTAAATAGATTTTTGATTTTACATTTTAACCGCAAATAGACATTGTGTGTCCTTGAGACTTGTGGATGGTCATAGCAAAAGCTAAGCTTATATCAAATTGAAGTCTTTTGAACGGTATTGTGGTTTCAATACCGGTATCATTGGAATACGTGGCTACAGGACGACTTCTCCTTTAATGATTCTAGTCAACATTGCTGCTTAACTAACATTCCCGGTGATATTTTTGATGACCAAACGTGTAAGATTCCATAATTGGTAGATTCGAATTACACATAATCAATAATAATGGCCGACATATATCACTTAGGGGGATGAAAAATAGTTTACATCCTTTTCTCAGACCTACTGAATATAGACGCAAAATTTCATAAGAATCGGTCAAGTCGTTTCGGAGGAGTTTTGTTACAAACACCGTGACATGACAATTTTATATATTAGATATATGTATATAAAGTGAAATTTATACTAATTATAAACTGGCTTGGGTTTGTGAAACGTTATATTCCTAATACCATCATATATATTATAGGCATACATATAATATCTCGAGATTTCTGTTATATACGTTTGTCTCCAATTAATGGTGTACAGTTTATAGAGGCTGGGTGATCCAAATGAGGTTGATATATGGCAATAGTAACAATAGTAAAATTAATATGATTAATAGTTTATATGCCCCAGCTACATTCAAACTCTGGCTCTTCAGTTCAATAACTCAGCGCTTTACTTACTGAGGTATCTCGCTTTCTTACAGATATGTAAAAATAAATATATTTTTGTGAATTGGTAATGTGTAGCATCTAATCACTCATAAGCTGTGATCAGTTAGATATATGTGTGCAGCTACTTGTTTCAATGCGATTTTTTTTACAGAGAAGTAGAGTATGGTTTAAAAAATTATATAATAATTCAACCATAGTTCATGTCTATAATATAGGTTTTTAAATAATAAAAATGGAAATGTACCATGAAGGGTGTCGAGTTTGTTTCTTGTTAAAGAAGTGGTGTTTCTTGAAACAGGACTGTGCAGGCAGATGACACGGTCACTGTTCATGATCGACTTTGGTATTTATTCATTAATCAAATGAAAGGTCATACACCAAAATTACAGAGGCTGTATGCCGGAATATCTCCTGTTCACAAGGTCACTGTAAGGATGATTACAGAGTAAACAAATTATCATCAATTGCCTGATAAATCGATTCTTGCAATCCGAAGTCCAAAACTGTACTGTAACCACTGATTAATATTTTGAGATTAATGTTATCGAGTTTGTTAAAAATGTTTAGTTTTAAATCGATTGGTTTTGGACATTAATAAGAAATTGACTGCATTGCTATAAATATGTATTCTCCACGTAGCGATACTTATACATAATTTTCTATTTCTATGCAATTGTTATAATTCGTTATAACCTTTCTTTATTCTTTTCCCATTTACATTTGAAACACTGGGATCACAAATCCACTTTTTTCCCTCCTCACTTTATTATTACACTAAATTTAATTAAAATGTAACTTACGAAAGGCTGAACATACCTGAAGCTACAAAATACCATTGTCGTAAAACGATTGATTTAACTAGATAAGCATTTTGATGAGGAACGAATGGAGTCAAATACCACCTGAAGGGGCATAAAAGTGAAGTAGTGGAAGAACCGAAAGTAGCGGACATATAAAAAACCTTAAGGGACTAAAATGAATATCAAAGTCTGCTAAATAGACGGAATTTATGCCCCGAGAAGAGTTTTATCGGGTGAGATATAAATAGGAGGTTTAGAGTTGGTGCTGTAAATTGATCCAGGTGTATGGGAATATATAAGTTAGGGTAATCCCTTGATATAGCGCCCTAATCCCCAGGGAAGGGCCAGCAGTAAAACAGCCATTGTCCGCTCTCATTCAGTACTGAGGTCTTTGTCACCGCGCCGACGTCCAAACGTCTTAGTCCGTGTCAGCCTCTTAATCCTTGCCGCACGTTTACAGGTCCAACTTTATCTCTTACATGTGAATAGGCCGAAAAGAGTACCAGTAAGATCTATTTTATATAGTATATACATGTTATGTACTTTAATTGTAACTGGAAGTCAATGCTGGATAGTGGTAGTCATACTCGACGAGGAGATTTCGATATTTCGACCATATATATTTTTCATAAATTATTTTATTTTTATTTGATTGAGATTATTTAAATATTTTTATATTTTTAAAAGAAAAGATTTGTCCTGGCAGGGATCCCGGCCAGGACAAATTTTTTCTCTTATGTAATGATGTTTATTTGTTTAATGCCACTTTAATGCCGACATGGCTAATCGGAATACTTTACAGTGGCCCTAAATTTTGCCTCTCAGGCTCGGAACCCCCATTTTACGTCCCTTCCCAAGGTTGGAATAGCCAAGGATTTAGGGAGTAAATAATTACCGATAAGTTGTAGGACACATCTAATGTATACCAATATAAATAAGTAAATATACCAATACACATCAGGCTGTCCAACCCATGTTCCAAGAAATAGGATCATTATTAATGAAAATATTAATTAAGAAAATTATTTAAATCCAGGTTGAAGTTTGATGAAGCTTCAATGATAATGATCGGTAAATAAATCTGAAAATGCTCAATAAGTGTTTAATGGCATAGCTAATACCGACGTATTGTTTCGAATTTATAGCATTGATAAGAGGAATAGCTTAGTGTTACTGAGATGTTGGTCACAGATTCGAAACCTGTGGTGGAAGATAAATTATTAATTCTGTGAACAGCCATGGATCGATTCTGTTGGATCTGTATGCTCTCTGCCAGGGTTACTTAGCCACGATAAAGGGATCCCCATAATCGGTGGAAAACTTGGCAGTTCAGAGAATCCTATAACTTGTCTGCAGAATCGTTGGACAAGATGTTAGTATGTGTTAAACGAGAAACCCTTAATCTAGTTGCTTGTATTTGGGTTGGGAGAGAAGAAAAAAAATTAGATTTAAAAATTGATGTTTCTTATAAGTGATGGCAGCATGTTTCAGCATTTGTGATGGCGATTATAGAATAAAAATCCTGACAAAATAAAGAAAATTGAATTCAAACGGAATACCCAAAGCTAAAGATAATCTGGGCATAAAAGGTGCTTCTGTGAAATGAATTATATTTCTTTTCAGCTTGACAGTTAAGCCAGAAGTACAGTAAATAGAAACACATGTAATTGACGTCCTAGACTACCATTCAATGTACCCAGTGGACACCGGGATGCAATGCCCAAAAGCGGAACATCTGTTAATCATAATAATCTGCTAAATTTGTAATTTATTGAAGAAGAAGTATTTAATTGTTTTTCCACAGCTATGTGCAAGAAAAAAAGGAAAGTAAACGTTAATTGCTTGAAAAATGAATATAGATAACTTCTTAATTGCTCACGCGAAAGGGAATCTTAATTATTTAATAATTGTAATATTATATTTTTAAATTCATATTCATATGCCAAGGATATGATGACAGATTTTTTATATGATCTTCATTAACATTTTATTTATATAAATTAACGCAATTGGATGCTAAAAAGGGTATATTTGTGTGTTTTATATTTCATTATATTTTATGTTTCAGTGTTATTTACTTGGATATTATTTAGACTCTATAAAAAAGTAAAAATAAATATAAAGCGATTGTTCATATTATAAATTGGCTCTTGAAATTAGTTATTATTATTATTAGTTATTATTTTGCTGAAATAGCGACTAGGACTTATAGGAGGCTATTATAGAAGTAGCCTCAAAGGGAATTTCGTTGACTCCTGAAAATATGTTATTTCAACTTGAGTAGTTAAAACCGTTTTAATTTGTTTCTTCATAAGTCATTTTCATGACGCTAGCTAAACTTATGTTATTACAAGACCATTCCGCCCTTGCAGTATTATTTCAAGGAAAGGAATTCTTTCCGTTTCGTAGATATTGTCTAATAGCTTTTCTATAATTTTCATTTACGGGAAATGTCTGGGAAATGAGGAAATGTAAATAAATTTCTTTTTTTTTTTGTGAGTGGCCCTTCTTTGGTAGCTACTGTAGAAAGCATTGTGGGGTTGGATATCCTCATAGATTTGTGCTCTTTTTGTCATTGGTGAAAGCTAAACGGTGCTCAGTGTTCTTTGCTTGAGCAGGATTAAAAGCGGTCCAGAGACTGTAGTCATGGATCCATTTCATTCATCTTCTCTTTACTAAGATTCCACTTTAGAAAATTGTCATATATGACAAAATTAATCATTATACCTAATAATATTATACATAGACCTGATATTATACTTAGACTTAATAATATTCATCATACCCTCTTCATGTTTCCATTACCAGTACAACACTAGGACTTTAGCTATTAACTAATCATGAATGTTGGTGTAAGTATGGTGATATATTAAAAAAAAATTCTTTTGATAGGTAATTGTTTAAATATTACAACAGTGGAAAATCGAATATAATTAAAAAATAATTTTCTTTATTGTTCTGACTTCGTTTTTTTTGACTGCTCGAAACGCTCTTTCTAAATATGTTTATATTTTAATTTTACAAAAGGCTGACCGAGTTATGATCACCTAGTTGATACTATCAACTGTAATAGTTTTCGGATTGTAGAATCCAAAAGTACCTTATAAAAAAATACCCAAGACTTAATAACAACATATGTATAAATTGGCAATAAACAATCAATACTATGTTCATGTATATTTAATAATTCCGACCTGATTAAATCCTAGGTCTACAAAAAGAACAAAAGTTATTTAATGGTTTTTTAAACCCTTTATAATAAGAAAATGTGGGTATTTGTTCCTGTGTTAGGATTACATGTACAATACCGATGTAACAATACATTACACAGCTGCATTTAAATGTATTGTACATAACTCTGGTCTTTCTCCACAATGCCCTTCGTTCTCCATCCATTAGTCGCTTCTCAGACTTTTCAAACAAATGTGTGAAGTATAAAAGTACTGGTAGTTCGGTTTAGTGACTGATTATAGAATCTAGCTCTCCTATTGGTCCTTCATGATAATCTGGTACGCTGGGACCGTATCGAAGTGGTTCAACGTTTTTCCAATGTTCAAAACGCTTCCTTATGAAATACCAAAGTGTTACATTCTCGGATGATACAGCGTATTTTATTTTCAAAAGATCCAATCCCAATGACCAATGGAATTAGTGGGTATTCTGTTTTTACTGTCGTAAAGAACGGACCAGTCGCCTTTCGTTTGATAAAATTTTAGCTGGTAATACAGATCAGCTCATAAATTCAGAATTTTGTTCTACCGTCAGAATGAAAAGAAAAGTATATTATCAAAGAATAAAAAAATATTTAGAAATAAAAGAATTCCTTGGCATCGGGATGACGCTTTGATATTTTATAACTGCACGTTTGACAACCCTAATTGATAAGTAGTTGTGACGTTACCTTTTGTTATTCAAATACTGACAGATACCCCTGTATTATCCTCCGGCTGCCTGCTAATAAAGATATCACTGACTGAGCCATAAATTAGATACTCTTTGGCCCGGGCAAATCGGACTTAGTGGAACATAAGGCTCCTGGTTGGAGGCTATTTATATAGGCATTAGTGTTAGAGCGGGATTGGGACCCACTGGCCTGTGTAACAAGACGGACGCTACATTTGCTCCCCCCCTATTAGCTATTAGCCGCATCTGTCCTCCCCAGCCGACTCCATTGTGTCACTTGCGGTGTTTTCGCCACCCTCTGCACTTCCGCCCGCCCGGAATAACATGTTAAAACAACCAGTTGCGTCGTAACCGAGAACACTTGACACACCCGGATTAGGTGTAACTCGTTGGAGGGAATCCTGCGGGTATTATCCTCAACTTACTGACTTACCGTTTAACTGAACTTGGGGAAGAGGAATCGTATTATTTTCGTAGTGAAAAAGTGACTATTTCAGGAATTATTGCTTATATTATGACTCCATTTCAAACCAAAAACTCTCTCTGAACAAATATCGACTTGACTACTTATTCACAGGTGCTGGAGATATTTTATACGAGTATATTATGGAATATACTCACTTGTTTTGAGGAGCGGGGTAGCTGAGTTGTAGGCCACGGATTTGAATCCGGCTAATGCAGATAAATTATTTATAAATTATAAATCTGTTTGCAGCCATAAATCGATCCTGTGGGTATATGAATGCTGACCTTACCGGGGGTCAACCATCCTTTTTGAAGTGAATAATCTTAATTGGTAAAACCCACTCGGCCAAGTCCCACCTCTGCAAATGGATTAATAATAGTTCAGTCCCTACCAGCCCCTGAAACCCATTCATTCTTTTCATGGCTTCTAGCTGTACAGTTTATTTATTTATTTTATTTTTATATCTATACATGATATATTATTTAGTTTAAAGTGATATCATATTACATATTGGATAGACTGGACTAGCTTTTTTTGAACAAGAGCAAAATTCTTATAGTATGTTTTGCACGGTTTGTCACCAAATTTTTTTATATTTATAAGGGAGCGGAGTGGCTCAGCGGTAGATTATTGAGTAGCCATGCCGGAAATCCTGGTTCAAATCCCGCTGCAGGCAGTTACTTTTATTTAGTCCATTTGCGGCGGGAGAGGGATCATATGGGATCTAGGACCCTCCTGGGGCTCACACAGCCTCTTTAAAATATTATAAAAATAGGGTACCCAAAATAAGGGGGAAAAACTGGCGGTTCAGCGTGACCTAGGACAAGTCTCCTCCTTGCAGAACCGTTGTCCATGAATCAGTACAGTCTCTAACATGTAGTGAACTCCAGACTCGTTCATCTGTCCTAGGGATTACAGGTTTATATTTGTAAGCATATTTATATTCAGTTTTAAATTTCAATAAATAAATTTGAAAATAAAATGTATTTATTATTACAAAAATATGCAAAAACTAACTATTCGTAGTACGAAAATACGAGTGTAATAAATACGGAGTACCTAAATAATATTTTTCATATTAATAAATCAACACTTATTGCTATTTCATATAGTTTACTAAGTTTTAAATACGGTTTTAGATCTCAATAAGAAATATATTTTTTTACCTGTTAAATGATTTTTATTTAGTAGTGGCGCTTAATGAGATTTATTTTTCGGGACAATCCCATTCAGTTATAAATAAACTTTTACGTTTTCTTTTTAACATAAATTTGTACTGTAACTGCATAAATATGGATTTTTGTCTTGGTTATAGCCCTCTTATTTCCCTGAATCCCAATTGCTAATATAATTAAACACGTAAAATAATAGGGAATGATTAATTAAATAAATAATAAATGGAAAATTGGCAATAAAATTTTCAAACCGGAATAACGGTTCCTTTAATTATTGTAATCAAACACTCAAACTCATCCGTTCATCATACTGCTTTGCTTATAAATTGCAAACGATTTTGAATTACGTTCATAAAGATTAATTAAAAGATGTAAACATATATTTTTATTTATGGATTTAGAGTTAATTCCTTAATTAAATTCTCGACGTTAGTCAAGCCTTACATTTAATCATCCCGGACCAAACAGTTACAGTATCATGATCAGTAACTGGTTTATATCATTGTATCTAGGGTGTTATAACTTGAGGCGCAATATGTTTGAAATATAAAATGGGTTCAAAATAAAAACAAATAGGTTGCCGGCAAAGGCTATCTCGTTAATTAATCCGTTATATAATTTCCCTATCTCCTTATCTCGCCACTGGCCCTAGGCTGTCTGATGCTCTCCCTACTATCGATAACTAGAGGAGTCTCTTTTGTCTTATTGTTCTTTTAATTAATTTTAATGTTTCAATTATTGCTTAACAAGTTTAAGATTTTAATCCTATAACATAAACAATTACATTATGTTCCGTTTAGGAAAAATATTTCGACATAGCAATAACTATGTAAAATTGTTTTTCTTAATGATGAAATAAGTTTCAAGTATTCCAAAAGAAAAGAATTAATAAATAAAGAAATAAAGCAGGATATTCTGAATTACTATTAAACGATATAATTGATAATGGGATGTAGAACTTGTACATCTACCCTTGTGTAAGTTAAAACAATTATCTTATCTATAAAAATTAATAAATACAATAGTCATGTTAAATCCGTCAGGGAAAGTTACATTTCTTAATAGTGTTGTTCTAATGCTAATTATAAATATATTAATTATACTATACCAAATGGGAGCGGAGTAGCTTAGTGAGTAAAGTGTTGAGGAGTTGCTATGCTCAAGTTCCCGACTCAAATCCAGTTGTGGCAGATAAATTATTCTAATAACAGCCAAGAATAAATCCTGTAAGGTCTACAGACCCTCGTGGGGCTCACCCAATATACAGGGGCTATGCTTAAATGGAGATAGCCTGGAGATTGAGCCTGATCTCAGTCAAATCACCTTCCTGCACAATCGTTGTCCAAGAAAGAATATAGCCTGCGTCATGTACTGGAATCAAGACCTGGGTTGTAGTGGTACAGTTTTCTTTTTTCGCACGTGATTTATTGATGTTGTTTATTCATTTAATGCCACTTTATAATGATTTTGCTAATCGGATGAAGAAGACATGCTTATAGAAGTATAATATAATTAGAATAGGGATCTTTAGCAAGTACTTTACAGTATGCAGGCTCAGGACCCCCATTTTACATCCCTTCTAGAGGAAGGCATAACCAAGGGATTTTGACTTAATTTTAAAAAGCCAAGGGCCACCAGCTGGGCTGTGAACCCGCGACTTGCTCCATAAACTGTTAAGTAATTTCATACCCATTGTTTCTCTCACTAAATTGCACCAAATGTCATTTTTTTCTGTTATATTAAAATATACTTGATTAGAACTATTGGGAATTCATAGCATGTTCTATTTAGCTTTCATTAATAAACATTACTTATCTAGTCATTGGAGCATGCAAGAGGAAGTCCATTACCTCATGCATTTGCATCTTATGAAGTTTCAACCTTAGTCTTCCCATCGATGCGTCTTAATTATCGTGTTACACTCACTTTATTATTATCCATTTTTCGTAAATTATACATCACATAAATCCTGCTAAAACGCAGTTTATAACTTCCTCACAGTTAACTCCATATTCTTCAAAGTGTAATTAATTTTGATGGATATAAGCAATTAGGAGGTTTCCTCTGAAGGTATCTGAGAAGAGCATCTTTAGGCTCTGGTCCATGAAGCTGTTCATTTACTCGGTTTTGAATATTTAAAAAAATAAGGAAATATATTGATCATTGTTTAGAGGATATGAAATAATGAATTTTGTTGTTAATAATTAAAAGGATTAAAAATTCAATGCCAATAGAAAAGTATTGGAGCATAGCAATAGCTTTACGCTGCGCCTCATAAAATTAATAATATATTCATTTAATTTTCATTACATTTTTATATTCATTCTAATGGTTTATGCGAATAAATTATTAATTCAATTAAAAATAATGGGCTCTAGTTTGCTCCACCACTTTGAACAAGAAATGCCAATCAACCTGGCGGATGAAAAATTATCAGTTTCGCGCCTTGCTATTCCTATAAAGTTGGATAAAACTAAATTCAACATAATTGTCTAAAAATATAATGCTCTACAATCCTTTTATGGCTGTTTAAGAGTAACCTCAGAAAATTAAATTCTATTCTTTGGTTGTAGCGTTAATGATGGAATCAATGTCGGAAACTATTCATCATATTTTTATTTTATTTAAAAGCAGTGGTGATCCAGTATTTTCCTGTTTATAAGATCCACCCACAAAATTTAAAATATTAAAGGTTATGTTCAATTTTTAATGATCAAATCGTTCGATAAATTCAATACTTATATCAAAACCCACTGACTTTTACGTAGTGGTAAAATAATTACAAAAAAAAATTAATAAAAATTCCCACCATTTATTTCGCCTACTTTTTCAAGCATTTTACTTCTTATTATATGTAATATATCATTTTTAAATAGCAATATCCGTCAATAATTCTTTGAAATCTTTACAATAATGTTATTTAAAGCACATAGATCAGATATGTTTATACGATACTAGTGTATCAGCCGGTACGCATGAATCCTACCTCCTTATCCCGAGCAACCTCTTCGTGTTTGCGTTATCAAATTGTTTTCCTGTTATTGTTAATTTTGCTTATTGTCTATTTACATTCCTGTATTGTTTATTAAATTATTATTTTTTTAAAAATTAAATCAAGCTACTGGAGAAGTACCGCTGGGTACTGTTCTTCTTCATGCCACTCGCGTTATTTTGTTTTATTTTTCTGATTGTCAATCAGCCAATTGTCAATTGTTTTTACTTGACAAGTAGTAGATACAAAAATAAAGAGAAAAATATTTTTTTCTCTTATGCATTTTGTTATTGCCTACTTGAAATGAACAGAATAACATTGGGAATGAACCTCTTTAAAAGAAGAAGCTGTGAAATACTTCCGTTTATTCAAAGATAGGGAGGGACCTTAAGTCACCCTTCTATATTTCTCATTTTCTCGTATAGTCCGTAATATTTTTAATTTTTTTTTTACATAGTTTTTATTATTTTATCATTGACAGAATTAATCAGGAATGAATCCATGGGAGACTATTTTGCTTACTAAATAATACCGTCTAGGTTATGCGCTGATTAACTTAGCATTTTGACCCGAAGGGCCGTCACTCACTTTTTTTCCTCCAACTACAGATTACTCCCAGAAGAACGGTTAGATGCCGCGGCAGAGAACCTTTGATGCCCGATCTTTGTGTACCCATCCCGAGAACGATTCCTTTAACAGCAGCACTCTCAACTGTCCGGAGAGATGTCCGCAACGAATCGCTACGTGACTTAGACGGTCTTCGATACAAGGTACGAACTATATCGATTATGGCCGTCGGGCTTGGAAATACTTTTGTGGTTATTTTTAATAGTTGTCTTGCGTTGGGGGAACCGATATCATAGGTTAGTATTTTTTTCTTTTGTATCCAAGAGTCTCTGGGATTCAAACGATTTTGTTACAATCAAGGCACATCTGGATTTATAGTTGATTAAAAGATAGTTTTGAAATGTTAACCGTAAAAAAAAATTACCTATCATTTAAACATAAAAAATATATTAAAAAATTAGTATTTCTAAATTGACATAAGTCGAAAATCTACATTTTTGGAAAAATGGAAAAACTATTAGTGACCTCGGGTATGGCATCAGGAATTAAAGAGTGGCACATTTGCCTTCTGGCTAACAAGCTCTGAAGCTAAGGTTGATACAGTTTTGATGAGTGATACAGAGATTCCTTTCATAGTCTATAAAGATTCACGAATACATCTAAACAGAATATATGAGGCTTTCGGGACAAAAAGAGGATAACTCCAAAACTTTTTTCGATAGTTTAGCCAATTGATTTTTGCTTCCGAAATTACAAGTTCAGGACTTACAAGTTTGCTCCCGAAAAAAAACTACGAATACAGCGTATGAACTGCACACCTTGTGGAGGGTCATGGGTTCAGTTCTGCTCTAGGTGACAATAAGGGGCCTAGGCCAGGTAGAGTAAAATGATCCTTAGGGTTCATTACTTTACTTTGAAGAGAGGGGGCAGTTGTCGGTACGCAGCAGTCAAGTCAAGACGTAAGGAGGAGGATGCAGAATCAAGCCTGTATCATAAGTCACCTATAGCTTCCCGTTTTCATTGTAAGTTGTTTTTAAGATTTATTAAGTCTGTAACCTTGATCAGCACAAATACAATACAATGTTCTTCTATAATTATTCTTATTTAATAAACAACTCCTGGTTAGTCAACCACGATAACCTTTGGAGAAGACTATATAAGTCTCTTATTTATTAATAACGTAAAATTTTTACATATTAAGTATAACGATCTCAGGGTGGCATCCCATTTTAGTATTTAATTATATTCAGATCAAAGGATCTGACTTTTCCCTGAGATCATAGCTTGGGCAATTAAGCCTAAATAGCAGTTCGTGGTATAGACTGTTCTGTTTCTTGGACAATGGTAGTGTACTGGGAGATGATTGGTCCTAAATTACGGTCAACCGCCAGATTCCCCCTTATTTAGGGTACCCGCTTCATAGAGATTGAGTGAACCACAGCAAATCCCATAGAATCCATCTCTAGCTGTTGACAGATTAAATAAAAGTCTGCCAGAAGTGGGATTTGAGCCCAGGGCCTTCGGCCCGGGACCTCAGCGATCAATCACTCAGCTCTACCAGTCCGCTCCCCAATTTCAGTTAAATGTTTCTATATATAAAATTAAGTAACCTACTTTACCATCACGTCATAAAGTCCCGGATACTGTCTTGATTAACATATTTTACGGGGACACTTTCAATAATCCTAGGCACTTCAATTTTTATTAATTATTGTTTGTACATACTTAATAATTGATTTTTTTATATTATCTCTTAATTACTATTGGAATGATCATTTTTAATAATAATAACAATAAGGTTTAGTGAACCCGAAGGCTCGATGCCGATACCACCAACCTCTGCTTACCAGCTTCCGTCCTCGTGCCACTATTCAATCTAAAACACTTGAGCAATCATTTTTAATATCTAAAATTAACGAATAATTCCTAAAAGGTTCAGGTTAATCTACACCACTTATAATCTAAAGATGATAATAAAACAGGACGTTACTGACGTCTAATTATTTTTTTTTCTCTGAAAGCGGCTATGAGAAGCGATACGTAAATTTTTTATTCCAGAGGAAACTGATACGTGCATTACTCATAAAGATAGCCTTTGATATTTGTTAAGTGATTTCTCAGAAATTGTTTTCTTTTGATCTGTTGACACCGCGACCTCCTCTTCCTAGCAATAAATCAGTTGAGAGGCGGCCTCTTTTGAAATCTTCTACTGATTCATAGCCATCGGCTTCCTATTCTCGCCAACTCATTATCCACGCCACTTCTGAGCTCTTTCGTTAACTTTTTCAAATAGGCCTATTAAAATAATTGTAGCCCTTATAGTAAAGAAATTATACAAATATGCGCGGTATTCAATTTTCTAGAGGCTTAGTTGGAGGATTGATGACTCAAAAATAATTCTGGCCTATATTTCACTTCACTAGAATATGTCCGCCTAATTTATGGCGTTTGTGTCATTTATTTTATTAATATATACAACATAAATATTATATTACTTGTGAAATTCCAAATAAAAGTATCAACACCAAAGGTTCAAAGCCTTCCAAAAGAAAAAAAAAAAGTTGAATTCAACATCTTGCTAACTCAATTGAGATCCTATAATACATAATGTGCCTATAATATTACAGTATGGTACAACTTATTATTATTATTTTTTTTAAAGTCAATATCTGAAGATTATCGTTTGCAAAAAATAAGAAGATAAAAGAAATATTTTCATTCTCGACAAGTAAGGAAATTATAAATAACTTTTAAAATAATGAGAAAAAATAATAATGAGATACAAAGAAGAATAATTACAATCCGCAAAGCTATTGGTATGCTGAATGCTTTTGAGCAGTAATGTGATGAAAGGTAACAAGATGGCCATTTTCAAGTCCATCATTGAAAACATATTGCTCAAATTAAGGGAAATATGCATGGTTGTAATCTAAGAGTAGTTATATTAAGTCATGAAGAAATGGAAAAAAGAACTAAAAGAAATTTTGGTTGAGACCTGAATGTGAATAAACCTTTAAAAAAATAAACTTTTGAAAGTGTTATTTTATTACTTATAAGACAATCCTTGTTTGCCGCAACGAAATAAAGTTCACAATAGGGTCGCCTTATGGGTTGGGATCGTCGAATTAGTGTTATTCCGAATTCTAGTGCAATTCTTAATGCTTTTAATTCCCCTTTGTTTCCTAATTAATATCTGTTTTGTTTTTAATTTCCATTAAAATTAGACCCATCTACTTTATAATTAAAATAATGGTCATTAGTCGCTTCATTTATTATCCGTTAAAACACAAATGGACTGTACAAATGGTCACTAACGTTGCAGTTTTGCTTCGTCACCGGCGGCGTGAAGGGGACAGCTATCAAAACATTATTTAAAAAAGGTTGGACCCTGACATGTTAATATTTCACGAGGACGTCTGAGATAAAATATGAGTCTCGCGAGTTTCTCAGGATCCAACTCATCCCGAAGAATTGATGACGGTTTGTAGCTAATGATTTTCGCCTCTTAGATTTCTCGTTTGATTGTCCCTTCTCGAGGTTATTAATATTATTTATATTTGCATCTCGACAATATTCACCACTAACCTACCTATCGAGCCGTGTCACTTCTTATTTTTTGGCATTCATGGGATTCTCTGAATTTTTTTAAATGTTTGTTTATTGAAATTTGCAATTGTATTGTGATAACACAAGTCAATTGAAAGAATGATACGTAATGCGATGAGATATTGGCAACTAGGGAAACAACCTACTGGTCGTATTCAAATAATGAATTCTACTTAAAAGAGGCCATCTTATTTTTAGAGAATTAGTGGTATTGGAGAGGTAGCAAGGTTTGAAACTAGTGGGCCTGAGAGAGAATACAGTTTGTCATGAAAGGATTGATATAGAATCCGTGCCAAATTAGCAGCAAATAAAACTTTAAAGTCGTTATGAACGGCTTATGGAGCATTGAAGATTTTGGATTGAAAGGATTGCATACGAGACGAATTCGATAGCTTAGTGAGCTTCAAAGCTGTATCTATTGCGTATCATTTCTCATCTGCAAATCTCCAGGAAACATTGAACCCAAAGTTTCATTACTTTTTATTTCATTCTTCAAAATTAATGTGTTAACAATATAAAATCTGTAACGATCAAAAAGGGCAGTCTTATTATTTTCCCCAGTCGATTGAAAGGTTATCTTTTACCAATAGAAGCACACTTTATGTTTCCAACAAAAAGATCCGAATGAAACAACGCGTAACCTAATCTTTTCAATATCCTTACAATGGAAGCTATCTACCTTTTTGTTTGTCTCACTTTATGACTTGTTTTCAATTTTTATTTTGATTACAACTGGATTCTATTCACAATCATAAACGAATCGCCCTTCTTTTTTGTCTTTTGACTTATTTTAAAAACTTTGTGTACTTTTTCAATGTATTGCTGCTTTGTTCATATCTGTTTAAAGTTTTTGTGTAAATAGATCCGATCATTTCAAGATGTTTTCCTATGAATATATGTGTGTATGAAAATATCTATTAAGTTTAATGATTTCATTTGTTTTGGTATTATATGATGATTCTATTCGCGACGATTAGTGAAGTGAATAGAAGTATACAACTGCAGTACTTAATGTGTTTTAGAAGTCTAGTATGAATAAAACTTTACCAAGAGTAAATAGATGTCATTCCTCATACAAAAGGAGAAGTTTATCCTTAAATATGGAATTCGCTATCATCCTTCATCCTTCATTTTAAATTATTGCATAAAATAAAAAAGGAGAACAACAATCCGCTCTCAAAAAAAAGTCTCTTAGCTGAATGAAGAAGCCTACACTTTCCAAGGAGGGAGGAAAAAGGAAAAAAAAATAGCGCAAGGAAAAACCTTTTGCCTGGTGCGAGATATTCCCATTCTGACGTATTTTATGTACAATTTACTGCTAATAAATAATTAAAGAACAAACATTAATGTTATCTGGGGAAATAATACTCATTCTATTATTCTACATAGAAACATATATTCTATTCTTAAAATCTATTACTAGCCTGATGCATATTTCCTTCTCTGTTATATTCTGTTAGGTGTCGAAAATATGCAAGTGATTTGAATAGGTGTTAGAGAAGTCCTTATTATGTTGATAATCAAATTTTTCTCTCATTCTTTCCATATTGATCTTTCAATGTTGTATTTAGTTGAAATACTAAACTAGTGGCACGGCTTTGTGTGTTCCAAACTATTTTTTGAAAAAAAAAATGGACCACTACAACCCTTGAAGGGTTTTGGGCCCAGTAGGTAGCCAGAATGTACTCTTTCTGAGACAACAGTTGTGCAGGAAAGTGATTTATCCGAGATCACACTCAACCACCAGTTTTCCCCCTATTAAAGATACTTACTTTATAGAGGCTTGGTGAACTTGGGTCTCCAGATCCCATAGGATTCATCCCCAGAACTTAAGAACATGGGTTCTCTTTAAGTGAAAGCTATATCGTTGAATTCCCCATGATTTGAAATGATTTATTTTTCTCATCGTAAGGATTTGTTTTGATTTTTCCCTATTCTGAAATTCAGCATTGGTTGTTAAATATTGTACCTCAGTAGCTATTGTCGGAGGAGAGAAGTGTAGCAAGACAGTCGTTGCAGGTCGTTCAGGCCGTGAAGAAATAAAAAATAAAGGAGACACCGACATGGGAGACAGCGACTGATGAAGACGTCGACCAAGTTGATTGGTTTTCGCAGAGCGAACACACGAGGCTATTTATTGGCTATTATATGTTGATTTACACGGCACTCTGGTGGAGGAGTGGGGGCAGAGCCTAATCGCTGTGTAATTAAACCGCACACCTGCCCTGGCCCGCGAGGGATTCGTTCTCACAGCTGTTCCTATTTTGAGTCCAGAATTTTTAACCACTAATAATAAAATAAATAATATATGAAATAAAATAAATTATTATACATCTACAAAATCCAAGTGAATGTCAAACTAGACAGATATAAAATCTGTAACACATGGAGAGACTGTACTGTTCCTAGGGTAACTGTTGTGCAGAGAGGTGATTTATCCGACCTCACATTCAACAACCAGGTTTTCCCCCAATTCAGGGTAACCACTTTACAGAGGTGGGCGATCTTCGTGAGTGCCTCAAGTTCCTACAGAGTCTATATTCAGTTGTTAACTGATAAAATAATTTATCTGTCACAGCCGGATTTTTACCCGGGACCTTCGGCACACCCACTCAGCGCTCTACCACTGAGCTACCTTGCTTCGTATATGACTGCTTCCCAAATAATATTTAGATATTCTTAGCTCATTGTTTCAAATCAGCGTGAAATTTTCCTGAATAATGGAGATGAATAACTACATTAGAACAACTACACTTAAAACCACCTAAAAATGCCGACAAACTTCGATGGTATTGACCCACACGCGTATATAGAATGGGGAAGACAGATTACAAAGAGGAAGTCGTAGAAGAATTTACGAGGAACACATCAAAGGACCTTGGTTAGAAAAGAGGGAAGGCCATGGCTCAGATTCAGGAAGGAACCGAGTTGTGTGGACGAAATGGCTGGAGGCTCCTCCACGCTGAAAGGAACCAAAAGTGGGAGATAAAGAAGAAGTAATTATATTACATTTTGTATTTTTAATAAGACTTTTAAAGTAGTAACTATTAAATTAAGGAATTAATTGCGAGGTGTCAGATATAAAGAATTAAATCAGTAATGACCACTTACAGTTTCTGATTCACTTATGATATCGTAACTAATGTGATTACAATCCTCTATCTGTCATTACATGACCTTTGTGTATGAGTTGGATCCCTCATGGGTGTTGCTAAATCTTGGATGCAGCAAGTACTCATATTTTATGTTCCATAAACGATTATTCGAGTTGACGTAGAGAGGCTTATGGAGATGTAAAGTTGCGAACAGATTGTGCGTTATGCAAATCCCTTCCTGACGAGATATGACGAGCGCAAAGCCAGACCGAACCGGCCCTGGTCAAAGCGAATGATAAACGGTCGGCGGAGGAGGGGAAAACAAAAGAAGGGTGTTGGGTTCGAAGGTATAATGAAGCCGGGATGGGAGAGGTGTTATTTTCTCCGTTGGGACAAGCTAATTAAATCAATTATCCTTTCTTCTCATGAATCTGTTTCTTCAAGCAGCTTCGTTTCTTCAGCAGCTCTTCTTCTTGTAGCGGAACCGATCCCATTACCACGCTTGGTAATTTAATATATTAGCGGGTTGAATAGGGTTGTCAGTGTTGATGTCTCCATCATGGAGCTGGGCTATTGTGCCGCTGTAACTATCCCGTGTGGGAATCCGGACCAATATACCACGGCTCTCTGTCACGCCTTCATTGCTATTTCTTGCCTTTAGGAATGTCCCAACAGCTCCGCCATCGTCTTTCTGCCGCCTTCTTGGAGCCTCAGAATAGTTTCTGTTGTTGGATAACAACAAATTTTACGAACTCATCTTTATTTTAAAATCTAAATGAGCTAAAAAAACAAATTTTAATAATAATGAAAATTGCCTTGAGTTTAAATTTACCACCACCCAGCGACACTAGGCAATCAACCACAAGCTTACAAGCCTTCTTGGATAGACCAAATGCACATTTTCTTCATAAATACAATAAAAAAGACTCTCATATAACTATTGCTGTTTAAAATTTATCATGCTTGTTTGTTTAGTTATTCATTTTATGCCACTTTATGATGCTACAGTTTTTAAGGATGTAATCAAATGGCTTTACGAAATAACAAACATATCTATTACAAATAAAATATAAACATTATTTAATACTGATTAACATAAATTATAAATAATGTCTTGAGTTTTCAAACATGTAGTAGGACAGGGCAATGCTATATTTTTTCTTTTCATTCAGACTATCTAAGAATCACATTTGAATTATTTGGATTTTTTCTTTTCCTAGAATATTTTCATTCTTACTCTTTGTTACTCCTTCCTTTCTTCTGTCAATTTCCTATCCAGATGGAATTCTTTTTCTATTGTAAATTAATTGTCTTTGTTCTTAATTACATTTTTCGCCACTTTCTTGATCTTTATTAACTTCTGTTAACCACTTAGTTTGTTTTTTCTTTTATTAAATTACATGGACATTTTTTTTTTATTCGATAATACTTGATATGAAATAAAGTGTTGAATATGCAAAAAAAAAAGGACGCTGCAGCTCAGTGGTAGAGCGCTGAGTTGCCGTGCCGAAGACCCCGGGTCCAAATCCTGTTGTGGTAGATAATTAATTTATTCTGTTAACAGTCAGAAATGGAACCTGTGGATCAGAAGATCCTCCTTGGACTCACCTCTCCCCCTATATAAAGTGAATACCGTAAATTTGTGGATAAACCTGGCAATGGATTGGTCAATTGTCTGCACAGCTGTCGTCCTAGAAGCAGTACAGTCTCCAAGACAACCACCTACTGAACCCATGACCATTTAGGGGCTGTAGTGGTTCAGGTTAAGATAGTCCTCCAGAAATTGATTCCCGTTTACGAAGAACTATACTGTAGATACTTCTTTTTTCTTTTATTGATTAATCAGTTTCGGTTTACCTAAAATTTCAATCAATGCATATAAAATAATTGGTAAAGAATGCGGTAGCGTGATCCTCCCCGATGTCAAAACAAGTCGCGTGACAAGG
Source organism: Arma custos (assembly GCA_037127475.1). Lineage (NCBI taxonomy): Eukaryota > Metazoa > Arthropoda > Insecta > Hemiptera > Pentatomidae > Arma > Arma custos. The sequence goes on from CM073764.1 coordinate 101,219,541, forward strand.
GTCATTTCCTAGGACCTGGCCCCTCGACTGGCCGTTGGAGGTTATCAGGTGTGCTAAAGCAGTGGCCACTTGCTCTAGCAATTAATTTATACAATAGCTTTCATTGTTTCTTCAAGCGCCCGCTGACTTAATTTATTAGACCCAGGCGTGATTAATTAATAAATCGCCTTTTTAGGAGCTAAATGGCTATATTAGATAATTTATTCATTAATGCTTCTGGCGCTGGCAATATGGTTCTTGTGGAATGATTTAGATTACCAAAGTAGCAAGTATTGTTTTTTCGTTGTTTTTTTTACTTACGAACCAAAACTAAGGATCACGCAAATATCACTTCCTTCTTATCGTTCTTTCTTCCTTCACATTTCCTTCATTCTTTCAAATTGTTCCGCATTTCTCTTCTCTGTCCATTCTCCTCCTCTGTGCTCTCTCTCACTCTCTCTCTCTCTCTCTCTCTCTCTCTCTCTCTCTCTCTCTCTCTCTCTCTCTCTCTCTCTCTCTCTCTCTCTCTCTCTCTCTCTCTCTCACCCTCTAACATGAACATTTATGTTAGAAAGTCTTTACCTAAATTGGCTTTTGTATTGACGATCTTCATCTGTGATTCCTAGCCTTTTCAGTTCCTCCTTCGTCTGTTTGGTGTACCCATCTGGCACTTCAGAATGTATATTTTATATCTTTTATAACAATACAAGTATTGTTTTAATTTTAAAAAGTCTATGAAATTTCTAGAGATTGAGATTTTCTTCAAACAAAAAATTATTTTATCTCCCTTTTCCATTTCTTTCTGTCTTATATGTCTCCCGTTTTCAAACCATGACCGTGCATACCTTCCTCAATTCCTCCTTTCTAATTTTTCCGTAGTCTTCTCTAAGTCCAAAAATCTTCATCTCGCAGTTTCTTACCTTCTGCCTTCCAGTTGAAAATTAAATCGTTCAGTTTTCTTGGGTTTGCCCTTGCTCTCTGATTTCAACTTTATTACTTCTTTCTAGCCAGGATACTCTGGCAGCCCAACCCCAATAGTCCATCTCAGTAATCAGTAAACTTTTTTCCTAAAGCAGAGCTTATCGTCCATGCCTCGGCTCCATATTACAACATTCCTTCAATGATGGGCTCATAAGTGAGCTTCTTAGTACCATTAAAAGATTACATTACTGTTCCAAAGGATCGAGTTGAGCATTCCAACTGCTTTGTGGGTTGTATTTATCCTTTGTTTTATTTGTTTTTCGGATGTTCCGTTCCTTTCCATTATTGTGTCCAAATATTTAAAATTTTCCAGCCTTCTTATCATATTTCCTTTAACGTCGATACCCTCCTGATCGTAAATGGCCATGTCTTCAATTGTATTGAAGCTTATTTTAAGACCTCAACGTGCATACGTCACCCACAGTTTTGTAATCTGCATTTTATAAATATTAATTTATTAATTAATTTCATGGTAGACAGGGGAAAACATTTTATTACAAACAAGGCAAGCAGTCTAATTTTGTTAAGATGCTATAACTTTACAGTATAGTTATATGTTTAATTAAAATAATAATATTCAAGGAATATAATGCATTGTTTATTGTTGTAAAACAATATTAATGAATGCATTTAGTTACAACATTTTATATGTAATCGCATCATCACAATAAGACTATTATTCATTTTAAACGTGTTTAACTGATTTCAAATTATTAAATTTGTTTTAATTTAATCAAGATAGCCTTCTAGTAACAAGTGGGAGCCTTCTAATTATTCGGGTAAAACCTTTTCATTATTACCAATATTTATACAAGTCCTAAAGAGATGATGCTCCAAAGCTTTATGATATTGATTTTGTATTGAAAACTTACTACACAAGGGAGCTAAATTTATTTTATCATAACTCAAGTGTGAAGATAAATCAATTATTTTATCTCACTCAAGTGAGAATTATTTACGACAACAACTCTATCGAAAATCTCCGATTACTGTGGAGAATCCGTGAGTTGAGAATATGCACTTAAAGGTTTTACAAGAAGGAGTTTACGATGGGCCTTAAGAAGTGGCAATCTTTTTTTTTTCCCACGACGCCGCAAATTGGTAGACTATTGGCACCCTTTCAAATTTATTGTTTTTTCACACGCGGTCGGGAAACTTAGAACAGAATGACCAAAGGTTTTGAAGCTACGGAAGTATGGGTATGCATAGAACGTTCTTTATGGATAATTTATTGTTTAATGAGTTATTAGTTGATTTCATGTTTCTTATGCTATTTGAAAATTAATTAAATTTTTTAAACTTTTAAGTTCCATGATTGGTTCTTCCAGGTAACCATGTACATTTTAATATATGAACAATAAATATTGAAAATAGATTTTTTAAATGACCTATGTTGAAATAAGGTTACGAATTGAAGTTATAACATGTTTTATTATATAAATGTAATATTTTTGCAAGGAATTAATTCTGTATTTAAAAGTAAATATTGCATTTTAAATTTAATAAATGTTTTTAGAAGTCTTGGAGCATAGACACTATTCTGTTTTGCTTTATGTATGCCGGACATTCAAATATAATATTCTCAATGATTTCGTTACGACTACATGTTATACATTAAGAACTTTCTGGACAGTTTAATATGTATGTCCGTGCACCTTCTAAAATACTATTTCCGTCGTAATGATTTTTTTTTATTCAGTATAATATAATGTATAATAAGGATACTGCGGGACCTTTTTTGCCCATACTAACTTCAACAAAAAGGTAAAATTTCTGAAAATGATTATCAAGTCAAAAACGGATTTTGAGACTTTATTTCAATTTAAAAACCTGAATTTTACTGTTCTGGGATTGAAAATTTGATAACATAATGGGAAAAATGTATAGAAAATGAGGGCTTTATTAAGTTGTTCAACTAAATATCCTTTCCTTGGAAAACGGACATTTCATTTAAACGACTCAATGAAATTTCACCGGATTATACCTTGGGATACTTGAAAGCGATGCTGTGATGTCAAGGATCTAAGGGAAAAAATTAATAAGTGTAGGAAGAACGTTGCCCTGAGAAGTAGGAAGTAGCTAAGGGCCCCGTAGCCAATGAAGTAGTAGCTTCTTCGGCTATTGTTGTCCTAATCAAATTAGGCCATGACGACGGCCTACAGTTTACATACCTGTCGTCTCAATGGCTCTTCATCGCCCTCTCCGCTCCCGAGCACCGTTAGATTAACAGCTATCACCGGGTTCTGTGTTGCTCTTTAACTAAGCAATCGGCCATTCTTGTTGGAATCCATCTGTAGAGCTATCTATATATATGAAATTATGTTATTTAATAATCCATAAAAGATCTTGGGTTCAGTAAGTCTTGGACAACGCTTCTGCAGGGATATGGTTTGTCCACGATCACGCTCAACCGCAAGATTTAGCCACTTATTAAGGGTATCCACTTCATAAAGGCTGGATGAGCTCCAGTTGTGCTTCCATACTCTACAGGTATCAGTGTTACCCCAGGCTGTTAACTGATTAAATAAATTATCTGCCACAGCCAGACCTGAACCCAGGACCTTCGGCACGGCAACTCAGCACACTACACCCGCTCATCATTAAATAATAGTTATTTGGAGCATCCTGCCGTTCCTTGATTTTAACATGTTCTATTTGGTTTGGACGAGTCAAAAGATAGGCCCATTAGATCAGGTTAAACACTGTGAAAATGTAGAGCATTTTTAATTGTCCTCTTGATGAGTATAATTTAAATGATAGAGTTGCCAAGATAAAGATGGACTCTAGTCGTTGGGAGAATTACATCAAGTGGTATCGAGGCTTCAGATTCGCTAAGCTTTTATTATTGGACAAAAATTCAACAAATATGTAAAAATGAAATACTTTATTAATCATCCCAATAATATATAATAAAAAAAATCCTTAATTATATTACAAAAACGGTTATCGATAATTGTAATTAATACGATTTATGATACTAACCTCAAAAACTATAATCCAGTAAGAAACTTATTATTAATAACCAAAGAAAACCCTAAATTATTTTAAAAAAATGAAAATCCTGTTGTCTTTGAGAGGAATTTGTGCATTGATTGTCATTTTATAAATTACAACATAATGAATAAATTGCAATATTGTTGAAACAAAACATAACTTCAAACGAACTTATGAATATTATATATTTTTGTTTTGAAGAGAAAAGATTTAAAAATAATCACTATCAAAATAATAAATAATAAATATGAATTTTATAAGTTAAAATCACAATATTAATTTTATAAGAACTGTTTTCCTAGCCAACATTTGTGCAGGAAAGTAATTTGGCTGAGATTATATATTATAACAGGCTGGGTTAGCCAAAGAAGACTCTTGATAACACTCACGATCGATTCAATGTTGATAACAAAAATAATTTATTTACCCTAGCAGGTTTAGAATAGTCTTAAAGAATTGACGGTAATATTTAAAAAAAAAATAGTATGTAGGTATGTAAATATAACTACTCATTTGAACACGTATATTAAAATGCAAACGAGAGAACTTTCAAGAAAATAGCGAAATACCGTATGCTTCATTGCATGCTAAGAAAACAATTTTAATTAGGTTATAAATGAATTATGGAGCTTTGTTTATGGGCTGAAATTTTGTGAAATATTATGGCTCTTCTGAATTTTGAATTATAAAATTAATAAGCAATTTTAATATAAGTACTCAATTTCAATAAAATATATAATTCTGAATAAAATGAGAGAGTTTTATTTTATGACCGAAGCCTAAAGAGAAAACTTTAGCGCTAATTAATTTAATATCATGGGAATTCAGCAAGTGATACTTTTTTCTTTAAAACTTATGGTATTATTGGAAGAAATTAATCATTTAACTGAATAAACAATTGATTTTAAAATGAATTGACGTTATATATAAATACTTCGATCAGTTTTACAATACTAGTGGCTGGGATTTCATGTTGTTCAGTCACACACTTAATAGTTTCTTAACCTCGAGGTACGCGATAGATGCAGTTTAAACTTTCTTTTTCTTAGAATATAACCCAAATTGAATGCTGTCAGTACAATAGATACTAACGGTCCATCCTACCGATAATAGCTTGTAGGCTTAGAGGAGAAAACTATAACACAATTATGTCAATTGCTCATTAAAATCCGGCTATAATTAAAATCAGAAAACTTAATTGAAGAACAAGAAGGGATAGATAACTTTCTATGTAGCTTTTTTTTAATTTTCGGAAAATGTAAATTATCCAAAAAATATAACACTATTATTTTACTTGAAATTAACGTCATTATACCGTCACTCTTACGGAATTGGTATTACATATGTCTTTGTTTACAGAGGATATTATTTTTTATTACAGCAAAATCACTCAACTTTACTCGGACACTGGGTAATCAAAATAAATAAACAATAAATGGTTATACCCGTATTAACACAATAATTAGTCAGACATTACCGAACAATAAATAATAACAACAAATTATATTGTAAATCTAAATAAAAAAATAGTTCATAGTCTGCAAAGGTTATTTCTAATTTAAGTAATTGCAATCAATTTATGCCACATTTTTATGTATATTTTTTAAAATATAGTTTATATTATGCTATAAAAATGTCTTGTTATTAGAATGTAGTTAAAGAATACATAATACCTTAATCCTTATAATAATCTTATTCAGTAATATGTCTGAAAAGGATTTTAGGAATCAGGAGTATTGCGATAAACTATGCTTTTTTAAAATAAATATAAATTATTTTTGATCGAAATAGAAATAAGCAATATTATTTCAATAGCAATTTTATTCAAAATAATATACATATAAACTTTAAAAAAAGGGTGAAACCTTGGTGTTTTAAGCTATAATATGTATAATTAAAAACTTAATTTTTTTTCAATTTACACTTATTTGGTTATTGCTAGAAATAATTACTTGGTGTTTTTGAATCAATTTTCTCCATCGCTTTTTTACTCTTTGTTTAGCATAATGCACACAATTCTTTCAAACGACTAGTCTTTCCTGTTTTAATATATTGCTAACGAATATACTAAGCAATTTTAACGGGTAAGTATTTAATTTGAGCATATGTGGTAACTAAATGTAATGTTTCCATCGTAATATAATAATTGACATCGTAATTATAATATTTTGTAAAAAATAGGTAGTGTTTTATTATTTTTGTAAATATATCTCTTGCTAACAACAGATGTTGGAATTTCTATGTGGTAAAGTAGAATTTTCTCCAAAAAGAATTTCTTGTTCTTAAGGAAGCGGGATCGTTTTATTTTCATAGTGAATAAGGTGGTAAGTCAGGCATTTATCAAAGAAAAGGAGTTATTCTATTTTATAAGGGCGTTATCTATTTCTACTTTACAACTCCATTTAAAGCAAGAAACTAAAGCAATGATACGATTCCGTTTTCCTCAATACAGTTAACTGTGTCTGGACAAAATTCGACTTAAATACTTATTCATCGGATCTGGAGAAAGACTATCATGATTGATCAAGAATATCATGATTGATATTTGTATCTTCTCGCTGCCATATAATTGTTATCATAGAGGTTGTCTTCAAAATACTTAGGGCTTATTCTACTGAAGCGAATTCCAAATCTCTTATCAGGGAGGACACCTATGTTATTATCGAATGTGACCCGGTTATGAATGATTATCGGCTAAATGGCCTTAACAAGCTCGTTCGGTTTCAGTCTAATGTCTCAATCCTCCGGACGTGGGGCTAATACCTCTTCTTTATAGAGGCCGCCTCAACGAGCACCGTTTAAGAAGATGCGATTCCCCAAACGTCGCTGTCACAGGTGAGAGGTGTTCCGGGAGCCGATCTCCGCGCTATAAATTACACTCCATCCGCTCTGCTATTTCATTTCTGGATGGACGTCATTAAAAATTGGGGCGTCAAGGACCTGCTTATATTACCACATCAAAATCGGCTGTTTAACGTGTCATGTAGTGGCTAATGTTTCGGTCCTATTTTGGTAAAACTACCTGAAATCGTTCTTTTTTTCAAACAAATCTTTGTCCTTTTTTTTTTTTTTAGTTGAGCTATAAAATATTGCCTTGTGACGTTCTAAGTTGAATATGTTATTCGAGTACTACCAGTGGGTAGTTCCTCTACATACCTTTATCTCATGCCATTAAGTATAATTCATTCTATTTATTTGATGAATTATTACTTTACATTTATAAATTTCAATAAATAAAGTAGATATATATATATATATATATATATATATATATATATATATATATATATATATATATATATATATATATACTAAAGAAAGACTAATATTGGAATATGTGTAAATGTGATCAGAACAAATCACAAACACTGAACGGAATAGAAATAGTAAAGTTTGTCTAAATAGGGAAGAACTTTTTTTCTAATTTGAATCATTGTATATTTATATTTACAGGGTTTGATTTAATGTGCAAAAATATTTAAAATTGATATAATCCATTAGGTTTGCTGTCTTATATAAATTATTTTTTAATGAATTGAATTATATTCAACACCAACGGATATAAGATTAAGTGTGAAAAATAAGCAATGAACTTTAAAGAGTTTACATGCCTATGTTCCTCAAAATATTTTTTAAATAATATATAATGCTTACATAGAAGTTATGAAGAATAAATAATTAACTACAAAATCTAATAAATATATATAACACTTTATATAATTTTGTATGTGTTTGTACATATCTAAAATTCAATATTTATTTCCGTTTATATTATTTCAGTATTTGTTTTGTTATTTTTTAATTTTAATAATTAATTATTTTTTGTACTATCCGTTAATGGTATATAACAATATAACAGTGCTATATTTATTTTAGTAAGCAAATTATATTAGTTTTATTTTCTTATACATAGTTATTATGCTTAAAGTGATTACATAATTAGATTTATGTAATTTCTCTTTTTTAAATCAAATTTTGTTTTTGTAATGCCACAATCTTTCTATATGATAGAGTAATATATCACTGTAAACATAATACGGTTAAATTAATGTTATGGATACGTGCTTAATAATTACATGGACTTTTTTTGTTATTGTATGTTACCAAAAAGTGATGATGGGAATTCCCAGGCATAATTGATAGGTTATAGTTTTGACAGTTTGTGCGGTCAAAAGTGTTTAATGTATTACTTTAACAACGATTTTTATCTCGAAACAACAGGAGTTCTCGAACTAATAGAGTTCAGGAACATAAAAAACAGTTTGTTGCTTTTCATGCACCACTAACTTTTCTATCATTATAAATTTTCTTTTAAATAATCTTGTTTACAGTTAATCGCTTTTTGTATTAACTTGTAAAAATAACTCCTATTTTTATTCATCTCACATCTGTCTTAAAAGACGCTCAATTGCCTAATCCTTAAACACAGAAATACAGAAGCAGTACTTTCTTTGGATCATATTGTAAACACGAATAGGAAATTTCAGCAAACTGTTGAAAAAATAAATCAAAATATTGTTGTACCCACGTTTGGCAGTTCCACAAAAATCATTACAAAAATTAATTTATATTAAAAATTATTGAGAAAATATATTTAAAAATTAAAACGTGGCTATTTATGACAAATATTCCTTTGAATATAATTTATTAATATATAAAAGTTTTTTTCATCTGAATTATGATTATTACGTTGTGCAGAAATAAAGCTTTTCAAAAAAATCTTATTTCTGTAATGAAACAATGATAAGTACATTTTGTATTAAACTTTGCTAATAATGAAAATAAATAAGATACAAGATATTAATTAGCCAAGTACGCTAGCGCATGACCAACGGTTCATAATGCGTTCTACCACTAATAATAATATATATTTACTCCACTATATTATTTTTGGGTTTTTGATAATTATGCAAACATTAAATATTACCTTGAAGACTTGCTTAATTGTTATAAATATAATTTATTTCGTAACTAAAACTTAAATTTATTTCGTAAATTATCTTTAAAAAACTCAATGTTTCATATTTTATTTTCTGTTGTTATAGTTGTTGTGGTATTCGAAATTTATCTTATGAAAAGCACCCGATATATTACTTTATTAATAAATCCGTAAACTCTTAATAATAACCTATTCGGTTTTAACAAGGCGATGGTTTCAGTGAACGTTCAGAGATCACTAACCCATCATAACTAAACGCCTAGTTAAATAGATTTTCCCAAGGAAATTATTTAGCGATAGGTGTAGTTCAGAAGCTCATTTCACACCGGGGGCCATCAACTAGATGGATCGTATTAATTTAATGTTGCAGAAGGACCTTATACATCGGCCCAATGTTCGCCAATTTGGCCCAAGCTCATCAGGGGCAGGACAAGAACTAAGGACCCTATTTAGGCCGGTTCTTTGTCCTTAAGGATAAGGACCATTTGTGTTGTTAGCGATTTGAAACATTGTAATAACTTTCTCAATGAAAAATAAAATACATGCCTGTTGGACTTATAGTATATAAAAAAACACGAACAGTGAGTGAACTACATTCTCTACTTTAATGTATGGTTTTAAAGTGTGAACCAACCGTAATTAAAGTAAATTAAAGTATGGCTTTAAATATTAATGGTTGACGTTGGATGAACAACGTATTAAGATATTCGAAAATAAGGGACTGAATATTCTATCCAAAAAGGACGAATCCACTGAAGAATATAGAGAATTAGCCAAATCAGAAGGTTGAGATGGGCTTGAAAAGTTGTTGGGGTTAGTAACCAACGAACTCCTAAAAAGTTAATCGACTGTCCCAAAGGTGGAGAGAATGGATGAGGCTAGTAGATTGAACTTTTGAAAAAAATTTCGGAATAACAATCAAATCCTACCTAGGAATCAATTCTTAAATTTGTATTAAACAATTTGTTTGTTTGTTTGTTCATTTAACGTCACTTTATACTGCTATGGCTAATCGGACGATGCTACAGTGGGAGCTCTAAATTTTGCCTAGCCAGGTTTAATTAGGATAGGGATTTTTAACGAGTAACTGACATCGTACAGGCTCGGGACCCCCGTTTAACGCCCCTTCCGAAGGACGGCGTAAATAAAGATTTTTTACTCCCTTAAAAAAATCCTAGGGCCACCTGCCGGGCTACGAACCCGCGATCTTGGGTTGAGTAGTTTGTTACGCTAACCGCTAGACCACAGGTGACAGTTATATTATACAATTTCAATTGCTGTTTGGAATATCCGCTAAATTAATGCACTACTCCAAATCAAGAGTAAGTCAACAGATATCCATCAGTGTGTCACGCTATGCATCTGAACTTAAAGTGTGGACTCCCAACAACTGCAATCAAGACGTTGAACCGGAGGAAGCTTGAAATTATAAAACAATTTCCTATTAGGCACTTTAAATGTAAATTCTCTACTCATGACTAGTAAACAAAAAGAACTGGAAATACTTCTAGAGAAAGCTATATTCAAACAACTGAAGAAATAAATGACAGAAAAGCAATTCGGAAAAAGGTATTGAAAATAAATGGATTTCATGACAGAGCAGCGTAAAAACAGGTTCAAAGTGGTCTGAAGATAGCAAATGGAAGGATAGCGAGTGTGTGAAGGCATCTTGAAAGAAAAGAAAAGAATGAGAAACGAAATTGAAACTTTTCTTGGTTCTTTGATGACGTACTCGTGAGAAGTACTAGTACGGTCACAAAAATAAATGCTTGCTAAACATTTTTTAAAACAGCAGACAACTGTCTTCAGGTCGCCTGTTTAATTTCAAATTTAAGTTATTCCTTATGTCTAAGGGGGTGTGTAATGAGCTCTGAGTATTAGTAATTTGATCGAAACAATTGCTAAGTAAAATAAGATACACTTATTTGTGTAAAATTTGTTGACTGCACCCCTGACCATTTTCGAGATGGTTCGAGGTACATCATCCATTTCCTCATCAATATTAAAGATGTTAAATCAGAACTTAAAACCAAAGTAAAATATCAAGACTCCGTAATCTAAAAAAAAAAAAAATCGTCTCATACTCTAGCTATTAATTACGTAGATAGAATATTATATAGGGTTTGTTCATTAATTTATAGGGCGATATAGGCTGTATCATTAATATATAAGTTTAATGACAATAATAAAGTACAAGTAACTGCATAAATATATAATTAATACTTAAGTGACTATTATGACGTCATATTGCTGTTAATGAATGTTAATTGTACGTGATATGTCAATGAGTGGAATTTTAATCTTACATTCTTAACAGTGAAATAAAATTTATACTGTTGTTAAGAGATCATTTTAGATTGGACGATTTCCATAACTAAATATAAATGAGCAGTTGTGGCTGTGGAGATGATCGGATATGGTTAAGAAAGTGCTACCGATAGTAAAATGAAGAGAAAAATCTCCTTGTTTGGGTTTTTATGACCAGTTTAGAAGTCCAATAACCCCTGACAGAAGGATTGGGGATATCGCTTTTTGATGCTCTATAATGCTTCTATAATATAGTTTGTGGGTTATAATCTGGAAATCCCGATGGCTCAGTTAAAATGAGATTTTATATTAATATATATTACATACATATATGTTAAATATATTCAGACCTATACGAAATATATGTATATAAAGGTGGAAATCAGATGTTATAAGTCCCCTAGCGTTGAGAGACCGGTTTCGGTGAAACGGTAGCTTGTTTATATTGTCAAACCAGCCTCCGATCAATCCTTTAATTGATTTATTAATGCTGGGAATTTTTTTTTCATGTTTCATATTTTTTTCGAAGATGCTACATTTATTTACGATTCCTTTTATAACCCACGTCTCTCCCTCATTTTCTCTCTCTGTCTTTAAGCTTTTTTCCCTCTTGTTCCACTGCAACCCATGAAGGGTCTTGGGCTCAGTATTTGATTGAGACTTTATTCTTTCTAGAACAACGATTAGGGAGAGATGATATTCGATCGCCCTATTTTCCACCCAATAAAAGGTTCCGACTTTATAGAGACTGGGTGAGCCGCGGGGGAGTCTCCAGAATCTGCAGTTATCATATTAAATAAATCATCTGCCACAGCTGGATTTCAACTCTTCCAGGGCGATTGTTTGTTTATATAAAATTATCATATTAATCAAGTTTTCGTACGCATTTAAAATTCTGCTGATTGAGATACCACACTCCCAGAAAGAGTTAATATGAAATCTGTGAATATACCAAGGGTCCAATACATAGTTTCGGAAAAGGGTAGGCCCTTTTGAAATATTGACAATGATTTTTTAATTAATATCCTTTAAATCTAAGAAAAATAATTCTCAGGAATATTTTAAACCCAAAAATTAAATTTAAAAAAATGAGCAAAAACTCAAAAATGTACACAAATTATTAATTAGATGCAAAAGGAAAAATCACTAAAAGAAAAGCCTCAAGTCTCAGAAATACTGGAAATAAGTATCGAGCCAAATTGTATCTAAAATTAAATATTAAAACTGATGATGTTTGTTTGTTTGTTCATTTAACGTCACTTTATGCTGCTATGGCTAATCGGACGATGCTACATTGGGAGCTCTAAATTTGGCCTATCCAGGTTTAATTAGGATAGGGATTTTTAACGAGTACCTGACATCGTACAGGCTCGGGACCCCCGTTTAACGTCCCTTCCGAAGGACGGCGTAACTAAGGATTTTTTACTCCCTTAAAAAATCCTAGGGCCACCTGCCGGGTTACGAACCCGCGATCTTGGGCTTAGTAGTTTGTTACGCTAACCACTAGACCACAGGTGACCGTTAAAAACTGATGATATTCTTCCATAGTTTGAAGGTTATAAAAATAGGCAATATCCAAGAATTAAGTACCGATAATTTCTTCTTCCAAAAAATTATCTACAAGGTTGGTATCATCGCTATCCTCTCAAATAAGTCGCGTATTTCTGCCCATCAGAGCTAATTACTATTTAATAAATCAGCTAATTTCTGGGGCATAAAAACGTTTAGACGCCTTTCTCAAACGTTATAATGGTATAACCTCAATTATATTTAGCTGGCACAGATCACGCAATCCGCTACGCTCATTGTTCCTAACTAATTTATTTTAACTAATCACTAATTCATTTTAAATAAATTCTCGGCATCATACATTACTTAAAGTGATAAGCACACACATATAATTAAAAAAGTTACGGATTTAAGTTCATTATGAACCAAGCGACTGAAGTTGAAGAAAAAAAAAAAGTATGATTCTATATTTATTAGTTGACTGTTAAGTTAACTGTTATTGACGAAACATTGCCTGTTAATTTTTTCCAATATTTTAGACTTGAGACTGATTTTTCTAAAAGTTTTTTAATTATTGTATATCTTTTCTTTGGTATTTTCACATTTTTATTGATATTATTGTAGAATATTTTATACAATATCGTGAATTTATGTATTCTATTTGCTGTACAAGGGAGCAGAGTGGTACAGCACTGAGTTGCCATGCCGAAAATCCTGGTTCCGATTCCGTTGCAGGCAAAACTTTTATTTAGTCTGTTAGCAGCCGGAGATGTATCATATGGGATCTAGAACCCTCCTGGGGCACACTCAGCCTCTATAAAGTGGGTACCCAAAATAAGGGGGAAAAACCTGGCGGTTGAGAGTGATCTAAGACAGATCACCTCCTTCCTTCTTTCTTGTTCTTGCAATAGGCTTGTCTACGCTCTTCCGACCATTTTGGTCTGTACTGTTTTTGTTTTGGCGGCTCTGATACTATATTCCATTTGTCTACTTCGTGTCAGAAGTTGTGTCTGTCTAAAATGCCGGCTGCTCTCAAGTTTGCATTTTTGAGGCCCTTTCGAATTTCATCGAGCCAGAGTGTGGAACTCCTCCCCTGATGCTCAATTGCTTTTAAGTTTTTTGATGTGTACATAAATTTCTTCTTTTGTTGGCGGTTACGAGTTCTGTGGTGAGATTTCTGGTTGCACTTTCGGCAGATATCGGCTACTATTATTACTATAGGAAAGCCTAAAAACCGGTTAATATATTTTAAACCCTCTCATTTATTCCCTCTAAGGTTCGGTGGTGAGTAAGAATTAAGCCTTCAGCATTTAGAAGCCATTCGAATCGAGCGACTCGAAACGTTCCGTTTGGGCTCGAGGCGTACGGAATGGAGTAATCGTAATGAAATGAAGTTAAAATAGATTGGCACGCCATTCAAGTAACCTCGATTGATAATAAAACGAAAAATGTCGTAGATTAGTTTTTCATTTCGAAAAGCTTTTTGGGTTGTATATTTTGAGATATTATCAATTTTCAATTTTTCACATACTCGTTTGTTTATTCTGATGATTAACAACTTACCTATTCAAAAATTTTATTAATTTTTTCTACGACCGGAGTCTTCAGTTCCCAATATCCTATAACTTATATATTTATCTCCGATAACCTATAATTCATTTAATGACTTGATTAGAAAATTAAATGTCTGGCCTAAAAAGGAAAATGTAGCCTCGTTCGGTTTCAATAACCCGTTTTATAGCTAGCACTTTAAACGAAAATATTATATTCATAGGCTCTATAGGTCTCTTGATTTATAGCGATTTTAGAAATTTTATTTCATAATTTTATGACCGCCTAGCCTTGAAAATTCGCCGTTTACAAGCTATAAATGAGCCTTATTCCACTTATATAATATTATGCAGTTAATTTTAACCACATGGGGAGAACGTTTATTGATTAAAATAGAATTATGACAGTCATTTCGTGTTCCTGTCAATATAATAAACAATTTTCAGGTAAACAAATTATATTGTTCAGGATAAAAAGGAAAAAATAAATAATTTCCAGTGGAGTTATTGGTGGGCCAACCATTAACAAGTAGTGATTAAATACAAATAATTTAGCGATAAACTCTGAGAGTTAATGCTATTAAATTAATTTAGAATAGTTGGTTTAAATTTTTGAAATTGCTTATTATTGAAAGGCCTAATGTCATTATCTTAAGTATGGTCGGTATAGCATGAATTTCTAGTGGGAAAAAAATATCTAGCAGCCCCTGTTTTGAATTCAAAAACATATTTGTCGAGGAAATGTCTGAATCTTCTAAAGACGAAGCTATGATTCTAAAAAAGTACATTGTTTTCAGTACACATTTTTAAGAACAGATAAACTCCTAAATATGTAAACTGCTAATCATACTGTCTTTGTGTATACTGTGTATTCCAGGTTCCAGAACAAAGCTCATGGGTTTCTCAACAGATTTATTTAACGTACAGATGGTCAGGGCTAAAGTGTCCATTTGAAGGTGGCTCTAAGCAAAAAAAAAAAAACCTTTACTACGAATTTAAACCCTTAGTTCCCAAAGCGGTCCAGGTGGAAATCCAGGAGTCCACGGGAGGCTCGACGGGGGTCTACGTTGGCGTGACAAAAAAATGGTTTTAGTAATTCGAATCAGTTTGGCGTCGATACTTTGTTCATTTCATTGCAATAATTAATTAGGTAATGCTATTCTGTTACAGGATACATATCTTGTTGAGTAATACATTTTTTGTCGAGTTTGGGAAATGTGGTAGAAATGTAACTGCAGGGGATCCACCGTTAACCAGCTAAATTTTGAAAATGGTCTATGAGAAAAAAAGTCTGGGAACCTCGAATCAAACTAATGGTTATTTAGAAGCATTTTAAACCTGTGATTGCCGACCTCCAATTTTCCGCATCCAATTATAAATAGAAGTGATTAAGAGCGCATCGACTGGTCGCTCCTAAAGAAGATACGAGCGCAAGAACAAAAATGCTAAGTGGTGAAAGGAGCAGATTGAGAGAGGCATCTTATTCAATTAGCCGGAGTCATTTGTTGGCGGCGTACAAAAGGTAGCCGCCAATAGTCGTCCGGAGGGACCTGATTAAGACAATGCTAGGTTCTCATCCTTACGTATCCATTCTGATTGCCAATATCTTCCGAGTACTAATTTCTTCTTTTGTATCTGTACGTCTCTTAATAAAGCTTTTCTGCGGTTTATAGGCTAATTCCATCGATGACAGTTGCTCTCGATGATGGATAGGATACTTTTTCCAAGCTATTATTATCACGCCTGAGAGCACGCTCTGTTAAATACCACGCCGTTTAATTCATAATTGCACTGGTTCTTTTTTTATAATAATTTTTTCTAAACCTTACTTTCGGTATACCCATAGATTACTCACGCTTTATCTACACACTCCGCCGCACTAGTGCTTTATAGTAACAATCATGCAACTTAATGGTTTAATATTCAACCTTAAATTTTTATTCATTGCAATTATTAAATGTATCGGTGTATGAATGAATTTTTAAAAATAAAAATGAAGTGTCCCGAAGCGGTGTTGTTCAGTGTTTCGAATGCTGAGTGTGCTCAAGATCAGTGTGTGCTCTAGGTGTCGTCCCGGGTTCAAATCCGGTAGAGCAGATAAATTATTTAAACCGTTAACAACTAAGTAGTAACTCTGTGGCAGCCCCATCTTGGGCTCACCCAGCTTTTATAAAGTGGTTTCACTAAATTGGACTAAAATCCTGCTGGTGAATGCAATTTCCACCGATCATCACGCTTCACCATCGTCGGCTTAGTACAGTCAAGAACCGAAGACCCTTCCTGGGTTTTCGTGGCGCAGTTATGTACTTATATTAGTATTGCTTAATTTTATACCAATTAAAATTGTTATTGACTATAGTAGCTGTTCTGGGAAACGCAGTATTAATTTAAAGTATAGTTAAATAATGTTGCTTAATCAATGCTTTATGATGAATAATCAATTCATTCTTTCTTTTATGGTCTCATGACTACTGATTTTGTGTTGTTTATTTTTTTTTCCTGTTGTGCTATTTAAAGTTTGGTGAGTGTTTTGCATTTTCTATTTATTTTTTATCAGTTTTTTATATCTAATCATTTCCAGCTTAGTCCAAGGTCTGGACCTTCCTTATTCAATGTTTGCATTTGGGCCTTGGAGGTGATGGGCTCTTCCTCCCTCCGGCTGGCGTTTTGATGCATTTTGAGGTTGGGGTGTGCTTTATTCATTTTTTTCTTTGGCAGTTATTCTCTTTCTGTCCGGAAGGTGCCTGCGAAATGCGTGCGAAATATTGACGGATATTGTTTCCTCTTTTAGTTTAGAGAGTTAGGGCATTTAGTTGAAATATTCCCACTAATGCTTTAATGTTAAATTTGATACACAACATACATTAAGTGCACACTACCATTATGTTAGTTCAAGTAACATATTAAGTATAATGATAATACTGATTTCCCTTATTCATTGTAAATTTTCTGATTGGAGAATCAAAATAATTAATGTCAAAAAAGTCATAAAAGTAACATTTATTATTGATTTTTTTTTGTGTAGTATATCCAGTCTTTTAACAATATTGAAACTCCTGCTCTTGTTTTAGGCTTTGTAATATTTTTTTAAGTCAGTTACTTTAGATTTTGGATTTCTAAAGTAATATTTTAGGTACTATAAGTAGTTACAATACAATACAATACAGCACGGCTCTATAACCCTGTGTGGGTCTTGACCTATAAGCAGTTACTATAAGTAGTTATAAATATTCTCTATGAATTTATCAATAAATACATTGTTCGTCCTGGTTGATACATAGCAGTCATTATCAAGTAACGAGACTCGGCTCAATTTAGACCCGCATCTCGAATCCGCAATTAACAAATGATATAACGATCGAGGTCCGCGTCAAACCTGGATACGGCAACATAAGAAGGCCGGGATAACTACCCTTCATTACCTCATAATTGACAGTGATAATTACTTTGAAGAATTTTTTTAATTAATTAAGACGCGAGAATGACAGTGACTGATAGTTTTTGCCTCCTCCGGGATGCCTTCCAGCGGAGTCATCTTCTCCTCTTTTTTTCCCTCTTCGTGTTTTCTTCCAAGAATGCACCCGCGTTCTGTTTGAAGTGTTATTAACTTTCTTCACAGTCTTCCGTGGTATTCCCCATGTATTCAACCGTCCCTGATAGCTGTATGGTTGATGGTACAAGTAGAAGGTTATCGTGTTGAAACTTATCGACAATCCGCGCGTTTGGAAACCATTAATCTCACGGTTATCTGTTAGGTTTTACACCTACTTTGATATTAATTATTTATTTTTAAATTATAGTGTATATTGTGCTCTTTCGAGTGGTAGTTTAAATAGCTAATAGGTAAAAGTTTATGATATATATTCTGCTAATAGGTAAAAGCTAATGATATATATTCTGATTCTTGAGCTCCAGTTAGTTCTTAAATTTTACAGTACATATGAATATAATTAATTTAAAGTTTGTAAAAATATAAATGTAGAAAAAAATTTAAAAAATTGTAATTCATTTTCCAAATGAATATAAAGGTGTTCTTAAACAAAATAAAAATTAATATGATTTTTATTTTTTTTAAAAATCTTTTTAAATATTTTATTTAAAAACACTTTTATAGTCCATTAAAAAATGAATTACCACTTCTTTTTCTATATTTATATTTTTACAAACTTTAAATTTATTATATTCATGTGCAAGTGTGGGTGTGCGCGCGCGCCTATTTTTCTGTGCATAAGTGCGTATGTTTATGTGTATCTATGTCAAACAAATTACTTTACGTTTTTAATCTAGGACAACTGTTGTGGAGGGAGGTGGTATATCCGAGATCACGCTCAATCGCTAGGTTTTTCCTCAAATTAGGAATAACCAATTTATAAGCTTTTTTGTTACCAATTTACTTACTTTTTTGTTGATAACCAATTTACAGCAAGATTTGAAGCCGGAACCTTCAGCTCCATTCCTTACTTTAGCTAATGCTTTTACAAATTCATTTAAAAAAAAAATAATTGAATGTTCAGGACCGTTTTTATTCAGATACATCAACGTTTAAAAATTAACTTGGTCGTTAATATTATTTAATTCTGATTATTATTTTTAGTTGTACGTACAATAAATTTAGTTTTAAGGATTAATAATATTAGAAAAACAATGTCTGCAATACAATCGTTCCATCTCTTTACCTTTTAATTTTGCTGAATACTTTGAACATCAACCAACGTACAAAAAACACCAGACTTGAAACGAATAAAGCCCTTCGAGTTCTGTAGTTTATGTTTAGTTCTATGACAGTGTATTATTACATCGTGGAACTTTAACATACATGTCCAATTCTATAATAGAAGAGAGTATTGCCAAAAATATAATACTTGTTATTTACTTCTTCGATGCTTGCTGGTAATGATTTATATAAACTAAAAACAATTAAGTAATGCAAATTAAATATTTTATCTTCAATGAGCATTATAACTATTGATTTAATTAATAATCAATTATTTTTGAAACCGCTGGATTCTTAAATTATTTTTCTCGATAGATTATGCGGTAAATATGATTTTATCATTTTGATTGTTATATATTTCTAATATAGTTTCCTCTGTATTCTTTGAAAATTATATCGCTATTTATGCATCACTAAGTTATGATTAGCGAACTAGAATCGACTCAGTTTAGAGAAAGATAATAAACCCTAGTAGAGCCATTAGCTATTGACTTATTTTCATTCAGTCTAGAAGCAACGAGCCGTCATTTAATGATAAATGTTGTTTCTTATTATATTTTCCTCACAAAGACATAATAAATTATTATGTCCACGAAACCGATTATTTACAGTTTAATTATAATTATTAAACTATTCTACGCCTTTCAGATAAACTTCTTTTATAGCCGATGGCGGAACTGTTCCACTTTCAATAACCTACCGACCCTTTTTCTTAATTATTTCTTCCAGCTAAATGAGGAATTGCTGTTTAAAAATTGTATGGCTTGTTTGGGAGTATGATTATAGATCTTCAAGCGTCAAGGCTTTTAAAAATATAAATAAGGATTAGCAGGTATTGTAATTTAACCTTCACCTACACGAGAAAGTTACAATATACTCTCTTAAATTGTCACGGCCAATATTTTTTAATCCATTCAGCAGTTGTTTCTTCCGGTTTAGACCGTGTAGTCAAATTCATTGCCGACGTTTCACTGGCCATACTGCAAGCTTCCCCAGGGCTTAATCTAAGACTGAATATTAAGCCATTATACTGGAAGCTTGCAGCATGGCCAGCGAAACATTGAAAATGAATTTGATTACACGGTCTAAACCAGAAAAAACACCTGCCAAATGGATTAAAAAGTTACAATAGTTTAAAATGTTTATTAGTATTGAGGCATGTCATTGTACCCTTTTTTTACTGCTTTATAATATATCTTCAATAGTGAAACAATATTTTGTCTTAAAATGTGAAACTAAAAATGTAATGAAACCCTGTATAATATGACTTATGAAAAGTATGAGCGCAATACTTCGCATTCGAATTACAAATTCTTTAAAAAAATGTAATGAATAATCATCATAAACAAATTTCTGCTTAGCAAGGGGAGGCTGGGTGTGCCCCAGATGGTCTCCCGTGCCTCGATCATTGACAGTTAAACGGATTCGAACATGAGACCAAAAGTTGGACTAATCTTTTTTTTAAAAAAATTATGCATTAATACTGTTCCAATTTCCAAAAAAAAAAAACAATGAGAATGATGAAGTTTATATCTCGGAAACAAATTTAATAATATTTTGTATATTTAGAAGCAAATATTTATTTATATCAAATATGTTTTTGTAATTATATTTAATTAATTGTCCAATATTTACTGAAACTAGCGTATTTCTGAAATTAAATAAACATTATTAAACCTTCCTCAACAGAATTTAACCATTCAACACAATTTTATATTTTAAAAATACATTTTACAATTTGATTGGGAAATGCTGGAAAGCAATGGAATTCGCATGATTCTATTTTTATCTTATCAACACTGTAAATAGTTATTAAATTTTCAATAATTTATAAATTTGTATTGCTTAGGTTGATTTATTTTTACCGATGTTTTTCTCAACATCCTTCAATCCAAACACTATAAATATTTGTTGATAAATATCTCCTAATTATTACCTTTATCCATTCATTTTTAAATTATTATCCGTTCTGTTCATGATTGCCTCTTCATGTATAGTATTGGTAAAGAATTTGTTAACCTATGAAATTACTTAAAATATTACATTAAACATCGACATCGACTTGTCTACGCTTGGTAATATTTGTAAAAAAAATGTTAATTGAAATAGATAATAAATATAATTAATTTATATAATTTATAACAAGATAAAACATCGAAATGATGAATTATCATATATTACAACATCGACAATAAATAATCAGAATTCATCACAATATAACTAGATAGTCAATTGATTCGCTTTGTTTGTTTCATTCTTGAATCATATCCGGAGATTACTATCCATTTATTACAGTTATTATCATCGACAATAATAAATTTTTATGCCTCGAAATCATTTTTAAAGGCACTTAGGTATGATGTTTCTGTAATATGTAACTAATTTTTCGTTTTTCTTGGCCATTTATTTCATCCAAGATTTTGTAAAATTAGACTCTTTTTAAATTCTGGGATAGTCAGCGCAGTGTAATTTTACAAGGATCTTAGGACAGCATTTGACGAGAGAAATACTTCTGTTTCCTAAGAAATACCCTAAATTTAGCTATTAATTGACTATTTATTTAGCTCAATTATTTAACTATTTTACAATTAATTAAGACAAGTCACCAAGCCTAACCGTTGTCCATGAAACAGTACAGTCTCTACCATGTACTGAACCCCAGACCCGTTCATGGGTTGTAGTGGTACAGGTTTACGTATTATGTATGCATGAGATATTGATAGTATTCCCGATCCCCTATGCATGTTTTTCTTATCATAGTTGGTACTGCGTATAAATGGTTAGGAGGAACAATTGTTTAACACTTAAATTACTTTACTTCGGAATTATCTCTTAAATTTGGAATAATACAATAATATCCTTATCCGTAATGAGTATCAATTTATGTGATCTATTGACTTCAATATTTTACCTCTGCCTCCATTAGTACATATGATAGAAATCCATTATTTTTCTTTTTTTCATTATTTTTTATCACAAAGTCTTATGTGATTCCTATTCTATACTTTCAAATATTTCTGTTATTAATTCTTTAAAAAATGTTCTTTATTTCAAATAATTACCTTCAGCTGCATAAAGTGAAGGTGGATAAAAATGTTAAAATATTATTTGGTTTGCTTATTCATTTAACTCACTTTATGCTGATATGGCTAATCGGATATTACCAATGGTATATACTATTCTATTTTCTTGCTCCAAATGTTTATAGCGATATAGATGAGAAGAGACCATTAACCATATCCATCCTTCACTCCATCCAACAATGGATTTGGCTTTCTTCGACCTTATCTCCCGACGTATTGAACATCGGCCTCACACTCACAACGGTGCCAGTTCTGTCACACTTTCTTTGTCATCTTTGTTGATAATTCCTCTTGGTGTCCTTTTCATTGCGTGAAGGTGTTTCCTTTTGTGAGTTAGATTAGACGTTAAAAGGATCTAATCCATTCCGATACGAGATGATCTATTTTACTCCTCTCCTCTTCGCTTGAACCAGAGGTGGAAGTGCGTTTCACCAGTATTGTACCTCGGAAATTGGGACCGTCAATCATTATTATTACCTCATCCTTTGAGTATATAAAAGTTTGGTGCGTTTCCATTTCATATCGGACGCGAATAAATATTTAGAACAACTATAATTACTCTGGTGTCAGTTGCGAAGGTTGTCGCTTCGAATTGACTGAGAGATTGACTGAGACGAGTCTCTCAGGTTAAGCTCTGAGGAAGCCATAATCGAAACCAGAAGCCACACGACCATGAATGGATTAAAAATATTGGCCGTGGCAATTTAATAGAGTATTTAAAAATAACGGTATTACTGTCATGACGAGGAAATCAAGATTGATGTAAACACTAATAATAAAACTTTCTTTTGTGTAACAACCTTTAAAAACATATTTTATATGTTTGTATGTTTTTATTGCTGTTTATTAGCTTAGTACAGAATAAAATGAAGGTTTTTTAAATAATAAAAAAAATATTTAAAAACTGAATTAATTACTACGGATATGGTTCGGATAATTGATGTTCTGCTATTTTAAGTAAAAAATATAATTTAAAATTTATTTATTAGTTAATATTGTATGCATGGTTTTAGGTAGGTAATAATGTTATAATCATTCAAATACTACATACTAAAATTTTGTAATATAACTAATTAAAAACAGTATGCAGTTATAATGTTTTATAACAGACGACTTCCGGTTAGGATAAATAAAATAATAAGATAAATTAATAACATTTTTTATTTTTAATGATTCACAAATACCAATTTTCAATTATAACTTTGGCATTTTACTTTAATTTTATTTGTATAACTATATTTATTTATTTAATTATCTTTTTCGATTGGCTGGCACGTTTTATCGTGCAGCTATGAAGAGTATTTCATTAGACAGTTAATAATGGGTAAGGTGTTAGGCAAGTGTGTTTTATCAACACATCAGTAGGACCGTGTAGCTTCGTAAAGGCATCAGTCATCATACTCGGCTGTTTATAATTTAAAGTTACGCCGATGTTTTTATAATTACTTTGTTGAAATACCGATCGATATCTTTCCCAAAAATTTATATAAAGGAAAAGGAAAAAAAGATGATTTGAACTTGAACTGTGACTAACGTGTAAACTTAAGTGTAGATCGCATCAAGATATATACATTGTATACGGTTATGTGTCGTTAACATTATAATATATAAATATATAAATACATTTTTAACTTATTTTAAAATTATAGTGAGGATAGATTGGATAATACACAGTATTGCTTAAAAAATGTATATATATATATATATATATATATATATATATATATATATATATATATATATATATATATATATATTTATATATATATATATATATGTGAAAAGAAATAATATATACTATTTTCCATAAATATTTACTAATAATCATAAACTTTGAAAATTCATAATAAATTATAAGTTTACTCAAATACCTTAAACGGATTTATCTGATTAGTGTCTGTAAATATGATGGCTTATTAAAAGTTTAATAGTGTTATTTAAAAAAACCAAGCTCATACATTGATTTTCATATTTTACTTTTGCCATAAATCTGGCAGTTTATTAATTTAATTATAGTTTCTATTTTTGGTATTTTCTTAGTACTTTATATACACAGTATTTGTTCTTTTAGTATTCTTTTAAGAGTGAGATTAGTTTTCATTTTTAAGTAATTCCTTTATTTCTGTTATACAAATGTTGTGTTAATATTTCAAATTAAATGATTGTTATTTGGTTTAATTTTCCTTATATCTACATGGTATAATTATTTTATCATAGATTTTAATTATTTATGATAATTTATAAATAGTTGTAAATTAATGTAAAGTTGAAAAACTAATAACATTTTGTTTTTATTTCATGTTGACTATTATGATGGTTACAACTATAGAATTTGTGAATAAATTAGGTATCATCTGCAATAGAAGCATTAAATAAATTTGCTATCATCATGTTTTAAATAAATAACTATTAATATAAATATAAATAAAACTGAAATTTTCATACAAGTACTTAATTATTTGGTTTTAAAATAATATAAGGTAAATATTAATGGTACTATCAATGGCACCTTTCGGTAATAGAAATGTTTTCTTAATCTTTATTTATAACACCGCAAATTTATTTAATTAGTTTATTCTCTGGTGGTTACTGTTGTCAGTAATATATTTAGATAAATAGACATCTACAAAAATTAATATTTGTTTGTAAGATTCCATTATTTCAGTCCTTATTAAAGTAGTACATATATATCAGTAGTATTATATAAAGACCATCAGTAACACAATATAATGAGAACGTTGCAATATAAACAAATTTATATTTTATTTTTTTCAACAAGGGCTGTAATCAGAAATTAATTACTCTATTACTAATAACATTTAAAATGGTTAAAATCGTGCAAGATAATTATTTATGTCATTCACATAAATGAAGTGAATCGCAACTTTTAATATTCTGTATTATTCAAACAACTAAGGCCTATTTAATAACCTAAAGTCATCACTGTTCACGTGTGTCATCACTTAATATATCTAAAGCAATAATGAAAGCAAAATAAATTTATGAATAAATGACTTATTAATTCATCTATTTTACTTTTTTCTTTTGATACTGTTATCAATTTATATAGCGCACTTCATAAAATCACTCAATAATTTACTCAAAATAGGTACCGAAAATTATTTAATCTAATTATAAATATAAAATCTTAATTTATACAAACAATAACAAAATATGAGTGATCATATAAATCTATCGAGGACAATTTATAATGTTAGGAATTATAAATCAGCTATTGAAACTAAAATCAAATGTTATAAGTAAAGTGTAAAGGAGATAGTTGAGGGGTGCAGTAAAAAAAAAAAAACACTGAATAAGTAATAAACTTATAATTATGTGCCGACGTTTCGACGTTATAAGTAAATATTGGAAGTGTTAAAAAGTAATAATTATTACTGATCATTTATGTAAAATAAACATCTCATTAATTGCCATTAATATAAATAAAACTAATGTTTTAAATGATTCGAAGCTAATTGACATTAATCATAATTAAATCAACAATTGAAATAATTACAAAGTGTTAAATAATTACTATTTTCATAACCGATTGAAATAGTCTTTATTAGTTCTCACAGCTTTGTTAAAGACAAATTAAATAATTAGTTTGAACATAAATGAAAAAATATTTTCAATAATCCACAAGAGATTGTTATTAAATAAAATTATATAATATAAATTTCAATAAACATATTCATAAATTTCAATTCAATGTTCATTATTAAATTTATAATGTTTACTGTATATTATAAAAGATTAAAATGAGCCTATATTTAAACAGTTTGTTTATTATTTCTATAAGCTGTTTTGGTGATTCACAAATAATTAATTGTGTAATGATTAAATAAAAAATTAAGAAATGTAGCATCTAAATCAGCATATTATTCTTTTAATCAGTTGAACGTAATTTAATAATTTATTTGTAAAATACTGTTGTTATTATTTTTTTAATTATTGGTTTTATTAATTTGTAGTTATATATTGATATTAGTTAATTAATTTATTCATTATTCTGCCTTTGATTGGTTAATTTATTACACTGACTATCTAAAGCATACCTACGGCTATTTGGAGGTTGTGTTTTTAGGTGAAAAAATTACAAATACTTTGTAATATATAATAGCAGTATTTAATACTCATATATAATCGGAACGAAATCATCTTTGCATCCGTTAAATAATATCTGCAGAACAGGTATTAACAGTCTTTGTTTATAACACTTTTTTTATATTCATCGGTATTTAAAGTTCTCACTAATCCACCATACTAATTTGATACCGGCATGATTCACTCAACATTCTTAGTTCAAAGACAGTTGAATAAATAAATAATGGATAAAAAAAAACCAACACAATTATCAATTAGTTATGCCTGGTTCATGTCGCAATCATTCACGCCAGAATTAAAGTGTAGTTTGTGGTTTTGTTCAATGCGGCCGGCCGCGTTTAAATCAGGTTTAGCTCGGAGAGAGCACAAAGAATAAAATTGCCATTCAACCCGTTATTATTTTTTAATATCCATTGATCTTGAGTTATCATATTTTAGCTTTTCATGGTATTTCTACAATTATATGTGTCCATGATAATTACAGTGATTACATTATTAGCGGCTAAAACGGCATTTTTATACTTGTGAATGCTCAAAAACATTATAGGTTATAACTAACAAGATGCCCACTATTAACCTCATAAAATTCAGTGTTATTAAAAATATTATTTTTATTTTTAATTATATATTTTTAAATATAACACCAGGGCGTTTTAATAAAACAAAATATACATTTCAGAAGCCTTTTTATTTCATTGAAACCTAAAAAAAAAATGTTTAATTTTAAGTTTACATTTATTTTAATTTTTGTTCTATTCATCCTAGTTCATTGTTGATATAAATGATATTCCATCTACATATTATAAGGGGAAGACTTTTTTTTAAAAATCTGAATGCTATTATTTATTTATACTGTGACATGAATAATTAAATTCTTATTATTATTATTTCTAACTTTAGCAGCACTTCTAAAAATCGTGATTAAATATCTTTTTACTATTACCTATTTCCCAAATTCACTAAACATTGGATGAAATTATTACCAATACTATTTATTTATTTTTTTTGTTTAAAGAAGCAAGTACCTCTGAAAATCATGATAGAGTAGTTTTCACTATTACCTATTTCTCAAGTGTATCATATTCGATGGAAATAGTACCAATATTATAAAATTAATTTAACATGTTTATTATCATTTGTTTTGTTTATACCGAAACTATAAATATAGTAATACAAATAAATATATATATATTT
Source organism: Arma custos (assembly GCA_037127475.1). Lineage (NCBI taxonomy): Eukaryota > Metazoa > Arthropoda > Insecta > Hemiptera > Pentatomidae > Arma > Arma custos. Next base: position 101,246,898 of record CM073764.1, read on the forward strand.
TTAAAAACCATTATTAAACTTAGTTTTGAACTAATAAAATGTATTTTTCTACCAGTAAATGTCAATTATATTATTAGAATTTGAAATGTTTAGAATTATTACAATTAGAGATTCATATTACCTTTTTGACAAATTAAGTGATGTTATTTGTTACACTAAACCGGCTTAGGAATTATATACCTGCTCTACAGTTGTCTCCTAAAGTGAAGTTTTATATTTTTGTCTCTATATTTATAAGTTTTTATGTGTCACTTTCTCTAGTTTTGTGTTTTATTATAGTTCAACTTTCACTTCGCGAGAAATAGATTAACTTATATATATAATTGTTCTACTTGCACTCCGCGGTTAATCAAGATAAATAGAAAATTGTGATAAATACCTTTTGACAGTGATGGGGATTGGGGCCTCCTGATCCTTCTTGGAGGCGGCGGTTCTGGCCTGTACCTGAGGGGCTGCGGGTGCGGGGGCGGCAAGAACCCGTGGGGGAGGCCTAGTGGGAACCTGGAACCGGGGAATATAGAGTGTGGTGGGAAGAGAGCACCCGTGTAGAGCCGAAGCGGAGACTCGAGCACCATCATGGTCACCTCATGACCGGCCACTGAGCCCGGGAGCCGGGATTGGCCACGCCCCCTCCCCCACCACGCCCATTTGTCCCCACCACCGCGCCGCGTCCCATTGGCCGGCCACGCCCACCCATCTCCCCTATAATGATTAGTCAATTTGTAGGGGCATTCGAATTAATTGGTCCTACTACCTACCCCCACTTCCTGCTCTAAGCCCTTGTCACTTGCCTCCGACCCGCCCGGCTTAACTAATAATGTTCCTTACAATATAGTATATAGATATATTTTGCCAAGCCTCTGTTACAACACCATTTTCTGTAAATAAAGGCTTTGGAGTGTTCTCAAACAACAACCACTTACCTATATGGGTACATTAATTAATATTAAGTTGATTGAATGTCATTTTTTTTTAAATATATATTTTTTAATAATGAATGACGTCTATAAAACACATTTTCTAACAGATAAACCAATTTCAATTATTACTACAATAATTGACATAATTTTAAAATTAGTTCATATATCATTAATACATATTGCCCTTAATGTGGCATACTAAATTATTAATAGCCAATAAAAAGATTTTAAAAAATTTTAGAAATTTTTTATTTAATATTGATGTTTAATAATACTTAAATTAAAAACATTTTGACTTACTAATACCGGTTTTTAAATTGATCTATGATTCTTTTGCCACTTGTATTTGTTTATATATATTTATGTAGGTATTTTCTTTTTGGTTTGGCTTTTATGTGCATTGGACAACTAAAATTAATTTTTTAACTGATAAAAAAATGAAATAATATTGGTAATTATAAATGAATGAAATAATAGCATGATTATTAATTTTACTATAGTATAATTAATAATAACTGTAATTTTAATAATCTTGATACGTAATAATCTAACAAATAAAAAAAAATTGTGTGTTTAACTATTAACAAATGCCAATTTTTAATTAAAACTATAATTATTTTGTTTTTATTTTTATTTTATTAATTGTTATAATTTTTCAATATTTTATTTTGAAGAGAAAAGATTTGTATTGGGATTCGAACCCGGATATCCCACGTCTCCGTCGTGGTGCTCTACCTACTGAGCTAGCCTGGCTCGTAACACGGTCAGACAAATCTATTGTCTTCACCGAACCCACATCCCGGTGTTCTGGCAATTTGCGATATATACAAGGGGAAGAATGTTCATTGAACATTACTTTAATTAGAATCTTGTTGACTTATGCCATTTATTTATTTTATTTTATTTTTTTATTAATTGTTATAGTTTTTAAATATTTTTATTTTGAAAAGTTTGTCCAGGGCCGGGAATCGAACCAGAGATTCGAACCTATGATATAATTATTAATTTTGCTATAATATAATTAATACTAACTAAAATTTAAAAATTGTTAATCTAATAATTAATATCGTAATAAATACTATATAATATTGCAATTATAATGACTACCTACTTAGACACATACCTTCATTAATTCTTATCAAATGGATTTAATACCCATTTATTAATATTTACTTACAAGAAATTACAACTAAAATCCTAAATTACATACTTAACTATTAAATCAATGAAATAAAATTTGAGTAAAACAATATATATATATATATATATATATATATATATATATATATATATATATATATATATATATATATATATTGAATTTAGATAAATGTCATAACTTAACTTGAACTGTTAAAGAGACAATATGTATTTATTAATAAAATTTAATAAAATATATTTATTCTGATTTTATCTGAAAAATTACAAATTCCTTATGATGAGCTATCTATAAATAATTACAATTACAATTTTGAAACTAAAATTTATACATTTTAATAACCTTATTTCTTCTGCAGTAACGTACATCACGTACGTAAGAATTTGAATATGTATTTTAACATAATTGTGGGTCATATGTGAGATACGTCTGTGGATATTGAAGTTTGGCGTTCTTGTCGGGTGCATTCCATTATCCACCACTACAACTCATGAAGAGTCTTGGGTTCAGTACCAGGTTGAGACTGTACTGCTTCTTGTACATCGGTTGTGCAGGGTGTAATCAACCGCCATATTTTTACCCATATTATGGTACCCACTTACAGAGGATGGGTGAACTCCAGGAGGGTTCCAGATCCCAAAGGATCCATCCTTATCAGTTATTAAAAGATAATATAAAATCTCCAACTCAACCACTGACCGCTCCCTAGTGGCAAAGACAGTCATTCTTGAATAATATTTTAATGTGCCAACGTTTCAGCCTAAGATGTAAGCCATTTTCAGGGCTGATGGGCCCGATGCGAGTCCGTACATTTTCTTCTAACGACTAGGACTGGACCCATCACCAATTCAATCCGCTATTAATTAGTTTTAGGGTACTTATTCTGGAGGAGAATATGTAACTGTCCAATTTTCCTTATGTGTTGCTGAAATATTTCTTTATTTCATTATGTGTCATGACCAATGTGAGCCGTCACTGTACAAATTAGTTTTGCACTTCCATGCTATACTGAACAACATAACTCTCCCCAGCTTTCTTTGTTGAAAAAAAAATAGGCAACAAATAAAGAAAAGGGGACAAAAATGAAAAGAAAAGTGGAGTTTATGTTTACCCTTATGTAAAATGAAAGAGTCGAAAAAGAAAAAAGAAAATGGAAGGGCCGAGCGGTAAGAAGCGAAGAAGGAGGGGGAGTCACGGACGGGCAGTTTGTCCTTATTACTGGCACCGCCTTCCTTTAACCCGAGCTACGTCTGCGACAAATTTATGGCCTACAACACTTACATATTTCACCGGCTACGCCGGAGCTTACCGCTGTCCCTTCCTCTTTATTCACTAAATATCTAATATCTTCCCCGATCCCTTCTGTATTTGTTCCCGAGGATCTAGAAGATCTGGGGTTGCTTGTAGGATCAGCTTCTTATCACCACCAAACTGTAACATAGCCAGTCTGAAAATCTTCCGAGTCCCCATTGCGGTATGGATATATTTGTATTGCGGATTGTAAATTCCATTTTCCAAGTTCGAATTTTTTAAACCAATTGATTCGTTTTAACGTGTGTTGTTCACTTTAGGACTAGAGTACACTATTACAAAGGTGAACAAAATTGAGAGTGGAACTTAATTATTAACTTATATAAGGAAGAAAGAACAGTCAACCAATAAGGAACCAAATAAGGAAGAAGTTATAGTCAACCAATTCTTCTCTAACATTAATTATTAGCTGTTTTACTTACAGTAGAATGAACGGGAAAAAAGTATTACAATTTTTCAGTAGAAACATTCCAACCAAAAAGTCTTAAGTCACTAAACTAAAACATGAAAAAATACCTGCTAATAAACTATTGGATCTGCTCGGTTTTCCGTCCCCCTTTCTTGCAGCCTCAGCCACAGCATTCTCTAATTGGGTCTCCTTATTCTTCTTGTGCCATGGATCGAGTCTGTGAGGATCTTCCTGGGAATCAAGGAATCTTTCCAATCAATTCATATGCCCAAAGTAACTGCCCTCATTTCGATATCTTGACGGCATTTGAACATATGAAAATATGGAGCTATACAAACCCCTATTTTTGTATTTTTCGCTAACTATTATATGTCTGAAGAACTTTCTTAGGATCATCCTTTCGAATACATGCGTATATTCTTCTAATTTCCTTTAATTACGATTTCTACACTTTTTCCAAAGATCACTGAAGTTTATTTAAGTCTCGTAAAAAAAGTATGACTACTTGAAACGTTAAAGTAGAATAAAAAATAATTAATAAAATTAAAGTTATTCTGTCAAGCGTTGTTTTTTTATAAAATCAGTGATTTGATTAAAAAAAACTAAGAAGCTTTATTTCTTACCCACTATCATCATGAACTTAATCCTCAGTTTGCAGTTTGGGAAATTATTTCGTTAAGCGTTATTTGTTAATAATATGTGAATAAAATAAATAAATTATAACAACGTGGAGACTTTAGGAGAAATTTTCTAAATAAAACGAGAATACACATCATTTTACTGGTTCTCGTTTTTTATTATAATTCATATTTCAATATTATACTATAGCATATTTTAAAAAATACCATGGACTATTATCACTCTGGCATTTGTCCTGTCAAGTCTCAGTTCTTTGTTTAATGTGGTAAGGTCAACTCGAGCCCTGGACAAAGTTCAAGATTGCCCCCTGAGGGATGGTAATGAGAGGGGGAATATGCGGCACAGGTGGCAGAATTTCCATAGCGGATAATTTTTAATGAAAGTTTATTTGCGGGCTAAATCATATTTTTTTAATTCGTTATAACTGGTGGTATCATTGAAAGTTCTAGTACCCTAAGATTTCTAACAATTGATTGTTATTGTCATAGAGCTTCAAATTTGCCAAAAGAGCTTTCGAAAATCGTAAGCAGATTTTTGTTTCTTTTGTTTATTAAATAAAACTCAAATAAAAGTTTTAAGTTAGCATAAAAATTGAACCTCTTTGGTCTTAATTATTATTTTCTGTATTATTTTACTCAGTTAGCGGTCGTTTCGTTAATGATTTTGAGTTTAAATAAACCCCTCTAACCATACTGCTTCAGTCGATAGTAAAACATAATTGGAAGTGTAAAGTTGAGATTTGTTTTCTTTTGTTCTAATTTGGTACGAATTAAACATCAAAGTTAACATAATGAGAAATTATCTAATGCTTTGGATGGCTATCTAATTTTAAAAACCTAACAATAAGAATTATTTCTTCACTATTGAGAGAAATCTGACGTAAACAAATACTTCTTCTGATTATTCTTAATGAACAAAAAAAAAAAAAAAAAAAGACAGGTGTAAATACTATACTTCACGAAAGGTAGTCGCAAAACGATATGATATCAAAAGGCCGACCAGTCAGAGCTGGGGTTCACATTACGCGCTTTGGTTTTGAACTATTCATTGTTACATCCATTACTATTGTTTCTATAATGTTTTCGTTTTTGGCAACATAGAAGCGTATATTTGAATGGCATTAACTATACTAGGTAACTGTACTTGTATTAATATTGTCCCCAATACAAATAAATATGATAATTGTGTCGAGGGAGGTTAAAGTAGCATAATCTTATTTCAGATCGCAACTCCTCCAACAACTTCATGGTGAAAACTACTTCTTGTCTTTAGGAATTTTCTTTTAATAAATTGATGACAAAATATTTTTATTTTATCGGAAAATTCGTATCAATTTATAAGTATGGGTATAAGTATAGTATGGGGTATGGATATTGTAAATATCCATTTAGGACCTTGAAAGTCACTTTATTCTACAAGAAGTTATCATGTATAAAAATGTTTACGAGTATTTGCGCATCATGTTAGAGTCACCAGTGACGAGAGGAACATTTTAATGAATCAATTCATTCAATCGAACAAGGTAAATGATGTTAAACTAAAATTTCAAAGGTTCTTTTGGCTAAGGATATTTCCTTTCAACAATCTTGATCAGCCTGGTGTTTAATAGTGTTCACTTTAAACATTTGTCATTATTTATTATTTTTTACTTGCAAATGTGTGTGGGAGTATCTTGCTTCGACGTTTCCAACAGGATTCTATACATCCAATAAGAGTGGGTTCTCATTCATATCAGAGCTCTTGTCAATAGGCCCTTTGCTGCGACGGAATTCCTGTTTAGTGCAGAAATAAAAATTTATGGTTGATGGACTTTTTGAGAGGGATTGGCATCCTTTGAACCGTGAGGTTATCTGTCCTACTGTCACCAAGGCTCTTTCTACTACGGCCACGTGTTCATCCAGCTGGAACATCCTCCCATATACGGTTTGGCACAATGGAACCATCTTTTCCATTCAGCATTAAAGTTGAAGTAACTTTCATTTATATAATTTACATTCCTTGGCATTATAATTCTGTGAACAATATTAGTTAAAAACAGAAGTCTGATGTATCTTCCAAAAACATGAATTCATTTTAATCCCATCCTCAGCATTACTGCCACCATCTTCAACTTTTTCCCTTTCCCTTTCAGCTCATTTCGTTCTTTGGATATATAAATTTATAGATATTCATTAATGCATGATCTGAATATCTTCGACCAGTGGGCTAAATCACGATTACAAATAAACAAATATATATTTATATACTAAGCAGCTTATGAAATCAATATTAGACTGTATGAGCATCTAATAACATATTATTTTAGAGTTTGTAAATTTCCCTAATATCGTAGTCAGCTTCAAGTGAACATAAAAATTACAAACTCAAGATATCAATTCATATTATTCTGTGTAGAGCTTGCAGATTTCCTTGAAGCAAAAATCACACACTATGTTTATAACTGTGTTCACAGTAACTGGCATCTAAATTAATTAAACATTTAACTTGAAAAACAAAACTCTTGTAGTCAATAAGAAAATATAAAAATAATTTAAAGGATTTCACCATAAAAAATTACTATAAGGAACATGTAAAGTCTTATGCAAACAACATAACGTTCATCTGCCAGCCATGGCAGAACAGCGTTGTCACAAATGTTCCAAAACGTTAAATATACCTTTACTTATTTTTTGGTAGATTTAAGAAACTTAAATTTGAGAAACAGTGTTTTTGAATCAGAAAAACTTATGTATCAAACATAAAACCTACCTGATTTTTCAGTGTTATCTTATAGGGAGTTCTCTGAAGCCAACAATGTCATGGCCCCTAATTAAATCATTCATTAAAAAATGCGAGTGTTTTATTGTGACCTATGTGACATTAATTGAGACAAATAAATGACCTAATTAAACATTTGTTATTATAACATGATGAACTTTTCCTCAAGATGATTACAACTTATATCCTTGTTGTCATCCCTCCAATGAAATTTCTATGACAGATTATTTTAAACAAAGAAGTTGTTAATAATCAAAATAATCCCAAAATAATCCGTAATTTGGAAATGACTCGTTTACTTAACCTTGGAACTGCAGTTACTACAATTTTTACTAATATTAGTTTAATTCACAATAAGTCTCTTGGAGTGGGAATGAAGGGACTATGTATGAGATCGACTGCTGATGGATGAGATTTTTGATACGAACGGAAAATAATTTCCCCAGAGCCCGGACCTCTATTGCTGCAGTGTCGATGATATTCCGCATCATATACCATAAATCCCGAACGACCTGTCGCGTGTTTTGTTTTCTCCATACTTTTCCCAACGAAAGAACTCTTTACAAATTAAGTCCGATGTTTTGGGACCCTATAAGAAGGCAATGTCGGATTGACCTCGATGGTAAATGAAGGATTACCTATGAAATTTTTTTATTGTAAATGTCACCGACTTTAAAATATCGGTTTGATATAGACTATAATAAAATGTAACTTATCTATCTTATATATTAAACCTAATTTATTAGCTATGATTAAGTTATGATTGATTTTTAAGACTTTTAGAGTAAAAAGACAAGAAACTGATCGCCATTTCAGGCTACTCCATCACTTACTAGACAAACGCTCTGATGAGCTCTCAATTAATTACTAAAAACTCATAGAACAGATGCCTATCCTATGTGCCTACATTAGAAGTATTAAAATTATTTGGACTTCCTGAGCATAGCTTTGGGGCTCTCCAAATCTTATAATCCAAACTCCTTCGTAAAATCTTAAACATTTTTTTACGAACAAAGTCTTCCACAATGACCGCAATGTCTCATATCTTGCTGATTTGCCCCGAACCCGATAAGAATCCTTTCATGACAACTTTTATTTCCACTCAAACCCACTAGTTTCGAACTTATCAATTCCTGATAATCCTCCGAGAAAAGGAGATGGCTTCGTGACTAGTTTCTATACTTGCCTTTATTTCATGGTGCTATATTTCGTTCATTCGTTTTTTTGTTTGCTATTATGATACAGTTGTAAATTTCTATAAATAATTTATTTTAATATTTCTTATTTTACCACTGATTAGTTAGTAGCTCTGTACTTCATTGCTCTTCTATTTTCGTCTATCAAATTCTATGTAAAGAACTAATATAAAGCAGGGCCTCTACTATACTTAACCCGTTCCAGATTGTGGAGTATTTTAATGGGTTTACACCGACATGAAGTTCGATATAACATTGGTGTTAATTCCCTAACCCATCATAGCTGCTGAAAATATCTCCCTGAATGATTTGAGATGACTGAGTAAATAATAATTGTAAGTATAATTCAAGATGATGGACGAGCGAACAGTTCGTACCAAATGGTCCACCCCGTCCATCATCCAACATCACTGTTAAGAATCGGAATGATCAATGACTTCGTACCCCTCTGGCCCTCATGTCCAAAACGCTAACCAATTAAGCATCTTGTGATTATTGTATTACAGTTTTAATTTTTGAAATGTTTACAAATTTCGAAGTTTATTATATTTTTTATGTCCATGCTTTGTAGATGCATGAAGCTCCTTAAAGTCGCCTTTTTGCCAACATCTCAATCAACAACATGACCTTAGATGCCCCTCAATATTCTTCTTTCAAAGATACAGAGTCAATTCTCATCTTATTTGCCTGTGGAACTAGGAAACAAAAAAAGTGACATGAATGTTGCCTATTACGCTCCCAATATTTTATAATCATTATTATAACAAAGCTCCTTTCTGCAATAACAAGGAATATCTTACTAATATTATAAATGTGAAAGTTTGTATGTTTGTCTCTCTTTCACGCGAAAACTACTGGACGGATTTGGAAGAAACTTTTCAGTAATATAGGTTATACACCAGAATAACACATAGGCTATAGAAAGCATGGATAGGGGGGCACGGGCCCTCCAGTTTTTTAGGTACTGTGGAGAATCCATTATAGTACATAATTAAAGGCAAATCACTTGATCGTAGTTGTTAAAATAACAGAAAGAACATGAGTGAAACTATTTGTTTTGATATCCTACTAATATTATAAATGTGAAAGTTTGTATGTTTGTCTCTCTTTTATGCAAAAACTACTGGACGGGTTTGGATGAATATAGGTTATAAAACAGAATAACACATAGGCTATAGGAAGCGCGAATTGATGGGGGAACACGTGCCCCCCCCCAACAGTTTTTTAGGTACTGTGGAGAATCCATTATAGTACATAATTAAAGGCAAATCAGGAACTTAGCATCTTGAAATTTTCAGATAGGTTCTTTATAGAATTTAAGAAAGAAATTCGGCTAATTCCATCCCCAAGAGTTTCTCCTTTAATATAATAAGGGTTCAACGATTGTATTGAATCCGTCAGTTTTGAAGTTAGACGTCTGAAATTTTGGATGTACGAGTAACATATAGTTAAAAAAAATTAAATTATTTATTTCAAATATTCTTTCATGAAACTTTATATGGTAGACCAAATCCCACGTGAGCGAAGCCGCAGGCAAGAGCTAGTAGTTTATAAAAGAAAAATAAATGATCGGATCCTATGTATCTAATATTCTGAGCAAAAACCAACCAGTCAACGTTTCATGTCAAAATAAAATCACATCAAGGAAGAACAAGTGCAGTACATCTCACACTTACAGTCCAAAAAGACTCACGAAATAGCAGCAACCTTGCTCCAATAACAAACTGAGGCTAAGGAAAGTAATACACTAACAGTCGGGGAGGTTATGAAATCAGTTGGTCTGTAGAAGTAACAAAATAGAACCAACCACGCTTTGTTCATGCATCCTATTTTTCATTTATGTTCCGTTTATCTTACTTTTATTTAAAAATAGATAATATATTGAAATAAACTTGTACTGCATTAACAGTAGCACATTATCAAGATTACTATAATAATATGGGGAGGGGAAGATAAACTAAAACATATATTTAAAAAAAAATATATTTGAAATTTGCTTGAAACGACGCTCTCCTCCTAATGTATTGTCAATGCTCAGTGGTTTATTTAGAATTCAACGCGGAATTGCGACGTATGCACCAGGTTAATATTATTCAAGTGATAGCATCAGGAAGATAAAGATGGGCTTGTAAATTTGCTGGGCTTAGTAAACGAATGAATTCCTAAAAACTTAATAAGCGCTTTGCCGACTGGTAGACTGAAAGGTAGAGAGAGGCTCACTTGGGAAGTTTGCGTTAAGAGTGATCTGGTGGTTTGGATGTAGTGGTCCGTGGAAGTTTGTGGGCGGAGCTTGTTGGCATCGAGCCTTCAGGTTTACTAAGCCTTATTATTATTATTGAAATGTTAACGAATTTTGGAGTTTCAAATGTTTTTAATGTCATTCTCTATTCTTTTAAATATATCCAAACTGCATTAATATGAACTCATAATGAAGTTTTCTACAATGTTAGAAGGGGAACATAATCTTATACGGAAAATGACTAATAAAACCAAATTCGCATGGAATGTAGCCTCTTGATAGCCAATGTATTATAATTCCACAGGGGTTTATTCGGATTCAGAATAAGGTGATACAAAAATTAAAACAAATTAATCGGAGCAAGCCTGTTATTTCAAGAAGGAGTGGAGGGCTCTATGACCCGACGAAATGGAAGGACGGACGAAATAAATAAGAAGGTAGGGAATGGGGTTCCTTGAGAAGCGCTGACACACCGATGGCCGCCGTGACTAGAAAGGGCCATGGGGTGCCGTAATGGGATGATGATAGGAACCGGGACAAATAGAAAGGCAGTTAGAGCCGTGGATTGGGATCCGCTCCACATATATATTTATTGCTACTAAACGAGCTGGCTGGGGAAGGCTGTATACAAATAGTCCTCATCACAGCCGCGGCCATAACAATAACACCACCCCCCCCAACTCCCTGTCGCTCTCCGGAATAAATAAAAGCGGACTTATTCAGAGCGCCACCCCCGCCACGGGGGAGGCATGCATTTAAATAACATCCCCTCAGTCCTCCGCTCTCGTAAAATTATACAGATGGCGGATTGTCTCTCGTAAACGTCGAATAAAGGCAACTCTCTCCTCTTCGTCCCCGTCGCATTTATCTCTTTTATTGGTTACAAACTGATACACTATAATAAATATAATATCTAATATAAAGATTTAGTATAACAACGAAAATACACTTTTATATCTCCAAATCCCATTGTGTAGAACAAATCGGTTATTGTAATTTTAACGAAAAGATTGTTCGAAATGATTTTGACGGTCTTGACTAAAAACAACTTGTCTACACTTCTACCCGCGAAGAATCATTTCCTCAGTACTTGGTTAAGATTTTCTTTTTCATATCCTTGTGTACTTTTGAGAGATCCTAGAAATGGAAATTTGAGTGATAACATTACCGATTCTTCCTTTTACATTCTACCACATCATAGTATTTCCTTTTTTCAAAACACAATAGTTGTATGAATCAGAACATTTCTTTTTGTTGTTTATAATGTAGGCACATGTCTAAATTATTGTTTTACATAGTTTTTAAATTCAAATCAGATAGGTGACGTCCCATTCTCAACACACTGAATGAAGCGATTTGGAGCGTTTGTCAAGACTCTTGCAGCGTTATGTTGGCTGTTTCTTCCTGGATGTTGTTCTTCTAATCTTATAGGGTCCTTAATAAAGAGATTCATTTTAAAAAAACATAGAAAAAATTATGAGGGGACCATGCCGGAGAGCCGGCTGTCTTCCCAAATCGACCCTAATTGAAATGCGCTCTGGGAAGTGCTAAACAGCCATTCCAAAGCAGCGATGATGGCGATTGAACTGTGTCAGAACAAAACTTTTCCCGCCTCTCGAAGGAGATCACTTGCGCTCCGCTACAGCATCAACCGACTGAATGGCACGCATTTAAAAAAAATAAGTTAGATAAAATCTGCCAGTAGCCAGATTTGAATCCAGGACCTTCTATATATTTAGTATAAGAATATTGCTGGTTACCGTTATAAGTAGTAACAAGAACCTATAACATATATATGTGCATGTAGATGCATACACACGCACAGCATTAAAGTTATTTTGAAGAATCGTAATCTAGAAACTGTTCTACCAAAGGAGTTGTCTTAGAGGAGCTTTCGCTCATCGTTTCCAAATCTATCTGATGGCTATAAATAGGATCCTCTTAAATTAAGCGTTTAAATGTTTCGGAAATAAGTATATAGTGAGATAGATTTATGGAGAGAGGTTTGGCCAGCCGCTGGTGCTAATAGAGACGTTGAAGCGGGAGAGGGATCATCGTTATTAGAGCTAATAGCGTTGCGGATTCTCTCCAGGCTCCTCCCGGTGTACTTCTTCTAATAGCTCTCCCTCCCCCTCTCTCCCCCCCCCCCCCTCTCTCTCTCTCTCTCTCTCTCTCTCTCTCTCTCTCTCTCTCTCTCTCTCTCTCTCTCTCTCTCTCTTTCTCTCTCTCTCTCTCTCTTCCTCTCTCTCTCTTCCTCGCTCTCTCTCACTCCCTCTCTATCTATCTCTCTCTCGCTCCCAGTCTGTCTTCTCTTGTTTATTCTGTCTTCTCTCACAATCCTCTCACCTATTTCGTGGAGTCGAATCTAATATGTGAGCCCTATCAGTAAGTCCCCAATTTCATCTATATCTTTTCATCAGATATGTCTCAATATATAGCGATAATAATAAAAAGGAGGTGGATTTCCAATTGCTGACTACGAAGAATACTTTTGAATCTTTTTACCATCTCAGTTATCCACAAATGTTGTTTCATGTGTTTGATCAACTTCTCGAAAATGGTCAAAATTATATATTTAGTGGAATTGTTGAGCTATTACTTCATGTGAATAAGTGGTAAACTCTGATTTTGTTTAGGATGAGTTAAATGTAACGAAGGGAGCGGAATCTTGTGATTCTCGTATTGTCAAGCGGTTATGTCAAGCCTTGGCTTGAAAGAGTATTGTTGCTTATATTATAATTTTATTTCAAGCTCTAAGAGGCTATAAGCTATAATTCCCCTAGCAATACGAGAATTACACGAATCCGCTTCTCTCATGTTGAACAGAATTAGGCTTAGCAACTTATTCAACGGGGCTGCAGAGTTGCAGTAAAGCTATAATTTATAGAGGTTGATTTTGCCCCAATATTTCTTTTTCATGACCGAATCAATTTTAAATTCATAATTATACCTGTTAAGTTTATCAATAAATTAAATTTATAAAATTATATGCTATTAAAATATGAACATTTTTTAAAAGCAACCCAACCGTATGTGATAATTAAAAGTTATCGTGGATAAAGTTTTGCTGGCATAACGAAAATATACTGAGTTACGAAGAAAGTTGGTAGATTTGGTAGGCGAGTAATAGTTTCGTTGATAAAAATTTTCATTTTTAAATGAAACCTGTACATATACAACCCATGAAGGGCCATTGCTTCCTGTTCAGAAAGAGTCAAATCTGTATTGTTTCTAGGCAAACGGTTGTGCAAGGAGATTACTTGTTTGAGATCCCGCTCAACCGTCAGGTTTCCCCCCTAATTAATTATAGAGGCTGGGTGTGCTGCAGGAGGGTCTGTAGATTGCAAAGGGTCCATCCGTGACTATCAACAGATTAAATAAGTAATCTGCAACAACAAGGTTTTAGGTAAAAGAAAAAATCTATTTTTGAGAACAAACTATATATATATTTATATATTATATATTTTTTGCCATAAACTAAAACTTGTTTAATAAACTATGCAAACCGGCTCAGATATGACTCCTCCCACCTAATGCACTAAGATGGGTTTGATTAAAACTTTCTGTTGCCATAATTCTTTCAAAATTTATTTTAATTTTAGATAAAAACTTGGAATAATGCCGACTTATGTTTTTATTATATGTAGATCAGAAATGCAAAATGAATAAAGCTAACAAAGAAGTAATAGAATGGAATAAGAAAAGTCCTAAAAACAAATAATTAAGTCTCTAAAATACTAAAAGAACCAAGTTGAACGTTGTGTTTTGTGAACTTGGAGTGAGGTACCTGTCTCTATTTGGTGGATCTGTTGGCGCGAGTCAGTCTTTTTTCATGTGGTTTTCTTTTGATGTGTGTCCTGATGATGCCAGAAACTGGCGAAACGTTGAATGGCTGGTTGTTTCTATATTCTAAATACTTCGGGTTTCGTTTTGAGGATTTTTCCTATCGCATCATATTTATAATTTATGTTTTTTGAGTTTTTGCTCACTTGTATTAAAAAAACTAATGTAGGTTTGAACAGGTATTTGACAAGCTTTCCTTCTATGAATCAGGTTGTTACATTATTCCACTTTAATTTCTATTCCCGATCTGTCTGTTCGATATAAGCTATATCATAGCTACGCAGTTTGTGGCTCTCAGTAAATTCGAGTTAAACTGAAAAGTCTCGTGATATAAACCAAGGAAAAAGATGGACCAACCCAAGACAGGAGAAAGTTGTATTATAAAGCTATCAGAAGTGGACATTAATTATCAGTTGTGATGTGTAAGGAAGATCCGTGCGGTCCACGGCTGGCATTAGCCAGTCTTCACTCTCACGACGGCGCCTGTCGTGATCTTCCACAATCATCTTGGTGCCTCCTCCCCTGATACCGTTCGCTGTTTCAAGACTTAATCGTTCTTTTATTTGATAATATTCTGTAGGTTGAACAATAATTAAAAAAAAAAACTGCGTTACTGATGGGTTCAGTACGCAGTAGAGACATACCGTTTATTGGACAACTGCTATATTTGATTGATTTGTGCAGTATGACGCTTAACCGCCAGGCTTTCCCGTCAATTAAGAGTACCCACTTTATTGATGTTGGATGAGCCCCAGGATGGTCTCCAGATACCACAGAGTACATCCTCGGCCGTTAAAAACTTAAATACATTATCTGTCACAGCCAGGTTTGATCTCGGAACCTTCGGCATGGCAATTCAGTGCTCTACAACTGAGGTTCCCCGCTTCCCTATACAATTATTAGGCAGTTCAATGAATAAACCGAGAAGTTGAGGGGAAGATCATGAAGTTCGCTTATAAATATAAAATTAAAAACTGATCAACCCATGAAGAGATTTGATTTAAGTTTGGTAGGTTTTGTACTGTTTCTTAGCCAACATTTTGGTATAGTAATGTTTTGTCTCAGATCGCGTTCAACCCCCTGGCTTCCTTACTGTTAAGAGTAGCCGATTTTATAGAAGCCGGGCTTGAACAGACAAAATTGTTTCTAGAACTCACAGGGTTAGTTTCAGGCTGTTTACAGAATAAGCAATTCATTTTCCATAGCTGATCTTGAACTTGGGACCTAGAGATCAGTAAACCAGCACTCTACGTTCTGAACTGCACCGCTCTCTAATTCCGATTACATAAATTAGTTTTTAAATATGAACCAACATCAAATATTACGTTTTAAGAATCATTTTTAATACTGTTAATCATCTAAATAAGTGCTTTAAAATTTGTTATATTTTTCGTTATGGTAATTTAAGCATATATTTAATGATCAATATTACTTGCCTTTTTACGAAATTGAGCGGTGAAATAAATGACATAAGATTATGACTGTTGGTGACATGATTTAAAAAACCATTAGTTTTTTTAGTCTATTTAACCTTATTAATGTTTGTTTGTTTATTCATTTAACGTCTCTTTATGTTGCTATGGCTAATCTGACTAAATGGCCCCCCCCCCGTGCTTAAGCTCCTAATAAATATTCTTTATTTTTATAATCATTTTATTTGTTTACATTAATTAATTACTATTTTTTAAATTTATTATTTAATTTTCATTTTCAATTGCGCACCCAGCAAATTTGATTCAATTGTTTTTCTGTCTTTTTTTTTTTTAAATGATCAGTTTATTATGAATTTGACATGTATTGGAACAGGGCTATATAGTACCCGCAATACCTAACATCTATGGCATTTCATCTTATGATATTTAATCAAAATGAAAGAAGCGATCAAACGTATATGTTTCATTATACGTTTAAATATATAAACAGTTACAATAAATGAATAAAAATGAAATACATACCGGATTTTATTGTAAATTAAACAAATTTGGATGCTCTTGATTAATTGACGAGACTGAAACGATAAGAAACTGCTCTCAGTTTCAGGCTTCTTAACACTTAACTAGACAAACGCTTTCTTTTCTACTCACTATAAAAGACGTATAATACTTGACTTTCGTAAAACCTATTTGATCTTACGGAGTAGAGCATTGGGGATCCACTTAGCCATCGAATTCCTCTCGTTTCCAATCCTTAGTAAAAACCTCAATGCTCCATTGTTAGGAATAAAGTCAATGGAGTACCTTAATGTCCCATTTTTTGCATATATGGCCCGAGGCTGATATCAATCTTTCCATGACAAACTTTATTCCCACACAAACCCACTAGTTTCAATTTCTGATGATCCTCCGAGGCCTCTGAAAAGAAGATGGCCTCGTGACCTTATCTGTTGAACTCGCTAAGTTGTATTATCACTGGGTAGTTTCTCTACTACTCTTTATTCATGCCAATGTGTACCATTCCTGCCATTTACTTGTTGTATTGTTATAATACAGTTGTAAATTTTAATGAATAAATCATAAGAAAAAAACTTTTTCTGTTACTTTATGTTTTTATTTTTTCTTGATTATGAGTTAAAAGTTCTGCAATCACATGGTATGGGATATTTCATACCGGGCGGTGCGAAAGAATGAGAATGAAGGTTTCCTGCAACAGCGAATGGGAATGATTAAGCGCTATAGGGGTATGGGGGATATAATATTTGTACTGTCGGATTATCGGATCATTATTTATGGTCATTATTAATGAGGAGGGTATTTATACCCGACTGCGGGGAATTGAGCCGTACCAACCGCTACTTCGCGCCTCGAATTGAATATTTTATTTGGTGCCTCAGCACACCTGGCCGCTACGTCTTCACACCACGTTAATCAGCCAGCTCTTCTGAGGATGGAGTCTTCTGTTCCACCTCACCGCTCAATCTGGACCTTTCTACCGTTCTGCTTCGGTTAGCAATCATTGTGTTTTTTTCGATTAACGTCTCTCTATGGTGCTATGGCTTATCAGACGATGCTACAGTGGAGTCCTAAATTTTTCATACCCGGGTATAATTAGGATAGAGTTCTTTATAACTGACACATCACAGGCTGGGGATCGCCATTTTATGTCCCTGGTGAAGGATGGCTTAAGAAAGGATTTTGTTACTTACTACCTTTATGAAATACTAAAGCCACCTGTTGTGCTGCGAATCTTGGGCATTGTTGGTGACTGATCATTATGTGTTGTGGGGTGATTGATAACATAGCATATCTAATTGGAAAATACAAGTTCCTTTCCATTTATCGCCTTTTATAATATATGTGATTAGTGATATACAGTACAAGACCATAGTGTTTTATTGATCATGCTCTTGTGCACCTTGGATTGCTAACATCTTGAAAATATGAATTTGTATATATAAGTATCAACTATTTTTTATTTCTATACAAGAAGTACTCTAGTTGGCATTAAACATAGATTGTTCTCTGAATTCTCTGATATTTACTAATAAATTTGTAGAATATGGTTCAAGGTATATTATACCTTAGCTCTGTGACCTTAAGACTATTGCACTTGAAAAAAGAAGAAAGTGCTGGAAATAAGTTCTACATCCAAGGTCGCGAGTTTTCAACTTCGCGAAGTGCCGAGGAAGGGACGTAATATGGGGATTCTGAGCCTGTATGGAGTGTGTAAATCGCTAAAGATCCCTATCCTAATCACGCCCTGATAGGGAAAATTTAGGACTCCCAATTGAGCATCGTCTATTAACTATGTCAGCAAAAAGTGATAGTGAATAAATAAACTAGTAATGCTGGATATTTAATATCTTTGCATGCTTTCTTACAAATATTTGACTTTACTTCATTGAAATCTGAAATAATTGTTGATAATTGTATAGAATACTTCATACAGTGTTTTTAATAATTTTTAAGTTTTCAAAAATCGCTGTTAAATCTATTAAAAAATTGGCACTGACACTTATGAGCAGTCGTGGCATCAGTTCTAACTGATATTCATGATGCTTTGAAAGCAATAATTTCGATTCGAAGTTATCCTAGTTAAAATAATCGTTCTTTTTTTCTTTCTTTTTTTTCTTTTCATTCTTTTATTATTTTTATTTGTTATCTTATTTTTTAGATCTAAATCCAATATCAGGATTTACGGATATAAAGGTGGGGCACAAACGTTTGTGATCAATAGATTTAACGCCTCAATATCTATATCGCTAAGCAATCCAACTAGTCAGAAATAGTTAAGGTTCGATTTGGTTGCTTCGTTCCCATAAAATTTAAGCGGTGGAGGTCTTGCGAAAGTCTATGCCCCTACCTTCTTTGCTACCTCTAGGTTGCTAATAAACAGATATAGGCATTCCGTACTAGTAACATTGTCAGTATCAACTCCCTGGTTATGTTGGATTCCTCATGCTAAGTTAGGAGGCGATAGGTGATGGTGTCGAGAAAGAGAGAGAACGAGAGACTCGAAGCCTAATCCGACTGTGGGAAGGCGAAGGAACTAATTGCGGAGTGTAAAAGCTGAAAGCAATAGCTCCAGGCCATTCCTCAAACCGCGGTCACATAATTCAGTCCAACCTTGGCTCTTAATGTTTACCCCGCTCTGCCGTCCACGTCCAATCCCTCTTTTTTATAACATCCAATGGACAATTGATAAAGATAATCGATTGAAATTTATGCCATCGCTCGAGTATATTTATTTTGACAGGCTATATCTCCTTTACCTGTACTTTCGACTTCTCGAATTTAAATCTCCGTCCTCGTCTCAAATGATTATGCAGAACTTGTTCTTGTGTACTCACAGTCGAGGAAATGATGAATAGTCACCGAATGGGTTATTTATGTTTCACAAATGAATTATTCACTTATAAATCAGTTCGTTTTCATTGATATAATAAAAAGAACAGCCTATAGATTATGCAAACTGTATAAAATCTGTCTTATTTATTTTCTTAGCGTCTTAATAAAATGCAGAATCTCGTTGTTTGTTGTGATTATTCCTCTGTCCATATAAACGTATTTTCTCTGTATGATTAAAATTTAAGTCAGTTATTTAATTTACTAACTAAGTAGCATTGGTACTTATTCCATGGGTTTTCGCTTCGAGTTGAGTTTTGTTTTTACTTTTGCATTCGTCTCCCTTTTAATATTTTTCAAAAATACAAGTTATCATGTGCTTTAGTGTGGAAGAGAGAATGCAATTATGTCACAATGTGTATGTGACATAATGTGTACACTTCGGTTATATAATAAGATAAGTTAGATAAAAAGGTCTCCAAAATTTGGTCGAAACTTCGGCACAAATAAAGTAAGTGTTTTGTGCAGAAATAGATCTTCAATAACGTTTAATCGCTATATAGATATTGATGTATTCCATATTTTTGAGGTATGACCAAATTAAAAAAAAATCCTCCCAGTGGAATGATGATTTCTAACTATGAACGAACATAGTGTGTCCAGTTACGTTGTTAATTTAAAAAAAAACTAAGTATTTGTTTTGTAGGATATTGTATATTAATTCCTATCAGGGAGAAAATGTTTATAGTTAGTTACTTACTTAGTTACGAAGGTTGTACTCTATTTCCCCGTTATATTATCAAAAGTTTTGAGTTTTAACTTACTTGAAAATTATAATATAAAGTTATGGCTTCGAAAAACATTGGACCATCTCTTTATCTTTCAAGAATTTTTATTTATAAATACGATAACAAAATTGAAGTATACTTTTTTATTTGGGGGGGGGGAGGGTTGCGTTATAAATTAACGCGATATGGATTAGAATATGACTAATTGAAATATTATTATGTATCATGACAGATTTCGAGAAGAAAAACTAAAAGTAGCAAGGTATATTATATATGATCATCAAGAGATAAAGTCTACGATATTGATTTGTCACTAATTCTTCTTAGTAACTTTGATTTTTCAATCTCTGTATCTGGAATTAATCCTATTCCGATTAATCTGTTATGAATGTATGTATGGTAAAAAGGTATGGCTGGATTAAAAAAAATCACTTGTCCCGTTGGATCCCAGGATTCCTGGAGAGAGTCTTTCTTTTATATACAAATTTTTTTTTAAGTAATATTAATATTAATTTTATTTTAGCTTTGTTAAGCTGGTCGGACTGTGACGGAGACAGCTCACTTCTTATTGCCAGAATTATTTTTCACTTGAATTATATGGTGTGCGATTTGTTTCTGTTATTTCGCCTGTGCTTTTCCGTAGTAAGTATTTTATTTAACAATGGAAGATGTCAGGGCAATTTCATTTTCGAAAAATGAATGAGACAATAATTCACTTCTTATATATTTTCTTTAGATTTATATATAATAGAACATACATAACATTTCTTAAATTTGTATTACTATGTATCCATACATTTAGGCAGAGATCGGTGATATCGGCATCGATCCTTCGGGTACAATTATTATACAATAATTGTATAAATTAAGTATAGTTAGTTAATATAAATAAATCTTAAGAAGGTGTTTTGTTTTCTTTACTTTGAAGATTGGACTCTATAGGACTGTGCAGGTTCGTAAGTTGTACTTCGTTCTCAGTGTTGGCCGAGCTATGTATGAACCGATTCACATCGAAGTAAGTTTTACAGTTAATGGCATCGAGTTATTCAATCTATATTTCAATTATTACAGTTAACTATCAATGAAATCACTATAGTTTTCATTTTACAAGTAGAAATGAGATAATAATTCACTTCTTAAATAATAATGAATTTCTTCCACATATATTATCAAGGTCAATAATTATCTTTCATTATGAATTTCTTTTTGATTAATAAACTACAGCATGCATGATGATTTATTTAGCTTTTTATTACTAAGTACTACAAAATTAAATTATTAAATGTCAATAGTTTGTCAATTAGAATACATTTTATTCTTTCTACTTTGTACATTGGACTCTGCAGGTCTGTACAGGATCGTACTATATTATAGCTGTACTGGTTCTCAGAGTTGGCCGAGCTATGAACCGATTCAAACCGAAGTAAGGCTTACGGTTATTGGTTATGTATTGAATTTACTCAATACACGTTTCAATAATTATTGATAAATATAAAATCAATCAGTGCAGTTTTCATTTTACAAGTAGAAATGAGGTAATAATTCACTTACTGAATAATTGAGACCTTCTGTTTGATTAATAAATGACAGAACGTATTATGATATTTTAGCTTTTTATTACTACCTAATGCTAAATTAAATGCTTAACTAAAATATACATAAGTAATTTGTCAATTACAATTTGTACATTGGACCCTACAGGTTCGTGCAGATTCGATTGCAGTTCTTCGCTCTCAGTGTAGACTTAACTATGAATCGATGTATATGGAAGTAATTTCCTAGTTTATTCATTATATATCCAGTTTATTCATTCTAAAATTAAATTATTATATTTAACAATCGAAGAAATTAATACACTAGTTTGTCAATCAGAATATATCCACAGAAGACGTTTTAATTTTTCTACAACTCCTTTGATAAATCATAGATAAATGTTAATATAAAGTAAACTATATGAAAAACCATAATATGAGGTAGGACATTTAAATAAAAAATTGCGCTTTTTGAAGTTTGATGAACGCATTTTCACTTTCTAATTAATTTTTTTCATATGATTTATATAACCTTTTCCAGCTGCCTGGTAACGTATGACAGTAGTTGCATTTGGGCCTTTGGAGGGAGGTTTCTTCTGGTTGGTGTCTTGCTGCATTTTGAGGATAGGATGTACTTCATTTATTTATATTATTTTATAAATAATAAACGATCGAGCCACTATAGTTCACGTCTATTTCAACCAGTCTTTTATTTTCTTCCACATCTCTTTCATTATTTCCTCTTGTCTATGATTTCTCTCATGTTTCCAAGTTACACTCGTTTTTCTTTTTGGTCTTTCTTGAAAACATAGAGCATTCAGAAGTTCCAGGAAGAGAGAGAGAGAGAGAGATCAGTGCTCTTCGATGTCTTTTTCAGGCTCCTAATTCCAAGCGTTGGATATTTGCAGCTTTTCAAGATAGGTGAATATCCTTTGCGATTTAGAGTTCATGGTTATGACTTCGTCTATAGTGGTATCCTTCTTTAATTCCAGGATGCTATTCATTTCTTTATTATTTTCTATTGTTCTTATTCCCTTTCTGTCCAGAAGTTGCTTGAATTGACATGTACTTTTGCTTTCTGTTTTTAGTTTAAGGCCTAAGGATTTTGGTTGGTTTTTTCCACTAATCTCTTAACAATTTTTTTTTTCTACCCACTTCTTGTTTTTTTAATGTTGCTCAGTCCCTTACATTACTTTACAATTGTTTTAATTTCTAAAAAATGACCTTCAACCCTCATTATAATGTATAAGCCATATATTTAAATTGTACCGCTATATTATTCAACATTTAATTCACCCTTCTCTTGTAACTCCACCATAATTTTTATTCCTATAATACCGTTAGGTTATATTCTTTACAACGTATCTATATTTTATGTGTTTGCGTCTTGAATATCTAGCACTAAAGAAGACCTGCAATGTGGGTCGAAATGTTTGCTTTTATATAAATATCTCGACCCCATTAAAGAGAATTTTTCCGACCTCTACCCGGACCATTTTCTTCCACATAAATAGTATTTGATGTATGTTTTGAGCTTTTTCTCTTCTATATTATTAGATCAAGGAAGGTTATAAACGTGAATATATTTAATATCAAATTGAAAATTCGCAAAGTTGCGAACTTAAAAATTGTGTGTTCGAGAAACTCATATGCACTGGTTCTATATAAGTCTATAATTTTCTATTGATACGGTATATATCTTTTATTTCGATCATTAAATTATTTATTTTTGCTAACTAATTGTAGCGAACAGAGCGAGAAGTGAGAAAGGGCTGGTACTAAGAGATTGAGCCGTCGCAGAAGTAATAACTGCTAATGGGCTCGCGGCCTCAACCTGCTCCCACAGCCATCTCTTTTAATTATACCCCGTCCTGGCCAGTCTCGTCTCCCTCGGTCCCAACTGCTCGGCCATCCATATACCTAATTTTAGAACCATTGTCCGAAACATCGAATGAAAACAAAAGAAGTAAATCAAAAGAAAAAATTGCTCGGAGCAAAAAAAATAGAATCAGAAGATTCCAAAAGCAAAGCTTCAATACCATGAAACACTAGTAGATTATTTGACGTTGCTAACCAGTTATTTCCAACTCACAAAGACTCTATGCAACCTAAATTTGAACATGCAGTCTGGAATCCCTGTGCTCAGATATTCATTGGTGTACCACGTTAGGAACGAAAGCACACTAGAACAGTGTTTTCAGCAATGTTAACTTCCTTGACCTTCCCTCTTCTTTTAAATCTATAAATACAAGCTCTAAGATTAGAAGGTAAGTGTTAGGAGTGAAGGGGATAGAGAGGAGATGCAGTAATTAGTTTATACAGTAGCCTTTAATTTATATATATATATATATATATATATATATATATATATATATATATATATATATATATGTTAGTCAATAAGTTACTATCATAGTGAATAGCCAATAAGTCATCCATATTTTATCTGCTCAATATCTCAAGAAATCTATATATTTCTTATTAGTTTGTTAACTCAACGAATACAGAAGCCCTGTAAAAGTCTGGTAGACAGAATCCCTATAAAATAACCGGCTGCTGGAGTTAATACTGGGCAAGATTGAAGGAAAGGTAAGCGTTACTCCTTTTTGAAAAACCTCCGGCAATAGACTCGATGAACAACATCGATGGACTGGTTTCAAACAGTGGTTAGTAAAGTAAGATAGACCGTTACAACTGCCAGCAACCCAGGAGGGTAGCCACTTTTAGAAATAGGTGATTTATTTACAAGCAATGAATTGAGAGATTAAATACTTCGTAACCCCTCGAATCTTGACCTAAATACCAAATACCTTGATTATCAATCTTCTTTAAAGTTTTTATTACTTTTAGTGTTAAGCAACCCAGGATCTCCCTTTTCCTACGTGTCTCAATAAAGTCCTTCCTTGAACTAATATGTACATATGCATAATAAGAGGATCGCCTCGTGACCTTTTAAGTTGAATTTGCTGTTTGAGTACAAGCGGGTACTTATAATAAATATGTGAATTTTAATAAATAAATTTTATACTAGGAATAAAGCTGGGAACTATTATTGTATGCTTCATTAAGCTTATTAATCTCTTGTTAAGAATGCCAGTGCTTATTATAATAATATACCTTTTTATATTTATCTGCGACGTTTAATGTCCGTACATGTCGGTTATTCCTCCTTGATACAGACAGGCATGCCCTGGCAGCTAGATGAGGAAGAAGTGCCGACGGAGCTTGCCCAGCGGGGGACCGCAGCCAGGCAGTCTGGCCCGGCCATATAATGCTATATAATTATTCCAATTATATAAGACACTTGCCAGCCAGCGGGGTGACATATATCAGATTTAGTCCGAAATAGAATTAGCTCGGGAGAGGACTATAGTTATGGAGATGAAAGTTCACACCTCAGCCCTGGACTCATTAACATAACAAACAGCCCGGGAACATAACTCAATAACACCTGTCCCTTCCACTCGGATTTAACATTATTTACTGCCTCTGATTGTTAGCGTTAAAAATATTTTTGGTCTTATTTCTTTTTCCATACTCATCTCTTTTTCTCCTCTTTTTTTCTTTTTTATCTCCCTGGAAGGAGCCGAGCCTTCTCGACTGGCCTGTCTTAATCCATCGCCTTTGACGGCCTGCTATATGGACCCCGCCAAGTTTTATGAGAGATTAAATATACATCTCAGAATTAGGGTTAGTTTAAATTTAATATCTTATCGGCAGTGTTTTGATGTCCTAACTGTTTTTTTTTAACATAAAATTTATTGTAGCATGATGAAGTGTGGGGAATTTTTAGTAATGTATTATTCTGGAAGCTTATTAGTGCGTAGGTCTTGGACCAGGTGGTAGGTGTTTTACGTTATACCCCTGAACAAGTTGGCTCCTGTTGTACAAGTTCAGTTCCTCGTCTTTATAATGTATACTTATTTATTGTAGAAAGGAGATAGTTGGGGGGGGTGCATTAAAAAAAAACACTGAATAAGCACTAGACTTATATTTATGTGCCGACGTTTCGACCTAAAGTGTAGGTCATCTTCAGGGCTATGAGAGAGAAACAAACAGAACAAAAAATATAAAAACTTACAGTAACAATAATATGGTGACAAGTAATGTAGAAAATTAAAATAGTGACAGATATGAAAATTAATGATAACGAATATTAAAAAAGTGTCAGAATATAATAAAATTAAGATATAGACAGATTTAATAAAATTAAAGATAATGAAAAGAAATTAAAATAGTGACAGATATAATAAAATAAAGACAGTTATAATAAAATTAAGGATAATGAAAAGAAATTAAAATAGTGACAGATATAATAAAATTAAGATAAAGACAGATTTAATAAAATTAAAGATAATGAACAGAAATTATAATAGTGACAGATATAATAATTAAAGATAACGAATATAAAATAAACTACAGAAAATAAATGTACAGAAAGGATAGAAAAGTAAAAATAATATAAAGGGATATAAAAAAGAGGAGGTAAACCAAAGATACAAAATGAGAATATTAACATATTAATAAAGGTTGGAACATGAAGAATTTAGAAAAACTAGTAAAATAAAGATATAAAATGTATGATAACGGACTTCTAGAGGTTACATAAGTAAATGCATGAGACATAATAATATAGGAATATGTAGAAAGAAATGGAAGGTGTCTCGTAGAATGACAGTTAGAAATGTAAACAAAATGAAAAGTATGGAACTGTATGTACAATAACTAATGTGAATAATAGTATTAGTATTGTACAGTAACTATTGTGTACAATAACTGTTTGAAAAAATAGTTGATAGGATTAATAAATTTGAAAAATTAAAAATAGTGCTTAAAAATATGAACTCTTGATTACCAACATATGATGGATGCCAAAATGATAAGGGGGAAGTAGGAAAATATGTAGTGTGAAGAATAGAGAAAGGCTAAAGAGAAAAGGATATAATAAATAAAATATAAAGAAAAGACGTACCGATTTGGAGAGAGAAGCGGTTGGGTGCACTGGCTGGCTAACAATGAAAAATACGTTACGGAGTAAGGCAGAAGAGTTAGCAGCGATCTCTAGCGGTAACTATAGAAGGTAACCATACTGGAGTAGAGGAAAAATGAGGGAAAATGAATAAATGGATAAAATTATATTGACAAGCCAAAAATGAATGAATAAATGAGAAAAGTGGAAAGATAATACCAAAAAAATATAAATGTCAATAGTGCGATAACAAAGGAAACATCAGTGACGAAGTAACAGAATTTAAGGTTTTTTGAGTAAATTAAAAATTTGGGAGTAGGTAGAGGAGTCAGTCTTAAGATTGATAGTGGAGGAATCTAAATTTATGTGAAAAGTTTCAGAGAGGATGCGTTTATTATGGTTAGGAACAGTAGCTAGGATAGACGTATTATCAAAATCAAAAGTGTGTTTTAAAGAAATTAAATTAAATAAAAAAAATAAATAAAAAAATAAAAAAATAAATTAAAAATAATAAAATGAAATAAAAAAAAATGAAATTAAAAAAAAAATTAAAAAAAAAAATAAAGACAAAAAAATAATGAAATAAAAATAATAAAAATAAATAAATTAAAAAAAAAATAAATAAAATAAAAGTATAAAAAAAAAGTTATAAGATAATAAAAAAAATAAAATAAAATAAAATAAATAAAAAAAAAAATAATAAAAAAAATTTAAATAAAATAAAAAAATAAATGTTGTTATGATTCTTATGAATTTTTGTGTTTATATTCAGTAGGTCTGATAATAGGATGTAAACTATTTCTCATACCCGAAGTGATATATGTCGGCCATTATTATTGATTATGGGTCGATCGTAGCAGTGACGCTTAAAATTAAAATAAAAAAAAAAATAAAAAGAATAATTAAAAAAAATAAAAAAAATAAATAAAAAAAAATAAAAAAAACAATAAAAAAATAAATGAAATAAAAAAAAATTAAAAAATAAAATAAAAATAAAATAAAATTAAATAAAATTAAATAAAAAAAATAAAATAAGTGTAAAAAAAAAATAAAATAGCAGTGACGCTTGATGATGCTTTATGCTTTATTTTGATATGTTGTAAGGGCATGCCTGAATAGCGTAAATCCAAGTTCGCAACCGAAAAAATAAACGGACGGGAATCCTTTTGGTGGCCGAAAAACTTCGAAATTTTCGGAGTTATATCACTTTTTGGCCTGTATATTCGAAACTACTTGACCAATTCTTATGACCTTTTGTGTCTATATTCAGTAGGTCTGAGAATATAATGGAAACTATTTTTCACACCCCCAAGTGATGTGTGTCGGCCATTATTATTGATTATGTTTAATTTGTATCCACTAATTATGGAATCTTACACGCTTGGTCATCAAAAATATCACCAGGAATGTTATTGAAGCAACAATGTTGACTGGAACTTTTAAAGGAGTTAAATTCAAATTTTAACGTAATATATATTTTTTAAACTGTTACAACAGCCACAGCAACGAGTGGCCGGGTCAGCTAGCATTAATAATAAAATCAAATATCATTTCTTCAAAATCTTAACAGAATTAATAAAGTTACAGCACATCATTTTTAGATATTGCAGTCCAAAAGTGATAAATGAATAGACTCACGAAACACATATTAATTATCGCAAATATTAATGGATCATGGTATTTTAAAATAATTGATGGTCGCGCTGTCTTGTGAGCCAGGTGTAGCTGGATAAGCGGTAGGATGAAGTCATTTTATATAACTAATTTATCCGAAATAAAAATAAATTCATTAATTTGATCCTCGAATAAAGAAAAAGATATATCTTATTTAATCTGCTTTGATCCATATCTTTTTATTTAAAAATCTTTTCTAGAATAAATTGTTACATAACGAAGAGCTGCAACATCTATCCTCCGAGTTAAAAACATAATTTTCCAGCCTTAAGCTTTGAAGATTATTCCAAATTAAACGAGAATTAGCCGCTTAGAATTATCCGTCCTTAAAAAGGGGCGAAGGGTTCATTTGATTTGTTGATAAAGTGCCCTCCCCCACTTTGTGGTATACCAAAAAGGGTCGGTGGAAAATTGTGAATTAGGGCCGGATTAGAGACAAATGAATTGAGGCTTAGAGCTCGTGGGGAGTTAAATCTCCGGGACCTTACAGCTTTAGGGACCACTCGTAAACCATAATTTTCTTTATTAGCACCTCCGCTTTAGGTTTAAACCTCATGAATAAATTTTGGTACTCGGATTACCTCGAATGTTTCAATTAATTTGTCCACTCTTTACTTAGTTTCAAGTGTTTGCGATTGTTAAATCCTTTCATTTTTCAAATCATCACGATAATTTATTGATAATAACAATAATGTTCACCAATAAATAAATGAAAACGAAAATTCTTAAATAAGTTACACCTTGAAGTTTTTAGTTCCGGAGAGTCTGACAGAAAAACATATTGGAAATGATAATAAATAATAATAAACGATTGAGAAGGTTGTCTAAAAAAATTAAAAGTGCAAGAAAAATAGAAAGTGCGAAGTCACTGACTTAAAAAGGACAAACTACCCTATTTTAGGACAGGATTTAAATCTAGAATTCAAAGGATTACCCCAAAGAAATACTTACAATTTCTTTAAGTAAGATAAAAAAAAAGATTTCTGGCAGGAAGACATATGGCAAAGAAAGAACACCTTGAGGTAGAAAACCTGAACGGTTAGCTGTACCAAATAATAACAAAACTTAGAGAACCCGAAAGCTATATAAAAGTGCTTTTTAATGTGACAGATAGTTTTGTATGTCCAAATTGATGAATCTGCGTTTTATTGTTGCTGTTTAATGTAGTCATAGAGTTTTTTTAGAGTTTGAATTTCCTAGTTTGGTTAATTTGTTATATATAAGAATTAAGTAACAACGTTTCTCTTAATAAAATAAAAAATGATCAACACCACTATTTTTTCAAGCATCATTCTCATATTGAAAATGTGATCTACTGGAAATCTTTCAAAACGGAATCCACACAATCTCGGAAAAGTGGGATCTCCTAAAACCTCTTCCGCTCTCATCCTGCTCCATCGGCAAACTTGATAGCAACCTGTAGACAATACAGAGTAGTGCGATTCTCCCATAATTTCCACATTATGGTTTGCCCCCTTTTTGTGGATTGGCAATATAACAGCCATCTTCCATCCTTTTCCATTTATATTCATTCTCTCTTACAGACAATGAGAAGGAGGCGGTGGCGAATGAAGGCTAATTAGAAAATAAGAAACCTCTAAGAGACATAAAATATTGTTTCCGCCATAAAAAGGCCAGAATGGGATGACCGGGACATGACCAAAGAATGGAGTGTGATAGACTCCCTAAAACGAGGATGGGGAGGAAGCAGTAGAGAACATCTTAGAGCCTAGTCTTTGTTAGCTGCTTGATATTGAAGACGTCCTTCGGTCGTTGGTTGTCGGAGGTTTGCAAAGGGCTGCTGAAAATAAGCCCGTGTGGAGGAATATCAGGATGGAACGACTAGATAAAGCAGTATTCGAAAATATTAACTTAAACGGTCAATCGTTATTGAATTATGCGAGCCAGCAACCAATCAGTAAATGTTTTCATAAACACAATGCTCCTTTTTTTTTGGCCTCCAATTGAAATAGCATATCTTTATAAGGTGATACTTATTATTGTAGTGTCATAATGCTTACATATACACAGCAATTGTAAAAATTGTTATTTGTCTATCACTGTAAATTCTCTTCGAATCGTATTCAGCAGATGATAGGCTTGTTGATTTACGTTGATAGAATCTGCTACCATGTAATTTCGAATGGAGAGACTATCAAATTGAATCACCGTAAATCTCAAGTATTAAGCATTACCTGATATAAATACAATCTTCCTGTAGTGTTTGTCATAAGGCAGATCATTGCCTTATTGGCTGCTAGAAGAATGGCCTATATGACACCTTGCACAAATGGCCAATGTTTTATATCGCAATAAATCAACTATTCTAATATACCTTGGCACAGATTACTTGTTTTAATATTTATGTACCTCTCTTGAGTTCCTATGCAAGTATCCGTCTTGTGTAAATACTGACAGTAAAGCATATTTCATCTTATGAAATGGTATCCTTTGACATGATGATTATTTACTCTTATTAATTTGCAATCTTTATATTTGTTTTTAAACCTGATAGGAAATATATATATTTTTTATTGCAGTCGCTGTTTTTACCAACTATTTGTGAATTTATTTAAATAAAGTCATTTGTTTGATTTCTTTTAACAATTAACAATTTAACAAAGTATATGCTGATACTTTTCTGTTTTTTTTTCTTTTTTACAAAAAACCTGTTCTAAGCACTTCCATTTACTAATAATTCACATTCTACACATTTACTGTTTCTACAATATTCACTTCTTCAACACCTCCAATCACTTCTAGCGCATCAGGTCTCTTTCTCCTGTACTGTGTTTTCCGGCATTCTTTCACCGTCACGATATTGTTGGAATTCTCTTTCTTCTAATATCCGGTATACCCCTTTGTTCCCCCTATTCCAGTTCCTTCATATTATTATCCATACGGATAATACATAATAATTAGGAGCTGGTTTAACATAGCATAAAGTTATAGTTAACGCAATACTTAACTTGTACAATTTTTTTATTTAGTGAGTTTTTGTTTTTTAAATTACAAATATTCCCTTGTATTTTAGGGTTTGTTGTATTTTATTTTTAATTTATTTATGTATTTAGGCACTTTCTTTAAGTAGTTATTTCCAAACGATGTCTCTTGTTATAAACAAAAGTGTTTTTGTTTAGATATTTATTTTACCTTTCTTGTATCTTTTGACTTTGTGCAGTTATATAAATATATTTTTCATCGTGAAATGTTGATATTTATTTAAAATATTAGGATTTTATGAATGTAATCTTCTTTTTTGATATGTGTATCTTCTGGACCGGAAGATTTTTGTTATTATAACAAAAGGTTCCTTTATTTATTTAGCGTCAATTAATGCTATTACGGCTAATCGAACGACGCTACATTCGGAGTCCTAAATTTTTCCCATGCATGTTTAATTCTGATAAGGATCTTTAATGGTGCTTGAACAGCATAGGCTCGGTCCATTTTAAGTCCACCTCCAGCGACCTAGGGCTTATAAGGCTGTTATGCTGACCAAAACACCGTAGTTAACACAGGCAAATATAGTTTAGAGATCCAGAATGGAATAGATGTAAATTGTTAAGAGGACGCTCTGCAATTTGACGTTGTTGGCCAATAATCGTGATGAAATTCTTTTCCCAATTAAAACATTGCCGCAGACAAATTTCTTATAAGGGTGATTTAAAAAAAATATTTTGTATCTATCCTAGATTATTTGATTTCTGATCACTGCCAATAAAGAACAATCTCTTCTTCCCAACTTCCAACTTCTTTCAAAGTAATATTCGTCGATATAAATGCATTACTTTCAGTTATATCATCTGCTGTTAGACAATTTTATAATGCCCTTGCTTCTCTGAAGTTTATTAATTCGATTAAACTTCAAAGCCCACGCTGTTTCACGGTCCGCTTCGTATTAAGTTGTTACCGCGGTGCAGGTGTAGGGTTGTCAATTAAGAAACATGGAACAATTATAATAACAAGCCGGTGTGGAAGTATCCTTCTGTGGGCAAATGCCCCGGAGGGAAGTTTAGATTAAAGAGCGAGCTGGTATCTGGATCTGGCCCCGGGGTTGGCTACCGAATCCTCCATCCCATTACTCAGTGGATACATAAACCTCGATTATTCTCCTTTCAACATAATACATAAATTATGGAAGTGGGCTTCTTAGTCCGGAGCGGGATTGTCTTCGCCAGAGCTGGAACGTAATTGGCTTGTCGAATGTTATTTACCCGTCACGTCTCGGCCCTGCGCCCTTACCATAAATCTGTAGCAGTCTCTGGCATGCCACTCTTAATTATAAATGAAATAGGTGTTGGCAGCACCGCGCCTTATTTCGTCTGTAATGGTGTTACCACTGACAGCAAGGGATGGGAAGAAACGCATTGAAAATGCATTATTAAGTGTTCCGAGGAAGGGGAAAGAAGTAAATCATAATTTAAAAATAAAATCTAGCGGTTTCTAATTAGCAGATGAGAAAAGGTCGCTTTATGAAGTCATCTATTTGTACATTTACGAATGCTATTGTTACTAGACTATTGTTAGACACCAAAGTTTGATACAGATGCCTCTAAACGAAGTATCTTTAACATTAGTCCATTACTCAAACTGCTAATAAAAATCTATGCGAATCCAAAGTTCAATTGCGGGCTAGCTTAGTGTGAGGTCTGCGTTGCCTTGGTGATGGTCCCAGGTTCAAATCTGCCTGAGACTGATAATGTGTGTAATAAGTAATGTTTAATGTATGTAATATCCGGAGATGGATCCTGTCCTTTAAAGTGGACCAAGAAAACTGGCGGTTGAGCGTGATTTGCACAAACATTGCCCTAGAAACAATATTGTCTATACCGTGCACCAAACGTCTCAAAGGCTAAAAAGTCATTTCATAGGTCGCCGTGGTATAGGTTGCATTGAAACCAAAGATTTGATGTTTGAGGTAATTTCAGACAGTTAGGCTGTCTAAAATCCTAGGACCACCTTTAAAGCAAACATACCAACCTAGGCTTCGGTCTACCACCAGAACAGTTACTAGTCAGTTCAGCACCTATAAGATTTTTAGGAATTCGTTCGCTATTTAGCGCCAGAATCACCTTTTAGTCTTCGCGATTCTTTTAGTTAAATAATATTAACAGAGTGCAATTCCGTGTCGTGTAACTTCCATAATTTTTTAATAAACCCGTCCACATTTCTTACCTATGCTGAATAACTAAAAGGATAACAGTTTTATAGATTAAAATTTTCTTGTTTTATGCCAAAATAGAATTCATTTCCCACCTTTAATCGCGCACACCTTTTTTGGACTTCCTTTTTTCTTGTTAATATGGACCCCACTCTCTCCTCTGACTTCTGACTTCCGTTAAGCATGGAGTTACAGCTAAGGCTAAGGTGCACTCAGCCGACCGTCCTTTGGAAGTCTTAGCACCTCCAGGATGGCATAACCTCATGCAGCTCCCAGTTTTCCGAATACGTACTTCTGGGTCCGCCACTTGAACAAAAGTCTTTCCAAGAACCACCCATTCTACAGACGTACCCATACCATTATAATTGCAGTAGCTCTTAGGATATTCGATCGATACATGAATCCCTAAATCTTCACGAATCGTCATTTCAAACACAATCACTATTTGTGTTGCTCAAATTCTTTGGAGGAATATTGGAGCTTGCATGCTTATTGCGGTTAGTCCTGTTTTCTTATCCATATAGCAGCGCTGTAAGGAAAAATGATTTATATAGTCCAAGTTTTGCCTCTTTGCTTACATGCCATTGTTTTTTAAATCTAGTAGTAGTTTTAACAAGGGTTGCCTTGGTTTGTATCTGCAGAGCTCCAAGCATCTCGTTTCAACGAATCCTCCTGCTCCAGACCTCGGCCACTCATATCTTGGCCGACTTCGTCCTCTCCTCCGTGGTGGAATCCGATCCAGGAATCGGTTTGGCCAAAATTCGTCCAACATTCTTTTCATATGTCCGTACCTTCTTGCCCCGATCCTTTCATTCACCGAACCACCTATATCCTTTATTTCTGATTTTATCCAGCATTGTGACACGGAGACGGGCGACACCTCCTTCAGAAATCCATCTTAGTCGCCTGCACCTTTGAGTACAGACCCCTATTCATTGTCCACGTTTCTGAAGCATATGTTTTTTATGTTAAAAGTTTTTAATCTTCTTATATTTATTTTTCATCGCTTCGAAATGAGTTATGAACATATAAATTGTTTATCTATTCCTTTCAAGGGAGGTATTTATTATTTTTACTAATCGCTAATTTTAGTAATTTAGTCCTTTAGTAAACCTTTGACTGTTCATGTATGTGAATTATCTTTGACTAGAATTTATACACAATGATTAATATGTTTATTATTCACCCTTCGTATGATAACCGCATTAAGGGTGTAAAACACGAGCACAATGGGAATTATCCGCAATATGCTACACTCTAGACTGTTATTATACAGGGGTCGTTCTTGAGAGATTTTCTCAAGTGATGGCGAACAGATAGAGGATCCGCCAGTGCAGCATATGTTGTCCTAATCCCGACAAGGATTAGCGCCACGCGCCCTCTAGGTTCCCAAGGGTCTCGGGATCTAGATAAGTGCGGTAGGGATACATTAGCCGAATACCGGGGTTAGGGCGGTTTGTCATGGGTCATCCTCGCAACTCCCCTCCTTGCCCGAAATATTACGCTTTATTATCTCTCAGGATTAAGGCTATCGTTTCATCCCGCATAATTTGTTATCTGAATAACAATAGTCTCAGCTTATTGCCGGAATTATGTTTATTGAGTCAGTCGGGCGTGAATCATCGGGTTCCCAACTTGACGAATAATATCGTTTATCTGGTATACAAATCGATGTTCAATCATACTAACTGCGTAATTAGGTAGGCATAATTTAATATCTAAATGACCCGAATGTATAATCATAGTTAGACATCTTTAGTACGTCTCGTAGACGTATTACATACAAGAATATTACATATATAATTCAAAAGATGTGTTTTTGTTAACAATAATACGACATGCAGGCTCACGGTGGTATGAGATCCACTATGATGTCTATTGGTTTGGCCTAATGAGAACACCATAAGAATGGGAATAATACGTCATAATTTCTATGTACAAAAAGGGCATCCAGACTGTATGTTCCAGGTATAGACCCATACTTTTCTCACCATTAGTTAACAAACTTATATGGGTCATTTTCAAAATATTTGTCACTTTCACTGTCCCTAATCTTGTCACCTTCATTTCTCGGTCAATAGTGTTTATTTCCAAACAACTGACCGTGCTGAATCTTTGCTTAGATTGCTCTCAGCTGATGGGGGAGAAATGGTTTTCAAGCAGATATCATTATTGTGTCCCCTTAGTTACTGCCCCTCAGTTACTTCCAATTTTTCGCTTAACTAAAATAACTTTCTATTTATAGTTTTTTATAATTATTGGTCAATTTTTTGAGTTTTTAAAAATAAAAATAAAATAACTTTCATTTCAATTTTACTGGTTATTATTTTCCTTTACAATTACGGTGCAATTCTACTACAAGGTTAAGGTTATAATTTCTGAGAAAAACATTTTTCCAAAGATTTGTTTAATTAATTAATTACGTCATCTTAATTATTTATCCCGTTGTAACACTGATTCAGTCAAATGGCGGGAAAAATGTGAGGTCTCATGAAATTAGTATAACATCCTACCTCCATTATTATTTTGAAGTGAATAGACGACTACATAACTGACTGTCCTTAAAAACCATTGTATGTTTTTTCATTCTCTTTCACATTGTAGCCATAAAAATTGTCATTATCGTTAAGACTAGTCAAGTTGTCGTTTGTAGATTAACTGTTGTGTTCTCTTACATCTACCCTTAAAAAATTGACATGATTAAAAAATGAGGGTAGAATGTATTTTTTTTAAAATACCCGCGTTAGTTAACCCATTCGAGACCACGATTCTTTTCGAACACGGTCCCCAGGAGCGAAATTTGTTTCTTTATATTTTTCATGTTTAATAAAAAACACATGTTTACTATGAAAACCACCCAATTTGTAATTTAATTCACATAAATAAGATCATTGCACAGCAGGTGTGCAGCTCGCTCCTCGGAAAATTTTAATTGCGAGGAGCGGATTGAATAACCGGTGTGCAATGTAAGGTAAAATGAAAATACATAATTAAAAAATTTACAAACATTTAATTCAAAAATAGTTAGATAAGATAAAATCGTAAGTTTACTTTCAATAATAAAGAACAGAATATAATTGAAAGACAATTTTTAAAAAGTAGTAAAAATAAAAAATATAAGTTTTTAGATTTAATGGTACATAGTACCTAAAACCAATGCCAAATTTTTTTTTCCTGTACTTTACAGATTTCATTAGTTCAAGAAAAATCTTATTTCTCAGACTCTAAAATCTAGTTTAAGTAGTTGGAAACGACGGATTGTGCAAACGGGGTCAATGACCTAAGGTCATTGTAGGGCGGGGGGGTGATTAGTGAGGGCGGGAGGGGGTGACCTTGGGGTAGTGGCTGGTGTTTGTGTGCACAATGTGGCAACAGTGTAAGGAATTTATTAGATCTGGCAACGTCGCATTTGTTTACATTGCGTTTCATTCATGGGGTGGTTTGACCTTTGATGACGTCTGGTCTTATATTTGTTTACTTCCGCGTCGACGCGGCCGGTTTCGTCTGTGAGATCACCTTCAGGGCTGCTTTAAGTGGTTTATAATTTATCATCGGTAGTTAACCTGTTGCATTTGTTTGCAATGGTGGGGGTGATTGAACTTTGTACCGGTCTTGTGAGATGGGTGTGACGTAATTTCATTAAAACATCGTCGCTTTGTTTACATTTGAGTTGTAGTAGGAGTGTAAATAACCTTGTGACGTAACGGGGCATTGACCGTGTGACGTCAGAGCATGAACCTGGTGCATTTGTTTGCAATGGTGGGGGTGATTGAACTTTGTACCGGTCTTGTGAGATGGGTGTGACGTAATTTCATTAAAAGAAAAAACACTTATCCTTGTATATTTACTGCCGCATTGACAAGTATTCCCGTGTCTTAGGGTATTTTGTTTACATTGATGTGGGGGTATAGAACCCTGTACGTGAACTGGTTGTCGGCCTGTGAGATCGTCGCTTCGAGGGGGTCATGTTTTAGTTTAATGAGCTAATGCATACCCGTTCGTCGCAGGGTGTCGAGGTAATTATAAATTTGCTCCTTCGTCAATTGCCCTTACTTGTTAGTTTATCATGGGACGTTTGACAAGTAGGAACTTGAGGTATGAGAAAGACCGTCTGTCGACATTTGTCGGCTGGACGTCACCAGTGAGTCCTTTGAGGTTAGCGTCTGCGGGATTTTATTATTGAAAAGTCTCTGACCGAACAAGGTGTCCATTTTGCGGAGTAATAGTGCACGAATGGGAAGAGTTTGACGCTTGAAACAAGCTATAAATCTCGGGATTAAATTGAAAAAAATACATAGAGTTTTAAAATTTAACCAAAAGAATTGGTTGGCTCCATACATTAATTTAAATAGCAAACATAGAGCTAAGTCTACCAATCCTTTTGAGTCAGATTTTTTTTTCAAACTCATGAACAACTCCTGTTTTGGGAAATTTATGGAAAACGTTAGAAAACGAATAGACCTAAAAATTGTAACAAATAAAAGATCGTTAAACAAACTAGTTAAAAAGCCAAATTTCAAAGAGAGAATAATTTTCACTGAAAATGTAGTATCCGTCCAGTTAGAGAAGGAAAAAATTGTATTTGATAAGCCCCTTTATGTCGGTTTTAGCATACTGGAACTTTCAAAGGTTTTAATGTACAAATTACATTATGACGTATTCTTAAAAGCTTATGGTCCGCAAAATATAAACCTGTGCTATATAGACACCGATTCACTTCTATACCTTATTAATACAGAAGATATATACGACGACATAAGTAACAATTTAAAAGACTATTTCGATACAAGTAATTATCCGACAGAGCATCGTTCTTATTCTGACAAAAACAAAAAAATTGTAGGAATGCTCAAAGATGAAACAGCTGGAGATCCAATTGTTGAATACGTTGGCTTAAGACCAAAAATGTATTCATTTATAACTAAACATGGTTTACTTATAAAACGATCCAAAGGGATTAAAAAATGTGCAGTTCGTGAATTCACATTTCAAGATTATTTAAATACTATAAGAAATTACGAGTCGATGTACAGTCAATTTCAAATTATACAATCAAAAAGACATCAAGTGCAAACAGTATTAATAAATAAAAAAAGTCTCTTTCCCCATATGATGATAAACGCCATACAGCAATTAACAATACAGATACGCTACCTTACGGCCATTATTCATTGCATTAGTTATATAATTGTTAATTGTTATATGTAATTGTAGTTATAAGTATATAATAGTTGTAATTAATTAATTCTAAAACATTAATAAATGAATAAATAAATGATTACTTAAATCATAGAAGTGTAGGTTAAAAAACCCAAAAAAAAAAAATAAGAACATTAATTATCAATCACTAGATTTTATTTTACATGTTATAGCAGCAACAAGTCAATAAAAAAATCCTATTTTATATTTTAGGAATGTTTTTAATAAACGTTTTGTTGTAACAGGATTAAAAAAAAAAAAAAATGTCTAATATAAGAGTGTTTTTTTCTTCTTTCACAACATTATGCAATATCCTTTCTGTCAATCCAGCTGCGTTCTTCCAATCCCAACCACTTCACGTACAACTTGTTTCCTTTTCTCTTCAAAACCTTTTCTACAAGATATACATCTGGATATTTAACCTTTTGTAACTCCTGTTCATAAAATGAACCACTGATTGGCTGTCCTTTCAGGTCTTCTAACAAATATGTGTATGGATATGTCTTCTGAACCTTGACTATTTTAAAAATTTCACTTGACCAATTTGAAAAATATCCTTTCGAAAATACCGATTTTTGTTTAGATATTCTCACAAAATCGTCTTCAATAAATTTTTGTATTCGTCCTTTCCATTTAGGCACCAAAGAATATACATTGCTTTGCAAGTACTTTTCCGTTTTTTTATTACGAGCATCAATCGGTTTCATACCTATAGTTGAATGAAAGGATGAATTATACTCATGTAGAATCTGGGGTAAAATATCTAAAAATTTGTAATTTCCTAGTAAGCTGAATGCTTTCCACATTTTCGCTTTCAATGTTCTATTAAACCTTTCTACAATGGAAGCCTTCATTGAGGTAAAAGTAGAATAATGATTAATAGAGTATTTTTTCATCAGAGAATTAAACTTTGAGTTGTAAAATTCTTTCCCTTGATCACTTTGAATATTTTTCGGAGTCTGCTTATTTGACCGAAACACACTCTCCATCGCTTTAGTCACATTGTCTGCTGATTTCTGCTTTAGAGGCACTGCCCAAGCATATTTGGAAAAGCAGTCTATAACTGTCAATAAATATTTGTGCCCTTTATTTTCTCGAGCATAAGGTATCATTTCTACTAGATCTATTTGCCACAAGTCATCTATTCCTTTCAAAACTGTCTTACGTCTGGGATATATCCTCCGAGCTGGCTTATGCAATTCATCTACAACAGTTCTTTTTAATATTGATGATTCCATCTATAACTTCTCTTTGAGTATTTTGTTAAGATAACCGAGTGTGACCGCATCAGATTCCTTCTTAGGCTCACCTACGTTTGTTATTCTCTTGTCAAGAGAGTCATATATATTTCCAACTAAAGTTAAGGCAACACTGCTTAAGAATTCTTTGGTGACAACATCATATTTATTTATAGGCGGTGCAAAGTTTACAAGTCTTTTTCTCTTTCCGTCTATATAATTACCAGGCCAATTTTTCAAATCAGTGTAGGTAGCTGCTAGAGTATCGCAATATACTTTATTGGCAGCATCGTGTGCAGCGAGTGGATTTGCAATATTGATTATTCGTAACTGACTTGCATCGATATCCTTTTCAGACCTTAATAAGTTATATGGAAAATAAGCTGTTTTGTACTTTGAATGCTTTTTCGCTATGTGGGTTCCGAACTTGTTTATCGTCATGTTTATACTGAAACTAAATATAAAAGTATTGGCGTTAATATATGATATTTTCTTCTCGCAGCTCTTCAATTATTGATTCTATTTCGTTTTGGTGTCCTTCATGCCCGGCATGAGTTGAAGACATTAACAGCCTTAGTCGATCGACAAGTTCGTTAGGGTCGTTCCAATACTCGTACAAGGGTTTATTGGCTCTCATAAGGCCAGTGCCCCGTTTGTAAGTGTGAGAACGGAGTGAAGTTAGCCTGCTCGAAGCTGATGAAGCGGAAGAAGGGGGCCGTTGTTTTAAAGATTGTGTTGGGAATAACTTCGATATTATATTTCTATATTTATCAGATCTATTTCCTAATACCCCCTGTTCCTCACTATAGCCTCTCTTGTGACCATTGGTCGAGAGTAAAATATTCTTATAATTATCCAAGTCGGACTCGCTATAACCTTCGGGATTTTTCAAGTAGAGTAGCTGCAGCAGCCCCGGTGTTCCTTCATAAACCACACCGTTTATAGACATATCATCACTGTTCTCGAAAAGCTGAACATCGGTCGAGTCGCCAATGGCTAATCCCCCAGAAGGCATGACTCTAATGCCGTAACGAGAGTCATGTGTCTTATCACCTTTCAACATCTTATCCAAGTATTCCCTTTGCAGGTTTCCAAATGCGGCGAGGTGCTCCGTAACTTCGGCTTCTCCCTTTGGCGTTTTAGCATATTCTTTGACTTGTTCTGAAATTGGATCGTCTGTAACATACTCGCCCACCTCTTCTGAAGACATAATTTCACGAACGGGAATCGTTGAGTGAGATAAAGGTGTTTGCATTGTACTAGTTTTTGTATCATCGGATGAAATGTTTGTAGCTCTTTTGTAATAAGATGTTTTTGGCACTAATGCTGATTTTCTGTAAATATTAACAGACTCTATCTCACTTTTATCAGGGGATTCGCCCCAAACATCACTCTCTCTTCTTTTTATTCTTTTGGGCGTCGATGCAAGTTCCGGTTTGGCCTGGTACAATTGTACTGATTGTTTAATGTCTTCTAGAGGTTGAAGCACGGGTGTAAAGAATTCTTGTCGACCTTTTTCAATATCTTGGAGACTACGCTTCAAAGACTGATATTTGTTTTTCAAAATCTCGCTAGTTTTTATAATCTCACGAGTGACTCTTGGGTCCATGACTGCCGTTACACCCCCCCATGAATGCTCTTTATATATCCACAATGAATGTATCGATTCCTTTTCTAAAACGCCCATTGTTCAGGTCTCTACTTTTGTCAATGACGAGATAACTAAAAGAATCTTTCCAACATAACGAACACATATCTTTAAAAAGTGAAAAACTTAAATCTGGAGTGCTTACATGTTCTTCGTAAATATGTTTCAAATTTAACTCATCTTGAGGAAATACTATTAAAAAATTAAAGTTACATCTGATAAGGTGTCTCGGGATACAAACATAACTTTGTGTTAAATAAAAGCAATCAAGGTTCATGTGACGACCATAACTAAAATATCGTCGACGCCCAAAAGAATAAAAAGAAGAGAGAGTGATGTTTGACCCGTATTCTTACATAAATTC
Organism: Arma custos; assembly: GCA_037127475.1. NCBI lineage: Eukaryota > Metazoa > Arthropoda > Insecta > Hemiptera > Pentatomidae > Arma > Arma custos. Next base: position 101,288,728 of record CM073764.1, read on the forward strand.
TTTCGCGCGGTTGGAGGAAACTAAGTTACCTGCAATAGAGAAATTTTACAACAATTTAACTTTAGAAAATATTTCTAATTCTGATTATCAACATGCTCAAACCATTTGGAAAACCTTCAATATAAAGAACTTAAAAGAGTATACCGAAATGTATATAAAAACAGATGTAATTTTATTATGCGAAGTCTTTGAAAAATTTCGTAAACTCTGTATAGATATATATCGCTTAGATCCAGCCTATTTTATGTCTCTTCCGGGCCTTAGCTATGAAGCAATGTTAAAAACTACAAACATTGAGCTAGACATTATAAAAGACCTAGATATGGTATTATTTATCGAAAAAGGAATTCGAGGAGGTATTACACAAGTTGTCAAGCGTTATACCAAAGCAAATAATTGTTACGTAGATGATTATGATCCAAATCTGCCCATTAGCTACCTAATGTATGCTGATGTAAATAATTTGTATGGTTATGCAATGAACTGTTTCCTTCCATATAGTGATTTTAAATGGCATAATGAAGATTTAGACGTGTTAAACGTTCCCGATGACTCTGAAGTTGGGTACATACTTGATGTAGACATTGATTACCCTAAAGACATACACGATTTGCACTGTCAACTACCTTTATTACCCGAAAGATTAAAACCCCCTTGCAATAAAACTACAGAAAAGTTACTAACGACACTCACACCAAAAACCCGTTATATCGTGCATTATGTTAACTTGAAACAAGCTATAAATCTCGGGATTAAATTGAAAAAAATACATAGAGTTTTAAAATTTAACCAAAAGAATTGGTTGGCTCCATACATTAATTTAAATAGCAAACATAGAGCTAAGTCTACCAATCCTTTTGAGTCAGATTTTTTCAAACTCATGAACAACTCCTGTTTTGGGAAATTTATGGAAAACGTTAGAAAACGAATAGACCTAAAAATTGTAACAAATAAAAGATCGTTAAACAAACTAGTTAAAAAGCCAAATTTCAAAGAGAGAATAATTTTCACTGAAAATGTAGTATCCGTCCAGTTAGAGAAGGAAAAAATTGTATTTGATAAGCCCCTTTATGTCGGTTTTAGCATACTGGAACTTTCAAAGGTTTTAATGTACAAATTACATTATGACGTATTCTTAAAAGCTTATGGTCCGCAAAATATAAACCTGTGCTATATAGACTCCGATTCACTTCTATACCTTATTAATACAGAAGATATATACGACGACATAAGTAACAATTTAAAAGACTATTTCGATACAAGTAATTATCCGACAGAGCATCGTTCTTATTCTGACAAAAACAAAAAAATTGTAGGAATGCTCAAAGATGAAACAGCTGGAGATCCAATTGTTGAATACGTTGGCTTAAGACCAAAAATGTATTCATTTATAACTAAACATGGTTTACTTAACGACCATAACTAAAATATCGTCGACGCCCAAAAGAATAAAAAGAAGAGAGAGTGATGTTTGGGGCGAATCCCCTGATAAAAGTGAGATAAAGTCTGTTAATATTTACAGAAAATCAGCATTAGTGCCAAAAACATCTTATTACAAAAGAGCTACAAACATTTCATCCGATGATACAAAAACTAATCCTAGCATAGTGATAGCAATCTAATGGTTATAAATATTACAGATAAACGGTAATAATAATCAACCTTGTCTGTGAGTTACATTCGCATAGTTGCATTCTCGGTTCTCTATATTTCCATTCCCATATATGGTCATACCATGTGATGACAGATTCGTCAGAGCATGAGTCATCGCGATGCAACCTACCCGTTTTCCATTATTCTTTGCTCAGCGGTTATATTTGTGTCCATATATGGTCATGATACCACCTATTCCAAGTCTTTATAAGCGTTCCCTCTTCAGCCACTGGCCTACGTCACTCTGTTTTGCCTCCGTGTTATGCTCTCCGCTGTCGCTAGTCACTGCTTAAACGTAAGTTGTTAAGCTACTTGTTTTAACTAATCTTAACATTATGATAAAAATCTTGACAATTTATTATTTTAACAATGATTGTTATAAACATTGCAGATGACTCTTTTGAATAAATTAAACGGTCTTACAGCCTATAAGACAATAGGAGAATTAGAAGAGGGAGCGGCATATAAAATACTTAAACTCAATTTAAAAAATACTGAATACGGCCAATCACTGCAGGCCATCATAGAGGGAGAGGAAGGAGAACTCATCCGAACCTTTCTTCCAAAGAGGTACCGCGAATGTTTCACCGATGAAGAGATAGAGCAGTATGACGGTGAGTTTTCATATCATTAATTGTTATTGCGATCAATTAAATTAATACTTAATTTAAAATTTTAAAATTATTAATACTTAATTTTCAGAATAAAAAAGTAAGATTTTTTTTATTTTTAGGATTATTGAAGATGAAATACGGAGGGAAGTGCAAAAATACATACATCATAAGTTTTAGTAAATAAGAAAAGCGTGAATATCGGCCTAGGGGAAGTATCTGTGTCATAAGGTATGGATGTTTTATGTACAAAATGTGGGCTCTTATTACAAAATTTAAGTTCTCATATATGTAAATGGGAATTTCATTCGTGCACAAATTGCAGTCGCGAATTTAAATCAAATTTTAGCTGTTCACGACATAAAATTGTATGTGAGAAAAAAAAAAAGCGCATCAGTTCCCTTCAAGCGTTCGTGGGCCACAGTAGCCAATCGTTAGCAATGGAAAATTTCCAAACTCCTGCTGGGTCATCTTTGAAACAATCTCAACTTCATTTACCATTTAAAAAACGGACACATTCAAACATACCATCTTTCTCCAGTGTTAATAGTGCAGAAAAAGGAATTAGTTCTCCTAAGAAATATAAACTTTATCATAAGGAACAACTCAGTAGCTTAATCACGTATGAACAAGGCATTAAAAAGGCTGCATTTGATAATACAGTTTTAGATTTTTATATTGAAAATCGGGATAAAAACATAATTCCGAAAACATTTTTAGAAGTAAACAAAGAAAAATTGATTAAGATTTTAAAATCATATTTGGCTCAATGGAATATATTTAAAGTTAATCTACAGTTAGACTGTACATATAAAAAAATAAGTCAAAATAATGAGGAAAAGTCCGATATGAATTTTAAGACTAGTCAGCAAGTTATAGATTCTTCAACCGATTTGGACGAATATATTAGAGAATCATTCGAAAAAATAGTCTTGGAATTAGATTCTTTTGAAGCTAAAGGTTCTGGTTGGACATTTGTATCATGTAACTTTCTATACTTGCATTTAACTAAATATAAACCTCTCAGCGGGAAACAATTTATTAAATTGCCAAAAGTTATAGAAAACAAGCATGCCGTAATTAATGTAAAAAACGTAAACAATGATTGTTTTCGATTAGCAATATTAAGCAAAACTATTGGTTCGAGCAATCCTAAGTCGTATGAACATTTTGATAATAATTATAATTTCGATTGTATTACATATCCCACTTCCATGAAAGACATTAAAAAATTTGAAAATGTAAACAATGTTTTAATTAATGTTTACGGTTTAGATGAAAAAAATGATATATTTCCTTTAAGAATAAGCAAAAGAGAAACCTACAAGGAGAGATTTGACCTTTTGTTTCTTCAAAATGAAAGAAATTCGCACTATTGTTACATCACAAATTTAAGCCGGCTTGTTAGTAGACAAATATCCGATGACAAATCTGCCAAAGAAATTTGTCACAGATGTTTAACATCTATTTCCTGGGGATATAAAACAAAAAGCGGAAAAAACGCGGAAGAAAGATTAAAGGAGCATTTATTATTTTGCGGTACGCATAAACCAGTGAGATCGGATTTTCCAGTTGCTGATAAAATCAAATTTAAAAAATTCGAATGCACACAAAAAATTAAAATTGTAGCATATGCAGACTTTGAATCCTATCTGGAACCAATTGAGGGTCCTTCACAAAATCCATCAATTTCTTGGACAAAATCAGTTCAAAATCATAAAATCTTTTGTGCATCACTTATGGTCAAAGCGGATATACCATTATTTAATCAACAACAACCATCAATTTTCACCGGTGAAAACTCTATGTCAATGTTTATGGAAGCATTACATGAATTGGCTAAAAGAGCTGATAAAATATATGGAAATGTCGAACCTATGGCTGAAATGACCGAGCAAGAAAAGTTAATTTATCAATCTACTGATTTATGCGTTATATGCCAGAAAACTTTAAATAACGATGAGAAAGTACGTCATCACGATCATGTAACATCTAAGTTTATTGGAGCGGCTCATTCCAATTGCAATTTACAAGCAAAAACTCCCAATTTTATTCCGGTATTTATGCATAACTTTCAGGGTTATGACTCGCACTTTATTGTTCCTTTTTTAGCCGACCATGAAGGAGATGTTACTGTAATTCCAAGTAACACAGAAAAATACATAAGTTTCACTAAAACATTTAAAAATTGTAAAACTAAAATAAGGTTCGTAGACAGTTATAAATTTTTAGCAGCTAGCCTAGACACCCTAGTACAAAACATGAAGAAAGGTTCTGTGAATCATTCAATCACATTCCCTCATTTGTACCAGTTATTTTCTGAAGAAACCAAAGTTGAATTGCTGACAAAAAAAGGAATTTACCCGTATTCTTACATAAATTCTTTCGCGCGGTTGGAGGAAACTAAGTTACCTGCAATAGAGAAATTTTACAACAATTTAACTTTAGAAAATATTTCTAATTCTGATTATCAACATGCTCAAACCATTTGGAAAACCTTCAATATAAAGAACTTAAAAGAGTATACCGAAATGTATATAAAAACAGATGTAATTTTATTATGCGAAGTCTTTGAAAAATTTCGTAAACTCTGTATAGATATATATCGCTTAGATCCAGCCTATTTTATGTCTCTTCCGGGCCTTAGCTATGAAGCAATGTTAAAAACTACAAACATTGAGCTAGACATTATAAAAGACCTAGATATGGTATTATTTATCGAAAAAGGAATTCGAGGAGGTATTACACAAGTTGTCAAGCGTTATGCCAAAGCAAATAATTGTTACGTAGATGATTATGATCCAAATCTGCCCATTAGCTACCTAATGTATGCTGATGTAAATAATTTGTATGGTTATGCAATGAACTGTTTCCTTCCATATAGTGATTTTAAATGGCATAATGAAGATTTAGACGTGTTAAACGTTCCCGATGACTCTGAAGTTGGGTACATACTTGATGTAGACATTGATTACCCTAAAGACATACACGATTTGCACTGTCAACTACCTTTATTACCCGAAAGATTAAAACCCCCTTGCAATAAAACTACAGAAAAGTTACTAACGACACTCACACCAAAAACCCGTTATATCGTGCATTATGTTAACTTGAAACAAGCTATAAATCTCGGGATTAAATTGAAAAAAATACATAGAGTTTTAAAATTTAACCAAAAGAATTGGTTGGCTCCATACATTAATTTAAATAGCAAACATAGAGCTAAGTCTACCAATCCTTTTGAGTCAGATTTTTTCAAACTCATGAACAACTCCTGTTTTGGGAAATTTATGGAAAACGTTAGAAAACGAATAGACCTAAAAATTGTAACAAATAAAAGATCGTTAAACAAACTAGTTAAAAAGCCAAATTTCAAAGAGAGAATAATTTTCACTGAAAATGTAGTATCCGTCCAGTTAGAGAAGGAAAAAATTGTATTTGATAAGCCCCTTTATGTCGGTTTTAGCATACTGGAACTTTCAAAGGTTTTAATGTACAAATTACATTATGACGTATTCTTAAAAGCTTATGGTCCGCAAAATATAAACCTGTGCTATATAGACACCGATTCACTTCTATACCTTATTAATACAGAAGATATATACGACGACATAAGTAACAATTTAAAAGACTATTTCGATACAAGTAATTATCCGACAGAGCATCGTTCTTATTCTGACAAAAACAAAAAAATTGTAGGAATGCTCAAAGATGAAACAGCTGGAGATCCAATTGTTGAATACGTTGGCTTAAGACCAAAAATGTATTCATTTATAACTAAACATGGTTTACTTATAAAACGATCCAAAGGGATTAAAAAATGTGCAGTTCGTGAATTCACATTTCAAGATTATTTAAATACTATAAGAAATTACGAGTCGATGTACAGTCAATTTCAAATTATACAATCAAAAAGACATCAAGTGCAAACAGTATTAATAAATAAAAAGTCTCTTTCCCCATATGATGATAAACGCCATACAGCAATTAACAATACAGATACGCTACCCTACGGCCATTATTCATTGCATTAGTTATATAATTGTTAATTGTTATATGTAATTGTAGTTATAAGTATATAATAGTTGTAATTAATTAATTCTAAAACATTAATAAATGAATAAATAAATGATTACTTAAATCATAGAAGTGTAGGTTAAAAAAAAAAAAACAAGAACATTAATTATCAATCACTAGATTTTATTTTACATGTTATAGCAGCAACAAGTCAATAAAAAAATCCTATTTTATATTTTAGGAATGTTTTTAATAAACGTTTTGTTGTAACAGGATTAAAAAAAAAAAAATAAATGTCTAATATCAGAGTGTTTTTTTCTTCTTTCACAACATTATGCAATATCCTTTCTGTCAATCCAGCTGCGTTCTTCCAATCCCAACCACTTCACGTACAACTTGTTTCCTTTTCTCTTCAAAACCTTTTCTACAAGATATACATCTGGATATTTAACCTTTTGTAACTCCTGTTCATAAAATGAACCACTGATTGGCTGTCCTTTCAGGTCTTCTAACAAATATGTGTATGGATATGTCTTCTGAACCTTGACTATTTTAAAAATTTCACTTGACCAATTTGAAAAATATCCTTTCGAAAATACCGATTTTTGTTTAGATATTCTCACAAAATCGTCTTCAATAAATTTTTGTATTCGTCCTTTCCATTTAGGCACCAAAGAATATACATTGCTTTGCAAGTACTTTTCCGTTTTTTTATTACGAGCATCAATCGGTTTCATACCTATAGTTGAATGAAAGGATGAATTATACTCATGTAGAATCTGGGGTAAAATATCTAAAAATTTGTAATTTCCTAGTAAGCTGAATGCTTTCCACATTTTCGCTTTCAATGTTCTATTAAACCTTTCTACAATGGAAGCCTTCATTGAGGTAAAAGTAGAATAATGATTAATAGAGTATTTTTTCATCAGAGAATTAAACTTTGAGTTGTAAAATTCTTTCCCTTGATCACTTTGAATATAATTCAAAGTACGATAGTGGTGTCTGCTCTGACGGAACTGACGTCACAAGGTCATTTTTACGCACTACTACAGCGCCTTATCATCCGTGAGATAAAGTATGAACTGCTGAGAAACGCATACTGGGAAGCGGGGAGGTGGACCAGCTGTGACTCATGCTCTGACGTCACACGGTCAATGCCCCGTTACGTCACAAGGTTATTTACACTCCTACTACAACTCAAATGTAAACAAAGCGACGATGTTTTTCTTTTAATGAAATTACGTCACACCCATCTCACAAGACCGGTACAAAGTTCAATCACCCCCACCATTGCAAACAAATGCACCAGGTTCATGCTCTGACGTCACACGGTCAATGCCCCGTTACGTCACAAGGTTATTTACACTCCTACTACAACTCAAATGTAAACAAAGCGACGATGTTTTAATGAAATTACGTCACACCCATCTCACAAGACCGGTACAAAGTTCAATCACCCCCACCATTGCAAACAAATGCAACAGGTTAACTACCGATGATAAATTATAAACCACTTAAAGCAGCCCTGAAGGTGATCTCACAGACGAAACCGGCCGCGTCGGGAAGTAAACAAATATAAGACCAGACGTCATCAAAGGTCAAACCACCCCATGAATGAAACGCAATGTAAACAAATGCGACGTTGCCAGATCTAATAAATTCCTTACACTGTTGCCACATTGTGCACACAAACACCAGCCACTAGCCCAAGGTCACCCCCTCCCGCCCTCACTAATCACCCCCCCGCCCTACAATGACCTTAGGTCATTGACCCCGTTTGCACAATCCGTCGTTTCTTTAATGAAATTACGTCACACCCATCTCACAAGACCGGTACAAAGTTCAATCACCCCCACCATTGCAAACAAATGCAACAGGTTAACTACCGATGATAAATTATAAACCACTTAAAGCAGCCCTGAAGGTGATCTCACAGACGAAACCGGCCGCGTCGGGAAGTAAACAAATATAAGACCAGACGTCATCAAAGGTCAAACCACCCCATGAATGAAACGCAATGTAAACAAATGCGACGTTGCCAGATCTAATAAATTCCTTACACTGTTGCCACATTGTGCACACAAACACCAGCCACTAGCCCAAGGTCACCCCCTCCCGCCCTCACTAATCACCCCCCCGCCCTACAATGACCTTAGGTCATTGACCCCGTTTGCACAATCCGTCGTTTCCAACTACTAGTTTACTCAGAATAACTGATAATTGCACATTACTGTTATTGCACACACGGTTTCAAACTCTTTTGACGAATCGATGAAAAAAAATTGTGACTTATCTAGGGGTGATGGAATTTTTTCACTATGTTTTCCGTTATCAGCACAAAAAATACTGTTAGACCCACTAGTTAATTATGCAACAATTTTTCCATCGCTGACCTGTGTTGCACACACGGTGTGCAATCGGTCTCAAATGGGTAACAGGAGTAAAATATTATTGCTTTTAAAATGTCTCAGTTCTGTGGATACTACATTCAAGAGCAATAGAGATATAATTCAAAACACTAGGTGTTCAGGATTAAAAGCGGATAACTAATTGACTTTTTCACATTTTCCGCTATTTTAATTAAGCAATTTTATCTGACACGAAACTTTGACGCCTAATTTCCCATGGTTTTAGTCCAGTTCCGAACCTGAAATTTCAGGAACAAAAAACTGCTTGACTAAACGAGCGAAAATGTAAAGAAATTTAAGTTATCCTCTTATGATCTCGTAGCCTTAGATAAACATGCTGCTTTATAAATTAAATATTTTTTATTCTATTTTTGTTTTTTATAAATTATTATTTTCCTATAGTTTTTTTTAAATTTTATAAATTGAAAATTCATTAAAATATGAGAATTTGAATCAGATAATACCCTGACACCTGTAATATTTCAGGGTTGCAGCTGAACCAAGAAATTTTATACCCTTGCCCATATCGACAGACGATCGTTCACAATTATCAATCCTCCCTCGTACGAGGGCGGACGTGGAGCATTCAGGACTAAATGAATTACATTTTGTTTAACGATGTTTTATAACAGGCGAGAGCTGATCCGCCGAGCTCGCGAATTGAGATATATTTGCCATTAGCTTTTCCCGGCTTTGATGGAGGGCACGTTTGTAATTTGTATTTATTGAACACTCCGGTCTTTTATTACAATCTATAGACTGTTTTGCATTTTAGCTTGCCGATAATAATTTTGATATAACCATATTATTTACCAAGAAGTTAATAAGTTGTTTGTATAAAAGTCTTATTGGGATTTTTCGTAAATTTTACAATCTGGGAGGATTGTGTACTTGAAAAATATAAGTGGGGCATAATTTGGAAATAGAGATATTAATGTAGAATATTTCTAATGTAAAGATAGAGATAGTTGGGAGTGCAGTCAAATGAAACACCAAATAAGTGAATACTTATTTATTGTATACCGACGTTTCGACCTACTTTGAGGGCTTTAAGAGAAAACAGACAAAACGAAATAACTATAAAAATACATTACATTACAGAAACAAGAATATTATGTAGAGTAATAGAAAAGTTGAACAAAATAATGAAGGAATTATATGAATAAAAATTATCAAAGAATAAACGTACAGAAAGGTGATGATGCAAACAAAATACACAGAGAAAAAAAGAAGATAAACAGAAAGTTACAAAATGAAAAAAGTATAAACATAACAAGGTGAGATATAAGGGAGAGATATACAAGTATGTAAAACCTAGTTTAATACAGATAAAATATTAAACTGTATATATTTAGACAAGTTCTCTTTCATTCCTTCTCTGTTACATTTTGTAATCAACCTTTTTCCTTGATTGATATTTTTAAACAGGGTGGTAGTTATGTTAATTAAGAATAATTGATTTTTGTTTCAATTACGAATTAATCTAATAACGGAAAGCAATAAAAAAAAAGAAACGAATTAAAAAAGGTAAACGCAAATCGAGGCCATCGGTACAGAGATTGGTCGGTGAAATGCGAGAGTGAAAGCCATTTTTTTCTTGGTGAAAAAGATGATTCGGGAAAACGTGAAGCGGAAGAGGACAACCCGGGCGGAAAACCAATCAGTGAACAGCTTTGATCCCGGAAAATATTGCTACGCCTCAATATTTACTAATCCAATTTCCCAAGGAAAATCCTAATCTCTGTCGGGGCACCATTACTTTACAAATTAACTTGTCTTTTACTTAGCTTTTCCCTTGATACTTTTTTTTAAATTTTCTTGTTTATCTTGAACGAATCAGCAAAAGAAATATTTTTCTAAAATTTATTCATGTTATTATTATAAAAAATTCATTTCATTCTAAAAGTATTAAATTTATTATGCATTAATATTTGAATGTTTAGGAATATAGCCATACATTCCTGGGATTAGAGTCTATCTTTTTATTAGTGAATCATTATGAAGTAAAATAATGTTTTAGTGTTGGGAATTTCAAGAAGTATAAAATCGTTAACAGTATTTTAAATAGACAATTATTTAATCTACTTATGGAATTCGCTTTTATTTATATTGTTATAATCGCATTCTAATAACTATTTTTATTTTCTAAATAGTTTTTAGTTGGCCGAACCGAGTTCTGGATTGGGTTCCACCAGGAAGGAGAGGACGCGGACGGCCCAGAAGCAAGTGGATGGAGGGAGTCCAGGAGGAGATGGCCGGTAGGGGTCTCCAGGAAGTAGATTGATGGAGAGGCATGGAGTTCTGCACTGGCTAGTTGATGCAACCCTTGTTGGAACGCCTGTAAAACTAAAAACTAAATAGGTTTTTTTTAGCACTCGACCAGTATACAGGAGTGATGGATGACTGAGTTAACGAAAAAACTGCAATGAACTATGCACAGGAAATGTTACAAATTATCTTTAGTAAAGGAAAAAATCATTTTGTTTGACAATGGGAATTCGTTTTTAGGGCTATTTTAGGCCTTTGGCGTTTAGGGATGAAGAAATATATGGTAAAAAACTAAGGAATGTATACAAAAATGTTATAAGAACAATTAATTAAACGCCTAAATTCATTTGGTTTTACTTTTGAAATCGTTGGAGGTCACTTACGATTTTTTTAAATTATTGGTTCTTATAATGATTACTATAACCCAATTAAATATATAAATGTATACGTTTAAAAAGCTATACCATAGTAACCTTGCGTTCAGTACATGGTACAGATTGCTCTGTTTTAAGACAACGTGAGTTGATTTTGCCCGAGATGGCGTTCAACCGCCAGTTTTTCCTCCTAAGGGTAGCATCCTAAGAGGTGAGCTCCAGGAGGGTTTACAAATCCTACTGGATCCATCTCTGGCTATTAACAGATGAACTAATTAATCTCTAACAGCCGGGTTCCAACACGGAGTATTCAGCACAGCTATTGGAGGTACCCCGGTTCCTGTAAATTTACAAGTATGATAAATCAATGAAATGAGCCCGAAGAGGAGCGGGCAAATAAACGGGACGAGGCTAACTAGATAATTCCATTTGAGCTCAGGGGTGGGAGAGGGAGGGGGCGGAAGGGCTAAGGGCTAATCTAAGCACGAGGGGTGGGAGATATTAAAATGCAAATGATAAGGGAGGACAGGATCCCGGATTAGGAGCTCTTATCTCCTCCTTCCTGATCCATCCTTACCTTAGCTCACGTACTCCTCATGAGTCTTCCTCGACATCAATCACTTCTTTAAGTCTCCTCTCCCGGTTCCTATATCGCTTTTTTAAGGCCTGAAGTGATAGTAGCGATTCCGTTAATATATCCCTTCCGACCGGAATCCATCATCATCTGATTTGATTTAGTTCAAAGCCTTGGGTTTAATTATTCAACGTTGAAGATTTTTTTTTTTGTATTTTGTGTTAAATGTGACATTGCTTAGAAGGCTAGGGGTATTGAAATACACCTTTGAAGGATTCAACAGTGCCTTCACCCTTGCAGGTGTCTTAATCTGAAAAATGTCACAGTTGTAGGAAAGACGTGGGGGTGAAAAGATGCCTCGGGAGCCCCTGAAATAAGCACTCACATACAACGAAAAATATAAAAAGAAAAAGAAGCTGTATTGCTACAGATTCTAGCAGGTTTTTAAGAACTACTACTTCAAAAGACTAATTGGAAATTAGAAGATTGAAACCAATATTGACTAATATTGTTCTCAATTGTTTTTAGTAGTTTTATTTATTCATTGAAAGCAATTTATAAAGGTAATGTGTTTTTATTATATGTATAAGTAATCTGTATGTATTATTTTTATATATTATTTGTATAGATTGTATATTATAGTAATAATATGGCTTAATTTTCCAAATGCACTAATTTTCTCAATTATATCTTTCAGGGATGTGGACGTGTTTTACATATATATGTTCGTAAGAAGTTATTATCATTTAATTTTTTAACCACCATGATAGCTCTAAATACAGCACAACGCTTCTAATTTATTTGTTACAACATCTATTTGTATTGGTGAGGCTCTTATTGGACTGGGATTTCTGGAAATACTTTTCTACTGTAGAACGTGATTGCATCGTTTAGTAGCCTACATTCTGATACTGATAAAGTGTTAGAGGAGGAAAAGAAACTCCTGGCTTGAGTATCTGCTTTATTGGCGGACTATATCTGGGGGAGGTAAAGTGGATTTGGGCAATAACTAAGGATACCGTTGGGGGAGTGCAGAAAAAAGCGGGGCATTTAGGAGGGACTTGCTGTTGTCAGCAAACCGCTTCTCCCTCTTCCTTCCCGGCCGACAATTCTTTTTCTTCCCTTACCATGGCCTCCCTTTTTATCTCCTCTTTTTTCCCCCTCTATCTTATTTCCCTTTATTTAGTCACCCCTCAACCTGATACATTGTAAAACAGAGCGGACCTGTACATCTGTAAGGAGCTAAATTTATTGCTTGTACCAAAGGTGCTAAATTTGAGTCGTTAATTGGGATATTTTAACGTAACGCCTAGTGATCTGTTTCCCTTCACAATATTCGAAATACTTAGTAGAATTAGTAACATTAATGATTAAGGATTAAAAATTTAATTAAGAAACTAAAAAGAAAAAGTAGGTTGTAGATAAGTAGGTAGTATTTATACTTTTACAATCATTGTACAACACATACGTTCTATGACAATTTTGTCACAATTTCATAATACCTTTTTTTACAATTCACCTACATATTTCTCAATTATTGCTATAGAACATGAAATACTGTCAGAGCTACTGCCCACAATATTGATAGAATTTAGAAGCCAACTACTCTGCTAATAGTTAGATTAAGAAGAAGACATGATTTTTAATCATAAAGAGGTACTATTCTGCTATTACTAAGCTGCTAATACTTGATTACAATGATAACAGTTAAACTGATAATGAATATTTCAATATATTTAGTACTATTATGTTCTTCTGTTGGAATGTCTCATAAAATAGTTCAATTATTTCTAATAAACTATATGACCTATATCCCAGAGATTAAAGGTTGTTTATCTCTATTATTATTTTTAAAATACCTGTAACCCTACAGTCTACGATGGATTTTGGCTTCAACACATGCCTTAGTGAATGTTCTGTTTCTAGGGGCTGCACAGGTAGGTGATTTGTACTATTAAAGGATACCCACTTTTTAGAGGCTGGGTGAGCCACAGGAGGATCGCTAGAACCCACAGGTTCCAACCACGGCTGTTAACAGACTAAATAATTTATCTGTCAAAGCCGGAACTTTCGGTATATAAACTCAGCTACCTCGCCCCCGGTTTTTCCACCTAACATTTGTTAATATCACATAAATGCAGATTTATAAGTACAACTTTACACACTAAGGCAGTTTATAATTATTACTATGTTGACAATTTATTGACATCTGATTTTGGAGTTTTGGCGTCCGAACTCTATCAAAAAATTTAATGGACACTATAGTTCACAATCAGGCTGATAGTGATGCTTATTATTATTATTTTTTTTTAACTTAACTCGAATTCTATTGGGTAATAAACAGCCAGTATTCACAGGAATCATGATTCGTATCCTGTTTATAATTTGAGTGGAGTTTTGTTTGCCATTGGAAGGAGCGTTGCGATCGTTAGGGAGGACGACAGAGAGGAAAAAAGGGAGAGACATTAATACAGATGGCGGAGGGAGTGTCATTGGTTCCCCGGAGAGCCATACATAACCGCCCACTAAATCACCGCTAGAACAACATGATTTTTTAATCGGGACGACGAGATAAGCCTCCCGTTTTGTCCCCGTACAACAACCCTTAACGACCTCACTTACGTCCATAAATTTGGCTTTTTGCCTTTCTCCTCTCCCACTTCTCTCTCCGTTCCGGTTTAATCATAGCCAATTATCTCCGCATTACCTTCGCTCCTTTCATCGGAGACCTCTTTAACTGTATCGTAGGCAGCTCTTGTAGTTGAGGTCAAAAACTGGGTCATTGCGTTCCAAAATATGACAATCCATTGGAAGGGAAGTACGCAGGTGCCGATTCACAGTCTCTATCGTGTACTGAACCCAATAAATTTCCTTCATGTATGGTAGGGGATAGAGGAACCCAAGACTCGCTTGAGGCCAAGACTCCTAAAATTAAAAGTAATGTTCAAAGAACATTCGTTCTCTTGTATACATCGCAAAAATTGCGAGTACACGAGGACATGGGATCGGATAAGAGAAAAGAGTTGTCCTCTGCCGGCAGGCGGCCTTGGTGGCTCAAATGGATAGAGCGCTGTCACAGAGAGACAGAGGATCCGGGTTCGAATCTAGGCCGAGGGCATATCTTTTCTCTTTAAAATAAAAATATTTTAAAATAATAATAATTGTTGTGGCACTTTATTTATTTAATGATTTTAAGAAATCAAAGGATGAACATAACATTTTCGATAAAACTCCAAAACCTCTGTTTTTTATCTGTTGTTCATACTACTCTATGGTGTTCAGGATCAAAAGCGTCATCTAATCAAAAGATCAAAACTCCAAAATTTACTTTTCAAATTTTTCGCTGTTTTATTCTAGTAATGCACAATGCTCATGCAAAACATCATGTTCAGAACTGGGCTAAAAACCATGAGGATCAAGGCGGCAAAGAGCATTGTTGAAAATTGGTTGACTAAACTAGCGAATAATTTGAAAAAGTCATTGGGAATTTTAGAGTATCCGCTTTGATCCTGAACGCCTCCATATATTCTCTCATTATTGAGCAAATTTTATTTTTTAGTGCATTAAATAACCTTGATCGTATTTAAGTATGCCATCGAAAAATAGATAATTGTTTGTACCGCTTGGATTCTCACTGCAATCAGTAGCGCTTTTGCAGATTGTTCCTGTGGCCAAATATTGTCTGGAAGGACGTTGTTAAGGAATCGACCAAAGTTTGAGTGAAAATGAGAATGCAGTACTTGTACGTTCTATTATCTATTGCAACTTTTATAGGTTTCTCGGTTCAGGACATTGCATATGCAAGAGAGACAATTTATAATTATAGAGTCAGTGCTATCATCTCTATAATCTTTACCGGGCAGTTAAAGTTATTAAAAGAACTTTTAAAATTAGAATTAATCAAAATATATTCCATAATGTGTTATGCAGATAAACCAATTCAAAAAGAATTACTTCACCACTCAAATTGTTTAATCTTTTATAGTACTTTTCTGCAAGAGTTTGAAACTACATTAAGGTTTCATTATTACCTACAAGGTTGTAGGTAGGTACACACGATACTTAAAAAAACAATATTTATTATAGAAAATAAATTAAAAAATAATATTTTTCATATAAAGTGTTAATATTATCTCTTTCAATGAATGCAATGTTTTTCCATTGGCGATAAGCGTTAGCTTCGTTATAAACAATTGATTAACTCTGAAGTTACTTTAAAGAATTTTACATTTTAGTCTTTCCTCTCATTATGAATTTTTCAAATGTTGGAATAATACAGTAAATTTCGTAGTTTTTTGCCCTCTAATGGATAGTTTGTATGCGTAGTAAAGAAACGAAGGTGGATAGAGCATGCCTGAACTATATGCAGTAAAGATCTAGAACTTCAACAGTACGAGTAGTACAGATCAGAATACGCTCAGTACTTATAAAACGATACCTCGATCTTTAATTTCCTAGAGTCGGCAACCTATGACACCCGTAGATTGGATATTTAGTTAATTGAGCTGTACCTCATATCAGTGTTGAGGGGAATTAATGATTTTTTTATCGCCGCTGCTCAGAAGGATCGCCCAGCCGGTCCCGAGGCAAGCCCTTCTAAGTCAATGAGGCCCTACCTGTCCCTATTGTGTCCCTTTTTTCCCTTGGGCGGTGCCGTCTTTTTAATGAGCTGTCCTAGGAGGCATTCGTCTCAATTACACTACTCCCCCACCGATTGGTCTCACCACTTTGCCACGCTCCCCGGATCACCTTTTCGCCATTGTTACTGGTGGGGAGAGGGTGAGGGAAAAAATGGGATAACGGCGCTCCCAATAGAATCAACCTTCTTTTTATTTTGTTTTTCCCACACGTCAGAGATCTTTTCTTTTCGGCTATTATAGTTAGGTCAACACTCACCGGCTCTCTTCCTACTCCCATTAGCGAATAACAAAGCGGATCGGGAAATGGCAATATGAAATATATTCTTTTTCGAGTAGTCTTGATTCTAGGAATATTTATTCCGAAATATTTAATTTTTTATATATAGATTTTTATGCATTTCCTCTTTTCCAGAACGGATATGAATAAAATGATTTACTAATATTATATTCTTACGGGCTACTGGGCGTTAAAATGAATTAATCTACTCCTAAACTACTCCAAAATTCAAAATACTGATATTTATTAACAAAGTGACAAAAAATTACAATGAAGTTAAAAACAAATAAATTATTAAACTAATATAAATTTACTATAACAGTATTCTAAATATTTATTATAACCAAGGCCTATTTAATTACTAAAATAATATAAGATATTACTACTACGAAATAGCTTAACTATTTACATAAATTTGTACAAACAAAATAAAATTACGGTACAACTTATAACTACAAATTAACCCACCGACCGTAAGAATTTCCAAATATGTATAACAAACTGACACACAGTAATACACAGAAACAGTTTATTACACTCACAGACTGTCACAGTTCCCTGATAAACTTATTACTAGTTCAGCACACTGCCTGGTTAACTCTCTGACCGACTGACTCGTGCCGAGGGGGTACTTATTTAATTAGGCAAGGCCGAACATTCCAGACAGAACGGGAGTGGGGGAGGCCGTTCTAGTATCTTCGAGACAGTTCTAATCCAATCTTAACCTCTCCCACCGTGGGGCTCGTTAATCCCTCGTTAATCCCTTCTGCCCGTCTTTCTCTCTGTGACCATAACAATATATTAACAAGAAAAAGCCCAGAGGTTACACTGAACAACAGTTCCGATGAGTTAGTCTAAAATGCACATTATGCTATATCTTTGTTACTTCGAAAAAGAGTGTTAAAGAAGGAGATAAAGTACAGAGGATCATAATGTTATGGTAATTTAGGTTTAAAATAGCGAAATTGAGATCTAGTTGAAAATGAAAGATTGAAAGCAACTAAGGACCCAAGAAAAAAGAAAATCAATTTTAATTTTGAAAAGAAAAATCTACTGCTTTGTGGAATCACAGGCTTTGGAGAAATCTATGATCTCTATAATTTTAATTTATAGATTATTTTGATAAGGACAGATTGTCCGGCTTTGCCGGGTCAAAGTGCTCGAAGTTGAGGATCTTGTTATTTGTTTCTTCAAGGAAATTGGAAAATTTGAATTTTTCTTAGATTTTGAATGGTTCAGAGTGACCAAGTTTGGGTTCGGAAGAAGAAAATAAGTATTTTCTAAAAAGAAAGATATATCTCCTAAAATATTAAAATTGCCGATTTCCTGACGAGGAACTTGTTGTAAAAAAGCATTAGTTTACTCAATTAAAGGAACTGCATTTTGGACCACTTGAGTTAGTATGTAGTTTCATAATAGAGAAAATAATGCTTGCCTTCTTGATTTATGTATATTTAAATGAAGGAAATGCAAAAAGAGAGGAGTAGAACGGAGGAAGGAGATATGAAATGCATCTAATGGATTATTGCATTAGTATTTACATATTTAATATATTCCCCTTATTATGATGTATGCGTATAAATGTGAACTGGTTTTCATAATTAAGAAATGTTTTTTTATGGTAATAAATATAAGATTGTTGATTTTATATTAATTAACATATGTATATGTAAAACTTATGGGTCTGTCATAATTAAGGTAATAAGGTAGCTATCAATACTTAAATGTTACACATTTTGACTAAAATATATCACCCTATAAACGAATGAGTATTACATGAACTCCACATTAATAAGACATGACATTACATGCTAGTTTTTCATCAATTAACAAGTACCATTTTGATAAAACGGTTCGATAAAACCTGAAATATATTTGTATTAAAATAAAATAAAATAAGGGCTGCAGTTACACATGATAACTAAAATTGTATAATTAGGCAATATAGGTCATTTTCCTATTAGGCTGTTATTAATCAAATGTAAGTGGGTAATTACCCTTAAAATTAGGCTAGTTAGTTAAGTTACTAGCCAACTCAATCTATTCCCGTCAAGATGAAAATTTATTTGGTGATTAATCATACTTTTAGATTGTAATTATATTTTAATGAAGTTATCGGCTAATTGAGTTAGGCTGATAAAGACTTTTCGGTAGCAAGCAGGCATTTTTCAAAACCAGGAATAATGTTGATTTACTACATTATTTAACTTTGAACTTTGTGGTCTATGT
Source organism: Arma custos (assembly GCA_037127475.1). Taxonomy (NCBI): domain Eukaryota; kingdom Metazoa; phylum Arthropoda; class Insecta; order Hemiptera; family Pentatomidae; genus Arma; species Arma custos. The sequence continues at coordinate 101,307,779 of CM073764.1, forward strand.
CTAGAAGACGCCTGAATTGGCAAAACCTTGACTGGCTTGTTATTTTTCAGCATTTTAAAATACTTTAACCTTTGTGTTTTGGAGTTTTCCAATTGCATTCTTGTAACAACATAATTTTAAAGAGGTCTTAAAAAAGTGATCTAATGACATTCTTATGAGTTAAATTCTTCAACTTAAGTAATAACATGATTCAATTCTTGGAATCACATTTACATCGGTATTATAATAATACAAGAAGTAACTAGAATTAGACGTAATGGCATGAGTTCAAATCAAGTATAGAAATTACCGATAGGTAGTACTAAGTAAATAAATAATTCAACTTCACGAGAGGATGTCATCTTCTTTTCTGACCCCTTAGGAGGATTGTAGGGAATCGAATAGGTGGCAAGGTTTGAAACTAGTGGGTTTGAGTGGCAACAAAGTTTTTCAGGACTGATATCGGGTTTAGGCCAAACCAGCAACAAATGGGCGTTCTGACCAGGATAGAAATGTATTCGCAACAAAGTAAGGAGCATTGAAAATTTTACGAAGCATTTGGATTGTAAGGATTGTATTCGAGAGGAACTCGATGTCTTAGTGAAGTCCGAAAGCTGTACCCTTGAGTTAAATGTTATCGGTCTTACAATAGTCATAGATATAAGTTTTTAGTAATTGTTTTGGAGCTTAGAGCGTTTGTATCTAGTAAGTAATGAAGTAACCTGAAACGGCGAATTATAAAGTTAATATTTATTTAAGTCATTAACACATATTCTTACTTTTTTATCATAGCTACCAACTTGTTTAAGAATGGCCTAGAAATCATCCTTAACAAGAGGGAGTATACTTCCATAAAAAATTCAACCTTATTTCATTGTTCAACGGTTTACTGTTTTATCTATTTTTATTTGTTTTTATATTTTTATTCTGATTAGGAATTCTATATTATATTATATTTATAGTAGTTCATATACGGATCATATCAGTATTAAATTATTAAGTTCATTAAGTCTATACTAAACAAAACTGAAACTGGTGCAATCATTACAAGAGTAAATCGAATTCATGCTGTAATCCACAAAAAATAATGTTTAGGCGATTTATCTGATCCAAAGCTTAATATAATTAAAACGAAAACACCCATCATATTTTTTTTACTTTATAAATCCCAGCAGATTACACGACAATTATAAATCCCGTTACCCCAGACCAGATGTGTAAGATTAATAGAACCTTCCGTTAATGCTTTAACTACCTCCAGTCACCTGGTTAATGTTCGTTTTATTAAAATGTTGACGGTTGTTGGGTAGACTCCCTTGCAGGACTTCTTACAGTTCTGATGTCTTCTCACGCCGGCTTGGCGGGCGATACTTCTTCGCAACTGTTCTTCATTGTGTACCTTAATAGCGTCTCCTGTGTCTGCATAAAGCATCCTCGATTCATTCCGCTGGTAAAAGAGGGCCAACCATTATGTGCTATATGTATTTAGTTAAATTTCGGTATTAGCAAAAAGAGGATTTTAAAATGAAAATTGATGCTTTCCTTCACTCATAAAATATATGTTTGCCTCTCATAACGTGGTTTAATTGGTCCCTTGTTCTTTGAGAGTACCGTAAATGGTCATGCATACCTTGATATGCTCGAGAAGAGGATTTTGCATGTCATCTCCCTGTATGCAATGAAATATTATACTTCCAACTAGATGGAGCCTTACCTCACTCATAGTAGAGACTGCTGCTGAGTACCCACCTCAGTCACCTAGTTTGACACCCCTTGAGGGACCGTCAAGAATGAAGTGTACAGACAGAAATCTGCTACAATCAACGGGTTACGTGCCATAATCGTAGCGTCGTGTGCTGCCATTATGAAAAATACAATGAAAGGGTACTTCAGTAGCAGGTTGAGGATACTGCCTTATAAAAGCTTCTGGTCGTCATTTCGATCTTTCTATAACATAATTCTGTGATTTATAACTTATTACATATAGACTATACAAGAATGAGTACATTCTATTGAACTGTCTTGTATTTAATGCTAAATATGATTCTGTAACATTCCTCACGAAAAATGTTCAATATGAAATATAAAATGTTGTTCTGTACAAACCATACTAAGCTTTATTACTTAGTAGATGGTAGTAGAACCCTTCCATGAATTTAAGAGGTAAGATAGGAAGTAATCAAGAAACAAAATCTAACTGAAGGTCGATAAATGTTGCTAGCCGTAACATTGTGTGCCATTTGTTTATTACTATTTATAACCTTTACTAATTGCGCTTACCATCTTCTCCGCCCCCACCCACCCCCCTCTCTCTCTCCTATAAACTAACGGCGCGGATAGGTTTTAATTCGTAAATAATTGCCAAAGTTATCTATAGAGTTATCGGGCGATTCAGACTGTCTATTCCCACAGGGATTGGGGATCGATCGATAGCTAATATTATGAGAAATACATTCATTATATTTCACCAGTGCGCCCATAAATCATCCAGACATGGCGTAGAAAACTTTAATAACCGCAGAAGAGAAAGATAACATGTTCGTGAATATAGGCTTGACGAATAGTGTTGAATAAAGAAAGATACACTATATATCATTTTATCAACGCTATAAATTTTGTGCATAGATTATTTTTTTTATCATTACTTGCATCCTTCATTGATTCACTGTTTAACTGGAGGGATGACTTTATGCTGCCATGGCTAATTGGAAGATGTTACAGCAGGAGTCCTTAATTTTGCCTACCCAAGTGTAATTAGGGCAGTGATCATTAATAGTATTTGTGCTGAAGACCCCTCTTTTACATCCAATAATCGAGGGACAGCATAACGAAAGATTTTTTAATCCCTTTGAAATAAAACGGGCACTTAATATTTTGCGGAAAATATTCATGTCAGAGGTATCAGAAGATCAAGAGGACGTAGAACAAAATCGCTGGATGGAAGGTCTATTCGAAACATCTCTTCCCAATTCCGCTTCAACTGGGCAGCTGTCACAAAAGATGGAGCCAAACGCTGGAGGCTCTTGAAGGCGGAGAAGAACCAGTGAAGGGTTGGCAGTTTAAATCGACATTAAAATTGAGTCGTGAAATTTTCCAGTCCGTGCGCGGTACTTTCGAAACTACTCAGTACATGCAAACATTATGGATACTTAATGTAATGTGAATTCTTGTCTAATGTGTAATGTGGATTTTTGTCTTTAAATATTCCCAAAAGTTTTCTATTACTAATGATTTTTTTTGTTTGATAACGAGAAATAAATAAACCTTTGTAAGTTTATTTTCACAGATACGGAAACTGACAATTGCTAGATGCATGTGGACCGGCATATTTGCTTGTTACTAGCAGCATGTCTTAGTCTCGAGTTAGGATCCTCCGATAGTTTTCATCGCGGCTTAAATCTGAAGGCTTATTGTACCAATGTATCTTGGAGTATTTCAATATTGTTTCTGGTTGGCTTATTAATTACTACAATCATTATTATTATTATTAATATTATTTCCACAAATATTTTCTTTGAAATTTAAAACTTATTTTATTATCCCCTATTTTTTTCTTGACTTCCTTCATTACGACTTAAGAGAATATAGTCGTAAAAAACATTCAATATGCTAATTCATATCGTAACTGAAAAAGTCATAATTTTAAAGGGAAGTTGGTAATCTTTCTTTTTATAATTAATGAAGTTAAATTACAGTGTATAATACATGAAGGATAAATAAATAATACAATTATTTTCCTCATCACTTTTAGTGCTATTTCCGATATAAATATTTTTTCTGTATCTCACCTAATATTATAAGTTTATTTTATTTTGCTTCTGGAACACTCCTAAAATTTTTAAATGTAAAAGTATACATAATTTTCAAATCCTAATTAGATTGTTTAAATAATAATAATATTTTATTGGAACATATAATTATATCCTCAAAGCTCTTCCTTATATCAACATAGTAATATATTAATTATTTTCTTCTAAAGCATGATGTAATCGCGTAATAAGCACTTGAAAGAAGCTGGCTCATTAAGAGCAGTGATTGGTTGGAGGGGAGTGAGAGAAGGAGAGAGAAAGAAAGAGGAAGAAATAGTGAGAGATAGAGATTATGAGAGAGAGACGAGAGAGAGGGAGAGAGATGATGAGGGAGAGGGAGAGAGATGATGAGAAAGAGAGGGAGTGAGTGAGAGGGAGGGGGGTAACGTAAGTGATGGTGATTGATGGTGGAGTGCTGATAATTAGAATGCAAATACCTTGCGTCCTTATCTTCCCTTCCCTAATGGACAGCCTATTTGTAAACTTGATTCTTTTTACATCCTAGATAGATAATCTCCTTTAAACAATACTATTATTTACTTTTCCAATGATTGTATATTCATTATTTACTCGATGTTAATTGGATGATTTAAATTTCTCAAATGTTTATTAATGAATAACAAGCAGTGAATTAAAAATTTGTTTAATGTCCATTTGAAGTAAAACTATTGTTCTTTACTATTAATAATAAGCACTTGTTCTATTTTCAATAGGAGTATAGCTTTTTTCCTCAAGACGCTATGGCCCTCGATTACCTTCGAAGACCTTGACCTCGATAATATTCCTCCAATCTGAACGACCTTCCGCGACTCTTCTCCATGCTCGCACACCCCTCAGGTCTGCTTCCACATCGTCCAGCCATCAAAGTCCTGCCTCTCATTTTTTCTCCATCTGGACGTCCCTCCAAGATAGGCTTTTGGGGCCTCTTTTTTACCTTTTTAATATCCATATGTTATTCGTAATTAATGAGAGTTTTATATTGTATTTTAATTGTTTAATGAGAGTTTTTATATTGCATGATTTACTACGAATATCAACAAAATCCATCAAAAATATGTTTGCACGTATTATTAAAAACCCATTAGTACTCGAATATAGAGAAAAATGCTAGACAATTACTCAAAACAAGAAAATTAAATGGATCAAGAAGAAACTCTAGTACTTATTCCGCCGGCTGCCTGCCAGCTTGGTGTTAAATAAATCCTATCAAGTGGCGTCACTTAACTCATAGACATTTTTTATTGTTTCATGTTTTTTCTTTATTGAAGAAATAGAGATTGTATTACTAAAATTGATTTATTATAGGTAATAAAGTATATATAGCCCGAAATGTATTTGCATGTTTTTGGCAACAATTGTCTTTTAAAATATCGATAATATCACCAATACCCTTTTATCTATTTAAAGTAGGAATTCTAAAATATTAATAATATTCAAAATTGATACATATATATCGAAATTTTTATACTTTTTATGATATTTCGAACTGAGAGTTGTACGATATATGTTGGATTGTTTTTTCAAATTTACATCCTTTGAAGGTAATATTCATAAATGCTTGTTAAAATGTTTATCTATATTTGATTTTATAAATAATTAATAGAAACACAATTTAAATAATTTTAAATTAATATTTTTCACTCGTTCTTGAAATGAATAAAATATAAATATTTGTTTAACCTAAAAAAGTTAATGCTATAATAATTATTAACATCCTTCTGTCATTCTAGATAACACACAGGACTCATAAATTATTTTTATTTAATATTTTTTATTTTAAAATATATTACAGCATGGGATGTTGTGCCAGTTTTGTATATTATTCTTCAATCAGTTTCGCGTTACATTTGCCCCGTGCGAATATCCGCTAAACGAGCTCACGTATAAAGGAGTTTGGTAAAAAGGGCCGAAGAGTGGCGCAGTGTGAGAGGAACTCTACCTTCGACGTCCCGTGGGAAAGCAAGCGGGAAAACTAGGTTTTTCATCCGACCATACGGCATCCGGCCATCTTCGCATCTTTTCAATGTGGTCCTTTTCAGGTTCACTTCGCGATTGTTGAAGGGTGACGTTTATAACTATACATGTCCTCATTTTTTATGTTGCATTAATATGTTTATAATTTCGGGACCCTCTAATAATAAGAAAGGGGAGAGGCTCAGTGGTAGAGCATCTGTTGACAACCCCGGGATGGATACCCAAAATGTGAGGATAACGACGCATCCCATACCTATACAACCAAGAAACAATACAGTCACTAATGCGTAGTAGTGCAGGTAACTGTTATAATCCTAGGATTGCATTATAGGAATTTCATAAAGGAATACAAATAAATAAATAAAAATAAGGGATCGAAGTGGAAATATCAATATTAATGATTATACCTATCATTATACTGTTCCTATGTTCACCGTGGTATTTTTTTCAATCATCTTGTATTAGTTCTTGTAGACATCTTATAAATGTAGATCCGATTTTTTGTAAAGTTTTCATTTCATGGTCAAGTGTTCTTTTTCACAATTAAATAATAAAATAATTTTAATGAAACTCCAAACTAGTGCTTGCCGGATATGTGTGTCGTTGTTTTGACTGACACCTGACCAAGCGATGCGGCGTTCATGCAGATCTATTTCGCTTCCTGTAACACAGTCTGGAGGAGGTCACCCAACCTCATTTTGCTGCGAGTAACGATGAAGGCTGTCCACAGCTCATAGCCTGTCCCTTAGATTCGCCAGCGCCCTTCCCTTCGACCTGCACTCGGGTTTAAGGACAGTGATGAACCGGTCTAGATCCAAGAATTATCTTATAAAATCTGCAACCTTTCTTCAGAAAAAAACACCTGGCCTCTATTTTGAACCTTGTAAAATTACAACGCAATCCCTGATACAAATACACAGAAATACCCTACGCCCGGTCGTTGTGAGTTGCCTCCAGTAGATTGATGGGCCTCACATACGCGAAGGATGGAGGAAGCTTGAGGAAATATTCCCCCGAGCTTAGAAGTTTGGGCTTATTAAGTTTGCGAACTTATTGCAAAGGCATTACCCCACTCATCCACACTTACCTCCATAAATATATAACTAATAAATATTTATATGTACTTTGGATCACAACCACGGGAAGTGTTATTTATGTACACAATGTTTTGACAATATAATGACAAAGTATTTCTAAAATACATATTTATATAGATATTTATGGCTGCCCTCTTACAGCACACATACTTTCTTACACGCATATGTGGCTAGTATTTATGTGCTTTGTTAGTGTTAGTTCGAATCTACTCTGTTGTACCAATAAACTTGATAATTTTAATATTCCACGAAGCTTTAAGAAAAAAGAAGAAAAGAAAAATCTGGGCGGGAAGGCGGCACTATCCAATGATTGGGTTGCGTGACCAAAGCCATTCTTCTCGGGACGTCACAATGTTGCTACACCTTCTTCGGAAATTAGCGTACATCTTCAATCAATTACCACCCCTCCTTCTTTTCTCGATTATACGTTGTTTCTTTCTGAAAACATTTATCCGAATCCTTCTCCTTCTGACGATCCCCTTTCAATCCCCTGCTATGTTATCAAGGTATCTATCATTCCCTTAACTGATCTTGAGGAGTTTATCTTAAGAGTAGGGTCCACACCCGCTCGTTGAGAAGGTTGTAGCTTTCAACACTTTTTAAGTATTTGATATTTTGTAATGTTCAGTTCGAAATTGAATCTCCCTTCTAATTATTTAGTTACTATACCCGATTTGTGTTTTTTTCATTTGTTAGATTATTATAATTAAGTTAGAAAAATTATTTTAAAAAAATAACAGTCCCGTTAAATCCCACGGTACACTTAATTAAGAGTAATCTATTTAAAGAGGCTGAGTGAACACCATGAGGCTAATCATTATCATGCTGCAGACTCTCTCGAAAGACATGTAAACCTTTTTTCTTTCTTTTGCGACATAAATTAACTGTTTCAACTAATAACTTTTTTTATATGCATTATATTATAATCATGAAACTATTGAACTTCAGATTTTTTCATATTTATTTTCTGCTTCACTATTTTCACCAATTTCAAAGTAACTTGTTTACATACATCTCTTTCTCGCGTTACTCAAAAACGATTTTCAGGTGAAATTTGTGTTTGAGTAACATTTTAGTAATTTGGATTTGGGTAAAATAAAGTGCAAAGATTAAAAATTACCGAAAGTAGTCATTTACTTGAAGGTTTTTAACAAAGTAAAGTCTTCTCGGTAATTAATTCTTTTTAAATCCATTTTTTTACAGTTATCAATAGAATATAGTTTATATCAATAGAAATCATACGTGATTTGTGAAAAGGAGGTTTACGTGCGAAAACTATTTATAAAAAAAACTGTAAAAGGTGAAAAACTTATTGCTTCAGTTTTGCAGTAGTTGCCCCTTTATATCTGCCTTGCCAACCAACGCAATAAAGGTTTCAAGAAAGACGATGACAAAAAAAAAATCATAATAACCTTTTCTGGACTGTAACCATGTTTCTTGTATCTTTAAAGTGTAATTTTTTTTTCTATTTTTTTTCCCGTAGTTGTGCTCTGATTTTTCTTCTGCTACAACTCTTTAAGAGGGTCCTGGGTTCAGGACATGATGTTACTCTTTTACCGTTTTGTGGGCAACAGTTGTGCAGGGTGTTGGCTTGCCTGAGATCACCGCCAACCTTTTCATAAAAAAATAAAATAAAAAGGGCATCCTTTTTATAGAGGCTGGACGACCTCCAGGAGGGTTTGCAGATCTCGCTGGACTTGGACCTGAGTATCGCCTAGCACTCTACACACTCAGCTACGATGCTCCCTCATAATAATAAGTATATATAATTTATTTTTGAGTTAAAGCTACTTCATCGAATGGTTATGTTCCTGCATACAACCCTTATCTTCATCCCTTATCTATCTTTCCCGCTCATAATCGTTATTATTTTACTTCAGGGCCCTTCTGTCCCGACCACAACTAAGATTACAAGCTATCCTTGAACAGTTGACGGTAGGATGCGGTTAGACTTCCACCATATTATGTGGACAACTCAGAGCCGCCGAAATTGTCCTCCCTCGTTCCGAAATAAATCCCGACTCTAAGCTCAGAGAAAGAAGAGAGAGAGATGACAAAGGTTGCGATGAGGGTCACATACCTTATTGAATAATTCACGGCTCGCCTCGAGTGGAGGAGGCCAATCCTCAGCTAAGCCCCGCAAGACACGAAGGGGGGTAATGCGTGGATTACCCGGCTCTGTTCTTCTTCTCTATATTATATCTCTGTTGTGTGATGTGTGTTGCGAATTCCTTCCTTGATTTAATCTTATTCTTGTCTATTATATAAAAAAGTTTTTAGTAACTATTTAATATTTTATTTTACTGTTGTAAAGATCGTAATGGAGACACGATACTTCTTTCGATAGGATTTTTTGAATTTTTTCTCCAAACCGAAATATTCCTTTTTCTGGAATTTTGGCCTTAAACTACTTGTATAACTTAAAGGTAGTTAAAAAAAAAGTTTTAAAATCTATTAATCCAAGTCTGTTTTATATAGCACAGTCACAATTGTGTTGCATTCAATTAGCGAATAAGCAAATTATCCATGGGCAAAACAGGTAAACTAATCACTCCTGCGCATCACTCACTGCTGAATTAACAATGAAATGCGCTTTATACATTAATATAAATAATTAATTTAACCAATTTAAAAGTGCTTTCTAGACTATAATCGTACTGTTAGATTCGTTGGTCTTCCTAGAGGATTTGAATGATATCTATCCCAACCATCCGCATGTTATAGAATCTAATCTCATCTTGTAAGACTCGTTGACCAGGATAAATCCGGAGTCTCTGATTACATTAAGGGTAACGAGCTCGCAGATCAGACAGCCCGAGAGACACTTTCGGTTCCTGTGAATGGCACCATGGTTCTGATTCTATCAGAACTCCGAGTAAACTCATTATACCTCTTAAAATGGAACTTCTGACGATTTAGTAAACGACTTGCGCTGTAGGCGGGCTGCGCATAGAGAAGCCACGCTCGTTCTCTCTCTACTTAGTCCACATCAGTCGTCCTTATTCCTCATCGCGGATAGTTTGTTTGTTCATTTAACATCACTTTATGCTGCTATGGCTAGGGTTCTACCGATACCCAAAAATATCGATACCAGGCCTTTGCGATATTTCGAAACAAAGTATCGATACCGAGAAAATATCGAAAGAAAAATATCGATATCACACGGTATCGGAAGATTTTTAGACGTTTAAAAGCACGGTTCGTCAAATGGCTACAAACATTCCATTGCCAGGAAAACGTCACACATTGGATAATCAAACAAATAGTGAAAGACCTTTTAATTTTTATTAGAATAATATGGTTCTCATTCGATATTCTCAAAGTATCGAAAGATCTTTCCGATATTTCACAGATGGCTGATATAATTTTTTTATTATGTAATGAACCCCATCTGTACATATCAGGGAAATTAATTAAAAGAAAAAAAAACATATACATGCATAGGAAAGGACATTCTTTCCATATTAAAAGAATTTGGTACTCATTCGATATTCTCAAAGTATCGAAAGATCTTTCCTATATTTCACAGATGGCTGATATATAATTTTTTTATTATGTTATTAACCCTATCTGTACATATGAGGGAAAGCAATTAAAAGAAAAAAACATATACATGCATAGGAAAGGACATTCATTCGATACTAGAAGAATATGGTACTCATTCGTTATTCTCAAAGTATCGAAAGATTTTTCCGATATTTCACAGATGACTGATATCTAAATTTTTTATTATGTCATTAGCGCTATCTATACATATCAGGGAAAGTAATTAATAGAGAAAAAATAATATACACGCATAGGAAAGGACATTCTTTCGATATTAGATGAATATATACTCATTCGATATTCTCAGAGTATCGAAAGATCTTTCCGATATTTCAAAGATGGTTGATACCTAAATTTTTTATTATATTATGAACCTTATCTGTATATATCAGGGAAAGGAAATTAAAAAGAAAGAATACTATATATGGATAGCAAAGGAAATATTTTATATAAATTTTATAAAAATATTTTCCGATATTTCACAGATGGCTGATGAATAAAATATGAATATAAAATTTAGATATCAGCCATTTGTGAAATATCGGAATGATCATTCGATATTTTGAGAATATCGAAAGAGTACCTTGTTCTTCTAGCATCGAAAGAATTTCCATTGCTATGCATCGATATTATTTTTTTCTTTTAACTTATTTCCCTGATGTGTACAGATATTGTTCATATCATAATAATAAATTTAGATATTAGCCATCTGTGAAGTATCGGAAAATAATTTTAGAATATCGAAAGAGTATCTTGTTCTTCTAGTATCGAAAGAATTTCCATTGCTATGCTTATATATTATTTTTTTCTTTTAATTAATTTCCCTGATATGTACAGATGGGGTTCATAATATAATAAAAAATTTAGATATCAGCCATCTGTGAAGTATCGGAAAATATTTTGAGAATATCGGAAGAGTACCTTGTTCTTCTAGTATCGAAAGAATTTCCATTGCTATGCATATATGTTATTTTTTTCTTTTAACTTATTTCCCTGATGTGTACAGATATTGGTCATAACATAATAATAAATTTAAATATTAGCCATCTGTGAAGTATTGGAAAATATTTTTAGAATATCGAAAGAGTACCCTGTTCTTCTAGTATCGAAAGAATTTCCATTGCTATGCATATATATTATTTTTTTTCTTTTAATTAATTTCCCGGATATGTACAAATATTGTTCATAACATAATAATAAATTTAGATATTAGCCATCTGTGAAGTATCGGAAAATATTTTTAGAATATCGAAAGAGTATCCTGTTCTTCTGGTATCGAAAGAATTTTTCTTTGCTATGCATATATATTATTTTTTTTCTATCAATTAATTTGCGTGATATGTACAGATAGGGTTCATAATAATAAAATAATAGGGTTCATATAGGGAAAGGAAACATATCATTCTATTTTTTTGAGAATATGGAAAGAATGTGCCGTAGGAAAGATACAACTTTTTTCGTTTGGATGAGCAAAAAAAAAAAAAAAAGGGCAGTTACTGTTTCGATATTTAGTTTTCCATACCGATATCGATAAAATATCAGAAGAAAAGTATCGATACCAAAATATCGGTATCGAAAGGAAAAGTATCGATACTGTACCCATATCGGTAATATCGGTAGAACCCTAGCTATGGCTAATCGGACAATTGTACAGTGGGAGCTCTAAATTTTGCCTATCCAAGTTTAATTAGGATAGGGATTTTTAACTAGTACCTGACATCGTACAGGGTCGGGACCCCCGTTTAACGTCCCTTCCGAAGGACGGCGTAACCAAGGATTTTTTACTCCCTTTCAAAAATCTTAGGCCTCATGCCGGGCTACGAACCCGCGATCTTGGGCTTAGGGGTTGTTACGCTAACCACTATACCACAGGTCGCCTCCAATAGTTTGTTCTTATTGTAAAAATTTCATTCTCTTGGAATTATTATTGTTTTGCCTTCGAGCCGGCAACCCTTGGACTTCATCTTGGATTTGTTATAGTTATCGTGGTTTAGAATCCCCATACTTTAAACTCTATTTCCAATAGAGATATGCTGGAAGAACTCCTTTTTCCCTACCACACCTAGTCAGCCCCACCTCCGATTCCGCCGCTGGTCGTTTATTAAATTGTCAGACTATAAAAACTTGAAAAGAAATATGACGGTGACCCACATCTTACTGCAAAGAGGATGTTACTACCGCTTAATACTAAGCAATTCTCGGCTCACTTGCTCACATATTATTAAAAAAACTGTCACCCCCCCTCATGCCAACGATGGAGTTTGTGTCTGCTTATCTGAAAGCATAAATTGATGGCATGTTTTAATAAACGTCAATCAATAAATCTCCTAATTAGTCCAATACTGAGGTATATCAGTTTTTTTTTTTAAATAAGCTCTTCGTGACTCCATTCGTACAAGATACTGATTCTGATAAATGGTGTTTTCAGAAAATTATAGTCAGAAGTAGAAATAGTGGTTTTTCCAACATGGTCAGTCTCTATGAAGAATCTTGACCTTCATTAGGTTGAGTTAAAAATCTGACTTAACTTTTGGACCACAAACAGTAGTTCCTAACTCAAGTGTAAAATCTGTATTTCCATATGTTGTTTTCCATGTTTTTCTTCCTATTTTTATTTAGTACTAATATCTTAATTTATAAACTGAATTTCATTACAGAATTTATAATGTTCTGTGTCACTTATTAAGACTAGCATTTTGATAAGCTGGTGTTTGATGAAAATATAAATTAAAAACTAAAAAGATGTTAACTTTTCCATTCATAATTATGAAGCAGTTTTGTATGTACTGTGTATAACAACACAAGAATAAGATTGTACGATAGAAGGAGATGACAGAGATGGGGAGAGTGAAACACTAAAGCGGTAATAGCCTGGCAATTAGTGTAGGTATGAGGCGACGGTGCTGCCCTCACTGGGCGTGGCCATCAATCGATACCTCCGACCCCCCTCCTCTCCATCTCCCGCCCTAACTTAACCCGCCAAATCGCCTCGCATCTAATAGCTCTTGTCCTCGCATCTCTCTCATCGTGGTTCAGGAGGCACTCCGGCTGTCGGCGAGTCCTTGCCTATGATAACAGAATCGTTAGATCCGGTTTTTACATTTGCTTCTTATCTATTGAAGGAAGCAGGATAGCTAAGTGTGTAGACAGAGCGCTGAGCTGCTGTCCTGAAGGTACCGGCTTCGAATCCTGCTTTTTCAGATAAATTATCATCGTCATAATCTTTCCCTCTTCTACCATTCTGCGAGTTGAGGATCCTGTTTATTGGAGTCCGGATCAAGTATTCTCTTTTTTGAACCAACTTCACTCCTGTTCCTGTCCATTCCTCACTTCCTGAAAAGATCCCTTACCCCGTCCTCCCAGGAGGTCCTCCCTGCCCTTCTCCCAGATGTGTACTTCTGTTCGCATCTCCTTAGTCTTAGTTGCTCTTCTCTCTGGGTCCAAACTTAGCGGATGTCCGAACAACCTTTGTCATGCTCTTCTAAAGTGGTCTCAACCGAGTCCTTTCTTCTACCTTTCCAGCTATCTCACTTCTATACATGATAAATGAAGAGATAAATTATTTAATCTGTTATCCGCCCTTATGGGTACCTATTATAAACCCTGTAGGATATGCAGGCCTTACTGGAGCTCTCCCAACCTCAACAAAGTGGGTACCTTAATTGGGAGAAAAA